>CM048825.1:16221876-17568222 GCA_026586065.1 Dioscorea zingiberensis | reverse complement strand
ATTACATCGTTGAGTCATGGATTTAACCTCCTATAATAAAGCTTCTACATGGCAATTATCGGATTTTCTTTGTTTTCTATTTTCCCATAGTCCATGTGATTGCTTTATCTCCTAAGTTCCAAGGCCTTAATTGGATGCCCAGCTTACTATAATGAAAACCTAGGAAAACATGAGAATGAATTTAAAAGCCCATAATGGGAGATGATGTCACCATTTTAGTTGCCATTTTAACTATTCTTTGAAACGAATGAGCAAGGTTTCCAAGCCATGCATGTCCATTCCATTAAACTACTTTACTTTATTTTATTTCTTTCCCTTTTTTTTTCATTTGATTAATTGACCATCTCAAGCTTTATTTAACCACTAGCCTTATGATTTTCATCATTTCATGGGACCTTGATTTGACCATCTAATGTGATGGCTCACATTGTTTTCATCTACCCCACTAAGTCCCAAACATTGAACTTAAACCCTACGAAATTTAATGGAAATGGCCACCAATACACCATAAATAAAAATGTGGACTTAAGCTTAGTAGTAGATGATGTAATATACGCAAATTAAGTCCTTATCCCCTCAAAACCACTACATGTAAGTCCCAAAAATATCCATTCCCTTTCCTTAATATTTTAATTCACATAATTAACCAAAACATAGTCAAAGAAGGTCATAAATAAATTGCGACCGTTACATTACATGTCTCAAATAGAAGCCTTACCAACTCCTGTGTCATAGATTTGGGAGCAACTGATAATATGACTCATTTGTCATAGAAATTTAGAAGATATACACCATGCCAGCTTAATAAAAAAGTTGCTATAGCAAATGGTTCTAACCACTGTTACTGGCATAGGAGATATCCACATTAGCCCCTCACTTATCTTCAAAGATATGTTGCATGTCCCAAAACTGTCCACCAATCTTGTTTCTATACAAAAGCTTGCTCAAGATTCGTGTTGTAAAGTAATTTTTTACCCCACTCATTGTGTATTTCAAGACCAGGATTTGGGGGAGACGATTGGACGTGCTATGGAACCGAACAGGCTGTACTACCTCAAAACACTTGCCAACATGAATATTGTCAAAAGCAAGTCGCCTTTGTCCTTTCTTTCTGAACATTATCAATCCAATAGAGAAAAGATCTGGTTTCATCTTCGTAGGCTTGGACATTCGTCATTTCACACTCCTAAAATATTGTTTCCTTCTTTGTTTAGAGGATTAGATATTGAAAGTTTTCATTGTGATGTGTTTGAATTAGCAAAACAGAAACCTGTAACTTTTCTAGGTAGTCATAAAAGAACTTCAATTCCTTTCTATCTAATCCATAGTGATATTTGGGGTCTTTCCAATATTCCCAATATTTCTGGATCAAGATGGTTTGTGTCTATTGATGATTGCACTATGCCACTATAGTCCCTTAGATCTTTCTACTCAAACACAAATCTAATGTGAGTACAATTCTTCCAAATTTTCATACCAAGGTACAAAATCATTTCACAAGTTTAGGTCTGACAATGCTAGGGACTATTTCAATCAAATTATGACTCAATACTTTCAATGGAAGGAATCATTCACGAGGCATCTTGTGTACATACTCCACAACAAATAGGGATGTTGAAGGAAAAAATGGTAACCTTCTTGATACAACCAGAGCTTTTCTGTTTCAAAACAATGTGCCTAAATCTTATTGGAGGAAGCTATTCTCACAGTCACACATCTCATAAACCAACTACCATCTAGAGTCTTAGGTTTCAGAAGTCCCATAGACATGCTCTCAAAATTTTATCCTAACCTAAATACCACAAATCATCTTCCTTCCAGAGTATTCAGTTATGTGTCCCTTGTTCATACTCATAGTCAAAACAAGGGAAAACTAGATCTTAGAGCAATCAAGTATGTGTTTGTGGGATATTTTCAACTCAAAAGGGATATAAGTGCTATCATACACCATCCAAAATGGACACTGTCAGGATTTTGTTATCATTGCCAGCCAACTTTGGCTAGGCTTTGTAATAGTTCGATGTAAAAAAATGCCTTTTTACATGGAGAACTTGAAGAAGAAATCTACATGGAAGTCTCACCTAGATACGGAAGAAATCTAGCCACTAATCAGGTATGTAAGCTCAAGAAAGCCTTGTATAAGCTTAAGCAGCCTCCGAGGGCATGGTTTGGGAGATTTACTAAAGTGATAATAAAAATAGGGTACAAACAAAGTCAAGGAGATCATATGTTGTTTATTAAGTACTCAAATTCAAATTCAGACGGGTCATGGGATGGCTATTCTTGTGTAGGCCGATGACATCATTATGACAAGAAATGATGAAAAGGAAAGACAGAGTTTAAAGTAATGCTTGGCCAAGAAATTTGAGATTAAAGAATTGGACAGCTAAAGTACTTAGGAATTGAAGTTGCAACTCCAACAAAGGAATTTTCATTCTCTTCCGGTGGCTTCTCAGGAGACTTTTTCTGGTTCAACTCTTCCTTGAGAGTCTAAACAAGTCACACAACATAATCCTTAATAAAATGAGAGTCATCCTCTTAACAAAAGTATGTCACAGACCTTCTCAAAGAAATGGGAAAGCTAGCATGTAGACCAACTAACACACCAATAGGTCTCAATCATAAGCTCGGAGAGGCATTGGAGGATATTGATGTAGATAGAGAAATGTACCAACAACCATTGGGGAGACCTATTTATTTGTCTCCCACTAGACCTGATATAGCCTCTATTGTTGGAGTAATCAGGCAATTTATGCATAGCCCAAAGGAAGTTTATTTGTAAGCTATCAATTGAGAGTTACAATACCTCAAAGAAACTCCAAGGAAGGGTATCTTGTTCAATAGAAATATCGGGTTAGTACTAGAAGCATACACATATGCAAACTATACTGGAATAGTAACTGACAGAAAATCAAATTCTTTCTCAATGGGAATACTGTGGCATGGAGAAGTAAAATACAAAATGTGGAGGAAGATTTAGTGGTAAGGCAAAGTTCCAAGCAATATATTAAGGAAATTGTAAACTTCTGTGGTTGAAGATCATTTTAGAAGACTAGAAAAACAAATAGGATGGTCTAATGAGACTGCTGTAACAATAAATATACAATCAACATTGCAAATAATCCGATGCCCCGATGCCCCGATGCAACATGATCGAACGAAGCACATAGAAGTGGATAGAGATTTCATTAAGGAGAAGCTGGATAGTGGATTGATCTGCAAACCTTACGATGCCAAATCACAAATGTACTTACCAAAGGGGTAAGTATAGGAGCATGCCAAACAATTATATCCAAGCTGGGAATGAAGAACCTTTATTCACTAGCTTGAGGAGGAGTGTGGAAAAGTCAAAGTCAGTTTACATTTTTTAGATTTGAGAATTAGTTATAGAACCCCAAAAAAAGGAGACTTAGTTGAGATTCATTTTTCTTTTCTTAATTTGTAGCATCAGTTATGTGTATATATATTATGCCCTATGAGTAAACGTGTGAAAGAAGAAAAGATATAAATATATTTTTGTTCACAATTTCTATTCTACGTTATTCCAAAACTGGTGGTGTCACCAACCAAACAGACCCATGTTGCATAAAAGTTCAAGAAAATACCCTCAACTTCTCAAAAACTGCCAGAACCATCACTAGTAGATGACAATCTGCCCATTATCTGAGAATAGCCTTGTACTCTTGATATGCCCAGGAGAAAGTAAGTTATTCTATGAATGTTAATCCATCACTTAAGTACAGCGTTAAACTTCCAACTCAATGTTTAAACCCAAGGACAACACTCAAACAACAAAGCTCTTCTACCAATGGCTATCTTCAACTTGGTGGAATGAAAAATAACATATCTCCTTCATTAATAAAACTCCAACTCAAAAGTGTGCCACAACTTTAGGCTTTGGTCTTCACATGTCCCAAGTTTCCATCCACTATGATATTTTTCTTGGATCCCTTTGATACAAGAAGAATTTAGAAGCTCAATCATTCTTCGCCAATTTTATCACCCTCCAACTGTGGAGAGGACAGTGGCAACAAATGTAACAAAATGAGATAGTTCCTATGAAAATGTTAAATGACAGTGTTGGCAGTGACAATTGTGGCAATGGTAGCAACGACTACAACAACGGATGGGGTGGGAAAGTGACTGAGAAAGAATGAGAGCAGCCCTTTCCCTTTATCTTTTTTTTTAGGACAAATAAATAGGGAGCGATATGCCTCCATTCTCAGTCAATGAAAGAGGATAATAGGGCAAGATAGGATCAATTCCTTTTTATAGGCCACATGGTTTTCTTACATGATATTGTCGTTTAATTAGATATAAATAATCATAAAACACTTTACACAACAGGTATGATATCAATGCATAAGGGTTTTTTCTATTTTAATATAGAATACATTATATGAATATCTAACGAGTTTACAACCCTGTTTTGTTGATGCTCTTCCGATCTTACTTAAAGAACAGCCCTTTCAAACAACCTTGGTATCCACAATTACCTCCCTTACAAAAAAATATTAAATACTTTCAAGTTCATCACCCATTAGGCCTTCAAATCACCTTTATCTTTACCTCATCTAATATCTATTTGTCAATCTATGAAATTTCGAGAGAAAGGTCAAGGGCATTAAATAACATATGTCTGCCCTTCAAGCACTTGCAAAGGTAAGCTTCAAACTAAACTTATCAAGTAGAGGCCTTTATAAACTATAGTTAATGTAGAAGGGTGTGAACTAAATAATCAAGTAGCTTAAAAGGAACCAAGCTTACACCCAACAGTATCAGCCAATTCCAAACCATTCACTTAATTTTCTCCAAAGAAACACGACACTTTCATGAAAGTTTACTTTAAGCTTCAATGAAGATTTAAATAAAAGAAAGAGATACTTGTCAGCAACATTGGGACTTAAATATAAAATAATTGGGAAAATGTGAATAGCATACAACAGTATCATGCATCCTGGGGCAGGGGTATCTATAGCTGTATACATATGCAATTATCAAAAGAAAATTACTTCAAATAAATAAGGCTTGTCAAACAAATGTGGGTGTAGAGAACAGTATAAGAATATTAAAACATCACATTCCATTGTAGTGAAATATTCACAGAATGCACTCCAACCACCCAAGCTTTTAGAATAACACTAGTCCCTAAATTACTAGTTAGAACCTTGGGATTAGTATCCAAATAAATTATGTTATCATGAAACTTCCTAATAAATATTTAATTTTTCATGTAATAATCATCGATGAGTAGATTTAAATTGACAAACAATAATATAGAGTAAAACAAGTTGATGACCATCTCCTCGCATTTCCAGATGATTAATCTCTTTAACAAAATCTCCATAATATTATTATCTTAATCAAGTACAAGTTCTCCAGTCGTCACCTGCTCAAGGTGTATTATGTTCAAGGGATATAAAACTCTACTAATTTTTTAATACTCAGATGTTTATTTCTACGATGATTTAGGTTTAAACCCCAAATGATAAAGCAGCATGATGCATCAGTTATAACTATTTGAAGGAAACCTCTTATGTGGTAGTTATTGATTGGGCGCAATGGGAAGTATTAAATTGCAGACGTCATGTTTAGAGAAAGACTTCTTATGAAGCATACTTTAACAGAAAGAAAGTTTGTATCAATCATGCTTTTATAAATATCATTCTGTTCGGCAAACATAATTAAAAAAAAAAAAACAACAGGAACGATCATATTGAAAATTTACATGCAGCAAAGATGAATGAGAAAAAGAAGATAGATACCAATTTCGACATGAGATTTGCTCGGGATGCTATTAATCGCTCCTGGATGCAGCACAATAATGCCTTGAAGTGGTAAGATCACATATGGTTAGAACATAAAGTTTGATAAATAAATTAAACAAAGAAGCTCTACCTAGAACTTCATGTATATGTTTTCAGAGATGTTAAGCTTTCAATGAAAATATAATTCGAAATGGCATTATACGGCAAAATGCCATCAGTGCATACCTACAGTACCGACGGTGTCCACAGATCCAGTTTCTAAAACATGTTTCTCAACGGCCAGTGCCAGTTCTGCAGCTGCCAATCCCGCATCATTTCTATGCAGTAACCAAAAACTAGTTAGTTACATTAAGCATAAAAGCACAGGATCGTGGATAGTTCCAGGAGAGCAAAATATACACAAGTAACCAGTGGTGTGTAACTTGCACTCTAGAACACAATTTCGATCCAAATGATAACCACTATATCACCTAAAAGAATAAATAAGCAGGTCATGTTAATATAGATAAGAAAGAAACATAAGGTGCAGCTACAAACCTATTACAAGTAAAAGATCTGAATAGTCAGAAAAGTACTTGGATCGTCATGACAGATAAAATGGAAAATATAATTGTTAGCGCACTTCCTATAATTAAGAAAGTTAGTTTATTCCTTATTTCTATCTTATCTCTTATCTTTAGGAAAGATATAAGCTGATTTTTTTTTTCTATTTAAGGGGGTGTAAAACTATAGTTTGTAACATTCAAGTTTCAGAGGAATAAAATGTAGTGCCCTTGATCGTCTCTATCCTTTATTAGCTTTCAATAATTCATCAAAAGAAATATCATGGGTCTACTAAAAAATTAATTACACACAAGGAAAAAAGAACAAAAGGATCAACTGTTAACCCACCAAGAGTATGTTCCTATTTTTTAAGAGAAGATGGACAGTTTGAAGTTAGGATAAGGTTGTTTGAGTTTAAGGAGATAGTTATGGATAAAGTTAAGATTCTATTCTAAAATCTGCAATATCGTTTTTGTATAGAAACCCAGTTTAGAAGTTAATAAAGGAATCCTGTTTCTATTCCAAATTCTATGAGTGAGGATGGGATTCCTAATGATATCCCCAGTGGTAGGCCATATCTTATCATCAGCTAGAAAGGATTAAGAATGCCCTAGAAAGAAAATGAGTAAAAAATTACAGCCATTATATATTTTCTAACCTTTAAAACTTGGAGGAAGTTACCAATGTGTACAGGGGTTGGAATAATTTCTTAGGGAATACTTGCTTTATTAGTTATTGAAATTCATGCAACCTTCAACACTAAAATTACCTATACAAGCAAAGAATCTGCATAAAGTTGAAAAAAGGTAATGATATACATTTTTATGGAAAATTTCATTCATTGTCAACCTAAGTATCACAACCTGTTCAACATTTTCTGGTCAAACATCAAACAAGAGTTTGGCAACACGGTTGCATTTAATTCTCATGCTATAAAATAGCCACGGAAGCCAAGGAACAGAAAGTACCAGTTAGACACATAAAATGACTGAAGCAAGACAGGGAAGGGAAGGGATTCTAGTTGTTATCATCTATTAAGCACAAACTTTCACCTTCATAGTATACCTAACAAATTATAACTTTACTTAATTCTACATAGGACATGCACTTTCCTTGTTATTCTCCTAGTTTTTAGGCCAAACAATTGATCCGAAATCTCCCATAAACTATTCAAAAGTTTTGTGATTCCACCCATGCCTTCATACTTATCGAACAAAAATCTTCCAACAGTAAGAAGATTCACATTACTTGAAGGTTAAACCAATAAAGGTCTATGACTATATTCTAGGACTTTTCCTGTGTGACCTTGGAAAAGGACTAAGTACCTACATACTTAAAAGTGAAGGTGGATCATGGTGGTCACGTGGCCAAGCGCCACAGACAATGATTAAGACCTACAAGAGGAATAATACCTGCCCTAAGCCTATCCATCTTCCTCGCAGTGCAATTAACATGTGAATTTCTAAGATCAATCCTAATAAATCCGCTAAGGGATCTTGTCAAAGGAACACATCTGAGACGTTCCTTTTTACTCATATGCTTGACCTTTGCCTAGTTGGCCCATGGATTTATATGACAAATAATTTCCCGTTATTTTCTTGACTTCCCATATTAGTGGAAATTCGTCTTATTAGTTGGTGCATCATATCATTTTGCTTCAAGCAAAAAGTGTCTTCAATTAACAAATTAACTCCTAGACTAAAATGGATCTAATTGAACAAATTGATCAAACCTTTAAACCTCAGGATTTCTAATAACTACTCCAGGATATATTTTAAAAACATATAATATATATTATCCCAATCAGGAATTCATAAGAGAGTGTTATCCTGAAAATTAGAAAAAAGTAATTGGAAATTGTACATATAGAACAATTGTAAGCCAAGACCTTTCTGGCATGAGGACTGCTCCAGCATGACCTCCGTTTCCCTCAAACTCCACCTTTATACTTGCAGGAGCAGCAATAGCAGTTACAATGCCAATGGAAACACCTTAAGGTTCAAAGAAGTAATTAAAGATAGTCATCATAATGAAATCATATGGAAGCAAGTGTTGAGCCTAACCTTCTTCTTCCAAAAGAGGACCTTGCTCTATATGCAATTCAAGAAAAGCAAAATAACTGCCTTTCTTCAACATGACATTTGACAAATTTTCTTGAGAAATTGCATAGCCTGCAGACCTTGCAGCATCAAAAAAAGATGTATTTTGATCATCAACTGATTCTTTAAGGACATGAACCAGTGCCTCACTCCCTGCTAATAAGCGGCTGCACATTTAAAACATAAAAGGAGTTCAATATAATCTCATTAATTTTCTTGCAGGTACCCAACGAATTATCAACCAAATTGACCATGAACTTTTGACGCATATTTAAGCTAAATAAAGGAGATGAAAGAGAAACTCCACATCTCTTACAAGAGTTAATATGAATATAGAACATGATAAATGAGAAACCAGCATCAACAGCAAGACAAAGTAACGACCTTCCCAAGCAACTGATTCCAAAACGTGTAGGCTCCTCTGATGTAAACAAGATTACCTCCAATGATCTCTTGGGCTGGAAGCCAGCTCTGGGAAAATAGAACTTATCAGGCACATGATATGCAACAATAATTAATAAGGAGGAAAGAACTAAATCAAACCAAAATCATCGGACATAACTAGTACCACATGAACAAGAACAAAAATGAAAGTCATTCAATTTCAATATATATCAATCCCAATTTTTTAGCATTTAAAAAAAAAAGAAAAAAGAAGAGCAAGGATACACACACACACACACACACACACAGATACATAAATACACAAAACATTCATGCATGTATGCATATATTTGTGTGTGCGACACTGATGATCCAATGGAAGACACCTATAGATGAGTTTACCCCGATGTTGACTATGAACATGAACAAAGGCAGTATACCCAAAGACTCTAGGAATCAGCCCATCTGAGGTTCTAAAATGAGGATAAAAGGAATTTAGCATCTCAACTGGACTTTTATTGCCTAGGACATGTGAAGGCTATCTATTGATCATGTAGGTTGCATAAAGTAAAGCTTTACCCCAATAGGATTGAGGAACATTTCCCTGAAAGAGCAGAGCTCAAGTGGTATTTAGTAAATGCCCATTTTTCCTTTCAGCCACCCCATTTTGTTGGGGTGTGCCAACAGAGGATGAGTCAAGAATAAAGCCTTGTGACTGATGATAAGGAGACAGAATTTGGTTAAAATAGTCCCTAGCATTATCAGTTCTAAAGCTCTTTATTTTCACCCAAATTGATCGAACCTTTGCATAAAAATTTGGTATAACAGTACCAACATCAGATTTTTGTTTAAGGAACAACCAAGTTACACAAGTATAATCATCAATGAAAGAAACAAACCAATGAGCCCCTAAGATATTAGGAATAGTGGATGGACCTCATATGTCACTTTGAATTAAATGGAAAGGAAAAACTGATCTTTTATTATTGATAGGGAAAGATACACGGGTATGCTTTGCTGGTTCACAAATGTCACAATGGAATTCAGAGATGTCTAACCCTTGAAACAAATATAGAAACATTATTTTTAACATTCTAAATGATGGATGACTAGATGAAGATGATTCAGCCAAATGGAGTCTTTATTTGAGGAACTGAGGAATGATAAAGGTGAATTTGTGCTAGCTTGCTGAGATGACTCAAGGTGATAAAGACCATTCTTTTCATTAGCAAGTCCAATCTTCTTCCACATGCCCTAGTCCTGAAAAATACAATAAGATAAAGAAAAAAAATGGCAAGACAATTAAGGTCATTAGTAAGCTTTTGAATGGATATTAAACTGGTAGGCAATTCAGGCACATAGGATAACTTTACAGATCTTTGTGCATCAGTGTTAGAGAAGAACAATAGCTACTCACGAAAAATCAAGCCTAGTGAGGTCAAGGAGGTATTGAAAAAGATGAAGACTGGGAAAGTCTATGGCCCGAATGGTATCTCGATTGAAGTTTGGAAGTGTCTTGGACAAGTAGGAGTATCATGGCTAATCAAACTTTTCAACTCTATCCTAAGAGAGGGGAAAGATGCCAAATGATCGGAGAAAGAGCATTTTTGTGCCTATATATAAGAATAAGAAAGATATTCAAAATTGCACCAACTACCGTGGTATTAAGTTAATGAGCGATAAGATGAAACTCTGGGAAAGGGTAATAGAGCATCAACTCATAGATATTACAAAGGTGTCAGAGAACCAATTTAGCCTTATTCTAGGTAGAACTACAACTGAAGTCATTTTTTTTTTGTTAAGGAGCTTGATGGAGATCTACAAAGAGAAGAAAAAAGATCTCCATATGCTTTTCATAGGTAAAAATCTTAAGAGGTCACCAAACTATGCACACATTTCACTTTGGGTATCAAACTTCAATTTGTATCTTTTTGGTCACCTTAATTCTATTTGATTTCAACGGGAGGGTACCCGACGGGGACCGGCGAGAATTATCTTATGTGGCGCCGAATTAGCCACATGGAGGGTATTAAAATCCTAATTTATAAAAATCCTAACTAATTGAACAACATTTGGAAAAAACAACAATATTTGAACCTTGATTTCGACAAAGTCAAAACGAACAACATTCGAAATACATTCGAAATCAAGGTTCAAATGTTATTCAATTAGTTAAGATTTTTGTAAATTAGAATTTCAATACCCTCCACATAGCTAATCCGGTGGCCACGTTAAATAATTATCATTGGTTTCCTTCGAGTACCCTCCCGGTGAAATCAAATAGAAGTAGGGTGACCAAAAAGATACAAATTGAAGTTTGGTACCTAAAGTGAAATATGGGCACAATTTAGTGACCTATCAAGACTTTTACCCTAGTTTTCATTGGCTTAAAGAAAACATATGATAGAGTAGTGAGACAAGGGCATTGGCGAAAAAAGATATTCATGTTAAATATATAAATGGTATTAAGGATAGGTACGAAGAAGCAGTTACAAGTGTGAAAACAGTGAGAGGGAATACGAAAGAGTTTTCTATAACAATGGGTCTACATCAGAGATCGGCCTTGAGTCTATACTTGTTTACTCTAGGGGTAAAGCCATTTTTGGTCCCTGAAAACGGGACCAATGTTCATTTCCATCCCAAAATTCAAAATTTGTTCAATATGGTCCCTATGTATTGCATATTTTGACATTTTGGGTCCCTATATATTCCGTATTTTGGCATTTTTGGTCCCTATCACGACGTATGCATCATATGGAATATCAATGAAATGCATATAATCTTTTTATTATTATGTTTAGGTCGTTATTTTGCTGATGTGGAGTGATAAGTGGCAGTATATGCTGATGTGGACCGTATTGAACAAATTTTAAATTTTTGGGATAGAAATGAACATTGGCCCTATTTTCAGGAACCAAAAATGGCTTTAACCCTTTACTCTAATAATCGATGAGTTAACTAGTTGTATCGGAGATGACATCCCATGGTGTATGTTGTTCGTAGATGATATTGTTCTAGTTGATGAGACTAAGGAGAGAGTTAATCAGAAGATAGAATTATGGAGAAATACTCTTGAAAATAGAGGGTTTAGGTTAAATAGAAGTAAGACAGAATTGCATTATAATTTTAGTCTAAGTAGGAGAGATGGAGGGAAAGTGAAATTAGGGAGTGTTATGCCTAAGTGTAACTATTTTAAGTATCTAGGTTCCATTTTACAGGATAAAGGGATGATAGATAAAGATGTAACCTATAGAATTAAAACAAGATGATTGAAATGGAGAAAGTGCCACAGGTGTGTTATGTAATAAGAAGATGTCTAACAAAGTGAAAGGAAGTTCTATAGAATATAGTAGTCAAACCAGCCATGCTATACGGGAGTGAGTGTTGGGTAACTAAAGTTCAATATATTCATAAGATGAATGTGGCAGAAATGAGGATGTTAAGATGAATGTGTGGTCATACAAAATTGGATAAGATTAAAAATGAACACATTAGACAGAAGGTGCATGTTGCACCAATTAAAGATAAAATAAGAGAAAGACGTTTAAGATGGTTTGGACACATACGTCATAGACCACTAGGTACCCCGGTTAAAAAATGTGATAGTTTAGTAATAGAAGGTAAAAAGAGGGAAAGAGGGATTGAGGTAGACCAAGAATTATGTGGAAAGAGATAATGTCCAGGGACTACGTTTCTTAGATGTTAATCTGGATCTTGTCTTTGATAGAGCTATATGGAGACAAAGAATTCATATAGCCGACCCCACCTAGTATAGGATTAAGGCTTAGTTGTTGTTGTAGGGCATTCTTAAGAGTGTGGGTAGGGCTTATTTTTATATCTACACAACCGACAACAGTAGCTAATGTTCCATTGGCAACCAAAACTTTTATGTTGCTTGGACTAGGGTTATATGTGTGGAAAAGATGTGATATAGGGATCATGTGGTCTGTGGCACCTGAGTTTATTATCTATTAATTCCTAACACTGTTTCCTGAGGTATCGAAGCAAAAAGATAATAAAGGTTTACTTGATAAAGCCAATAAACATATACGCGGTGGCTTCTCAAGGGGTCCCAACAGACTCCTTAATTTCTAATTTTTTTCCCTGCTAAGTCTGCTTATTGTTGGAACTTCTTCCTTTTTCTGCTCAGTAAATGCGCTTATAGACATTGTTATCCTTCCCGATTACTCCATTCACGACTAAGTGGCTTTCCACTTAACTTCTAGCAAATCTTCTTTGTGTTCCTTGATTTCTTACAGTAAGTACACCACAGATGATCCTTGTTCTTATTTGCTAGATTACTTTTCCCGAACGGTTTGGTTGAGAGTGATCAATCATTTCCATATCCTGTTTTTCTGGTTTTAATGCTATGGATGATCCATCTATTAGTTACGACTCAAGTATAACAGTCCTATTTTCCTCTACCCTTATCAGTAAGATAGCCTCTTCCAGCGAAGATGTAGATTCCCAACCTAGAATCTAAACCCTAACTTGATCAAATTCAGGATTCAATCCTGCCAAGAAATCATAAACCTAGTCCTTCTCTATAAAGTTCTTTAGTATTGTAGCATCACCATTACACTTCATCTCAATAACTCGATAATGATCCAGTTCTTGCCACAAATTTTTCAAAGTAGTAGCATAATCAATAACCATCTTATCTCCCTGCCTAGTTACACCGACCTTAATCTTAATCTCATAAATTTGAGCCGTATAGCAAGCTTTAGAATATGAACACTGAATGTTGTCTCAAATCTCCTTTGTTGAGGTAAAAAACATGCATGTATCACTAACTGAGGGTTCCATAGAATCCTACAACCAGGACATTATCATAAAGTCCTCTTTCTCCCATGCTTCCACGACTGAATCATCATGTGTAGGTCTAACTCCAGTCAAGTAATTAAGCCGCCATTTACCCTTCAAATAAGCACGAATAAAGAGTGACCATTTGAGATAATTCTTGTCGTTGAGCCGATTGGACGCCTGTACATTCTACAACTCTCCAGTTTTCTGGACAGAAGTTGATTCTTCCAAGATGTTAGATTGACCAACAACAGTGGTTTGAGATATTTGGGAATCAGTCATGGTGAAGAAAAAAGAGAGAAATTCAGCGATGAATGTTGAGAATTCACAACAAAAAAAAAGCAAAACAACAACAATGATGAAAATTGACAGGCACACGGGAACAAAGATAAACAAAATTGCTCTAAAACTTCCAACCATAAAGGCTGAAAAAACCAACACGACAATGATGGCCAAAGACAATAATGGAGGTTGTGGTTAGATGAAGCAGAAAAGAAAAAAAAAAGACCAAAAATCTAATAGTTAACATATACGTGTAATGAAAACTTCGCACTCGGCCAGCGTTACAAGACGTTAACCTTCTCCCTCATGGAGCTGACCGAGAACGATGAACCAATGGAAGACAATCCAATAGAATTCGATGCCGAGGATGAGATTACAGGGGACCTGGCTGAAATTTCTCTGCACGCCATTTTAGGGAAAACCAGTGGCACAACCATGAAGCTCAAAGGAACTTTCAATGACAAATCGGTGCTTATATTAATCGATAGCAGTTCGATGCATAATTTTATCGCCACTAATCTTGTGGCAGATTTGGGCATTCTAGATGAGAAAACCAGCTACTTTGGAGTTCAGATTGGGAATGGCAAAATCATCAAAAGAGAGCAAATTTATCGTGAAGTTTCTATACAACTTCCAGTCCAGGATTGCACATTACTCAATATTACTATCCATTTACGATCGGAGGCGTTGATTTAGTCTTGGGAATCAAGTGGCTTGCATCGCTCAACATTGTTTAAGCAAATTGGAGCAAAATATTCATGATCTTTTATTTGGATGGCAAATGCTATAAGCTACAAGGCATTCCAACAACAAATCAGGACTCTTTCCAAGCAATCTCAAAATTGGCAGATTCTAAAGGTACATCTCCTCCACCAATTTTAACTACCTTATTACATGAGTTTGCTAATATCTTTGATAAACCCACTACTCTACCACCCTTCCGTTCCCACACGTCATTTCTTTGCTTCCCGGCTTCAAAACCCTAAATATCCGCCCATACAAATATCCATCCTACCAAAAGAATGAAATTAAGAAACAAGTGGAAGAGCTTCTTCATGTCGATTTCATTAGACCTAGTTCTTGCCCATTTGCCAGCCCTGTTCTGTTAGTCAAGGAAAAAGATGATACTTGGAGATTTTGCGTTGACTAAAAAGCATTAAACCAATTAACTATACCCGATAAATATCAATCCCTAATATTGATGACTCATAGATGAACTTCATGGATCCACTATGAGTTTATCATTATGCCCTTTGGCCTAATCAATGCTCCTTCCACCTTTCAATCTGTCATGAACGACCTTTTTCGTCCTTACCTTGGAAAATTTGTCCTTGTCTTTTTTGACGATATCCAGCCCCATCTTAGAGCAGCATATTATCCATCTCCAAATAGTCTTGAATCTCCTAAGAACCCATTCTTATTTTGCAAAAGAAAAGAAATATCTTTTTGGACAGCATGAGATTCAATTTCTGGGTCATGTAGTAAGCAGGAATGGAGTGGGAGCCGATCCTAAAAAGATACAAGCTGTTTTGGATTGGCCGATGCCAACAAATGTAGGGGAATTGAGGGGATTTTTGGGTCTTACCGGATACTATCACTGCTTTGTTCAGAATTATGGTCTGATTGCTAGAGCCCTCACTGATTGACAAAGAAAAATATCTTCAAGTGGTGTCCTACGATAGAGTTAGCTTTCCAAAAACTCAAGGAAGCTTTGACATCAGTCCTGGTGTTTAGTGCTTCCTCCAGTGGAGTAAGTGTTGTCCGCCTTCAGTCAGAACATCCCATTGCATATTTCAGTAAAGGTATTTCTTTATCCAATCGGTATAAGTCTACTTATGATAGAGAATTATTGGCTTTCATGTCGGCTTTGCAAAAGTGGAAGCATTATCTATTAGGGCAACATTTGTTTTGTAAGAACTGACCATTACAGCCTCAAGTATCTTTTAAATCAATGAGTGACCACCAACGAGCAGCAACGGCTTCTCATGAAGCTTTTTCCTTTCGATTTCACTATCATTTACAAATCTGGGAAAACAAATCAAGCGACAGATGCTCTATCTAAAAGACTACAACATGCTGATTTTCTTGCTTTAGCCTTGCCAATCAACCTGGATTTCATTTACCTGCCAAATGCTTTAAATCAAGATCCATATACCAGGGACATCATTACAACTCTCCGAACAGACTCTACTTCTCATCCCGGCTTTTACTTGGCAAATGGAAAACTCTTTTATGAGAATAGGTTGGTCATTCCAGATGACTCTACCCTCCGTTCAAAATTATTAGCCGAAACACATAATTCATTGGTTGGAGGACATGGTGGTTATCTCAAGACACGCAAACTACTCACTTCTTGTTTTCTGGCCTCAAATGAAACAAGATGTGAAGTGCTATGTTCAAAATTGCATGGTTTACCAACAGAACAAATATCAAACCTTGGCACCAGCTGGTCTCCTACAACCGCTTCTAGTTCCAGAACAAGTATGGGAAGATATTTCCCATACTTCTAATACATATACATTAAGTATTAAAGAATTTATGGAAGTTGAAGATAGTACGGTAACACATAATGTAACACGCACTCCATCTATTCTAGTTTATGGAACAATACCAAGAACTCCTTATGCAGAAATAATTAATGTCCCAGAGAATATTATGCCTGGAGGGAAAAGAATGCCATTAGAACCATTCAAAGTTTAAATAAAGGACAAATCATAAACATAACAGCACATGATCCTCAAACTAGTTAAATGTAATAGATGTTTGGAACGGCCAGGTAGTCTCAGATTATATATGTAATTTTAAAGATTTAGATTCAGATGAAATGTTAGATATTTAGAAACATTTTTAGGTGAAAATACAAAAGCTTTATAGGAAAATTACAAAAAAGATCAGCAACAAGAATTTCAGTATATGATAAGTTTAGGAGCTAACCCTTACAACTTTGTAAACAAGTACATACCCTCATCACAAGTAAAGACCCAAATACAAGAAACATAGTATTAATACTAAGATTGGTCTTGCCTCGAGGTCGAGGCCAATCTCGCACCGACGGTTGAATTTGTTTGAATGGGGACCAAGCTTGACCGGAAGCCAAGTAGAAATCAGATACAAGCAAGAGGGAACACGACAATTAACGTGGAAAACCTTCAAAATCGGGGAAAAACCATATGCCTCTCCTACGAGAGTAAATCATACTATGAACTCATCGTTGTTACAAAGAGAATGTGAAGAAGATAAATGTAAAAGTGGAAGGGTGAGTTGATGGTGAGGCAGTGCTTCGCTGCTTCCAATCTGCCCCCTCTTGATGGGGCTGCTCCTCTTTATATAGATGGAGGAAACTTGGCGCCCAAGTCTGCCAAATCAGCCCTAGAGGGAGCTTGGCGCCCAAGTTTGCCAACTCAACCTGAAGGGAGGCTTGACGCCCAAGCTTGCCAGCTAAACCCTTGGGAAGCTTGATGTCCAAGATGGCTAGCTCAACCCTGGTGAAGACTTGGCACCCAAGGTTGTCTACTGCTCCTTTTTCCTCACGTTTCTGAGTGGATCTCTTAAGGTCCTTCCGCTTTCCATGTCTGGGTCCGATGTAGTAACTTCTGAATGAGACCGTCTGGACCGATTTCTGGACAAGGGAGGTTGTGCTCAATTTTCCGAATGAAGTCGTTCGGACAAACTTCCGAACATGAGTAGGTAGGCGACTCCTACACGATTTTTGAGCAAGATGCGTTGGGTGTGGATAAAAGTCGTCCCAACAAGGGTCTAAAGGGGGTTGCTTCTGGGCTCGAGCAGAATTGCCCTCAGCCGAATCCGAATAGAATTGCCTTCGGATGGACTCGAGCGGTGTTGCCTACTAGTTGGGTGTCCGTCACGTGGATGATTGGATGTCCGCCATGTGCCCTCGTACTTTCATCCCTATCACATAGAATTACAAAGAAATGCTTTCATATACTTAGAACAGTTAAGTATTTCAAATTATAAATATATAAAGCTATTTCTCTTAGAATATTTTCATTATTGTTGTATCTCAGGTAATGCCTTTAATCAATAATTAGGTAGTAAATTATTTCAAAAATTACCAGGAGCCTTAGGAATAGAAATAACAGATAAATGGACCACTATAGAACAGATGTATCAACCCGCTCCACAATGGATTATAGGTCAAAGAGTTCACTTTATTTTAGACATTTTAAAAGAAAAATGTACAAATATTCTGATACAGGGACAATTAAAGAAAGGCGAATATGCCTTTTGTTGCCAAATATATACTAGTCAAGCTTATGGTTTAAAAAAAGATAGAAAGACTTATAAGAAAAAATCTAAAAAGCCCTTTAAGAAAACATATTTCATTAGAAAGTCAAATAATATAAAAATCTTATTTAAATAAAAATAAACACGTCAGAAAATATAAACTTGATAGAATTTATAAAAAGAAACTTTCTTGTTATACTTGTGGTAGCTCAGAACATTTTAGTAACAGATGTCCTAAAAAGATAAATAATAATGATAGAAGATCAACTTTAGTCGAAGCTATTCAAGAAGATTTAATTAAAGTAGACGAGTATATGTCAAATACTGAGTCTATTTATAGTATAGTTTCAATTGTTTAAGCAGAACAGGTAGATTCTGATAGCGAAGATAATGAGACATTTATAGAAGAAATTGTAGAAAATGATATATTTACTGACTTTACTTTTATGAATACTGAATCATCTAGATTAGATTTAAATCTATTCAGTTCATTAAAGATAGAACAGCTTCAAGAAGAATGTTTACAGTTTTTTCATAATACAACATATGTATTACATATTAAAGAAGATTTTAAATATTTAGAATATATAATGCGACAATATCTTAAAAATATTTTAATTCAGATTCCAAATGTCCCTTTGGTACTCATACAACATATAAATCATAACCCTGTAGCAACTAAGTTTGATTACTTTTACTTTGTGATACAAAATATGCTTATCATTATACCAGATTTGTTACCTATAGCTATTCATTATTTTAATCTCCAACATGTCATGTTAATTATCCTTCAGATAATGAAGACAGAGACTATCATAATTTTGACATTGATATAGATCTAGATTACATGAATACAAATGTTGGTAACCATGATTGGAAAATTAGAATAGGATTAGATAATATAGCTTGTTTTTATGTAACTTTTTCCCTAGTAAAAATAACAGAGCAAAGTGTAGTTTATGTTATTAGAAGAATGCATCAAATGTATTCAAAATAAATTTAGCATAGATTTATCACCTAATAAAGAATTTAACTTAGAAAAATCTCGCTCCAAAATTTTAGAAAGACGATTAGACATTGTTGAAGAGGAATTAAAGATCATTAAACTTAAAATAAATATGTTAGAACAAGAAATACCTTCAACTTCTTATTCACAAAATACTCAAGTTGATCTAGTATGTTATGAATCAAATTTTCACAAAGATTATGTATGTAATGAATCAAAGATGTCTCATATTTAAGTTAGAGTTAAAATAGTTTTAAATGATGAATTTGATATTTATCTCAATGCTTTAATAAATACAGGCAGTTCACGCTGCATTATTAATGAAAAATACATTCCTAAGCAATATCAGAAAAAATCTAAAAATGTCACTTATGGTCAGTAAATGGATGGTAGTTACAACAGTTATGATACATTTGTAGATAACGCTAAGATTAGTTTTTACACTAACTGTAATACTTTTTCCGAATTTTATCCTTTACCTCATACATGGACCCGTGATCTTAACTTCTGATTTTATTCTCGGACTCAATTTCTTACTCTTAGAAAATGGTCAAATGACCTTTACTAAAGATTATGTTATCATTAGCAAATCTTCCATTACCTACCCTTACATCAAAGCCCACTAGGAAGCGTGGTGGGACATTAGATAGTTGGTTGTGTCCAATCAAAGGAACTTGTAAAATAAAACCATTAGAAACAAATGAGGTCAATATAAGTGAAGACGAATCAGTAGAAGAAATAGATTTAACTTATGAAGAATGTAATAATCTAGAAGTAAGATTTTTAGATATTAATAAATTGTACAAAGAAATTTCTACAACAAAAAATAAAAAAAAAAACAGAAAATCTTCTTAAAAAAATTTGATTACATAGAAATAATATTAGAGAATCCCTTAAAATATTGGGAAAATAATAAGATTCAGTGTAAGTTAGATATAATTAATCCCGAATACATAATTAAAACAAGTAAGATTGAATATTCTAACTTAGAGAAAGAAGATTTTAAGGTACATATAGATGACTTACTAAAATTAGAGTTAGTCAGAAAGTCTATTCCTCCTCACAAATCAACAACCTTCATAGTAAGAAATCATAGCGAGATAGTCGGAGGAAAATCTCGAATGATAATAAATTACAAAAGATTAAATGATAATACTAGAGAAGATAGTTATGATGTTCTAGATAAAAGCCAGTTAATAAATAGTATTCAGAATGCTAAGATCTTTAGTAAGTTTGATTGTAAATCAAGATTTTGGCAAGAAAAATGGCATTCAGATAGTATAGAATGGACAACTTTCTCCTGCCCAGAAGGACATTTTGAATGGTTAGTAATGTCCTTTGGATTAAATATTGCACCATCAATTTTCCAAAGAAAAATGGATGAAATTTTTAGCAAATATACTAAATTTGTACTAGTATACATAGATGATATTTTAGTGTTTAGTAAATCTTTAGAAGAACATATCAGTCATCTTGAGATAGTTTTTGCAGAATTTATTAAGCATGATATTATAATCAGTAAGAAAAAAATAGAACTTTTTAAACAACATATAAAGTTTGTAGGTATGGAAATAGGTGATGGTAGAATTAAATTACAAGAACATATAACTAAGAAAATTTTAGACGTTTCGGTAGATGAGCTACGAGAAACTAAGAAGTTATAGTCTTTCTTAGGATTACTTAATTATGTCAGACATTTTATACCAAATTTAGGAAAACTTGCAGGTCCTCTATATGCTAAGATATCCTCTAAAGGACAAAAGACTTTTAATATTGAAGATAAAAAATTAGTTAGTAGATCAAAGATTTAGTAGCAAAGTTACCAGATCTACAGTTATTATTAGATAATGATTACATCATAATTCATATAGATGGTTCAAATTTAGGTAAGGGAGCAATATTAAAAGCAAAATCTCTTAAACATGATAGTAAATTAACAGAGAAAATTTGTTGTTATGCAAGTGGAAATTATAGGGAAAGAGGTAATATTAGTAGTATAGATGCAGAAATTCTTGTTGTTATTTACACACTAGATGCATTCGGAATGCATATTTTAGGAAAGAGAATTTACTGTTAGAATAGATTGTGAAGCTATTATAAGTTTTGATAATAAAATGCATGAAAAGTGAAGTAGTAAAACAAGATGGTTAAATTTATTAGACATGATAAATGATAATGGCTATAAAATTAAATTTGAGCATATCAAAGATATAGATGTAGATGATCTCAATAGAAAGATAATTGTTTCTAATACAAAGCAATATGTTACAGATGCAGTCTTCAGCTAATGCGTCTTAAGGTAGACAAACGTCAGGTACGTATGAGCCAGATTTAATTAAGTTTGATAATATTCCATTATAATGTTTTACTCAATATAATCTTTCTTTTAAAACATTTTCTCATATCTATGTCTTAGAAGAACATAAACGTCTTTTAGATAATCTTTGGATATATAAGAACAAAATTAATATATATCCAAAATACTTTTACTCAAGCATGAATGCATTAGCAGAACATTTTCATAATTATAATACTAGAAAAAACTATAAATACTACGCAGTTATTGCAGGATATACTACCGGAGTTTTTTCCACCTGGTCGGAAGTATTAGACAATGTCACAAACTTTAGAAATCAACTTTATAAAGGTTTTGAAAATATTTCAGATGCATTTAAATTTGCTAGGCATCATCTAGGACTAAACTATTATATATCTCCTACTATCGCAACCACTAATAGGGTGGAAAAACCATAAGCTAGTCTAGTGCAAACGGTAATTAGTAAAGACACATCAAATCCGTTGATGGCTGTGTATTTGCCAAAAATACAATCAAAAGCTATCAGTGAAGCCGAAAATTCATTGGCTAGTCCTGCTTAACAGGTAGCAGGTAAAGACTTATCAAACCATATGATGGTGTAGCTTTCCAGAAAAGCAAAGATAAAAGAGAATTAGGAGATAATTATGATAAGTTAGTTTTAATGATTCAGAAGATTGTAGATGAAACTACAAGAAAGAGACAGAATACTACAGGTAATTTAGAATGAAGTAAAAATCCTGAACTATTACATATGGGACAAAAGAATATAAGTCAGGAAGCAAACAATCCTAATCTAGAGGCTATAGAACCAATAACTTCAGCAAAATTTGATTATAAAAGAAAAAGTTTGTTGAATAGATTAACCACATATCATATTCTTTTAGCTAATCAGATAGCCACTTATTAAAGAATTTTTCTTTTGTCTAGCCCATTATTGCCACTATATAGCTAGAACCTTTCTTTAAGTCATTTTCTTATCTTTAAGTACAAAGAATATTTGTCTTTAACACAGGTTCTTATCTTATAGCCTTGTAGCCACTATCTTAACTTTCTAGCTTAAGATATTGTTTTTTCCTTAGCCACTTAAAATAGCTAAGAATCTTCTTTGTAGGAAATCACATCAATTTTACCTTTGTGTCATTCAATGTTTTATCTTTACCAGTATATAAATATACCAGCGTATTCACATTGAAGATCATCAAGAAAGCTTTATCAGAAAATCCACTTTCAAAATAAACTCTACTTCCAAATGGCAGCCCAAGTTCCCAATACTACCAGCACTAAAAATTCTCCACTTACGGTAAACTTGAATGTCCTAGTTGAAGAACTTCCTGCTTCAAAGACCAACATACTGTCATATCTTAATCAGGCTCCACACTCTGTCAGAGACCTTCTCATTCGGGAGTTCACAGATCTAAATGAAGAAATATATATCACTGCTGATGTTGTTCAAAGTCAGCACTCACTGATAGATTCGTTGCTCAAAAAATCCAAATCTCAAGTCCAACAAGATGTTATAACTCTACAAGAAAAATTAAACATCTTCATATAGAGAATGATAATCTCAAGGTTAAATTCAACAATCTAGTTCTGAGAGGAAATGTTGGACGTCCTTAATTCTTCTCTCAAATGATTCCTGATCAGCTCTGATTTATCTACTATGACCGTACTCTTCAACATAGGTTAGAATGCCCCTCAAATGGTCACTGCTCATGCCAGTTAGTCCTTGTCGAAGCAACAACTGACACTATCCAGTAGAGAGCTAATCCAGACAACACTCACCTCATGGACTACCTGCGAGATCAAAACCTGGATACCTTCACTATTTACAAAACTTATTGTAAACCAGGAAACAACACTGGAGCTACTGATGCTGAAGAACCTTGCCTTTGTGGCTGCGAAGGACCTCTTAGCCCTCACAAAGAAACTAATGGTAAGAAGTAGGAATAGGGTTAAGATAATATTTTCGTCTTTACTCAAGTAGTATACTACACAAATGTTAGCAGATATGTCCAGTTTGTGTAAAGACAAAAGCTTGTCTAGTAATAGGATAAGAATGATGACATAGTCATACCACCATCTGGTCCATCTCTTATCATATCACATAGTGTGTAATCATGATAAGGATCGGATCGATAACATGGTCATCTTACCATCACTTATCATGTATGGTTTTCAATAAGCCACATAAGGTGGAATTATTACTTATGACTTTAGCTTTCTTCAAAGCCAAGTCTCCTTGACTCTATAAGGAGCTCACTTTGAGTTTCCAAGGTGTGCATTATTAATCATTCAACCCTATGTTCTAAGAAGTGTGTTCTTGTGGGAGCTTTCTAAGAGTGTTTAAGTTTGTTTTCTTTTCTGAGTGATTACGTACAAAGTTTGCAACTTCATGAGAATTCTGTAAAGAAATTTGATGAAATAAAGATTGATTTGCGCTTTATTTCTGTGTAAGCTTTCTTTTTCGTCCCCTCGAAAGAGAACCCTCTTTTGACTCAGGTATGGCCCAAAAAATAATTTATTTTCGGTAAAGACTTGTTTATGTTTATTTCATGTTTCTTTTGTTTATCTTGTTTAAAAAGATTAATCTCTAATCTTTTCAATTCTTCTTTTAGATATGTTTCTTTCTCTCTTTTGTTTCTCTTCTTTTAAATATGTATCTTTAACTTCGGTTCTTATCTAGTCGGGAAGATGCAGTAGACCATAATGAATATCCTTAAGAGTGCAATAGGAAGTAAGTGTAAATTCTCAAGGATATTCATCATGGTCTAATGCATCTTCCCGACTAGATAAGAAAAGTCAAAGATACATATTTAAAAGAAGAGAAACAAAAGAGAGAAAAAAACATATCTAAAAGAAGGATTGAAAAGATGAGAGATTAATCTTTTTTTGAAGATTCATCTTTTTCCTATAAACAAGATAAACAAAAAGAAACATCAAATAAATATGAACAAGTCTTTACCAAAAATAAATTATTTTTTTGGCCATTAGAGTCAAAAGAGGGTTCCTTTTCGAGGGGATGAAAAAGAAAGCTTACACAGAAATGAAGAGCAAATCAATCTTTGTTGCATCAAACTTCTTTACAGAATTCTCATGGAGTTGCAAACTTTCTACCAATGGAGCACCGATACGGACACGGGACACGGACACGACACGACACGGACACGCCGACACGTCATTTTTAGAAAAAGTAGGACACAGACACGTTGGGACACGTTGAATATAAAATACATATAAAAATATTTATATATAATATTTTGATGAAACATAATTAGATTTCATTTCATCTTATCAAATAGTACATATAAAACTTATCTATAAAGAGCTGAATGAATCTAGAATAAGATTTGTTTTGTTAAGAAAGATAAAAGTTAATTAGTTAAGTTTCCATAAATATATCTAATGTAAAAGTATGATTTTATAAAAATAAAACAAATGAAATAAAAAGATATCCTTTTCTTATATTTTTTATTTTTAAATTTTTAATTAAGAATTCAATCATCATGAAATCTTAAATTATAATTTATTTAGTATAATAAATCGTTTGAGGATTCAGTTATCATGAAATCTTAATTTATAATTTATTTAATAAAATAAATCGATTGAGGGTTTGAAGTCCATGAAGAATTAAAAAAAAGTATGATTTAGAGCCGTATGATTATGATCAAATGGTGGATATAAGCCCATAGTTTACAAACCCTAAACTTAAGCCCCACCAAAGGTAGCCAAGTCTTCCGCCGCCCCCGCATCACCATCATTGAGCGGTCCTCCATAGCCTGCGGCACCTCCAGGAAGGCTTGCGGCTTTGTCTCCGTCGACTGGTGCTCTCCCCCACTCTCCGACCTCGCCCGAGTCCTTTTCCTCCTCCACGGCTCCCTCTCCCTCGCCCTCTCTGGCATAACCACCTACGGTTTCCTCGTCCACACCGCCGGACCCCCTCGCACCGTCGGCACCCCCAAAGCCACCTTCTAATTCTACACCTACGTCTTCTCAGCGGACGGGCAAGAGATCCCCGCGGAAACGTGTCGCGGACGTGTCGACGGAGAGAAAAAAACCCCAAAAAAAAAGAGACACGGTTTTGACCGTATCAGACACGTATTTCCGTGTGTCGGCCGCGTGTTCGTATCGCGAACGTGTCCGATACCGGTACGCGAGCCAAATTGGCGTGTCGGTGTTTCATAGCTTTCTACGTAATCACTCAGAGAAGAAAACAAACTCTTAAAAAACTCACACTAAAACACACTTCCTAGAACATAGGGTTGAATGATCAATAATGCACACCTTGGAAACTCGAAGTAAGCTCCTTATATAGACAAAGAGACTTGGCTTCGAAGAAAGCTAAAGTCATAAGTAATTATTCCACCTTACGTGGCTTATTGAAAACTATACATAATAAGTGATGGTAAGATGACTATGTCATCAATCCGATCCTTATCATGATTACACACTATGTGATATGAAAAGAGATGGTGGTATGACCACGTCATCATTCTTATCGCATCACTAGATAAGTTTTTGTCTTTACACAAACTGGACATGTACGCCAGCATTTGTGTAGTATACTACTTGAGTAAAGACAAAAATATTATCTTAACCCTATTTCCACGTCTTACCATCAGTTTCTTTGTGAGGGCTAACAGGTCCTTCGCAGCCACAAAGGCAAGGTTCTTCAACAGCAATAGTAGTGTCTTTTTTCTCTGGAGAACCATAAGTTTTATATATAGTAAAGATATCCACGTTTTGATCTCGCAGGTAGTCCATGAGGTGAGTATCACCGGGATTAGATCTGTATTGGATAGTGTCAGTTGTTACTTCGGCAAAGACTAACTAGTATGAGCAGTGACCATTTGAGGGCATTCTAACCCATGTTGAAGAGTAGGGTCACGGTAGATGAATCGAAGCTATTCAGGAATCATTTGAGAGAAGAATTGAGGACGTCTAGTATTTCCTCTCAGAACTAGATTGTTGAATTTAACTGTGAGATCATCACTCTCTTTCTCTCTCTCTTTGAAGATGTTTAATCTTTTCTTGTAGAGTGATAGCTTCTTGTTGGACTTGAGATCTTGATTTTTTGAGCAGTGAATCTATCAGCGAGTACTGACTTTAAAAAACATCAATAGTGATATACATTTTTCATTTAGATTTGTGAACTCCCGGATGAGAAAGTTTCTGATAGAGTATGGAGCCTGATAATGACATGACAGTATGTTGGTGACGCCGGGCAGGATAGCGATTATCCCGCGGGCTAGCAAGATCTAAAGGGGGATCGCAAGGAAGACGACAAGAGAAAAATAAACAAAAAGAAATCTCCGAAAATCCAAAAGTAAAATTATTATTCAGAATTCAATAATGAAAAACTAACCCACAACCTGAGTTAAATAGCATCAAAAGATTAACCTAGAAACTTTATCATCTAATCTAAATTTGTTAAAATTGACAAATTATTATTTAAAACTAAACTTATCTAAATTTAAAAATCGGTAGCCAAAGTTATGGCCAAAATACCAAACTACACCCAAAACCAACCCAATCTTGGAATTGACTCGATAATTTCCCGTCTTTACGTTGACACGCTAACCCAGCAGTATTTGACTCGAGCCTCCTGCATCAGTCACCCCGAGTTGGAAAGAACTCGACCCCGAGTTCAATTGCACCTCTGTTGATAGGAGAATCATATGGTTTTCAAAAGCTTTCGAGGCTTACGCCTCTAAGGCTTAGAGGCTTAGAGGCTCTCATAAAACGCCTTAGAGGCGTGCGCCTCATAGTGGGGAACCGAGGCTTAAGCCTCGGTTAAGTGAGGCTTACACCTCAGACGCTACGCCTCAAAGGCGTTTGAGGCTTAAGCCTTTGTTTTAGAATCTTTTTTGAAGATGTGGAGAGGTTTAGATTCTTAGACCTTGTACCATGCCTTCTTAAAAATAAATAAATAATTAAATAAATAAGAATATTTTTATGTCATGTAATTATATTAATAAATATAATGAAATAAAAAATCTAGAATAAGAAGATGACAACATGTGAAAATCAAGTTAAGATCCTTCACTTTATGGAAACCCTACTTATATTAATATATAGTTATGTGACACTTCCTGGAAAGTGTCAAGCTTGTGCTTACACGTGATTGTAATTTTTCTTATAGTATGCATATTATGGATGTTTTTATTTTAACTTTTATTATATTTTGTCTTCTAAAAATTATACTATGGGTGTTTTTATTTAATGTATTTGAGTGATGACTTTGCTTTCTTATTGTATTTTGTTTTGCTATGAACTATATTATGGATGTTTTTATTTAATGTACTGGAGTTATTGACATTCTAATATATATTGCTATTTTTTAATTTATTTTTATTTTTTTAGTTGAGGCTTACGCCTCGTCTAGCCTCAAGGCTTACGCCTCGAGAGGCTAAAGCAAAACGCCTCGGTACCCGATTTCGCCTTTTAAAACCTCTGTAGGTCTAGATCTCCGTGCTTGATCTCGCTCAAAACATTGGAGACCGAAAGTAGGTTAGTAGTGTTGGTTATCGGGCCAGGAGGATTTTTCTCCCAACGGGATGCCAACACAACACTAGCCCTATCATCGTTATAGATGGGCTCACCAATTTCCTTCTTCGGCTCGCCAATTTCCTCATCGTAGTCGTCATAGGCGAGATCTTCTCCTCTGCATCATCGTTGAAGATGGGCAAGATCTCCTCCTCCGCATCATCGTTGAAGATGCGTGAGATCTCCTTCTCCTCATCATCTTCGTAGATGGGTAGGCCAAACCTCTGATCGTTATGATTATGGTGTTGGACTTCCTCAACCCGAATCTGCCCACGACAACCATGATCAAAATCGATCGCCGCCAGACGCCTTGATAATTTCTTGACTTACCTCTACAAATCCTTGATCATCAAGCGTTGGGTTAACTCCACGACTTGCCTTTGTAAATCCTTGTTCATCGTCTCCATGGCACTCAAGTCATGGTTCTGGACTTCCTCAGCCGGAACCTGTCCAACCCGACAACCACGACCACCAATCATTGATATCGATGATGACCCTTTCCAGGAAGATGATAAGTTCTGATAACAAATAATGCCGAGCGGGGTAACGATTATCCCGCAGGCTAGCCGGATCCAAGGACCGCAAGGAAGAACAAACGAAGAACCAAAAAAACCAGATAAAATACTCTGAAATTCAGGAAAATACTTTTATTCAAAACTCAATAATAAAAAATCAACCCACAAACCAGGTTAAATAGCTTTCAAAGACTAATCTAAAAACCCTATCATCTTATCTAAATTTGCTAAAATTGACAAATTATTATTTAAAACTAAATTTATCTAAATTTAAAACTCTAAACAAATAAGATAATTCCTAAAAATATAAGATCAAATCGGATTCAAATCCTATCCTAATTTCGTATATGAAATATTACCAAAAGTAGAAAAAAGACTGAAAACCTTAATTCGACGGATAAAATATTTCTAAAAATAGAAAATAAATAAATAATTTTTTCTCAAATATGGCGCCCTCATCTCGTGCGCACCGCAAAGGGCTTTCTGAATTGGGGTCAAACGCGCGATTCTGATATCAGTAGCCAAAGTTATGGCCAAAATACCGAACCGCACCCAAAACCGACCCAATCTTCGAATTGACTCGATAACTTCCCGTCTTTACGTTGACCCGACAACCCGGCAACATTTGACTCGAGTCTCCTGCATCAGTTGGTTAGTAAAGGAGGAAGTTCTTCAACTAGGACGTCCAAGTTTGCCGTAAGTAGAGAATTTTCAGTGATGGTAGTATTAGGAACTTGGGCTGCTATTTGGAAGTGGAGTTTATTTTGAAAGTGGATTTTCTGATAAAGCTTTCTTGATGATCTTCAATGTGAAAACCCTGGTATATTTATAATGGTAAAGATAAAACATTGAATGACACAAAGGTAAAAATTGATATAACTGCCTACAAAGAAGATTCTAAGCTATTTTAAGTGGCTAAGAAAAGAAAAATATCTTAATCTAGAAAGTTAAGATAGTGGCTACAAGGCTATAAGATAAGAAACTGACTTAAAGACAAATATTCTTTGGACTTAAAGATAAGAAAATGACTTAAAGAAAGGTTCTAGCTATATAGTGCCAATAATGGGCTATAAAAGCGAAAAATTCTTTAATAAGTGCCTATCTGATTAGCTAAAAGAATATAATATGTGACTAATCTATTCAACAAACTTTTTCTTTTTATAATCAGATTCTTCCGAAATTATTGGTTCTATAGCCTCCAGATTATGACTACTAGCTTCCTGACTCATATTCTTTTGTCTCATATATAATAGTTTAGGATTTTTGCTTAACTATAAATTACTTGTAGTCTTCTGACTCTTTCTTTCTATAGTCTCATTTACAATCATCTGAATCATTAAAACTAACTTATCATGACTATCTCCTAATTCTCTCTCATCTTGCCTTTTTGGGAAAGCCACCACACCCATCACAGGATTTGATAAGTCTTTATCTGCCACCTGTTAAGCAGGACTAGCCAATGAGTTTTCAGCTTCATTGATAGCTCTTGATTGTATTTTTGGCAAATACACAGCCATCAACAGATTTGATATGTCTTTTCCAATTGTTGTTTGCAATGGACCCGCTGATGGTTTTTCCACCCATCAGTGGTTGCGATAGTAGGAGATATATAATAGTTTAGTCCTAGATGATGCCTAGCAAATTTAAATACATCTGAAATATTTTCAAAACCTTTATTAAGTAGATTTCTAATGTTTTTGACCAAGTGGAAAAAACTTCGATAGTATATCCTGTTATAACTGCGTAATATTTATAGTTCTTTCTAGTGTTATAATTATGAAAATGTTTTGCTAATACTTATGCATGAGTGAAAGTATTTTGGATCTGTATTAATTTTGTTCTTAGCTATCCAAAGATTATCTAAAAGACATTTATGTTCTTCTGAGACATAAATATGAAAAAGTGTTTTAAAAGAAAGATTAGACTGAGGAAAACATTATAATGGAATATAACCAAACTTAAAAAAAAATCTGGTTCATACGTAACGTCAGGCTACTTTGTGGCGTACCTGTTTTATTAGCTAAAGACTGTATCTGTAATAGATTACTTTGTATTAGAAACAATTATCTTTCTATTGAGAGCATCTGCTAAATCATTATCTATACCTTAGATATGCTGAAATTTAATATTATAACCATAACCATTTATCCTTGTCTAATAAATTTAACCACTTTTACTACTCTTTTCATGCATTTTATTGTAAAAACGTATAATAGCTTCACAATCTGTTCTAACAGTAAATTCTTTCTTTTCTAAAATATGCATTATGAATACATCTAGTACGTAAATAACAATAAGAATTTTTGCATCTATGCTGCTAATATTAGTTCTTTCCCTATAATTTCCACTTGCATAACAAATTTTCCCTATTAATTTACTATCATATTTAAGAGATTTTGCTTTAATATTGCTCTCCAACCTAAATTTGAACCATCTATCTGAATTATGATGTAATCACTATCTAATAATAACTGTAGATCTGGTAACTTTGCTACTAAATCTTTGATCTACTGACTAATTTTTTATCTTCGATATTAAAAGTCTTTTGTCCTTTAGAGGATGTCTTAGCATATAGAGGACCTGCAAGTTTTCCTAAATTTGGTATAAAATGTCTGGCATAATTAAGTAATCCTAAGAAAGACCATAACTTCTTAGTTTCTCGTAGCTCATCTACTGAAATGTCTAAAATTTTCTTAGTTATATGTTCTTGTAATTTAATTCTACCATCACCTATTTCCATACCTACAAACTTTATATGTTGTTTAAAAAATTCTATTTTTTTCTTACTAATTATAATATCATGGTTAATAAATTCTGTAAAAACTATCTGAAGATGACTGATATGTTCTTCTAAAGATTTACTAAATACTAAAATATCATCTATGTATACTAGTACAAATTTAGTATATTTGTTAAAAATTTCATCCATTTTTCTCTGGAAAATTGATGGTGCAATTTTTAATCCAAAGGACATTACTAACCATTCAAAATGTCCTTCTGGGTAGGACAAAGTTGTCCATTCTATACCATCTGAATGCCATTTTTCTTGCCAAAATCTTGATTTACAATCAAACTTACTAAAGATCTTAGCATTCTGAATACTATTTATTAACTGGCTTTTATCTAGAACATCATAACTATCTTCTCTAGTATTATCATTTAATCTTTTGTAATTTATTATCATTCGAGATTTTCGTCCGACTATCTCGCTATGATTTCTTACTATGGGCCCGTTTGGTACTTTGCATGTAAAGTCTTTACATGCAAAGTCTTTCCATGCAATCACTTTCCCTGTAATCACTTTCCCATTGCAATGTTTGTTATGCCCAATAAAAAAGTGTAATTAAAATGCATGCAAAGTGATTCATCTGTGTGGTATTAATAGGTTTACCATGTAAAGTAATGTTGATTCCCAATTTTGCCCTTGATTACTTTATTAATAAAATTGGGTTTTATATAAGAACTTTTTACTTACCATCCCTTGAAAAATAGCCAAATCACTTGTCACCTCTTCGTTTTTCAATAATACCCCATAACCCCATATTTTATTTTATTTTCACTTGTCACCCATTGAGTTAGTTCTCTCAATCAAAAGTTTTGAATAATTTATAAAACAACGTAATCGGAGAAGTATAACACAAAAATACCCTTTTTTTAATTATATTTATCTATGCCTAATAAATAATTAAGAAATTCTAAAATTATAAGTAAATTATGATTTTATTACTCTACTTAGTAAAATTGAAAGAAAAGGCAAGAAAAGAAATAACTAGTTAATAGATGGGCAAATTTGACATTTTACCTCTTCTATACTTTCCCACCAACCTTGTAATCCTTTTCACACCTCCCCCCATGTGAAACACTTTCCCTGGTCAAAGGGAAAGTAATTACAAGTCAAACTTTACTTTACATGGTTCATTTTATAACCAAACGTGTGAAAGTGATTCCTAGCTTTTACTTTCCCTGCAAAGTTCTTACTTTCCCTCATACCAAACGGGCCCTGAAGGTTGTTGATCTGTGAGGAGAGATAAACTTTCTGATTAACTCTAATTTTAGTAAGTCATCTATATGTACCTTAAAATCTTCTTTCTCTAAGTTAGAATATTCAATCTTACTTGTTTTAACTATGTATTCGGGATTAATTATATCTAACTTACACTGAATCTTATTATTTTCCTAATATTTTAAGGGATTCTCTAATATTATTTCTATGTAATCTAATTTTTTAATAAAATTTTCTCTGTCTTTTTAATTTTTCGTTGTAGAAATTTCTTGGTACAATTTTTTACTATCTAAAAATGTTATTGATTGGATAAGGTCGGAGTGGAATCGGGATTTTGTTTTTTATTTTATTTTATTTTTTGTTTTTATTATTATTTTTATTTTTGGATAACGGCGAAGTGGATTTGATAAGTAGAGGATTTTGAATTAGGAGATGAGGATTCAAATTGTAAAAGGTGAGTTGAAGATGTCACGAATTTTTTTTCTTTTTGGTGATTTCTAGGGTTTTCTTAGGAAATAGAACGGATTTCGAGGCGGCTATGAAGGAGAAAGATTAGAAGAAAAACAGATTGGCTAACTAGGATATTCCGCTAATTCTCTACGTCGAACTCACGATCGGTTCCGTTTCTTTTCTTGTCTGTGACCAGACCGACTGTTCTTCTCTTAGATCTTTAGCTCTGGTACCAGTTGATGTATTGAACTAATAGAAAAGAGAAAAGCCAACAAGCCAAAATAGCCAAAAAGGGGAGCAAGCTCCAAGCAAGAGAAACTCAATAGAAAACTCAAATTAATAATAATAGAAAACCAAGTTCTATAGACTCCATAGCAAGGGTTTATATATGAAACCCTGTAAAGATGAAAGACATAAATACCCTTATGAATCAAAATAATTACTACTAATATAAAAGTCCTAATAATAACACAATCCAAATAAAAGTAGGACATCAAGTCCTGCATCTACGACGATATATACACACATTAGAATCAATATGGCTATAAATTCTAGGTTTTTATTGTACGTTATGTTTTGTTGTTTTTTTCAAATTAGAAATTATTAGCAGTGTTTTATGGTTTTCTTCTTCGGTATCTTTTCTCATATATGATGGGATACCGTTGAAAGGAAATTAACATAGCCAATAACTTTAAGCAAGCTCTCACTCGGTTAAGCAAGGATGCTAAATCTCCCTCGATACTGAGCATTACAAATAACCCCACTGCTTATGATAACTCTTCCCTTCAAATCACTCCCTACAAACTAAATGAAAAAACTTTCTTTAGTAGTCATAGTCTGTGCATATGGTTATACGAGGGATTGGAAAAATTGGCTTTCTTGATGGCTCCACAAAGAAACCAAACTCAACCGACCCTGTGTACACATCGTGGGACACTCAAAATTCCTTGGTGATATCCTGGCTCATCAACTCTATGGAAGAACATATTGGGTCATTATACATTATTCACTCCACGGTCATAAGTCATTTGGGATAAGGTGAAATTTGTCTATTCTGATATGAAGAATCCAACACAATTGTTTGAATTAAGAGACTAAGCTAGGGATCTCAAACAAGGACGTATAAATGTCACAGAGTACTACACTACCCTTACCAAGCTATAGTTTCCTTCTGAGCAATGTTTTATGGTTTTCTTCTCCAATATCTTTTCTGACAATATATTTCTCCTACCCCTTAATATGTAACGCCACATGTCAACACATACATATAAAACAAGTACCAAACTTACTCCACATATATATGTTGACATGGAAATAGCTCATATGGCACATGATACATCAACAAATAATTCCAATGGGCTCAAGTCAATTTTGACCTTTCAAGACACATTGACTCAATGACATCAAAAAAGAGGAAATACTTCCCTAGATCATGTGCAAATCAGGATATGGTCCCACATGACCTTCAAACACTTTAAGGCCATTGATTTGGCATTTTTGCACTAAACCTTTCCGGTGTGATAAATAAATATATTATATTATGTTTACTTATTTACATATACACTTGAGGGGTATATACTAAAATGGTCCTTATTATTATTTCCACGCCCACTGTGGCAAGTACTTCCTTCAAAAAAGTCACCCAAAATACCATCACTGAGAAATAACAAAACTGAAACTTTAGGAACTTCAGTTAAGGCTACCCAAAACTAATGAGTGTGTAAAATGAATTTAAATGTTTGAAATACATTCTATGATTTAAAATGAAGACATCAGTTTCTTTTAAATAATGAATTAAGAAAGGTGAGAAAACTTAATCTGACTCTAGAATTGATTAGCAGCTCACTTATCACTCGTAGTTTGTAGTAGTTTGTGTTTTTACAAATGTTTTTTAAATTATGAGTTTCTAGTAGTTTGTGTTTTTACAAATGTTTGCATGTAGGTCTAGAAATTTGAGGATGATGCATGCCTAGTATCCATGATATTACAAAATGATTTCAGATAATATTCAATTTCCATTTGTGCTTTTCAAGACCAAGTTTGAGTAGTTGAAAACCAGTATATGCAAAAAAAAAATTAAACTATAAAAACCAAATAATGATACCAACTCTTTCTGTGAAGATGTGCGGGTAAATTACACACCTTTTCAGCACATTAATTGCTTCAAGTGCACCCAAGACGCCAACAACCCCATCATACTTTCCTGAATAAGGAATGGCATCAATGTGAGAACCAGTTGCAACCGCCCCAAGTTCTGGATCAGATCCATTCCTGAAAAACAAGGACAAAAATTTTGTGAATTTTTTTGTGCATTTTAATTCCTTCAAGTAGCCTTTAGCAATAGGACAGAGGCACAAAAATCCTCTGAAGATTCCCAGGCCCACATATTTTCTTCAGCAACATATTTTTATTTCAAAAATCACATTAAGATTAAGATAGTTGGGAAAGTTGGGCTTTGCAATCAAAACTTCTAGGTAAATTCACAATATGGGTTACATAGTAACCAAGAAGAGAAAAGAGGATCCTCTTAAGAAATTTTCACGCAAAACTGATATAAGAAACATGTATTTAGTCCTACAAAACATGTCTATATAGTCAGGTACATGTATAATAAGCTGATGGCAAGAAAAAACCATCATGGTTTTGAGGTAGGAATATCACAAGTAGCTCAACATTGAAAACTGTAAGTAAAGGTGAACTAATCAAATCAATGCATCAAATAGTAGTTTGGCAAGAGCTAACTGCCTAAATAAAGCAAATTGAGTCAATACATCTACAATATTGTGCAAAATAACATTCCACGACCACATCTCTGCAACTTCTGTACTACTCAAAAAAAATAATAAATAAATATCTAACCCTTAAACACTACCTTTCGATGCTCAGCATGCTACTCTAGGATATAATATTGTGATAAAATAAACAAGTCTTTAGACTCTTTACTAATAAGTAAATATACTGTGAGCTGATACAAAGTATTGAAATCTATCTAATGAATAAGTTATTAGTAAAGTGGCACCTCTAACTCTATACTGAAACCCAAAAAAACCCCAATTTTTTTCAAAAAACCAAAAAAAAAATTAATTAATTAGTTAAAAAGACAAAACCGAGACTTTTCTTATATTTAAAAAAAAAAAATCTATTAAATTGTTATTTACCCTTCTCTCCTCAAAATTAGAATTGGGTTTCGTGGGGAGTGGGCTAATATATTTTCATGGTTAGGGTTGTACACTAAGATGCTAGAAGTGGCAAGACGGACTTTGAAATAGCCTTGGACATGGCATCGCAGCCTTAGTGGAAGATCTTAGAGGCTACAAAAGCAACATCAAAATCCATGCAAGTAAGAAGGGAGGAAAAGAGGGCACATTCATAGCTATGGTTTGATTTTTCTTGCATAATGGTTGGGTTGGTCAGTAGTGGATGCTGTCTAACAACGATGTAATCTACTGACCTTAAATGCATCCCATAAACTTAAAATGCTTAGGAGGTTGTCTGAGCTAATTTTGAAACACTTGCTTGTTTGGATTCTAATGCAATAAGAAAATATAACCAAATAAAATCCATGCGGTTGCAATTATTGTAACATGCACCGTTTTATCATTTCAAACAAGATAATAGTTTATAACAGCTGGATTTGAAAACTAATAAAAACCATAGAGATATCTCTAACTACTCAATCCAAATGTTGAGAGGAAGAAGGTTGAACGTAACATTTATGTACTACAAGATATAATTATGTCAAAAATACACACACAGACACAAACAGACACATACACAACCAAATCAGATTGAAAGAGGTTGTATTCTAAGGCCATAAGGGCAAAGCTAAATCCAATTATCAAGAAAAGAAAAAGAAAAAGCTTAAATCAATATTCTGACATTGTGAAAAACAAATAAAAATAACCTTCAATCAAATAGAGCCAGGGGAAATCAAATGGAAGAACCAAATAACTTCTTGAACTTTTTGCTAGTTACCGTTACCACTATTTGAGCACAGGATTATCATGTCTATATAAATAAGTTTGTAATCTCATTGCAATAAAGTTAAAATCAACTTTAACTGTAACAACATCATGAATGATTTATCATTCATCCTTTTGATAGTTGCAGATGCAGGGTCAATGTTTTCAAACTCACCACCGACCAAATATGTTACCAACAGCATCTTCATGAACAGAGAGACCAGCTTGGCCCATAAGTCCTTTAATATACCTGCAGTTATGGCTAAACCCATCAGTGGAAAGATTTGCAAACTGATCATATAAGCATTCATAAAAGTCAGAAAATGTTGTGTTCCACAATAATTCATAAGAAAATGATAAGCATTATAGAATAATTTAACAATGTTAAGCAAAAACATATGCCATGTTTTGGAATGAAATAAAGTGGGATATCCCTCTTTATTCCTCCCAAACCAAACAAACACCAAAAAATTATTCTCCATGGAATAACATAAAACTCAACAATTCTAGTCAAAAATTAAAATTATTTTAAATTTAATAATTTTTTATTCATACACATGAAATACCGAAAAAGCCCTTCGTCTTTTAACACGGCCAACTTTACTCAACTATTTCCTAACCATTATAATCTAACAATTTAATTGGATATAAATTAAAACTAATCTTAATTAATGAGCTAATTAAGATTAATTAAGATTTTGTTGAAATGAATGAAATAGCCCTCTTGTAAACTTGGAACCCTCCAAAACAAAACTTAATTATAAATAATCTTAATTAAGATTAGTTAAGAATAAAGAGGTGATATTTTTAACTTGGGGCATTTTAGTAATTTGGGCTCACCATAGTTCCCATCCATTGATTAACATTATTATTAGAAAACATCACAAGTGCTTAAGCATTTCCCTCCAAAATGAATTGTAAAAAATGCAAACTTCAATTCATATCCCACTCTATTCCAACCCACCTTCTTCCATTCCCAAACATCATCATATGGATTATGATTGAGATATGCATTGTGTTTTAACCGTTTGTTATCTACCACAAGTTCTAAATTATTTTTAAGTCCTCTAGTAAGAAAATATTTATAAAGGAATGTCATAAAAAAAATGAAATCTTACATACTTTTCATCTATTTTATGCATAAGTAAATATTATCCCTTCAATACTTGTGGAATGAGTTTTTTTTGTTACATGAGCCAAGCCAAGCAGGACCTACTTCTCAATAATTAAGCTTCAGCACATACAAATTCTAAAAACTAGGTGAAAACTAAATCCATGTAGAAGTTGAGGAAATGGTGGACAGTCTTAAAGCATCTAGTCAATAGGATTGGTTAGCGAATATGATGCAGGTAAATTAAAATTTGAGAAACTTTGACTTGTTAAGGGTTCAAGGCACATTGGTGACAAAGAAAAAATGATGAGTTGAGTAGAATAATGTTTGAGGCAGATATAGTAAATTAAATTAAATAGAACTAAAATATTTAAATATTATGCTTCCACATTTAAGCCTTCTTAATCAAACTATATCAGCACAAACACAAGATTCCAAGAACATATAAGGCGTCTTAGTCAATACCATGATACTTTTATATAATTAAAGCCAAGTGTTTTACTAAGCATCTTAACTTCACTACCCTTGAAGAACAGCCAAGTGCATATGACTCCCATCTATGAGGTTTAAGAAGCATGAAATGTACGTAATCTTATCCTTCCCTGTAAGTTGATTTCTCATTCAAACTTATGATAACCAAGATGCTAATGGGCAATTGTATCATCATTCCTAAGCCTCTATCTTTCTTACACCTGAGCCCCCAATTTCATTCTCTATTGTCACATGCAGCACCTAGACCAACTTTAATTGTGTTATAATTGAAGAAAATAGATAATAGGACTTAAATTTTTCATTAGTTGGGATGATTAGTTAATTGGAGAATTAAGGTTTCAGTTATCCCATTTGATTTAATAGACCAAGCCTCACAATCTATCCTAACATGTAAAGAGACTCTCTCTATCTCTTATTGAGGTGAATGTATAAAGTACAAAAACTATAAGGACAGGCCTAAGCAGAATGGTAAGATTAAAGTTTCGCAAATTGAGGGTTGTGATTTTATGGCAGCTAATGGTTTATGCTTATGGGGGTAAGGAAGCACTTATTTAATCCTCCCAGATCCTAAGCCTTGTGCATTCATTTACTGTCTGCATATGACTCAAAAACTTCACAAAGTTCTCTGCCATTATGTATCCATTGATGACAAAGAATAACACTTTATTCATTCCACCTACCTTAACCAAACGCACAACACTTTAATTTGTATATAAATAACTCCTGAATGAATGTTTCTTCATGCTTCCATCATGTGTATGGCATTTTTGGAAGCCTTTGAATATTATTTTCAGAAATTAACCATTTCATTAGTTGAAGTCCAACGAAGAAAAGATAAAGGTAAAGAAAAGAAAAGCTACTTTCAGGTTTACAAATTTGAATGCAATTGATAAGGAAGTCAGTAATAATTTTTGTTGGGAGAGCACAATTAAGAAAAAAGAAAAGAAAAGAATTTGAACCCATCTAATTCTATCATCTCAATCAACCTAGATGGACGCACAACTGTAAACCTTCAACAACTCCTATGTCCAAAGATTTAATTTTGAAGGAAGTTCCTCCAACAATTTTGAGAGGTGCGGTGACTAGATTAGCCCATCTTGATTTTTTTATATCAAAGAAGCAAGACATTCTTGTGGGAAAAAATAATTGTAACTTGAGAAATATAAAAGCTATCTGAGATTTACCTTCGAGCCAATACATCGTTCTCCGTATACAAAATCCGAGTAACTGATGGAGCTGGGGTATCTGAAAAGGTAGACAACTCATCAATCTGCAAAAGAGACAAATTTATTAGTATTCTCAAGAGAAAACAGAAAGAAGTTCCCAAGAAAACCAAGAGAAGTAAAAATTGATTGTTGAGCGTGCGAAATGCCTGATTCTGAAGGCTCTCCTTGTCGACTGGGGGAAGAGAAAAGATAGAATGCGATGGATGAAATACATATCCTGAAAACTCCTCCATGGTCCTCTTTGTAGGGTCTTCATGGCTCCCGGCTGCAATAACCGAGAAGAACAGGAAGGGGAAAAGAAGAGTTTCCCAGGGCTTCAACGCCATCACCAACTGCTTAGCTTGCCTTTCCATATTTTTCAGTAATGATTGGTGACCATGAACGCAAATCAAAGATAAGTGATGACAAGGTTTCCTCCAGTGCTTCTCTTTATATTTTAAAAATCTTTCATTATGTACAAATTATTTTTGAAAAGTTTAAATTTAGTTTTTAAAAATTTAATAAAAGATCATTTTTATCAGCAAACATTACAAGTGTGGGTCGGGCCGGCTCAGATTCAGATCGGACCAATACTTAATAATAATGGTGGTCATGTTTGGCCAAGCCTGACCTGCCCCAATTATTCAGGCCTATATTTTGGCCCAAGGCTCATTCATATTTTTAAATACAAGACCAAGGCTCACACAAATCCGGTCATATTTATTTTTTTAATTAAAATTTATTTAAAAATATAATTTATATTTTAAAATAAAAATAATTTAATAACAAATTAAATCTAAATGAGTTTTGATAAAAAAATTAAATTATACTAGAATTTTACATCTTTAAATTAAGGCATCCAAATAAATTGTTTAACTTTATTATAAATAATTATAAATAATAAATTTATTTATTTTATTTGTACATAATTAGGCCTGGACTAGGCGGGGTCCGGGGCTAAAACATTATACCCAAGGCCCGACCTATTTTTAAATGGGTTTTTTCTTTGTCCAATGCCTGATGTTCAGACCTAATATTTTCGTCCAAACCCTCCCATTTTTCGAGTGGATCTTTAGGCTTGGGGTGGTAGTCCGACCCTTGGACAGGTCTAATTACAAGTAACCTACTTTATCAATTAGACTAATGGAGATCACATGAAAGGATAATAATAACTTGTATTTTCCTCAATAAGACCCAAAAATATAATTTCCAAATCTCTACCGCAGGTCATACAAGTACGGTAGGGCTGAAACTCCAAACCGCCAAACTGCTCCAAACCAATCCGTCGAAACCGTTGGTTTTTCAAACCGTTGAAACCAAAAATAAATTGGTTTGGTTTGGTTTGAAATCGATTAATATTCGGTTCGGTTCAGTTTGAAATTTCATAAATACGGTTTGAACCGAACCGAACCGAACCGTATATTACTACTTTTAATGTGACTGAACCAACATATGTTATCCAACTTGGGTTAACCTTGTAGGGATTGGTTTGAGATGAAAGGAGATAACCATACAACATAATTTGATTATGATTTGATATTTGAATTGGATCAAGATTCATCTCATAAGGATAATTATAAAAAGTTCATGATTTGTCTCACACTCTCATCTATATAAGAAGAGACATGATGAGAGAATAGATATGCAATTATGATTTAAGCCGTTGGGCCTATGGTTAGATCGTGCGCACTTTTCAAAGCGCAGTTCAAACCGAAGTGAACCGCAAACCAAACCAGTTTGGTTTGATTTCATTTTTCAAACTATTCGGTCCGGTTTTGTTTGATTTTTTTTAAACTAAAAAATACCTGTTTGGTTTGGAAATCCGTCCAAACTGACTCAAACCAAATCGATTTCACCCCTAAAGTACGGTAGATTTTTATAATATAATTAATTTTAAAACTTTATAATTAAAATAATAATTTATAGTTTGAATATAAACATATTACATGAATGATATTGAAAAAATAGAGAGATTATTATACTTACAAACACAGAATCTAATCAAATAAATATAAAATTTATATTAAAATTATTGTTTTCAGAAGGATGTTAATGACTTTTTTGTTTTTGTTTTTTTGAACGATCCGCAGTAATATTTTGTGTCTAGTTAGATGTGACTTAGACTCAACTAGTTAATTTATACTTTTCAAAAACACTTCTAGCACAAATACTTTGGGGTAAAGAAGCAATTACTTGTTTGAATGCACATTATTTAATGACTTACGGTTATATTATAGTTGTTTGGTTGTGTCCATGTTGAAGTGTTTTTTTTTTGGCATGTCAAGGGGCGTGGTCTTAGGTGACTAGTACCGTTGACCCCTCACCGTGTGTGTATAAATGTGGGGACTCGAACCTAGGAGCTTTGTGCTCACCAAATGAATTTCCCAAACTGCTCCCCTATTTACGAGAGTGGGAACTTGAACCTAAGAACATGCTCAATCAAGCAAATTACTTTACGCACGGGACCCAAAATACCACTAGACCAATGGTCCTTTAGTATATTCAAGTGTTTTTTAAGTGTGAAATTACTCACACATAGAAAAGTTCATATGATAGCACGAAAGAGGATTGTGTGTATTTTGGGAGAGGATTAAGGATTGATTCTTTTAGGATTGGACATAAGAGAAGATTATCCAGTTTTATAAAAAAAAGAATCATTTTGAAATTGTTTTTTTTTTTTTGTAAATTTCAGAAGTGATTTTAGACGAACACAAAATGATGTGCTATTAATAAAAACCAAAACTATTTTTTTCTGCTTTCTTTCAAAAGTACTTCAAACAGTATGGAATGGTGTGACAATGAATAGCTCTTTGAAATAGAATAATTGGATGAATTCTCGACAAGGAGAATGCCGCTCAAATGATCATCGGTGACATGACTCCTGTGCCAGGAGAGACAAAGGGCTGAAGGAGAATGAAGGAGACAAATCTGGAAACGAAAAACATCAGTGGAACACCCACTGGAAGATAATGTCGAGTGGAGAGGAAGACACCCCTCCTATGTTGTAATCGTGTGGGGCAACAATGAAAACACCCACCTCCCACCACTGCCACCAGAACGAAACACCGAAGAGGGGGAATAGACGACGGTGCGCCACAAACGTTGACGACATCTGAGTGATGGGCTTTGGCCAGTCAGGAAGGAGAAGACAACACCGCCGCGCCGCTCGCCGCCCACCCTACGCACTCCAGCTTGCAACATTAATGTGTGCGGCCAAGACATCGCGCCGAGGAATACTGTAGGTAGATGACTTGTTGAATATTCGGCGGGGTTGGCAACAAGGGGCTGACATGCCGGAGAAAGCGCCGAATCACCGCTAATGACAAGAAAACCCAACCAGGAACTGAGCAACAGCAAGCCAAACCAATGAAACAAAATAAAGGAAGCATTAAAAACTTGAGCTTACACGGTGGGAGCCGGCGGAATTCACAGCTGAAGGAAAGCGAGGAGAGGAAGAAGAACCAGACCAACTATACATATTGGTCGCCCTCGACTTAGATATGATGGAAGTAAGGGGTCCTATGAAGGTCTTCTCGATCATCAGTGTCACTGAACGCCGTGAGGGAATGGCGGAGGCTCGGGAAATCACTGACGTGCTATCATACCTCGAGGACGAGCATTGGAACTGGGAGGTGAAAGCACTCCACGGAGCCGATTTATCACGACGTTCCTAATAGTGGAATTGGCACAACAGTCCGAGTCAGAGGGACAGCTATGCGTAGTAGCGTTCATCTTGGAATTTAAACATTGGACGCCGGATCTTCGGCAAACGGGGAAGGCCGATGACGCAACCCATTGGGTGGTGGTCAAGAATCTACCAATGAACAGCTGGAGCAAAGATTCGGCGGCATGCCTACTGAAGCCCGCTAGAGATCTCGTGACTGTGGGTGGCTGGAGAAGAGTCTACAGGAATGACCTCCGAGTCCTCCTCCGCATCAGGAAGCCGAGACGGATACTTTGCAATATCCACTACATTATGCGAACCCGGCAATATAGCTACATCTTGGAACTAGAAGAAGGCCAATAACCACTGTCGTTGGATGAACGCCGGCTAATAGGACAAGGAAATTGCAGTAACTCCACAACCGAGGGTGATGATAGCACAAGGGCCATGGAGCTTTGACAGGATCCTCCGCATCCTCCGGTGTGCAAAACTGACAAGAGGAAGGCACCAATATCAGAGATTTAAGAAACCCCGGTGAGATTCATCGGTGAACGGACGAATGGGATCATTATTAGGGAACGATAGGTAAATATGAGCACCAATCGATCTGCCGGCAGCATCCGGGTCTTAGACTGCCGTACTAGTGGAGAACTGAGGATCTAGAGCTGCCCGTTGACGATCGTACCTAACGGCAATGGGATGGAGACGACGAAAGTGACAGGTCAAGGGGCGATGGGATTGGTCATGGTACCCAGGCTAAGGCATGTCGGAGCCGAAGTAGGGAATGACTCAGTAGGTCTTGGATGCGATTTCGAAGGCACGGGCAATGCTGATGCTGCTGATGTTGACCCGTACTTTCCCACTGCGTGGAGAGGACCCTGAACCCAAAAATGAGTCTCGGGCTTAGTCGAGTCACCAAACAAATTGGTCCCATTGAGCCTAACCCACCCAAGGGCGCCAACCAGCACTCGCGGGGTGACCAAAGTAGCGGGTGAACTGGGTGGGCCCCACCCCCACACACACGAAGCGTATGGGGATGGGATGTTGGCTAGAGCGGGGTCAGGCACAGGTTAAGCATGAGGCTCACCCAAGCCCGAGGCCGCCCAACCCTCACCACTTCCCCCAACTGACCCACATCCACACTCAGGGCGCAACCCAACTACATCGACCTTCACACTCAAGGCACGACCTAACTGTATCCACCGAGTCCAGCCCAACCACAAACACTGAAGCAAGCGTCGATCCACCAGTAGGGGCCCAAATGGCTGAGAATCTCGGCCCACTACCTTCAATTTTAATGGTTAAAGCTAATGCTTCCAATCAATCAAAAAGCCCAGCGAGGCCATACAATGGCCCCCTTTAATCCAAGTAAAAAAAAAATATTAAAGCAATAAACCATGGATTGGAGATAGACTTAAGCAAGGCACCCCTAAGAAAAATTGGAGAAACTTGAAACCTTAAAACTAAGGAGGCATGGGAGATAATAACAACCCTGAAATCACACAAGGAAAACCACCCCGAACCCTGACCCCCCCTCCCCCCAGGGAACGGAGATAACACTCACACAAGAAAGAGAGACCACATAGTTTGCACCAATGCCAGGCCCCTAGGAAGTACAAACATTAGTTCCCAAACCAAGGGAGAGGCCAAGATAAATCAAACCCCTAGAAACTTCAACAACTACTGAAGACCAGAAGACCTTGGCCAAGGCACCAAGAAACACCAAGGGAGGTAAAAAAAAAGTATTGAAAAAGAAGAGTACCCAAACCTTTCCACTATCCCCCTCACCCTCTCACAATGGTTGAATGAGGGCATCATTATGACAACACTATAAGTAGGAATCCACCTAGACCTTTCAAAGAGAAATGCCGACCTGGTGATCAGACACCTGCGGCTGACAGAAGCTGAAAGGGGCCCTGGGTGGCAGGAGGGTAGCTAAGCCCTCCAACCTAACAGTAATTCACACCATGGAAAATATGATATCTTAATAAAGGTGTCACATGGAATGTCAAAGGATTAGGAAAGTGGAAGAAACTTTTCCTAGTGAGAGAATTTATTGCAACCCAGAAGGCAGACGTGTTCTGTCTATAAGGGACAAAACTCCAAGCCATCGACAACCAAATTTGGTGCTCAATTGGAGGAAACTCTTATACAAAAATAATTATGTTGCCCACTAACAACACATGCGGGGAGTGTTGTATCGGATGGAAAGCATCACAATTTAGCCTCATTGACGAATACACGAACTCCTTTTCAGTCATAGTGATCCTGGAATGTAAGACAGACCAGAGGAAGTGGATGATTATCATGGTCTATAAACCATGTTAAAGAGAACACAAATTAAGGGGCTTTATGGGAAGAACTGAGATCTATAAGAAGGCGATGGCAGGGGTCATGACTGATAGGAGGAGACTTCATCTTGACTAGAGACCAAGCAGATAGGAACATAAGATCTAGAGACACACATGATCAACAGAACCTTAACGATCTCATCGCGGAACTTCAGTTATACAACCCCACACTGAATGGAAGAAGGTATACATGGACCAATAGAAGACAGATTCCAACCATGATTTGACTGGACAGATTCCTCTTATCCTCTGAATGGATATCAGCCCAACCCCACATATGACAGACCGCATTACCACGGGTCTGGTCAGATCACGTGCCCATTACATTGGAATACGGGCGACATGAGCCTAAACAATACCCCTTCCGCTTTAACAGAGGATAGGGAAAAATCGAAGGCTTCTGGGATATGCTAAGAAACTGGTGGTAATATAATGACTACGCGGGAGTTGGAGTATACAAGTGGGCAAAAAAACTAACACTGCTGCGAGGAAGACTAAGAAGATGGAAAGAGGAATAGTATGCACAACGAAACAGAAAAGAAGAGCTTCTAAACAACATAGAAAGTTTGGACACCAAAGGTAAACAACACAACTCTCTACTATAGAGCAAGAGATACTCCAAGCTAATAGAGATAATACGACAACCTAATCAGACAGGAGGAGGAATGATAAGCGTTCAAATGAGCATATTTACACATCATCTTTACATGTATCTCTATGTCAATTTCAATGATTTATATCCCGCCAGTACTTGAAAAGCTTCATATATTGTAAACAGCGCGCATATAAGCAACTCCGAGTGAAAGGAAGCAGTTATCGACAAAATGAAGACCAAACGAAGACATTTTGAAGTGAACAAGGGCTGAACCGGGTAATGAACGGCCGGCCCACAACCGCATACGTAAGCTGGCAACTAAAGGAGGTGAACGGCCTAGTGAATGTTCGTTGACAAGCCCGTTCAGAGCAACCTGTGTACTGAACAAGCTGATCAGTCACCCGTTGATGGGACCGTTCAGCACAACCTGTAGCATGAACGGGTTGATCAGTCGTCCATTCAACTTACCGTTCAGGGCAACCTGTGCTCTGAACGGTCTGATGAACGGCCCGTTCATCGTTACTCTTTCCCACCATGGACCTATCCGGGGCAAATCTGTAATTTCGAAGGAAAACCCTAATGTGAGGGTATAAATAGGGAATGTTTATTGTGGAGAGAGGAGGTTGGCTTGGGAGAGAAGCTAGAAGAGAGGTTAGGGTTTGGGGGTCATTTCCCCCAATCTTGAGGATAGATTAGTCATTGGAGTTGCAACCATTGGAGGTAATGGTGTTCTCCATTACTCTTTCTTTTGTTTGTAATATTTTCCTTATGGATTTGAGTTCCCCACTGATGGGGAACTAATCTATTGGTACTTGGGTATGTTGAACTTTTGGATTGAGCATTAATAGCATTGAATGTTTATGATGATTTGTTGGTATTTTCTTGAATGTCTAATGAATGTTATGTATTGATTGTAATCTCCTTACTAGAAATTACTTGTGTGCAATACAAGGGCTAGAGCTAGCGCCTCCTTGTATTAGGAACTTGCTTTATTAGAGAGTTTCATGAGTACGCCGAGGAATCGGGTACTAGAAGGGCGAACGACTCTTTCATATGAATTCACCCCATGATCCTTCCAATATATAGAAATTCCCTTGAGCTTTATATCAAGTCCTAGGAGACTAGTTATCCAATCACCTTGGAAGAGGGGTTGGATATAATTTAGGGATTATTGGCACAAGAAGTATCAACCTTGATTCATAAACATCTTTGCTCATTTTTAGAATTGAAATCCGAAAGGGATACATACCCAAGTATCCTCTCTTGCTATTCGTTAATCTCAATCAACTCTCGATTTTTAGTTTTTGTATTCAACCTTTTTAGTTCTTTAGTTGTGAAAACCAAAACCCCCCAATTTTACCAACTAGACTAGGTTAGTAAATCTTTGTTAGAATTTAGTAATTTCTATTCCTTGTGGTTCGATATCCGACTCCCCATAGTCCACTCTATTACTTGACTACGACTCGTACACTTGCAATTCCATCCATCAAGGAACATTGGAGACAATGCTCGAGAATCACATGGCTTAAGGAAGGAGATCAGAACACGAGATTTTTCCACTCTATCGCCAACCAGAGGAGGAACAGAAACAGGATCCACCAACTTACAGTAGAGGACCAAATACACCATATACCAACAGACATTGGGAAAATGATAAAGCACCTCACTAGATTATTTGAAAGGAAGCGGGCGTACAAATACCATACCGGCTTGATATAAATGTTCACTGGTTCAGCTCTAACCAAACTGTCCCAACTCGAGAATCCACTTACACAATAGGAAATATTCACAGTAGTCTAAGAGTTCAACCCAGAGAAGGCGACAGGACCATATGGATTTCCGATGAACTTCTATCAACAGGGTTGGAACTTCACAAAGGATGACATATTACAAACCTTTATAGCCTTACACCAGGGCACCGCTGATAAGTGTTTAATTGATCATATTTTAATATCATTTTCATATACACTTAGCATGTTATTGAGATGCAAATATAGTCCACTAGTACTTATTTTGTGTTATTTTTGTTTAACAGGACACGTCGGGGACATTCCAAGGCCGAAAGAAACTTTTGAAGCTATTCCGAGCAATTTTCAAGCAAATTCGCAACAATGAAGAACCAGACAGGCACACAGGATAGCCAGACGCCCATCTGGCTTATGAAGCCTAGTATTTGATTAGCCAATGAAGTAAACAGGTGAGTGTGCACCCATCTGCCACCTCGTCTAGATCGCAGAACACAGCCTGGGAAGCCAAACTGGCGTGCATGCGCCTGTCTGAGCCCATCTGCAAATAATAAATATAATATTAATTATAATGTTAAGGAGTCTATACAAACCCTAGAAGAGGAGGATTAACCTAAAAGCATGGTGCTAAATAATAAAAAGAACATTAATACCCCAGCATTCATGATCAATTCAAAGCACAAGTAGAGGGGGTAATAAATGTGGAAATAAATTAGAACTCCCCTTCTCTTGATGGCTCCATACCCTCTTCTATGGGCTTGTTGCTCCCTTCCACCTTAGTGACTCCGGGATAACCCTTAGCGAGGACCCGTGAGCCGCCAAACTCGTTGGGATGCTCTATCGGTTGTCTCTCCTAACCTATTCCCAAAATCCAGTCAAAGACTCAAGTTGCAAAACCCTAAAAGATCAACAACTTTTATAGATAGAGTGGAGTGTCGTAACGCCAAAGTCTAGTTCTTCAATTCCCGATATTCGTCGCAGCGCTAAAAATATCAATCGGGACGCTTACTCTCTTCCTTCACTTCTGCAATCAGCGTCGTGACTCTGTAACAGTGCCGTTGAGATACTATTTCTCGGCTGCTCTTTTGTAGTCTTGGATCTCTAATGCAAGAGATCCCGAGTCAGACGATGCCGAGCTGTCTGATTGCACCATGAGAGCTTTGGCATACCACGACTTGGTGGACCAACGTAAAGGCGCAAGGTGATCAAGTCAAGTTTGGAATTGGGGAGCACTTTGGACACGTTTCGGTATTTTGGCCATAACTTTGGCTACCGATATCGGATTCGTGCGCTCAACCCCAATTCGGAAAGCTCGTCTCGACACGCACGTGGGGTCCATCGAGCCTTGGACCCTTCTTTCACCCTCAAATTCCACTATTTTCCCCGTCGTTTCTTCGTTTCTCGGTGTTTTTTTTTATTTTTGGCAAGACTTCGTATGCCAATTTAGGATAGGATAGGAATCCGATTCGAACTCGGATTTTTAGGAGTTATCTGTTTTGTTTAGTTATTTTAGAATTAGATAATTTTTTCTATTAGACCAAAATTTGCCGATTTGGGCAAATTTGAATAAGAAGATAGAATTTCTAGGTTATCTAGGTTAGTTTCTTTTAGCTATTTAAACCCGGCTTGTGGGTTGAATTTTATTCATTGATTATTGAGTTATTTTCTTTTTAAAGTTTCAGAGACTTTTCTTCTCTGTTTGTCCTCCTTTTTGCTTGCTCTTCTATCAATCCCCCCCTGTTTACCACCACCCGCAGGTTAATCACTACCCTGCCCGGCGTCAGTCTCGTCCCATTGCGGCGCCACTTTCAACATCGTGATGCTCACTCCTGTCGAGAGTGTTTATGATGTTTTCTTTACTTTAGAGTTCCAACTCTCCTTTACAATCAACTACAACTTGAATTAGTGTATGAATGAATAATACATATACTAACTCTGCACTAAAACAAGTGGAGCTACTCTAACACAGTAATTATCCTAAAATAGAACCACAAAGCATAATATATGTTCAATTCAACACCATTTTGGTTATAAAATACCATATTTATATTCCTAAATTAGCTCTCTTCCGAGAGCAAACAAATTGTCAAATTACCCCTTCTTAGGCAACACAAAAAAAAGTTCAAAACTTGACAATAATAAGATCTATAATATAAAACCATGAGCAAAGTAGGCAAAATCTAACAATTGCCTCACCTTCATCATCCTGCATGAATTTCATACATGCAACCAAACCCACACCAAGCATGGGTACTACACCCGCACATACACACACCCATGCACTCTTCTTCCTTCATGCATGCACCACAACCCTTCTCTTCTCATCAAAACCTCACCTTACACCCTTCAAAACAAAAAACAAGTGAAAAAGAAAGAGAGCAAATCATCTCTCGCATCTCGCAGCCTCCAACAAAAACCAGGTCAGGCTTGTAAATACGACCCGTGAAGTTACAGTGTTACCACCTGTGACACTACAATAAGAATATAATACAATTTTAATATTATTTAAGGCAATCTGAACAAATTGAATAGTGCCGATCTAGTTTAGATCCGGATTAATCGGATCCGGTCGGCTAAGGTACTTACATAGATTCACATGTTTATCATGGTGATGGAAAATATATTATTTAAAATATATAATATATTATTTAATGTTATCATGATATATGAGAAAGGGACTTAGGGCATGGGAGAGAAAATCAATTCAATTGAAGCTCCTTCCTCTCTCGTTCTGATCTCTCTCCCATGTTTCCCTCTTGGCTGAGCCCTCACCGCGCCTTCTCCTCTCCATCGATGACCACTGAGCTCCGGCGAGGCCCGGTGGCTTCCTCCCCCCCCCCCCTCACACGCGTGACCCGAGCTCAGGCGGCACCCCTCCACACGCGCGTCGGCACGCTACCAGCGGACAGGCTATCTGTCTTCTCCATCGCCCTTGTGCGCGGTCCGATGACCGAATCTGCCCCTACGCGCAGTCTGGGGCCCTTGTTCCGGCCTACAACTTGTCCAGCTCTGCCAGCCCCTGCTCCCTGCTCGCTACGCGGAGCTGCGGCCAAGTTCTTCCGCCCTTGAGAACTCCAACGAGGATAAACTTCAAGTGTTGAAGGCCTCCTTCCCTTTTCCTCGGTGAGATTTCCAACAGCTAGCACTCTCTCTCTCTTTCTCTACTCTCCCTCTCTCTCTCACGCACAGCCACGCTCTTCCTCCCTAAACGCAACGACGAAGGAAGCTCCGGCCATGGACTAAAACCCGAGGATTTCGGACAGGATCCGGTGAGCTGACTGTTAAGTCTCAACGACTTATTTTCAGACAGTTAATTAAGGTGGATTCTAATAGTTTTGGTGATGTTTGATAAATTTAATTGGTGTGGCTGAGTTAGAGATTAAAGGATTGAGTTAATGGTGATATAGAGATATAGAAATTATATGGGGTATAGTTGTATGAATGAATTATGAGATATGGTGCATGTTTATATAATTTCAGGGCCCTCCAAATAGAGGAGGTGTTGCCGAATTTTCATAGAAAATTGTAGTATTAAGCTTGATTTAATCCCCTAAAGAACATGTTAGAAGCTTTTAAATTATGCTTAGGATGATTAGAGCTCAATCCTCTAATTGAGCGATTCCGTATTTCCATGCTTTAGAAATACGAATTTCATGTTAAGAGAAATCATACTGTATTTAACTTGATGAAATCATCAAACTCTAACGAGTCTAATTAGAGTATAAGATAAGAATATGGTTTCAGTATTCCTAGACATTCGTATTTTGATTTCTAGGAAAAGAAAAAGGCAAAGGCAAGGCCGCTGCTACCAAAGAACCAAGCCAATCCTAGAGATCTACTAGACTCAGGTGAGGGAACGAAAAGAAAACTTCATATTTTTACCGTATTTGCTATGAAGTGCTTACCCTTATTTTGAAAAGCATGAATTAGAGTTTTAAATGAGATTTTTCCTAAGTTTTATCTTGGAAATGAATTTATGAAATGATCATGCAAATGTTTCAATTAAAGAAATATAAAATAGAAAGAGAATAATTGAAAGTATTGATACGCTACACCGTATTTTCATATTTGCCTGCGCCAGTGGTAGCTCCTTGATAGAGCCAGGAAGTACGGTACTAGGTAGGGAAGGGGTGATTTGTTAAACCCTGCATTTCTTAAAGTCTGAACAATCTGTTTTCAAAACCTTCTGTTTTCAAGAAATAAACCCTTTCCGTACTCGTAGAGTGCCTGGTGTGCGTATATACTATTTTAGAGATAGTCACCTTACGGGAGCCATATTTGGATCATGAGGGCAGAGATGGTACCCCGACGAGAGCCCATTGAGGATCGTGAGGGTTCATCCTGAAATCAAGATGCTAATACTATTTTTAAATTACACACTTGTTCCGTAATTATTGAAGTAGGGGTATATGCGTAATCAATACTATATTGAGATTATGATATGATTCTGTATTTCCTACTTCACGGGAGCCAGAGTTGGATTGTGGTGGCTATCGGTGTCAATATCTATCCACTTAAGAAAATTACTGAGTCATTCACAGTCCGAAGAGTATAGGAAAATTATGAACATGCTAATTATTGAGATTATGATATGATCCTGTATTTCCCACCTCACGGGAGCCAGAGTTGGATCGTGGTGGCTATCGGTGTCGATATTTATCCACTAAAGGAAATTATAGAGTCATTCATGGGACCGATGATTATATGAACCTTATGAACATGTAGTTTATTTCTCTTTAAATTCTTTGCATACTGGCATGATTAATTCAAATTGAAGATAATGCATTGATTAGCATGATATTTTGAAATGCATTTTTATCTTCAGCTTTTATGTATCTTATCTATTTTAAGAATTTATTTCAGAGATGCTTTCATATTTTATACACATGTATGGTATTACCTGACAGTTCTGTTGATACCTCACAGGGCTCGAGTAGCTCATTGCCCTTTATATGTTTTATAGGAGGTAGACAAGAACCATGATCTTTCCTAGAATAGAAGAGAGGGTCCTGTTCACCCTTAGTTGGGCTCCGACCACCTACCTTGTAGTAGTATTATGATGGTGTGTAGGAGTGAGTAGAACTCCTATTGTATTTGAGATACTTATGTCTGTATTATGTCAGTACTCTTATTTGGGGTTGAATTAAACTGTACTTGGTTTTCTTGTTATGACATTAGTTTGCTTTCTTTATTAGCTTCCGCATGATTTTCCAAGTTATTGATTATCTATTCTACAGCCTTAGGCTCAGGGTTCACCCCTTGAGCTGGCTAGTGTGACACTTGATCCATAGTTGGAAACGTGTGGTACATTTAGTGGTATCAGAGCAGTTTAGTCCTAGACAATATAGAAATGGTCAGAGCCTTAGGGTGGGAGTATGTGTCAGTAGAGTAAGAGATAATATTTGCTAGAAGTATTAAGAATTTCTATTGACACTTCTTTTTTTTTCATAATGCCACCCAAGCGACGTGGTAGACCACCTCGGGTCCCACGTGAGGAACCCTTGGAGGAGCGCAATGGGGAGTTTCCGGAGCAAGGGGAATCACATGCTGAAGCTTCCCACTCACAACATGGATCGGGATACAACCCGGGGATGCAATAAGGACCTGGATACAACCCGGGGATGCAATATAGACCGAGATACTATTCGGGAGTGTAACCTGGACCGGGGTATGACTCGGGACTGCAACCTGGACTAGGGTACAACCCCAGAGTGCAGCTAGGACCAGGGTATAACCCGGGAATACAACAGTTCTTTGATGAAATGGCGCAGTCATTTGTGGCCTTTCCAAACTACTTGCAGACGAGACCCATTAGACATGACTTTATTATCGGAGCCCGCAACATGGGAGTCACCCACTTCACGGGGCCCCATGACCCAACATATGCGGAGTCATGGATCTCGCACCTAGAGTTGGTCTTCGAGGCATTGAGGTGCCCGGACGAGGAAAAGGTGACTACAGTAACCCTATTGTTGGGACCAGGGGGCTCTAGAGTGTTGGTTGGCACTTAGGCTACGCTTGGCAGCCCAGACAGTTATCCCTTGGGTCGATTTCTGGAAGGCCTTTGATCAGAAGTACCTGTCTCATGTATACATGAAGGCAAAGCAACAAGAATTCATGCATCTGGTTCAAGAGAACCTCTCCGTGGTATGTAGCTCAATACGTGGATGATGAACTTGAGAAATGCCAGAGGTTCGTGGATGGACTCCAGGATGAGATCTGGAACTACGTCACTGTATCTAGTTTTGACAATTACATAACATTAGTTGAGGGCACTCTCTGAATTGAATTAAGCCTTGGGAAGCAGAAACAGCGCCAGGGAAGACTTAAGAAGAGGAATGTTCTCAACTTCCAGGCGGGTGACAGTTCTAGACCGTTTAAGAAAAGCAACAACAACAGCAGTGGAGGCTCTTCTTCTAGTGGACGGAAGCAAAATAAGCCTCAGTGTCAAACTTGCTTCAAGTTTCATTTTGGTGAGTGTGTAGCAGACGTTGGGAATGTTATATGCTTCTACTGCAAGTAACCGGGGCACTACTGCAACGAGTGTCCCTTACTTTCACAGGGGAGCAAGACGGCCCCACCGGTTAGTATTACTATTGGCTAGCAATCATAGCAGGGCCTTAGAGCATCCGTTGTCAGCAGTATTGGAGGCAGCCGAGGAGGAGCTTCCAGAGGGAGACATCGGGGTGGCCGAGGAGTTCAAGCCTAGCTGACAGTATAGGCCTTTGCCATGACACAGCAGGAGGTTGTGAACACCCCCGATGTCATCTCAGGTATGATGCAAATCTTTGGCATCGATGCGTGTGTGTTAATTGATCCCGGCTCTACAAACTCATACATAGTTACTGCTTTCACTCTGCCTACTCATATATATGCTACACAATTAGCTGAACCTATGATAGTAACCTCCCCTATTGGGTACTCGATGATTGTAAATATAGTGTATGAAGGATGTGATCTGAGGTTTGAAGGTCATCTACTGTTAGCTGATCTGATCCCTATGAGGATCATAGACTTTGATGCTATCTTAGGCATGGATTGGTTGTCTATCCACCATGCTACCATCGATTGTCACTTGAAGATGGTATGCTTCCAACGACCTGGAGAGGAGGAGATTTTCTTCCATGGGAGGTGAGCTCAAATAGAGGAAGCATGCTTGGAGAATCTGGTGGAAGCTGAAGCCCCCGAGAAAGATGTACAGGAAATACTGGTAGCGTGTGAATACCCAGACGTATATCCTAAAGAACTAACTGGGCTACACCCACATAGATACGTGGAGTTTTCTATTGTGTTATACCCAGTAACAACTCTAATCTCTAAGGCTGCCTTACAGAATGGCCCCAGTGGAACTGATAGAGCTGAAGGCTCAATTGGAGGAACTATTAGAGAAAGGGTTCATCAGACCTAGTGTCTCCCCTTGGGGTGCACCCCTATTGTTCGTGAAGAAGAAGGACGGCTCCTTAAGGATGTACATTGACTACCGACAGCTGAACGGGGTCATTATCAGGAATCAATGCCCTCTACCTTGTATCGATGATCTCTTCGACCAACTGCAAGGAGCGTGCGTCTTCTTAAAGATCGACTTGAAGTCAGGATATCACTAGTTGCTTGTGAAGGGGGAAGATATGCCAAAGACAGCTTTTCGGAGCCGATATGGGAATTTTGAATTCTTGGTAATACCCTTTGGATTGATGAATGGACTAGCAACGTTCATGGGGATGATGAATAGAATATTGGCACCCTATCTAGACCAGTTCGTTGTGGTCTTCATCGATGATATATTGGTGTACTCTCAGAGTGTTGAGGAGAACGTACACCACCTTAGAATAGTGCTGCAAACATTAAGGCAACAACAACTATATGCCAACCTCAAAAAGTGTGACTTTTGGTTGTGAGATTGAAGTTCTTGGGACACGTTATTTCGGCGTCAAGGATCTACATAGACCCCGAGAAGATTGAGGCAGTAACTAACTGGCAAGCCCCAACCACATTCAAGGAGATCAGGAGCTTCCTGGGGTTGGTCGGTTACTACAGGCGATTCGTGGAAGGATTTTCTTCAATTGCCCAGCTTATGACCAAGTTGCTGCGGAAGAATGTAAGGTTCGAGTGGACTGAGGAATGTAAGCAAAGCTTTCAAGAGCTGAAGAGCCAACTGGTGTCTGCTTCTTTCCTCACCTTACTTACCGCAGGTATAGGATTTGAAATTTATAGTGATGCTTCATTTAGGGGCTTGGATTGTGTCTTGATGCAGAAGAGCAGAGTCATTGCCTATGCATCTAGGCAGCTCAAGACTTACGAAGTAAACTATCTTGTCCATAATCTGGAACTAGCGGCGGTGGTCTTCGCTTTGAAGATATGGCGATATCTGTATGGTGAAGCCTGTAAAATCTTCACCGACCACAAGAGCCTGAGATACTTGATGAAGCAATGGAAGCTAAATATGCGGCAACGGAGATTGATTGAATTACTGAAGGATTACGACTACACTTTCGAGTATCAACCTAGGAAGGCAAATGTGGTGGCTGATGCCCTGAGCCGGAAGATTATGATACAATTGGGGACCACCAACCTTGCCCAACTTCATGATTTGAGATCCACTAGAGTCCGATTTTCGGTGGATGAGCTGGGGGAATTACTGGCGAATTTCCACCTATGCCCGACGTTGATATCACAGATTAAAGAGGCTCAACTACAAGACCCCAAGTTAATGAAGCTACAGGGGGAACAACTTGGTGTCTATTCTCTATCTCTAGATGGAGGGTGATCGTAGGTACTCGGATTTATGTGCCACGCAATGATGAAGCCCTCAAGCAACAAATATTATAGGAAGCTCATTTCTCGGCCTACGCTATACATTCAGGGAGTACAAGGATGTATCACACCATCAAAGAAAACTACATCTGGCGAAGAATAAAAAAGGATATTGCTGAGTACGTGGATAGATACTTGATCTGTCAGCAGATCAAAGCTGAGCACAAGAAGCCACAGAGGTTTTTGGTACCCCTAGAGATCCTTGAATGGAAGTGGGAAAGGATATCCATGGATTTTGTGTCTGGTCTACCCCGAACCAGTCAAGGCAAGGACGCCATATGGGTTATCATAGACAGACTGGCCAAGTTTGCCCATTTCCTTCCATTCAAGATAACATACTCTCGGGATCGGTTGACATGGATGTACGTTGACCAGATTGTGAAACTATAAGGCGTACCTGTGTTAATCATGTCAGATAGAGACCCGAGATTCACCTCTCACTTCTGGAAGAGTTTGCATAAGGCATTGGGGACCCGATTGAACTTTAGTACGATATACCATCCGGAGACAGATGGACAGTCGGAGAGGACCATCAGATACTTGAAAATCTTCTTCGAGCATGCGTTATGGAACTCCCCGGGAGCATGGACGAGAATATGGGACTGTTAGAGTTTACATACAACAACAGCTACCAGACCAGCATTGGCATGCCACCCTACGAAGCACTATACGGCAGGAGATGCAGGACTCCGCTATGCTGGGATGAAGAAGCAGAGAGGAAGATATTGGGCCCGGAACTGGTTCATCGAACCTTAGAGAAGGTCAAGCTTATTAGAGAGTGGCTAAGGAAGGCTCAAGATAGGAAGCGAGGTTAAGCCAACACCCGCCCGCCAAGACTTGGAATTCGAAATAGGAGATGAATTGTTCCTTGAAGTATCTCCATGGAAGGGGGTACTAAGGTTTCAAAAACAGGGAAAGTTGAGCCCTCGGTACATCGGGCCGTATGAGATAGTGGATAGGGTAGGTCCTGTAGCCTACCGGCTGGATTAAGCATTGACGACTTGTTTTTCGGACAACTAATTAAGGTGGATTCTAATAGTTTTGGTGATGTTTGATAAATTTAATTGGTGTGGCTGAGTTAGAGATGAAAGGATTGAGTTATTGGTGATGTAAAGATATCGAACTTATTTGGGGTATGGTTGTATGAATGAATTATGAGATATGATGCATGTTTGTATAATTTCGAGGTTCTCTAAATAGAGGAGGTGCTACAGAATTTTCGTAGAAAATTTTAGTATTAATGCTTGATTTAATCCCTAAGATCATGCTTAACAATTAATCACTTGTAAAGAGCATGTTAGAAGTATTTAAATTATGCTTAGGATGATTAGAACTCAATCCTCTAATTGAGCGATTCCGTATTTCCATACTTTAGAAATACGAATTTCATGTTAAGAGAAATCATACTCTATTTAACTTGATGAAATCATCGTAATCTAACAAGTCTAATTAACGCATAAGACAAGAATACGGTTTAAATTTTATATTTTTACAGTATTTTCTATGAAGTGCTTACCCTTATTTCGAAAAGCATGAATTAGAGTTTTAAATGAGATTTTTCCTAAGATTTATCTTGGAAATGAATTTATGAAATGATCATACAAATGTTTCAATTAAATAAATATAAAATAGAAAGAGAATAATTGAAAGTATTGATACGCTACACTATATTTTCATATTTGTTTGCGGCAGTGGTGGCTCCCTGATAGAGCCAGGAAGTACGGTACTAGGTAGGGAAGGGGTGATTTGTTAAACCCTGCATTTCTTAAAGTCTGGACTATCTGTTTTCAAAACCTTCTATTTTCAAGAAATAAAACCCCTTTCTGTACTCGGAGAGTGCCTGGTGTGCGTATATACTATCCTAGAGATAGTCACCTTGCGGGAGCCATATTTGGATCGTGGGGCAGAGATGGTACCCCGACGGGAGCCTATAGAGGATCGTGAGGGTTCATCCTGATTTACAATTTGATTCCGTACTTATTGAAGTAGGGGTGTAGGCGTAATCAATACTACATTGAGATTATGATATGATTCTGTATTTCCCACCTCACGGGAGAGAGAGTTGGATCGTGGTGGCTATCGGTGTCAATATATATCTACTGAGGGAAATTACTGAGTTATTCATGGTCCGAAGAGTATAGGAACATTATGAACATGCACTTTATTGAGATTATGATATGATATTGTATTTCCTACCTCACGGGAGCTAGAGTTGGATCGTGGTGGCTATCGGTGTCGCTATTTATCCACTAAGGGAAATTATAGAGTCATTCATGGTACTGATGATTATATGAACATTATGAACATGTATTTTATTTCTCTTTAAATTCTTTGCATACTGGCATGATTAATTCAAATTGAAGAGATAATGCATTGATTAGCATGATATTTTGAAATACATTTTTATCTTCAGCTTTTATGTATCTTATATATTTTAAGAATTTATTTCAGAGATGTTTTCATATTTTATACACAGGTATGGTATTACCTGACAGTTCCGTTCATACCTCACAGGGCTCGAGTAGCTCATTTCCCTTTTATATGTTTTGTAGGAGGTAGACAGGAACCATGATCTTTCCTAGAGTAGAGGAGAAGGTTCTGTTCACCCTTAGTTGGGCTCTGACCACCTACCTTGTAGTAGTATTATGTTGGTGTGTAGGAGTGAGTAGAACTCCTATTGTATTTGAGACACTTGTGTCTGTATTATGTCAGTACTCTCATTTGGGGTTGTATTAAAATGTACTTGGTTTGCTAGTTATGACATTTGTTTGCTTTCTTTATTAGCTTCCGCATGATTTTCCACGTTATTGATTATCTATTCTACAGCCTTTGGCTCAGGGTTCACCCCTTGAGCTGGCTGGTGTGACACTTGATCCCTAGTTGGAAATGGGTGTTACACTCTCCTTCTGAGTGCGGGCTTGTCAACATGGAGACGCATGGAAGATAACCTCTTAATCTCAAGCGACTATGTCTCAAAACACCTTGGCTGTCCTGGTGTCCGAGGAACATGTCATTCTTGCTCTTGGAGGGCTCTTGTAAGCATCTCCAACTATTTTTGAAGTATCTAGATCCGGAGATCTCACGGATCTTCCTCATGGACAATCGCCTGCTCTGGGGGAGTGGTTCCTACTTCAGGGATCACACCCTGTTGACTAAATGAGGGATTAAATTCTTCTTGCCTCTTGTCATCAATGAGATCGACACAGTTTCTTAATCGTTTCCCATAGACAATGCCAACTATTGATGTACAGAATCGGCTCCTTCTCAGGATCGGAGCTGACCCGAATCAACTAGTGAGACTTAGTGATGTTTAGCTTTTCCAGCTAAAGATTGGAAAATGATCAACCGTCAGTGATGGTGTCGGGCAAACTAACCCCTCCTCCTTTGAAGTCGCGATCCTACGGTATTGACAATCTTCAAGTGGGAAGTTCGGGGGTTATCTCTAGACTCTCCGATGATCAAGCTAGTTTACAAGGTCGGCTAAAGAGAGAGAGATGGAAGATCTCTCCCACAAGAATTTATAAGGAAGAGTTGAATTAGGAGAGAGGAGCAAGAGGGGGAGAGAGAGAGAGAGAGAGAGAGAGAGAGAGAGCGGTTGGTGTCAAAGATGAAGTCCCTCCTCTTTACCCGACTCCTTTTATACTTTCCCCTAGGTCATTAGACCATTGGAAATGACTTGGATGCCAAGGAACCTCTTAATTGGGTGCCAAATAAGCTCCAACTTCGCGCCAGCTCAGATGAAACCTTACCGTGCTTTGGTGAAACTCGCCCGAGATCCCCCGGTACCTTCCAGAAGCCTTACTTACTGTTATTCAGTTAGAGGGCTCTCGAAGATGCTTCTCTTGAGTTGCCAAGATCCCGCCATGTGTCTCGGGGATTGAGCCGCACAGATCACGACACGTGTCCCATGGGATTTTCCCCCTAATATATATATATATATATATATATATATATATATATATATATATATATATATATATATATATATATATATATGTATATATATATACAGAGTAGTGATAGGATGACGCCGGCCGCCTCATCCTATCACTACTTATAAATACTAAATATATATAAAAATTATATATTATATTTTGTATAATCTATTTAGGGCCTGTTTGGATAGGCCACAATTATTACATAATCCGTACAATATGTAGTATTCTAATATTTTGAGAGGATTATAGAGTATTGGGTGTTTGGGTTGGAGTTTTAGGGCTATAAAATTATTACATAATTTGTAAGTTATAGAGGAAACAAATATTCCACTTGGAGTGGAATATTTGTTCCCTGTGAAAATCGCGTTCTCCTTCTCTGTCGAGCCTCTCATCCCCTGAGCTCTCTCCTAACGGCGCTGAGAAGCCTCACCGGTCCGGTAGGTCTCTCTCTCTCTCTCTCCCCCTCTCGATCTTCCCCTCTCTCAGTCCCAGCAATCCCTCCCTCTCGCGCGCGCGCGATCTCTCCAGAGATCTGGAGACACTCACAACCTAGGTGGCAAATAGATCCGGAGACATGGAGTTCAAATAGATCTGTTTTTCTTTTGCAGGGATCTGGTGAGGAGCTGCGGCTGTCTGGTGCCTTGTTCATCATCGATTCTCCCTTCCCCGTCTTTTTTTCTCAACCTGTCCTTCCTCTTCCTGTGAGAGTTTGGTGAATGCCCGTTGTTGGGTTTGTTACTCACCCAATCTACTTTCAATGCTATGAATTTTGTATTTCGTTGTGTTGGATAGCATAATCTATGAGTTATTCCCCTCCACTTGTGTGATCTTATTCTATTTTAGTTATGAAGCATTTGTGTTAATTTTGATGATCATTCCCCATTATTCAAATCTTGTGAGTGATTTTTTTTTCTGTGTTTTTTCTGCTTTGTATTCAAAGGATCTGTTTTCTTTTTATATGATCTTCCAAACAAAGTATTGAACTTGTTTGTGGATAAACTTTTTGTAATATTTCTTGGCCACTTCTTGGAGAACAATTTGCTCAATTGATGAGCACTTGACAGATACCACTGTCTCATTATGAGTCCTATGATTGTCATCTGCATTTCATAACATAAATGTTCTCTTACCATCTTGAAATGTTTTGATATTCACTCACGACAACTAAGCACATGCATATTGATTTGTTTTAAATCCTATTATGCTATTGTGCATTCTATGTTGCTAAAAGCCTGGGCATATGTGAATGGAAGAATTGGACTCAAGAGAGCAGCTTTATTTGCAAGGTTAATTGTGATTGCTTCTAGTAGAAAAGTTAGACATTGAACAGATTTCATCAAATCAGTAGTCACACTGTATTCACTATATGCTCAAAACTTACTTCCATCACATCTCTGCTGTCTTTAGTCTCGACCTTCCAAAAAATTTTATGTAGAAAACCCAAAGAATGAGCATATGGAAACACTTGTTGAATTTTATTCTCTTTTCTTTCAGTTTCAAAGAATGTTTCGAGAGATTGATTCTTTTTCTTCTTGATTGACATAAAAAAATTGTTAGTGGTTACAGAAAAGGAATGTGCACATGCTAGTGTATTTTTCCTGAGAAACTAGTGTTCTGGACCTTATCCTGGACCTTAATGCGGAGCGATCTGAACATAGCTCTTAGTTTTAAATAATCTTTATAGCTTTATATTATCATGATTGTTGATTATTTTTTAGTACTATTTATATTGAATATCATGTCTTGAGATCAATTAAATTGTTATCAATGATTGTGATAGTGAATTTGGTAAAAGAAAAAAAAATTAGCATTAGTGGTTAATCCATAATTCTATAGATGTCTGTCTGTTCTCTTATTATCTTTAAGTTTTCTTTGTCACAATTTTTTTATTTCTTGCATTGTTTTAATGTGTTGATTAGCAGTTATTCTATCTGCTTTCATTGTCAATGAATTTGTTTATTTTAATATATGTAATTTGTGGTTCTGTTTTGATTCCATGAGCATGTTGAATTTGTCTTCATTAATGATCATGCCTCATCATCAAAGAGTCTAGGCATCCAATGCAGAGATGGGCATCATCAATGTGTCAATGTATTTAATGGAAATCAACAATCATGCATTGTTTGTGCTTGTAGTTCGGCTTAATTTGAACAATTTGCTTCTGTAGTTTTGTTTGGTATGTTATGTGTGGTTTCCGTCCTGTTTATTGTAGAATTTATTAGATTTTCAATTTTTTTGTTTTCTGATTTTATAGATTTTTCTTTTGTATGCACATTTGTAACTTTGACACGATATTGTAGGCCAATGGCAAGTGAAGGTAAAATTGAAATAAGAGCAAAATGGATGGAAATTCACAAGGCTCACTTAGTTAAATTATTGGCTGAGTATAATACTCCTGCGTACCGTTCACAAAATGGTTGGACTAAAGAAGCATGGAATAAGATATTGCACAACATAAAGAGCAAGTTTTCCAATCCAAGCTATACCATCATTCAGATTAAAGCACTAGAATAAGAGTTGAAAAAAGCTTATAAGATTTTAAAAACCTTGTCTGAATTAAGTGGCTTTGGATGGGACTACGAAGGACATGTTGTTTCGGCCCCTGATGATGTTTGGGCACCACTACTGGAGGTATGTATATATCTTTATTTTCTAATGAATGATGTTTTCAATATCAACTTTTATCTAATTTGGAGTAAATTATACAGAGGAATAGAGATGCGAGGAAATGGTACAAAAAACCATTTCCATATTTTTTAGCATTGCAGGATGTTTATGAGGGTAAGGATATATTTTCTAATATTTCGCTTTTATCTCATTTTTACTTTTACTAACTTGCTACTTTTTTTAACAATGTATAGGGAGATATGCTGAAGGTAAACGCTCTCGTGGTATAGAAGATTATGAAGTTATTTCTGAATCACCAGTGCGTACTCCAACCCCAACTCCAGTTACTCCAAACTATCCAACCCAAGCATCACCAATACCTGAGACAGAGGAGGATGATAATGTGCGAGTGGAGCCTCCTTGCACACAACCACATGTCCCTCAAACTCAAGGTTCAAGTAGTGAATTGCACCCGGGAATAGGAGATCATGATGGACAAAGAAGAAAAAGGATCAGAAAGGGAAAAAAGCCTCAGGATTCATCATTCAACATGGAGAAATACATTGCTTTTCGAGAGCGCGAGAATCAAGATTTTATCGATGTAATCAAGACTACTCAAGTTGTAGAGAAGCATACAATAGGAGATTGCATGACGGTGTTTAACACAATAAAACACATGTTTACCAGTGAAGAAATGTTCAAAGCTACCCAAATCTTCGTTAAAGATAAGAGTTATCGTGAACTCTTCTTATGTTTTGATGAGGATGATAGAGTGTCATGGCTCAAAATGATGTTCCAGAAAATGGATTAACGGGAAATTGTTGTATCATTGTTATGTGCTTTGCTTTTTTCATTATGGTTATGGTTATGTACTTTCATTATGGTTATGGATATGTATTTTCGTTATGGATATGGTTATGGATTTTGTTTTGGTTATGTATTTACATTATGGTTATGTATTTTAACATGGGTGACATTGGATATTTTGTTCATAGTTATATATTCTCAACAGGAATGAACAAATGTTTGGAGATTTCTAAATAGTGAACATATTTTTGAAGAAACTCCTAATACATCATTTATTGAAGCAACCAAACTCTTAATACATTAGATATTGAAGAAACTCCTAATACATCAAATAAACTTGTAATACATCAGATATTGAGGCAACCAACATTAATAACCTAATACATCATTTAAGTTCTAGCTCGGCGATAGTTGCAATAGTCCTCCCACATTTGCAATGCTATTTCATCTCTCTTACGAGCACCTGCATTTCTCTCAAAGTTCATGCTGTCGACATCTTCTCCGTATGTATCATCTCCATCAGGTAAAATAGTTTCCTCGGCTTCATCATTACATTCCTCAACAATATCTGCACCGTTGTGTATACGGATGAAGTTATGCAAGACACAAGCAACAACTACTATATCAGTTTGAGAGTCAATCAGGTGAAATGTTGCAACTTTAAGTATCAGAAATCTCATCTTCAAAATGCCGATGATGCGTTCAATATGATTCCTTAATGAAGCATGACGCAGATTAAACAGTTCTCTATAATTGCTCTGTCTACATTGAGCTCGTCCTTGCTCCTGCAAATGATAACAGACACCTCTGTATGGTGCAATAAAATTTGGGGTATTTACATATCCAGCATCCACGAGATAATATTTACCCCTTGGGACTTCAAAACCTTGTTCCAGCGAACATTGGAGTATCCTAGCATCAGAAGCAGAACCTTCCCATCCAGCTCGATATACAAAGCGTAGATCAAAATCACACGCGACCATAACATTCTGTGATAGTGTTTGTTTCCTGTTTCTGTAAGGGTCTTGCAATGCCAGAGAAATAGTGATAGGAATGTGTGTTCCATCAATGGCGCCAACACAATCCTAAAAGTGAAGAAACATATAAATAAAATTAATTAAAAAAAAATTATGTGAATTTTTACATTCAATTTCATAATATAAAAGCTTTACATACCTTGAAATATGGGAAAAATTTTCTGCTATTCTGAATAATCGGCGATGTAATTATTGACGGAGGTTGTATATATTCACGAGCAAGTCGATTGACAGCCGTAAGTACTTTACCAAAATAACGACTCACCGTTTCTGCCGAATGTTGAAATCGATCTTGTACATCATGGTTACTAGCATTATGTGCAAGAGTGTACATAAACATGGCTACTTGTTCCTCGACTGTTGTCCTTTTCGAGTTGTGGAGGAGAGATCTTTCTCTTAAACGATCGACAAGTGCTCGAAATATGTGAGACTCCATACGAAATTCTCTCTTACAACGCTCCTCATGACCTTCAAGGATTTCTTGTACATATAAAGCACCTGTAAGTATGGACTTATGATGCTGCCTAGTTTCTGAAGTTGCAGGACATCGACTTTCAAGAAATTCTTTGAGTATGAATACATCATCGTCTTCATTCTCCTTCCTCCAACGATTTATAAAAGAATCCATGTTGAAAGTAGTGGCTAGAAGAGTGAATTTTGGGCTAAAGAAAATGAGCTTGTATAGTTCCAAGGAGTCATGTTGTATATTAATAGAGCAAGCTCATAACGGTTAGAATTATAACGCCTACTTTTTAACGGCTATTTTTTGAATATTTAACGGCTATTTTTTGAATTATAATCCAACGGCTATTTTTTATATTATGTAATAATTTTTTATTATGTTACCAAACATTCATTCTGTAGGAATAAAATATATAATAATTTATGTAATAATTTTTTATTTTGGTAGCCAAACACTCATTCTGTAGGAAAAAAATATGCCAGAATTTCTGTAGGAATCCTATTCACTTCCTACATAATAAAATTATGATATAATATTTTATTTTGTATCCACACAGGCCTTTAGATTTATATTGATTTATCTATATATTTTAAACATTTTTTAAATATGTATATATAATTTTTAAATTTATATATACATATATACATATATTCTAAGAATAAGATAATTTAAAAATTATATATACATATCTAAAAATTATTTAAAATATATAGATTAATCAATATAAATCTATATAAATTATAAAAAATATAATATATAATTTTTATTTATATTAAGTATATATAAGTAGTGATAGGGTGAGGCGGCCATAAGTACTGCTGGCCTCATCCTATCACTACTATATATATATATATATATATATATATATATATATATATATATATATATATAAATCTAGATATATATTTATAGGATATATAAAATATCTAATATATATAATATTATACCTGATACTATCGGCGGCCGTACTTGCGGCCAGCCTGATAGTATCAGTACTGTAGATAGTATCAAGATTGTGTATATATATATAATAGGGGTAAAAGTAGGATAACACATGGTCTCTCATTAGACAAACACATTGAAGAACCATAACCCATCATCCACCCAACATAAGTGGTAGAACTCCAAGTCCATTGTTCGGCCAATACTACTCTGCACTCTATTGCTCGGCCAAGTCTCCATTATTCGGCCAAGTTTCCATTGTTCGGCCAAGTCTCTATTGTTCGGCCAAGTCTCCACTGCATGCTTTACTCAGCCAAGGTATTTTCTACCAAAACACTCTTCCACAAGGCTCTCCCAAAATGATCTTCCAAAATGGTCTTCTACTAAACCAAACTTGCAAATGAAGAAGAGCATCTAAAAGCATCTAGAACCCTTAATCAAGTAGTACAGAAAGAACTTTGAGAATTCTCAAGAAGCTTGGTTTCACCCTCTAGAAGACTTTCAGCTGGCAATCTTTGACACCCCGGATTTTTCTAAATAAATAAACAGAAAATTCTCAAATATTTAATTAGGTTAATTAGCTTGGAAAATGAGTTAATCATTTTAATCCTTAATTAAAGGAAAATAAGGAGTTAATGGACCTAAATACAGCTTCGCAACTATTGGGCCCAAAGGATGCCTTATCGAGCTAGGCCACATTCACTTGAAATAGTTGGATGTGGATGGATAGTCTAAGCTCGATTAATTAATTTAAAAATTTATGAAGTGTTAATTAATCTAGATTAATTAAGTGTGAGATACCAGAAAAAATTTAGAGTCTCAGTAAAGTAAATCTGGTCTGGTCAAAGCCGGGAAAAATGGATCTGGGTCGGGATGGAGACAACCCGTGATGCTACAGTACGTCATAATGAAGGAAACGGTCAAAAGCCGGTTTTTATGGATACAGTTGGGATAAGGGACATCAACTTGTGAAGCTATAATACATGATGAAGAATATATTATATATTAATATATATCACATGATTAATAAACTAATGTGGACCAAGGGTTATAAACATAGGGCTTAACTTTCAATTGAAATTTAAAATCAATTGAGAAGCCCTCGTTGATAGACATGGGCACGGGTTAAGCAACGGGCCCGGCTGGCCCAACTCACGGCTCGCCGCCAAATCCGGACCAACGCGCCACAGGGGCAACCCGGCCGGGCCGGGTTGACTACTGGACCCGAAGGGTCACATGTCACCTTCGGGTGACCCGTAAAGCCGCCACATGAGAGAACCCATGGCCGGGCCCAACCAGTTAAGACCTACTGGCCCCGGTTTTATTTTTTTTAAATTTTTTAAAAATTATTTAAAATATGCAAAATATATACATTAAAAATTGAAAAAATAGCAAAAAAGGTGAAAAAAAATGTTTAAAAAAAACTATGATATTTTGATATAAAAATATAATGAGAAAAAAATGTAAAACATTGAAAACTATAAAATTCATAATAAAATCTAAATTGTATAATTAAATATATATTTAAAAATATGAAAAAATGAAAAAAAAACCCTATGCTTTTATGTATAGAAATTTGAAAACTATAAAATTCATAATAAAATCTAAATTGTATATTGTATAATATATATTTAAAAATATGAAAAAATGAAAAAAAAAACAAACCTATGCTTTTATGTATAGAAATTAGAAATAGAATAAGAAAATGTAAAAAAAATTTGAAAACTATGATATATGATAATCATAGATTCATACTATATATCAGAGACTCATGGTATCATAGATTCATAGTTGTTCATAATATTATGGTTTTCATTTTTTTTAAAAAAATAAAATGTAATTTGAAAATTATCAAAAAAAAATGTAATTTAATGATATTATGATATATAGAAATAGAATGCAAAAAATGGAAAAAAAAATGTAAAAAAAAAACTATAACATTATAATTACGGCTTGCACTTAATTCGTTTACCTATTGAATTAAGTTGCCTACGTATCCTCTTGGGTGTAAGAGGAATCAAAGCCGACGTAGTTCTCTTTACCTTAAACCTGGGTGGAGTTGTCACCCACTTACCTATTCATGGCCGTCGAGGTTACGGCTCTTGCTCGGTGACGGGGGCGTTGTTGTGCTCATCATGTTATCGGTGAAGAAGAAGTCACTCGCTCGACTTCCCATTTCGCTTCTTGTTGTCGCCAAGCATTTGTACGCGCTTCCAATCATCTGTGCAAACTTGAATTTCAATGTTTGGTGGTGACAACTGTGAACGTGTTGAATCCAAAGATGTTTCCACTTGACAATCGAAAGTCCGCTTCAAGACGCCATCAGTAGACATAGGACACGCAAAAATATCCTTTACAAGTAATGAAAGAATAGGATACGGATTTTCATTACCTTGCCACCAATGAAGAATATCAAAAGTCATATCTACATTCACGTCCTCAGAGAACCGGAAGGTGGTATTCAAATACGTGCCTAATTCCTCTCGTGGTATTGAGAACCCCTAGGCTTCTTCTTCGCTTGTCTTTGTCGAAATGAATCTCCCCCACTACTGCTAGACTGTCCTACCGCCTCAGTTACAACCTGTGGAACTATATGACTATAACGAGCAAGAGCTCTCATACAGCTTCAACGAAGTTGTAACTTAACTTCACTAACAATTACACTAACATCCGTAAAACCGCCGTAATCCGGTCCATACCATTGAGAGTCTAACTCACTCATGACCCATTGTTGACTATCTTGACCTCCATTAAAACCCTAAGAACTTGTAATAAGCTTCTAAATATGCATTTAAACCTTCTAATTTTTGCCTAGGATCTAAAGCAAATGCAACTAAAGCAATAGGAGGTATATTTCTATAATAGCTCAACCACTTTGCCTTCATCTCTAGAAGGCCCGTAACTAATTGAGCATCTAATCTAAAGTTCTACATTTGTTCAAAGAATATCAACAAAGACCATACAAGAATAAATGCGGTGGGAAAATAAACTTCGAAAATAAATTTGTACATGTATTAAACACGTAAAGCAATTCCATAACTCTAGTAGCAATATTCCATTGGTATTCAAATAAACTAAAATTAGGCAAAGCTTCATTAACAAAAGCAGTCAACAATGTCTTATAAGGAAATGTCGCATTAAGAAGCCTATAGGTAGAGTTCCATTTGGTTATAACGCGTTTTGGGAATTTTTTAGGCCTCATGTTATTTGCTTTACAATAACGACCCCATTGTTTCATCAATGTCATGTTCCTTCCTATATATGATACTATATCCCTAATCGGTCCTACAAATTGTTTTAGTGACTCTAATCCGGTTTGTACACATAAGTTCAATACATGACAAGCACATCTAATATGGAAATATTTGCCCCCGCATGAAGGCCTCAAATATTCTTCCAAAGGTCTAATCGAGGCCGTATTAGCAGAGGCATTATCAAATGAAATTGAAAAAATCCTAAAACTCAAACCATATTCTTCGATGATCCCACCTAATCATCCTATAAATATTATCGGCGGTATGAGACTCGTTGAATACCCTAAAAGCAATGACTCGCTTTTGGATATTCCACGAGTCATCAATCCAATGTGCCGTAATACCCATAAAAGAATTTTCATGGAATACATCGGTCCATATATCAGAACATAAAGAAACAGAGGAGGTACAAGAGCGAAAATACTCACAAAGATTTTCTTTTCCATGTTTGTATTGTTTGAAGATCGTTCTTTGAATCGTCCTCCTTGATACCTTTTTGCATGCCGGTTTAACGTCTCATTGATGTACTCTTGCACTTGGCAATGCCTCGCAAAGTTGAATGGAAAGTGCTCCACGTAAATCGTCTCCGCTGATTTTATCCCTATATCTCGGTTGAGAAAATGTAAATAAAGAAGAGTGGGAACCTGCATCTTCGCTTCACGGCGAATCGAATTTGAGATTGATTTCGAGGATTTCCTACTTTGTCCGGATGCTTCTTCTCCATATGTCTAGCAAATGTGCCATACCCTCCTCCCTAGCTATGCTTAAATTCGGAAGTACAATACTTACATTTAGCATGAGTTACGTTGCCATCATTGTCATACACTTTTGTAAAATGGACTTTAAAAATATCGGATTTTGAAGTTGTTTCCGAAATGGGATTTGTTCCTCCTCCAGCCTTCGAGGGCAGTTGGACGGTGTCGGTGCATCGGCTACACCTTCGTACTCTTCTTGCCATTCATTGCTCTCTTGAGTAGGCAAGGAGGCCGAACCGACAATGCCTTTTCCCCTCGAGCTTCCACCACCACGTGATGCCATTTCTCTTGAGTAAGCCTAAGTGCCGAACCCCGATCCAATGAAGGGAATTGTTGAGAGCCTTGTTGAGAGTCTTGAGACTTGAGAGAAATATAGAAATTAGGAGAGAATAGAGTTTGATGTGAGAGTGAGGAGTGATATTGAAGGAGAGGAGTATATATAGAGTTTAAAATAATTAAAAGAAAAAAAAATTAAAAAAAAAAAACAACCAACGGCTGTGTAGCCGTTGGTGTGTGAGACAGAGAGACAGAGCTCTGTCTCTCTGTCTCACAATTGTAGCCGTTGGCCTGGCGGCCAACGGCTACAATAGTTTTATTTTTTTTTTAATTAAAAAACAATAACCCGCCGGTTCAACCCGGCTGACCCGGCGGGTTGAACCGGCGGGTCCACACCGTACGGCCCGGCGGGTCCAAATAAATGGACCCGTGAATCGCTCGTAGCGGGCTACTTTGCTTCCCGTCCGCCAAAACCGGCCCGTGCCCCCCTCTACCTCGTTCATTCCTCCATCTCTCACGACCCCCTCTTGATCTCTCTCACTCCCTCACCGACGAGCCCACCTGACCAGCCCCCGACCACAGGTGAGTCGCTGGCCGTCCGCTTCCCCCACTCGTGCATAACCCTCTCTCCTAGCAGCCGCCGTGACTCCTCCGCCTTCCTCACCGCAAGCGCGCGCTGGAGCACGTCCAGGCCTCCTTCCCTGCAGCGCCGCCCGCGCGACGCCATCCCGGCGTGCCTTTGCCCTGCACCTCTCCTCTGGCCGGCGAGATAACGGCCGCACCAACCTCCCGCCCTGTTGTTTGCCTACTCGATCTCCTCTCCAACATTAATGAGCAGACCACCAGATCTCCCCCTCTTCCCATTGTTCCAACGAACAGATCCGGCTGAGCGTCTGCCTAATTGCCATGAGACCTCTGGCCAACATCCATCCTCAATCAATGAGAGAAGCTCGTGCTGGAGTATCAAGAGTTTTAAGTAAATTCCTACGAGTTTTAAACTGGGGGAAACTCTGGATTAATGGTCTGAGTTAAATACAAGAAAATTGATTGGATTTTTGGAGGCTGTGAAATGGTCTAACTTGATGCTATGATTGTATATTTTCAGAGGCCCTAGAAACAGAGGAGGTGTTGCCGAATTTTTATGAAAAATTATAGTAGTTGATGATCTATTAATCTCTAGTTTACATACCTTCATGTTTTAATTAGTTCTCTCTTCTATGCTTAACATGCTATGAAGGTTATGTTTTAAGTATGTGTAAAGGATAACTAAGAGTAGAGAGAAATACGAGCATGTTATAGTTTATCGTATTTTGAAGCAATAGAACCAAAGTTATGAAAATATAACTCTCGTATTTATATAGATACTATTTTGATCATTGGGAAAAGGTAAAGGAAAAGGCAAGGGCAAGGCAAGAGTTGCTGAAGGACCGAGCCAACCTTAGAACCTATTAGACTCAAGTGAGATAACCAGCTGTACATTTCGTATTTTTATCGTATTTTCCATACAGTGTTGATTTTAACTTGAAAAGTATGAGATAGAGATTTTATGAAAATTTCTACGTTTTGGAAATCATATCATGCATATTGATAGATTTCCAGTTGGAGATAGATTCCTTTTTAAGAATTCGTGCAATATATTTAGTAAAAGAAATATGAAATATAATATGAGAAATAGATAGAGTATTTGATGGACTACTTTATCGGTATATTTGCCTACACCAGTGGTGGTTCTTACAGAGCCAGAGAGTACGACATTAGGTTAGGGAAGGAGTGATTTATAACTCTGATTTTTATACCGAACTATCTATTTTAAAACCTTCCATTTTCATGAAACAAAAACCCCCTTTCCATACTCTCAGAGTGCCTAGTGTATGTATATAAGTATAGCCCGACAGTAGCGAGTAAAGACCGACTGAAAGGAGGGTTTTGAGAGGAGAGCTTGGGGAGAAATAGGTGAATCTTGTTGGAAAGCTTGGAGGTCTTCACCTAGGAGCCATTGGAGCAAGAGGTGGAGAAACCTTTGGAAGAAGATCAAGAAGCCATCAACGGTGATTTCATTGGATTTACCTACTATGTCTTCTTTGATTGCTTTCATCTTTGTTTTGGATTGTTGCCCTCCTACCATGGAGGATTAATTTTGTAGATTCTTGGATGATTGATGAACCCTTGGACATGATTTAATTAATGTTGGTTTTCTATTCTTGAATGCTTGGTTATATTCATTGAGTCTATTGGATGTTTTAATGTGAGTGAATCTCACTACGTTGCGAGAGCCCGGAGAGATTCTCATAGTCCATATGGGGGAAGAAGCGAATGCCTTCCCGTGTGTAGACCATCTCCAATGGAGGGGATTGTGAGTATAACGGGAACCCGGGTACTAAGGAGAGCGAGTCCTTTAGATGAATTATTCCCATAATCCTTCCAAGAAATAGGTTCAAGAACATAATCGGTAAGGGCACTAGGATTAGTAACTCACCTCGGGATGAGGGAGTGAAAGCAGGATAGGAACCCTTGGCCAAGAATTAACCAAGTGTCGAGATAGAGAATAGCATTCATCCTTTAAAACTCCAAGGGCGATTTAATTGTCCGAGCATCCCCTTTTTATGATTATTTGACTTTAAGAGCAACCCGATCCCTTTGTTCATAATTTCAATTTGATTGGTTTAGAATTAGTATTATCAACCGCCCTAGACCGACTAATTAGTAGAAGAATAGTGGGTGCTAGTACTCTATCTCCCTGCGGATCGACAACCCGACCTTCACGTCCACTATATTACTTGTGACGACCCGTATACTTGCGGTTGTATCACAACAAGTTTTTGGCGCCGTTGCTGGGGAGAATTGGATTAATAGGAAATCTAGGAATTTACTACTTTAGTCATTTTGTTTTTATCTCTTTACTTTCTTGCTTTGTTTTTTTTTTCATTTCATTGAAATTTTTGATACTAATCTTCATTTTCTGAATATCTTGCAAGGTATAAATTGCATAACTCGCAAGAATTCTAAAGGATTGCTTGAAGTTGATAGTGAGATTGAGAGAACCTTGCACCGGAGACTAAGAGAAATTGAAGGAACACTTCCGGGATCTTCTTCGGAGTCGAAAAATTTCATTCCTACTGAAGTCATTGGTGAAGCAAGGGAAATACCAATTATGGCCGAGAGAAGACGAACATTGGCCGAATATGAGAGATCTCATTATACTGGGGAGGAGTTCAGTGTTCACCCTCCCAATGTCAATATAAACAATTTTGAGATCAAGGCAAGCACAATGAGCATGATTCAGAACATAGCTCATTTTGATGGGAGGCCCGATGAAGATCCCCATGCACATTTAGCAAAGTTTATTCAGATTTGTAACATGTTCAAGATCAATGGGGCCTTCGATGATGCAATTCGGTTGAGACTTTTTCCATTCAGTTTGCGGGAAGGTGCATATAGGTGGCTTACTTCATTACCCCCCAGTTCCATCCGTACTTGGGCCGAGATGCTAGACAAATTCTTGGGCGGCTACTTCCCACCAAGCAAAGCCGCAAAGCTAAGGTTGGATATCTCCGCCTTTAAGCAAGGTCCCACCGAATCATTTTTTGAAGCTTATGAGAGGTACAAAGATTTGCTACGGCGTTGTCCACAACATGGTCTAGACCCCTGTGCTAAGGTGAGAACATTCTACAATGGATTGGACAACTCAACTAGGTAATTGTTGGATGCCACCGCCGGCGGATCATTGGGTAACAAATACCCGGAGGATGCCGAACAAATCTTTGAAGACATGGCCGGTAATGAAGCCCATTGGTCTACAAGAGACAAACAAGTGAAAAAGGTAGGGTCTATAGATGGAGTTGTAATTTCTGATCCAATTCTTGGTGAAAAGCTTGATATGTTGACAAGGAAAATTGAGCTATTGACAACCGGTAATAGCTCAAGGTCGACCACGGTGATGTACTGCAACACTTGTGGGGGAGGACATGAGGCATCAAATTGTCCTCTAGCAAGCACGAAATTGATTCCCATGGAGCAAGTACACTATATGGGGAACGCTCCAAGGCAACTGGATGGTCAAAATCGACCATATGCTCCTAAATGGACCCATCCGGCTTTGTCTTATGGAAATCCACAAGCAGGACAGTACCCTCCCGGATTTCAACACCCCCCAAAGCCTCAAGAGAAGAAGTTCAATTTGGAAGAGGTGATTGTGAAGTATATGCAAAACAATGACACTACAATTCGGAACCTACAAGTTACAGTTCATAACTTGGAGAATCAAATTGGGCAAATGGCCAAATCTCTAGCCGAGAGACCTCAAGGTAGTTTGCCGGGCAATACAGAGGAGAACTCTCGGGGTGAGCAATGTAAAGCCATCACTTTGAGAAGAGGAAAGGAGGTGGAACTCCCGGTTCCAAAACATCAAGCAAACACTCCCATAGAGATCAAAGACTCCGAACCTGTCGTTAATTCTGAACAAGTGAAGAAGGGAAAAGAGAAACCCTTGGAGACACCACCCATACCTCCATACCAACCTCAAGCCCCTTATCCGACGAGGTTGAACAAAGACAAGGAGGCGGTCCAATTGATGAAATTCAAGGGTATGTTGAAGCAACTACACATCAATATGCCGTTGGTGGAGGTTCTAGCCCAAATGCCTAAATATGCAAAATTCATGAAGGATCTCCTCTCCAACAAGAAGAAATTGGAAGATGTGGGTGCGGTAACGCTCAATGGCCAATGCTCGGCCGTTATCCAACAAGCCATGCCAAAGAAGCTGAAAGATCTGGGTAGTTTTGTGGTCTCGTGCATCCTTGGAGAAGGGGTCATGAAAAAGGCATTGGCGGATTCTGGGGCAAGTATCAATGTAATGCCCTATAAATTGTACATGAAGCTCGGCCTCGAAGATCCTAAGCCTACGGGGATGGCACTACAGTTGGCCGACCGATCAGTGAGAAGACTAAAAGGGATAGCTGAAGATGTGTTTGTTTAAATTAACCAATTTGTTTTCCCAGCAGATTTTGTGCTGCTAGATGTTGATGATGAGGTCGACGTGCCTATCATTCTTGGGCGGCCTTTCCTCGCCACCGCTCAAGCCTTTGAAGATCATGCACAAGGTAAGCTTGCCTTGAGGGTGGGAGATTAAGAGGTCGTGTTTCAATTGCCCGATGCGATGCGACACTCAATGGCCCAAGATGACACCTCATATTGCACCGACGAGGTAGGCGAAATCACTTCCGAGTGTATAGAAGACCTATTAATGGTGGATCCACTATACCCTTACTTGGGGAAACAAGAGGGAAACTCGGAGGAAATGCATGGGAATTCCATTCCATCAAGGCTCGAGACAGGGAAGGTCAAGAAAAAGAAGCAAAAATCCTTTCCACCTACAACATGCTGGCGAAAGATACAAGAGAAGGGGGTAAGCACCAAACCATCGGCTCCGGATATTACCAAGGGAAGCCCAGGTATGGAGAATAACAATAGATCAATTTATGCCAACTTGGGAATATTTTGTTTCGGACAATGCTTTAAGGGAGGAGCCAATGAAAGCTTCAAGGTATTTGAACCCCCATGAGGTAAGGTAAAGGTACGTCAAGCTAGTGACATTAAACAAGCGCTTCTTGGGAGGCAACCCAAGCTCTTGAAAATCTTTTTCTTTTTGGTTGCAAGATTCTTTAGTTAGATTGTGTGTTTGGAATAAATGATTGAGATGTATCATGTCCATTTCTATGATATCTTGTATCATCCTACTGGTTGTCAATCCATTAAAGGCCTAAAATACATGATTGTCATTAGGGAGTGCGAGGAGGATTCGAATGGTGTCCTGGATTGGCTGCATAAGCCAAACCCAGGCCCATACGGGGTACCATACGGCCTTCCATACGGCCGTATGGAGCCTCCAGTGGGGTATACGGGCTGTCATACGGCCCATATACATGGCCGTATGACACGTCCAGTGCCATATATGGGCTGTTATATAGCCCGTATACGGGCCCGTATACAGCTAGGTTTGGGCCATTTTAAAGAGCAACTCTTCCACTCCTTTTTCAAGTCCTAGCCGCCCCACTCCTTCTCCACAGAAATCCGAAACCTCTCCTCTCCGAGGCGACCTCCTTCTTCGATTTTGGGCTTCATTCTCCTTTAGGTTTGCATTCTAATGTGTTGTTTTGTCGACATTGTTCATCTTTACCATTTTAGAAACCTAGGGATTTAATGGATGCATTTTGAATGGATTTGTGCTTTTTGTGTTGAATTTTTGCTTGAATGTGTTGATCTATGACATGTCTAGATGTTTAGAAAGAGATTAGGATGTGAATGGAGTATAAAGGAAGGGTTGTAGAGCATGGGGGCGCCACAAGGCCCGACGATATCTGGGCTGTAGGTACCCCTATTGTGCTGGTATACGTACTCGTATGGAAACCCATATAGGGCCCATTGAAGGCCGTAGTGCGCAACATTCTATTAAATTTTTGAAAATTCTTGTTCACACTAACACCCTTTTCAATTATTTTATAGATATGCCGAGGAAAGTTGTGGCATCCAAGAAAAGACGGACCGACGAAGGATTCTCCACCACACCTCATTTTGAGGAGGATCACTTCTTCCACCGCTACCAGAGGCTAGTTGCCAAGCCCTTTGGGCGGACGCGGTACATCGATTGGGGAGTATATAGTCACCCAGCTGGGGATCGCGGACCGGGTACAGAGCATACTCGGGGTTGGTGGATGGGACAAGGTGTTTTCCATCAACCACGAGACCTTCCGGGAGGTGACTCTGGAGGTCCTCAGTACGTTCGAGGCCCATCGGAGTTCCATCCAGGAGCGGTCCCTCACAGCGATCTTATTCCAGCTCTTTGGGGAGAAGAGGACCATGAGCTACACCCGATTCTCCATGCTCATGGGCTTCTACGACATGGAGGCCTCCACACTCGGGAGCATCGGAGCTCCTTACCTCCTTCCCCGACCACATCATTACAACCGCACGCTATTGGATTCAGCTTGGGGGGCGCCATGGGAGCAACAAGACAACCCTCATGTCTGATCCGGTCCACCGCTTCATCCATACACTCGTCAGCCGCTTCATAGCGGGGCGAGATGACAGCACCGGGAAGGTCACAGCACCGATCTTTTTATCCTTTACAACATTTTTGAGCGGGTACCTATCCATCTATGATATGTATTCGCCGATTACTTGGTGCACCAGGGGACCCACACCCGGCTGAGGACTATCACTGCGGGGCCTTACATTACCTGTCTCATCCTTGGCATGGGACTCGAGGAGAAGACGGAGGACATGGAGCGGCTTCAGCTTATGGCCGCTCTGGGGATGAGCACACTATGCCAGATGGGGCTCGTCAAGCACGCGGGAGGCAGCTACACATTGGTTGGCGAGGGTGCCGACAGTTCTGATGATGATGAGGAGTCCGACTCTGAAGACTCCGACACCCCACCTCCCGGGGATGAGCTTCCATCTTCAGTGAGCCGGAGCCGATTCGAGCGCATGGAGGAGCAGATCTCGGACATTCGTGCTACTCAGGATACGATTCTCACAAAGCAACGCCACTTGGGAGACCAGTTCGCGGAGCTGTCTATCTTTATCCATGGGTACCCAGCGTTTGCACCTCCTCCAGCACAGGCACCCCCCAGCGCAGCACCTGAGGCACCACCAGCAGATGACCTCGCACTCTGAGGACTTGGACACATTTCTTTCTTTTTACGTTGATGAGACTTATTTTATTGTGCACTTTTTATTTTCGTGCTTGGTTGGACTTATTGCTTTATTTTGCGCACCTTGTATGGCTAGCAAGGGCATCACCCTGCTACACTCATCCTCTCGTTTATCTTTTATAGACTCTCCTCTTATCTTTTGTGGAGCTATAATGATTTTCCCTTACTTTGCAGAAGTGGAAATTGAATCAACGCCCCCGGTAGTGGCCACGCACCAACTTCATGGAAATCAATTGGCGCACCAAAATAACCGGGGAAGTTTTATTTCACCTTTCTCCATGCATGTTTCATTTTTGACTTATTGCGTACATTGAGGACAATGTACAATTTTAAGTGTGGAGATGGGTACATATCTTTTATATTTGTACATTCATAGCAAAGCTTTAAGTGTGGAGATAGGTAGCTATTAATGAACTATTGATTATTAATGAAATTCATTGTAATTCAAATTTTTTGTTATTCATGACTAGCATGCCTCGACAAAGGCCTTAAGGAAACATGTTGGCACACTCTATTTTTAGGGTACCATCTTGGCACATAATTTTATTAAACTCTCCTATGAAACGCCATGGGCATATAAAGAACATCTCTGTGACACCTATGATCTTTAAAGACAATAAATAACCCATTGCCATGTTCTTTTGACTTTAATATCTAAGCATTACTTTCAATGGCTCCAAGAAACTTCGTGGTACTAGTTCAAACTTATTAACCCCTCATATGTTACCAAGTGGACAAGTAAGAGGAGAAACAAATAGTTGTACATATAGTAGTTGTCAATCAATAAAGACGGTGTTCCGCTGCTTGTTGTGATAAAGTAGTTTGGGGTTTCGGCTCCTAATCAGAGTGTTCTTCAACTAGAAAAGTCATTACTTAGTATGAACACGCTTAGGTAGAGTTGTAAACACCTTAGTAGTTAAGTGCCCTGGTGCCTAATCAGTATGATTACCTTGCAAAAAGGAGGTACTATACTATTCCTTGATCTTCGGAACGGGAAAGTCGGATCTAATGAAGATGCCCTACCCGAATAAAAAAAAGGGTGTTTCCTTCGAACTTGTCCACCATTCTTCTAATAGGGGGTAATTCTTTTTGTTCTTAGGGCCTCAAAGACTTTCTAGAGTCCATTGAGAGCATATTTATCTTGCTAAGACTTGAGAACATGGCATGTGGAGTGAATAAGCTTTGTCTAGAACCATAATGACATATTGCATGAGATCTATTTAAGCCTTGGCGTGGAAATGGGAGAACAGAGCACATGGGTGGTGAACTTGAAAAGAGTTGAGCCATACATTTCATGGCCAAGAGGATGAACACTTATATTTTCTTTCGTTGATTGATTTTCTTTGCTTGGGGAAAAGCAAACCTTTAAGTGTGGAGATATTTGATAAGTGCTCATTTGAGCATAATTTTATACTATATTCCTATATGCTTGGCATGTAATTGTGAAGACTTTTTGCCCACCGATACTCAAAATGTATTTATTTTCACCAATAGGGCATGATATAAGAACCCCGGAGGAAAGAAAGCATTTCGAGAGAAACCGGGATCCCAGAGCACCCAGAAAGGCCTATATGGGCAATAATATGGGCTGACATACGGCCGTATACTAGCTCCTGAAGGGAATATGGGCCAGTATACGGCCCGTATGATAGATGGTATGATGATTGGCCCGTATAGGGGCCGATATACAGCCCGTATGAAGGTGGCTGGCTCATATACGGGCTGACATACGCCCGTATACGGGCCCATACATCGTCAATTTGGGCGAATTTGCAGATCTTGAAGGGGGCAAATGGGTAAATCTCACCCTTAAAAACCCTAGGGGTATAAAAGCTAATGAAAGGAGGGTTTTGAGGGGAGAGCTTGGGGAGAAATAGGTGAATCTTGGGGGAAAGCTTGGAGGTCTTCACCTAGGAGCCATTGGAGCAAGAGGAGGAGAAACCTTTGGAAGAAGATCAAGAAGCCATCAACGGTGATTTCATTGGATTTACCTACTATGTCTTCTTTGATTGCTTTCATCTTTGTTTTGGATTGTTGCCCTCCTACCATGGAGGGCTAATTTTGTAGATGCTTGGATGATTGATGAACCCTTGGACATGATTTAATTAATGTTGGTTTTCTATTCTTGAATGCTTGGTTATATTCATTGAGTCTATTGGATGTTTTAATGTGAGTGAATCCCTCTACGTTGCGAGAGCCCGGAGAGATTCTCATAGTCCATATGGGGGAAGAATCGAATGCCTCCCCGTAGGTAGACCATCTCCAATGGAGGGGATTGTGAGTATATCGGGAACACGGGTACTAAGGAGAGCGAGTCCTTTAGATGAATTATTCCCATAATCCTTCCAAGAAATAGGTTCAAGAACATAATCGGCAAGGGCACTAGGATTAGTAACTCACCTCGGGATGAGGGAGTGAAAGCAGGATAAGAAACCTTGTCCAAGAATTAACCAAGTGTCGAGATAGAGAATAACATTCATCCTTTAGAAGTCCAAGGGGGATTCAATTGTCCGAGCATCCCCTTTTTATGATTGTTTGACCTTAAGAGCAACTAGATCCCTTTGTTCATGATTTCAATTTGATTAGTTTAGAATTAGTATAATCAACCACCCTAGACCGACTAATTAGTAGAAGATAGTGGGTGCTAGTACTTCCAACTCCCTGCGGATCGACAACCCGACTTTCATGTCCACTATATTACTTGTAACGACCCGTACACTTGCGGTTGTATCACAACATTATATGACTCCATATTTCCCACCTCCCGGTAGCGAGTAGAGACCGACCGTGGAGGCTATTCGTATGGTTCATATTTACCAAGGGAGATTTGGAATTCATTCATAGTATAAAGGATTAAATAATGAGATAAGCAGGCATACGACTTTACTTGAGATTTTATGCATATTGGCATGATTATATCAAATTGAAGATAAGGCATTGACTAGCATGTTAGTTGTACAACATTTATCTTTATTTACTTTTATATGTATAGTTTTTATATTATGGAGATTATTGTTTTATATTGATATACAGGTATAGTTCTATACCCAACAGTATTGTTCCCAGATCACTGAGCTCTAGTAGCTCAGGCCCCTTTCATATTGTTTTTCTGCAGGCGATAGACAGAAGTCCAAGTAGAGGCTTATGTCTGCTCGTGAGAGTATTTGAGGAGTGTTTAGTGGGCTCTGACCACCTGTTGTTGTAGTTGTACTATGTTGGTGTGTAGGAGAGAGTAGAACTCCTATTGTATTTGAGACAATTATGTTTATGTCAGTACTTTTATTTGGTATTATATTAAACAAGATCTCGAATTCTGAGTTATGATATTAGTTTGTTACTTTATTGGCTTCCGCATGTTTAGATATTATGAGTTATTCGATTGTTTTTACAGGCTTAGGCTTAGGGTTCACCCTTTGACTTGGCTGGTGTGACACTTGTCCCCTGATTTGGAGATAGGTGTTACACAATCCAGCTAATATCCAGCTTGCAATACATTTTGCATCCGGCTAGCGTCTAGCTAGCGAAACTTGGATGCCAAGCAACCTCAAACTATAATTAGGGAGGAAGAATAACATTTTTGGGACTTTTGGACATGGGGAGAATGATACACCCTGCTACTCTTTCTCTCTCCTCCCTTTCACCATTGTAATTTCTCTCTCCTGTGCTCCCATGGCTCCAAGACATTGCAAAATCCCCAATACATGAGCACCGTGGATTTTCCCCGATTTCATGGGGTTTTTCACAAAAATCTTGTCTCCTTTTTCATGCTTGGATAATCAATCTTCTTCCCATTCTTGTGATTTTGTCCCTCAAATCAAACAAATTTAATCGTTGGCGCGAGATTGGGCTTGATCTTGAGGCAAATCCGATTTTAGCATCAACAATATATATATAGAGGGGTGATACAATCAGGCGACCGCACAGGAGTGCAGTCGCCTGATTGTATCACACATATAATATATATATATATATATATATATATATATATATATATATATATATATATATATATATATGAAGAGTTCACCATAAAAGAAATACACCAGGCAATCAAAGAACTACACGGAGATAAAGCCCCGGGACCGGATGGTTTTCCAATGAGCTTCTACTGGAATATCATCAAGGAGGAACTTCAGAATATATTCGGGGACCTCTACCAAGGGAGGGCCAACCTCGAACAAATCAACTGGGCCCACATCTGCCTCGTCCCAAAGACCAGGATGCTAGAGAACATTACAGACTACTGGCCAATCAGTCTGCTTAATTGCTCTATGAAAATCATAACCAAAGTGCTAGCCTATAGACTATATGGAGTCATCGCTGAAATGGTGCATGAAAACCAAACAATATTTATCAAAGGTCGGTGTATACATGATAATATTGTAGCAACGGAGGAGTTGATACACAGTCCAAAACAAGGAAGAAATAATGGCACATTGATAAAAGTCGATTTCGAAAAAGCGTTTGACAACGTGGACTGGAACTTTCTCCTGGAGATGCTCCACATCCAACACTTTGGCCCACGATGGACATGTTGGATCAGAGACATCTTGCGAACCTCCCAAGCAACTTTCTTGATTAACGGGGCCCCCACAGGTTATCTTAGGCACCAAAAAAGACTCCGTCAAGGCGACCCATTGTCCTCCTTTCTCTTCATCTAGGTGATTGATGTCTTCTCATCAATGCTATCTAAAGCATCAGAGGCAAACCTCTTCAGAGGAGTTCCCTGTAGGCGGAGAAGGGAGGATGAAGTGACCTCTCTGCAGTATGCGGATAACCTTCTTGTATGTTACACTAAAGACCAAACTAAGTTCAATATACTTAAGCTCATCTTTTACCTATTTGAAGGACTAACTGGACTCAAAGTCAACTACGACAAAAGCGCCATAGTCCCCATCAATGTCAGAAATCTAGACCCCCAGGAGATTGCTCGAACGATGAACTGTACGCTAGCTACACTCCCAATAAGATATCTAGGCATGAATATCTCGGGCTCCAAACCAAAGCGAGAAGACTGGAGGCATCTATCGGACAAGATCAAAACGAAACTCAGAGGCTGGAAAGGGCGTCTACTCTCCACTGGGGGAAGAATCACGCTTCTCAACTCGGGGCATCTTCTCGGTGTGGAACATCCCCCCACCTAGATACAAGATCGTAGGGTAAGGATACCTTGGCCAAGAGAGTCAACATGAGGGTGCAAGCGGGATGGAACTTCCTGGTCATGGCAGTTACATGGAGTATATGGCTGCAGCGAAATAGGAGAAGTTTCCAAGTTAAACAGCATGTTTACAGACAAGTGATATGAGACATTAACTTCCAACTACTCTCATGGTTCAACGCCACCCAAGCGGCTAAAAGAACTTGCTTGCAACTACTAGAGCCTCTCATCAAAAGAAGCCTTGAACTCACCCAAGAGGAGGGGAAACAAGCAACACCAGGCAATGGGGACGTCTTTGAAAACGATGGACAACAGGAATAAGGAAAGATAAGGCTCCCACACCCTGTTTAATGCTTGACACACATAGCCTATACTCTTGCGGTCATGATCGTACCATAGTACAAGACTTCCTGGGTGGGTCAGCATGACTTATCGAGCACATGTATGTTTGATGGAATCATGGTGGTTAAGTTAGACCTAGATACTCCGGGGTGTACCAAATCTCTAGTGGTACAAGTGAGCTCTTGAAACATCCGGGCAATCCCTTTGGCATTAAAAAATAAAAAACAAAAAGGGAATTGTCAAAAAGGTGGGAGCAATAGCTTGCCCTAAAGTATCTCTAGGGGTACAAGTGAGCTCTTGAAACATCGGGGCAATTCCCTAAACATAATAAAAGTGGGGGATCTGTCAAAAAGGTGGGAGCAATAGCTTGTCCTGGAGTGTGAGTACGCAACCAGTTTGAGAGGTTTGAAAGACCGAGCCGCTAGGTACACACCACTAACCCACTTCCACTAGACATGCTTCAATCCATAGGTCATGCATGACCCAAATGGATGTCCTATTCCTTAGTACTTTCAGTCTTGGAAGTATAGGCTAAGTGAAGCAGAGTGCTAGCAGGGAGAAGAGCTCCAGTCTGGAAAGGGTGGCCCCTAATTTGTCTTTGTTATATCGGGAGTTATGTAAGGTCTCCCCTGGATCATGACGATCCAGGAGCCAACTTGTACCACAAGTTCAACGAGGAACCTAACTCTTTAACAATCAATGAATGTGGTTTATCGAATTTTTCAATATATATATATATATATATAGTATATATAAAATATTATATAATGTTAGGGTGAAAATAAGTTTTGATCCCAACTCCACTCTAACGGTTCAATTTGTTTTGAGGATGAGACTTAGAACACAGTAGAAATCAAAGAGAAAACAAGCAATCACAGAGATAGATACCGATTTAATGTGGAAAAGCCTCAAATTGGGGAAAACCACAGGCTCTAGCGGTTGGAGCTGAATCTACTATTCATTCTTCAGTATAATGGAGAAGAAGAAGGGGTAGTGATAAGCGTTCAAATGAGCATATTTACATACCATATATATACTTATTTTCATGTCAAATGCAATGATTTGTAGCCCGTCGGTACTTAAAATGCTTCATATTTTGTAAACAGGGCATAAATAGGCCACCCCGACGAAAAGGAAGCATTTATCAACAAAATGAAGAACAAACGAAGATATTTTGAAGTAAACAGGGGGTGAACGGCCTTGTGAACGGCCGTTCACACCTGGGCACAAAGGCAAGCACAAAGAAAGGGTGAACGGCCTTGTGAATGGCCGTTCAGCTGCCGGTTCAGAGAAAGCTGTGAGGTGAACCGGCTGATGAACCGCCAGCCACCCGCCGCTCGCAGCAAGCCAGAGGTGAACGGGGGTGATGGACGCCGCTGACCTCGCCGGTTGAAAGGTGGCCGCGGAGTCGAATCTGACTGATGAACAGGCCGTTCACGAGGCCGTTCATCGTAACTTTTGCAGCTTCACGGGCCCAATCAAGGGCAATGTTGTAATTTTTTAAGTGGAACCCTAATTCATGGGTATAAATAGTTAAGTATGAGGGTTTAGAGGGAGGTTGGCTTGGGAGAGAGGCGAGAGGAGAGATTAGGGCTTGGGGGGTCATCTCCCCCAAATCTTGAGAGTAGAGAACCCTTGGAGCTACAAGCTTGGAGGTAATGGTGTTCTCTATTAACCTTTCATTGTTTTGTAAGCTTTTCCATTTTGGGTTGAGTTCCCCTTTCATGGGGAACTAATCTATTGGTACTTGGGTATGTTGAACTTTTGGATTGAGCATTAATAGCATTGAATGTTTATGATGATTTGTTGGTACCTTCTTGAATGTCTAATGAATGTTATGTATTGATTGTAATTTCATCACTAAAAATTACTTGTGTGCAATACAAGGGTAGAGCTAGCACCTCCTTGTATTAGGAACTTGCTTCATTAGAGAGTTTCATGAGTATACCGAGGAATCGGGTACTAGAAGGGCTTAATGACTCTTTCATACCTAATTCACCCCATGATTCTTCCAATATACATAAATTTCCTTGAGCCTCATATCAAGTCCTAGGAGACTAGTCATCCAACAACCTTGGAAGAGGGGTTGGGTGTAATTTAGGAATTATCCCTTGAGCTTCATATCAAGTCCTAGGAGACTAGTTATCCAATCACCTTGGAAGAGGGATTGGATATAATTTAGGGACTATTGGCACAAGAAGTACCAACTTTGATTCATAAACATCTTTGCTCATCTTTAGAATTGAAATCTATACATACCCAAGTATCCTCTCTTGCCATTGATTCACCCCAATCAACTCTCAATTTTCAGTTCTTATTCGCAATCCTTTGTAGCTCTTTAGTTTTGAAAACCAAAACTCCCCCAAATTGCCATTTAGACTAGGTTATTAAAGCTTGGTTTACACTTAGCAATCTCTATTCCCTGTGGTTCGACATCCGACTTCCCATAGTTCACTTTATTACTTGATCACGACCCGTATACTTGCGGAAAACACACCATCAAGTTTTTGGCGCCGTTGCCGGGGAATAGGATTGCTAGTTAGACTAGGATTTTATTAATTTAGTCTCTTATTTTCTTGTTTGCTTTTTCTTATTTTATTTTATTTTATTTTGATCCTTGGATACTCATTTTTCGTCTTATCTCTTCGTGCGAGGAACCATTGCATGACCCGAAGGAACCCCAAGGGTCTACTGGAAAGAGATAGTGAGATTGACAGAACCTTTCACCGACGTTTGAGAGGATTAGAAGGTTCGTTGCTGGATCCTTCTTCTGATCGTAAAACTCAGTCATAGTTGAGATTGACACAGAAACTGAAGCAGTGCCCATTATGGCCGAAAGAAGGCGTACATTAGCTGACTATGAGCGATCTCAATACACCGGAGAAGAATTCAACATCCACCCTCCGAATGTTAATATCAACACCTTTGAGATCAAGGGAAGCATAATGCATATGCTTCAAAATTCAGCTCAATTTGATGGAAGGCCAGATGAAGGCCCTCATGCACACATCGCAAAGTTCCTTCAAATTTGTAGCATTTCTAAGCCAGATGGAGTCACCGATGAAGCCATTCGATTGCGACTCCTTCTATGGAGTCTACGAGGAGGGGCCTATAGTTGGCTCACATCGCTCCCTTCGGGTTCCATTCGTTCTTGGGCTGATATGCTAGAGAAATTCCTGGGCCGCTACTTCCCACCAAGCAAGGCCGCAAAGCTTCGATCTGACATCAATGCCTTCAAGCAGAATGGGGGTGAAACATTTTCTGAAGCCTATGAAAGGTTCAGGGAACTACTTCGTCGTTGCCCTCAGCATGGTTTAGATGCTTGTAGCAAGGTCCGCACCTTCTACAATGGATTAGACAATGCCAATAGAGTCTTGGTGGATTGTGCTGCAGGAGGTTCATTAAGCAACAAGTACCCCGAAGAAGCAGAAAAGATCTTCGAAGACATGGCCGGAAATGAGGCCCATTGGTCCACAAGGGATAAGCAAGTTAAGCTCGTGGGATCGGTAGAAGGCCCTCCGTCTATAGACACTTTCCTTGCTGAGAAAATGGACACCTTGTCAAAACAAATTGACCGCCTAACCGCGGGTGGTGCTTCCCATGTTGGTAGTAGCTCGGGTTCGGTTGCAGTTATGTTTTGCACTACTTGTGGAGGAGGTCACGAGCCATCAAATTGGCAGATCTCTTGTGCTGAAACATCACCTATGGAGCAAGTCAAATACATGGGGAACCAACAGAGAATGCCAAATAATCAGTATCGACCGTAAAACCTAACGTGGAACAACCTGGCGCTTTCATATGGGAACCCCCAAGCGGGACAATATCCACCCGATTTTCAGCCGATACCAAGGCCACCGCAAGAAAAGAAATCCACCTTCGAAGAGACCGTGATGAAGTACATGCAAGAAACTAATGCCGCGATCAGAAATCTCCAAGCAGCATTTCAGGGATTGGAGAACTAGGTGGGGCAATTAGCAAAGGAGGTCTCAACAAGGCCACAAGGCACCTTCCCGGGAAACACGGAGGCAAACCCCCGGGAGCATTGCAAGGCCATCTCCTTAAGAAGTGGCAAGGAAGTGCAGTCACCCATTGCACAGCCACCGATTGAAAGTGCTGTGGAGGTGGAGGAAGTTGAACCCCAACAAGACTCAGCAGGGAAATCAGCAGAGAAAGAGAAAGGGGTAGATCAAATACCCCAAAGCACATATCAACCTCAAATTCCATATCCGGAGAGGCTTAGAAAGGACAAGGAAGATGCTCCGTTCACAAAATTCATGAGCACAATCAAACAGCTGCACATCAGCCTACCGTTGGTGGAGGTCCTTGCCCAAATGCCAAAGTATGCTAAATTTATGAAGGAACTAGTTTCCAACAAAAGGAAACTAGAGGATGCAGGTGCTATCACATTGAATGCTCAATGTTCTGCAATATTGCAACATGAGCTGCCCAAGAAGTTAAAGGATCCAGGAAGCTTCGTAGTCCCTTGTACACTTGGTGAAGGTGTTGTGAAAAAGGCATTAGTAGACTCTGGTGTGTGTATAAATGTAATGCCCTACAAGTTGTACATGCAATCAGGGCTTGCAGCCCCAAAACCAACGGGGATGACACTTCAACTAATCGATAGATCAGTGAAACGACCAAAGGGGCTAGCTGAAGATGTGTTGATTCAGATCAATCAATTTGTATTCCCAGCTGATTTTGTCCTCCTGGACGTTGATGATAATGTAGATGTCCCGATTATACTTGGTCGCCCCTTTTTAGCTACAGCTCAAGCATTGGAAGACCACGCTCATGGGAGATTAGCACTTCGAGTAGGGGACCAAGAAGTGGTGTTCAAGCTACCTGAAGCCATGCGACACACCATGGATCACGATGACACCTCTTATAGTGTCGATGAAGTTGACAAGATCACAACCGACTGCTTGGAGGACTTTTACATACCGATCCAAAGATTTCAATGTTTGGAGGAACTCGACGAACAACATGAAGAGCTCATGAATATTGGTACTATCTTAACTCAACCTCCAAAGTTGTCACGAAAGACAAAGTGGAAGGAGCTGAAACTCATTGCCGGTGGCTATGTATGGAGACGAAGAAAAAGGGTACCCCCTAATTCCTCAACTCACCCACCAAATGAAGGTGACCCTGGTATGAATTCTCAAGCTTGCTCCATATATGATAATTTGGGAAAGATTATGTTTGGTAAGTGTTTTTATAGAAATACTGATGGATGCCTTTTCACATATGACCCCCCATAGGTAAAATTAAGGTACGTCAGGCTCGTGACGATAAACAAGTGCTTCTTGGGAGGCAACCCAAGTCGAAAATTTCTTTTCAATCTTGTCTCTTTGTATTATTTGCTTTATAGTGATAGAACTCATGAGATCTATTGACATTAAATTCCTTTGTCCGCATTTGCATCATTAGACTCATCATGCTAGGTATGCACTAATGTTTTGTTCAAAATCTGGGCCTTATGGAACCAGCGAGTTTGATTTAAACAATAATTGCCTCTCAGATCGATAGTGAACGACCGTTCACTGGCCCGTTCACATGGTGGTTGGCAATACTACAATACTGTTCTACAAACATTCTAAATGATTTTTCTCAAAGGGCTAGTTTTTGCAGGCAAACCTGAAATACCAACCTTTTACTCAGTACACCATGTCCCAACTCAACTTGCGCATCAGGGTTCCACTACTTCTTCCTCACCAACATTTCCAAGTTGCAGCTCCGTCCACACTACCTCGTGCGGAAGGTCCACGCCCATGCATTGAAGATGATGAGGAGGAAGACACAGTTGCTGAGCTCACCCATGCATTCACTCTCTTGACCGTTCACATGGCAACAACCACACGAGCACAAGCAACTGTAGCACCAATCTTGAACCCTTCACCTAAAGCTGCACCAGCATCCGAGGAGCAACTATATACAGATCATTGAGATTTATTGTTAACAGAACTACTTTTTCATTTGTTTATCTCCTGACTATGTCATCTCCTTTCGAGCTATCTCTCCTCTCTCACTCTATTTTGCAGATACTCATGATGGAAAACCCCGGCAAAAGTTTTCACGTCTAAATCAAAGTGCAATACCAGCTACCAAATATAACCGGGGAAGTCTCAGTTTGCCATCCTCTTTGTTATTATTGCATACTACACACCTTTCAATTTAATTGTGTACATTGAGGACAATGTACGACTTTAAGTGTGGGGATGGGTAGCTCCCTTCCATTGATAAATTCATTGCAAAACTCTAAGTGTGGGGATAGGGAGCTAATTATTTGAAGCATGTTTGACATGGACCTATGATGGCATTATTAGGAAATGCAATGTTCACTCTACTTCTTGTTCACCATTTTAGTACTCAAATTTTTTTTAGAATTCTCCTACGACACACCATGGACATCTAGAGATTATATTTATGAAATCCAAAAGCTCTAGTCATAATAGATAACCCACTACCATGTTTGTTGACTTTAATTGCTAAGCATTACTCTCAATGGCTCCAAGAGGATTTGTGGCACTAGTTTAGCTTCTAACCCTTCATAATTCAACTTAGTGGACAAGTTAAAAAAAAAAAATAGTATGTACATAGTAGTTGAGTCATTAGAGCAATAAAGACAGTGCTCCGCTACTTGTTGTGATGAAGTAGCTTAGGGTCCTGGCCCCTAATCAGGGTGTTCCTTAATTCGAAAAATCACTTCTAAGTATGACCACATCTAGGTAGAGTTGTAACCCTCTAAGTATCCAGGTGTTCTGGTGCCTAAACAACATGTGCATCATGATGAAAAGAGGACTTACACTCTACACTGATCTTTAGCACGGGAAAGTCGGATCTATTAGAGATGCCCTACCCGAATAAAAAAAAAAAACCTCTCGAACTTGTCCACCATTTTCTCCATAGAGGGTTGGTTAGCATAAAACTTAGGGCCTCAAGGACTCTCTAGAGTCCATTGAGGGAATGCTTGTCTTGCTAAGACTTTAGAACATGGTATGTGGAGTGAAAACACTCATCTAGAGCCGCGATGACATTATACAAACTCAGGGTCCCGGTGTGAAAGTAGGAGAATACACACACTTCGATGGTGAACTTGGGATAGAGCAGATTCATTACTATTATAGCCGGAGGTTGAACGCTTATCATTCTTTTTTACTTGTACTTTCATTGCCTTGTTCGCTTGAGGACAAGCAAATACTTAAGTGTGGGGATATCTGATAAGCGTTCAAATGAACATATTTACATACCATATATATACTTATTTTCATGTCAAATGCAATGATTTGTAGCCCGCCGGTACTTAAAATGCTTCATATTTTGTAAACAGGGCATAAATAGGCCACCCCATTTAAAAAGGAAGCATTTATCAACAAAATGAAGAACAAATGAAGATATTTTGAAGTAAATGGGGTGAACGGCCTTGTGAACGGCCGTTCACACCGGCACAAAGGCGAGCACAAAGAGAGGGTGAACGGCCTTGTGAATGGCCATTCATTTGCCGGTTGAGCAAGGCGTGAGGTGAACCGGTGATGAACCGCCACCACCGGCCGTTCGAGCAAGCTATGAGGTGAACGGGTGATGAACGGCCAGCTTGACCTCGGCCGGTTCGAGAAGTGTCGTGAGTCAACGGACCGATGAAGTGCCGCTCACGCAGGCCGCTCATCGTAACTTTTGCAGCTTCACGGGCCCAATCAAGGGCAATGTTGTAATTTTTTAAGTGGAACCCTAATTCATGGGTATAAATAGTTAAGTATGAGGGTTTAGAGGGAGGTTGGCTTGGGAGAGAGGCAAGAGGAGAGATTAGGGCTTGGGGGGTCATCTCCCCCAAATCTTGAGAGTAGAGAACCCTTGGAGCTACAAGCTTGGAGGTAATGGTGTTCTCTATTAACCTTTCATTGTTTTGTAAGCTTTTCCATTTTGGGTTGAGTTCCCCTTTCATGGGGAACTAATCTATTGGTACTTGGGTATGTTGAACTTTTGGATTGAGCATTAATAGCATTGAACGTTTATGATGATTTGTTGGTACCTTCTTGAATGTCTAATGAATGTTATGTATTGATTGTAATTTCATCACTAGAAATTACTTGTGTGCAATACAAGGGTAGATCTAGCGCCTCCTTGTATTAGGAACTTGCTTCATTAGAGAGTTTCATGAGTATACCGAGGAATCGGGTACTAGAAGGGCGAACGACTCTTTCATACAAATTCACCCCCATGATTCTTCCAATATACATAAATTTCCCTTGAGCTTCATATCAAGTCCTAGGAGACTAGTCATCCAACCACCTTGGAAGAGGGGTTGGGTGTAATTTAGGAATTATCCCTTGAGCTTCATATCAAGTCCTAGGAGACTAGTTATCCAATCACCTTGGAAGAGGGATTGGATATAATTTAGGGACTATTGGCACAAGAAGTACCAACTTTGATTCATAAACATCTTTGCTCATCTTTAGAATTGAAATCCAAAAGGGATACATACCCAAGTATCCTCTCTTGCCATTGATTCACCCCAATCAACTCTCAATTTTCAGTTCTTATTCGCAATCCTTTGTAGCTCTTTAGTTTTGAAAACCAAAACTCCCCACAAATTGCCATTTAGACTAGGTTATTAAAGCTTGGTTTACACTTAGCAATCTCTATTCCCTGTGGTTCGACATCCGACTTCCCATAGTCCACTTTATTACTTGATCACGACCAGTATACTTGCGGAAAACACACCATCAGGTAGGGATGAAGCTTTGGAGTTGGAGTACATGAAGAGGAAAAAGAGGTTTGGATTTTCAGTATGGTAGGGGTTCGCCATCGGGAGGGCCTCCCTTTTCGGTGAGGTATTCCCCTTCTTTTTATAGACTGGGGGAGCTTGGGCTCCAAGTTCAAGCTGCTTGTAGCCTAAACCATCAGCTTTAGCTCAAGCCGACCTTGTACTTGCTACTCAAGCGCTATTTGTCTTGCGACTCAAGTTGGCTTTAACCGTTTATTCTTCTATAAGCTTCTCAAAGTCTTCCTTTGGTTGTGGCTGGGTAATGCGCCAGGGGGCTCTAAGTCTGACGAGCAGCCATTGGTGGGGGACTCTTCCGTTGGCGATCGGGTCCCGGAAGGGGTATGGCTGTATGACTCCGAAGAGAACAAAGGGTTAGGGTTCCGAAGAGGATTATATCCTGGACCGAAGGAGCATTCCCCGAGATCTGGTACGAGGAATCACCTATGGTTCCGCAGTACGTGTATCTAGATGGACTCCATGTGTCTTATCACTTTTAGCCCTATCATCAGTCCCTCCCCAAGTATAGTCGCGTCGGGCCCAAACGATGAGTGTATAGTCTTCGATCATCGGTTGGCTCAGTAAGTTGAGCATATAATCCATTGGTCAAGCAGTGCTGAGGAAGGTACTGCGCTTCGGACTAGCATTCTCGTTCTTTGACGAGGGATTTATGAGCTGTCTGGTTGAAGTGCGGGGCGGAAGTATGCAAAGGGCGTAGTTTACAAGTAGCCATACCGAACAGAGAGATCTAGGTGGCTTATGCCCCAAACTTTGCTTAGTCGAGGGGGTACTTTCTCCTCCAAGCGTGGGGCCTGCAGGTGACGCGGGCATTTAATGCTGGGGAGCATTTTATCTTCTAGCGCGACTTTCCAGAGATGGTAGCGGGTGTAAGCATAGCGTGTGAGAAAGGTTGGTGATGATGGGTGCGGCCCCCAATTTGACTCTTGACAGGCATCCGCTTTGCTTCTTGCGAAGGTCTCACCCGGGTTGTCAGATGCGAATCTATGTGTCCGGTTGGGATTCCCTACGTTTCTTGAAAACTCATCCGAGCTATTGATGAAGATTTCAGTCATTCGTCTACTGTGCCTGAGAATTTATTGTTGCTTTTAAAGAAAAGATCCTTTCATCTCCTTCTTCAATTTGCTATCTTCTTCGCCGTGTGATTGATTGATAAGTGTTTTGATTACCATATTCTTATGCCACTTTGGTACGTATATAGCATGAAATCAAATGATTTATAGCTTTCGATACTTAATTCATGTTTATTTACTCATCAGAATACACTGGACGCGATTTGAGGACATTTACAAAATCTGAAGCAATTTCGAGCAAGTTCAAGGAAAACAAGCTGGATTATACTAGCAGACTGTTTCGTCTGAACTTCAAACGGAACCGCCTAGTAAAGGAAAAGCTCAAACCCTCATCCTCAAATTGCCAGAAATGTAGACGGGCTCAGAGACGACCGCAAGGGGGCCTACAAACCACGATTTCTATAATCAGACGGCTTCGTGTGGTATGAGAAATGGAACCGTCTGCCTTTGAAGAATCACCAAGATATGAGCAGGCGGAAGCGTCTGCTACTCAGGCGGAACTGTCTGCCTTTGGGAGAGTATCAAGAAACTACTAGATGTGACCGTCCGCTACCCAGACAGAACCGTCTGGCATAAACCCAGCTGAAATGTTTAGTCATTTCCAAAACGAGTCCAGATCTCTCCAGAATCGGGGGGATATATAAATAGAGTGACCTAGGATTTGGAAAGATATCTTTGGTTCTAGATGTATCCTTGGGGACTCTCCCATCGATCCACAGTCATCTTCCATATCTAGGGCATCATCAGGAGATTGGAGGAGATCGCGAAGACACCCTTCCCAACGGCAGCACTTGGAAGGGGCCAGATCTACAGTCATCTTATAGTACCAACAGTGGAGGAAGATTTTACTTTCTTTATGAATACTTTTGTCTCCATTGTTATTTTTTATTTGTCTTCTTTTTTTCTATGGAAGGCTAACTTTCAAGGTATTCGGCATGTTGACCGCTTGGACAAATGTTAATGTTTTATGTTGAATATTAATGCAAATAGTTGCATCCTTTATTGAGATTTATTGAGTGTCATTCTTTACATTGGTAATCTACGTTGCGACAGCCCAGATTATCTAACCCGACGCATCGGGGGATGAAGCGAATGCCACCTCATGTGCAGGCATACCTCAATAGAGAGATTGGGCATTTAGGAACTGGCATCCCTAGTTATTCTTTCCCATAATCTTCCCAAGAAGTAGATTCCCTAGAACATCATGCAGTGAGGGTACTGAGTTTAGTAACTCGCCTCGAGAGAGGGAGTGAAAACATTCTAGGAATTCATGATCTAATTAGTTGCAACTACCGACATTAATACTTCTCATCTATCTTTTGAAGAGTCCAAGGGGGAAACATCGCCCTCATACCCCTTTCTTGATTGATTACCTCGAATTTCATTACAGTCCACTTTACTCTTGCTTTCTAAGATTAGATTAATATTAGCAACCATAAACACAAATCCTTGTTCATCTAGTTCATAGACGATTAGTAGTTCTAGTTTCTAGTCCCTGAGGATTGATATCCGACTCTTTAAAGTCCATTGTATTAATTGTCTGACCCGTGCACTTGTGGAGGATGAATTAGGCATATCAAGTTTTAGCGTCGTTGTCAGGGACTTAGATTACTTAACATACTAATAGTCCATTGTTCTAGTGATAGTTTAGATTTTAATGCTGTTTTCTTTCTTTTATTTTTATTGATATTCTTTGTTCCATCGTAATAATCACTTTCTCTATCTGTTTTTTCAAGGAACCATTGCATGACCCATGCACACCCAACAGGTTTTGTAGAAGAAGACGGCGAGATTGAGAGGACCTTACATCGCAGACTCTGAGAGACAGAGGGGTTTGTACAAGGACAGTCCTCAGAGGTAGAGAACTCTGTTCAAGTGGAAATTCAGACCGAAACTGTAAATCCTCCAGTCATGGCAGAATAAAGAAAAACTCTATCTGAGTGTGAGCAACCAGAATACACAGGAAATGAATTCAATGTTTATGCACCAGAAGTGAATGGAAATTTCAATATAAGGGCTAACATTATCAATATAATAAAGAACACTACCCAGTTCGATGGTCACCAAGATGAAGACCCATACGCACATTAGGAACAGTTCACACAAATCTGTAACATGCTCCAAATTGTTGGGGTATCTGAGGATGCAATTAAGTTGAGACTGTTCCCTTTCAGTTTATGAGAGGCATCATGCAGGTGGCTTACTACCCTTCCTCCAGGATGTATCACTACATGGAAGGACATGCTGGACAAATTTCTAGGTAGATACTTCCCTCCAAGTAAAGCTGCAAGGATCAGACAAAAGATATCCTCATTCAAGCAAGGAGATTTGGAGAGTCTGTTTGACGCTCATGAAAGGTTTAAGGATCTACTCCGATAGTGCCCCCACCATGGTCTTGAGCCTCATACATGAATTCATGCATTCTACAATGGTTTGAATTCCCACACTAGACAACTTATAAATGCCGCAACCGGTGGCTCTCTTGGTAACAAATATCCTAATAAGGCAGAGAAAATATTTGAAGATATGGCAGTTACTGACGCATCTTGGTCTACAAGGATGGCACAGACTACTGCTGCAGTAGTGTGTGCAGTAAGTTCAACGTTGACCCTGGAAGCACAAGTGGAAGCCTTATCTCGAAAAATTGATCTTCTCACCACCAATAACAACACAACTCTGGCATCAGTTTCAGTTGTGTGCTGTACCACTTGTGAGGGAGGACATGAAACTCCTCGATGTCCCATTTCTGGCTCTGATATGATTTCCATAGAACAAGTTCAATATATGGGAAATACAAGCTGACCTCAAGGAGCACCGCTTAGGCCATACATACCAAACTGGCATCATCCAGGGCTATCTTATGAAAATATGCAGGGATCACAAACCCCTCTTGGATTCAATCAACTTCTAAGGCCTCAAGCACCCAAATTCAGCAAAGAGGATGTCTTGGCTAAATTCATGCTTACCATAGACTCTAAGTTTGAAACCATCACTACTACTATAAGGAATATGCAAGCAAGTATTCAAAATTTGGAAAAACAGATTGGTCAGCTAGCCAAGAACACTGTGGAAAGACCTCAAGGTAGCCTCCCTAGCAATACAGAGCCAAACCCGTGCAAACAATTGAAAGCTATAACTTTGAGAATTGGGAAGGAGGTAGAATTACTAGTGCGGACCTCAGAGCACCCAAAAGGGCCCATACCTGCATATATACGGGCTGACATACGGGTATTTATTGGCACCTGAAGGAAATACAGGCCAGTATACGACCCGTATAATAGACTGTGATGTGGCTGGCACGTATACGGGTTGATATACGGCCCGTATATAGACCGTGTAGAGGTGGCTGGCCCATATATGGGCTGATATACGCCCGTATATAGGCCCATATATCATAAAGTTCAGCGAATCTACAGACCTAGGAGGGGGGCAAATTGGTAAATCTCACTCCTAAAACCTAGAGGTATAAAAGCCGACTAATGAGGGTTTAGAAAGGGAGAGGCAGCTTTGGAAAAGAGTCTAATCTTGGGGAAAGCTTGGAGATTGTCATCTTAAAGCTATTGGAGCAAGAAGAAGGGGAATCATTGGAAGAGGATCAAGGAAGCCATCAACGGTGCATTCATTAGTGTCATTCATTATGATTTCCTTGTTTGCTTTCATCTTTGCTTTGGATTGTTGCCCCCCTTTCATGGAGTGCTAATCTTGTAGATGGTTGGATGATTGATGAACCCTTGGATATGTTTTAATTAATGTTATCTCTCTATCTTTGATTGTTTGGTTGAATCTCATTGAGTCTATTGGATATTTTAATATGAGTTAATCCCTCTACATTGCCAGAGCCCAGAGGGATTTTCGTAGTCTATATGGGGGAAGAAGGGAATGCCTCCCCGTATGTAGACCATCTCTAATAGAGAGGATTGTGAGTATACCGGGAACTCGGGTACTAAGGAGAGCGAGTCTTTTAGATGTATTATTCCCATAATCCCTCCAAGAATTAGGTTCCCTAAAACATCATCGCAAAGGGCACTAGGATTAGTAACTCGCCTCGAGAGTGGGAGTGAAAACACCATAGGAACCATTGGCCAAGGATCAACCAAATGTCAAGATAGAAAGTAGCATTCATCTCTTAGAAGTCTAATGCGGATTCATTGTCTGAGCATCCCCCTTTTATGAGTATTTAACCTTAAGAGAAACTCGATTCCCTTGTTTGTGTTTTCAATTGATTAGTATAGAATTAGTATAATCAACCACCTTTGGATAGACTAGATAGTAGATGAATAGTGGGTACTAGTACTTCCATCTCCCTGAGGATCGATAACCCGACTTTCAAGTCCACTCTATTACTTGTTACGACCCGTACACTTGTAGTTGTATCGCATCAGTGGTTTCGTCTGTTTAGGGAAACCTTGAGCGGGGGCGATTTTGTTAAGCAAGACGGATCCGTCCATATCTCTAGGCGACTCCGTTTTCCAGTACACATATGAGGGAAAATTATTTATACCGGCAGACGGATCTGTTCATACTTAAAGGCAGTCCTGTTTGCTTATGTCAGTCATTTAAGGGTTCTACTTTATGAAGTCAGGCAGGACCATTTAAAGGTTTATCCGGACCCGCTTGAGCAAACTTCCTGAGAAGATTTCAGGAAGCAAGACGGTTCCGCCTGGGCTCCATACAGAATCGCATGCATTATAAATTTTATTATATTTAGGAAAGCAAGCGGGTCGTGGCTCTTTACTTGTTATTTTTACACACAGAGCCATCGACCGCCTGCCCAGTCTTCACCTTACTCCCTCCTTGCGCTCACCAGTCTTTACGGCATACACTTTATCACTCAATACCAGCAATCAAAGGTTAGCCTTCTGATTACACAACTCTTTTCTGTCAAATTGCACTCAAGTGCATATTGCTTTTAGGGCATTACGCCGTTGAATGAATTAAAGGGTAAATTGAGGCATGCTAGGTTTAATTAATCGCACATTTCAGCACTACCTTGCATGAATTAGGGAGTTCTGCTGATAATAATTCAATTGATCATGTTTTTATATCAATTTAATGTACATTATTCATGTGAATTCGAGTAATTCTTGCCCATTGATACTTAATTTGTGTTAATTCTTATTTTCAGAGCACCAAAGAGCTTTGAGAGTGAAAGGGAAGAAATAAAGGCCAAATCGAAGCTATTAGCAGAATTACTAAAGATATACGGGTAAGCTTACGGCCATAAGAGCCCGTATGATAAAGATACGGGCACGCTTACGGCCGTAAGCACTCATATGGGAACTTTGAGCACACATCTCCCCAACATACAGAAAGCTACACGGGCACATATACTGCCGTATTATCAACCATGTAACATGAGGAAGAAGCCTACGGGTATACATAGGGCCGTAAGAGCGCCCGTATGCCTCGTACTTAGATGTGAGTTAACCCAATTTATGCTGATTATAGTCCGAATCTGACTGATTAGGTCACTAACCATATGTATTAACCTGAACCCTATAAATAGAGGAATTAGGGTTTAGAGAAGGGGATTTGGGATCTTGAACATCATCATCGCCTTGGAGGCTCCCAACCTTCTCTCCATCTTGGAGATTAGGGCATCATTGAAGACTTTGGGAGAAAAGGGAGAAAGGCAAGCATTAAAGAGACACCGCCAACGGTCATCGCTAACAGTCATAGCTAACAGTCATCGTTAACTGTGGATGAAAGAAGGTTTCTTATTATGATTCTCATCTTTTCCTCTTTGATTGTATTGGATTTGTGTTCCCCTTTTATGGGAAACTAACTTGTTAGATACTTGGGCATGATGAACCTCCGAATTTCTATATTTGAATGAATAGTTTAATGTTGAAAACCTATTGAATGTTTTGTATAGTATTGACGTTTTACTTTGTAACAGCTCTAAGTGTCAATCTAGATCTATAAAGGGTGTAGACAATAACACTCCGTCTATATACCCTAGATCTATTTCAATAGCTGGGAGTTATGAACATGTCGAGAGATCATGTGTTTAGGAGAGAGACTCTGTAAATCGAATTATTCCTACAACTCTTCCAAGATTATGTGTTCCCTAGAACTACGCACAAGCATAGATTCGTAACTCGCCTTGAAAGGGGGGATGAAAGCATTGTAGGAATTCTTGGTCCATACCTCATGTTGCGGCTAAAAACCGGCGTCGCCATTAGGATCGACACCGATCTAGCCGAACTGTTAAGAATTTATATTTAAGGGACTAAGATCGGAGATCATCCAAGACAGAAATAAAAGACATCAATTTTACGTGGGAAAACCCCGTAAATCCGGGGAAAAAAACCACGGGCCTCGCTGAGGAGGCAATTCACTATGTAATTTAAGAGAAATTACAAGCCTTCGAAAAGAAGATATCCTCTAATGATTTCCAAGAGGTGTAGATAAGTCATGGTAGACATGATGTAGTGAAGAGCATAAGAGTGAAGAGCATAAGATAATTAAGAGTCATTATAGGCATGAATATACGTCACCGGGATTCAGCGGAGAGGGAGTGCAGTTTGGCTCGGCCTTGAAGATGGTCGGATTTGGAGCACTCCATTCGGTCGGGTCGGATTTGATGGCGATTGGATTTGACTTGGGTTGGAATTAACCTTGGGGTCGGAATTGACTTGGGGTCGGAATTAACCTTGGGGTCGGAATTGACATGGGGTCGGAATTGACTTGGGGGGTCGGAATTAACCTTGGGGTCGGAATTGACATGGGGTCGGAATTAACTTTGGGGTCGGAATTAACCTTGGGGTCGGAATTGACTTGGGGGGGGGTCGGAATTAACCTTGGGGTCGGAATTGACTTGGGGGGGGGTCGGAATTAACCTTGGGGTCTGAATTGACATGGGGTCGGATTTTTTCAGAGTTCCTCTTCTTTTCAGAGTTGCTCTTCTTTTCTGAGTAAGAGAGAACCAGAGTTTCTTGAGCACATATTTCCTCCTCTTTATGGTCCAAGGACCTCCTCCTTTTATAAAAGCTCATAATTTAACCCTTAAGAAATCCAAGGCGGTGGAGAGATTGGGATTTTATTGTGCCGCTTTACAAATTAACCCTTATGTTTTGGGATAATTATATCATTATAAACGCCACGTGTCGGCGTCTTATAGGTTTAACCATTTTACCCCGTACCACCTCATATTCATCAATATGAAATCCATACTTGCCCCAATCTATAAATATCCAGAGGGGATTCAATGCCCGAGTATCTCCCTTCTCTAATTGTTTGTCATCACTAACTTCATCAAGTTTTCTTAAGCCAATTTCCCTTTTAGCAATTAGATTAGAAAACCATCAACCTTTGGTAGCAGATAATTAGATAGGATTAATGGTGAAGGTCCTTGTGGTTCGATATTCTACTTTTATTAGTCCACTTTATTACTTGATACGACCCGTGCACTTGCGGTCTAAGCATAAGCATATCAAACGCACTATCACAAACCATAGTTAGGGTTCTATATCTTGTAGAGGGGCCTTCCAAGAGCCAAAACCCCGCCTGGCTTGCATAGGTGAGCCAGAAGGTTCCACCTGGAACACCACATGAGACCGCGAACTAGTGCATTTTCGTATAGTCGAGCAAAATGCATAACCTGGCAGTTCTTTCTAGGTTTTACATGGAACCGCTAACTAGTATAAAAGTAGGGGTGTCAAGGAATTTGGGAGTAAGGCGAATCTGCCTGGAGAAACCCACGGAACCGCAAGCTAGTGCAATTTTAGGGCATCTGAAGGAATTCCACTATTAGATGGAACTGCCTGATATATCAGACGCTCGTCTGGTAGTTCGATTTTCTTAAAAGTATGGAATTTCTTACAATTCATGTTATTGCAATCCAACTATTTTTCTTTTCTAATCCTATTTTGTAGATGCCCTCGTGAACAAAAGTCATCACCAAGCGCAAGAGAGATGACGGGAGCTTTTCCTCTACCCCACTAGAGTTTCTCAAGAAAAGATTCAAGGCACGATATGAGCAACTATCTACCAAGGAATTCATTAAGACGTGCATCATCGATTGGGATATACTAAGGGAGTTTGAAATTGAGGAAAAGGTCAAAGAGCTAGTTTCTGTTGGGGGATGGGATCGCCTCCTGGCAATTGATAAGCTAGTCTATAAGGAGTTCGCATACTAGGTCCTTAGCAGCTTTGAGGTCAACAACTCCCACTTCACTATGGGCAAGAAGGACGCTATCCGCTCCCAGCTTGCAAGGGAGATGCAAAAGATGAGCTTCAACAATTTTTCCCTTGCCATGGGGCTATATGACCACGCCTACGTCGACACACTAGAGTACGACGCACTAGCAGTAGATTTCCTTGGAGATGTATCGCCCACCAGGTTCTGGTAGTCCATCACTTTCGGTGGCAGCGTCAACTACAAGAAGGCCTCCTTCATTGTCGACACAACACACTGTTACATCCAGGCATAGATCAGCCGATCCATCGCCCCCCGCGCGATAGCACAGGTTCTATCATGAAGCGTGACAAGTTATACTATGCAGCATGATCCATCGCCACCCTGTGTATTTTGGCCACCTCCTTGCTTATTTCATAGCACATTAGGTGATCTGGGACGATCTTGGGTTGACACCTGGATTGTTCAAACAAAAGAAATGGTCTCACCTGAAAAACTAGCAATTGTCTACCCTGTTTGCCCGACTCCCTTAACTAGTGGAGAAAGACTAGGACCTAGTGACTTAATCTACCTAATTTGTAGGACCTGCCAACTATAGGCCTATATCTAGTACTCTAGGGAGAACGTGGAAGCCAGAAGAGTTAAAAACCGAAAGAATCACTTTCTATTGCATTCATGCCTCTTTGTTCAATACTTTTTCTGTTTGCCAACTTCTCTTAGTGCTGTTATACTCCCAATCAGATTATCAGGGCCAGTATCCGCGCCTACATGCTATCTCAACGGGCCCTTATATTACTCAGTTGGTCACCAACATGGCCATGCTCTAAGGGACACGGAACATGACCTGACTATTCAGAGTGACACCCTTGGGCGCCAGCACTCTTGTTTTTATGGGGATTATCAGGCGTACCGCTGAAGGACTTTGGCTTGTGCTGCGGGATTCAAGGAATGACCCCACGCTGATGGAGGAGGAGAGTGCTGACATCTCATTATCCTTATTCGACAACTTCCTCCAACTTCACCACGTCCCAGTTCCCAGCCTCCTGATTCCAGAATAGAGGAGCACCTCGTTGGCCAACAGTGGTTGTTCAAGATGTTACAGAGTCTAAGCACGACACAGGAAAGGATGCAACACGATTTACACCAGCTCTTAGCAAGATTTTCTGATAGCGCCGCTGCTCTTGCTCCAGCCCCTCCTCCAGAGCCAGTCCTCTCATCGGCACCGCTATCTTCTCCCATTGTAGATCCTTCACCACCATCTCCCCCATTGTGATTTTTGTACCACCTGCTCCTGTACCACAAGCAGCCGCATACCATCTGCTGCTATGACTGATACCACACCAGCTGTTTCTCCCGATGGGGAGTAGTTTCATTATGATCAGGACATCATTATGATTTTTGTATTAGTGTGCAAGGGTTCATCCCTACTCACTTGTTATTTGTTTATCTTTTAGTGTTTTATGACTTTATTTTCTCTGTTTGAAAGGTATAAACAATGCTCAAATTGAACTATACTCCCCTGGCTCATACGATCAAGGAATTTCACTCAATGGAAATGGGGAATTCTCAGTTTACCCTACCCCCTATGTCTTTCGTTTCTTATCAATTACATGTTTTAATGAGTGCATTGGGGACAATGGAAAATTTTTATAGGGGGAGAGGGTAGTAGCTTGTAGCTTCCAACCTAAAACTATTTTTTCAATTCATCGCAAAGTTTTAATTGTGGAGATAGGTGTTTAGAAAATATATTGCACATCTTCGAATAATTCCATGTTAACATAGACCGATGACGGCATGCATAAAATTTTGTTTAGTTCCCTTTACTCTTGGTGGCAGCATATCAATACAAATTTTTGCTAATTCTTCTAGGAGACATCATGGACAATTAGAGAACATCTTTGTCACAAGAACATATGTTAGTGACAATAGATAACCCATTCCATGTTTCCAAGATTTAAAGTGTTAAGTATCACCTTCGATAGCTCCAAGAGAGTTCGTGACAGTAGTTCAAGCTTCTGACCTTCATTACTTATTTCGATGGACAAGTAAGAGCGTAAATAAAGTGTTAGTTATATATAGGAGTTGTGAAAATAAACTGACAGTGTTCCGTTGTTCTCGATAATGAAGTAGCTTGGGGTTCGGACCCCTAATTAGGGTGTTCTTCAAGTTGAAAAATCTCTTATGGGCATGAACACAATCATGTAGAGTTATAATTTTCCAAGTAGCTTATGTGTTCTTGTGCCTAATTTGCATGTGCATCTACCCAGAAAGGGAAATCTACACATCACATTAGTCCCAAAAAGTCGGATCCATTAGGGATGCCCTACCGGAATAAATAAAAAGAGGAAAAAGAGCAAAGTTTCTAGTTTGTTGATGTGTATACCTCTCGAGCTTGTCCACCATTCTTTCACTAAAGGTTAGTTGTTTGTCCATAGAGTCCCAAGAACCCTCTAAAGTCCATTGAGAGTATCCTTGCCTCTATAAAACTTAAAAGCATGGAGCTTTATCTTGAACTCTAATGACAAATGTCACCGGATTAATCCAAGTCTTGGGTCGAACTAGGAGAACACACAGTTTGATGATGAACCTTGAGTAAAGTGCAACTATATAATTTTTGGCTAGAGGGCAATACACTTATCATTCTTTTGAGCTTTATTTTGTTTCTTTGGTTAAGGACAAGAAAGTGTCTAAATATGGAGATATTTGATAAGTGTTTTGATTACCATATTATTGTGTCACTTTGGTATGTATATAGCAAGAAATTAGAAAATTTATAGCTTTTTGGTACTTAATTCATGTTTATTTTACTCATCAGAATACACCGCAGGCGATTTGAGGACATTTACAAAATCTGAAACATTTTCGAGCAAGTTCAAGGAAAACAAGATGGATTATACTAGTAAATGGTTTCGTCTGAACTTCAAACGGAACCGCATGGTAAAGGAAAAGCTTGAACCCTCATCCTCAAGTCCCCAGAAAAGCAGAAGGGCTAAAAGACGAACGCAAGGGGGCCCGCAAACCATGATTTCTATAATCAGATATCCTAGTGTGGTATGAGAAACAAAACCGTTCGCCTTTGAAGAATCACCATGACACGAGCAGACGGAACCGCCTGCTACTCAGGCGGAACCATCTGCCTTTGGGAGAGTATCAAGAAGCTACCAGACGGGACCGTCCGCTACCCATACGAAACCATCTGGCATAAACCCAGCTGAAATGTTTAGTCATTTCCAAAACGAGTTCAGATCTCTCCAGAATCGGGGGGATATATAAATAGACTGACTTAGGGTTTGGAAAGATATCTTTGTTCTAGAGGCACCCTTGGGGACTCTCCCATTGATCCACCATCATCTTCCACATTTAGGGCATCATCAGGAGCTTGGAGGAGAGCGCGAAGACACCATTCCCAACAACAACACTTGGAAGGGGCCAGATCTACGGTCATCCTATAGTACCAACAGTGGAGCAAGCTTTTTTTGTTCTTTATGAATACTTTTGTCTCCATTGTTATTTTTTATTTGTCTTCTTTTTCTTCAATGGAAGGCTAACTTCCTAGATATTCTGGCATACGGACCCCATAGACAAATGTTTAATGGTTGATGCTGAATATTAATGCTAGTAGTTGCATCATTTATTGAGATTTATTGAGTGTCATTCTTTGCATTGGTAATCCACATTGCGAAAGCTCGGATTATCCGATCTGACACATCGAGGGAAGAAGAGAAAGCCTCCCCATGTACAGGCATACCTCAATAGAGATGATTGTGAATGTACTGAGAGATTAGGCATTTAGGAACTGGAATCCCTAGTTATTCTTTCCCATAATCTTCCCAAAAAGTAGATTCCCTAGAACATCGTGCAGTAAGGGTATTGAGTTAAGTAACACGCATCAAGAGAGGAAGTGAAAGCATTCTAGGAAACCTTGGTCCAATTAGTTACAACTACCGACATTAATGCTTCTCATCTATCTTTTGGAGAGTCCAAGGGGGAAACATCACCAAGATATCACTTTCTTGATTGATTGCCTCGCATTTCATTACAATCCACTTTATTCTTGCTTTCTCAGATTAGATTAATATTAGCAACAATCAATACAAATCCTTGTTCATCTAGTTCATAGACGATTAGTAGTTCTAGTTTCTAGTCCCTGAGGATCGATATCTGACTCTTTAAAGTCCACTGTATTATATGTCCCACTTGTGCACTTGCGGAGAACGCATTAGGCATATCATTGGTGTATGTGCTCCGAGTTGTCTCTGCAAGTCCCTATTTTTTTCTCTTAACAAAGATATGGAGTCTTCTTCCTCCCCCGCTCCTTCTTCTGCTTCTTCACCTAGGACTTCTTCGTCTAGGGTGAGTCCTGAACCTGGTAAGGTGTCCTCTTTTAGTAAAAATGCTTATCCCAATCTTCTTGGCTGAGGACTTCCATCGTCTGGTCGTCAAGCGTATGATTTCCAGCAACTCATCCCCACTGTCCTATAGGATTCCTAAGTCATCTGAGAGAGTGAGTTCTCCCTCGAGGGAGGGCGATCTCGTAGTGTATTATGACGCGTTATTAGGGGGTCTTAGGCTTCCCTTTCCTAAGCTTTTCTTGGATATTTTCTAAGAATTTGAGGTATGTCCCTCCCAACTAGCGCCAAACTCTTGGAGATGTTTGTGTGGGTTGGTTATAGTGTCTCTTCTTTGCGAGATAACACCCACTGTTCCCATTTTCAAGCTCTACTTCGTTCTTAGCTGAGAGCGTGGCATCGACTAGTTACTTCGGCGCTTGGTCGAAGAGGTGCTTCCTCGGTCTGGTTCCTTCGTCCATTAAGGGATGGAAGAGTAAGTTTTTCTTCGTTTCTAGTAACGAGGGTCTAGGGGTGAGGACTCAGTAGGGCACTCCAAAGATTATGAAACCTGATAGGAAGGAATTGTCGCCTGCGGAAGAGACTCTGCTTGAGAAGCTTCAGAAATACCGTTCCTTTCTCGTCGATACTTATTTGACCCCTCAAATCCTTTAGAACAGCGGCCACTTTATTGCTCGGGATAGGGTTCGCTTCGGCCTTTCCTCTTCGGCAGTTCGCTAATAGATTCGTTGCTAACTTTGTTTTTCTTCTTCAGTCGACAGGTGATCCGATGGACGTCAAGGCAGTAGCCAGTAGTCTTTTGGCCTGCGTTCAAGCTTCTAAGGCGAAGGTGAAGCGTGGTTCCAACGATCAGGGGCATAACGCCACCAAGAGGAGGAGAAAAGAGAAGAAGGCTGGGGGCTCTTCCTAGGGGGACAAAAAGGCCCCATCGAAGGCAAAGGGGCCATGGGGGCCAGTTCCTCCGAAGGCCAATGGGTCTGGCAGGCCTTCTGAGGTGTACTTTGATGAGCCTTAGGCTCCGATGGAAGTTGTTCCATAGAAGAGGAGTAGGGAAGTCGGTGAAGGTGGCTCCTCCCATTCGAAGTGGAAGGAGCAAGTTGCTTCAAAAGAGAAGTCAAGGTTGTCCCCTGAGTTGATCAACATTCTCGAGGAGACCAAGGAGGCCCCGGTCGTTGGAGGGAAGATGGGCCCCGTTAGAGCGGAGGTGGAGAATGTCCCTCCTGCTAGGTGGAAGGGGAAGCGTACAAGGTTGGTGGATATGCCAACGACCCTCGCTGCTGGTGCGCCATCAGCAGCTCCAATTTCTGGGACCATTCTGTCAGAAGGGACCCAGGAGGCTCCCGAGGCTCGTCGCCACGCTGAGGAGAAGACGGCGTACGAGAGGCTTCCTTCCAAAGCTCCTAGAGGCCGGGGTAGGAGGGCCCTCACACTCGCGGATCAGTTGGGCGCTTCTACCTCAAGGCGGGGAAAGAAGGTTGTTATCAATTCTGTTGATGGGATATTCTGTCATGATCCCGAGGCCACCACTTTCTTGTTGGAGATACTCCAAACGGATGCGGCTGAGTCTACACTTAGGTGATTTGACGACGAAGATCTTGTAGATTATTTGCTCTTGTCTGTCATTTCCGTAAGTGTTTCCTCGGGTATTGCCCTCGAACTTTTATATGTCGACCGATAGCTAACCGTTGTCCTTGTACAGTCTAGCATACTGATGGAGGAGGTCGCCAAGGTCCTTATGGAGAAAGAGAGCTCCTGTGCCATGCTTAGATGCCTTACGGCTGACAACGAGGTGCTGAGTACGGTGGTCCTTGGGCTGGAGAAGGAGAAGAAGAAGGCTGCTAGCTTCTTGGAGTCATCCAACGCCCATTGTAAGAAGCTGATGGATGCCAAGGACAAGTTGAAGTTTGAAGCCGAAGGCCTCTCCCAACAAATCGAGGAACTTTCCGCCGGAAGGAACGAGGCGAGGAAGACAAGGCATGTACTAGAGGATAGGTGCTTACAGGCCGAGGGGGAGTGCTCGGCGCTTAAGAAGCAAATTGATCAACTATCCTCGGATCTTGATGCATTGAAGAGGTTTGTCGTCGCTCTGAAGCAGGGAAAAAGTGATCTCCTCACGGACCTGGAGGAAAAGGACTACCTTCTTGGTTTTGCTCACGCTGGGAAGTCTGCCGCCAAAGCCGAGAAGGAGAAGATTTTAGAAGGAGACTCTGGAACTGAGCCAAGGACAAATAAAGGAACTAGAAACCACTTCCTCGATATACAAGGAAAAAGATGATGGTTACAGCGAGGGGTTCCAGCTTGGTGGCGACGAGGCATTCAGGGTCCTTCAAGAGTTGGTGTTGTAGAAGCTTCCTGTGGATTTCAACACCCTTACTTTCATGAAATGGTTAAAGGCCCTTGTCGGGGAGGATCTGTACGTTGAGTCTGAGTTTAAATTACTAGAGGGAGACTCCTTTGGCGCCTGTTCCGAAGGGGAAGGTGGTGAAGCAGCCTTCGAAGGTGAGGAACTCGTAATCTCTTCCCCTTAACTCTTCTTATGGCTTGGCTTTTGAGGCTCACTTTTCCTTGTCCAGCAGGATCCTCGAGCGCCTCTCCTGCCGAGGTACCGGTTGCGGAGGTTGCTGTTGCAGGGACGCTCTCTGAAGGTAGGGCACCCACTGAAGAGGTTGTTTCTTTTGCCCCCACGGCCATAACTAACGACACTTCTAGTTTCGTCGAGGGGGAGAGAGATGTTGGTTCATAGGTTTAAATCCCATCTTTGTATTGCGCCTCGTTATGGGATCCAAATCTTCTTTTTTCTTTGTCTTTGTTGACGATATGCATTGACTAATCTTCTGTAAAGGACTCATCTTAATAAAAAATTTGTATGGCTAAACTCTTGTTTTTCCGAGGGAACTGATTTTATTGAATAAATGGAGCCTCATCCTACTTTTCCGAGCGAGATCTTGTCTTCTTTATCTTATCAACTTTCGGAAATGTTAGTATTCGGTTTCTCACTAGAGCCCCCATGAGTAAGGAACTCAACTTTGGATCGGACTTACACTAACATATGTGTCGGACATCGTGCCCCGATCTAGAATGTTGGTGGCCAGGTGCCCTTCGGGTGAGATTCTACTCGGCTCTCGATGAAGAGCCTTATTAACTAGGGGGGGTGGAGGGGTGGGGGGGGTGGTTATTCCACCTTTGGCACGATGGATCGGAGTAGTTACACAAAAGGTTAGCGGTCAAACTCTGCACCAATGACTGTGCACATGCTGACGTCCACAGAGCTTTGCCAAGACTTTTACCATGACTGTTGCCAATTCCATGACTTCAGCCCGAAAACCGAGGTCTCTTCATTAAAACCGCACAAGAGACGCAACAAGGCCTATAAATGGCATGAGTGTAATCCCTGCTCTGGACGCGATGGATAGCGATTCCCGCCTATCTTTCTGTGTGTTGTTTGGCTCCGGGAGTCCCTCTGATTACTTCCAGTTTCCTCAGACGTTCTGTCGACTCATTCGCTATATGACTACCGGGCCGACGAGGCTGAAGGGGCAGAACGGACATGAGTGGGATGTTGCGTTGGTTCGAGATCACATCTCCGGGAGGTGTGGCTCAAGGAGGAGTGGTCTGAGTTTTTAGCTGACCCCCGCGTGTTGGACGGGGAGTGCTTAATCTTCTTTCATCTGGGACGGGTGATATTCGAGGTAGAAATCTTCGGGCGGGATGGGCGTCTGAAGGAGTTCACCCCTGAAGTTTACTCGGGCACGGATAGAGATCCGCAATCTTCCACCTTCTCTAAATCTTCCGTGTAGGGGTGGTTTAGGGATGCGTTGTACTCTTTCTCCCTACATATTTAAATAAAGCAATATGGTTCCACTTGTGCTTCCCTTTTGTCTCAATCTTCTTCCCTTTTTCTTATTTCTGTCATGTGTGCATTAGATGTATCCCCTCGGATGTGAAATCACCTCACCTGAGTTTTATCTCAATTTGCTCCTTCTTCTCTTCTCTTTCTGTGACCCCTCGGCTTTTAGGGGGATTCCTCGGGTTGAGAAGCTTCGATCGGGGAGTGAATGGAACTTATCAGTTTTCTGAATGGATGTGCCTCTGCACGAGATGTGCATTTACGAAGGTCTCTTGTCGTGATCCGAGTGTAAATGTTTCTCTGGGCGGAATGTGCCTTTGCAAAGGGCTTTCTTCGTTATCCGAGCATGAATGTGCCTCAGGGCAGAATGCGCCTTAATGAAAGGCTTTCGTCGTGATCTGAGGGTGAATATGCCTCCGGGTGGAATGCACCTTTACGGAGGGCTTTCGTCGCGATCCGAGCATAAATGCGCCTTTACGAAGGGCTTTTAATAAATAAAAAATAAAATGTTAGGAAAGCAAAATTTAATTTTATTGATAGTACTACCGTAGGTATTCGGAATGGTATGGACGCTTGAGCCTTCACTCATCAACTTTGGCGAGCCAATAGGTGCCAAGCCTTACAACTTCTTTAATGATATAAGGTCCTTCCCAGTTGGTGGTCAGCTTTCCTGTTCCGCTTTTATTGTCCTGGAATATTTGTTCGCTCGCATGACCAAGTCGCAGGGTTGGAAGGCCACTTCTTTCACCTAGGAGTTGTAAAGGTGCATGACACTCTAGCGATACGCAGCAGCTCGGATGCTAGCACAGTCTCTCTTTTCATCAAAAAGATCAAGTTCGGCCCGTAGTTGTCCCACGTTAGCAGCTTTGTCAAATGTTTGTGTCCTCGATATAGGCACCCCAATTTCTGCAAGAATGACGGCCTCCACACCCAAAGCGAGGGCAAAGGGGGTCTCCTCGGTTGGCGTTCGGCTCGTGGTTCGGTAAGCCCACAGGGCACCCGGGATCTCTTCAACCCAACTAGAACTGCTTTGAAGGACTCGAGTCTTCAGGCCTAGACTAAATCCAAAACTTGGTGCAGAAAGTGATAAGCGTTCAATTGATCATGTTTTTATATCAATTCATTGTACATTATTCATGTGATTTTGAGTAATTCTTTCCCATTGATACTCAATTTATGTTAATTCATATTTTATGGGTACAAGAGAGCTTCGAGAGTGAAACAGAAGAAACAAAGATCAAATAGAAGCTGTTCTTAATTTTACTAAAGCCATACGGGCCAGCTTATAGCTATAAGTACCCATATGAATAAAGGTACGGGCATGCTTACGGTCGTAAGAAGCCGTAGGAATACTCTAAGCACACATCTCCCCAACATACAGAGAGCTACACGGGCAAGTACACGACCATATCACCAACCGTGTAACCTGGGAAATTGCATACGGGCAAGCATACTGCCGTAAGAGCACCCGTATGCTTCACGCCGAGATGCGAGTTAACTCAATGTTATGCTGATTTGAGTCTGAATTTGACTGATTGGGTTACTAATCATCTGTATTAGTGTGAACCTGTAAATAGCTGATTTAGGGTTTAGCGAAGGGGCATTTGGATCTTGAACATCATCATCCTCTTGGAGGCTCCAGACCTTCGCTCCATCTTGGAGATTAGGGCATCATTGAAGACTTTGGAGCAAAAGGAGAAAGGCAGGCATTGAAGGAACATCGCCAACGGTGGAGGGAAGAGTGTTTCTTATCATGATTCTTATCTTTTTCCTTTGAGATTGTATTGGATTTGTGTTCCCCTTCAATGGGGAACTAACTTGTTAGATACTTGGGCATGATGAACCTCCAGATTTATGCTTAATCTTGCTTGTATGGATTTCTATATTTGAATGAATATTTCAATATTTGAGAACCTAATGAATGTTTTGTATAGTATTGATGCTTTAAGTTGTGACAAATCTAAGTGTCAATCTAGATCTATCGAAGGTGTGGACAATAATGCTTCCTCTATATACCCTAGATCTACTTCAATATTTGGGAGTTGTGAACATGTCGAGAGATCGGGTGTTTAGGAGAAAGACTCTGTAAAAGGGATTATTCCAACAACTCTTCCAAGATTATGTGTTCCCCAGAACTAGTCACGAGCGTAGATTAGTAACACGCCTCGAAAGAGGGTGTGAAGCGTTGTAGGAATTCTTGGTCCATACCTTATATTCATCAATATAAAATCCATACTTGCCCCAATCTTTAAATATCCGGAGGGGATTCAATGCCCGAGTATCTCCATTCTCTGATTGATTATCATCACTATTTCACCAAGTGTTCTTAAGCCAGTTTCCTTTATAGTAATTAGATTAGTAAACCAACAACCTTTGGATAGACTAGGTAGCAGATAATTAGATACGATTAGTGGTCTAGGTCTCTATGGGTTCGACATCCTACTTTCATAGTCCACTTTATTACTTGATACGACCTGTGTACTAGAGGTATAAGTGTTAATCATATAAGATATACGCATATCAAGTTTTTGGCGGCGTTGCTGGGGACCTTTAGGTAACTAATTAAGAATACTAAGAGTCTGTTAGTTAGTCATAGTTTTTAGGTTTTTTTTTTTCTTTTTAATTTTCTTTCATTCATTTTATCTTGCTTATACTCTACATTCGCACACTGATTCTTGTTCTTTCTTGTTTGTGTGAGGATTTGGTGTATGACCCGAGCGAATCTTGTCGGTTTGGTGGAAGGCGATAGCGAGATCGAGCGCACTCTACACTGAAGAATTAGAGAAGCACAAGGCTTACCTCCAGAGCAACTACGGAACCTTCTTCAGAATCTGACAACATCTTCCCTACCGAGGTAAGTATCAAACCTAGAGAAATTCCAATCATGGCAGAGAAAAAAAAGACTATGTCCGAATATGAAAGATTGGAGTACAACGGAGAAGAATTTAGTGTTCAACCATTTCAAGTTGCAAACAACTTTGAAATTAAGGCGAGCACCATTCAAATGATCCAAAATCAAGCCCAATTCAACGGATGCTCTGATGAGGACCCGCATGCACATCTGGCGCGCTTCATTTAAATTTGTAAGATGTTTAGGATTAATGGAGTCTCTGATGACGCTATCCACTTGAGGTTATTTCCACTCAGTTTAAGAGAAGCAGCGCACCGTTAGCTCACCTCACTCCTCACAGGGAGCATAAGAACCTGGAGGGATATGCTACATAAATTCCTAGGTAGATATTTCCCTCCGAGTAAGGCAGCACAAATTAAACAAGAGATTTCTACGTTCAAGCATGGTGAAAATGAGTCGTTGTTCGACGCTTATGAATGATTTAAGGATTTAATCAGGCGATGTCCATATCATGGTATAGAACCATGGACGAAACTCCACACTCTAAACAATGGGCTAAACAATCATACTAGACAATTAGTGAATGCCGCAGCTGGTGGTTCTTTGGGAAATAAATACCCCGAGGACGCCGAGAAACTACTCGAAGATATGGAGAACACCGAATCAGCTTGGGCACCAAGAGGACGACAATCTGTCAATGTTGGCATTAACTTTGATGATGAGCTTAATGCTTATATCACAAGTACACGAGTCGTATCAAGTAATAAATTGGACTATGAAAGTCGGATGAAGAACCCAAAGAGACCTAGACCACTAATCGTATCTAATTATCTGCTACCTAGTCTATCCAAAGGTTGTTGGTTTACTAATCTAATTAAAGTGGACTATGAAAGTCGGATGTCGAACCCACAGAGACCTAGACTACTAATCGTATCTAATTTTTTGCTACCTAGTATATCCAAAGGTTGTTGGTTTACTAATCTAATTATTAAAAAGGAAATTGTCTTAAGAACACTTGGTTAAATAGTGATGGCAATCAATCAGAGAAGGAAGATACTCGGGCATTGAATCCCCTCTGGATATTTAAAGATTGGGGCAAGTATGGATTTCATATTGATGAATATAAGGTATGGACCAAGAATTCCTACAACGCTTTCACACCCTCTTTCGAGGTGAGTTACTAATCTACGCTCGTTACTAGTTTTGGGGAACACATAATCTTGGAAGAGTTGTTGGAATAATCTGTTTTATAGAGTCTCTCTCCTAAACACCCGATCTCTCGGCATGTTCACAACTCCCACCTATTGAAGTAGATCTAGGGTATATAGAGGGAGTGTTATTTTCCACACCTTCGACAGATCTAGATTGACAATTGGAGTTGTCGCAATGTAAAGCATCAATACTATACAAAATATTCATTAGGTTCTCAAATATTGAAATGTTCATTCATTATAGAAATCCATACAAGCAAGATTAAGAATAAATCCGGAGGTTCATCATGCCCAAGTATCTAACAAGTTAGTTCCCTATTGAAGGGGAGCACAAATCCAATACAATCTCAAAGGGAAAGGTAAGAATCATAATAAGAACCACTCTTCCCTCCACTGTTGGCGATGATCGTTTGCGATGTCCCTTCAATGCTTGCCTTCCTCCCTTTGCTCCAAAGTCTTTAATGATGCCCTAATCTCCAAGATGAAGGGAAGGTTGGGAGCTTCCTAGAGGATGATGATGTTGCCTATCCAAAAGCCCCTTCTCCAAACCCTAAATAGGCTATTTATAGGGTTCAGACTAATACAAATGATTAGTAACCCTATCAGCCAATTTTGGACTCAAATCAGCATAAAATTCGGTTAACTCGGGTCTGGGCGCAAGGCATATAGGCGCTCTTATGGTTGTATGCTTGCCCGTATGAAGTTCTCTTGGTTACACAGTTGGTGATATGGCCGTGTGCTTGCTCATGTAGCTCTCTGTATGTTGGGGAGATGTGTTCTCAGAGTCTTCATATGGCTGCTTACGGCCGTAAGCATGCCCATACCTTTATTCATACGGGCTCTTACGAGCGTAAGATGGCCCGTATGGCTTCAGTAAAATTGAGATAGCTTCAATTTGATATGTGTTTCTTCTGCTTCGCTTTCGAAGCTCTCTGGTGTCTTGTAAATAAGAATTAACACCAATTAAGTATCAATATACAAGAATTACTCAAAATCACATGAATAATGTAGGAATTAATATAAAAATATGATCAATTGAACACTTATCAAACTCAATTAATCAAGATCGCATCCTTGCAGCACAAGTAGCTAAACTATCCAAGAAGTTTGACAACCTTACATCAAGAGGATCTTCAAGTTCAGTTACAGCCATTTCGTGCGGTACTAGGAGGGTATGATTCATCACAATGCCCAATTGCAAATGTGGAAGTGGCCCCCATGGAGGAAGGTCAATATATGGGCAACCAAAGACCCCAAGGTATCCGGTTTAGATTTTTATGCCTAACTGGAGTCATCCAGGGTTATCCTATGGTAATATCCAAGGATCAGCAACTCCTCCAGGATTCAATTCCTTAGCTCCAAGACCTCCAGAACCCAAACAAAACATTGAGTATGTTTTAGCTAAGTTCATGATTGCCACAAATTCAAAATTTGAGTCGGTAGATACTACGATGCGAAACATCCAAACAAGCATTCAAGGTCTTTCAAATCAAGTTGGGCAATTAATAAGAAACTCATCAGAGAGGCCTCAAGGGAGTCTACCAATCAATGTCGAGGAAAATCCCACGAGGATTTAAATGATATCTTGCTTAGAAATTGTAAGGAAGTGGAGATGTTAGTCAGAAAGCCTGAGAAGGTTACCACCCACGGAGAAACGGGTGAATCATCAGGACTCAAGGAGAGCGTGGTTGAAGAACACCAAGCAAAGGATAAGGGAATAGAAACTGCCCATGTTCCTGAGTATCAACCTAGAGTTACCTATCCTGAGAGATTAAAGAAAATAAAGGACGATGCACATTTCAAGAAATTCTTGGAGACAATCAAGCAACTACATGTGAGCTAACCTCTGGTTGATGTACTTTCTCAAATGCCTAAATTCGCCAAGTATATGAAGGAGTTATTAACCAACAAGAGGAAGCTGAAAGAAGTCACAACAGTAACTTTGAACTCCAAATGCTCAACAATACTCCAAACCAACCTACCAAGAAAGTTAAAGGACCCAGGGAGCATAGTGATCCGTTCTGTTATTGGGGATAGTGTGGAGGAGAGTGCTTGAGTAGATTTCGGTGCTAGCATCAACGTTATGCCTCACAAACTATTCATGAAACTAGGCCTGGGAGAGCCCAAAGTTGCAAAAATGACCATTCAACTCGCTGATCAATCCGTGAAGAAACCACGAGGAATGGCATTAGATTTGTTAGTAAGGGTGGATAAGCTTGTGTTCCCCTCCGACTTTGTATTGCTGAACATTGACGATGATGTTGAAGTACCCATCATCTTAGGAAGACCATTTTTGGCTACTGCGAAAGCCCTACATGATCACGCTGAAGGCAAGATGTCTTTAAGAGTGGGCGATAGCATTGTCGAATTAAAACTTCCTACAACAATGAGGCACACACTTGATCAAGATGATATAGCTTACTTCATTGATGATCTTCAACTTATATCAAAAAGTTGCATTCAAGAAGTGTTACAAGCCGACCCACTCGAAGAATATTTGGGAAAACTTGATGATGAAAAAGAGCATTTGGTAGAAAATAGCCATGCTTTTGCAAGTGAAAGCCACCAAGGGCAAGTAAGGAAGAAGGATAAAGGGTCAAGGAAATTATTTTTCAAATTATTATTTTGGAAGGAAAAAGTCAAGGAGAAGACTAATGAAGTGACCCCCTTTCATGGTAAGGTAAGAAATCCATCACTTACCCGAATTGATAAATCCCCCATATACTCCAGCTTAGGGTTCTCCTTGTTTGGAAACTGTTTCAAGGGGAAAGTCCATGAAGGGATTCATGTATTTGATCCACCATGAGCAGCAAATATTAATGTTAAGCTAGTGACATTAAACAAGCCCTTCTTGGAAGGCAACCCAAGTTTAGAAAAATTTCTTTTCCTAGGGTTTCAGATTTTTAGCCTAGAATAGTTAGTTATCATTTTGAAATAAGTGATCAATCCCTCTAATCTCTCATAAATGATCCATCTTGAGCCAACATGTTACACCTCATAGCTTAGAAAGAATGAGGAAGGGATATCACCTCATACGGGCCGTCTTACAGCCGTAAGCTCGCCCGTATGAGATGTTACGGGCGTATACGGCTGTGAGCAGACATTAAAATAGCTAGCATACGGGCTAATATGATCGTAAGCACGCCCGTATGCATTACTAGGTAGTGCATTGCAATATCTGCTCACAGCCGTATACGCCCGTAACATCTCATACGGGCGAGCTTACGGCTGTAAGACGGCCCGTATGCTGCGCGAACAGGCATAATACGAGCGTGACGGTTCATATTCCCTTCTATAGAGGTTACACACACACCCTTCAAATTTACTTCTTTCAAGTGACTGCACTCTCCCTCGCCCCTTCTGATTTCATTTACCAACTTCCATAGGGTTTTAGGTCTTTTCTAAAAGAGATTCATCTCAATCTTGAGTCCATTTCAGGCATAATCATTTATATATGCCTTTTAATACGTCAGGGTTAGCATTTTACCTTATTTCCCTTGCATGTTTCATGATTTGTGTCATCATACACCCGTAGCCCTAACTGTAAGCTCCGCGAGTAGCTTATAGGCTAGCTTACGGCCGTAAGCGCTCGTATGATGTGCCGTATGGGCAAGCATACGCCCGTAAGCCCAAACAAAGCAAGTAGGCAGGAAGGGTGTTAAGCGAAAAAGGAATTAGTAACCCTTATCTTCAAGCCCCCAATTCGGCACCCCTCGGTATATCGACTGGATAATGCTCCGTGAGCTCTAGATAGAGGACGAGGTCCGGAGCCTGGTCACATTCAGCGGATGGGACCAGGAGTTCACCATTTCTGAGCCAGTGTATAGAGATATGGCACTGGAGGTCCTAAGCAGCTTTGAGGTTGACAGGAGCCACTTCACAGTCGAGACCCCGAACTCCATTCGATTTCAGGTCCACGGTGTGATGAGACAGCTCAGCATCACAGAGTTTTCCATCCATGCTCTCACGAGACCGGCCACGTCACCGTTCCTGACCTCCTAGGGCTCTACAACATGGCCGAGCGAGTCCTTGTCCACCAGGGCCATTCCATGCAGACTATATCTCCCACCAAGGTTCGTTGGAGAAGCTCAAGTTGATTCATGTCGGTCCGAGTGATGCAGCCCCTCAGCTTTTCGACCCTTCAGTCGATGGGCTTGGTCACTAGCATGCTACGAGGTCATACTTTTATGGGCCGTGAGCCTAGGCTGGAGCAAGTTGCTAACAAGGAGGAGCCCCCTGCCCCAGCACCATTTCCCTTGGAAGGGCCATCGTCCACTGCCCCGCCTCGACCTCGCAGCCCGAGCCAACCACAGATCCTATGGGCTTCTCAAGTCTATCCAGATGGGGCAGCATAAGATCCACCAGAAGCTTGCACGTATCAGCGACTCCCAGCGGCGACTTGAGGAGGAGTAGAGCCGACTTCACACATCGTTGCAGTAGCTCTCCAAGTCCGACCAACGAGCACATGAGCAGTTTGAGCCACTCCGATGGGAGGTTGGTCAGATCTTGTATACGCGACGAGAGCAGAGGGGCTCAACAACAGCGGTTGCTTCTACTCATACTTCATCTATTTCACCTCATGCGCACCACTCACCCTACTCCTCTGCTCGGGAGCCTCACGTCCCCGGAGGGGCACCAACAGTCGACCTCGTGGAACCTAGGCGTCTAGCACACGCTACCCCCATCGTCTCTTCCTCTAGTTCGCATTGGGAGAGATTTTTATTTTTGGGATTTGTATCACACTTTTATTTTCTCTATTTACTTATCAAGGGTTTCACCATGCTACCCTTTTGTACTTTTCCCCTCCATTGTCAGTTGAGACTCCGCTCTTTATGCTATATATTTTCTTTTTATGCGATCGTGTCTTATGATTCTCTTTGATACTTGCAGAGTTGTTTCTCAAATTGTGGAATTTGTCCCATTTATATCACTCAAGCAATTGGACACGATCCCCAAATGAATCGGGAAAGTTTAATTTTGCCCATCTTCTTCTTTTATTATATCCGTATCATTTACATGATCTATTTTTTGCATTGAGGACAACGCAATTTTTAAGTGTGGGGATGGGTACATATAGTAGTCATTGCAAATCTATAAGTGTGGGGATAGTGTCCTATGAAGTCATTGCAAGTCATTACATATATATACATGTTTAGTGTACACCAATGACGGCATGTTGAAAATTTGTATTCAATTTTGTTTTACTCTTAGTTTGCACCATTTAAGCAAAATTTTAAAATTTTTCCTAAGAAACACCTTGAACACGTAGATAAAATCTTCATGACTATTATATGTTCTCTAGTGACATTAGATAACCCATGACTATGTTTCTTTGATTTAGATTGTTAAGTACTACTTACAATTAGAGTTGTGCATAATGAATAAATTCCGTTATATATAGATTTTGAAAATAAGAACAAAGATAGTGCTCCTCTACTCTTGGTGACGAAGTAAGCTTGGGTTTTTAGCTCCTATTCAGAGTGTCTCTCAAGATGAAAAGTCACTTGTGGGCATGAGCGCGTGAATGTAGAGTTGTAATCTTTTGAGTAGTTGGGTGCTCCGGTGCCTAACCAGCATGTGCATCCCCCAGAAAGGGAGATCTATACTCTATGTTAATCTTTGGTTCCTTTGAAAGTCGGATCTATTAGAGATGCCCTACAGGGATTCATGTGAAAAGAAAAGAGAAAAAACTGAAAAATTTGAAAGAAAAGAACAAAAAGACAGCTTATTTGTTTTTAAGGGCTAGTTGCTTTGTACTTAAGGCCTCAAGGAATCTCTAGAGTCCACTTAGGGTATACTTACCACTCTAAAACTCGGGAACATAGTAAGTGGAGCGAAACGCTAGAGTGATTTTAAATCACATCATGAGATTGATCTAAGTCCAAAATGTTGAAATAGGAAAATGCAAGTTGTCAATGGTGAATTCTTTGGTCACAACAAAATATAAATGCTTTCTCCTGAGGTTGAACGATTCTCATCTTTTGAAATTTTATTTTTTTTTGTTCGCTTGAGGACAAGTAAACGTTTAAGTGTGGGGATATTTGTGATAAGCGTTCAATTGATTATGTTTTTATATCAATTTATTGTACATTATTCATGTGATTTCGAGTAATTCTTGCCCATTGATACTTAATTTGTGTTAATTCTTATTTTCAGGGCACCAGAGAGCTTCGAGAGTGAAACAAAAGAAACACAGATCAATTCAAAGCTATTCTCAATTTTACTTAAGCCATACGGGCCAGCTTACGGCCGTAAGCGCCTCTATAAATAAAGGTACAGGGATGCTTACGGCTGTAAGCACTCGTATGGAGACTCTAAGCACATATCTCCCCAACATACAGAGAACTACACGGGTAAGCACACGGCCTATTACCAACCGTTTAACCTGCGAAACCGCATAAGGGTAAGCATACGGCTGTAAGAGCGCCCATATGCCTCGTACCCAAACGCGAGTTAACCCAATTTTATGCTGATTTGAGTCCGAATTTGACTGATTGGGTTACTATTCATTTGTATTAATTTGTGTTAGTATATGCCCTAGAGACCAATCATGAGATGATTGATTTTATGCATTTTCATTTATAAAGGCTTTTTCAATTATTATGTTTTACTTGATATCTGCGTAGTATAAGTATTTATAATAATGCCCCTAGAATAGTTTGTTTTCTTAAATTTACCCTAGTCAAGTATCATTGAGGAATCAGGGACAACAATGATGCACATGAGACTAGTATGTGGAGTGACTGATAAAAAGAGTTGTCATAGACATGAGATGTCGAGTCAACACGTGAGTATAAGTTGGAGAACTTATGCTGGATAGACTCGTCATGAGAATTACTATATGGATTGTTATATGCATGTCATAAGCAATTCTCATAAGTGGTTAGAGAAGTATATCATCCTTAGACTTGAGGTCACCATGGATCCTTACATGGCAAGTATCATACTTTGATATAACCAAATGTTACCGGTAATAGGGTGAACTATAAAGGTTGTCATTGGGTATGTCATGAACCATGTAATAGAATGTGAGTGATCAAGATAGGATTTGTCCCTCCTATATAACATGAGTGATATCAGGGCCTCTTGATGAGTGAGACTAAGAAGTGTATGGCCACAACCAGATGAATCAATATGAGATATTGATGTCATTTGTTTTCATTAGTCTACTTGGGATCAAGGAACATATTGATTATACAAGTATGATTGATCCATGACTTGTATTCAATCAAAGATATCAAGGACAAAGGGATACTGGATACTCAGTATTAATCACAAGAAAAGGTTATGTCTATCACGACATTCTTGCGGTTTGGGTAGCAATGATGTGTTGCTAGACACCGCTTATTGTTTATGACATTAAAAGAAGTTTTATGCCATTGGCAACATCGCAAGAACCTATTGGGTTACACTCAAAGGTTGATCAGGATTTGGAACTTCATTGACTAAGTCATGTTCTGAGAGTCAGAACAAAATAAGTATACAAGAGGGTCTTGTACATGGTCTAAACACTAATCCTACTTTGGAAATTGTTTACAAAGTAAGAGCATAAATATGTATGTGGATGTATGGGCCCGACCTCCATTTGATGGAACTCTAATTAAGCCTATGTCCTAATTGTGTAGAACACAAAGAATAGGAAAGAAGCCAGGGCCGGCCACATATAGATATGATATATATATAAAGATATATAGGGCAGTTATAAGTGGACTTATGTAACTACTTCTAAACCTTAACATAGAGGACCATTTCTTCTTCTTCTTATAAAGAGAGAGAGGATGATTTTTCTTTATTACTGAGGGTGGTTTCCAATAGTTGGACAACCATTAGAGGAGAGTTGTTGTTGAGTTCTTTAAGAAGGCCATCAAGTCAATTCTTCGACAATGAGCTAGCACCGAAAGTCGAAGAATAAAAATTCCAGTTTTGTTCATGAGACGAACAAGGCAATCCAGTTCTTCCGAGTGGATACTGATAGAGGCCAGGATCCATTGATCATCGCTGAAATTGTGATAAGGATCACTTGAGTATTGTCAAACAATCAAGGGCGTTGATATACGAGAATTGGCTACGGTTTGTTTTTCGAAACCTAACCTGATCGCAGTGTTTTCTCGCTTGGATCTTGGATGGGTTTTATCGAGTTTTGTTTTGAATTTACACAATGTACATCTATAGTAGACATGTATGAAGTCTTAATTTCCCAATAGTCTGAACCCTATAAATAGTTGATTTAGGGTTTAGAGAAGGAGATTTTGGATCTTGAATATCATCATCCTCTTGGAGGCTCCCAACCTTCTCTCCATCTTGGAGATTAGGGCATTATTGAAGACTTTGGAGAAAAGGGAGCAAGGCAATCATTGAAGGGACATCGCTAGCGGTCATCGGCAACGGTGGAGAGAAGAGTGTTTCTTATCATGATTCTTATCTTTTCCTTTGAGATTTTATTGGATTTGTGTTCCCCTTCAATGGGGAACTAACTTGGTTAGATACTTGGGCATGATGAACCTATGGATTTATGCTTAATCTTGCTTGTATGGATTTCTATATTTGAATGAATACTTCTATATTTGAGAACCTAATGAATGTTTTGTATAGTATTGATGCTTTACGTTGCTACAACTCTAAGTGTCAATCTAGATCTATCGAAGGTGTGGACAATAACGCTCCCTCTATATACCCTAGATCTACTTCAATAGGTGGGAGTTGTGAACATGTCGAGAGATCGGGTGTTTAGAAGAGAGACTCTGTAAAATGGATTATTCCCACACTCTTCCAAGATTTTGTGTTTCCTAGAACTAGTCACGAGAGTAGATTAAAAACTCACCTCGAAAGAGGGTATGAAAGCGTTGTAGGAATTCTTGATCTATACCTTATATTCATCTATATGAAATCCATACTTGCCCCAATCTATAAATATATAGAGGGGATTCAATGCCCGAGTATCTCCCTTCTCTGATTGATTGTCATCACTATTTTCACCAATTATTCTTAAGCCAATTTCTTTTGTAGTAATTAGATTAGTAAACCAACAACCTTTGGATAGACTAGGTAGCAGATAATTAGATACGATTAGTGGTCAAGGTCTCTGTGGGTTCGACATCTAACTTTTATAGTCCACTTTATTACTTGATATGACTCGTGTACTTACGGCATAAGCATAAATCACATAAGGCATACGCATATTAGAAAGCCTTGAACGCGATATTGTTGAATTGACACCCGTTATCAGTTATGAACGCCATCGGGATCCCAAAATGTCAGATGACAAATTTCCATAGGAAACTTTGACAAGCTTTCTCTGTGATAGATGATAGCGGTTAGGCCTTGACCCATTTGATGAACTAATCAATCGCCATAATCATGAACCTCTTTTGCTGAGCAGCGACGGGGAAAGGGCCGAGGATATCTACCCCCCACAGTGCGAACGGCCTTGCACTGACTACGGGTGTCAGCAGGGCTGCAGGATGCCACTAGATGTTAAAGTGGCGCTTGTAAGCATCACACTTCTTGACAAGCTCCTTGGCATATTTGGATAGGTTAGTACCCCTGAAGGACCTTGTGGCTGAGGGCCTTCCCTCCAAGATGGTCCTCTGCTATTCCTTTGTGAATTTCGCTGAGGACATAACTCGCTTCGGTGGGGCGCAGGCACCAAAGGAAAGGTAGAGTGTAGGACCTGTTGTAGAGTTGCCCATCCATGAGGCCGTATCGACCAGCTCTAGTTACTATTCAGCAAGCTTGCTTCGTATCAGCCGGTGGGGTCCTATCCTGTAGGTAGGCCAGGATCGGGTTTATCCAGCTTGCTTCATCTTCTATCTCCGGTACTTCTTCTTCGGGCAGGCATTCAATGGTTTTCATTGTCAAGTATTGCAGGTTGATAGGCTTACCAATATCAACATCAAAGGAAGCAAGATTCAATAGAAGGTGTGTCTCTTGATTCTCATATCAGACAATCTTGGAGATGTAGAATCTTTGAAAGCTAGAGATCAATTTCTTCACCATCGCCTTGTATTTCACCATATTATCCTCCCTTGCGTTGAACTCCTCGATCAAATGCCCAACTACTAGATGTGAGTCAGTGTTGGCCTTAAGTCTCGCATCCCTAGACCTCGAGCTAGTTGTAGTCTTACAATAATGGCTTCATATTCAGCTTCATTGTTTGTAGCTTTAAAATCGAGCTTCAGGATGATTGATATGCTCCATCCCAAGGGCGAGTAATACACGCAAAGATATGCGTGACACTCTCCCGCAAGTATACGTGGTCGATCAAGTAGTAAAGTATCCAAAGGTAGGATAGTCGAATCCATAGGGACTAGATACTAGTACTAATTATCTTTTATTACCTAGCCTAACCTAACAATGTATGATAATTGGTGTTGATTGGATGTCTTAATTAAAAGACTAATGTAAACAATTGGGGATTAGGGTAAATCAAAGGGGAGATATGGTACCACATACTACAATCCTCCTAGGATTCCCTTGCTTGTGATTGATTCCCTATTACTGGCTAATTACTAATGATTCCTGAACAATGTAGCAATTACACTTCTTAGTAAAACACTCTATCTCTCATGATGCTCATGTACACCGTGACATCTATATCTGGCTATGACCTTTCTAGATAAATCCCTGGGCAAATACAATATTCTAACCATCCTAAATCATCCTCATAAACACCAAGGGTGTTGGATGCGCTTATCTCACTGGGGTAGATGACTTGAAGCTTATGCATGGAAAACCACACAAGGATGTCAGAAAAGGTAACAACTCCTGGCTAATGTAATAATACTAACCACATGACCATCAAACATAAATACTAACATGCTAATATTATCCCCTGAGGAGATAGATAATCAGGCTTATGCAAGTGAAACCATGCAGAGTTGTAAACACAGACAATCAAGACACAAACCAAGAATCATTAATAAAGCAAAACCAAATCATATCAGAAAATCAATCAACAAGTTCATCCTAGCGTTTATGTGCTTAAGGCACTATAGAAGGTTTAGCCTCTCATACTATAGAATACGATAACTAAGAAATAAAAGGATATCATCAAGATAAAAATAAAAAGCTTCCCTGGATTGTCTCCTCTGCCTTCAACTCTTCCCTGCAACCCTAGCAGCCGCAGCGAGAATCGCCCGAGACTGTTCTGCCAAAAGTTACTTTCTAGGGTTTACGCGGTGGCTATTTATAGGATCTTAATTTGCGAAGCACGGCCGTGCTCATCTAAAGCACGCTCGTGTTGGCTTGAGTACGACCGTGTTTAATCGAGCATGCTCTTGAGCACGCTCGTGCTTGATAAGCACGGTCTTGAGTACGCTCGTGCTTGATAAGCACGGCTGTGCTTAATGAGAACACAGCCAGGCACTTCTTTGTAAGTGTGATCTTTTGCCCTTTTTGCTTCGGTACGTACCGTTTCTTGTTCCTTTTGCCTTGGTTTCCTGTTTACCTATCCAATCATAAAGGAATACCCCAGAAGTACACAAATAGAGAATTGATGCCCAGAAACCGGATAAGTGCATATAAATAGGATAAGGAGAATGTGTATAATAATGCACTTATCAGATGCTCCCACACTTGAACGTTTGCTTGTCCTTAAGGAAAGAAATATATGGATCCCACAAAAGATGATGAATGCATGATCTCCAATCTCAAAAATAGTCGGGAGTCTCTCTGGTGATCGGGAAAACACAGTGTCAGGTGCTTGCAAGTTTTTATGAAAGATAGGTCTTACCTTAATGTAATGAGACTCCCCATGTGTGTGTATGTGTGTGTGTAACCCTTTTCTAATTGTGCGGCTTACTAACTCAAGTCCGGCCTAGCTAGTCTAGATCTTCTCTTTTTTATTGAACTATTTGCTCTCTATTCCTTTAGGTTGGGGTAATAGCTTCATACATCCAATGAGATTGCCCTTTTTCCCTGTAGGTCATCGAGTGAACATTTGTGATACCCATGGTCCGACTACTCAAGAGCGGCTTTCACGCTTCAAAGGTCATAGCTCTTTCTACCATCTTTTATCTTAGCAGAAATACTCTCTTCCGAGAAACGGACAGAATCTTGAAGACCATTGCGTTCAGCCTCAAGGGTCATCACTGATTCTTCAAGTTTCTCACATTTTTCAAAAGCACGGTCTCTCTCATCGGCAAACTTAATAATTATCCCATCTTTGGAAGACAACTCTTTCAGCAACCGTGCATTCTCATCCTCTGCCTTTCTTAAACGAGAGGCGGCTTCAGAGTTCTTCCTCTCAATATATTTATTGACGCACTCCGCCCACTTAAGGGACTACGAAAGGAAAACATGGATATGAATTCAACAAAAACAAAAGAGGAAGAGGAGAAAAGAAATGGAAATGATTCGATAATTAAAAAATATATATATGTAAATACTCACTGAAGCAAGACAGAGACGAAGATGTCCCATAGACTCTGCACCATCAAATTGATTCGCATGAATATCAACATCTCCGCCTCCCCAAGCGCGGACTGAATCGCCGATTGAGTGATAATCGATCGGCAACACAGAATCACGACGATAGATGAGCTTGCGACTTTTTATCCCGGAGACTCCATAATCAGCTCTTGAAATCTCGTCATCCGACACTCGATCGACAGTACTTCCTATTAAATGAACATTATTTAGAAAATCCGATACAATTTCAGTTAGAGCATAAAAAAGAAAGGAGGGGATATACCTGGAGCTGAAGGAATGTTTGTTGCTTCCTTCCTCTTTCTATGCCCACTTACCAAAGACAGTCCTTCCCCAACCGACCGGGAACAAAAGCTTGATCGATCATGATTACTGGCTGGGAAGGAACATATCCCATAACAGAAGGCTCAGAAGGAAAAAACCTCAGGAATTGCCAAAGGAGGGGCCATTACCGCTTCATGGACAGAAATATCGTCAAAAGTTTCCTCATCATCTACCACCAACCTCCTTCTTTTGACGACCGGAGCAGTATCCGCAACCGTCGATAGAAAAGATGTGACGACAGGAACATCCACAGCCGAATATTTGATTCGCGAATCAAACTCTTGGACTCCACGACAGGAACAACCGGTTTATCGCCAGAAATCTGCCCCCTCTTCTTCAAGGTTAACCTCTTGGAAGGTTCTCTTCTCCTTACAGCTTCCAGATCTTCCCTAATCGTACACTCCTTCTCCTTCAATGGAGGACCAACCTTAATTGAGGCCACCTTATCATGATCACTAGAGCTCTTCTTCGCCACAACTTCAGAAGGGGCCCTACTAGAAGCTTCACCTTTGGCCTTTGAGGCAACCTTCTCTCTTTGTTTCTTGACCCGAGAGGCGGCCCACAGTCTATCAACGATATCAACCGCCTTGTCTGAAGACATTTCGTCACCTGAAGATTGAAAAGAGAAATGATCAATCTTCGAACCAATAAACCGATGAATCGATGAACAACATAAAAAGTCCTAAATGGCCCTACCCATAGCGGAATATAAACCGTTGTCACGAACCTGCCGATCAGTTAGATATTCACTAATCGTACCAAGATGAAGCCCCTTTAACCTCTTCAGTATCTTTTCTTCATCAGGACTAAGTTTTTCCCTATTTGCTACGTGGGTCCGGGGAACACCCCACCTAATAGGGAAATCCCAACCCTCACTACTAGAAATAAAGAAGAACCTGCTTTTCCAATCCTTGATAGAATCGGGAACGGAACCAAGGAATTGTCTGCCCTGCCTAGAAAAGAAGTAATACCAGTCGGTATTCCTATCCTTACCCAGACTAAAGAGAAGGTTGAAATGGTGGACAGAAGGCTCAAGTTTATTCTAAAACAATATTATCACAAAGTCGCAGAGAATCCTCCAAGAATTGGGAGATAATTGAGACGAACATTTAAAGAAACAAAAAATATCAACAAAGATCTGAGGAAAAGGAAGTCTAAGGCCGACCAGAGAAGCATCGTAATAAATCACTAAGTCTCCATCTCGAGTAGGTGAACAAGCCCATTCAGTAGAGGCAAGAACCCTATAATTGAGGGATGGAATTGATAGTCTATAATGATTTGCTAGCTTCTCAATCACATCCGCTGGGAGCGTATTCGCAAAAGCATTTGAACAAGCTTTAACTCTTTTGATCTTAGGTTTACTCTCAGATGGTGAAAGAACATCAGAAGAAGAAACCTCATCAACAGTTTGAGAACCCATACCTGTGACAATATACTCTCTTAATAACCAAAGCTTTTTGGAAAGGAAGAAGAGGATCTCGCACACAAGACAAAGATGCAGAATAAGGAATTAGACGCCACCGCAATGAAATTTTGAAAACCCCTCAGGCGCAAATTATCTACAGAGTTGTGTTGGTTTTGACGATCAAGATTTTTTACACGTGGACCGAGGATCAATGAACCCATCATTACGAAATGGATGCTATGCCCTTGATGTGTCGCTCGATCCTTACTCGAAAATTGTGCCCAAGAATGAAATGACAAGCAATAAATGATCAAGATGGAAGACTCAATTACCCATGCGTGTCTTACTACGCAAGAATCCACCAAATCTCAAAGAATACAAAGCGGTCTTGTAATGCCTGCCCCGAAATAAATAAAGATTTCTATTTATTAACTCTTAAATTGAAAATTTAAGATATTTAAACAGATAATTTCGAGGAAATTATCACATTGTTATTTAATCCTGATTAATTAAGTATTGCATAATCCAGATTAAATGTAAGTAATCCAGACCAATTACCGAGAAGGAAACAGGAAAAAAGATAAAGTCCCGGGTAAGGTGGATCTAGTCGGGGACATAGACTACCCCGTGATGCCACAGTGAGCCGGTGACTAGAGAAAATGATTAAAGCCGATATTCTCGGATCTGCTTGACAGTACGCCCGTGCCGTTGGCATCGTTGACCGAGGTTTGCGGATCCAGGTCTGGCCCGAGGACGAGAGGATTATTGCGGTGGACCCCACTCGGAATAGTAGACCCGTGAATGAACAGTACACCCGTGAATGCATAGTAAACATGTGTATGAACAGTAAACATGTGACTTGAATTAAGAAAAAAAAAATAATATTCTGATTATAAGACAAGAGAGGAGAGAGAGAGAGTGAAATATCTATCTTTTCCTCTCTCTCTCTCTCCCTTTCCCTTCTTCAGCCGTGCCCGACCCTTGCCCGCGCCCTCCACGCCGTCGAGCTCCGTGTCGCCGGCGCCCCCTCGCGCTGCCACCCCGGCCACCACCCCAGCGAGCCGTCAGCCACCTCCCGGCACCCCACGTGCGCTGTAGCGACCTCACGCTGGCCACCCGGCAGCCCGTCGTTGTGCCAAGGCCCCACGCCTCAGCGTGACCCCGCGTCCGGTCTTGCCGGCGACCTACTTGCGCACCTCCGCCCAGATCCGGCCACCGCGAGCTCCGCCATGAGCTCCCCGCGCGGCCAGCTCTGCCCCACAGCCGCGCACCTCCGCCAGATCTTCTCGTGCCCCATGATTTGGCTCGCCGACACCGCCAGCCTGCAGCCCTCACATCGACCTCGTTCATCCCTCGCGAAAGTGAGATTTCCTAAACTATTGAATAATGAGTTATGGAAATGTTAAGAGTTTAGGGCTGTGAATTTAATGAGGATTAAGGGGAGATTGAAGGACAATTGAATGTATTATGTTAATATTTGTGTATGAATTATAAAACCCATGTGTAATGGGTGTTTTGCTGTATGTTTGTATTAATTCCGGGACCCGATAAACAGGGGAGGTGCTGTCCGATTTTTATTCAAAACCGAATTCGGGCTGCCCCTTCTGGGTGCAGTTCGGGGCAGCAATGGTACCCCGATCGGCACAATTCGCATGCCATTAGAAGGAGGGAGAAGCGGGCTTTCCAACGAAAGCTAGATCGGGAAATCCGACTTGCGGATTGAAAGTTATTGGCGCTTCTCGGATCAAGGCGCTAGAGTGAAAATACGGAGTTTTGTAGGGACCTAGTGTGCCCATTTAAACCATTTAATTATGCATGATTGTAAGCATCAAGTATAATTAACTAGGTTGTATGCTATTTACAACATCCTGATCCGGACGCGTGAGACGCGATGAGGATTAGGGGACTTCTCTCCAGATCAGGTAGGATCTTGCACGGGGTTTGTGAGTATCTCATTCCTCTTACTTTGCTTGTGATTCTTGTATTCTTTTATTCTTATTTTCTCAAGAGGTTCCCAATACATATTCGAGATGGTTTTCCTTATATGTATCGGCTTTATATCTCGGGGAGATTGTTGCCTTCTTATTTTCTTTTGCGTATTCGAGTGGAGTTTGCCCCGGCAGAGGGTGTATAATATCTGGCCATGAGGCCCCGGCAGAGGGTGTATAATATCTGACCCCGAGTACTTAGTGCTCCATCGGACGGAGGCCCCGACAGAGGGTATATAATATCTGGCCACGAGGCCCCCGGCAGTGGGTGTATAATATCTGGCCACGAGGCTCTGTCAGAGTGTGATACTATTATCTGTGTACTCATTCACATTCCCGATACTTGTTATTTGCTTGATGTTGTTGTGCTTATATACTTATGCTTCTTTTATTCCTTTCTTAGTTAGTGGCTCTCTCCATCTTTACTGCCTTTGTAACGATCCTACTGAGCCTTCTTCTTTGGCTCTTGCACTTGTTTATGTGCTTCTCAGGTTCAGACGAGGAGGATTACGGATGAGACTAGGCAGGGGTTTCATTGAGTAGCTGACTCGGGAGTTGTTTTACTTTGAGGTCTGCATACCTCTTTAATTCAATGTGTGTGAGACTTGTATTATGCATTTTCCTTGTTGTTATGGATTACTAGGGGTGACTGGATTAGATCTTAGTCTTAGGTTGTATAAACCCAGTATTGTATTTGTATGGAGTTGTATAAACTCCTTTCCTCTTTTATTTTACAAATTTCGCTGTTATTGCTATTTCTGGTTAATTGCTGTATAGAAGTCTCTGAGGCCTTGCGCTTGAATAGGGGTCAGTCCCTGTTCGGGTGCGGCCGGTTGATCACGTGCTCGGACCGAGGTTCGGAGCGTGACAACTAAAGTGGTATCAGAGCACAATTTAAGTCACCCAAGTTGTCCTTGCAGCTTAGGAGTTAAGTCTAATTTTTATTGGGAGAGTGGGTTGGGTAGTGTACTAACACTTGAAATTATTTCCTCAATTTTAGAAGTCATGCCTCCAAGACGACCAGGCTGACCTCGCAAGCTGGTGGAGCTCCCTCCCTCGGAGCCTATGCATGATTCAGATAGAGAGGGCCAACAGATGCCAGCCCATGAGACTAGGGGGTATCCAGATCCCACAGTTGGAGGATACCCAGACCCCTCAGCCGGGGGATACTCAGGCTTCACAGCTGGAAGTTAGGTTATCCAGGCCATGTAGGAGGAGATTATCCAGGCCCCTCGGCAGGAGGTTATCTAGGTCCTGCAGCGGGAGGGTATCCAGGCCCCACAGGAGGAGGATATCCAGGTCCCTCAGCAGGAGGATACCCAGGTCCTGCAGCCGGAGGTTTCACTGGTCCCGTACCTGGAGGACCGGTTGACCCCGCAGCACTATCAGGGATGATGCATGAGATGATGCTGTTCATGCGCGAGCAGCGCCAGCAGCAGTGGGAGCAGCAGCAGCAGCAGCAGCAGCAGTGGCACACCCCACCACCACCCCCACCCCCACCTACGGCTGCAGAGAGCAGCCGGACTGTACTGGCAGAGTTCAGGAGACATGGGCCGATACTGTTTGAGGGGGGTGTTGACCCGCAGCGGCTAAGCAGTGGATTGATGAGATGGAGGCTACCTTCCAAATCATGCAGAGCTCTGAAGAAGATATGGTCAGGTTGTCCAATTACATGCTGAAAGGCCGTGCCAGAAGCTGGTTCAAGGCTGAGGTCCAGAGCAGAGGTGAAGAAGCCTTCCAGACTTGGGAACAGTTTAAGACAGCATTCTTCAACAAATATTTCTCAGCAAGTAGGAAGGCTCAGATGGTACATGAATTTATAAATTTGAAGCAAGGAACCAGTACTGTGGATGAGTATGAGGCAGAGTTTGAGCGTTTGTCTCACTTTGCCCCCTTTCTTGTAGAGGATGACATGTGCAAGGCCCGACAGTTTGTGGGTGGTTTGAGGAGCAGCCTCAGGCGATTTGTGACACCATCACTCAGACTGCCTTTTCATGAGCTGGTGGACATAGCTAAGGACGAGGAAGTCGTATTGCGAGAGACCCAAGATGTATCTAGGCGAGAGCAGGGCAGTGGCAAAGGAAAGAATCCCAGGAAGAGCGAGTCTTCCGGGGGTAGCTCAGGACGCTCCAGGAGTGAGCGCAGGTCACAGCCATACCGCAGGTCACAGATATCCTCGTCAACCGGGTCTAGAGGTAAGGAATCATCAGGGAGTGGCTCCCGTCCACCTAATTGCAGCCGTTGTGGAGGTACACATGATAGGGAGCAGTGTCGGCTCACGGTAGACATGTGTTTCCGATACGGGATTACTGAACACTTCAAGGCAGACTGCCCTGTTGGACGGATCGGATCACCAGGTGGCGATAGGGCCCAGACTGCATCAGGCCGACCACCACAGTCCACAGAAAGAACTCGGCACTCAGCTACCCAGGGCCGAGGATAGTCAGGAGACCACAGGGGCGGGAATAAGAAGGGAAAGACATTAGACCCACCTTCCTTTTCCCACAGTCCAGTTACTCAGGGTCGGGTGTATAACCTGACTCAGGAGGATGCGTGAGCCTCTTATGAGGTGGTAGCAGGTATTGTTTCTATTTACTCTTGCTATGCTTGTACACTATTTGATCCCGAGGCGACACATTCTTTCATGTCTACTTCATTTGCCCGGAGAAATAGTTTGTATGTAATTACATTATCACACAACCTGCGCGTCGATACCCCGGTGGGAGTGACAAGGATCGTGGATAGACTAGCACCAGGATGCTCAATTGTGATCGAGGGTCACGAGCTTGCTGCTGATCTACACCTGATGGAGTTGCGCGACTACGACGTCATCCTTGGCATGGATTGGCTCTCCTTAGCCTACGCGGTGTTGGACTGCAGGAGGAAGAAAATACACTTCCGATTCCCAGACGCTGAGGAGTTCGTCTTCAAAGGCAGTAAAGGTTACACACTAGCCCGAGAGATATCAGCACTTCAGGCTCGGAAACTGATCAACAGTGGTTGTGGTGGGTTTCTGGCATTAATCACAGAGACAAGGGATGCTCAATGTATGGTGGCACAAATTCTAGTAGTTTGCGATTTTCCGGATGTATTTCCAGATGACTTGCCGGGACTACCCTCAGAGAGGGAAGTGGAATTTGGCATCGACCTAGCTCCAGGGACGGCATCCATATCCAGAGCCCCATACCGAATGGCCCCTGCAGAGTTGAAGGAACTGAAGCAACAACTTGAAGAACTCTTGGAGAAAGGCTTCATTCGGCTGAGCATGTCACCTTGGGGAGCCCCGGTACTATTCGTCAAGAAAAAAGACGGATCCATGAGATTATGTATCGATTACCATGAGCTTAACAAGGTGACAATCAAGAACAAATATCCTCTACCGAGGATCGACGATCTGATGGATCAGCTACAAGGGGCACAGGTGTTCTCCAAGATAGACTTGAGATCGGGGTACCATCAAGTACAGATTCGGGGCGAGGATGTTCCGAAAAGTGCCTTTCGTACGAGGTATGGGTACTATGAGTTTCTAGTGATGCCGTTTGGGCTTACTAATGCCCCAGCGGTGTTCATGGATTTAATGAACCGTATATTCAGACTATACTTGGATCGGTTCGTAGTCGTCTTCATTGACGATATTCTGATCTACTCAAAGAGCAAGAAGTTACATGCAAAATACTTGAGGCTAGTGCTGGAGGCGCTAAGACATGAAGAGTTGTACGCCAAATTTTCCAAATGTGATTTCTGGCTAAGCAACGTGGCCTTCTTGGGACACGTCATCAGCGGAGATGGAGTTTCTATAGACACCAAGAAAATTGAAGCAGTAGTAGACTGGAATAGACCGAGCACCGTCAGAGAGATCAGGAGCTTCCTGGGACTAGCTGGCTACTACAGGAGGTTTGTAGAGGGATTCTCTCGTCTAGCATTACCCATGACCAGGCTGACCCGGAAGGGTGCTCCTTTTGGCTGGACGGAGGACTGCGAGCAGAGCTTTATAGAGCTGAAGAGTCGATTGGTATCTGCACCTGTCTTGGTCCTACCAGAGAGCGGGTGCGGGTACGTAATCTACAGTGATGCTTGCAAGATAGGTCTGGGGTGCGTCCTTATGCAAAATGGGCGAGTCATTGCCTATGCTTCAAGGCAATTGAAGCCGCATGAAGAGAACTACCCCACACACGATCTAGAGTTGGCAGCAGTGGTATTTGCCTTGAAGATTTGGCGCCACTTCCACTATGGCGTGCCATGTGAAGTGTATACTGACCATAAAAGTCTGAAATACATATTCACACAGAAAGAACTGAACATGAGGCAGAGACGCTGGCTGGAACTGATCAAAGACTATGACCTCAGCATACACTGCCACCTAGGCAAGGCTAATGTGGTGGCTGATGCATTGAGCAGGAAGGTCAATTACTAAACTGCCGCAAACCTTACTGAGCAGATATCTCTTCTGGAGGAGATGAAGAGGCTTGAGCAGGAGGTAATTGAGTCGAGCTCAGAGGTGAGCGTGGCTACTCTATGCATACGACCCACCATATTGGATAGAATCCGGTATACCCAGAGACAAGATAATAGGATGGTGGACATTTTGAACAAGATGAAACAAGGCTTGCCAATACAGTTCCAGATCCACGAGGATGACATAATTAGATTTGGGGATCGGGTATGTGTACCCAATATACCAGAGCTCAAGAGAGACATAATGGAGGAAGCACACTACTCGAGCTACGCGATGCATCCCGGGGGTACCAAAATGTATCATGGATTGAAGAACTACTTCTGGTGGAACGCCATGAAGAAAGAGATAGCTAACTTTGTGGCTCATTGCCTTACTTGCCAGCGAGTGAAGCAGAACACCGCAAGCCAGCAGGGAAGCTACAACCCCTACCAATACCATAGTGGAAGTGGGAGCACATCACGATGGACTTCGTGACTGGCTTACCTCAGTCTCAAAAAGGAAATGAAGCCGTGTGGGTGATCGTCGACCGGCCGACCAAGTCGGCGCATTTCCTGGCATTGACACATAGGATGGGTTTGGCACGACTGGCCAGGTTGTACATGGACAAGATCGTCTGTCTACATGGCATACTAGCGACAATCATATCCGATAGAGATCCTAGATTAGTCTCAAGATTCTGGGAAAGTCTACATGAAGCCCTGGGTACTCGATTGACGTTTAGCACTGCCTTTCATCCACCGATAGATGGTCAATCGGAGAGGACAATCCAGATTTTAGAGGACATGCTGAGGGCATGTGCCCTAGACTTCTCAAATTCTTGGGATGAACACTTGACAATGGCGGAGTTTGCCTACAACAGCAGCTATCAAGCAAGTATCCAAATGGCACCATACGAAGCCCTATACGGACGGCCATGCCAATCTCGTATTCTGGAATGACTTGGGAGAACGGGCTTTCGAAGGACCTAAGGAAGTGCAGAATGCAAAACAAGTAGTAAAAGTTATCAGGGAAAGGTTGAAGATAGCTCAGAGTCGTCAAAATAACTATGCGGACAAACGCCGCTCAGTGCTGGAGTTTCAGATGGGCGACAAAGTACTTTTGAAAGTATCACCCATGAAGGGTGTGATGAGATTTGGACAGCGCGGGAAGCTTAGCCCGCGGTACATTGGACCTTTTGAGGTATTGGCCCGAGTTGGAGTAGTAGCATACCGGTTGGCCCTCCCTCCGGACCTGCCCAGGTTCACAATGTCTTCCACGTCTCCATGCTGAGGAAGTGCTTGACCGACCCATCTCAAGTCATAGAGTATGAGCCAGTGGAACTTCAGCAGGATTTGACTTACGAGGAGTGGCCAGTAGAGATACTTGACCACAAGGAGCAACAACTAAGAAATCGGAGTATTCCTTTAGTCAAGGTAAGATGGAACAACAATACTAGTGGTGAAGCTACCTGGGAACGCGAAGCCGACATGAAGAAGCGTTACCCAGATTTGTTTGAGTAATCTTTTATATGAATTTAGGGACTAAACTCCTATAAGGGGGGGAGATTGTAATGCCTGCCCCGAAATAAATAAAGATTTCTATTTATTAACTCTTAAATGGGAAATTTAAGATATTTAAATAGATAATTTCGAGGAAATTATCACATTGTTATTTAATCCCGATTAATTAAGTATTGATTTAATCCAGAATAAGTGTAAGTAATCCAGATCAATTACCGAGAAGGAAACAGAAAAAAAGATAAAGTCCCGGGAAAGATAGATCTAATCGGGGACAGAGACTACCCCGTGATGCCACAGTGAGCCCGTGACTAGAGAAAATGATTAAAGCCGATATTCTCAGATCTGGTCTGACGAGAGACTGATCCCGCTGCTTGACAGTATGCCTGTGCCGCTGGCATCGTTGACCGAGGTTCGCGGATCCAGGTCGGGCCCGGGGACGAGAGGATTATTGCGGTGGACCCCACTCAGAATAGTAGACCCGTGAATGAACAGTACACCCGCGAATGCATAGTAAACATGTGCATAAACAGTAAACATGTGACTTGAATTAAGAAAAAAATTATAATAATAATATTCTGATTATAAGACAAGAGAGGAGAGAGAGAGTGAAATATCTCTCTTTTCCACTCTCTCTCTCTCTCTCCCTCTCCCTTCTTCGTCAGCCGTGCCCGACCCTTGCTCGCGCCCTCCACTCTGTCAAGCTCCCCGTCGCCGCCTCGCTGCCTCCCGGCCACTCACCCGTGAAGCCGCCTCCGGCACCCACGTGCGGCGCCCTGCGCGCCTGCTTGGCGCAACCTTGCGCCGCCACCGGGAGGCAGCCCCTATCGCCAAGACGCTTCTGGCGTCCAGCGCTGGCCCTTCCCGACCCAGCGTCGGTCTTGCCGGCTGACTGCGGCGCGCACCTCCGCTAGATCCGGTCGGCTGAAGCTCGCCTCGAAGCTCCCAGCAGCGGCTCGGCCCCACGCCAGCGCACCTCCGCCAGATCTGCTCGCGCCCTACGTTTTGGCTCGCCGATACCGCCGGCCTGCAGCCCTCACATCGACCTCGTTCATCCCTCGCGAACGTGAGATTTCCTAAAATATTGAATAATGAGTTATGGAAATGTTAGGAGTTTAGGGCTGTGAATTTAATGAGGATTAAGGGGAGATTGAAGGACAATTGAATGTATTATGTTAATGTTCGTGTATGAATTATAAAACCCATGTGTAATGGGTGTTTTGATGTATGTTTGTATTAATTCCGGGACCCGATAAACAGGGGAGGTGCTGTCCGATTTTCATTCGAAATCGAATTCGGGCTGCCCCTTCTGGGTGCAGTTCGGGGCAGCAATGGTACCCCGATCGGCACAATTAGCATGCCATTGGAAGGAGGGAGAAGAGGGCTTTCCAACGAAAGCTAGATCGGGAAATCCGACTTGCGGATTGAAAGTTATTGGCAGTTCTCGGTGACTGCGCGCTAGAGTGAAAATACGGAGTTTTGTAGGGACCTAGTGTGCCCATTTAAACCATTTAATTATGCATGATTGTAAGCATCAAGTATAATTAACTAGGTTGTATGCTATTTACTGGATCCTGATCCGGACGCGTGAGACGCGACGAGGATTAGGGGACTTCTCTCCAAATCAGGTAGGATCTTGCACGGGGTTTGTGAGTATCTCATTCCTCTTACTTTGCTTGTGATTCTTGTATTCTTGTATTCTTATTTCCTCGAGAGGTTCCCAATACATATTCGAGATGGTTTTCCTTAGATGTATCGGCTTTATATCTCGGGGAGATTGTTGCCTTCTTATTTTCTTATGCGTATTCGAGTGGAGTCTGCCCCGGCAGAGGGTGTATAATATTTGGCCATGAGGCCCCGGCAGAGGGTGTATAATATCTGGCCACGAGTACTTAGTGCTCCATCGGACGGAGGCCCCGGTAGAGGGTGTATAATATCTGGCTACGAGGCCCCGGCAGAGGGTGTATAATATCTGGCCACGAGGCTCTGTCAGAGGGTGATACCATCATCTGTGTACTCATTCACATTTCCGATACTTGTTATTTGCTTGATGTTGTTGTGCTTATATACTTATGCTTCTTTTATTCCGTTCTTAGCTAGTGGCTCTCGCTATCTTTACTACCTTTCTAACGATCCTACTGAGCCTTCTTCTTTGGCTCATGCACTTGTTTATGTGCTTCTCAGGTTCAGACGAGTAGGAGTAGGGACGAGCCTAGGCAGGGGTTTCACCGAGTAGCTGACTCGGGAGTTGTTTTACTTTGAGGTCTGCGTACCTCTTTTATTCAGTGTGTGTGAGACTTGTATTATGTATTTTCCTTGTTGTTATGGATTACTAGGGGTGACTGGATTAGATCTTAGTCTTGGGTTGTATAAACCCAGTATTGTATTTGTATGGAGTTGTATAAACTCCTTTCCTCTTTTATTTCACAAATTCTGCTGTTATTGCTATTTCTGGTTAATTGCTCTATAGAAGTCTCTGAGGCCTTGCGCTTGAATAGGGGTCAGTCCCTGTTCGGGTGCGACCGGTTGATCACGTGCTCGGACCGAGGTTCGGGGCATGACAGGTCTTGCCAGAACCCCAAGATGAACGAATATCGGAAGAAAAATAACTTACTAGACCGATTATATACTTAGCTCGCCATGAAGCATACTTGGGGGACTTGTGATAGGAGGAAAGTGATAAGACACGTGGAGCCTATCAAAGACGCCCACGTGTCCATGTCGGAACACCCCTCACTTAACTAGGTCCTGATGAACTAGTCTCTTTCAAGGCGATAACCTATAACACCTCATCGGATTGAGGATCCCAGAGACCTAAAGTCCAATATGATGACAATGACACGTCAAATCAAATCAACCCAATATGTTGAAACAGATCACCAGCTTCAAGCCAACCAATATGTAATATCGCCTCATCGGTCCAAAAGCATTCGCTGCCTCAATAGCATGGGATACGTCTTCGAAACGATTCCATTCATCGGAAACGGCCTTTTGGAAAGAACCAAGCTGTTGACAGGCTGGCCTTCTAGAAGACTTACTGTTTTACAACTTCGGATCCGACTTCTTTAATGAAACCTAATTTGGATGCTTATCTCCTTGAAAACACGTGGCCAAATTCTTGAAGACACATGTCAAAAAATCTGGCTTCTTCCCCAAGTTACCGAAGCCTATAAAAGGCAATAGCCTCAACTCATTTGAGCATGAGAAATTACAAACAGCGAAGCCCTATCTCTCTGGACATTGAGTTTTTTTCGGTTTGAGATGATTTCTTCTCCACTTGTAAAATTGGCCTTCGATGCCCTGATATTAGTGGATTTGATCTTTTGATCAATGGTTTTTTCCCTATCAAGGGTTTTCCACGTTAAATCATTGCCTTCATCTCTTGATTGATTAATTTTCCTTATATTTTCTTACTATTCGAAGTCCCAGAATCAAACAAATTCTACCGCTGATTTGGGATTAAGTTTAATCTCAAAGCAAATCCAATTCCATCATCAATATATATATATATATATATATATATATATATATATATTTGTGAAAAATTTGGCACCTGACGTTAATGTCAACCTAGACTCAAAGGGGACTCCTATCAATATGTTCATAGATCATCCTAAATCAGCACCCATTATATATAATGTGATTTCTCAAAGATAATCCCTCCCCCACACGTAAATTGTGTATTGTCCTTAATGCACACAATATATGTACTAAAAGGAATATAGCATGCAAGAGCAAGATGGTGGAACAAAAGGGAAACTTATCTCATTGTGATTCATGATTTGTTTCATCCTTTCATTGTGATACTGCTAAGTGTGAATCTCAATTTATCCTAAAGAACAACAAAGCCAAATAAAGGGTAAAGCTCTATAGTATAAATAAGGCTAAGACTTTTAACAGACTGACTCAACTAAAGTAAAAAGTAAGAAGTGGTAAAAAGAAAATAAGAGATAGAGATGATGCTCAAGTGTTGTAGAAGTCGTCCTCATTGCTGCTATCGACGGCATCCTCATCATTAGATGCGTCCGCATCCTCGGAATTTGCCCTAGTCTGTGTCGTCAGTGGGGTAGGAGGCTATGGCGGCAGTGGGTAGCCAACTTCATGCTTCCTGAGGAGGTAGTCTACTCAACCCACCAGCCATTGGAGTATGTGTAACGACTCGAATTTTTATAGAAAATTGGCTATTAGAGCGAAACCTCAAATAAGGGGTAAAATAGTTAATTAAATTGAAAATAAGGGTTAAGAAAGATGTTTAGATGAGTATAACATCGATCATGTTATTTTTGAAGATTAAATGAGTTAATGAGGCTTGAGAGGCAAAATGACCATTTCCCCCCTCAAGTAAACACTAAGTCAAATAAGAGATGAGAGTGAATGAATGATGAATTCATTCATCTCTCTCTCACTCACTATCTCACTCTCTTATGGGTAGCCCTAGGAAGCACTATACCACCTTGGAGAAATTTGGAGAGAAACCGAAAATCTTCAATCTTGGTCTCGAATCGAAGGTAGGAAATGCTTAGATAGCATGTATAGATTGAATTCTCCCCATTTGGAGCTTGATTTGTGTGATTATGAGCTTGGGTTCATGATTTAGGGCTTTGAGGAGAAAATCAAAAGGAATTAAGGAAAAGCTCGGGAATACAAATTCTAGAGCTTGAATCTTCAAAGGGGTAAGCTCAACAACAACTTAGAAGCATTTGAATAGATGAAATTGAGTTTTTATGCATATCAGGTCATGAATACATGCATTGATGAATAAGACCCACATATGGGATTTCGATGGATGAAATGGTGTAAAAATGGATAGGAATGGACGATAGATGATATATTTAAAGTTTGAGAATGATTTCAAAGGATTATTATGAAATTTAGGCTTTGATTTAGAAGATGAGATTTTCGCAGTTACTGTAGCAAAGAGTGGCGAGGTTGGGTTGTCATTATGTGAGGTTGAGTCGCCAAATCTCAGGAGATGTTAGCAGAGCTCAGGAGGTCAAAAGGGGTTTCATTTGATAGGAAACACTTAGGAGATGATTAATACAATGTTTATAATGATTAGAAAGGGTCGGGGAACCCGATTAATGATTAAGAAGCTTATTATTTAGAATAGATATGGATAGGTGCATTTCATATTAGAAATACATTTTGATTAATATGAAATGAGGACTAATAGTCTGAAACCATGTATAGGATGTGGGAAAGGCGTCGATAGCTCCACAGGAGGATTAGAAGATAATTAGTACACGGTTGCATTGAGGTGAGTGGAAAACGGATGACCTACAGGATATGCTTTTGAACACATGTTTTATAAATAAATTTCAATTCATGTTTTTAATGTTATTTGTTTACTTACAAGCTGATTACCCATATTGCATATTATGAGATGCATGATCTATATTAAAATGGCTTGTGAATGCTTGATTGTGATATAAGATTTGTAAATAACTAGGAATAGTGGTTATTCACTGAGTTGATTGACGGGACATGATTGAGTACATAGATTTACTGTGTTGATACTTGCATAATAATTTAGAATATGTACTTGCACCTATCTGATTGACGTAGTTAACTCAGTGTTTAGAGAATGAGTATGAAAGGTCTTTAGGACTGCATTTAGTGCCCATTTGGGACGGGAGTTTTAAAAATGGAAATATTGATTTTTGTGAAAAACCCCTACCCATACTTTTTGGGAGCATGGCACTGGTTGTTTGCCCTTTGGGAGAGTCTATACGTATATGACATTAGCTTCACTCTAGATTACTTCATGCTTCGGCATGTGATTACTGCATGCTACGGCATGTGATTTATGTCTCGTGCATGGTAATAGTTCAACTTACGTGGACATGATTAGGTGCAGTACTTGACATGATTGACATTGATGGATGTTGAGATGCATTGCGTTGATTATTTTATCAGTTTTTATACGGGGTTTTCCGTATGAATGGCATGTTAACTGAATTTAAGATAAGTGAGTGGATTTGCATGTAATCCTAGACTCTTATCCTATTTTGACCAGCATATGCATAATGATTAAATGCATAGATCTTTTATATTTTGATACATATTCGTATGTATGATTTACTGATGATGTATATTTTATATACTAACCCCTGTAGTGATATTTTCCCTCACTGAGCGCGTGTTAGCTCACCACTCCCTTTTTTTCCCACAGGGATGGATTTAGAGGGGGGTTTAGAACGCTGACAAGAGGCATGAGAGTTGATAACTTTTGTTTTAAATGTGTATGTAGTAAGCTCTGAGTACTTGACTTATGAAACATATTATGTATGTGACTTTGTGGATATTGTGACAATAGTTGTCTTGTATTTTGATATACAATGTCCATGGATTTAGACTTGTATCTTATTATTAGTCGAAATGACAGGTGTATGTTGAATTACTGTTCTCTATCAAGATTATACATGTCTAGCAGGTTAAAACAACCAGAATAGGGCTGGTGTAGTGATCATGGCCCGGGATGAACAGTTGATATATGATTGTTTAGGGGTGGGTCGCTACAGTAAGGCGCGATCGGCTTCAGTGAATATAGTGGTTGATGGTGGAGGTGTTATAGGTGCTCGCCATAATAGAGGAGGCGATGGAGGTGCTCGGCTGGATCCGACTTCGGCTCCCGGGTTTGGTGTCTCTGTGGGGCTCGCAGCTATATAACTGATCCTCTGAGCGGTCTGCCTGGTCTGCAGCATCCTCATCGCCTGTATAGTATCGATAGTAACGGGGATAAATCACCCAACTATCTGTATTCGTTCAGTGACCGAGTCCGAGAGGACGTCCATCCCGCGTACTAAGCTTGTGATGTAGGGGCCGACAAATAGACTCTGATCCTAGGATCGGATACCTGGTGTATCAAGAGCTCTGCCACGACCCAGCCTAAGTGGAGAGGGAACCCATCCTGCATGCTCTGTAGATATAGCAGGTCCAGTGTGCTGACGACTCCTATGCTCAGCCCCTGTCCTGTGATAGGGTGGCTGAGAACCATGTTGATATATTGGAGGACTGAGGACCGGAGAGTGGAGGCCTTCGACCGCCGAGGATCGTAGTGGGCCTCTGTGCTGAGCCTCCTCAAAGCGTCCTCTGGAGTCTCCTAGGTGGGTCTGTCAATCCGAAGCTCTTGGTATGCTTGAGTGGCGGTGAACTCAACCTCGTAGAGTCCCAATGGGACGGTCGGATCCGTGAGGCTCATCTGAAACATTGCGTCATCCATCTGGAACTCAATCTGGCTAGGTCAATCCCATAAGATGGTGTCTCGTGCGAGTGTGAAGATGGCTAGGACCTCCAAGGTCAGCTCCCTATATGTCCTCTCTCTAATGGCTAAGAGGTGACCCCGTGCTCCTACAGCCAAAAATATCTCAACATCGGCGGCAAGGCCCACCTCTCGCAGGGCATCTCAGTCAATATGCTTGGCCTCTCCAAAATAAATCTTGCAGAGAAGGAATTGTCGCCCTACGTGCATGGGCACGATGAATATGGTCTCCACTGGTGGTGGGTGCAAGCCCCCCCCCCCCCCCCCTCTCTCACCTCACCTCTACTTCTCTTTTCTTCACTGGGAGCGTGGCTCCTGATGTTACCTTTTTCCTTGGAGGCATGATGGTAGTTGTCGCCGGCAAAGGGGGAGTGCACGGACGTGCTTGGGTCAAGCATGGGCGTACTCGGCTGTCAATGCTGTCGGTGAAGGCCGCGGTGGGGTGTGGCTGGTCAGTGGCGAGGTCGCTAGTTCCAGTTGGGCTTCATCGGTGGCTCTCAGTCAAGGAGGATGAAGTGGAGGAGGTGGAGGGTCGGGGTTCTGAGGGGTTGCGGTGGCTCGAGGGGTGTTTAAAAATTAGGGCATCGGCTCGAGCATGCCTTATAAGCACGAGCGTGTTTAAGCAAGCACAACCGTACTCTTGGTAAGCACGCCCATGTTTAATAAGCACGGTCGTGCTCTTTGGAAGCATGCCCGTGTTTAATTTTTACGGTCCACCTTTCATATCCTGAGAGTTGCACAGCCTAGAGCACGACCGTGCTCTTGGCCATGTAACTATCTGTTGCTTCTTCGTCCACTGTCCTGTGTGATCCTTCTTCCTTTGTGTTAGTGGCTCCAGGCATGAAAGATTAGCAAGAAAACCTTCTGGAACAAGTATCCTCAAATGATTGATTTTCACCACTAATATATTTCTAACTAAAATCCTAAGCTAACCTAATTTGAAATTAAAAACTAACCGAGTTTAGATTGCCTCCCAAGAAGCGCTTGTTTAACGTCATTAGCTTGACGTACCTTGAAGCTCAAGAGGGTTCAAAGAATCGGGTCTCCCTTTCATTATTGCCTTGTTGGCTATTCCATACAATTTTTTCACTCAGAAAAGAGATAAATTCACACTCACAGAAATTGTTACTGAGTTGTGTTTAATCGTTGCTTTGGTTATGGGCCCATGACTCTTTGTTTTGCTCACCAAGTCGCTTAGCCAGGTTCTCCTCCTTTGTCCCCCTGACACCAGTGGTTTTTGCTTTTGCTCCTTTGTTGCTTCCAGCGGTTCTTTTGGGATGGAGTACTCTCCAGCAGATCTTCCAACTGACTCCTAAATAGTTCCTCCTACACATGGTCAGAAACACAATCATCAATAACATCGACAAAATAGCAACAATCATCAAGTTTCATGGGGTGTCGCATCGCGTCCTTGAGCTTGAAAACTACTTCTTTCTCCCCAACTCTTAGCGTTATTCGACTGTCCTTGATATCGAAACTTGTACAATCTTTAAAAACGGTCTTCTAAGGATGAGAGGCACCTCTGCTTGATCGTCAAGATCCAAAATATAGAAGTCCACCGAGAATATGAACTTATCAACTTTTATCAATACATCTTGCCATCTGAAGGTGCCGGATGGATCTATCTGCCATCTGAAGTGTCACTATTATTGGTTTCGGCTCTCCTATCCCTAGATTTTGGAGTATCTTGTAAAGCATCATGTTGATACTTGCTCTAATGTCTTCCAGGGCCATCTCATCCACTAATCCTATAATGGTGCAGGGGATTATGTAACTCCCCGGATCCTTCTCCTTTATCGGTAGACTGTTAGTGAGGACTGTCGAGCATTGTTCATTCAGTGTTGCAGTGGAGACCTCCTCCAGCTTCCTCTTATTGGTGAGCAGTTCCTTTAAAAACTTGGTGTATTGTGGCATTTGAGCAAGTTCTTCCACAAACAGGACATTGATGTGCAGCGTCTTGAATATATCTAGAAATTTCTTGAACTGCTCATCTTATTGGTCCTTCTTCAGCTTTGCAGGGTAAGGCAACTTGGGCATGTATTCAGCACTTTTTTATCTATCTTCGTCTTATCTTCATCCTCAGACTTGTTCTCTTCGGGTTGGTTGACAGGAGTGTCTCTTGTAGCCTTGTCTTGTGATGGACACTTCTCTTCCACTTCGGAGTGTGATGGCCTTGACAGCTTCCCTTGGGTTGACTTCTGTATTACTCGGGAGGGTTCCTACAAGACGTTCTACTAGTGCCTTTGCTAGGCCACTTGATGCTTGAGGTTTTGGAGTGATGCATACTGGTTTTCATCATTTCCTCGTGTTTGGCAAGTCGAGTCTCATTTGCTTGAAAGTATTGGGCGAGCAAGTTGTCCAAGCTTGGGGTTCTCTTCTTGTTTACTTGCCTAGTTCCCTCACATTGGGTTTCCTTGAATTGGGGCTGCTCTTGGTTGCCCTGGATGCTAAGACGGTATGTTGTAGGAGAAATTGGGGTTGTTCCTTTATCCGGGGTTGTATGTGGAACTGTATGGGTTGCCTTGGGTCCTTCCTACGTAGTCAACTTCTTCCACTTGTTCAGGGCTCCCTTCTTCTGGCTTGCTCCCACATGAATTGCATATCATCACTGGTATGGGTTGCTGATAACCGAGGTTCTCCAGTATGTAGATTATTGCGTCCACTTTGGCTGCTAGGTTGGGCAATGCTTCCAGCTCATGTATCCCGGCCACCTTGGTCTATTTAGTTCTATCATAACTCTATTAATATCCATTGGTGGCCATCTTATCTATCGATCAAGTCTCTGGTTATGTTAGGATCTTTACTATAGAGTGAACTGTTTACTGCTGCGTCTAGCATTTGCTTGGTAGCTATGTTGAGTCCATTGTAGAACGTTTGAACCTGTAACGGTCACAATTTATTTATGACTTTCTTTAACTATGTTTTGGTTAATTATGTGAATTAAAATATTAAGGAAAGGGAATGGATATTTTTGGGACTTGCATGTAGTGGTTTTGAGGAAATAAGGACTTAAAGTTAATTTGTCTATAATACATCATCTACTACAAGGCTTAAGTCCACATTTTATTTATGGTGTAAGGATGGCCATTACCATTAAATTTCTTAGGGATTTAAAGAGGATTCCTTTTTCATTAATTCATATAATAAGGATTTAAATATTAAGAAGAAATTGATAAATAGTAGGTTAAGATAGTACTGAATACTATGATGATAGATGGCATCATGGCCACCAACATGATTTTTCATGAAAATTCTTGGAGTTAGCGCCTGGAATTGTGAAAGAATTGCTTTATCATTAGTCAATCCACTGACAACCATGTTGATATGAGTTTTCATGAGATGACTTGAGATTTCATGTGAAGGTTAGTGGCCCCCTTTTAACACTAATGGTTATGAATTAAAGAACTAATCATATAGCCTTTGACTTGGTGTACTAGTTGATAAGAGAGAGATGGAGAGTACGACGTGTCAAGCTGAGCTTAACAGGATGGAGTGAGTTCCTGTAGGATAGTTGGAGGTGGCTTCTGGAGAGGGAAGGTAGGGATAGGTGGTAGAAGGAGAATGTAAGAGGAGCCCACCTCATGCTTCTTTTCTTATTGGTGAGAGGTTGTTAAATACTCTGAACCGCTTGCAAGAGGGATGTTTGCTCACCATAGATTTTTGGAGAAAAGCCAGGGAAGGAGACTTGCTGGTGTTAGGGAAGCACAGCTGAACCAGGGCGAGGTTTCAGCGAAGCAACTGGGAAGCTTTGCAGGTCAGAAAAAGCTGAAGTCTTGATCACAAATTTTGAGGTGAACTTCTATAACCTTGTGGGAGATAATAGGGATAGTGGTATAGACTGAAGCACAGTTCATTAGAAATGACAACCAGTGTCAGGTTCTTATGCTCATAAGGGTGTTGTTAGGTATTATGGTAGTTGTGGGTTGGTCTTGTGTTTATTAGCAAGATATTTATATTATTATGAAGAACTATGGGGGAGGGAATGGTATAATTGGTTGTGAGTTTGTGTAGAGGTTTAGGGAAAGCCTGATTATATTATTTACTCATGTGAGAGGATGTTAGTGATACTTAGTAGCAAGTCTTGAACATTAACCCGTTCTATAGAAAACAATTCACTTAAATAACTCTGTACATTCTTCATGAGATGGAAATTGAACCTAATTATATGCAAGTGTACATGAAAAAGAGAGTCGAGAGTCAAGTGCATTTGTGTTCAAGTGCAAGAATAAAGGGATCAAACCCAATTACTAGAAGTTAGGCTCAACCCAACCATTACCATGAGTATATTCATAATTAATATTAAGAGTAATATTAATTATGTAGCGAATATACTGAGAATGAATTTCCGCTTATCAGATCTCGGGGTTGAATGGAGAGCTGTGTCAAAGGGGAGCACTAATTGATTCTAGACATTTCTCAGATATAAGTAAGTACTTTCGCCTCTTTGTAAGTTACTTCTACCTAGTACCCACTCTACGGAGTGTTTATTGGACTTGATGTTGCTATGTTTTTGTAAGTACCTTTACCTAATTTTCCTTATCATTGGGTGTTTTTCATCATCATTGATACTTATTCCTTGAGCACACATACACTATTGAGTTATTGGATGACATTTACTCCATGAATGTTGATTCCATAACATGTGTGCGTGTACTTTCTTGATTGAGTGGTTGTTTCCGCTCGATGTGTATTATTCTTGTGGATTTTTCCGCCCGGTGCAGTGGAGCGTGTGGCTCCTGTTTGGCGTTAAGGGCCGGTGGACACCCTGTTCATGCTTTCCTGTCAGGGGGGCGATACTCTGGCTATCCTATATGCTCGTCAGTGGGACGATACATTGGCTGTGTACATACATGTATGAGTTGTAGCTCTACTGGACTCTTGGGTTCGTGAGAACCGAGTAGGTTGACATCGGCGGAGGCTGATAACTACCCGGGGGGATGGTTTGCGAGCTTCGCATGAGTTGCTTGTCTTGAGCCGATATGACTGCGGTCATGGGTTGGGAGTCCCCACCATTGATTGTTTTCTTTGGGAGGGTGCACGACTCCCGTTGGTGTAGATTGGTACGGATTGTAGTACCTGTATTGTTGGACTTGGTCATGTTTGTATTTTGATCTGCTTTTCTTTAGGTTATCATATGATATTTGTGAGATAACCTGTTTTATTCTCTGCGGGATACTTACTGAGCTTTCATTTTGAAAGCTCATCCACTTGTTGATTCCCTTTTTTCAGATCTCGAGGAGTAGGACGTGGGACACAAGAGCGCCGCATGGGACTACTGGGATTTGCTGTTGAGGTTGGTCAACCTCCAGTTTTTCTGTTGTGTGTGAGGACACATTTGTTTTAGGACCCTTGTAGGGCCTTTATGATGTTAAGTCTTGAGGGACTATGTACCCTTAGGCTTTTGTTTCCACTGTGTAGACATATTTATATTATGTCTTTAGATTTAATATATTCCGATGTGCATGTTTCAGGTGATTGATGATCATCAAGGCTTCGTATCTTGGTGAGGCCCATCCCTGCTCGGGTGCGACCGGTCTGCCACGTTCCCGTGGGCCCGGGACCTCAGGGACGAGGCGTAACAGATTAAGATGGTATCAGAGCTGAGCAAATTAATCGACACCCTAGTTGCCCTAGTAACTTAGTCAAATAGGTTCGACTGAGAGTCAGGTTGGGGTAGACTGTTTTTTTGTATAGGGTGAGCTGACTGTGTTCTTCTTTGGCAGAGCCGACGATGTCCTACTCTAAGTCTAATATGGATAGTTCTCATGGGAGGGAGGTTGTCCAGGAGAACTCCATCCCACTTAAGTTGGAGTACCATGGGCTAGGACCAACAAGATCGCCTGTTGGGTCCGTAGTAGGCCGAGGAGCGACGGCTGGATCGAGAGCAGCAGCAGGTCCAGGATCGGCCGCAGAAGCGCGGGACTATTATGGGCTCATGCACCGAGTGGTTGGCCATTCGATGGGACTGCATCGGATGCTGGTACGCTGCGTGGAGAGGATGGAGTGTCATGAGGAGTTCATGGCGCAAAACCAGGATCATATAGTTGAGCATAGGATGTTCATGGCGCGACACATGGAACAGATGGGGGAACATAGAGCAGTTATGGACCGGGGAAGGCGATAGAGTGGTGAGGACCAGATGAGGAGGCCCAGGCCGGTGGGCGATACACGGGAGTATCGTCGGAGTCTTGCCGCCATGCGGAGATAGGGAGTAGTTGTTCTATAGTCTCAGGGGAGGGACCCGAAGGCGGGCTGGGATGGAGGGGGGATCCATCAACTCCCTTATGTCGACAGCGGACATGGTTGTTTGCGGTGCTTTCGATATGGACATTTGGCATTGGATTGTCCATATCCATGTGGTCGTTGTGGTGGATCACATAATTACATGGCACAGTGCCCCACGGACGTCGCCGGACCGAGTAGGGGCAGGAGGCCCTAGTTCATGAGACATGACAGACATCCAGAAGAAGGGTCGCTGCCTTGATATACCTAGAGATTGGGGACTGTGTGTTATTTTGAGTATCTGGGGTCAGTTGACTTCCAGAGTTATTGTCGTAGCTAAAACATCTACCTTGGATGTACTTACTAATTGCTTATGTGTAAATTTGGTGTAAATTTATGCTAAGAGTTAACTGTGATATTCGCTTGATGGATATTATATCCTGTTATTATTTCATAGTTGATCATGTCGGATCTGGTGAAGGGAAACTCTGATGAGTTGGTGGTGATCCAGAAGGGCCCCTATGGGCTCATAAACTTTCTTTCTGACCACACCCTAGGAGTAACCCGGAGGGGGAGGTGGTTTATGCGAAAAATAACATCGAACGATGCGGTATGGAATCGGCTCATAAATGACTATGATGGAAGGGTGCCGGGATCGATGATTCGATCCCAGAAATACCGCGGACGCTTTTCTTCCCTCAATCTTCCCAAAGTAAATAAGCTAGTGCCTCAGGGAAAAAATGGGACATGGTGCCGCTACTGTGGAGGATTCCATCATCTGTGTCTTTGTTGGGCAGTATGGTGTTGTCATTGCGGAGACTTTGGGCACCAGAGGGTGACAGACTGCAATAGCGACTCACCCTGTGAGTGTCCTAGCTGCGAGAGTGGGCATCACCATACTGTGGATGACACAAAGGATACCCTGGAGCTGGAAGGAGGCGAGAGACCTTTAGGCTCAGAAGGAACTGCACCCTCTGATGAAGAGCAGGAGGAATAGTGCATCTAATAGCGCCATAGGGACAATGTGGAATCATGGTGTTTGTAGTGGCATAACTTAAGATGTTACTGTAATCGTGTGAACCATTTGTGTTGTACGGACTATGTTTGATGAAGTAATATATATGGTGTTGCTATTGTGTTCGCGATATAAATATTACTTCTTGGCTTACATCTTGTGAATATTTTGCAGTTCATAAGATGCGTGGAGGAGGCAGACGGGGAAGATACCAACGTGAGGAGACACCTCTACCCCATGTGGAGGAGGAAATGGAGCAGGGGTCACCTGCTTACTCAGACAATGAGGGACCTCAGACGACTGGTCCTAATCAAGGAGGAGAAGCACACTCTATCCGTATGCTAGAGTTAATGAGAGAGATGATGGGCATGGTGTAAGACCAAAGGCGCACATGACGACAGACGCCACCCGAGAATAGGGGTCATCTTGGGGGAGGTCAGGAGGAGGATTCCAGCTTCATTTGGAGGAGCCACCGATCCCGAGGCAGCAGAACTATGGGTTCAAGAGATCGAGAGATTATTCAAAGCCTATGAGACCACTGAGGCTGACAAAGTCAGGACCACTGACTGTTTACTACAGGGTAGCGCTGAAGATTGGTATCGCAATGAGGTCCGACTTAGAGGCGGACCACCTGTTACTTGGGAGCAGTTCCGAGCGGCGTTTTACGCCAAATACCTCTCTCCAGGTCATCTTCGGCAGCTAGAGCGACAGTTCCTCCAGCTGACCCAGGAGGATATGTTGGTCGAACAGTACAAGGCAGTGTTCGACCGAGTAGCGAGGTTTGTACCAGCAGCATTGGTGCCCACTGATGCGATCAAGGCTAGGAGATTTGAGTACGGTCTCAGGCCGGTCCTCAAGGAAATAGTATCTGGGTTCATGTGTACCAGCTATGGGGAGGTGGTGGCCAGGGCGAAGTACATTGACGCCTCCTGCTGGAAAGGTACTCATGGGCCACCCCAGAAGGAGGAAAAGACGAAGAAAAAGGACAAGTGGTGGAAGATCCACCGCAGGCAGTCATCCGGTAACTGTTCTGGGCAGGGAAGGTCCGAGCGCAGGTCTCCACCATATAGCAGGTCCTCGGGATCATCTGCAGGATCCGGAAGCAGAGGGTCCTCGAGCAGTGTAAATCAACAGCTGAAGTGTTTTGAGTGTGGAGGGCCGCACAAGATGATAGAGTGCCCGAATTTAATAGGGGCATGTTTTGAGTGTGGTAGCTTGGAGCACCGCAGGGCTCAATGCCCCCAGAAACAGACTAAGCAGAGGACCGGCCAGGCAGTACCGGGGGGACAATCCCAGGTACAGAGGTCTTCTAGTTGGTCAAGACCGTCTACCGTAGGCAAGAAGGGGAAGACTGTTGTGACAGGTCAGGCATCTTTTTCCAGCCAGCCATTGGCACAGGGGAGGCCAATCACTTATGGGCGTGTCTACACTGTCACACAAAAGGACGCCTAGGCTTTTTCAGGAGTTCGTTGCAGGTACTATTGTAGTTAATTCCTTCTATGCATGTACCTTATTTGATCCGGGTGCCACACATTCGTTTGTTTCTACATTGTTTGTACAGAGGCACTTACTACCTGTAATGGAGTTACCATATGAGTTATGTGTCATCACTTCGGTTGGAGCTGCTAGGATTGTGAGCAGGATGACACCGGCGTGCACTGTTATGATCGAAGGACGCGAGTTGCTGGCAGATCTGCATTTGATGGACCTACAGGATTATGATGTGATTCTTGGGATGGATTGGCTCTCGTCTGTCTATGCGGTTGTAGATTGTCGTAGTAAGAGAGTCCAGGGATCGAGGAGTTTATGTTCGGCGGAAGTAAGAGCTACGCCCTGGTTAGAGAGATTTCGGCGATTCAGGCCCGGAAGCTACTAGATGATGGATGCATAGGGTACTTGGCCTCTATCTCTAAAGCGAAGAGGAAGATCAGCCTCACTGTGGCAGATATCCCAATAGTGGATAGGTTTCTTGATGTATTCCGTGAGGATCTGCCAGGGTTGCCTCCGGAGAGGGAGTTGGAGTTTGCTATTGACTTGGTTTCGAGCACGGCTCCAGTCTTAAGGGCTTCGTATAGGATGGCGCCAGCAGAGCTAAAGGAGCTGAAGAAGCAACTAGAGGAGTTGTTAGAGAAGGATTTCATCTGCCCGAGTATGTCACCTTGGGGAGCTCTGGTATTGTTTGTCAAGAAGAAAGATGGGTCGTTAAGACTCTGCATTGACTATCGGGAGCTGAACAAAGTGACGATTAAGAACAAGTATCCATTACCAAGGATTGATGATCTTCTGGATCAGTTACAAGGAGCGCAGGTGTTCTCTAAAATAGACTTGAGATCCGGGTACCATCAGGTACGGATCAAAGGGTAGGATGTCCCGAAGAGTGCTTTTCGAACTCGTTATGGGCACTATGAGTTCCTGGTAATGTCATTTGAGCTTATTAATGCCCGGCAGTATTTATGAATTTAATGAACCGAGTATTCCGGCGGTATCTAGACCGGTTAGTAGTGGTCTTTATTGATGACATCTTGATCTACTCACGCAGTCGCACGGAGCACGTGAAGCACTTGGAGATTATACTGAAGGTTCTCAGGTGGCATCAGTTGTACGCCAAGTTCTCCTAGTGTGAGTTCTGGCTAGACAGCGAGGCTCTCTTGGGACATGTTATCAGCGGAGATGGAGTGTGCGTTGATCCCAAGAAACTGGAGGCAGTGGTAGATTAGAGGAGACCAACCACCGTCAGGGAAATTCGGAGTTTCTTGGGACTAGCAGGGTATTACAGAAGGTTCGTAGAGGGCTTCTAATGGTTTTCAGCACCTCTAACGAGATTAACTAGGAAGGGAGCTCAATATGTTTAGACTGAGGCTTGTGAGAGGAGTTTCTTAGAGCTGAAGCACAGATTGGTATCCTTACCAGTTCTAGCTTTGCCACAGAGTGGATACGGATATACAATCTATAGTTACGCCTGTAAGACAGGCTTAGGGTGTGTTTTGATGCCAGAAAGGCGAGTCATCGCTTATGCGTCTCGCCAGCTAAAGCCTTATAAGGAGAATTACCCTACACACGATCTGGAGCTTGCAGCGATCGTATTCGCACTGAAGATCTGGAGACATTTCCTCTACGGTGTACCATATGAAGTGTATACTTAATATAAGAGCTTGAAGTACATCTTCACACAGAAGGAATTGAACATGAGACAACAGTGGTGGTTTGAGCTGATCATGGACGATGAGCTGAGCATTCACTACCACCCTGGTAAGGCTAACGTGGTGACAGATGCCTTGAGTAGGAAGTCCAACTATAGTGTCACCGCACTGTTGACTTCACAGAGACCCTTGTTGGAGGAGATGAGAAGATTGGAGCTCGAGGTCGTATTATCAAGTATGGAAGTCAGTATGGCCAGCCTGAGTATACGACCCACCTTACTGCAAAGGATCCGGGATGCTCAGAGACAAGATGGAAGACTAATAGATATTTTGAACAAGATGGAGCAAGGGATTCCGACCCAGTTTCGAATCCATGAGGATGGCACACTCAGATTCGGAGATTCGGTATGTGTGCCCAATATTCCAGAACTGAAGAGGGATATAATGGAGGAAGCGTACTACTCGAGCTGTGCAATTCATCCCGAAGGCACCAAGATGTACCGAGGGTTGAAGGACCACTTCTGGTGGAATGGCATGAAGAAGCAGATTGCAAGATTTGTAGCACAATGCCTTACTTGTCAGCAAGGAAAGACAGAACACCAGAGACCAGCTAGGAAGTTACAACCCTTGTCGATTCCTGAGTGGAAGTGGGAACACATCAACATAGACTTTGTGACCGAGTTACCCCGTACTAGGAAGAAATATGAATCAGTTTGGGTGATAGTAGACCGACTGACAAAGTCAGCGCACTTCATAGCTCTGAGTAAGGTGCTATATTGGAGCAGCTGGCATGGCTCTATATTGATGAGATAGTCCGTCTGCATGGAGTACCGGTGTTTATCACCTCGGATCGGGACACCCGTTTTGCCTTGAGATTTTGGGAGAGTTTGCATGCGGCGTTAGGTACTCGTCTAGCGTTTAGTACGTCGTTCCAACCCCAGACAAATGGACAGTTGGAGAGGACTATCTAGATACTGGAAGATATGCTGAGGGCATGTACATTAGATTTTAAGGAATCTTGGGATAAGCGTTTGCGCCTAGCAGAGTTCGCTACAATAACAGCTATTAAGCGAGCATCCAGATGGCGCCATATGAGGCACTATACGGGAGGAAGTGCCGGTCACCGATCGGTTGGGGAGATGTAGGTGAGTGGAGACTTGAGAAGCCAGAGTTTATCTGAGACACCGAAGACCAAGTCAGGATGATTAGGGAGAGGCTGAGGATCGCTCAGAGCCGTCAGAAGAGTTATGCTGACAAGAGTCGCTCTGAGCTAGAGTTCCAGGTTGATGATAATGTATTCCTAAAAGTGTCTCCGATAAAGGGTGTTATGAGGTTTAGAAAGCGTTGAAAGCTGAGCCTACGCTACATTGGCCCGTTCGAGATTCTAGAGTGGGTAGGAGCAGTGGCTTACAAACTAGCTTTACCTCCGGATCTATCTCATGTTCATAATGTGTTTCATATCTCCATGCTAAGGAGATGTATCCCTGATCCATCCAAGGTGATTCAGTATATTCCTGTGGAGGTACAGGAGGATATGTCCTATGAGGAGCGACCCGTGGAGATTTTAGACTACAAGGAGAATTGGTTGAGGAACCGGGTCATCTCATTCGTCAAAGTAAGGTGGAGTAACCACTCGGATAGGCAAGCTACCTAGGAACGTGAGGATAATATGAAAGAACGTTATCCAGAGTTGTTTGATATTGCTTGATATAGCCGAGGACAAATTTCGAGGACGAAATTTTTTGTAAGGGGGGAGGAATGTAACAGTTGCAATTTATTTATGACTTTCTTTAACTATGTTTTGGTTAATTATGTGAATTTAAATATTAAGGAAAGGGAATGGATATTTTAGGGATTTGCATGTAGTGGTTTTGAGGAGATAAGGACTTGAAGTTAATTTGTCTATATTACATCATCTACTACAAGGCTTAAGTCCACATTTTATTTATGGTGTAAGGATGGCCATTACCATTAAATTTCTTAGGGATTTAAAGAGGATTCCCTTTTCATTAATTCATATGACAAGGATTTAAATATTAAGAAGAAATTGATGCATGGTTGGTTAAGATAGTATTGAACACTATGATGATAGATGGCATCATGGCCACCACCATGTTTTTTTTTCACGAATATTCATGGAGTTAGCGCCTGGAATCGTGAAAGAATTGCTTTTTCATTGGTCAATCCACTAACAACCATGCTGTTGTGAGTTTTGATGAGATGACTTGAGATTTCATGTGAAGGTTAGTGGCGCCCTTTTAACACTAATGATTAAGAATTAAAGAACTAATCATATAGCCTTTGACTTGGTGTACTAGTTGCTAAGACCCAACAATAACAATTACAATTGAGAGAGAGAGGGAGAGCACGAAGTGTCAAGCTGAGCTTAACAGGATGGAGTGAGTTCCTGTAGGATAGTTGGAGGTGGCTTCAGGAGAGGGTGGTAGAAGGAGAATGTAAGAGGAGCCCACCTCATGCTTCTTTTCTTATTGGTGAGAGGTTGTTAAATACTCTGAACAGCTAGCAAGCGGGATGTTTGATCACCATAGAATTTTGGAGAAAAGCCAGGGAAGGACACTTACTAGTGGTAGGGAAGCACAGCTGAACCAGGGTGAGGTTTCAGAGAAGCAACTGGGAAGCTTTGCAGAACTGCAAAAGCTGAAGTCTTGATCACAAATTTTGAGGTGAACTTCTATAACCTTGTGGGAGATAATAGGGATAGTGGTCTAGACTGAAGCACAGTTCATTAGAAATGACAACCAGTGTCAGGTTCTTATGCTTATAGGGGTGTTGTTAGGTATTGTGGTAGTTGTGGGTTGGTCTTGTGTTGATTGGCAAGATATTCATATTATTATGAAGAACTATGGGGGAGGAAATGGTATAAATGGTTGTGAGTTTGTGTAGAGGTTTAGGGAAATCCTGATTATATTATTTACTCATGTGACCGGATATCCTCATGACTACTCTAAGTTATGGACTGTGGGAGGATGTTAGTGATACTTAGTAGCAAGTCATGAACATTAATTCATTCTATAGAAAAGCATTCACTTAAATAACTCTGTACATTCTTCATGAGATGGAAATTAAACCTAATTATATGCAAGCATACATGAAAAAGAGAGTCGAGAGTCAAGTGCATTTGTGTTCAAGTGCAAGAATAAAGGGATCAAACCCAATTACGAGAAGTTAGGCTCAACCCAACCATTACCATGGGTATATTCATAATTAATATCAAGAGTAATATTAATTATGTAGCGAATATACTGAGAATGAATTTCCGCTTATCAGATCTCGGGGTTGATTGGAGAGCCGTATCAAAGGGGAGCACGAATTGATTCTAGGCATCTCTCATATATAAGTAAGTACTTTAACCTCTCCGTAAGTTACTTCTGCCTAGTACCCACTCTACGGAGTGTTTATTGGACTTGATGTTGCTATGTTTTTGTAAGTACCTTTGCATAACTTTCCTTATCATTGGGTGTTTTTCATCGTCATTGATACTTATTCCTTGCGCACACATACACTGTCGAGTTATTGGATGACATTTACTCCATGACTGTTGATTCCATAACCTGTGTGCGTGTACTTGCTTGATTGAGTGGTTGTTTCCGCTCGATGTGTGTTATTCTTGTGGATTCTTCTGCCTAGTGCAGTGGAGCGTGTGGCTTCTGTTTGGTGTTCAGGGTCGGAGGACACCCTGTTCGTGCTTTCCTGTCAGGGGGACGATACTCTGGCTGTCTTGTATGCCCATCAGTGGGACGATACGCTTGCTGTGTACGTACATGTATGAGTTGTAGCGCTATTAGACTCTTGGGTTCGTGAGAACCGAGTAGGTCGACATCGGCGGAGGCTAATGACTGCCCGAGGAGATAGTTGCGAGCTTCGCGTGAGTTGCTTGTCTTGAGCCGATATGACTGCGGTCATGGGTTGGGAGTCCCCGTCATTGATTGTTTTTTTTGGGAGGGTGCACGACTCCCGTTGGTGTGGATTGGTACGGACTGTAGTACCTGTATTGTTGGACTTGGTCATGTTTATATTTTGATATGCTTTTCTTTAGCTTATCATATGATATTTGTGACATGACCTGTTTTATTCCCTGAGGGGTATTTACTGAGCTTTCATTTCGAAAGCTCATCCACTTGTTGATTCCCTTTTTCAGATCCCAAGGAGTAGGACGCGGGACACAAGAGCGCCTCATGGGACTACTGGGATTTACTATTGAGGTTGTTCAACCTCCGGTTTTTTTGTTATGTGTGAGGACACATTTGTTTTAGGACCCTTGTATGGCCTTTATGATGTTAAGTCTCGAGGGACTATGTACCCTTAGGCTTTTGTTTCCATTGTACAGACATATTTATATTATTTCTTTAGATTTGATATATTCCGCTGTGCATGTTTCAGGTGATTGATGATCACCGAGGCTTCGTATCTGGGTGGGGCCCTTCCCTTCTCGGGTGTGGCCGGTCTGCCACGTCCCCGTGGGCCCGGGACTACTCGGGTGGGGCGTGACAGAACCTGCATCCAGTCTATTATACCATGCTAAGGACACTTTTTGAGCCTCTCTTTGTATCTCTCCCATGTGTCGTACAATGTTTATGGCTCCCTCTGCCTGAAAGAAGAGATGCCACTCCGCAGCTTTGTTATCTTGGCCGGTGGAAAATACCTCATCCAGAATTTCTTTGTCAACTGGGCCCATGTTGTGATTGATCTATGAGGCAAGGAGTTTAACCATTGTTTTGCTTGTCTTTTGACTGAAAAAGGGAACAATCTGAGATGGATGGTGTCTATTGATACCCCATTCACTAAAATTGTATCACTGATTTTCAAGAAACATTGCAAGTGTGTGTATGGGTCCTCGTCTTGGAAACCATCAAATTGGTATAATTGCTTGACCATCTGGATGACATGACTCTTCAGTTCGAAGGTATGACCATTGACTGATGGTGGGATGATACTTGAGCCGATGTTGTTCAGGTTTGGCTTTGCATAATCAGATATGGATCGAGCCAGTGTCGCCATTGGTTCTGGTTTATCAATTTCTAAACTAGATTCTGTTGTCGCCGTCTTTTTGAGAAGGCCTTCTCTTAATTGACGACAAAGATGACGCTCGAAATCTGCGCCAAGTATTTCTGCTGGGTATGGGACTCTACTTCTAGTGCCTTGAAGAGAAGAAAGAGATCGAATTAAAAGTAGAATAAAGGGTTTTTTTTCCTTTTTTTCTTAATAAATATATATAGTTAGAATAAAATAAAATAGCTAGGATAGCAAATTCTAATGTTCCTAAAACTACCAGTCCCCGGCAATAGCGCCAAAAACTTGATACACGTACAGATATGCTCAACAATCTCCCGTAACTATACGTGGTTGATCAAGTAGTAAAGTACCCAAAGGTAGGGTAGTCGAATCCACAGGGACTGGATACTAGTACTAATTATCCTTTATTACCTAGCCTAACCTAACAATGTATGATAATTGGTGTTGATTGGATGTCCTAATGTGAACAATTGGGGATTAGGGTGAATCAAAGGGGAGATATAGCACCACAAATTATAATCCTCCTAGGATTCCCTTTCTAGTGATTGATTCCCTATTACTGGCTAAATACTAATGATTCTTGAACAATGTAGCAATTATACTTCTCAGTGCAACACCCGATCTCTCGTAATGTTCATGTACACTGTGACATCTATGTCTGGCTACGACCTATTTAGATGAATCCCTGGGTTGATGCAATATTCTAACCGTCCTAAATCATCCGCATAAATGCTGAGGGTGCTGGATGCTCTTATCTCACTAGGGTAGATGACTTGAGGCTTATGCATGGAAAACCACACAAAGATATCAGAAAAGGTAACAACTCCTGGCTAATATAATAATACTAACCACACAACCATCTAAGACAAATACTAACATGCTAATATTGTCCCCTGAGGAGATAGATGATTGGGCTTATGCAAGTGAAACCACGCAGAGTTGTAAACACAGACAATCTAGACGCAAACAAAGAATCATTAATAAAGCAAAATCAATTCATATTAGAAAATTAATCAACAAGTTCATCCTAGGGTTCATGTACCTGAGGCACCATAGAAGGTTTAGCCTCTCATGCTATAGAATACCATAACTAAGATACAAGAGGATATCATCAAGATAAACATGAAAAGCTTCCCTGGACTGTCTCCTCTGCCTTCAACTCTTTCTTGGAACCCTAGCCACCGTAGCGAGAATCGACCAAGACTGCTCCGCCAAAAGTTACTTTCTAGGGTTTACGTGGCAGCTATTTATAGGATCTTAATTTGCGAAGCACGACCATGCTCATCTAAAGCACGCCTGTGTTGGCTTGAGCACGGCCGTATTTAATCTAGAGCACGCCCATGCTCTTCATAACTGTATTGTGGCTGACGCGTCTTTATCGAGAGAGTTGCACGGTCTTCAGCACGCTCGTACTTGATAAGCAAGGTTGTGCTTAATGAGAACACGGTCATGCACTTCTCTACAAGTGTGGTCCTTTGCCTTTTTTTCTTCGGTATGTCCCGTTTCTTGTTCCTTTTGCTCTGGTTGTATGTTTACTTGTTCAATCACAAAGGAATGCCCCCAGAAGTACACAAATAGAGAATTGATTCCCAGAAACAAGATAAGTGCATATAAATATAGGGAAAATATGTATAATAATGTTTTTATCAACGACCGTAGGATGATTCCTGCACCAGCACTCTCTCTCGTCGTCGAACCGTTTGTATGTAAGATCCACAAAGGTGGGAGAGGCTCCTGGGCTCCTTTCGGCCCTTTGACTAAAGGGTCTTGAGTATCTGTCATAGTTAGTTTGGTAATAAAATCAGCTAGTTCTTGTTCCTTGATGGTTGTGCGTGGATGGTAGGTGATGTCGTATTCTCGATCACCTATTTCATTAGTCAACTTGATGTATCTGGTCAGTGGGGCACTTGTTTCAGGGGCTGATCAGTGAGCACTATGATCCTGTGTACTTGGAAATATGGGCGAAGCTTCTGAGCCGAGACGACAAGAGCGTAAGCCATCTTCTCTAGTAGGAGATATCGCAATTCGGTGTCGGAGAGCACCTTGCTTGTATAGTAGATGGGCTTTTGTAGTCCATCTTCTTCCTTCAGGGACACCGAGCTGACTTCCATATCCGTGATGGCTAGGTTGACGTAGAGGTCTTCTCCGAGCTTCAACTTTGCGAGCAAGGTGAGTGACTGGAGGTAGTCTTTTAGCTATGCCAAGACCTTCTCACATTCCTCTGTCCACTCGACCCTCAGGGCATTCCGCAGGGCTGGGAAGAATGTGAGGTTTTTCTCTCCGAACTTGGAAATGAAGCGCCCGAGGGCAACCAACTGCCCGTTGAGTATTTGTATTTCTTTAATACTCCTCGGGGATCTTGTTTACAGGATGGCTCTGATTTTTTTAGGGTTGGCTTCTATCCCTCGCTGGATGATCATAAAGCCGAGGAATTTCCCCGAATGGACTTCGAAAGCACATTTGCTTGGATTGAGGCTCATGCCATACTCTTGAAAAGTTTTAAATGGTTCTGCCAAGTCAGCAGCATGGTGCTCGACTCTTTCGCTTTTGACGAGGATATCATCTACATAGGCTTTAACATTCCTCCCAATTTGGTTTTTAAAGTCTTTGTTCATTAGTCTCTGAAAAGTCGCTCCAGCATTCTTTAGCCCGAACGACGACCTTGTAACAAAAGGTCCCTCGGCTTGTGATAAAGGAAGTTTATTCCTCGTCCACCTCTACCATTCGGACCTGATTGTATCCAGAGAATGCATTAAGGAAACTAAGCATCTCATAGCCGGATGTAGAGTCGACTAAATTATCTATGTGAGGCATGAGGTAGCAATCTTTAGGTAAGCTTTATTGAGATCAGTGAAATCAACACACATGCGCCACTTTCTGGTGGACTTCTTGATAAGTACAACATTAGATAACCACTTTGGGTATGCACTTCTCTAATGAAGTCAGCTCTCAGCAACTTCTCCACCTCCTCCTTGGCGGCCTTCAGTCGATCCGCATGAAGTTCCTCTTCTTCTGCACCACCAGCTTGTGCACGGGGTCCACTTTGAGTTGATGCTCTATGACTCCCTACGGAACCCCTGGCATCTCCTCGGCCGACCAAGCATATACATATGAGTTGCCTCTCAAAAAGGCCATCAGTTCTTCTTGCATCGCCGAACTGAGTTCAGCTCCGAGTTGAACAGTTCACTCGGGTTGGGTTTCGTCAAGAGGCAGTGCTTTCAGGTCCTCGACGGGGGTCGGTCGACATGCCTCTCTTTTCTCATCTTCTTCTTGTAACTACTCCACGGTCAAAGCTTCAAAAGCTTTGCTGCATCCTTCTCCCCGTTTTATGAGCATGGCAGCATAGTACTGTCGAGAAGCAGATTGGTCTCCTTTCATTTCTCCACATCAAACCTCCGTAGAAAATTTTAGCTTCAAGTAACTAGTGGAATAATCGCTCCCGAGAGATTGAGGGAAGGTCTTCCCATGACGGCAATGTAGGTTGATGGGTAGCGAACAACTAAGAAATTGACCAAAGTAGAAGCCACTTGGGAAGGACAGCCGAGGACCAACGGAGAGTAATCGCTGCTTCAGGTTTGAGAGGACTTCTGTTGAACCCTACCCGGGGCGATTTCACAGGCTTCAAATGTTCGGCCCCATACTTTATCTGCTCTAAGGCATCCCAAAAAATGATATGCACCGAACTCTCGGTGTCAACTAGAACTCTTTGAATGCGGTAGATGCTAATTTTTACAGAAATGACAAGGGTGTCATCATGCGGCTGGTGCACACTTTTGAAGTCTTCGTCTGAGAAGCAAATGGTAGGGGACGCTCAGGGCCTTTTCAAAGAAGAAGTGTCTTGCACCGAGCTCACCATTCGAGCATAATTCTTCTTGGAGGCTAAGCTCTCTCCTCTGCACCCTGACCCTCCAGCAATGAATTGGATAGGGATCTCATCTTCGGGTTCTTTTCACCGATGGGGAGAGGCACCTTCATTGTTTGGTTCGCCCTCAGATATCACCTGACCTTCCCTCCTCAGACGAGCTCTTCTTTTACATCCCTCAGCTAAATGCAATTCTCGGTCATGTGTTTTTTGTCTTGGTGGTAGATGAAAATTTCCTTAATGCGCCTCCTCCGATCCTTCATCTGAGGGGGTTGTTTAGGATCTTCTGGTCCCAAATTTGCATAAAAATATTTTCCCGAGAAGTATTGAGGCGAGTGTAATTGTTGTACCTTACTCAAGGTCCTGGATAAGCTGCCCGAGGAGGTCTATCCCGATTCTTGTCAGCATCTTTTCGGGGCGGATTCTCTTGTAGCTCTCCTTGTCGAGGCTCCCTATATTCGCCCCTCGGGGGCTCCTGTCTACAAAACATTCTTTCCCAGTACAGGGCCTCCTCTCTCCATCCAGCCTTCATCTCTTTTGAGGAGATGAACTCTTCGGCTAAGTCGAGGAGTTCAAAAAAATTATGGGGGATCCTCTGTGAGAGCTCGTCTCTAAAAGGTCCATCTCAAAGCCTCTCGACCACAGCTCCAATGACAACGAACGAGTCAAGATGGGTCAAGGTCGCTAGCTCGTCGTTGAAGCGGCCAAGGTAATCTCGCAGGCTCTCTCCCTCCCTTTGCTTGCTCCTGAGGAGTATTATCGTGTTCTTCTTTGACTTTCTGTTGTGGGCGAAGCAACAAGAGAATCTCCTCGGTCATGCCTCCCATGCGACAAAAGGGATCTTGAGCTACCAGAGGAGGGGGCGGGACTTGCGCTCCTTTTGCGGGACCTCCTTCGGTCCCTCGTCGAGCGAGTTACTGATCTTCTGCAACCCTCGGAAGGTAGAGGGATGGTAGGTAGTCCCGTCACATGGGAGGTGTTGCGCTTGACAACTTCCATGATTCGAGCCAGCCGCTCGATCTTCTCTTCCATGGATTGGAATCTATGTTCCTGGGGACCGTCATCCCCATAGTGAATCGGGGATCCTCGCTCGACAACGAGGGGTACTTGTTCCAGGATAGATGAAGCCTCCCCGGGGTTGGCGGCGACGTTGGGGGGTGCTGCTTCTCTTTGCTCCACTTGAAGGCTCCTCTTCTATTTCCTGGCAGTAGCCATCGGACTTCTTGTTCGAGTCCCCACAGATGGCGCCAAATATTTAGGTCAAAATCCATTTTGATCCCAACTTCACTCTAACGGTTGAATTTGTTTTGAGGATGGGACTTAGAACACAGTAGAAATCAAAGAGAAAACATGAAATCACAAAGATAGACACTGATTTAACGTAGAAAACCCTCAAATCAGGGAAAAACCACGGGCTCTAGCGGTGAGAGCTGAATCCACTATTCATTATTTAGTAAAATGGAGAAGAAGAAGAGATGGGGATGAGGCTTTGGAGCTGGAGTACATAAAGTGGAAGAAGAGGCGCCACTACAAGAAAACAGCTAAATAGCGACGGAATTAGCGAGGGAAAAATTCATTGCAAATTAGCTACAACTTTGCGACGGATTTCTAAATTAGCTAGGGAATAGCGACGGAAAACTCTCCATTGCTAAAGTTGCTTGGCAAGGTCTTATATTTAACTACGGAATAGTGAGGAGTTGCCAAAGTTGCGCGCGAAGATGTTGGTGCGCCCATTAGAGTGGATTTTGCGAGGAATTTTTGCGTCGCTAATTAGCTAGGGAAAATCCCTCGCTAATGTGACGAAAGATAACTGGGTAATTACATAATGAGATTAGCAACGGAAAAATCCGTCGCTAATATCAATCTATAACGCTGTCTATATATATGATATTAGCAACAGAGTTTTCCGTCGTTAATACACTAGGGAAAAGTCCGATGAGATTAGCGATGGATTGATAGGTCACTAATCTCATTATATATCATTGTTTTATACAAGACTAGCGATGGATTTTGCCGTCGCTAATTTCAATAGTTATACTTTTGAAAGAAAGAGAATTAGTGACTAAATTATCAATCGCTACGTTGAATGGATATACTTTCGAAGGAAATATAATTAGCGAAAGAATAATCCGTTGCTAATTTCAATGGTCATACTATAGGAGGAAAGACAATTAGCAACGGAATAATCCGTCACTAAGTTCAATGGTGATATGTCGACTAGTTTGGAAGGAGAGAAGATTAGCGACGGATTATTCCGTCGCTAATTTCAATGGTATACCTTTAAAAGAAAGAAAGTTAGCGACGGAATAATCCGTCACTAAGCTCAATGGTATAGTTTTGAGAGAATGAGAATTAGCGACGGATTACTCCGTCGCTAAATTCAATGGTCATACTTGGAAGGAAATAGAATTAGCGACGGATACGCCGTCGCTAATTTCATTGGTATACTTTTGAAAGAAAGAGAATTACTGACGGCATAACTGTCGCAAATTTCAATGGCAGTAATTTGGAAGAAAAGAGAATTAGCTACAGAAATCCATCGCTAATTTCAATGCTTATACTTTTGAAAGAAACGGGATTAGCGACGGAATGTTCCATCCCTAAGTTCAGTGGGTATATTTTTGAGAGAAAGAGAATTAGCGACTGAATAATTCGTCGCTAATTTCAATGGTGATAGTTTGTGAGAATTAGCGACGGAATAATCCGTAGCTAATAAGCAATGGATATTCCGCCGCTAATTCCAATGTCTATCATTTTAGTTGGGGATTTTAGCTAGGTTGTTTCCCTCCTTATATTGTGAAAAAAATTTCCCTAACCCGCGCGTGCTTTACCCTTTCCCTTTCTTTTTTAAAATTTCCCTTTCTTTTATTCTCAGTTGCGATCTCCTCTCAGTCTGACACTCCTAGCCGATCTCTTGTTTTCTTTGGTGAAGAACCCACATTTTCCCTCTGCTTTGAGGTATAAATCCAATCTCTCACTAGTTTGATCTCTTGTTTTGAATTGGATTTCTAGGTTGGAATTGAAGGTTTTGAAGGATATTTCACGCAGCTTGATACGAGATCTACGCCTCAGGATTCCGCCTGCTCACATCACCCAACGCCTCCCTCACCTTCATGCCGACTCGGTCGCTTCTAGCTTTTCTTTCTACATGTTGGTTCATTTCTTTTCTTATCCTTTATATTTCTCCCAGGCGTCCACTCAATAAGCTGATCTTTTCCATGCATCATTGTTCTTGAACCTTCTGTCTCATACATTGATTTAATCTACACAACACTACATACCTTCTTTGATTTCTTAGTTTTTATTTATTTATTTGTTTCGGCACTGCACAACTATTCAAGTGTATTATGAATATTTTTTAACAATAGAGCATCCTAAGGTAAGCAAAACACCAGAACATTCCTTTGTTAGATAAATTTTAACAAGAGAACATCCTGAGGTAAAGGGTAACTTTGGCTACATTTGAATATATTTTGTTACGGATATATTTGGTAAGACAGATGTCATTGACCTAGGAACCACCTGTCACACACAGGACCGTGCCTCGTCCGCCACGTAGCATCTTTGGCCACGTGGCAATATCACCAAATAACCTTGCACAATTCCGTTCGGCAATAACGTGAAGAATAAATCCTGCGAACAAGTCCGTCGGAATTATAACAGCCCTCTTATACTAGGCGTGAGGTGAAAGAAAAGAGGTAAATATCTAACGCCTCTACAGTAAGTAGGCCTTATCCACTTACTTACTACAGTGGGCAGATATTTACTCTACTTACCTACAGGGCACCTACACACTAGGCAAATATTTTCCTACCGCCTTAGAAGATATTTACCTAGCCCACCGCCTTACCCCACCGCCTTTCATACCCCACCGCCTTGCAAGGTATTTGTTTAAACCGCCTCTAACTTGCTATAAAAAGTGAGGAAGGACAGAAAGGAAAGGATCCCGAAAAAAAGTACTCACTACATATTACACAAAGAATTGTCTAAGATTCCTTGCCCTGATTTCTGACTTAAGCATCGGAGCTAAATCCGGGCAGAAAGGCCCAATTCCGACCCCTTTTTCTCCCCTTTACAGGTCCATCAGCGGATAATTCCGGACGGAATTTCAGGGTGCATTCCGCGTTTCCCTGTTTATGAGCAGAAGTAAGCGTCCACACCAACTATAAATTTTAACCGTTAGTCAAAGGCTGAGACCAGATCACGAGGCCACAGTAGCCAAAGTGTGAGGTGAACCAGTTTTTGGCATCAACAGTTTGGCGCCGTCCGTGGGGACTCTTACGAAAAGCCAAATACCACTACCAGAAGATCAAAACGAATCCAAGGACAAGGAGCACCTACTAGCCCTGAAGGACCTGACGAAGTCCAAAGACATGAAGAAATCCGGTCGGACGATCCCCCCATCATATCTCCATCAGAAAATCCGTCCGTCCAACCCCAAGAGTCCATTCCGGAATTTTATCGTAACATGCAGCAGCAGCTAGAACAGTTGGCTCAAGCTGTCCATACGTTGACTCATCCTCCACCTCTCCCCACACAAGCTCCAACACCAAACGTATCAACGGTCCTGCTGGTCAATTTCGAAAGTAGAGGGAGGACAAGAACCCACACCCATAAAGAGAAAAGAGAAAGAACCGCCTTTTCCGCTAGTTCAGAACCCCCCTCCGTTCGACGTAGAGACCCAGCTGCCACAAGAACCGAACGGACAAGGATAGAACAGAGTAGTCCATCTATGCAAACCGTTGATAGAAGGACCCAGCGGCAGGATCTTTCCCAAGAAAACAGGAAATCCGAGCGACATATCCTCAACATGTGTTCGCCCTTTGTTAAGGAGATATTGGAAGAACGAGTTCCTGACAGCTTCAGGCCACCTATTATGACCGCATATGAGGGCAGAACCGACCCGTCCCGTCACCTGAAGTCTTTCCGATCGAAGATGCTCCTTACTGGAATTACCGACGCTCGTATGTGCCGAGCTTTTCCCGCCACCTTAGAGGGAAAAGCGCAAGACTGGTTTGTCGATCTTCCATCTAGTACAATTACTTCTTTTCAGATTTTAGCAGATCGCTTCCTAGCCTATTTTGCTAATTATTCAAGGCAAAAGAAAACCCCATCTACCCTTTTGCACGTTAAACAACGAAAGGGAGAAACGCTCCAAGCCTATTTAAATCGTTACATAGACAAAACAGCAAATGTTGCGGACCTTCTTCCATGAATGGCCTTAACCTTCTTAATGGAGGGGCTGTTAGACTCCCCCTTTCGTTTCTCCCTCACTTTGGATCCACCAAAGACAATTCCCGCCCTTATGAGCCTTGCCCAAAAATACATCAATTCCGAGGAAATTTATACGAGTTGGGAAGAAGAGACTTGACGTGGGCCTGTAGACACCCTAAAAGGAAAAACCTATCAAAGTGCCAACAGAAGGCCCCCGGATACACGGAAGGAAAGAAGATCATATAGGGACAACAAGGGCACAAACAGAAATCTGGAAACCTCAACACGCCCTCAACGACATATGTTGCAGCCCCGAGAACCTACAAAGGAAGGAAAAATTGTCAAATATGATCACCATACCCCACTAAATCAAACCAGAAGCCATATCCTCATGCAAATCAAAGAACAAAAGCTTTTGACGGGGCCAGAGCCTGCAAGAAATACCGAACGGCAAAGGAATAGCAAGAGATATTGCCAGTTTCATCAATCTAAAGGACACGACACGAAAAAGTGTACCCACTTAATGAATGCGATAGAGGATGTCGTTCGAAGAGGACAGTTAGAGCAATATATCAACCTTGAGATTCAGGAGGAGCCTGAAGCTTCGCAGCCTGAAGAAGAAAAAGGAGAGATGGTGGGGTTTATCAGTGGTGGCCCTGGTTGTGGAGGTGAAAGCTCCGCCTCTCGAAAAAGATATACCCGAATGGTGGGAACGACGCAAGAGACAGAAACACCGCGAAGAAGGTCTCGGCCCATGGCCCCCATCATTTTTTATGATAATGACGTCAGCAAGGTTCGTCATCCCCATGATGACGCACTGGTCATTGCCATCAAGGTCTCCAGCTTCCAAATGAAGAGGGTTCTAATAGATAGTGGAAGTTAAGTTGACATTCTCTTTTGGAGTGCTTTTGAAAGAATGAGATATGACGCGGATGATTTACTTCCTGTAAAATCATCCTTAGTAGGATTCTCCGGGGGGGTGATACAGCCAGAAGGAACGATCTCCTTACCAGTTACAGTAGGAGACTCACCAAGATCGTCAACCGTGACAACAAAATTCTTGGTCGTACGTTGTGCTTCAAGTTATAACGTGATCCTTGGTAGACCAACCCTCAACGCCCTGAAAGCCATCATCTCTACTTACCATCTTCTCCTCAAATTCCCAACTGAAGGTGGTAGTGGGGAAGTAAGGGGAGATCAACCTTTGGCTCGGCAGTGTTATGTCTCAACCCTCAAAGGGAAAGACCTAAGTAAAAGGAAAACAAAGGTTTCAGAAGCCATGCTAGTCAGCAGAATAGCCGAACGGGAAGATGAAGGGCTTCGACCTACACCAGTTGAAGAATTGCTAACAGTTCCCCTAGACGCAACCAGAACAGACCGCACGGTACGGATTGGGGCAAATTTGGCAATCGCGCAGCAAGAAGACCTCATGAGAGTATTAAGGGCAAATTCTGATCTCTTCGCTTGGTCATCAGAGGATATGCCAGGCGTGAAACGCGAGATCATAGAACACTGCCTCAATGTAGATCAGTCATTTAAACCTATGAAGCAGAAAAGAAGAAATTCCGCTCCAGAAAGGCAGAAGGCCGCAGAGGAAGAAGTACTGAACCTTTTAAAGGCTAAGTTTATCCGAGAGGTGTATTACCCAGAGTGGTTGGCCAATGTCGTTCTAGTAAAAAAGCAGTCCGGAAAATGGAGAATGTGCGTTGATTTCACAGACTTGAAGAAAGCTTGTCCAAAAGATTCGTTTCCTCTGCCATCAATTGATGGTTTAGTTGACTCTACAACGGGGCATGAGATGCTAAGTTTCTTGGACGCCTTTTCAGGCTACTACACCAGTAAGATCCTTAACGATGCGGAATCGAGATATCTGCCACTTGAAAAATTGGCCTTTGCTCTTATTACATCTGCTCGAAGATTGAGACCATATTTTCAAGCCCACAGGATCACAGTCTTGACTGATCAGCCATTAAAGCAAGTTCTTCATAAACCAGAGAATTTCGGACGCCTAGCCAAGTGGGTAATAGAATTAGGCGAGTTCGATCTAACCTATAAACCCCGAACGGCGATCAAGGCTCAAGTGCTGGCTGATTTCATCGCGGAATTAACTTTCCCGGCAAACGAGGGCGAATTCCTGTCACAAAATCCAGAAGAATGCCTTAGCATCCCGTGGTCCTTATACGTTGATGGATCTAAGAATCAAGAAAGATTAGGAGCAGGTTTCGTCCTTTATTCTCCTTCTAAATGGAAAGTGGCGACAGTGCTCAAGTTCCAATTCCGAGCGACTAACAATGAGGCCGAATACGAAGCTCTCATTGCGGGATTACACCTGGCCCGGGGACTCGGAATTCAGTGCCTGCATGTGTATTCCGATTCACAACTAGTCGTGAGCCACACCTTAGGCAGCTTCGAAGCAAAAGAAGAGAACATGGTCAAATACCAAGCAATAGTAAAGAAAATAGTACCATACTTCGCCTATTTCCGGGTTGAAAAAATTGGCCGAGCGCAAAACGAAGAGGCGGACGCCCTGTCTAAAAAGGCCACGGCACCAAACGGAGATACAGAGTCTTCTTTTAACCTGCAGTACCTTCCCACGAAAACTATAGATAGATTGGAAGGAGAGGTACAAAGTGTGGCCGAAGAGCCAAGTTGGATGGATCCCATAAGAAATTACCTACAAGGTCGGCCTGCACCACCCAACAAAGTAGAGGCCCCCAGATAATCGCACAAATCCGGGCCAAGCATAATCACCGTCATCAACGAAAGCCTCTACAAAAGGTCTTACACGCAACCTTTCTTACGATGCCTACATCCTACAGAAGCTAGCTATATCCTTCAAGAAATTCACCAAGGCATTGGTGGTGGTCACATAGGAGGCAAAGCCTTGAGTTATAAAGTCTTACGACAAGGTTATTATTGGCCAACGCTAACTCGAGATGCGATAGCGTTCGCTCGGAAATGTGATGCCTGCCAGCGGCATTCCAAAATTCAGAGGCGACCACCGGCACCACTTACGCCAATTATCAGTCCGCGGCCGTTTGCTATTTGGGGAGTTGATCTTTTAGGGCCATTCCCTACTTCGATCCGGCAGCTGAAGTTCCTAATAGTCGCTATCGACTACTTCACCAAATGGGTGGAAGTTGAGCCCTTAGCCAGGATCACAGAAAAAGCTTGCCAGGGATTCTTATGGCGAATGATCATCTGCAGATTCGGAATTCCAGTCGCCTTCATCTCCGATAATGGGCGACAGTTTGATAACCAGGCTTTCAAGAGTTTCGCTAGAAGCTCGGAATTGAATCCAGGCTGACTTCTGTAACACACCCTCAAGCCAAAGGTTAGGTAGAGGTAACAAACCCTACCTTGCTCCTGCACTCGAAAGCCCTGTATCCAAAAATGGAACCAATTGGGTGGAAGAAATTCCGAGCGCCCTTTGGGCCTATAGGACAACTGCCAGAACTCCCACAGGGGAAAGTCCATTTTCTCTCACTTACGGGTCCGAAGCCGTCATCCCCGCAGAAATAGGAATGCCTACTTTGCGAACACAACAGAAGTTCTCATCAGAAGAAAATGAGAAAAATCTCCGAGCGGAGCTAGACCTACTTAAAGAACGAAGAGAAATGGCAGAAATAAAGGCCGCTATCTATCGCCAAAGAGTCAAAAGGTTCTACAACACTAGGGTAAAAAGAGTCTTCTGCCAAGTCGGTGATCTGGTCCTAAGAGAAAATGAATTCCAAGGAAATAAAAGCCGAACGGGGAAGCTAACTCCTAACTGGGAAGGCCCTTACGTCGCAAGTAAAGGATCGCGTCCATGCCGACACCTATTATCTAGTAAATATGGATGCAAAACGCCAAGCGTCCGCTCCATCTTTGAACACTTACTACGCTACTATCAATGAGTTCTCAGAGTCGTCCCTTAAAATGTCACGGAATAAAGCTCAAGTCTTTCCCATTCTACTAAAATGCGGTGAAATTCCCATTCTACTAAAATGCGGTGAAATTCCCATTCTACTAAAATGTGGTGAAATTACCATTCTACTAAAATGTGGTGAAATTCCCATTCCTGAAAGACGAGTCAGAATTATCTTACACAGATAAACGACAACTCTCAAACGCAAAAAATTCCGATCAAAATATGAGACAACAACCTCATTTATGAAGACAAGTATCTTACTCAACAGCTTAGTCCCATGATTGGACCAAGAAGAGAAGAACCCACTACGAAGCTTACAAACCGAATGAGGAAGGGAAGACCTTACAAAGGACTTCAAAAATACCTCTCAGCGGTTTTCTTACATGGTTAAGGATAGCCATTACTCGGAAATAAATCTTCACCACCAGAAAGGTTTGCATTTCATTCATATCAAATAGAAGTTACATTTCAAGTAAACAAAAAAAAATTTTACAAAGGCATAAATAAAAAACCCCTAAGAAACGGGGCCTTCAGGCTGGTCGGCCATTACTGGAGGAACTTGAGTTGGAGGTTCCAAAGGGTTAGGGGCAGAAGCTTCTGGGGTCTTAATAATCTTTTTCTCTTTTAGTTCCATATAAATCTTCAAGACCCCAGCAAGCCCCATAGACAATACTTCTCCTGGAGGAACATGCTGGCTCACTTGGTGCACCACCGAATATATACGTGTGGCTCCATCTTTAACTTTTGCCCTGAGCCGGGCAACCTCCTTCTCTAGTTTATCCGCTCGCTCTATTAAATCCTTAATTTCTTGCGAGTCGGATTTAGGAGTTTTCAAACGGGAAGCCAAGTCTTCCTTAAGTGTGTCACGCTCCCCCTTTACTTCCGCGAACTCAGCTTGAGCGACAGTAAGCTCAAGAAATTTCAAATTTTAGATCCCATCGAACGGCAGCTCGCTCCTCCTGAGTAGATTTGAGTTCCTTCTTCAAACTGCTGGATTCGTTTTGTAACCCTTTAATATTCTCCTCAGCAGTCAGAAGAGAACCTTTGGAAATAGATAGCTGAGCCGCTAGATCGTTCTTCTCCTTCTCCATGGCAGACAGTTGCTGCAGCCGCTCGGCTTTATCTCGCTCAAGGGCCTGGATAGCGTTAAGCTGTTCTTTCTCCTTTTCCTCTAAAGCCACCACCCTAGAGCTTAATTGGGCAATGTCTGCCCTATTCGTTTCCATCTTTGCCAAATCTTCTTGGCAAAGATTATCAACTCGATCCGCCCAGTGCGCAGTCTACGGAATAACAAGACACTCGTAAAAACACACCAAGTTTAAAAAAAATAATAAAGAGAAATATGAGAACAGCCCTTACCAACATGACCGAACGGAATAATTGATAGGTGGCTTCTTCCCTCCCAGCCCTTCGGAGTTTCGTGGAGAGCTGCTCGGGCCTCATGGCCATCAAAACATCCTTTACGGACCCAGCGTCGCGAAAAGGAGTATCCTCAGAAGGTAGCTCCTTCTGCTTAGTGGCAGATCCCTTTAAGACTGAGTCCGCCACCCTCAGTTTGAATAGAAGGTCCGCTTCTCCTGCCTCCGCCTGTAAAATAGAACCTTTCTTAAAATGTGCCCTTAGAAAGTGCCTATATAAAGATTCTCACCTCAATAAGAAGGATATCCTCCGGCCGACTGGAAGAAGGACCTTCGGAAATTGGAGATAAAACCGGACGGACTTCTTCCGCACGACCTTCCTCTTGAGGCATCTTCACCTATTCCTCTACAATTCCGGGACCCGATACATCCTCGGAGTTCTTTCTCTTGGTCCTCCTCTCCCGTGAGGACCCTGCGTTGGGGGTAATTTTAACCCCCTTTGTGGAAGAGTCAGTCTCCTTTCTCTTCCTCTTCTTTCTCTCCGCTTTGGAGGTATCAGCCCCTGGGCCAGGTATTACTTCTTTCTTTTTCCGCCCGCGAGCCAAAGGCGGATGAACTTCGCCTTCGAAAGAAGCCAGAAGACCCTTCACATAGCTTAAGTCTTCGTCTTCCATCGGACTTTCTGCAAAACAAATTCCGAACGAGGTTAGACATCACAAGTCAAAATCAAACTAAATTAGGTACGCGAGCGAATCCTACCATTAGACACGATTAAACGACACTTAATGAGGTTTTCCTTGGTCAAAAACCTATCCAAATAGACTTTGGATAGCCCCGCCATGGACTTAAGAAGATTTCCCTATTCTTCTGACATCTCCTCACAAGTGATATCCGCACGGGGAACCTCCCACCTTGTTGGGATATCCCACTCGGACTTACACCTAACAAAGAAAAATTTGCTCTTCCATCGCTTGATGGAAGAAGGGACTTTCCCTAAAAACTTCCTCCCAGGGCGAGCCGAGAAATAGTACCAATCGACATTAGACTCCAAGCTAAGGCTAAACAACATGCGGAACCAGCCGAAGGTCGGATTTACTCCATAGTTCTTAAAAACCATGACAAATCCGTTGAGCAGTCTCCAAGAGTTCAGAGTTAACTGCGAGGGACACAAATGGTATTCCTCTAAGATTGCGTTGGCAAAATCAGAGAAAGGAAGCCTAAGCCCACCTAGCAACGCGTCCTGATAGACAGCTATCTCCCCCTCCCTGGGGCACTCGCCCTCTCCCCTGAACAAGGAACCCTAACTTCAAATAACGAGAGGTCTATCTCGTATCTCTCTACTAAGTCATCTATATCCTCCTGCCTTAGAAGGCTTATAAATGTGTCCGACCCTCTACCCATGGCCCTAGAGGCAGGATGAACCCGCGAACCCTGAACTGGAGCGCTTCCAAGTTCACCCGGAATCGCCGGAATCGCAACAGAGACCATAGGGTTGGATGGAGAAGGAATCGAGGACTCATGAGAAGAACTAGAGGAGGAAGAAACAACGCTAGCCATTACCTTAGAAAAGGAAAAAGACAATAAAAACGCAGAAAGCTCAAAACCAGGGCTCGCCGGAGAAGAGGAAATTTGGAGAAGAAGACGCGACACGATTTTCGAAACAACCTTTTGCTGCCTGTACGGTTCCCCTTATATGCAAAGGCAACGAATCCGTGGCCGTTAGATCTTAAGATTGTGTTCCGATCAGAGCCATTGAACCAAAGGTCCACAAATCTGAGCCGTTCAAATAAACCATCAAAACTCTGCCACGTCAGCGGTACCAAGCGCCGCCTGACACACATGGAAAGCCACGCCCATCACCCATCATGACGTTGACAAACGCGCACGCCACGCACATCGCGCCACTATCCTCCTTTAATGCTAAATAGCAGAAGAGACACGTGTCGTCTTAGGGAGCAGGGAACGTTGCGTACGTAGAAGGTAGAACATGTACCGTATAAGACAAAGCACACACTCCAACATAGGATCACCAAAATGCCAAAGGATTTACAAACAAAAACATGTTATCCGACGGACTAAAGTTAAAAATCCGCGGATCCATCCGAAGCCACGCTCGGATGAGACTCGGAGGAGATGCACGGACTCCCGCAACCGTCAATATCCTCGTTCCCACTAGGAGGACCTGGATCAGCACGGGGGCGAAGGTAGGGACCCACTTCTCTACGGCAGGAGTCGTCTCCAAACATCTCAAATTCGAAACGTACACCCCCAGCATAAGTGACAACTAAAAGGTCCCCCGCCTCAATGCCGTGATCAACATGAAAAGCCTCCTACACTGCATCGATACATATCTCACCTAGGTCCCCGTTAATCAATAGAACGCCTGGCCACACACAGCCGTTCGGACTTACTAGGTGGATAAACCCAGTCCTTAATTCCGACAGATGTTCGTGAAAGGAGCTGGGAATTCGCAAGTGACGAGAGCATTGGCTAAAAGTGAAGAATTTATAAAAAGACAAGCGTTGAGCCATGATACAAAAGTTTTCTGACTATGAACGTTACCCATACAAGCCCTTAAGTAGAAAAGCAGGCGAAAATTTCAGAGAAAAATCTACCTCGATAACAGCACAAAGAGAACACAGTAAACGTCGGTCACCTAGTAAAAACACATGTACCATAGCCATAGACGAAGCCCCCTCCTACATAGACGTGCCAACTAAGAAAAATACTTGTTCTCGAACCAAGCGAAACGTGCGATTAGCTCACCCCTCGCTCAGATTCTGTGAACAAGTACATTTTAGGGGGGACTAGTGTTACGGATATATTTGGTAAGACAGATGTCATTGACCTAGGAACCACCTGTCACACACAGGACCGTGCCTCGTCGGCCACGTAGCATCTTTGGCCACGTGGCAATATCACCAAATAACCTTGCGAACAAGTCCATCGGAATTATAACAGCCCTCTTATACTAGGCGTGAGGTGAAAGAAAAGAGATAAATATCTAACGCCTCTACAGTAAGTAGGCCTTATCCACTTACTTACTACAGTGGGCAGATATTTACTCTACTTACCTACAGGGCACCTACACACTAGGCAAATATTTTCCTACCGCCTTAGAAGATATTTACCTAGCCCACCGCCTTACCCCACCGCCTTTCATACCCCACCGCCTTGCAAGGTATTTGTTTAAACCGCCTCTAACTTGCTATAAAAAGAGAGGAAGGACAGAAAGGAAAGGATCCGAAAAAGTACTCACTACATATTACACAAATAATTGTCTAAGATTCCTTGCCCTGATTTCTGACTTAAGCATCGGAGCTAAATCCGGGCAGAAAGGCCCAATTCCGACCCCTTTTTCTCCCCTTTACAGGTCCATCAGTGGATAATTCCGGACGAAATTTCAGGGTGCCCTCCGCGTTTCCCTGTTCCTGAGCAGAAGTAAGCGTCCAAACCAACTATAAATTTTAACTGTTTGTCAAAGGCTGAGACCAGATCATGAGGCCACAGTAGCCAAAGTGTGAGGTGAACCAGTTTTTGGCATCAACATATTTGAATGCCCTAGCTATATTTCGATATATTCGTTTCTTGAATTAGAGGCAGCAGAACATTCACAGTGGTGTTTCGATATTGGACTTAGGAAAAAAAAATGGTGCTTAAATGACTTCAAAGTATGATATACAAATTGCATTTATTATATTAATGTAGTCAATGCTTTGATCAAGCATTGAATTTATTATTTTGTTGAGATGGATGTCTTGTTTTCTCATTGTGAAGATGTAAAAGAGAAAGATGGATATCTTAAATTTTAGATTCATGATCATTTTGCAACCATTTTTTTTCTAAAGATAAATTAAGTTAAGTTTATGGAGTGACAATGACAATAACAAGTGATACTAAAAAATTGATTAGAGATTACAGAAGAGACTATCCAAATCTTTATATAGTGATGATCGCAGTATACATTTGTCTTCAGCTTCCAATTTTATCAATTGACCAGTATATATTTAAATTAGGTTATTTTTTTCAATGAATGCGAACATGTCACTAGAAACTAGGTTAATAAAGTTAATTTTCAATGAATACAAATGTTTTTTTCAGAACTGATTAGAGATTACAGAAGAGATTATCCAAATTATTTTTCAATTGACTAGGATAATATAAATTAGGTTAATTTTCAATATTTTGTCGTATTTGAGTAGCACACATTATCTTGACTTTTTGTATATTCACATACTAATTGTTTTAGCATAGTCATATTTTGTTTCATAAAAAGTGTTAGATTCATGGAATGAATATTCTTTATTTAAAGCTTTTTAGAAATATCTTGCCAGAGTTGTCACATATCTGGTTTCTATCTGCTTAAGGCATCCCCTTTGATGAAATTTTTGAGATCAATGAATAGATATAGTGCAGGAGACATCTAAACAATGCATCTGGTATCATCGTGTTCTCTAGTTCTCTCTTTGCATTGCTTTTCAGATTCTTCTCCAATTGTAACTCATGTAGTTGATCATGTAGTTGTGTTTTTTTTCCTGTACTTATCCTAGTTACCAAAGGAACTACAATGTGGAGAACCCATTTGACTGGATGGAATTCATTTCACTGCAGTGAGTATACCTCATCTGTTATGCCTTTATTCTTCTCCTTGCAGTTGTCTTAAATGTACTGAAGTTTCAACATATACTTTATGTTACAGATATATTTGGTAAGACAGATGTCATTCACCTAGGGACCACCTGTCACACACAGGACCGTGTTTCTTGGGCCACATAGCATCTTTGGCCACGTGGCAATATCACCAAATAACCTTGCACAATTCCGTTCGGCAATAACATGAGGAATAAATCCTGCGAACAAGTCCGTCGGAATTATAACAACCCTCTTATACAAGGCGTGAGGTGGAGGAAGAGAAGTAAATATCTAACGCCTCTACAGTAAGTAGGCCTTATCCACTTACTACAGTGGGCAGATATTTACTCTACTTACCTACAGAGCACCTACACGCTAGGCAGATATTTTCCTACCGCCTTAGAAGATATTTACCTAGCCCACCACCTTACCCCACCGCCTTTCATACCCCACCGCATTGCAAGATATTTGTTTAAACCGCCTCTAACTTGCTATAAAAGGAGAGGAAGGATAGAAAGGAAAGGATCCGGAAAAAACACTCACTACACATTACACAAAGAATTGCCTAAGATTTCTTACCCTGATTTCTGACTTAAGCATCGGAGTTAAATCCGGGCAGAAAGGCACAATTCCGACCCCTTTTTCTCCCCTTTACAGGTCCATCAGTGGATAATTCCGGACGGAATTTCAGGGTGCCCTCCGTGTTTCCCTGTTCGTGAGCAGAAGTAAGCGTCCACACCAACTATAAATTTTAACCGTTTGTCAAAGGCTGAGACCAGATCACGAGGCCACAGTAGCCAAAGTGTGAGGTGGACCAGTTTTTGGCATCAACAGTTTGGCGCCGTCCGTGGGGACCCTTACGAAAAGCCAAATGACCACTACCAGAAGATCAAAACGAATCCAAGGACAAGGAGCACCTACTAGCCCTGAAGGACCTGGCGAAGTCCAAAGACATGAAGAAATCCGGTCGGACGATCCCCCCATCGTACCTCCATCAGAAAATCCGTCCGTCCAACCCCAAGAGTCCATTCCGGAATTTTATCTTAACATGCAGCAGCAGCTAGAACAGTTGGCTCAAGCTGTCCATACGTTGACTCATCCTCCACCTCTCCCCACACAAGCTCCAACACCAAACGTATCAACGGTCCCGCTGGCTAATTCCGAAAGTAGAGGGAGGACAAGAACCCGCACCCATAAAGAGAAAAGAGAAAGAACCGCCTTTTCCGCTAGTTCAGAACCCCCCTCCGTTCGACGTAGAGACCAAGCTGCCACAAGAACCGAACGGACAAGGATAGAACAGAGTAGTCCATCAATGCAAACTATTGATAGAAGGACCCAGCGGCAGGACCTTTCCAAAGAAAACAGGAAATCCGAGCGACATATCCTCAGTATGTGTTCGCCCTTTGTCAAGGAGATATTGGAAGAACGAGTTCCTAACGGCATCAGGCCATCTGAAGTCTTTCCGATCGAAGATGCCTCTCACTGGAATTACCGACGCTCGTATGTGCCGAGCTTTTCCCGCCACCTTAGAGGGAAAAGCGCAAGACGGGTTTGTCGATCTTCCATCTAGTACAATTACTTCTTTTCAGATTTTAGCAGATCGCTTTCTAGCTAATTTTGCTAATTACTCAAAGCAAAAGAAAACTCCATCTACCCTTTTTCACGTTAAACAATGAAAGGGAGAAACGCTCCTAGCCTATTTAAATCGTTACATAGACGAAACAGCAAATATTGCGGACCTTCTTCCGCGAATGGCCGTAACCTTCTTAATGGAGGGGCTGTTAGACTCCCCCTTTCGTTTCTCCCTCACTTTGGATCCACCAAAGACAATTCCCGCCCTTATGAACCATGCCCAAAAATACATCAATTCCGATGAAATTTATACGGGTTGGGAAGAAGAGACTCGACGTGGGCCTGTAGACACCCTAAAAGGAAAAACCTACCAAAGTGTCAACAGAAGGCCCCCGGATATACGGAAGGAAAGAAGATCATATAGGGACAACAAGGGCACAAACAGAAATCTGGAAACCTCAACACGCCCTCAACGACATATGTTGCAGCCCAGAGAACCTACAAAGGAAGGAAAAATTGACAAATATGATCACCATACCCCACTAAATCAAACCAGAAGCCATATCCTTATGCAAATCAAAGAACAAAAGCTTCTGACATGGCCAGAGCCTACAAGAAATACCGAACGACAAAGGAATAGCAAGAGATATTGTCAGTTTCATCAATCTAAAGGACACGACACGGAAAAGTGTACCCACTTGATGAACGCGATAGAGGATGTCGTTCGAAGAGGACAGTTGGAGCAATATATCAACCTTGAGATTCAGGAGGAACTTGAAGGTTCACAACCTGAAGAAGAAAAAGGAGAGATGGTGGGATTTATTAGTGGTGGCCCTGGTTGTAGAGGTGAAAGCTCCGCCTCTCGAAAAAGTTATGCCCGAATGGTGGGAACGACGTAAGAGACAGAAACACCACGAAGAAGGTCTCGACCCATGGCTCCCATCATTTTTTATGATAATGATATCAGCAAGGTTCGTCATCCCCATGACGAGGCACTGGTCATTGCCATCAAGGTCTCCAGCTTCCAAATGAAGAGGGTTCTTATAGATAGTGGAAGTTCAGTTGACATTCTCTTTCGGAGTGCTTTTGAAAGAATGAGATATGATGCGGATGATTTACTTCCTGTAAAATCTCCTTAGTAGGATTCTCCGGGGGGGTGATACAGCCAAAAGGAATGATCTCCTTACCAGTTACAGTAGGAAATTCACCAAGATCATCAACCGTGACAACAAAATTCTTGGTCGTGCGTTGTGCTTCAAGTTATAACGTGATCCTTGGCAGGCCAACCCTCAACGCCCTGAAAGCCATCATCTCTACTTACCATCTTCTCCTCAAATTCCCAACTGAAAGTGGTAGTGGGGAAGTAAGAGGAGATCAACCCTTGGCTCGGCAATGTTATGTCTCAACCCTCAAAGGGAAAGCTCTAAATAAAAGGAAAACAAAGGTTTCAGAAGCCATGCTAGTCAGCAGACTAGCCGAACGGGAAGATGAAGCGCTTCGACCTACACCAGTTGAAGAGTTGCTAACAGTTCCCTAGACGCAGAGCATCGCATGCACGGATTGGGGCAAATTTGGCAACCACACAGCAAGAAGACCTTATGAGAGTATTAAGGGCAAATTCTGATCTCTTCGCTTGGTCATCAGAGGATATGCCAGGCGTAAAACGCGAGATCATAGAACACCATCTCAATGTAGATCCGTCATTTAGACCTATGAAACAGAAAAGAAGAAATTCCGCTCCAGAAAGACAGAAGGCCGCAGAGGAAGAAGTCTTGAACCTCCTAAAGGCTAAGTTTATCCGAGAGGTGTATTACCCAGAGTGGTTGGCCAATGTCGTTCTAGTAAAAAAGCCGTCCGGAAAATGGAGAATGTGCGTTGATTTCACAGACTTGAACAAAGCTTGTCCAAAAGATTCGTTTCCTCTGCCATCAATTGATGGTTTGGTTGACTCTACAACGGGGCATGAGATGCTGAGTTTCTTAGACGCCTTTTCAGGCTACAACCAAATCCGAATAGCCAAAGACGACGAAGAAAAAACGTCCTTCATTACAAGCACTGGAACTTACTGTTATACGGTGATGCCGTTCGGCCTAAAAAATGCTGGAGCCACCTTCCAAAGGCTCATAAATACAGTCTTCAAAGAGCAGATTGGTAGAAATGTTGAAGCGTATGTGGATGATATCTTGGTGAAGAGCCGAAAAGCCGCTGAACACCTATCAGACTTACAAGAGGCTTTTCAGTCGCTCCGGAGTTACACTATGCGGTTAAACCCGAATAAATGTTCCTTCGGTGTCCGATCAGGGAAGTTCTTGGGATTTATCTTGACACAAAGAGGAATAGAAGCAAATCCAGAAAAGATCAAAGCTATTCTTGACATGGGATCACCCAAAAGTCTTCAAGAAATTCAACGGCTTAATGGACGCCTGGCGGCACTTGGCAGATTCATCTCCAAAGCCGGAGAGAAAAATCTCCCACTCTTTCAAGCCTTGCGAAAAGCACCAAAAATGGATTGGACGAAAGAATGTGAAAAAGCCTTTCAGGGGCTTAAAGATTATCTCCGATCGCCTCAGCTACTAGCTAAACCACAAGTGGGAGAAGAGCTCTACATCTACTTAGCCGTTGCCCCGCAAGCAGTTAGTGTGGTCCTTTTGAAAGAAGACAACGGAGTTCAAAAACCAGTCTACTACACCAGTAAGATCCTTAACGATGCGGAATCGAGATATCTGCCACTTGAAAAATTGGCCTTTGCTCTTATTACATCTGCGCGAAGATTGAGACCATATTTTCAAGCCCACAGGATCACAATCTTGACTGATCAGCCATTAAAGCAAGTTCTTCATAAACCGGAGAATTTCGGACGCCTAGCCAAGTGGGTAATAGAATTAGGCGAGTTCGATCTCACCTATAAACCCCGAACGGCGATCAAGGCTCAAGTGCTGGCTGATTTCATCGCGGAATTGACTTTCCCGGCAAACGAGGGCGAATTCCCGTCACAGAATCCAGAAGAATATCTTAGCATCCCGTGGTCCTTATACGTTGATGGATCGGCAACTGAAGAAAGATCAGGAGCATGTTTCGTCCTTTATTCTCCTTCTAAATAGAAAATGGCGACAGTGCTCAAGTTCCAATTCCGAGCGACTAACAATGAGGTCGAATACGAAGCTCTCATTGCGGGAATACACCTGGCCCGGGGGCTAGCAATTCGGTGTCTGTATGTGTATTCCGATTCACAGCTAGTCGTGAGCCACACCTTAGGCAGCTTCGAAGCAAAAGAAGAGAACATGGTCAAATACCAAGCAATAGTAAAGAAAATAGTACCATACTTCGCCTATTTCCGGGTTGAAAAAATTGGTCGAGCACAAAACAAAGAGGCGGACGCCCTGTCTAAAAAGGCCACGGCACCAAACGGAGATACAGAGTCCTCTTTTAACCTGTAGTACCTTCCCACAAAAACTATCGATAGATTGGAAGGAGAGGTATAAAGTGTGGCCGAAGAGCCAAGTTGGATGGATCCCATAAGAAATTACCTACAAGGTGGGCCTGCACCACCCAACAAAGTAGAGGCCCAACGAATCGCTTACAAATCCGCTCAATACACCATCATCAACGAAAGCCTATACAAAAGGTCTTACACGCAACCTTTCTTGCGATGCCTACATCCTACAGAAGCTAGCTATATCCTTCAAGAAATTCACGAAGGCATCGGTGGCGGTCACATAGGAGGCAAAGCCTTGAGTTACAAAGTCTTACGACAAGGTTATTACTGGCCAACGCTAACTCAAGATGCAATAGCGTTCGCTCAGAAATGTGATGCCTGCCAGCGGCATTCCAAGATTCAGAGACGACCACCGGCACCACTTACGCCAATTATCAGTCCGCGGCCGTTTGCTATTTGGGGAGTTGATCTTTTAGGGCCATTCCCTACTTCGATCCGGCAGCTGAAGTTCCTAATAGTCGCTATCGACTACTTCACCAAATGGGTGGAAGTTGAGCCCTTAGCCAAGATCACAGAGAAAGCTTGTCAGGGATTCTTATGGCGAACGGTCATCTGCCGATTCGGAATTCCAGTCGCCTTCATCTCCGATAATGGGCGACAGTTTGATAACCACGCTTTCAAGAGTTTCTGTTTAGAGCTCAGAATTGAATCCAGGCTGACTTCTGTAACACATCCTCAAGCCAATGGCCAGGTAGAGGTAACAAACCGTACCTTGCTCCAGACCCTGAAAGCCCGGGTATCCAAAAATGGAACCAATTGGGTGGAAGAAATTCCGAGCGCCCTTTGGGCCCTCTGGGACAACCGCGAGAACTCCCGGGGGAAAGTCCATTTTCTCTCACTTACGGGTCCGAAGCCATCATCCCCGCAGAAATAGGAATGCCTACTTTGCGAATACAACAGAAGTTCTCATCAGAAGAAAATGAGAAAAATCTCCGAGCGGAGCTAGACCTACTTGAAGAACGAAGAGAAATGGCAGAAATAAAGGCCGCTGTCTATCGCCAAAGAGTCAAAAAGTTCTACAATACTAGGGTAAAAAGAGTCTTCTTCCAAGTCGGTGATCTGGTCCTAAGAGAAAATGAATTCCAAGGAAATAAAAGCCGAACGGGGAAGCTAACTCCTAACTGGGAAGGCCCTTACGTCGTGCAAAGGATCGTCCGAGCTGACGCCTATTATCTAGTAAATATGGAGGGAAAAAAGCTCAAGCGTCCATTCCATGCTGAACACTTATGGCGCTACTATCAATGAGTTCTGTAGCTGTCTCTTAAAATGTCACGGAATAAAGCTCAAGTCTTTCCCATTCTACTAAAATGCGGTGAAATTCTCATTCTACTAAAATGCGGTGAAATTCCCATTCTACTAAAATGTGGTGAAATTCCCATTCCTGAAAGACGAGTCGGAATTATCTTACACAGATAAACGACAACTCTCAAACAAGGGGCAAAAATCCCGATCGAAATATGAGGCAACAATCTTATTTATGAAGGCAAGTACCTTACTCAACAGCTTAGTCCCATGATTGGACCAAGAAGAGAAGAGCCCGCTACGAAGCTTGCCTTACAAACCGAATGAGGAAGGGAAGACCTTACAAAGGACTTCAAAAATACTTCTCAGCGGTTTTCTTACATGGTTAAGGATAGCCATTACTCGGAAATAAATCTTCACCACCAGAAAGGTTTGCGTTTCATTCATATCAAATAGAAGTTACATTTCAAATAAACAAAAAATTTACAAAGGCATATCATAAAAAACCCCTAAGAACCGGGGCCTTCAGGCTGGTCAGCCACTTCTGGAGGAACTTGAGTTGGAGGTTCCAAAGGGTTAGGGGCAGAAGCTTCTGGGGTCTTAATAATCTGTTTCTCTTTTAGTTCCATATAAATCTTCAAGACCCTAGCAGGACCCATAGATAACACTTCTCCTGGAGGAACATGCTGGCTGACTTGGTGCACCACCGAATATATACGTGTGGCTCCATCTTTAACTTTTGCCCTGAGCCAGGCAACCTCCTTCTCTAGTTTATCCGCTCGCTCTATTAAATCCTTAATTTCTTGCGAGTCAGATTTAGGAGCTTTCAAACGGGAAGCCAAGTCTTCCTTGAGTGTGTCACGCTCCCTCTTTACTTCCGCCAACTCAGCTTGAACGGCGGTAAGCTCAGCAGCCTTCAGCTTTAGATCCCATCGAGCGGTAGCTCGCTCCTCCTGAGTAGATTTGAGTTCCTTCTTCAAACTACTGGATTCGTTTTGTAACCCTTTGATATTCTCCTCAGCAGTCAGAAGAGAACCTTTGGAAATAGATAGCTGAGCCGCTAGATCGTTCTTCTCCTTCTTCATGGCAGATAGTTGTTGCAGCCGCTCGGCTTTATCTCGCTCAAGGGCCTGGATAGCGTTAAGCTGTTCTTTCTCCTTTTCCTCTAAAGCCACCACCCTAGAGCTTAATTGGGCAATGTCTGCCCTATTCGTTTCCATCTTTGCCAAATCTTCTTGGCAAAGATTATCAACTCGATCCGCCCATTGTACAGTCTACGGAATAACAAGACGCTCGTAAAAACATACCAAGTTTAAAAATAAAGAGAAATATGAGAACAGCCCTTACTACCATGGCCGAACGAAATAATTGATAAGTGGCTTCTTCCCTCCCAAAATTGAGGAGTTTCAGGTGGAGAGCCGCCGGGCCTCATGGCCATCAAAACATCCTTTACGGACCCAAATACGCGAAAAGGAGTATCCTCAGAAGGTAGCTCCTTCTGCTTAGTGGCAGATCCCTTTAAGACTGAGTCCGCCACCCTCAGTTTATCTAGAAGGGCCGCTTCTCCTGCCTCCGCCTGTAAAATAGAACCTTTCTTGAAATGTACCCTTAGAAAGTGCCTATATAAAGATTCTCACCTCAATAAGAAGGATATCCTTCGGCCGACTCGAAGAAGGACCTTCGGAAATTGGAGATAAAACCGGACGGACTTCTTCCGCACGGCCTTCCTCTTGAGGCGTCTTCGCCTGTTCCTCTACAATTTTGGGACCCGATACGTCCTCGGAATTCTTTCTCTTGGTCCTCCTCTCCCGTGAGGACCCTGCGCTGGGGGTACTTTTAACCCCCTTTGTGGAAGAGTCAGTCTCCTTTCTCTTCCTCTTCTTTCTCTCCGCTTTGGAGGTATCAGCCCCTGGGCCAGGTATCACTTCTTTCTTTTTCCGCCCGCGAGCCAAAGGCGGATGAACTTCGCCTTCGAAAGAAGCCAGAAGACCCTTCACATAGCTCAAGTCTTCGTCTTCCATCGGACTTTCTGCAAAACAAATTCCGAACGAGGTTAGACATCACAAGTCAAAATCAAACTAAATTAGGTACGCGAGCGAATCCTACCATTAGACACTATTAAACGACACTTAATGAGGTTTTCCTTGGTCAAAAACCTATCCATATAGACTTTGGATAGCCCCGCCATGGACTTAAGAAGTGTAACGCCCCGGTTTTCTTGGCGACTGGTATAAAGGATTAAATAACTATTAACTAAATATTGGTGTTTAAGAATTTAAGAAGGGGATTTAGACATAAATACCATGTGCAATATTTTTATCAAAGTGGTGACGATTAATCTTTTAGTGTGCATAAGTTAAAGTTTGGAATTATTAATGTTGATAGAGAAGTATTTGAATGAATAGTGAGGGGTTGTGACAATTAATTAGTTAAATGAGGGTAAAATCTAATAGACTTAGTTGGGCCTTGGAGGTTTCTTTCTCTTGGACCGGGCCTAGTGAAAGGGTGTGGTGTAATAAGACTAGTGTTAGATAAGGAAGAGAGAGAGAGTTAATGAACTTTTTAAGAGGAATTAATTCATGACCTAGGTTTTTATTTAGAAAAGCTTGTGACAATATTTTGGTCTAAGTATAAAATATAAAATAGATGGTTTGAGGTTTTAATAGGTTCCTGTGACATATAGATGAATGAATGGTATTTCTCAATATAGTAAAGTCCTAGGTTTAATAAGAATGGATTGTATTAGAGGAGAGGAAAAAAAGATATGAAACAGAGGGGGAGCTGTTAGTCCTTCTTCAGTGTGACAGGGAGAGAGGGGTAATTGGGGAGAAGATGGAAGCTGGAGGTGGAGCTGAAGGTGGTCGTGGCGTTCTGCATGTGCGGAGAAAGGAGCTTCTGCCACGCAGCTTACCAGTGAAGGTGCACGAAGCTAAGAGAGCTGCAGCCGTGCCTTGGTGGGGGACCTCTGACGCGCACCGCCAGCCCAGCTTTGAACTCCAATCACTGTTCTTTGTCCCCACCACAACACCGGCCGGCTCTTGGTTTTGCTGTTCCTTCTCTGTCTGCAGTTCCGGCCAGCAGCTTCCCTGATCCTTGAATTGGTTTCCGGCCAGCTTCTGCGTGATGTTCTGCAACCTTCTCTGGTCAGCCGGCTGAGTTCGTCCAACGTTTGGGTTCCGGTCATCGTCGGCTGACTGTCCCAACAAGCAAGCAAGGTATACATTCAGTTGGAAGATGAGGCTCAATGTAGCTTAGTTGCTGAATTTATGAGCATTGGAGGTCGGTAATGGTTGTGGGTTGTAGTTGCTATTGTTCTTGTATGGTTGTATTAAATTGGGACTCCATGACTCAAAAGACATGTGTTGAAGTGAAGTTTAGTCATGTCCATCATGTATTCGATGAAATGTCTAAGCCCTAATTAACATGTATTGAAGCTATTTGATGCCTATTAAGTGTTTGTGGTAATGTCTCTTTGAATTATTAGTAGAGCTTGTTGGTAAGAAGAACAAATAATGTGGTTGTTGTATTAGAATTTAAGCTTGCTTGTAGGCAATTTGCAATACGAAATTAGAGGAAAGGTACTCTGTGGAACTTTATCATGCCTATCAGATGTATGATAAAATGTCTGAGTGTGTTGTTTTAGTTGCTCAAGCTGCTGTTAAGGTTGTAGTGGTGTTCTATTTTGTACACTTAGAATTTATGGTTTCAAAGAGAGGAGTTTGTAAGGAATTTCTGTTAAAACCAACAGTGCATTGAAGGAGTTTGATGAGTTGTTTCAGAGAGGCAGTGGTCATAAGGAAGTTCATAGTTGTGTTACAAATTTACTCATACCTTGTGGAACATCTGGCTTGTTCCCTATGAGTGGTTGGAACCGAGTACAATGGAGAAGTGTCAACACTTATTTGATGGAATGGTTGTAAGAGCCATTAGCTGTGATTGAGTAGTGTAAGTAGCTTGTTAATAGGTTCCATACTAAGTTGTATTTGTGTTTTATTAGAGTGGCAGTGAGATGGCTTAGTGAAGACTGTTATGAATGTTTCCATCATACTTGTATTGAGTCGGAAGAGCTGTAGTCTTATGATTGGTAAACGGTCAAATTTAGGATTGCCATAGCATTATTCCTGGCCAGCAGGTGATTGTGGAGATGCTTCTGAGAACCTAGTTTAAGTTAATGGTGTTAGCTGATCCTGTACAGAATGCTTGGAGTTTCAGTGTACCTGTGTAACCATGAACATTGATCTCATTAGTGGCTTAATTAAGGTAGAGGTCAAGATAATATTGATGACCATTAAGCCAATAGAGAGTTATGTGCTTTCATGCTTAGTATAGATTGTTGTTTAATGAGGTATACTTTTCATGCTTGTAGTTGGGCCTTAAGTTGGTTAGACTTGGGCCCATAGTTATTTTGTTGGATAGAATTGGTAATAAGAATGTAGAATTCCTGAGTTAATAGTTCTATTCTTTTAATTAAGGGAAAGAGACAACTAAGACGGGATCCTCGGGAGTTCCGAACCAGACTTGATTTGCTTAGGACGACAGGTGAGTGGACCTACTGTACATGCTCGTATTTTGATCGGGATTTATCCTGTTTTCAGTTTATATTCTTTGGATAAGGTTTTACTCCGGGTTTGAGAATGATTCTGATCGGCTATGATTTATTCTCGGTTTGAGAATGCTTACGATTATTTACAGCTATTGTAGATTGATGTTTTCTGCATATGACTAGCTGTAGATCAATGAGATAGACATGAGATAGATATAGGACGTGAGCATCGATCTTTGCATCCTGTATAGATGATCCTTGCTATGCAGATGCGGCTCCGTTGAGCTAAGACCAACGTGATACCGAGTAGGGGAAAGGTTTTCTTGTTTTCAAAATGAACTTCTAGCATCAAAACCTTGTTTTAAAAATGAATTTATCTTGAAACCCTTTCCCGACTCTTTGGAGTGCTCGGTAATGAAAGTGAAGACATTACTGCATCGGGGAAACCTCGCGGCTTCACATACGTTCTGCATCGGGGGATACCTCGCGGCTATTTATCTGAGATCTTAGCAAGTTGATCCTACAGAGTGCATTCTTATCGATAGACGCTCACATATCTAGACATCTCATGAGACATAAACAGGCATGTTAGTGATTGATGACTTCTCGGGTTTTCTCGGACATTGCATTAGATGATCTTCCTAACTGCGAAGATAATGCATAGACTGTCCTGATTTACTGTATTTTCCGCATATATATGAGTAGAGATTACTTTCCATATACAAGATTATATTTTCAGATGCACGGGTCTTAGTGGACCTGACAGTAGGGGTCACATATCACTGAGCTCTGTAGCTCAGTCCCTCTTTCTTACTCACCCTGTGCAGGTAGCAGACAAAAGTCCGGGTAGAAACTAGATCCGGTGAGAAAGTGACATAGCTGGCTCTGGCGTCCCACAGTCATTTTCCTTTCCGTTGTGTACTCTGTAGATTATATGTTTATTTTATATTTGACTTTTGGAGACTAGACCCAGACGTGTAGTCTGTGGAGATCTGTATCAGATTCGTCTCTTTTGGTTGGAAGAGTTCCAGTTTTATTATGATTTACTATTACTGTCTCCAGATTATTCCGCAGATTTTTAGATCAGATTTGACAGCCTTGGGCTCAGGACACTCACCTGGGCTGGCTGGTGTGACACCTGTCCCTATGTGGGATTGGGGTGTTACATTTAGTGGTATCAGAGCATTATTATTGCTCTCAGATCTAGAGTTTAGGGGAGTCAGAGCCTTAGGGTGGGAGTCTGCGTCTCCAGAAGAATCTTAGTCAAATGAGTTTGACTTGGTGTCTTATTGCGGAACTAGGTCGCTCCTAATAATGATGCACTTTGTTCTTGTTTGTCAGATCCGACCATGTTTGATGAAGAACAGAAACAGGAGTTGGAGTCAGTTGGGGAGGATGTTGGGGATGAGCCAGACTATTGGTTCGAGTCAGAACCCAAAACCCCGGACCAGGAAGAGAGTTCTGAGGAGCTAGTGTTAGCCGCTCAAGACCCCGATTCCCCTAGTTCGAAACATAGCTCAGAGAGGCGGTCCAGGCGTAACTCGACATTCTCATAGCGAATCCACGTGGTAATGAGGCTCCTACCACTCTTGCCCTTCCTTTTTTGGCGGATCATCGGGCTTGACTCGGATGGTGAGGTGGAGCACACAGATGATAGCCAGGAATGACGCTTTGTGTGACAGAATTTTAAAAGAAGAAGGACGACCACGACGGAATTCTAATCCCTGGAGGTTTGTTAACACCCGTGGTCCTTGCTACGTTTCCCCGGTTAAAGGACCCTTACCTGCGGGAAGAGAATGGACCAGATGTGACCGTTGCGGAGGAGCCCGCCAAGACCCAATGATGACCTGGGCTGGTGCAGAATGGTGTCGCCGTTGCGGTGGCAGAGGCGCCCGGGCTGTAGATGAGAAAGTTTCCCCTCCCTGGTGTTTCAAGTGTAACAGCCGAGAGCATTACACGGAAGGATGTCTTAAAGATCAAAGAAAGAAACTCAGGCGGGACGATAAGGCGCGGCAATATCGCCAGAGCCTCCGCACTGCGATACGACGAGTGGTAGGAAGTTCGAAACGAGAAACGGGACAGACCTCCGGGACTAAGCCACGATCTTGAAGCTTCTGAGAACTAGTAGTTGAGAGTTTTGCTGAGTATTTGGGGTCAGTTGACTCCCAGAGTGGATGTAAAAATTAAAACGACTAGCTTGCTTGTAAATACTAACGACTTCTGTATAAATTAGTGTAAAATATATGTCAAGGGTTGACTATGCTATCTGCCTAATGGGTTTGATACCTTGTTCTTATTTCACAGCTAATAATGTCGCGGTCGACAAAGGGGAATTCTATTAAGTTGGGAGTAGCCCAAGGGGACTCCTTCAAGCTTATGACTTTTATTTCGAACCGCGCCCTAGGAACAACTTGGGGAATGAGACGGCTTAGGCATCAATTAATACGAAACAGTGCGGTTTGGAAGCGGCTAATGAATGATTATGATGGGAGAGTGCCAGGATCAGTGATTCTAGCCCAGAAATACCGCGGACGCTTCGCTCCTACTTATCTTTCACAAGCAAGTAAATCAGGGTCACGAGGAAAAGTTGGAACCGGTTGCCGCTACTGTGGAGGTTTCCATCAGGTATCACTTTGTTGGACGGTATGGTGTCGTCGTTGCGGAGACTTTGGACATCGGAGGGCGTCGGGCAGCGACAGTGACTTATCTTGTGAGTGCCCCAGTTGTGAAGGCAGACATTACCACATCGTGGGCAATCCGGAGGATACTTTTAAGTCAGGAAGAGGCGGGAGACCTTCAGACTCGGAAGGAACCCTACTCCCTGAGAATGACGCAGATCATGAAGACGGAAACAGTGCACCATAAATCATGTAAAACTAGTTCGGGACAAGGGTTGCCTTTTTCGACTAAGTCTAGTCGAAGAAACTTATTTTCTCTTCCTGGGAATGTAAGAGTATGTACCAGTTGGTACTAGTTATGGTTAAATACTGACACCACAGTGTTTTTAGTTTGAAGTACCACCTCTGTAGATATATATATCTTCGTTGCTTTGCTAGAGTCCTTCGACAACCAGAGCTCCTGTACTGGGGTCGAGTTGTAGAAAGATGTTCTTTTAAAGATGATGTTATCCTGTTGTATGTTTTCTCCCTTTTTGGAGTGTTGTATACTGAGTTTCAGTTACTCCAGGATTATTATTATGTTGTTGTGATTTTAGATGCCGATGACCAGGACAATGGACTTGGGTAGCGATGACCCATACTAAGGTTCAGGTTGTGTCTTAATGCCACAAGATAGAGTATCACGTGTGCAGCCAGAGAACTCCGAATTTCGTATAGTGAATAGAACAGTTCAAGATTTGGAGTTAGTGGCAGAGGTAAAGGTTATGAAGATCTGGCGTCACTATCTTTATGGTGAAGCCTGTAAAATCTTCACCGATCATGGGAGTCTAAAGTATCTGATGAATCAGAAAGAGATGAGTTTGTGGAACAGAGTGACATCTATAGTGTAGGTACTTTGGAGTTAACACCAAGTGTTGGCGACAATTCGGAAACGAGGAGATCAGATGAGCACGCAGCACCCTCACTTAGTTTAGTTATCTCTATACGGGAATTTCAAGGACGAAATTTCCTAAGGGTGGGAGAATTGTAACGCCTCGGTTTTCTTGGCGACTGGTATAAAGGATTAAATAACTATTAACTAAATATTGGTGTTTAAGAATTTAAGAAGGGGATTTAGACATAAATACCGTGTGCAATATTTTTATCAAAGTGGTGACGATTAATCTTTTAGTGTGCCTAAGTTTAAGTTTGGAATTGTTAATGTTGATAGAGAAGTATTTGAATGAATAGTGAGGGGGTGTGACAATTAATTAGCTAAATGAGGGTAAAATCTAATAGACTTAGTTGGGCCTTGGAGGTTTCTTTCTCTTGGGCCGGGCCTAGTGAAAGGGTGTGGTGTAATAAGACTAGTGTTAGATAAGGAAGAGAGAGAGAGTTAATGAACTTTTTAAGAGGAATTAATTCATGACATAGGTTTTTATTTAGAAAAGCTTGTGACAATATTTTGGTCTAAGTATAAAATATAAAATAGATGGTTTGAGGTTTTAATAGGTTCCTGTGACATATAGATGAATGAATGGTATTTCTCAATATAGTAAAGTCCTAGGTTTAATAAGAATGGATTGTATTAGAGGAGAGGAAAAAAAGATATGAAACAGAGGGGGAGCTGTTAGTCCTTCTTCAGTGTGACAGGGAGAGAGGGGTAATTGGGGAGAAGATGGAAGCTGGAGGTGGAGCTGAAGGTGGTCGTGGCGTTCTGCATGTGCAGAGAAAGGAGCTTCGCCAGCACTACGGTGAAGGTGCACGGAAGCTAAGAGAGCTGCAGCCGTGCCTTGGTGGGGGACCTCTGACGCGCACCGCCAGCCCAGCTTTGAACTCCAATCACTGTTCTTTGTCCCCACCATAACACCGGCCGGCTCTTGGTTTTGTTGTTCCTTCTCTGTCTACAGTTCCGGCCAGCATCTTCCCTGATCCTTGAATTGGTTTCCAGCCCGACTAAGCGTGATGTTCTCGCAACCTTCTCCTCGGGTCACCGGCCGAAGTTTGTCCAACGTTTGGGTTCCGGTCATCGTCGGCTGACTGTCCCAACAAGCAAGCAAGGTATACATTCAGTTGGAAGATGAGGCTCAATGTAGCTTAGTTGCTGAATTTATGAGCATTGGAGGTCGGTAATGGTTGTGGGTTGTAGTTGCTATTGTTATTGTATGGTTGTATTAAATTGGGACTCCATGACTCAAAAGACATGTGTTGAAGTGAAGTTTAGTCATGTCCATCATGTATTCGATGAAATGTCTAAGCCCTAATTAACATGTATTGAAGCTATTTGATGCCTATTAAGTGATTGTGGTAATGTCTCTCTGAATTATTAGTAGAGCTTGTTGGTAAGAAGAACAAATAATGTGGTTGCTGTATTAGAATTTAAGCTTGCTTGTAGGCAATTTGCAATACGAAATTAGAGGAAAGGTACTCTGTGGAACTTTATCATGCCTATCAGATGTATGAAAAAATGTCTGAGTGTGTTGTTTTAGTTGCTCAAAATTTCTATTGAGGTTGTAGTGGTGTTCTATTTTGTACACTTAGAATTTATGGTTTCAAAGAGAGGAGTTTGTAAGGAATTTCTGTTAAAACCAACAGTGCATTGAAGGAGTTTGATGAGTTGTTTCAGAGAGGCAGTGGTCATAAGGAAGTTCATAGTTGTGTTACAAATTTACTCATACCTTGTGGAACATCTGGCTTGTTCCCTATGAGTGGTTGGAACCGAGTACAATGGAGAAGTGTCAACACTTATTTGATGGAATGGTTGTAAGAGCCATTAGCTGTGATTGAGTAGTGTAAGTAGGTTGTTAATAGGTTCCATACTAAGTTGTATTTGTGTTTTATTAGAGTGGCAGTGAGATGGCTTGGTGAAGACTGTTATGAATGTTTCCATCATACTTGTATTGAGTCGGAAGAGCTGTAGTCTTATGATTGGTAAACGGTCAAATTTAGGATTGCCATAGCATTATTCCTGGCCAGCAGGTGATTGTGGAGATGCTTCTGAGAACCTAGTTTAAGTTAATGGTGTTAGTCGATCATGCATGTAATGCTTGGAGTTTCAGTGTACCTGTGTAACCATGAACATTGATCTCATTAGTGGTTTAATTACGGTAGAGGTCAAGATTATATTGATGACCATTAAGCCAATAGAGAGTTATGTGCTTTCATGCTTAGTATAGATTGTTGTTTAATGAGGTATACTTTTCATGCTTGTAGTTGGGTCTTAAGTTGGTTAGACTTGGGCCCATAGTTATTTTGTTGGATAGAATTGGTAATAAGAATGTAGAATTCCTGAGTTAATAGTTCTATTCTTTAATTAAGGGAAAGAGACAACTAAGACGGGATCCTCGGGAGTTCCGAACCAGACTTGATTTGTTTAGGACGACAGGTGAGTGGACCTACTGTACATGCTCGTATTTTGATCGGGATTTATCCTGTTTTCAGTTTATATTCTTTGGATAAGGTTTTACTCCGGGTTTGAGAATGATTCTGATAGGCTATGATTTATTCTCGGTTTTAGAATGCTTTCGATTATTTACAGCTATTGTAGATTGATGTTTTCTACATATGACTAGCTGTAGATCAATGAGATAGACATGAGATAGATATAGGACGTGAGCATCGATCTTTGCATCCTTTATAGATGATCCTTGCTATGCAGATGCGGCTCCGTTGAGCTAAGACCAACGTGATATCGAGTAGGGGAAAGGTTTTCTTGTTTTCAAAATGAACTTCTAGCATCAAAACCTTGTTTTAAAAATGAATTTATCTTGAAACCCGTTTCCCGACTCTTTGGAGTGCTCGGTACCCCGAGTGAAGACCAAGATCGGGGGAAACCTCACGGCTTCACATACAGCCCAGACCGGGGGATACCTCGCGGCTATTTATCTGAGATCTTAGCAAGTTGATCCTACAGAGTTGCATTCTTATCGATAGACGCTCACATATCTAGACATCTCATGAGACATAGACAGGCATGTTAGTGAATGATGACTTCTCGGGTTTTCTCGGACATTGCATTAGATGATTTTCGTGACTGCGAAGATAATGCATAGACTGTCCTGATTTATTGTATTTTCCGCATATATATGAGTAGAGATTACTTCCCATATACAAGATTATATTTTCAGATGCACGGGTCTTAGTGGACCTGACAGTAGGGGTCACATATCACTGAGCTCTATAGCTCAGACCCTCTTTCTTACTCACCACAATGCGGTATGAGACATAAAGTCCGGGTAGAAACTAGATCCGGTGAGAAAGTGACATAGCTGGCTCTGGAGTCCCACAGTCATTTTCCTTTCCGTTGTCTACTCTGTAGATTATATGTTTATTTTATATTTGACTTTTGGAGACTAGACCCAGACGTGTAGTCTGTGGAGGTCTGTATCAGATTCGTCTCTTTTGGTTGGAAGAGTTCCAGTTTTATTATGATTTACTATTACTGTCTCCAGATTTTTCCGCAGATTTTTAGATCAGATTTGACAGCCTTGGGCTAAGGACACTCACCTGGGCTGGCTGGTGTGACACCTGTCCCTATGTGGGATTGGGTGTTACAAGAAGATTTCCCTCTTCTTCTGACATCTCCTCACAAGTGATATCCGCACGGGGAACCTCCCACCTTGTTCGGATATCCCACTTGGACTTACACCTAACAAAGAAAAACTTGCTCTTCCATCGCTTGATGGAAGAAGGGACTTTCCCTAAAAACTTCCTCCCAGGGCGAGCCGAGAAATAGTACCACTCGCAGTTAACCAGCGGAAGGTCGGATTTACTCCATAATTCTTAAAAACTATGACAATTCGTTGAGCAGTCTCCAAGAGTTCGGAGTTAACTGCGAGTTACACAAACGATATTCCTCTAAGATTGCCTTAGCAAAATCAGAGAAAGGAAGCCTAAGCCCACCTAGCAACGCGTCCGTATAGACAGCTATCTCCCCCTCCCTGGGGGCACTCGCCCTCTCCCCTGAACAAGGAACCCTAACCTCAAATAACGAGAGATCTATCTCGTATCTCTCTACTAGGTCATCTACATCCTCCTGCCTTAGAAGGCTTATGAATGTGTCCGACCCTCTACCCATGGCCCAAGAGGCAGGATGAACCCACGAACCCTGAACTTGAGCGCCCCCAAGTTCACCCGGAATCGCCGGAATCGCAACAGAGACCATAGGGTTGGATGGAGAAGGAATAGAGGACTCATGAGAAGAACTAGAGGAGGAAGAAACAACGCTAGCCATTACCTTAGGGAAGGAAAAAGACAATAAAAACGCAGAAAGCTCAAAACCAGGGCTCGCCGGAGAAGAGGAAATCTGGAGAAGAAGACGCGACTCGATTTTCGAAACAACCTTTTGCTGCTTGTACGGTTCCCCTTATATACAAAGGCAACGAATCCGTGGCCGTTAGATCTTAAGATTGTGTTCCGATCAGAACCATTGAACCAAAGGTCCACAAATCTGAACCGTTCAAATATCCATCAAAATTCTGTCCACGTCAGCGATACCAAGCGCCGCCTGACACACATGGAAAGCCACGCCCATCACCCATCATGACGTTGACAAACGCGCACGCGACGCACGTCGCGCCACTATCCTCCTTTAATGCTAAATAGCAGAAGAGACACGTGTCGTCTTAGGGAGCAGGGAACGTTGCGTACGTAGAAGGTAGAACCTGTACCGTATAAGACAAAGCACACACTCCAACATAGGATCACCAAAATGCCAAAGGATTTACAAACAAAAACATGTTATCCGACGGACTAAAGTTAAAAATCCGCGGATCCATCCGAAGCCACGCTCGGATGAGACTCGGAGGAGATACACGGACTCCCGCAACCGTCACTATCCTCGTTCCCACTAGGAGGACCTGGATCAGCACGGGGGGGAAGGTAGGGACCCACTTCTCTACGGCATGAGTCGTCTCCAAACATCTCAAATTCGAAACGTACACCCCTCAAAGAGATAAGTGACAACTAAAAGGTCCCCGCCTCCATGCCGTGATCAACATGAAAAGCCTCCCACCTCGCATCGATACATATCTCACCGGTCCCCGTTAATCAATAGAACGGCCACACACACGGTAGATTCGGACTTACTAGGTGGATAAACCCAGTCCTTAATTCCGACAGATGTTCGTGAAAGGAGCTGGGAATTCGCAAGTGACGAGAGCATTGGCTAAAAGTGAAGAATTTATAAAAAGACAAGCGTTGAGCCATGATACAAAAGATTTCTGACTATGAACGTTACCCATACAAGCCCTTAAGTAGAAAAGTAGGCGAAAATCTCGGAGAAAAATCTACCTCGATAACAGCGCAAAGAGAACACAGTAAACGTCGGTCACCTATTAAAAACACGTGTACCATAGCCATAGACGAAGCCCACTCCTACATAGACGTGCCAACTAAGAAAAATACTTGTTCTCGAACCAAGCGAAACATGCGATTAGCTCACCCCTCGCTTCGCATTCTTGAACAAGTACATTTTAGGGGACTAGTGTTACGGATATATTTGGTAAGGCGGATGTCATTGACCTAGGGAACACCCGTCACACGGGACCGTGTTTCTTGACCACGTAACATCTTTGGCCACGTGGCAATATCACCAAATAACCTTGCACAATTCCGTTCGGCAATAACATGAGGAATAAATCCTGCGAACAAGTCCGTGAATTATAATTGACCCTCTCTTATACAAGGCGTGAGGTGGAAGAAGAGAAGTAAATATCTAACGCCTCTACAGTAAGTAGGCCTTATCCACTTACTACAGTGGGCAGATATTTACTCTACTTACCTACAGGGCACCTACACGCTAGGCAGATATTTTCCTACCGCCTTAGAAGATATTTACCTAGCCCACCGCCTTACCCCACCGCCTTTCATACCCCACCGCCTTGCAAGATATTTGTTTAAACCGCCTCTAACTTGCTATAAAAAGAGAGGAAGGACAGAAAGGAAAGGATCCGGAAAAACACTCACTACACATTACACAAAGAATTGCCTAAGATTTCTTACCCTGATTTCTGACTTAAGCATCGGAGTTAAATCCGAGGCGAGAAAGGCTAATTCCGACCCCTTTTTCTCCCTTTATAGGTCCATCGGTGGATAATTCGGACGGAGTTTCAGGTGCCCTCCGCTGCTTCCCCTCGCTCGCGGAGCGTAAGTAAGCGTCCACACCAACTATAAATTTTAACCGTTTGTCAAAGGCTGAGACCAGATCACGAGGCCACAGTAGCCAAAGTGTGAGGTGGACCAGTTTTTGGCATCAACACTTTAAAAAAAGGTCTTCAAGAAGATACTTTAAAATTTCAGATTCATGTTTTTTTGCATCTATTATGTTGTTTCACTGAATAGACCCTGAGATAGTTTAAGTATATTATGTGTATGAATTATTTATTCTTTGCATTCATTATCTTCTTTCATTGAATAGACCCTGAGATAGTTTAAATATATTACGTGTATGAATTGTTTATTCTTTGGATTTTATAAGATTTTAAACATCAGCTGTAACTCCTTAAATAGCAATTTGCTCTTCTGGAATCAGTTTGTACTAATTTTTTATTTTTTGATTGGTCAATCTGTGTAAATTCTCTCTATATGTTGATCTATAGTGTTGTGTAGTTATTTTTTTGTGAACACTTACTATGCCACATGACTAGATGTATGGTGCATAAAAATTTATCTTTTCAGTATTAGTAGTTCATATGCAACTTTGCTAGAATATTGGGCTGCATAAACTTTCCTAACAACTCCTTAGAAAAGGTAATTAGTTGGTACTTTTTAAGCTGAGGTTGAGTCATATATCATCCACAAAATTGGAACTTTAATTCTTTAAGCATGTATATATTATACAAGAAAAAATAATTGAAGTATCCTAGGTCTTTAAAAATTGTTTCACCTTTTAGGTCATGTGTTATCCTGTGATTGATTGAAGTTTTGTTAGGCTAAACAGAACTCAACAGTTCATTTTAGGATCTGCTTTCTAGAAAGATGAGCTTTTTGCAGTTCGTCTACTCTTTGAATCCACCATATTTCTGTTTCTCTGTCAGGATAGATATATAGTACATATATGTGACTTTGCTTAGTATTGTGTTTGCGTATATATACGTACCACCTTCATATCTCTGTAAGGATAGATATACAGTACATACAATTGACCTCCAACTTGAATTTTGGATTCGTGATGATTTCTGCTCTGTTATCTGTTTAATAGAATTCTATGCATGCGACATTTTTCCTTTAAGTACAACATCAATCCCCATTTCTGTCGCCTAGCATTGTTGCAGTTTGATTTAGTTGGTAGTCTGTCTATACATGATTGTTTTGCTTTCTATGGGGTACTAAACAGATCATGGGGTAAGAAGTGTTCTTGTAGATATCTTGGATATGTAATTTATAAATTACTGTTAACTTCTTTACACTATGACTGAGTTAGTGAATGTAATTAGAACATACTTCTCCTTAATACTTATTTTTTGTTTCCTGTGCAACTTTAAGTAAATTGTTGAATGAGTTTCATGATTAATCTCTTCTCTTATCATCAGAAACTACATTTGATTGGATTGTGATAACTTCTCAGGAGGTTGCCACTGTTTTCCTTGAAGCATGGAAGTAAGAGCTCACTTTCTAAAATTCTATTTCATAATTTATTGAATGATATTAATATTATTGTTTATCATGATTCACTCATTGAATATTATTGTTTATCATGATAGTAATAGTGTATTAGGATGACTCTCTATATAAAACCTCATCTACATCTTCATTATGGTAAATATTTTAAGTTGAGATGTATTTATCTAAGAGGTGTTGTCAGTACTCACAATGATTAGGGTTTTCTTGAGCTTGTTTTGGAACTGCTAGCTAGGTAGTGTTGGTCAGAGGTTGGTTATCAATGGCAAGTGATGGGTTTTATTAGGTGGACGGTTTATGGAGTAAGAGATGGTTTAATTAGGTTTTAAATGTTTCTTGTCTGCCCTAAAACCATGAGTTATATAAGGTTCATGACTAGTGAACACTCACTCATCATGTCATGTAAATAATAACTCTTTCTAAGGTGACATGCATGTCTTGAAGAGAAGAGACATATATGCCTCCAAGAAATCACTTGACTTGAAAGACATTATGTCACGCCCCGAACCGCGGCCCAGGCACGTAGACAACCGGCCGCACCCAAACAGGGACTAGTCCCCGTTCAGGCGCAAGGCCTTAGAAACTCTTATACGATAAGTATACAGAGGTAATGATAACAGCGGAATCATAAGGTAAAAGAAGAAGGGAGTTTATACAACTCCGTACAAGTACAATACCGGGTTTACACAACCCAGGACCAGGATCTGGTCCAGTCACCCCTAGAAATCCTTACAACAAGGAATACATAATACAAGTCTCACACAAGATAAAAAGAGGTACGCAGACCTCAAGACAAATAGAAATAGCCGAGTCAACCACTCGGTATATCCCCGCCTAAGCTCGACCCTACTCCTCCTCGTCTGAACCTGAGAACACACAGGTCAAGTGCATGAGCCTAAAGAATAGGCCCAATAGGGTCGCATAAACAATAATAATAAACAAAAGGCGGGAGCCATAAACAAAGAACAGAACATAACAAGGAACAATATGCAAGTGCAATAACACCACAAGCAAATAACAAGTAAATGGAATGTGGATAAATCCACAGATGTACTAAATCTCTGGCATATACGATACTAAGATGCTACGACATCAACGATACCGTCGGTATCGTCTTCGGCCTAAGCCGGATAATGCTATAGCAAACATGTGCACATGGTCAGAAAATGCCGCTCTCTGACTGAGCCAGGTGGCCAGATATTATACGCCCTCTGCCAAGGCATCCTTCCGATGGCCAGATACTATACGCCCTCTGCCGGGGGCCTGGTGGCCAGATATTATACGCCCTCTGCCAGGGCATCCGTCCAATGTATCATGCCTGAAAGTAAGAGATTCTAGTATAAATACCTAACAACAGGTATACATATATATTCAAGGCAGCAACATCTTGAATATATAAAGATTAGTGACCTCATCGAGATCGGAAGCCAATACGTATCCAGGAATAAACTCTACTCAAATACGTGTACGAAAAACATGAAAGCAACAATCTCCTCGAGATATAAAACCGATACATATGAGGAAACCCATCTCGAATATGTATTGGGAACCTCTCGAGGAAATAAGAGTACAAAATCAAAGTAGGGTAGGAGGAAGGAATACTCACAAACCTCCCGTGCGAGAGCCTACCTGGTTAGAACTCAATCCTCTGATCTTCGTTGCGTCTCACGCATCCGAATCAGAATCTAGTAAATAGATAGATGTTTAAATGCCTCTGTGCTTAAGCAAATCTTCTATTTAAATACGGAATACGATCACACATAAAACCCCTAAGCTTAATCATACTTTGAAAGGCATTGACCTCATTCGAAGTATACTTCCATACTTAATGAACACATCATGTCATTAAGATTCTTAGGATGCCCCTAAGCATGCTTAAACATCCAAGATTAACTAATCCAACGCATGAATTCATTAAGCATGTTAATCATGGAAATAAGTCATCATTAAGCATGTTAACATGAACCTAAATGGGCATTTCTATTTAGGGATTTTCATGAAAATTCGACGGCACCTCCCCTATTTATCGGGCTCCGAAATTATACAACATTCATTCATAGACAATGTAGTCAAATACATGGATACATAGCATCAATACATGATCATTTCATAGTCCTTAATACTCCATACATACAATCTTATTAACTTCTTATTAAGAGCATCTTAGGGTTCATAACACCCTTAATTCTCCTCTTAATTCATAGGCTTAACATTTCACCCAATATCATGCATTCAAATCCAGAATTCATTAGTCCAATCTCTTCAATTTTCAGCCTTTAGTTCCCTATGGTATTAGGTTGCTCACCGGCGTTTGTCCTCAACCGAAGGAGGGCAAGATTTCGGCTAGTCTTCCTCTCGCCGGGCTGAAAAGGAAGGGGGAAAAGGTGTGGCCGGCGTCAGGCGGAGCTGAGCTCCGGGCGGCGGACAGGGGACGGGGAACGGCCGGCGTCGGGTGGCAGTGGCCTTCTGGCTGCGGCCCGGCGTCATCAAGCGCCGGCCGCGTGGCCGCTGCGTGTGCCACTGGCGACGGCAAGCTGCGCGTGGCCTCGCCCGTGCGTGGCGGCCGGACTCGGTGGCCGAACAGCGATGGGGTGCCCTCGGATCACGCAGAACTGCCGCGAGAGAGAGGTGAAAGGGAAAGAGAGAGAGAGAGAGCTTTTCTCTTTCTCTCTCTCTTATCAGAAGATATGTATACATATATAATAGATTTTTATTTAAAACAATTCCTTTTAATTTCCTAAACCCTTTTATTTAAATCCCCAAAAAGTGGTCACATGTGTACTAATCATTCACATGTGTACTATTCACTCACATGGTCACTGTTCACTCACGGGTAAGTGAATTGTTTCTCGTCGGGGTCCGTTTTGAAAATTCTCAGGTGCTCATGCCCGACCCAGATCCGCGAATCTCGGGTCGATAGTAATAGTGATACGGGTACCCTGTAGTGTCACGGGGTCTGTCTCTCATCAAACCAGATCCGGGAATATCGGCTTTCGGTCAAATCTTCCGTCACGGGAATACTGTGGCATCCGGGCTGTCTCAGTCCCCCACCAGATCCACTTTTCCCGGGATTTGAATTTTTATTTATTTTCTCTTCTCGATAATTAATCCGAATTAATTAACATATAATTAATCTGGATTAATTAACAACTGATTTATTTCGATTAATTAACATTTAATTAATCTGGATTATTCCGACATGTGAAATTTGAATTTTTTTCCCCAAAATCTCACTGTTCATCATATTAAATTGCCATTTAAAAATTCTGGGGAAATAAATCTTTATTTATTTCGGGGCGAGTTTTACACGTTATACTAGAGTTGACGAGTGTTGCAAAAGTAATCACTTGACTTGAAATGCTTGTAAAATAAGTAGGCAAAGCTTTATTGTGGACGTGATTAGTTTTCTGCTTTTGCATTGGAGAAGTTCTTCGAGGAATTTTCTGGTATTTTCTTTATGCATCAGCTACATTGTTCCCTTATATTTATCTATAGTGGTTTTCAAAACATCAGAACTAACACTGAGAATTTTGGTTATATTAATTTATCAGTGAGTTTTTTATTTTATTTTATTTATTTATATATATTGTTTTTAATGATTTGTTGCAGGGCATGCAAATTTTTTTTTTTATGTATGAATCTGTTATCCTCTTCAATTTAGTTTTTTCTCAATAAGAAAGTTACTAGTAAATATTGTTTTTTTTTCTTGTTATCCTCTTCAATTGCAAAACAAATCAAGACCAATGAGCTTCTCTTATGAGATTCTAAGAATGAAATACTGCATGGCCTGGTTGTTATTTATTTCACTTTCCTTGAAGCTTTGTTTTCTAAATTCCCCTTTGAATTTGTTTGATATTCTGAATCATGAACGAAATCAAATATCAAACATGTGCTAGAGAAAAGGATGGTGTTGCTTCTTCTGCTTTAACGCTTCTGATTTACCATGCTAAAATTCTTCGTTCTAATAGAAATCATCAAGTCTAATGTCTTATGAGTCATCTTGCTGCCAATTGTTGATGAGGAGTGCAAGGAGGAGAGAACATGAGTTGACAAGTGTTGTATAAGTAATCACTTGACTTGAAATGCTTGTAACATAAGTAGGCAAAACTCTATTGTGCATGTGACTAGTTTTCTGCTTTTGCATTGGAGAAGTTCTTGGAGGAATTTTTTGGTATTTTCTTTGTGCATTAGCTATATTTTGTTCACTTATATTTGTCTATAGTGGTTTTCAAAACATCAAAACTAATACTGGAATTTTGGTTAAATAAATTTCTCTTTTATTTTAGAGTTGTTTATTAAGGCTTTTAGAAATTATCAGTTCAGACAAAAAGCTTAATAACTTGTGTATGATATTTCAATGTGATGGAGATTTGAAGTTGCCAGCAATTCTGAGTTGAAGTGGACTCCAAGGAGTCAAAGATATTTGTTTTTACTGACAATTTTGTGTAGTATTTTGATTGTTCCACATGTCACTCATGAAGTTTACTCTTGTTTATGCACCTATAAAGATGTTTCTTTCAATGTTTGGAAACTGCTAATCTGTTTGCAAATATCTATGGAGTTTGGTCACTCTGTTCATGGTTTCATTACTCTCTCAAAGTTTTCTTTCCATTTTATTTGTGTCTCTAGATAATACATAAGTAATTTGATATTGTTACTTAATGAAGTTTTGTTGATTTTGAAGGTTTGGAAGAGTTAGAGCCTTATTTGCTAAAACCTGAGTGTCGGTTGAAATGGAGCATGCTATTACTCAATCACAAGATCCAAGTTGTATGAATCTTGAAGATTGGCTTCATGCTTCACCTCCTGCAGATATCTATGTTTTGGGGTACATTTTGATTTTGTGAAGTTTATCATGTACTTGGAACTGGAAATTGTAATATTTTTTTTTTTACCGGTTAACAAAAAATCTTATGTAACCTTCAAAAGTTAATATGAATTTCTGTAACACCCCCTTTCCACAAGGAGACCAGTGTCACACCAGCTGGGCCGGAATTGCATCCAACCCATAAGCTGTGAAATCTAGACTCATAATATCAGGAAATACTCTAAATAAAGTCATAAACATAACATAACTTGCTCCCTATTGGGAGTCCAGACATGACCGAGATTATGTCATAACACAATACACAACAAGTCTGGGCGGAAAGGCCCCAAATACAACATATTCCAAATTACATAACAAGTTCTCAAGACTAGAACATAGATATAAAACAGGTAGTCAAGCCAGAGCCATCTAGACCTTGCCGTAGCACGACCTACTGTGCGGGCCCCTGCCTAGGTCCTGCAATAAAAAAAATAACAACCGAGAAGCTGAGCTATGAGAACTCAGTGAATTGTGAACAATTCTGCCAGGTATTCGCATACCTGTCCCATATATCCAAATCTCAACAAAAGTAAGACACTAGTATGTAAGCAATTCAAAACATGAAAATCTGTATGTTATCTTGAATCGAGTTAACATGCCCATGTGCTCAGAAACAGGTAAAACCCTTGTAAATACAAACATTAATCAAAATCGTCCTTTGCATAGAATATGCGACTAATTAGGTATGCAAGACCTCTCGAAGCACTAGCCTGCACCCCTAGTTTCGATTTCCCCGGAAGAAACAACTATCAAGGGGATATGTCCTGCCACACCTGATCCTAGGGCGCCGAGCACCCATCCTCGACGATCAGAGGTATGTCTCACCGTGCCTGAGTCGTCATGCAAAAAAAATGCACCTCGCACTGATATGGGCTTCTCGGAGTCCGGATGAAATTTCATGATAAAACAGTTGAAAGTATGAGTTTTTGAAAAACCACTTTTAAAACCTCTCCATCCCTAACCCAATATCAATACTCCTAATTCTATCCTCACTGTATCTTCCAGTACGTCTAGCTAGGGTGCAGCTTATCTTACCAACTCCTCATTCTACCAATTTGAGGTATTCCTTTATAAGAGAATATATTAGTTCCACTTTGTAATTTGTGCACGCGTGAAATTCACAACGTTAATATAAAACGACAACAAAACCATCGGTAAACACAACTCAAATCAAAACTCACATACGTCACGAGAAATTCAAAATGCGATAAAATTCTTGCTTACAACATGATGTGCAGAAAGTCCACTCACCTAAGTCCGACAAGGATCCTAGGAATGGCTTGGTCCTTCTTCCGCGTCCGTGGGATCTCTTCCTCTTCAAGGATGCAAGATGGTGGCTGCCACTGTCTTGCTTGCTTGTCCACCGGTGAGGGAGGAAGTGAGAGGGAGAGGCGCTGGTGGTGCTCGGCTGGCCTGAGGTGGTGATTGCAGCGTGGCTCACCGGAAGGGGGTTCACAGCTCACAGCTAGGTCGAGGGCGTCGGCCGGTGATGAGCATGAAGGCTGAGCTGCGGGAGTGGAGACGCGGTGATGGCTGACGGCAAGCTCCGGGCATGAGCAAGGGCGGGGAGATCGCGAGCGAGAGGGAGAGAAAGAGGGCAAGGGGCTGAGGTGTATATGAAGCCCCTTTCATTTCATCTATCTTTGATGCCCTATGTATTATCATGTCACATTACTTTACTTTTTTTTATTTGATTACTTTGACTAGATTCTTATTCCTTTTTCCCTTTTTATTTTCTTTATCTTAATTATTCCTTCTTTTTTCCTTTGTGTCGTATCAGCTTAAATTGATGAAGGCTGCCCCCTCACTTTATGCCCCGTCATCTTTAACTAGTCTCTCCTTTTAATGAACCATCGATTTGGATTCGGGAATCCCGGGTCATTGACCCAGTTATCACGGCGTACTGTACCCTCACGGCCTGCCTCCGGTCAGACCAGATCCGCGATTACCGGCTTTTGACTCGCCCGATCTACTTTATCGGAACTCTAATGTTTGTCTGTTTCTCTTAATTACTCTTGATTAATTAACACTTATTAATTTATTAACTAATTAATCCGGCTTCCTCTATTATCCACTTCCAATTATTTCGAATCGGAATGGCCCAAGCCCATAGTTGCGAAGTTGGATTTCTAGCCGCCCTTTAATTTCCGACTTTTTTCTAATCGAAGTTTTAACCCAACGAATCGTTATAAATTTTTTAATTCATCTCATTATTTATTAGGAAATCAACCAAAAGATAACTCTGAATTTTCGGGGCGTTACAATTTGAGTTGTTGCATTAATGGTATTTTTTTCTAGGGTTAAAGCCATTTTTGGTCCCTGAAAACAGGGCCAATATTCATTTTCATCCCAAAAATTTAAAATTTATTCAATATGGTCTACATCAGCATATACTACCACTTATCACTCCACATTAGCAAAATAACGACCTAAACATAATAATAAAAAGATTATATGCATTTCATTGGTATTCCACATGACCACCACGTCAGCAATAGGGACCAAAAATGCCAAAAAATGGAATATACAGGGACCCAAAATGTCAAAATATGCAATACATAAGGACCATATTGAACAAATTTTAAATTTTGGGATGAAAATGAACATTGGTCCCGTTTTCAGGGACCAAAAATGGCTTTAACCCTTTTTTCTATATGCTTATGTTGAATATTTAAGTTTAAATTTTATTCCAGATGCTACAATTGGTAGCTAAATTTGTACTATAGGGGACCAATAAATAAAAATATATATTGGTGACAAATAAGTATTAGCGAGGGGGGAATGAATTTAAAAAAATCAGAAATATTGCTAAGTAATAGCAAGGGAACATGTTCTGTAAGATCCAAGATTTTATTATGTTTTAAGTTTTAATCTTTGGGAATTTATGTTTTCTTTCTAGGTTTTAAGTAGTTATTTATTTATTAGTGAATAAGGGAGAGTCTCCAAAGTTTGACATTGCTTGAACTTTTATTGGAATAAAAGTCCTTAATTACTCTTTAAATAATTAAGTGATTATTAGTTGATGAAATGAGTTTCCAAACTTGGAACTTAAGTGCAAAGAGGGGATTAAAGTAGTCAATCTTTTAATAAGGGTTAATTGGAGCCATCAAGGATTAATTTTAGAAAGACTGGGGACTGGAATATAATTGTGCCTCCTTCTCAGCCGAGGGACCTGCATGTAAACAAAAATAAAGAGGAGGACTTATTCGCAAGATTACGTGACAAACCATGCAGAGGAGTGTAGTAGAGAGGATTGAACGGTAGAGATTAGATAATCTCATGAGATCGAGTAAGTTCGAGGCAACAAATCTGATCCGAGCCGTCCATCCTTTTAGATTATACAAATTGATCTCGTCTGCTCATCTGAGATCCTCATTTGAGTTCATGGCAAGAGAACACATCCAAGCCTCTCATCACTCGGATTGATCGTAATCACTCATCCTGACTAGTGATTAAGCTCTAGGCATAAGAGTGACACTCAGCCGTTCATTGACCGGCAATAGTAGCCGTTCATCCTCATGTAGAGCGCTATCCGAGGCATTATAACAGGCAGCTCACCGTTGATGGCTAAACGAATGATCAAGACCGTCCGCAGGAGGAAAATGATCGCGAGGCAAACTCCCGTCCATCAACTTCACGCATCGCTACCTCTTGCACCGCCGCGAGGGTTATCTGATCCAGTGAAAACCAAAGGAAAGAATTTAAAGTTTGAGATAAACTCAAATACAAGATTGGATAAAGCCTCCCACAGTGTCTATAAATAGAGACGCCATCAGGAAAGCTCAGCCACCATCTGAGAGCCAGCACCGCCACCTCCACCGAAGAGACAGAGAGACAGAAAGGAGGAGAGGAGCACTGGTGGGCCTCAATTGGCGAGAGACCGACCATCAGGTAGCCGCAAACATCTCCAAAGAAGCGCGGAAAGGGAAGAAGGGCTCCGGTGCATAGAGAGCTCGACAGACGACGATCGCCGGTAAGCCTCCCTCCTCTGTTAGACATTCATTAGTAGTTATACATGCATGTAGAAGACCTAGGACGTTGTAAGAGAGAGCGAGAAAGTTTTGGAACCCATTATCGTCCTTTGTCGTACGGCGGAGCGCAGGAGAAGGTCGAGTACACTGATGAGGGGGGAAAGGAACTCGACCATCCTCTGCCCGGGAGGAGCTCACGGCGCAAAACAGCGTCGTCCGGCAGGGATCGGGGGCCGAAAGTGGTCCTGGCCACCCGCACGTCTCCAGCGACCACCGCACCTTTCTCCTATCCGGCGAGGTTGTCTGGACGGAGATGATGAATAGTTATTTAATTTTAATCCCAATTGAAAATGAGTTTAATCAATTGATAAGTCTGGTCTAGTTTAAAATAAGTGATTAGATTTAATCAAGTTTGATTGTAAGTTAGATGATTTGGTTGAGTCAAGTCAGTTGGGTTTGAACCGGTTTTGAGACAGTTGGGTCCAATCAAATTAGAATAAATTAATTAATTTGAGTTGGGCTTGGTTTATTGAAATCAAATCGGCTTAGTCAATTAACAGATTGGGTTCAGTCAATTATAAGGTGTTGGGTTTAGTCAAGTTTGCTAACTGACTAGGTCTATTCAAGATTGAATCAGGTTAGAAAAATAATATATATATATATATATATATATATATATATATATATATATATATATATATATAATGGCGAAGAGATTTGAACTCAATACCCCTCACAATAGTAGTGAAATCTCTTAACCACTAGGCCACAGTAGCTTGTTTGGTAAGATGGGGGATTCTAATAATTTAAGGGTGAATGCACTTAGTTGAATACAAGTAAGACTAGGTCTAGCCATTTAGTGGGGACACATAATTGCATCTAGACATGTAGAGTTTATGAATAATTGTCATTGCTTATATAGAATTTATTACCAGTTTTGACGAAGAGACGCGTCAGGACGGTCCCGTGGGAATCAGGATAATCGCTATTAAGGTAAGTATTTCGGCCTAGTACCGTTAACCTTTGATGAGTATTCTTGATTCTTGCTTTATTGTTTAAGTGATTATTGACTATGATTTATCTATGTTCAATATACTGTTGTCTCAAATTGCATACACGTATTCTTACTCCTACTTTGTTGACTTTCCATGTTATTGTATGCATGTTGATATGTTGGCATTTGTTGAGTATGCTTGTGATCGTTAAACATGCCTTCCTGTTGATCGGCACATGGCCATGGAAACACGTGAGTCTGTGCTCCGTCCAGGTTGGTGTGTCGGCTCTTCTTGTGTTGTGGATTCTCCAGCTTAGTTCAGATTGTGATGCGGGCGTCCAGGGGGAGGATACTCTGGACGTCCTGTAGTCCTACCAGGGGGAGGAAACTCTGGATATCCACCCGTCAGTGGGATGATCGGCCGTATGCGTGGCGTAGGAATTTGCCGGACTTTCGAGGGTCTGGATGTGTTTAAGAGTGATAATCGACTGAGGTCGATAAGCACCGGGAGATGACGTGAAAGTTTTCTTGTCCATTGCTTGTTGTATTCTTTGTTACGAGATTGTCGGATAGTGATTCTTGTGTCTGATCTTATTTTCTGATATGTATATGGTTTTGTATGGATCACTATTTCTTGGTTGATTCCATTGACTTCTTTGTACTCCGTGTTGGGGTACTTACTGAGCTTTCCATTCGAAAGCTCATTCCACTTGCTTCTTTTTCTCTTTTTCAGATTTAAAAGATTAGTTGTTTAGATCAAGGAGCTGCGCGAGGGATTGGGATAGCTTGTCGAGCTTCATGGACCTCAGGTTTTCTCTATGAGCGAGACTGTTCTTTTATAGGAACCTATAGGGCCTGAATTTGTATAGATCATTGTAAGGTATCTTGAACCCTGACCTTATTATTAATTCCGTTGTAAGAACTCTGAGTTTGATTATTATTAAAGTTAGTAGATTTATTTTATTGCATGCTTTTGATTTGCTTAGGCCTTGTATCCGAGTGGGGCTCGCCTCAACTTAGGTACGGCCGGTCTGTGCACATGCCTGAGGCCCTGGGAACCTGGCCGGGGCGTGACAATTAATATTGTATGAGAGCGTAGCATGCAGATAGCTATCCTAAGTGCCCAGATTAAAGTAGCATATAGATAACAGACACACTAGTTGCCCTAGTGACTTAGCCAAATAAGATTGATTGAGTATTAAGTTTGGTGGACTAGTTTAGTTATGGATTGGATTGATACTGTTGTTGTCTGATAGAGAACCGGTTATGTCTAACGTGGAGAGCTTAGAAGAAATAAAGGACGGTATGGAAGAGGAAGAGGCGACCCAGGAAGACTCGGAGATAGAACAGGATTCTGAGTCAAAACCAGACATAGTCACATATAACCTAGCGACAAGACTTGTGCCTTTCCTTTCTAACCGGATGATAGGACTGACCCGAAGAGCAATATGGTACAAGTAGAGGATAACACATAATGACACATTGTGGAGTCGGATCGTAAAGGAAGGACGTGCGACGGAGAAGGTACTACGACTAAGTGTTCGAGTCTAGAAATTTCCTAAATACTATGGGCGCTTCTACTTCTCACCTGCAAGGGGACCACTACCCAGGGAAAAGGTATGGGTAAAGTGCGGTCGTTGTGCTGGAACCTGCCTTGATCCGGCCATGACTAGCGAAGCTGCGGAGCGGTGTCGCCTTTGTAGTAGTTTTGGATACCGGGTTATGAATCATGAACGTTAGGAGACGAATAGCACACGAAGCTAGCCTTAGTTTTAAAAATGAATAATACAGTAGCTTTACTAACTATTTGAGTTTTAAAAGCTATAATGGTCGCTTTAAACATTTGCTATGAATAATAAGATTTCGTTTGACTATCGCTTGCATGAGTCTTAGTTCTTTTTAACTAATCCTACTAGTTGGCCAGCTGTTACAATGATGAGAGGACGAGGCATACGTGGACAGCCTTGCGGACGGCCACGCCGTGTGGAGGTACCTCAACCGGAGGAGGTATCCCAGCCCTAGGTGGATGAGGTTCCCCCACCACAAGTTGATATGGAAGATGAGTAGGAGCTGCACTTGTCCAGTGCTATCGCAGGGGGCAAGTAAGGTGGGCCCAGACTTAAGGTGGGAGGCACCCTCCATAACTATGATTGAGCTAATAAGAGAAATGATGGGATACATCCAAGAACAGAGACAACAACAACAGGCACCACCTCCACTACCGCCTCCATCTGTCTCGCCAACCCCTAATAGAGGTCTGATAGGGGAGATTAAGAGGCCTTCTCCCAACCTTTTTGATGGTACTGCCACCCCTGAATAGGCCGAGATGTGGATCCAGGATTTAGAGAAGACTTTCGATATGTATCAAGCCGAGGATCCTGATAGAGTCATGATGGTAGCCTACCTAATGCAAGGCAACACGTAGGATTGGTACCTTGGGAAGGTACAAATTAGGAAGGGGGTGCCCTTCAAGACTTGGGAGGGGTTCAAAAAAGCCTTCTTTGGGGCGTTCACTTGCCCGTAAGTGTTGGGGAAGTGGGTGAAGTGAGTCGACTTCGGTGGCTTTTTATGTTCATTGCCCGTAAGTGGGGGAAGTAGCACTTCCCCCACTGCAGTGACTTCACAGGTTTTATACTAGGCCCACTTTATTTTTTCAAAAGACGAAGTCGCTGAAGTGGGGGGATATAAAATCCCACTTTAGCTGACTTCGCCCCTCAACCAAAGACACGAGCGAAGTCCATCCGAAGTCCATCCCGATCTCACCCGTGACGCCTCCAAAGCCTCCAGATTTCTTGACGATCTCCGACCGGATCTCCGCCCGATCTCCGACCGCGACGCCTCCGGATCGCCGCCCGATCTCCGACCGTGACGCCTCCGGATCTCAAGCAGGTACCTCCATCTTCTTGTCTCCCTCTATCCCTCTGTACCTCCATCTCTCTGATATCATGAACGTTCTTGGGATTTTTAGGGTTCTTTAGGCTTGATTAGGTATTTCGGGATTTTTAGGGTTCTTTAGCTCTTGATTCCGGTTTTGGGTTTATAGTATGCTTTGGTTGTGGATAAGTTTGAATTTTTCTTATTTGAAGTTATATCTGAAGTTATTGCTTGATTTTTCTTGTAGATTTTCCTAATTGCTTGAAGTCCATCCGAAGTTATTGCTTGATTTTTCTTGTAGATTTTCTTAAGTGCTTGATTTTAGTATGCTTGGTTGTGGATAAGTTTGAATTTTTCTTATTTGAAGTTATTTTCTTGTTCCTTCGAAGTTATTGCTTGAATTTTTAGTATGTAGATTTTTCTTAATTGCTGTTGGTTTTTATCTGCCAGAGTGGGATAGTTGTTTATCTGCAAAATAAAAACATTTTGGTTGAGCAAGTTCTTGTTATTTTCTTTCTAATTGTTGTTGGTTTCACCATCTAAAATCATGTACATGCAAACATTTTGAAGCAAGGATTTAAGTTTTGAGAGCCCTTAAAAATACTTGTCTCAGTTAAATAACACCAACCACAAGAAATACATTCTTGGAGCTTTCCAAAACAGAAGCATCAAATGTCTTGCCCACAAGCTGTAAAGACTGATGTTGATTGCCAAACTAGTGTGCAAAGGGTACTAGCCTTAGGAAATTGTCAAGCTTCATAAATTTTCATGTTTTGTCAAGCTAGACTTTGTTAATTTTACCCATTTCCAACACAAGTAACCATTGCTTTGTCAATCCAAATTTTTCACCATGCAATGCATCTCTGATCATATCTTAAAATTTCCTATAGTACTTTTTTGTCAATCCAAATTTCCATAAAAACAACATCAAGCATTGAATTGAATTGAATTGAATTGTATTGAAATCTGTTTACATGACAGTAGTCTACTAGAGAGAATGAAATGATAGCAACTCAGAGCTCATCAGAGGCCATGGCTGGGAATCTCCAGCACCTTAGAGCTCTCCAAACAGAAGCACCAGTCACCCTTGTCCCCCAGTACTGCACTTTGAATCATTGAATCATGGCTTCAATTAAATCATGGCTTCATTGGATCATTGAATCATAGATTCATTCTATTGACTGAGTTCTGATCAATCACCAGCTGTCTTAATATATCATTATCAAATCCATATGATTTATATACTATATATCATTATGAAATCCATATTATATAATGGGGATCTGGCCTTTTAAAATTTTATGTTTCTTTGTCTACATGTAAGCTCAAATGCATCAAAGATGATAAAGCATTTTAATTGCCATCCATGTTGTGTGTATGTCTCTGAATTGGAGCACCAGTTCAAGTCTATGCTTCTTCCTTTTTCTTTTTTTGGGTATTTTTCAGTTTGATATGGAATGTAGACTATCAGCCCCTCCCTAATTCTGTAGTGACTCTATAACTATGAAAACAGTTCCAACTTTATGTGTTTCTAATTTGGTTGTTGGCTGATAGTCATTAAAACCTGTTGTTCTGCGGATCTTCTAGCTTCTGGTAAGGCCTTGCTTTGTTGGATACTTTAATATCTCTTTCTTGCTGTCTTTATACAAATGTCTGTAATTTGATCCTGTTGGTTGTTGGTTGTGTGAATGTTTACAAATGTCTGGTATTGTTTATACATATGTTCGATATTGAAATTGTAGGATGGCTAGGGAAAACTTGGATGAAGTCATGATCGGCATCAATATTTCAGTAGTGATGACTTATGTTGCTGTGCTTATCGTGTTAAGAAGAAGAAAAAGACGACGCAAATTACTTCGGGAACCTTCAGTAGTTAGAAATATCCATAGGAATGCGCATATGTGCAGAATATTAGATGGAGGAGTACATAATTGTGTCGAATATATAAGAATGAGGAAGGACACATTTCTAAGGCTATGTTATGTTCTACGAGGGCGTGGCCACTTAAGGGATACTATCCACGTGTCCGTCGAAGAACAAGTGGCGATGTTCTTGCATATAGTGGGGTACCACGCTAAGAATCGATCAATGAAAATTGATTTCATTAGATCAGGTGCTACGGTAAGACGGTATTTCAATGCCGTGCTTCAGGCTATATGCGAAATTAGAGATGAATTTGTGAAGCAACCGGGCGTCTCACTACATCCAGATATAGAGTCTAACCCACTTTGGTTTCCTTACTTCAAGGTATTATCCGCTATACATCCTTAGTAATTTTGAAATATTTTGGTTAAGGTGTCTAATAAATTTTAACTATTTAGGATTGCATTGGATTTCTTGATGGGACCCATATAGATGCAAGGGTGGTTGTAAAACTCCAAGGCAAATTTCGGGGACGCAAAGGGATCACACAAAATGTGCTTGCTGCATGTGACCCAGACCTGAAATTTGTATATGTCCTTGCTGGTTTGGAAGGCTCGGCCAATGATTATCTAGTTCTGAAAGATGCACTATCCCGCCCAGCGCCGTATGGTTTATCTGTACCTCCAAGTTAAATACAGTAATCGATATTATACACTTTTACCGTATTTTTTAATTTGGAGTACACTAAAAACTTCGTCATTATCAATGTTAGGTAAATACCACCTCGTCGATGCCGGTTACGCAACAACGGAAGGGTTCATCGCCCCGTATCGTGGCGTTAGGTATCATCTAAAGGAATATCAAGGTCGCACACCAACAAATGAAAGGGAGCTATTTAACTTACGCCATTCTCAACTCAAGACAAGGATAGAGAGAGCTTTTGGAATCCTCAAGAGTCGGTTCAGGATTGTAGATTCGAGACCATTCTACCCATTTCCAACAGAAGTGGACTTTGTCCTTGCTTGTTGTGTGTTGCATAATTTCATAAAAGATATTGATCCGGGCGACACTTTATTGGATGTAGAAGTTCCTACCGGAGAAATTTTGAGACCCGATAGACCCGATAATCCAAGGACATCACGTGAACGAAGGGATATTTCTCAAGCTTGGAAACTAATCCGTGACAGAATAGCGGCGGCGATGTGGCGTGATTTCATCTCACGGGGGCGCACATAGAATTTCAAAGTGTATTAGTTTTCGCAAAGTGTACTTCTATGAACTTTAACAATGTGTATCCAGTTTGAATATCTAAACTATGTCTTGCTACATCTTAATTTAACCCTCAAAAGAAAGTCTGCTGAATTTCTGTTGAATTATTGCTGTTTTTCTGTAGAATTTCTACAAATTCTTCAATGATGCATGATTACTTTGTTATTTGTGTGGCACAACATCCCTGCTGATTTTTATTTTGAATTAGCATATATTTCTGCAAGTAGTGCAAATTTTCAATTGTCAAAAGTTCCTAAAATATTTGTTATTTGATAGTTGAACATTGGCAATGGAGGATTGGAGTTTATGGCATGGGTGGTGTGGTCAGCTGTGTACTTGATTTTAAAACAGATTGTCTATCTTCTTATCAAACCAAATTTTAGCTTGTTCTGCATGTTGGTGCTCCTTTTTCATTTTCCTTCGGTTTCTGTTCATGGATTTTACTTCATTCCCATTAAACTTGAGCAAATTATTACTTTTGTTGTTTTCACTTTTCAGGTCTTTCATTTCGCACCACTGAGGACAGCTTAAGAAATGCTTTCCAAACTTTTGGTCAGCTTGTAGAAGGTGAGATATGTTCTATGGATAAAACAAGAGAAGCTCTTACCTTAGAGGCATTTTACATTTGCTTAACCAGGAGTATTTGTTAATCACTTCCTTAATATTACTCATTGACATCTATGTGTTTTCTCATTCTTTGTTCAAATTATGGTTAAAGCTGAACGAAACATTTAATGTTTGTATTCTAGCCTTTTTCAATTAAGATATCTCTCTTCTTGACTTGTGTTCCTGAATAGCTTCTATATCTTATAAGCTTTTCTTTTTTATACTAGCAATTTCAGATTATTTTAAGTTCATAAGAAATTTAAATATCTAGACTAATTCATGTAGATTCTATATTTCAGTCTGTCTCGAGTGGTAAATGTAAGACCAAATTTGGCTCTATATATCAAAAGTTTGAAATTCTTAATCTTGTTCTTTGTTATCTGCCCTTGAAGGAAAAATAACACTGATCCCCTTCCTTCACCAGATGATTTTCTTCATTAGGTCTCATTTTTTAAGATTCAGTGAACATTGGACTGATATTCCCCTTCCTACTTCTTGGTCATCCAGTTACTATTTGATTATCAATTCTTTTTCAGTTTTATCAGAAATCTCTTTGTATCAAGAGTGCAGCGATAATAGATAAATTTATTAGGAGAAGATAAAAAAATGAAAGAGTGGTAGAGTTACAGGGATTGAAATAAAAAAGTTCAGTCTATTCAAATTGGAATGATGAGCTAGGACAAAAGTTGCATTAAAATTTAGAATGAATTAATTAACCATTCTGAATTTCTGAGTTTAGAGAATTTATGAACTTGTTTTGTGCTCATAGTTACTGGATTTGTTTGAATGTGAATTTATTAAACTCCCTGAATTAAGTGTGTTTCTTTTATTACTGTTATATGTTAAAAAACCTCATTACCTTTCTTGTAGGACTTTGAATATTAAAAGGATGTTGACACCCCTAAATAATGTTGATGGTACCCAGTCTGGTTCTTCATCAGGCCATAAGCGCAAGGGAACACCAAACAAGAGATAGACTCCAGAGATGGATAGCGTGTTGATCCCGTTTCTTATTGAGATTGTGAAGGCAGGCCTGAAGGTTGACAAGTCCTTCAAGGGACAAGCCTTCGTTGAAGCTGCAAAAGTTGTCAACAATAGGTTTCCATTGGCCAATGTCAATGCCGATAATGTGGAAAACCGGTTGCGGTCACTGAAGATGAGATATCAAGAAATTAAGAAGATCATGAATCTGAGTGGCGTTGGGTGGAACGATTCACAAAAAATGCTGGTCCTCGAGGATGAAACCTACAGGGCATTTGTAGAGGTATTTAACACATTTGTTGTTTATTTAATCATGGAAGTTTTTTTTCTTTTTTCTTATCTATGAACATCTCTTTGTAGGGGCATCCCAAAGCGAAGGATTATTTGAACAAGCCAATACCATTGCTTGATTAGCTGCGATTGGTTTGTGGTGATGATCACGCGAAGGGTGAATTTGCGCGGACTATCTTCCATCCATTTGGTGTCCCGGACCCAGTATTGGAAACACAACCTGAAGGAGTTGATTGCATGGAATCAGATCCTTTAGATGAAAATAAGCAACAAGAACAACCAAGGTCCTCTACAAGCAACCGCAACAATAGGCCTCCTCGGGCATCAAGGACCAACAATGAGGATACTATAATGAATGACATTTCTCAGAGCATTGGTCAAATGGCTGGTTCACTGAAGGCTTTGAAGAAGAAGAATTGGAAGGAAAAATTGACTGAAGCTATAGATACCTTGCAGGGCTACAGTATCGAGGACATGAATACTTTGTATGTAACTCTGCGCGCTAATAGGAGTCTTGCTGAGGACTTCTACATAAGGACGCAAAGTCTCTGTGAATTTTTTGTCGATGAGTTTCTTGCTGAGAGAAGGGCGTCTAGGCCTTGAGAAATGCATGGAGTGGGTGATAGAGTTCTTGTTTTCATTGAGTTGTTTTCATGGTTTGTATGGACATGGTTTGTTGCAGACATGTGTGTGACTTTGTTTTTATTTAGGATTAATTACACTTTTCGTCCCTGAAAATGGTGTCATTGTTCACTTTTATCCTTGTATTTTAAAAATGTTCAATACAGTCCTTGTGTAATGCGTAATACAATGTTAGGGACCCAAATAGAACAAAATACGCAATACACAAGAATTTTGTATTGAACATTTTTTAAAAATACAAGGATAAAAGTGAACAATGACCCCATTTTCAGGGACGAAAAGAATGAAATACGTAATACACAAGGACTGTATTGAACATTTTTAAAATACAAGGATAAAAGTGAACAATGACACCATTTTCAGGGACGAAAAGTGTAATTAATCCTTTTATTTATTGTATGGATTTGAGAAATGTTTGTTGCTGACATGTGTGTGACTTGAAAAATTTCATCAGTTATTTTGCATGCCTTTGGGTTCTACTGGCAGGCTACTTTCTCTTGTATAAAGATTGCTTCCAGGCTATCTTGTTGTGATGGATGGAATTGTCGGCAAATTGCTTGTATTGTTGCAGGTGTGATTATTACTTTTCATTTGCAAAGTGCTTTATTATGTGTGTGTGGATTGAGGGATTGTTTTCCTATGTTTGGTTGGATGATGAAAATAGGTTGGATTACTGAATGGAAATTTTTTTGTTATGAGCTTTTTCTTCTCATCCTTATGGAATTTGTTTTCTTTTTTACTGGACATTGTTGTTGTGTAGTTGTCATTTTTGTAAGGTCTTATTAGACTATGATAGATAGCTTGTATGTGGTTATACTACTTTTTATCTATATAAGATCTCAAGTGCTTTAGATTAGATGGAACACAGAGATATTATCTTTCCAAAAGGGGGACATATTGATATAATCATGTTTTTAGGTATGTATATACATATTCCAACATCGGTCTTGTGTTTGATATTCTTTTGCTTGTTATTTCCAGGCTATTAATTAATTTATTTTTCAATTATTGAATAGATTACAAGAGTGAAGTTGAACTCAAGGATATTAATTGGGATATTAATAATGTTATTAAATGTGATATCTCTGTTTTCAAATAAAATAAAATTTGAAACAAAATATTTCTTAGTGTACACTCAAATTATACTCATCAATTATGAAATAATTAAAAAGAAATGTCCTCCAAAAATTTAGGTGATTTCTGACTTCCCCCACTTTCGTGGATATGAACACACTACGGAAGTGTCTACCGAAGTGATCTCACTTCCGGTGAAATGAACACAAAAAGTGGGGGAAGTGCCCACTTCGGTGCCCCATCACTTCCGGGCAAATGAACACAAAAAGTAATACTTCCCCCACTTTTGTTGACTTCGGGGGAAGTAGGACTTCCGCCCACTTCTGACTTCCGGACACTTACGGGCAAGTGAACGCCCTCTTAACTAATCCTCCTAGTTGGCTGGCTGTTACAATGATGAGAGGACGAGGCGTACGTGGACAGCCTTGCTGACGACCACGTCGTGTGGAGGTACCTCAACCGGAGGAGGCATCCCAGCCCTAGGTGGATGAGGTTCCCCCACCACAAGTTGATATGGAAGATGAGTAGGAGTTGCCTGCTTAATCAGGTACTGCAGGGCCGCAAGCAGCGGGCCCAGACTTAAGGTGGGAGGCACCCTCCATAACTATGATTGAGCTAATAAGAGAAATGATGGGATACATCCAAGAACAGAGACAACAACAACAGGCACTACCTCCACCACCGCCTCCATCTGTCTCGCCAACCCCTAATAGAGGCCTGATAGGGGAGATTAAGAGGCCTTCTCCCAACCTTTTTGATGGTACTGCCACCCCTGAATAGGCCGAGATGTGGATCCAGGATTTAGAGAAGACTTTCGATATGTATCAAGCCGAGGATCCTGATAGAGTCATGATGGTAGCCTACCTAATGCAAGGCAACACTTAGGATTGGTACCTTGGGAAGGTACAAATTAGGAAGGGGGTGCCCTTCAAGACTTGGGAGGGGTTCAATAAAGCCTTCTTTGCGAATTTTTTTTCTTTCGAGGAAGGCTTCTTTTGATGGCACAGTAGTTCACCAATCTAATTCAAGGAGAGATGATAGTAGAGCAATATGAGATTGAATTCAACAAATTGGCACGTTTTCTACCGAACATGGTTCCCACGGAGGAAAGCAAAGTCCGCAAGTTTGAGACCGGTCTGTGGCTATCTTTGAAGGGGATAGTAGCAGGGCATATGTGCTCTAGCTACGCAGAAGTGGTGGCTAAAGCCAAGTACATTGACACATCCAGCTAGGGAAACTCTCAAGGACCACCCCAGAAAGATAAGAAGCAGGACCAGGGGCAGAATAATAAGCAGGGAAAGTCTTATGGAAAGAGCTCTGGAAAATCAAGATCTGAGAACAAGTATCAACTATATAGCAAGCCTTCCAGATCATTAGCAGCATCTGGTGGAGGAGGATCACTGAAATGTTGTGGTAAACCCCCAGAATTAAAGCTATGCAGCAATTCTAATAGTTGTGCAATTTCTGTAGGATCATTTGTGTTAGATAAGGCAATTGAATATGCGCTCAACAATTTATTTACATCTCCTGGTAGCATAGACACAATCTTCTTATTTATATCATCAACATCTTCATTTCTCAGTGATAAAATTGCTCATTTTTGTAGGTAAACAAAATCAGTATAATTTATTTGAATATTCGGATATGTATGTGCAATCAAATGATTTATATTTTCCCTATCATGCTTAATTATGATATCATCTGGGAAAGTGATTAGACATTCTTCATCATTCGTAGTTGTTGAGTTTTCTCCAACGAAACCTTTACCTATCTTTTGTAACCATTCAATAAATTCTAACATTTCAAGATGTATTTGTGAATTGGTAGTTGTGGCAACTCTCATGTTAGTGTGTAGATTAAGCATGGTACATGCAGACCATATATTTGACCGTTGCAACCCTGCTGATACTGTTTCTTCTCGTCCACCTTTTTTAATTACAGGTAATATCTGCTTGAAGTCACCGCCTAACACCACTATCTTTCCACCAAAAACTGCATTCTTAGAGTTCACATTTTGCAATTTCATAAGATCTCTAAAAGTTTGATCGACTGCCTCAAAAGCATTACAATGTACCATAGGTGCCTCATCCCATATAACCAAATCTGTTCTTTGGATTAACTCAGATAATTCTGACTACTGTGAAATGCTGCACACGGAAGTTTCTGATAGTTTTAATGGTATTTTAAATCTAGAATGTGTTGTTTTTCCTCCTTCCATAAGCAAAGATACAATTCTAGATGATGCTACTGCGAGAACTATTTTCTTTTCACTCCTTAATTTAGCAAGTAAAACTCTCCATATGAAAGTTTCACCAGTTCCTCCACTTCCATTTATGAAAAACACACCTTTATTATGGAGTCGAATTGCCTCTAAGATAGAATCAATCACTATACGCTGCTCATTGTTTAGTTTTGAAGATAACTGTTCATATTCATCTCTATATGCACTTGCATTATAATCCAGCTGCTCACGTATGAGGCCATTACTAAAGTAATTGTTGTCACCATTAAGTACAGTTGCCATAGGTGGAAATTTATGGAGCGATCTTCCATTAGTATTCAAGATTTTCTCCAACTCATATAAACCTTTCTGCTTCAACCATTCAGGATCTATATTTTGTGAATTTATTCCACCCTGATTGGTTAAAAGGTGTAAGAAATTATCTGTTATACTTTTCCAATATCTTTCCCATAGAGAAGCTGGATTTGTAACATTGCAGAACATTAATAATGATGCAAGCAAATGTCTTAATTGCATTGATGTTGCCCAAACAATAGCTTCCTGAAAGGATTCATGCCATTCATGATCATCCTCTAACAATTTGTGTACATTGCAAACCTCCTTGAAAGTTTGATAAGTAAAACCATCAACTGTACGTAGGTCTTCAAAACATGCAGCACCTTTTACAATATTTAAAAGAATTCTCAGATAAAACCTTTCTCCTGATGAAGGATGAGTGTAATACATTCTCTCTACACATAATCTTCTTTGTCATATACTCCATTCTTTTTTTTTTGACATTCCATACCCAGTTTGTAGGAGATTCCGCATAAGTCAGATTTCTTGCCATTTCATAATTCTTGTTTGCTTCAAACCATTGGCTCTTCTAAATTTTCATTATCTTCAAAAACCATTCTTTGTTCTTGTGGCAAGTGGAAAGAAAGTCGTTCAACTGGTGGATAATGTCCATGCAATTCAAAAGCAAATATTCTCCAGCACGCTTCTATTGCAGAGACATATCTACAATCAAGGTAATTTCTTACATCATCAATATTTCTAAATTTTTTAATACCATGTCTTTCATCAGGGACATTGTTATCTTTAATAACAATAGTTGTTCAATCATTGCCTTTGTGGACATATTTGCATAAATTTTTTAATATCTTCTGATAAGCAACTATTTCAGTATTGATGTGAGCATTAAACCTGGTGAGTAAATCAATATTGTACGGTACAACCCATCGGTTATCAATCATATGACCATTTTTTAAGGTCCACTAAAAATAAACTCATCTGGTATAAGAAAACTATGTATAAAATCATCGGTTATCATTGTGGTAAAAATAATAGTATAATTTTTAACCCATCGGTACAGCGATTAAGCTCTCGAAGGCTTGTGTGTTTGCTCAAACGGCTTGTGTGTGAGCAACTATTGTTTGGACCTTAAATCAATATTTCACATCATATCACATACAAAATTCAATTAAAATAAAATAGATCTTACCTTAAATTCAGAAGAGTAACTTGGAGGGTTTGAGAGGGATTGCGGGGAAGAGATTGAACAAAAGAAGTTTGAGGGGTGGAAGAAGTGTGATAATTGTTTCACTTCGGAATTCAAGGGTATGAGAAAATTTCATAAAATTTTTAAAAACCTAAATTAGTAAAATAATGACTTATCTGCCAATTATAAAAATTTATTTATTTTTTTTAAATTTGAATTTCTCACATGCACCCTTTTTAAAGTAAGTATCTATATATATATATATATATATATATATATATATATATATATATATATATATTAAATTCCAAAACCCCAATCTATTTTTTTGATAATATTTAAATTTAAAAAAACTAAAATTAGAAGATATTTATATTATTTTAAATTAAAAATTTTCTGAAAATTTTAAAATCTCAATTTAATTATGGATACTTTTTAAATTTTTAAATTTTAAAATATCAATTTAATTATTATGGATATTTTTTAAAATTTTTAAAAAATCCAAAATTTTGAGATGTTGATATTATTTTAAATTCAAAATTATGATAAATTTTAAAATCTCAATTTAATTATTATGGATACTTTTTAAAATTTTTAAAAAATCTGAAATTTTTAGATATTTATATTATCTTAAATTAAAAAATATGAGAAAATTTTAAAATCTCAATTTAATTTTTATGGATATTTTTTAATTTTTTTTAATTCCGAAATTTAGAGATTAATTTTAAATTATGAGAAAATTTTAAAATCTCAAAAATCTCAATTTTATTATTATGGGTATTTTTAAAAGATTTTAAAAAGTCCAAAATTTGACATGTTTATATTATTTTGAATTCAAAATTATGAGAAAATTGTAAAATCACAATTTAATTATTATGGATTAGATTTCTATAAAACAAGGACCGTTAAATGGGAGGACCAAACGGTTACCAAATTGTATGAAAATGGATATGCTAACTTATTTTTCGATGATTTTTCCATCTGTATGGTTGGAAATCCTTCAAACATGCTTCAGGGGGCCAAATGGGAGGTGAGTGGGAATACACAGTATTACAATCGACCTGACTGTAACACGTCTATATATATATATATATATATATAATTTTTTATCTTCAACCATTAATGACCACTTACACATTGATTTATAACTTTAACAAAATAAAAATATCTTTGGATTTATATTATATATATATATATAAATCCTACTAATTATAAATTTGGGGAACCTCTTTGAGTAATTAATCATCTAACTACTTAAAGAGTAATTAGGGAAATTTTATTTCACTACAATTTCAAACAAATCCAATCTTGGGGGACCTTCCCTTATTTACCAACTTAAGTAAAATAACTAATTAGAAAAACAAAACAAAATAATCCCTAAAATCTCTGGATTTTACATATATATATATATATATATATATATATATATATATATATATATATATATATAGGGTCATGTTACTATTGGGCTGGCTTTATCACTATTTATTTAAGGTCCCCTCATTTTGAGGCACTTGGAGAGTATTTTTTTCCAAATCCAACTATATGGATGGAAAAAACATCGAAAAATAACCTAACATGTTAATTTTCATACATTTTTGTGACCATATGATTATTCATCTTAAAGAGTGAAAATTTAATCCGTTAAGATTTCTATGAAATTTCACCATTTAAGATGAATGATCATACGATCACAAAAATGTATGAAAATCTACATACTAACTTATTTTTCGATGTTCTTTCCATCCATACGGTTGGATTTGGAAAAAAATACTCTCAAAATGCCTCAAAATGAAGTGACCTTAAATAAATAGTAATCCGGCCGACCCTATAGTCACCTTCATATATATATATATATATATATATATATATATATATGGTAAGGTCGGCTGGAAACACTGTTCATTTGCGGTCACCTCCCATTTGGCCATCTGGAGCATGTTTGAAAGATTTCCAACCTTATGGACGGAAAGAACATCGAAAAATAAGCTAGCATGTCAATTTTCATACAATTTGGGAACTTGTAGGGTCTTCATCTTAACGGGTGAAAATTTATGGAAATCCTACTGGTTCAGAATTTCACCCATTAAGATGAAGACCCTACAAGTTCCCAAATTGTATGAAAATTGACATGCTAGCTTATTTTTCGATTTTCTTTCCATCCATACGGTTGGATTTCCTCAAAACACTGTGCAAGTGGGTCAAATGGAGCCGACCACACTTGCACAGTGATAAGGCCGGCCGTATAGTATCATGCCCGTATATATATATATAGAACGTTGATGTTATCAGGCCGGCTGGATGCACTGTGCATTCCTAGTCGCCTCCCATTTGGCCCCTTGGAGCATATTTGAAGGATTTCCAACCGTACGGATGGGAAGATCATCGAAAAATAAGCTAGCATGTCCATTTTCATATAATTTGGTTACCGTTTGGTTCTCCAACTTAATGGTTGAAATTCTGGACCGTTCAAATTTCTATAAAATAAGAACCGTTAAGTGGGAGGACCAATTGGTTACCAAATTGTATGAAAATGGACATGCTAGCTTATTTTTCGATGATCTTCCCATCAATACGGTTGGAAATCCTTCAAACATGCTACAGGGGCCAAATGGGAGGCGACCGGGAATGTATAGTGTAACAAACTTATCCTTTTCAGGACCCAGGTGTCACACCAGCTAGGTCAGGGAATGAACCCCCGCCTAAAGCTGTATAAAACAAGTATTTACTCATAATCAACACTAATATTATGAAAACATAGAGTCAAATACGATATCGATACAAGCCATAAAATCTTAAGATACAACAAAAGTCTGCATAGGAGTTAACAATAGTCCTCAAATCATAAACACTAAATGCAATATAAGACATGGGCCAGGTGGTTAGAGCCAACTAAGGTAGTCAAGACCCTATCTTCCATTCTAAGCAGAACCATGAACCTGCTTACTACCTGCAAAAGATCATACAACACAAGGATGAGCTACAGGAGCTCATTGAGGTACTAACACTACTGTCACCTTTAACATACATGTATGCCTTCAATAGTAGATAAGAAAATAATTAAATGTGAGATATATATATTGAACGATATTAAAACATGAAAACAACATGCTGATCATAGTTATGATTCGAGCCAATATCCAAATAAATCAAAATGATATGCACATATGCATTTCTTTAATCATTTATCATCAGTACAGGAGATGATTTTCACATATGTCCTGGCTGACCAACTCAAAGCCAGTAGCCTTCACGGTTGGACCAACTCAACAACCGTGAAAATGACAATCTGTGAAATCAAATCCTCATCATTAATCATATTAGTATCAAAATCTGCGGGGGATGATTTTCACATATGTCCTAGCTGCCTTCAGGGTTGGACCAACTCAACAACCGGAAGGTTGACAATCTGTGGAATCAAATCCTCGCCATCAATCATATTAGTGTCATCTACACCTCTACTTCCATACAGCGGAACCAGAGTGGTAACGTGTGGACCAACTCAACACTCGATAGCTCTCCGGTCGGACCAACTCAATGACCGTTGAGCTATAAATATATATACGTATACTAAGCACCCGATGGGTACGGAAAGGGGGTTTTATTTCTTGAAATCAGGAGGGTTTGAAAATATATAGTTGGACTAGTAAAAACAGAGTTATAGAAAACCACCCCTTTTCCTACCTAGTATCGTACTCTCTGGCTCATCGTAGAGCCACCTCTGGCGCATGCATGTATGTGAGTACGGTGCAGTGCACTAATATTTCTATCATTTCAATTTCTGTAATATGTATGTGCTTTTCACATGCTTTTCATAAATGAGTTTTCAAAAATACCGAAACATGATCACTATTTTCATGCTTGAAAATTTATAGTATTTATGAAAACTAATTAACTCATAACATGAATTCTCAATAAGTCAATACGATAAAAATATGGAAGAAATATGATAAATTTACAGTTGTATTCCCTCACCTTAGTCTGAGTAGTTCCTAAGGCTGACTAGGTCCTTCAACAGCAGCGGCCTTGCCTTTGCCTTTTCCTTATCCTTGAAATGAAAATATGGACTTTTCATGAATACGAAAATCGTATTCTTAAAGCATACTCTAATCTGTCTCATTAGAGCACGATAAATTCATCACTTGAATAGAGCATGTTTTCCCCTAGTATGGATTTCATATTTCTAAAGAATCATAATACGAAATTTCCCCCAATTCAGAGAATTTAAGTCTAATTAACTACAACTATCAAACAACCTCTAACATGCCCTTTAACATGAATAAGAGTTAAGCATGGTCATCGCAATTCAATCAATTATAATTTATTTTAAGATTTCTAAGAAAATTTGGCAGCACATCCTCTATTTGGAGGGCCCCGAAAATTATACAAGCATTCTCCCATAATAGCATAAGCGCATACTTATCTCATAATCTCATTTCTACAAGCATACAACATGTCTCATGGTTGTTTAACTACTCTAATTCCCTGCCCCTTCATGACTTAACTTCAATCCTCAACATCATCAGAACATTAAAAGACTCACTGTGATTTTTGGGAGAATTTTAGTCAACAACTGACTGTCTCCGAATGGTAACCCTGTCGTCGATGTTTTCACCAAACCAAGAGAGACAGACCAGGGACAGTGGTAGTCAGCCTGCCCATCAGTGCTGGAAGACGGGATTGTTGGCGATCAGGAACAACGAAGAAAGGGGAAGCCTCGAGTGTAGACCGACAGCAGGCTAGCCGGAGTCACGATGGTGGTCTGGGCAACACTAAAGGGCAGAGAAAGGGGGAAAGTCGTTGTCTGGTCATGCAGCGCCGCCGGTCGTACACGGGGAAGGAGGGCGACGTCGAGCTCAGCCTGGCCGTGCGCGCAGGTAAAGGCTCGCCGGCGTTCGCGTGGAGAGGGATGCGCGTCGCTCCCCAGCGGTCAGCCGAGAATTGGGGAGAGACGGACAAGAGGGTGGCGCTGACGCCGGCCTTGGCTCACCGGCCGATCGTCGGATCTGAGGGACAAGGGCGCACGTAGTCTAGGTCGGGGGGGAGAGAGAATTGGGAGATGAGTATGAGAGGCTTCTCTCTCTTTCTCCTTCTCTCTTATAACATAAAGTCCCTTTTTAAAAGTAATAATATTTAATTCATATGCTATTACACCATTATTGAATGAGCACGGGCGATAAAAATCTCTCCGACCAGATCCGGTTTTTACCGATCGACATAATTAGTTTAATATTTTATTATTTGATTAATTAATTCATTCTTTACGTCTTTTTAGTGGTCACGGACCCACTGTAACTTCATGGTTGTAATTACGCACTCGACCGAGATCCCTATTTTCCGGCTTTTGTCTCTGCCAGTCGTGCCTTATCGGGACTTACATTTTGTCCCATTTCTCCAACTAAATAATTGAAATTAATTAACACTTATTTATTCTTCCAATTAATAATCCGGGATTAATCTCTTCAGTCCATCTCCAACTATTTAAGTGAAAGTGACCCGGCCCAATAGTTTCTAGGTTGAACTTCTAATCGATTCATTTCCCGATTTTTCCTTAATTGGGTTTTTAAAGTCATTAATCTCTTTTATGTGTTAATTAATCTCAGTAACTATTTTCAGAAATGAATTTATTTATTCGTAAAAATTCCGGGGCGTTACACACAGTATTCGTAGAAATGAATTTATATATATATAACGCGAATTCCGGGAAGATTCCAAGAACCCAGTTAACACTTGTATTTATAAGGATTTTTGAGGAAAAAGACTCAAGAAAATCAAGAGAGAGAGAATCAGGGAGATGAACACCAAGGTTTTAACGTGGAAAACCCCACGGATCGGGGAAAAACCACGGGCCTCCAAGTTTGGAGAAATGACTTCCACTATGATCGATTTCTTGGAGTACATGTGTCATGCCCCGAACCACGGCTCAGGCACGTAAACAACCGGCCGCACCCAAACAGGGACCAGTCCCCATTCAGGAGCAAGGCCTTAAGAACTCTTATACAATAAGTATTCAGAGTTAATAATAACAGCGGAATCATAGCTAAAAGATGAAGGGAGTTAAAATACTGACTCCATACAAGATACAATATCGGGTTTACGCAACCCAAGACCAGGGATCCAAATTACCACCCCTAGAAATCCATACAACATAGAAATCTAAATTACAAGTCTCACACGAATAAAAAGAGGTACGCAGACCTCAAGACAAATAGAAGTAGCCGAGTCCAAATTTCGGTATATCCTCGCTTCTAAGCTCGATCCTACTCCTCCTCGTCCAACCTCGAAAGTAATATACGAATCAAGTGCATGAGCCTAAAGAATAGGCCCAAAGAGGGTCGCAAATAAATCAATAAAGGTGGCAAAAGCCACTAGGAAAGACAGAAATAAAGAAGTACAAATATGCAATAATAACATCACAAGCTTAATAACAAATCTCGTGAAAGTGGATAAATCCACGGATGTACTCAATCTCCGCATATGTGATAATCGAGATGTCTACGACATCTACGACACCATCGGTATCGTCTTCGGCCTAAGCCGGACTAAGCTATAGCATACATGTGCACATGGTCAGAAAATGCCGCTCTCTGACTGAGCCAAGTGGCCAGATATTATACACCCTCTGCCAGGGTCTCCGTCCGATAGAGCATCAAGTGCCCGTGGCCAGATATTATACGCCCTCTGCCGGGGCCTGATGGCCAAATATTATACACCCTCTGCCAGGGTCTCCGTCCGATGTATCATGCCTGAAAGTAAGAGATTGATAGTACTAATACCTAACAACAGGTATAAATATACATATATCCAAGGCAAAGAACATCCACGAATATACAATGGTCGGTGATCTCATCGAGATCGGGAGTCAATACGTATTTAAGAAGTAAACTCTACTCAAATACGCATAAGAAGAAGAATGATAACAACAATCCCCTCGAGATATAAAACCAACACATATGAGGAAAACTATCTCAAATATATGTTGGGAACCTCTCGAGGAAATAAGAGTACAAAAATCGAAGTGGGGTAGGAGGAAGGAATACTCACAAACCTCCCGTGCGAGAGCCTTCCTGATCTGAGAGAAAACCCCTAATCCTCGTCGCGTCTCACGCGTCCGGGTCAGGATCTAGTAAATAGCATACACTCTGGTTAATTACACTTGATGTTCATAATCATGCATAATTAAATGGTTTAAGTGGGCACACTAGGCCCCTACCAAACTCCGTATTTTTACTCTAGCGCGCTGTCACCGAGAACTGCCAATAACTTTCAATCCGCAAGTCGGATTTCCCCGATTTAGCTCTCATTAGAAAGTACTCTTTCCCCCCTTTCTAACGACATGCTAATCGTGTCGATTGGAGTATCATTGCTATCCCGTACTGTACCCTAAAGGGGCAGCCCAAACCCGATTTGAATGAAAATCGGACAGCACCTCCCCTGATTATCGGGCTCCGATATGGATACAAACATTCACACATTTAAATCCAATACACTTGGATTTCACAAATTTAACAAACCAATTAGTACATTCATCCTTTCAATTCCATTTATATTCGTTAATTAGCCCTAATCCGGGTATAGAAATTCACCGTCGAAGGGATGCGCGCGTGGGCGCGAGCGGGGCTGCAGGCTTACAGATCTGGGCGTGCGAAGAGGGTTGCGGGACAGCCGGATGGTCGGCTGAAGGCGGGCCGGTCGCTGCAGGGGCGCTGATGTGGCGACGGCACGCTGACGCGGCAGCGCTGTGGAGCGCTGGTCAGCGGCGGCTCGCGGCTCACGGACGGCTGGGTGGTTGGCTACAGGAGAGCCGGGCGACGGAGAGCTCGACGGTGTGGAGGGCGCGGGCAAGGGCCAGGCGCGGCTGACCGGCGGCCGGCGGGGCGGAGCAGTATGAGGCGTAGGCGCCACCGGCCATGGGACGCGGTGGCTGACCGGCCAAGGCTGGCTGCTTGCCGCAGCGCGCTACAGGCGCGGCCTCACCGCTGGCCGCGGCGCGTGGCTTGGCGAGGGGCCGGCCGAAGCTCTGGCCGACGGCGATTTTGGCAAGTCTGAGATCTAGATCTCAGGTGAAAAGGGAGAGGGAGGGAGAGAGAGGGTTTCTTCTTTCTCTCTCTCTTATGTGATGACATGATATAAAGGATGAGATTAATTTTCACTATTGCTTCATATGTTTACTATTCCTTTAATTAGAATACCTTGTCACTATAGTTTCACATGCCTACTGTTCAGTCACGGGTGAATTCATCTCTGGGGTCCACTGTTTGATTCTCCCGTCCTAGTGTACAGCCCAGATCCGCGAATCTCGGGTCCGTAGTCCCATGGCACGGGTGTACTGTAAAATCACGGGATCGGTCTCTCGTCAGACCAGATCCGAGAATAACGGCTTTCGGTCAAATCCTTCGTCACGGGAGTACTGTGGCATCACGGGGTTGTCTCAGTCCCCGACCAGATCCACTTTTCCCGGGATTTGAATATTTATTCATTTCTCTTCTTGATAATTAATCCGAATTAACTAACATATAATTACTCTGGATTTATTAACAACTGACTTATTTCGATTAATTAACGTTTAATTAATCTGGATTATTCAGACATGTGATTTTTCCCAAAACTTCACTGCTCATCATATTGAATTGTCATTTAAAATTTTTCGGTAAATAAAAATCTTTATTTATTTCGGGGCGGGTTTTACAACATGAGAGGGAAAGAGAGAGAGAGTGGGTGTTCAAAGAATCAAGTGTCTTTACAGGTGTGTGGTCTTGGCTATTTATAGGCCTTGATCATGCCCTCCTTGGTTTTTCAGCTTGCTCATTGATCCTTCTAGAAGGGTTCAGAGCTCCTCGGCAATCCCCTCTGCCCTTTTTGTTGTGGAGTGCTTTGGGGATATATACTTGAGAGGCTTTGAGTTCTGAGGGGAAGTCTGCTTCTCGGAACCGTGGGGCGCTTGCTCTTCAGATCCGAGAAGAGAAGGGCTTGTGACTATCCGAGGGGATGCTCATGAGGGCGTGTGGTCGAGCCCGTTTAGCGATCCGAGGGGGTACGAGGCCGAGGTGATGATGGGTTGGCTTGATGAAACTGAAGGCCCAGGGTGCTCCACGTGTCGCGCTGGGTCAATTCCACATGTCCTCCTCGATTCTCCAATGCTCCAGGTGGCCAAATAGGAGGCGACCACAAATGAACAGTGTTTCCGGCCGACCTTACCTTAACATGAATATGAATATATATATATATATATATATTATATATATATATATATATATATATATATATATAGAGAGAGAGAGAGAGAGAGAGAGAGAGAGAGAGAGAGAGACTCAGATAAATATAGGAGATTAAAATTGAGTACCTACTAATTTGTGACTAAGTCCAGGTCAGTCCGCTTATCTTGAATTGGTGTTACCCGGTATGTTTAGGTTTTTTCAAAGCATCCAAATTGCCTTTCCCTACCCCCACAAGAAAAACCTCATTTTGGAAAGCATCCACAAAGGTTATTTAGCTTTTACGGTGACCTTATAAACTATAATAAAATACTTACAAAATGTTCCAGTGAATTTTTTTTTTTTTATTTTGGATTTTTAGCATTTAAAATTACATATATACCCTTATAATTCTCTTCAAATTTACACCCATAAAATTTAAATTTTTACATATATACCCCTGTTTTCATACTCTATCATTGGGGTTTGTTTAACTATTGTTAATTAGGAACTACTCCATTGACACATTAATATACTTTAAAAAAAGTTTTAGAGTTAATAAATTTTTTTCCTAGCATCAATTTTCCCCTAGTAAATAAAAATATTTTTCTCTCTTAACTTTATTCTCATAAATATTACGTATATCATTGAGACTAGGATTTTTCTCATAAAATTAATAACGAACACTCCTTTGTCTACTATATTACGTATATCATTGAGACTAGGGTGACAAACTCCTATTAATATGATATTTTTTGGGGTTTTTGCTTGCATACCCCTATAAAATTTGGAAATTGCTTAAATACCCCCGTAAAAATGCTATTTGTTTGCATACCCCCGTAAATCAACTATTTTTGCTTATATGCCCCTATGGTTAAGTTGCCCCTTGACGGTGTTAAATCAATTGATGGAATGGGGGCAAATTACTAAATTGGGTTTGCTTATATACCCTTCTAAATTTTATGTAAAATTTTATAGATATTATTTATTTTATAGATGAGAAAGTAGGGTTGGAAGTCAAAATTATTAAAAATGAGGATAATTGTGTAATTTTTCAACCATGGTTAACTTTAAACTATAGTTAACTCTGAAAAAACTAAAGGTGACTAACGGTAACTAACGGCGGGGGTATATAAGCAAAAAAATTAGTTTTAGAGGGATATGCAAGCAAATTGCATTTTTGTAGGGGTATTTAAGCAAATATATGGTTTTGGAGGGGTATGCAAGCAATTTTCCTTACTGCAATCCGTTCGAATAAAATAAAAGGTTGTGGTTTCAAACCATGGAACCATGAAACATGACTATAAAAATTGAATAACCTTTTGACTATAAAAATTCATTTACAAATATTGGTTTGTTTACTTTTTTGGTTTGGGGATATCCTATTTGGGGATAGAAGTAGTTTTTGAAAAATTTTGAATTTTTTTGGAGGGAAATTTTAAACCAAAGATATTAATTATAAGATAATGATGTGTCCATGTATTGATGGGTGACCCATTATTACATTTTTAAATCTTAATTAAAAGTTTTGGCATAAAATTTTTTTTTATTGAGAATTATATGGGAATAACCCCAAATGGATTCCCCATGTCAAACACAAAGGATCTATTGGTATTCGGATCCCTTGCTAAGATGAGAGATTCTTCTGTAGAGGTCTTGGAGGTCGAGCGGACGCACCTGTACATGTTTTTAAAGTCCCATCAGGAGTGTTTATCGACTTATTAAAAAAAACAAGAAATTATTGGTTAGTTTACAATATTTATATATTTTTGACGCTGCCAGCCGCCAATATTATTAGTTATTATTTGTAAAAACATATTTATTAGTTAAGCACGCCAGCCGCCAGGCTACTGCACGCTAGACGACATTTAAATTTCTCACGTGATTTCCACGGGACAAAAAAAACAAATTAGTCGGATGCTCATACATCAAAACACGAACAGTCGAACTGTCGAATACTCGTACAGCCTACCTTCTGGCTCTGCTAGGCACGCTGCGATTCAGGTCCCTTCTCTGCCCCTCCCTCAAACTTTCTTCGTTAACTTCGCTTCTTTCCACTTGTGTGTTTTCTCTTTCATATTTCTACTATTCGTAGCGACGGTGGAACTGTTAATTATCATTTTTTCTTGTTTAGTTTTTACCAAGTGAGTCGGCTTTCTTTTTTGTTTGCTCATTATTAATGACAAGGTTCTGTTTCGTGGATTTTCTTAGCATTTGATCTGCATTTATCTTAATATCACTGTTCTGAGTGATTCACTACCGTGCTCTGCACCTGAGTTGTCCTACCTTGTTTAGTTTTCATTGTTTTGTTCGTTTCTTTTGTGAGGTGTCTAGTTTAACACTTGGGTTTTCACACTTTGATTTATGAGTTTGGTGATGAGCAGGGGACTTGGGGGCCATGGTAGGGTTTTTTCTTTTTTCTTTTTTCTTTTTTTTCTTTTTTTTCTTTTTTTTTAAAAATTTATAATTTTTAGTTAGTGATGTTGGCAATGTAGGAAGTATTGGGTTCGTGCTATAGGATTTATGGAAATAATTTTGGGTTATGTAAGATTTGTACTAGGAGCATACTTATTGTGATGAGATATGTATCTATGTTTTGAGAGAAACTTTGAATTAGAAAACTAGGATTATGACAGGATTGTCCTAGTGCTTGTGTTTGGTCTGGATTCTGGAGTATTATATTAGAAGGAATTCAATGAAAGATTTTAGGGGTGGAGTATCTTAATTAGGCTGGAGTTACGAGATATTTTACATTAGCCACATATGTTGTCTTTTGTTGGTTTGCTCACATAATGCAACAAGTGTTAATGTTTAGTGAAAATTTTCATTTCACATACATATTCAGCTGCGATTTAGTTACTTGTATATCCATACACACTAAAATTCAGTCTTTTGTTGGCTCTGAAACACAAATTCATATTAACTCTGGGTGAGTTTATGGTAATTTTTCCTTTAAAGGCATTACATGTTCACTTAATTTATTATTTAAGAGAGCTGAAAAAATTTACTCGCACACATTGCCGCATGTGGTTACATTGTGGTACAATTTCCATTGAGTTGTTTCTAGTGTATACTATACATAGTTTTAGCGCTTATTTTTGTTATTTTTTTATCATAAAGATTTAAGGTGCTTATTTATCCTGATAGACAATGGTAATATATCATTAGTTATTAATTGTACTTGTATTTCTGCTTTTTGTCTAGTGATTGGTGGATATGGTGTAATCTAAAGATTCACAACCTATATATACTCCATAACAGGTGCCGCATATTATGCCTGTGAAGTTTGGTACATATACTTGTGTGGTCTACTCTCATATGATATTTTCAGAAATGACAGAACCAATTAAACTAATCACCCTCTGCATTAAGAAACATTTTAATACGTATTTCAGGTTGGTTGCACTTTTGTGGAAAGGAAAATTTACAGCAAGCCCCCTTGTTGATTAGGAAAGGGTGTAGGTCATAATAAAATCTTAGCAGGGGTCCTATGGATTTTTGAAACTTTAATTAATAGTATCCTTTCCACTAATTTATATTTCCAATATTAAAAATAATCCTAGTACATTTGGAATGAAAATCTAAAGTGATTACTTATTTTAATTAATGTTTCCAGAAAATTCATATGATTTGAAAAAAAAAATGGTTGGATTTAAGGTTGGTCATTGTCAATATCATGTTTTATAAGAGATGGAAAATTATAAAAAGGTTATCTTAAGAATCAGATAATTTAACAATTCATAAAACAGAAAATGTGATCCACAATTGGCCAATTATAATTCAAGCCTATGAAAAGTAAGTGGCATGGGCAGTCCTGCTCACCAAGAAATAGTAGAAATTGACAATTATAATTTCAACCTTGGGCTGACAAGAAGCTGAACTAGTTGGTTTTGAATTTGAGTCTGAACAAGAGTAAGGAATGAGAAAAGACAAGCTTTTCAATGTATTTCATGATCCTCACTCTTTAAATCTAACTTACTACATTTTTTATGGTGGATGAAGTATGAACCTATTCATGTATAGTCCATTTTGGGAAGGAAGAAATTCTAGATTTAATGCATGTTTTTAGGAAGCCCATTTGGATAAAATAAGACATAATCTGAACTGGCTCAAAAAGATCAACTCAGATTGAATTGGTTGTTTTGTTTGAGGTAAAAGAGTGGGAGTGTGATTGTATTTATTGAGTTAAACTTGAACCAAGTTATTTGTGTGAGACTCGAGATGCTTCAACCGCCTTATTCATTTAAGAGAGTCTCTCCTTTTTTGTAATCTCATCACACTCCCATATGCTCTTGCCCCCTCACTACTATTTCCCTCTACCCGCACCCTCACAGTGCTTTTACTTATCTTGAGTAACCCCCTCCACTTTCTTCTGGTCAGCTGCTCTTTCTCTTTCTTCTTAGGCTTTACTGATCATCTTTGAGTTCATCAGCTAGCTCTTCTTCTTTCTCTTCAACTGTCCTTTTCTGTTGGTTTTCTTTTTTAACTCTCTACTTCTATTAAATCTCTATATTTTCTGTTATGGGCATATATGCATACTTATATTTCAATATAGATATGTTCTTTTAAAGTGCACGTATATGAGCCTATATGTTTGTGTTGGTCAATTTATATTCTTTCTTCAACCATGTATATGTTGTAAAATGAACTACTTTCCCACGATAATAAAATGGCATGTTAAATATTGCTTTTTGTTTATAATGTGATCTCAATTATACAAAAAGTACTTGAGTTGGTACATACAATAATTTAATGCTGTAAAGTTCATGAATCTTTATAAGGAATAATTTAAGGCAGAAATTCTATCCATTCATTTAAAAAATATCTTGCCATTGGTATTAATCCATCATGTTGCCTGTTTTTATTATTGAGAATTACAATGTTTTCTTGAACATTGAGGTAGGGCCTAGTATATTCCTACCTGCTAAAATTAGATGCATTGGATTCTCATGTTGCACTCTTTATATTTGTGTATGTAGATCGCTAGCTGTGGAGCCCAATTGTTATAGTTGTTGTCTACTTCCAGGGAGTTAAATGAAGCAGGAAGATCATCAAAAGACGGAACTAATAATAAGTGGTTCTGGGGTTGGTATAATCTTAGTATTTAGCACCATTACTTAGTTCTGTTTTATATTATTGTGATTTTTTATCTTCTGCTAACATCACTGGTATAAGATTTGTGACTGAGGTCTCTTAGGCTGAAAATATTTTAGAAATAGCTCATGGACAACAAAAATGCAGTACCTAACGTGCATCTCACTATATTTTTCTTACAGAGAGTGGATGATGATTTAAAAAAACTTGGGCTGAAAGTTAACCATCATGAGAAAAATCTGGCATTTCTCAACAATGACATGAGCGCGAGCTCTGAATCAATTCTTGATGCACAAGGTTAAATCCAAATTTTTAATTTTCACAAGGCTCATAACCCTTGCTAATGAATTTGCATCTGTGAATTATCTTTAATCTAGAAAGATAATTGCTACTTGAAACTGAGATGTCGCATTCCATATCCTCTAGAATATAATGGCTTTGTGGACACTTGTCTGGTATATCTTTTTAATGTAGAATTCTAGTTGTATTTAAATGGTGTTAGAGCTTGTGAGTCACCTAGGCCTTTTATAGTAAGGAATGGGTGTGATGTGTAATATGTAATATTTAATGATCACAACTATTATTATTTTCATTCTACATAATATAGCAACTAAATTATGCACATAAGGTAAGCAGTATTAAAGGTTCTGATTCTGGAATTTGCACAGTTAAACTTGGAAAATGTTATATTTCACATGTACGAGAAGAACCAAGCCACCATGAACATCAGATACACACTGAGAAGCATACAATTGACCACATATTACAGCAGGAAAAAACAGCGGCTGGCATAATATGCCAGTTAAAAATTCATCATGGATTACAAGCATCAAAGTTACCATGGATGAAGGATGTTCTGGGTGTTGTTGCTACTCTTTGAAGTGTAAAAGATGACAATCTTAGCAGGTTCTTCTCAATCATACCAGATCACTTGTATAATTCTGTCATCTTTTGGTTCTTCATTTTATTATTCTCCTGATTATACAGGCTTTTATCTGAATACATGGGTTTGGAAACCATGTTGGCTGTTGTTTGTAAGACCCTTGGAGGCATAAAGGCCCTTGAAAGGTATGACAAAGAAGGCATGATTGACAAGAATGTTGGCCTTCATTGTCTTGGACCATCAATTGGCAGGCAACTTGATGGAAGATTTCTTGCTATCAGCCTTGAAAATTTAAGGTCAAAATTTTGCTTATCACTTTTCTATATTAAATATTCTGTGTGGAAAATGATATCTCATACAACTTTTAAAGAAGTGAAAGTATGGTTGGCTTCAACTTTTCTTCTTGATAAATGAATCTTCTTTAGGTGCTTAATTGCCTAAAATTTATTTGCCTCCATACATCACAATCTGCTTTTATCTTGCAGAGTATATCCTGGTGAATTTTTGGCTGATGATTCACAAAAGAGACTTGATTTGCTGAAGCCAAGATTTCCAAATGGCAGTTGTCCACCAGGTTTTCTAGGTTTTGCTGTAAACATGATTGATTTGGATCTTAATCACTTAACTTGCCACACAACCAATGGCCATGGTCTAAGGGAAACCTTATTTTATAGCTTATTTTCCCGCTTACAAGTATATAGAAGCAGGGTTGAGATGGAGCATGCAGTGCCTTGCATCAGTGATGGTGCTATTTCTTTAGATGGGGGAATGATTAGATGCAATGGTCTGTTTTATCTTGGGAGCAGGTAAGCAGCAAATCTTAATTATATAATAATTACCTTATAAGGAACTTTCTTCTGTACTCTTTCTTCATAGCATTGTTTTACATTTGTGGCAAGTGAATCAAATTTTCATATTTCATCCCAAATACATATTTTCCCAAAATATCATGGGATTTTTTCATATAAAGAGCTCAGCTCTTATAACTCCATGGAATGTCTAGGAGTATACATCTGTGTAAATCACATAGAGTTTGCCATCTCAGAGTAACATCAATTTAAGTACCGTGAATTAGTGTAAATAACAATTTCATCTATCTAGGCGAGCTAGGTTTATGGGATGACGATAATGTTTTAAAATGTACTACTACCAACTATTGATTGAATGCCAATCCTTTACAGTTGGTCCCTACTTTTGGAGCCAAGCATGTGTAAAAAAGCATGACATCGTTACGCACAACAGTTACATTATTTTATAAATTAACAAATTAAAAAGATCATGACTTGCAACAAATAAATATGGAATTTTTAATATCCTGAAGATTCATGCCATATGTAGAGGTAATACAAAAAATTATATTGTTTTTGCAAGTTATCCCCTCTTCAAACCTGCAATAGCTAGCAAAGGTAGATGGTCTGCAGTTTCCCTAGTGCGCAACCTCCCCTGTTTTACATCCGGACTATTCTTGTTTGAGAGGAAGAGCAAAATTCTTGGTTTGAGAGAGGGAGTGAGATGAGAACTGAAATTTATTTTAATAGAATGCTTGCCGTAGGACATGGCCAAACCCCTCTACTTATAGATGTAAAGGCCATGCTCTTAGTTCAATTCGAATAAGAATAATAAATTCTCTTGTAAGAGTTTAAATTCCAAATAAAGGACTTTTATCTCTTTTATCCTTCATTTATGTTTCTGCAAAGTAACAAAGTCAGATAATGTCATAAATATAGTGATTGCTAAAACAATAACCATATTAAGTTCAACCAATTTAGTCTATCACATTGAACTTAATCATGACTCAACAATACAAACACATAATCTCTCCACAACTATTTAGGCCCAGTTCATTGGACATGATTAACTCTTAATCATGTAGTGATTTGGTTCTAGATTTATGATACATCTAAGTCCCTAACAAGCAACTACCAAAGGATCTCCTGTCTAGGATGTTAGGATGTTCGAGTAGGTGAAGTTAGGTATTCATATATAGAGCTTTTGATTATGTCATTATTCGATAATCATTTGAATTTGCTGAATAAATCTCATCATATAAAACATAGTCAAGATTTCCAGGAGCTTGGGAACTTTGTATATATCATTGAATGCTTATAAATGAAATACTATAGATCAACTTCCTAAAAGCGTGTAGTGCTTTACTATAACAACACTCCTGGCCTTGGAACGATGAATCACATTGCCAAACTCATAATCGGTGCATCTTCAATGAGCATGATATGATTTAGGTATTGGAGTAACCAAATTTGGTCAAGTTATTTTGCCAACTCATACTTGACCCGTCACTAGATGGATTTCGACCTTGATCAAATTATCAATATCTTAATCTAGATGCTCTCCAAAAGTAAGGTGGCAGAATCTATGTTGGCAGAATCGGTATTGAGTATATTACATATATAAAAAAACTATCAGATTAATATGTATAGTCAAATTATAAATAGATAATATCATTATGAGAAAAGTGTGTGTTTAGTGTCATTTCTGTTAATTATATAGTGCATACAATGTCACAAAGATATAGGGACACTACAAGAATCTGATGGATTAGCAACGGAAATTTAGAAACGGACTAATTCCGTTTCTAATTAGAAACGGAATAGATATCCGTTTCTAATTAGGAACGGATTTCAAATCCGTTTCTAACACTAGAAACGGAATTCAAATCCGTTTCTAGAATTAGAAACGGATTTTTTAATCCATTTCTAATTTTTATTAAAAGATATTTTATTTTAAATTTTTTATTAAATTAAAAAAAACCTTAAATATTTAAATAATAATAATAATTATTTAATAAATACATTTTTGAAATGGTTTCGACAATATAAATACATCTTAATTAAATCCATAAATATAAATTAATATAATATATAATTCTTTAGAAATATATAAATTGTACGAATATATTAATTCGTATAATATATAATTAGTTTTAAAAACTTTATATAAATATATTAAAAGTAAAAATATATTTTAAATCCATTTATTGCTTAATATATATATATATATATATATATATATATATATATATAACAAAATTTAGAAACGGATTTTTAAATCTGTTTCTAATTTAGAAACGGATAGAAAATCCGTTGCTACTTTAGAAACGGATTTTAAATCCGTTTCTAAACTTAGAAACGGATTTCTAAATCCGTTTCTAAATACTATTTCTCATTAATTATTTTTAATTTTAATTTCTTTACAAAATTCATAAAAAAACCTTAAATATTTAAATAATAATAATTATTATTTAATAAATACATTTTTGAAATGGTTTCGACAATATAAATACAACTTAATTAAATCCATAAATATTAATTAATATAATATATAATTCTTTAGAAATATATAAATTGTACGAATATATTAATTCGTATAATATATAATTAGTTTTAAAAAATTTATATAAATATCTTAAAAGTAAAAATAGATTTTAAATACATTTATTGACTAATATATATATATATATATATATATATATATATATAATATAATTTAGAAACGGATTTTGGAATCTGTTTCTAAATTAGAAATGGATAGAAAATCCGTTTCTAGTTTAAGGATTCTCGATCCGGTTTCTAAACAAAAGCAGTTTTTAATTCAGTTTCTAAATAGTATTTCTCATTAATTTTTTTTAATTTTTAATTTCTTTATAAAATTTATTAAAAACCTTAAATATTTAAATAATAATAAATTATTATTTAATAAATACATTTTGAAATGGTTTGACAAATATAAATATAACTTAATTAAATCTATAAATATTAATTCATATAATATATAACTCTTTAGAAATATATAAATTGTAGGAATATAATAATTCGTATAATATCTAATTAGTTTTTTAAATGGTATATAAATATCTCAAAAGTAAAAATTGATTTTAAACCCATTGTGACTAATCTCAATAGGATATATGTAAATAATTAGATTTATTAGATATGTATACATATAAATTTTAGAACTATATTAATTTTTTTAGATATAATGAATTTCAAGAAATAAAATATATAAAACTCAAAAGTAAAAAATAAAGTTTAAAATCATTTCTTATTTTATATATATTATAAATTTAGAAGCGGCTAATTCTCATTAAAAAGATATTTAAATTTAAATGTTTATATTAAATTTAGAAGCAGATTTGAAATCCGGTTTCTAATATTAGAAGCAGTTTTACAATCCTTTTCTAATTCTCATTAAAAAGTATTTGAATTTAAATTTTTATATTAAATTTAGAAGCGGATTAAAATCCGTTTCTAAGTTTAAAGCAGTTGTGAAATCCGTTTCTAAATAAGCAGGATTTTACAAATCCGTTTCTAATTTTTATTAAAAATATTTTAAAGAGATGAAGAGATTCAACCCTTCCTCTCTTTGATTTCATCTTGAGAAACCCTTGGCTCTCTCGTGAGAGCACGAGGGACCCTTTCTTGAGCACATGCGTCGAGGGTGCATCTATGGAGCTACATTCTAGGATTACGGTTAGAAAAATAATAATAAGCGGCTTCAAGAAGGCTGGGCCGATTACCGCGGTTAGAAAATAATAATAAGCGACTTCAAGAGAGATTAGATCACGATGATGGTGGAGAGAGATGAGTATCAGAACTAAGTGAAGCGTAACATGGAGGTTATGATGAAGGACTTGAGGCGGTTGGCTCGAGTTCACAACTCAAGACTCGCAGACCTTTTTAGTTATGATCACCTAGATGACTTGTAGTTTGAATTTGTTGATTGTTGGTGTTTTGTTTTGTTAAAAGCAGGACTTGTTTGATCTATTATCGGTTGTGATGATATTTTGTTAAACCTAGATGACTCCTCGGTCTATTATATATATGAATTAATGATATTATCAATTGTGATAATTAGTTCTATCGAAGTATTGTAAATGTGTTTGTTCATTTGAATTATCAATATATAAATTATTATAATTTATTTTGGTATTAGTGGCTTAGAAACAGATTTGAAACGGAATTAAATATTTTTTAGTAAAAATTTTCGTTTCAAATCCGTTTCTAAATTTAAGCAGGATTTTATTAGGTTGCCAAATCCGTTTCGAATTGGCTAATTGAAACAATTTTATATCGATTTCAAATATTAGAAATGGATTAGAAACGGAATAAATCCGTTTCTAAATTTAGAAAGCGGATAAAATATTCATTCCCTAATCCGTTTCTAAATTATAAAGCGAATTAGAGCAGTTAAATTCCGTTTCTAAATTTAGAAGCAGTTTATTCCGTTTCCTAATCCGTTTCTAATATTTGAAGCGGACTACTTCGTTGCTAAAAATTAGAAGCGGGGTGTTTAGAACGGGAAGATTCCGTTTCTAATCATGCTAAAAGCTGCCTTAGTTAGAAACGGAATATGCCGTTTCTAATATGCAATTTTCTTGTAGTGGGAGGCTGTATGCAATTTACTTATGTACTAAATATGGAAATTTATAAGTTTAAAATTTAAACTCGAACTTAATATAGAAAATTATGTACATATGTACATGTATATATGTCTATTTTTATACGTATATTTATATGTATATATCTATATGTCTATTAGAATGCCTCTCTCTCTTTCTCCCTTTCTTATATATATACATGTGGCTTACCAGGCTCAAGTGCTATGTCGCCACTCGCCTGTGGTCGGCCTGCATGGTTCGCATCGTTATGCCTCCTCTTGCGTTGGCCTGTGCTGTGCCATTGGTTGCAGTGCTACACAGACCAGTTACTTTCACTGTTAAATACTCTATGGTTATGTAGTTGAAGACAGAATTCCGTTCTAGTACTTCATGATTCCTGATTTTGATTGTTCAGTGCAAATAGGGAACACATCTTAAAAGCTCATTTCACTTTCACTAAATGTATATGTTAGGGCAACTATTTTCTTGCTGTGAGGCCTATTGCATAATTGCACTTAAATATTAATTATTTTCTTTGAGAATGTTCATGTGCTTGAAATGTTATTTGGATTAGTAATCAGAAAAAAAAAATGCTCATCACAAATTATAGCTATAATATAAAAGATGTTGAGCTATCAAGAATTTGCCTTCACACTTTTTTTAAGGATATTTGACATTTTTGAAATTTGATCATCAAACATCTATAAAATATTTTTGGTAGATATGCAGGTATTTATGTTGTATTCAATGCTTAGGCATACAAGGCATACATTTACACATTCTGGATGATGTATACATAGATGTGTTTGTTTGGATGTGTATGTTGATGTGCTTGTAATTGCAATCCATATGTTTGTTGGTCATGTTTGTTTACACTCATGTATGCCGAACACTTAACATTTGACTGTTGATAATAAATAAGAGAAATTGCTTCTCTTTTTTTTATACTGATGTGATTCATACTCTGAGTTAGTTGCCTTGATGGTAGTAACATATAGATGATCATGAAATTTTATTATATGATTATCTTTGAATTACTGATTATGCCTATTAATGGATATGGTTTTAGGAAAGATGTCTGGGTAAGATTTCCAATAACCTCTGTGAAACCAACTGTGCCAGTGGAGATTCTTGAGATTCAGGAGCAATTGAAGCTTTTGCAGTGGAAACAAGAGAGGCATGCTGAAGATATTCTAAGAGAAGAGGCTTTGTTAAAGCAAGTAAAAGAATTGTTTGACACCAAGAAGGAAGAGTTACAGAAGTTCCTGAATGACGCACAACAGTATATTTCAAAGGTACTACCAAAATGAATGCTTTCCTTGATATGTGCCAACTCCTAGCAAACCAGATTCGATTTTACAGAGTTTTAAAGAGTTTGATGTTTACAAAGTACAAACTCCAAAAAGACCATATTTAATTTTACAGAGGATAGCTTATTGCAACATACCCACCACCCGATTGTTGTGGATAGAGAAGTATTTATGTTAAATTGCACATGATATTACTTGTTTTGGTGGTGATGTGGACCATTGAAAGAAAAGAGTTTAATCATTTTAATTTTCATTTAAACTTTCATTGTCATGTTGCCATAAGTTTTGCTTGCAATAATTTTGGGAACATAAAATTTAAATTTGAATTGAAAACACTAAAACCAAAAACGAGTATCTAAATGCTTTCAGTTTAAGGGTGTTTTTGGATAGTCTTTGAAAAAAAAAAGCTTTTTTCAGTGTGATAGGACTTTTGAAAAAAAAAAAAAGACTTTAAGAGTAAGTTAAGTGCTTCTGTATATTGTGTTTGGATATGTTAATTCAGAAAGACTTTTACAGTTGGAAAGTTGTTTGGATGGTCGTTTCTAGAAGGGCTTTTTCAGTGATAAATTATCAAAATGGACATTCATTTATTATTATGATTATTATTAATTATTAATTATTATTACTATAATTATCTATCGAAAGGAGCCATGCATAATAATGAGCTATCCCGATATATTTTATCTATTCATAGTAAAAATTAATAGAACTTGTTTTTTACCAATTGATAGAGCAAGGAGCAAAGGATCAACAACAATTAATGAACAACAATTGGCCAAAATTAACAACAATATTGACATCACTATTACAAAAACAATTAACGATAACAACAATTGACCAAAATTAACAACAACAACAACCAAATGAACTTTCAGTAACAACAATTAACAACAATTAATAACAAGAACAAAAAGCCAACAACAAACATAACAACAAGAACAATAATATTTTTCAACAACTACAACGACAAGAACAACAATTTATAAATAATACAAAATCAACTCGTAGATTGATTGGAGAGTTGATCCCGAATAGTGTTCCTAATTATGATAATTCATTGGGTGTCTTCCCGGATTGGTTGTTGCCAAACAAGTGAACTTTCACTATCATCATCCTCGAAGCCCTATTCTCATTCTTGAAATTGGTTGATGTTTTCAAGGCCCTCAAGGACATCCAAATCATTATTACCCATTCTTCGAATATAATTATGGAGAGCAAAACATGACCATATAATTTGGAATTGTACCTTCGGTGTGTACTTGGTCATATTTCGTAGGATCTGTAATCTTGCCTTACAAACCCCAAATGTTCTTTCTATAACACTCCTCAAACTGGAGTGATGATAGTTGAATACTACATTTGGAGATCTAAAAGCACAAGACATCCTAAATTGTGGAATGTGATATCTTGCACTCTTGCATGACCACAAAAAGCTTTGCATTGTAGGATATCTAGAATCCACAAGGTAGTACTTTCCTACAAAAGTATAATATAAAAAAAAAATAAGAAAACAAAAGATAGATACTAAAATTAATTTCAAGTAAATGCGAACCTTCAAGTGGTTGAGGAAACTTCAAATATGAATTTATTAAAGCCTCCATTAGTATACGTGTGTCATGCGCCGATCGCTCCTAACCAATAAGTGCAAATATGAAACACATATTGAAGTCGCACACAGCTAGGATATTTGTTGATGTGTACCCTTTTCTTTTCATAAATGGGATTTTGTTTCTCAGTTGGGGCATGAATGGCCATATGTATTCCATCTATTGCTCCAATGTAATACTTAAAGTGAGGCCAATATCGACCGACACCCTGGATGTACTCCTCCACATCTCTGAAACTCCTATCTACCAATTTGATAATATCGTTTCCAAGTTTGTGGACAACTTTTAGCACTCGATGAAACTGTCCGTGCGCTGTCTCTCCAGAATGTTGAAACCTCTCCTCCACATTCCTATAATTGACTCCTTGTTCAAGCATATATAAGAACATTATCACTGCTTCATCTATAGCGACATGTCTCGTGTGTTCTAGCTCATACTTTTGAGTAAGATCAACCACCAATCTCCTAAATAAAAAATTCCTCATCCGGACTTGCTTGAGGAAACGAGTTTCTGATCCATCCATTATTTCATTAACCCATACGTGGCTAGTTAAGGAAGATGTTCTCTTCTCATTCTTCAATGTTAACTTCATATATTGATATTGTGCATCTGTCGCACCTGCATACATCCTTCTAATGTACTCATGTCTCTGTATATCCAAATCTCCATAATGTTCTTCTAAATCAAATATTGCGTCATTAGATTCTTTATCAGAATCGGACAAGAACTCCATTCTAGATTTGTACCATACATAAACCATAACAAATATTTAATACAATGTTCAACACAAAACAAATTAGTTCAACACATAAAGCAAATACATAATGTTTTTCTTTATATGTGTGTATATATATATATATATATAGTCATGATACAGTTCGACTGGCTACATCACTGTGCAAGTAAGGCCGCCTCATTTTGAGGCATTTGGAGAGTATTTTTTCCAAATCCGATTCTATGGATCGAAAGAACATCAAAAAATAAGATAACATGTCAATTTTCATATAATTTGGGAAGGTGATAGTCATTCATCTTAAAGGGTGAAATTCTGAACCGATAAGATTTCTATAAAATTTCACCCTTTAAGATGAATACTCATCACCTCACCAAATTGTTTGAAAATCGACATGTTATCTCATGTTTCGATGTTCTTTCCATCCATACGGTTGGATTTCGAAAAAAATACTCTCCCAATACCTCAAAATGAGGTGACCTTACTTGTACAGTGATGCGACCGATCTGACTGTATCAAGCTTATATATATATATATATATATATATATATATATATATATATATATATCTATATATATATATATATATATATATATATATATATATATATATAGGGTCCTCTTATTATCAGGACGGGCCGGGCCTTGGCCACACTAGACCCGACCCGATAGTCCAGTCAAATAGCTGGCCGGTTGCAAGTTCGACCGGCCTGACTATAACATCCCCCTATATATATATATATATATATATATATATATATATATATATATATATATATGAAGACTAGTCCTGGTCCTTAGGAAAAGATGCTTTTAAATAGTTTTTGTCTATTAAATTGTGAACATGTATATAAACATAAGTGTGGAAACATTATAAACAAAAATTAAAGTAAGGGTATATGTCAATACCCTTACAGCTACACCAAACCTCCAAGTCTTTCATCTACTTTTCAGAGGTTCTAGAAGAAGAAGTAGAAGATGAAGCAGAAGAATATGAAGATTCAATGAAGAATGAAGAACTAGAAAGAATGGATGTTGTTGCATATTTAGATCATGAAAGTGATATTAGGGAAGCCGAAGAATTCAATAGAAGATGTGATGAATTCATAGAAAAAACAAAGTGAGATAGAAAATAAGAGAAGCAAAACAGATGAGAACAAACAGATGGATTGCATACAAAATAGATAAAATTACAAAATTCTCAAAACCATTAATAGTTCTGTAATGCCCCGGATTTTTCAAAATAAATAAATCAGAAAATTTTTAATAATTAATGAGATTAATTAACACGGAAAATAAACTTATTAGGTTAACGCCCAATTAAAGGAAAATTGAGATATAATAATTTAAATCCAGCCTCGCAACTAGTGGGCCGAGGGAAGACCCTAATGGGCGAGGCCGTTTACACTCGGAATATTTTGAGGTGGACAGCAAGGATAACCTCGATTTTGTAATTGGGAGAATTCGTAAGTGGTAATTAATCCAGATCAATTAAGTAGGAGAATCAGACAAATGTTAGAGTTCCGATAAGGTAGATCGGGCGGGTCAAAAGCCTGTATTCGCGGATCTGGTCTGGCCAGAGACAGACCCCGTGAGGCTACAATGCGCCCATGACAGTGGGATTATTGACATCGGGAATTTCGGATCTGGGTCGGTGAATCATGGGAAAGATGATATTTAATAGAGGGCGATGTGACATAAAGTAGAAAGATAATATTAAATAATTATTTGGATTTTAGTGGGGGGAATGATTTAGATGATAAGTTATAATAATAAAAGGGAGAAATAATTGAGAACGTAGGGTTGATTAAAATCCATGTGACAATAAGTTCATGATAAATAATTATAATCAGTTATAGAATACTTGACATATTATAAGAGAAGAGAGAACTTCATTCTCTCACTTGAGCATCATGCCCTAGCACCTCATTTCATCTCCTCTCCCTAGCTCAAGGCCGACCGCCACTGACGCCTCTAGCTTGCGCCGCCGCCTCACCCCCCCCTCCCTCCCTCCCCTTGGCGCCGCTGCCGAGGCCCGCAGGCCCGCCGAGCGTAACCTCCGCAGGCTCGACGCCGCCTCGCCTCCTTTGCCGCCGAACCACCACCAGCCGGCGGTCTTCCTTGCGCTGCTGCGCGACCCACTCCGGCGAGTTTGACGTCGGCCACCGCTCCACTTTTGCGCCGCCCCATCTCAGCTGACGTCGCAGCCTAGCTCCGACAGTACCCTTCGGTGTATCGATCCCACAAACTGCAACCCTCCTTTCTTCCTACAGTGAGCTCTAAATTTTGGGGAAAATCCCCATCTTAATTAACTAGTGTGAGCATGAAAACATTAAATCTAAATTGATATGTTGGAAAATAAAGATGAGATACTATGATTGTATGCTTGTATGGAAGGGATTAAAGTAGTTTGAGATGTTTGATAGTTAGGTGATTTGTTTGTGTGAATGGTTGTATTAATTTCGTGGCCCTATAAACAGGGGAGGTGTTGCCCGATTTTCCTTGAAATCCCTAAGTATAAATGTCCTAATTAGTGATCATGCAACTTACTTAAGTATGTTTAGCGATCATATTAACATGCTTGTGTATGATTAGTTTCCATGATTGTCATGCTTAAAGGACACATGCTTTAGAATGATTAATATCGGCTAATTAAGCATGCTTCAGGGTAATCTAAGGACTTAAAGACATATTATGCTCGGTAAGTATGAAAATATGGTCTTATGAGTTTAATGTCCCTTGTATATATGCACATTTGAGTTAATTAGGAGTCTAAGTTAAGAATACGGAATCGTATTCTTAAATCTTCGTATTCTTAAGCTATAGGACGAAGTTATAGAAAATACGGACTCTGTATTTAATTAGTACTTTCGTTCATTCTAGGAAGGGAAAAAGGTCCAGCAGAAGCCGCCAAAGGACCGAGCGATTCCTAGGAATTTGCAAGGACTTAAGGTGAGGGGACTTCACCGTAGATCTAGTGTTAATTCATGTATTTATCGGGATTTCAGCTTTATCATATTCTTATGAGTTTATTTCGATTTGTGAATGCCGATGAATTTATCGTTATACTTGCTTAGTGTTTTTATGCTTGTATAATTGTTAAATCTTAAAGAACATGAGATATGACTAAGGAAACCCTAAGGGGTAGTTAAAGATTATTTTATGCATCATAAGCTGCATCTTAGTTAGTTATGTATGGGGGACCCAGCGGGAGGGCTCAAGATAGAGCTAGATATTTGAGTAGATGAGACCGGGCTAAGGAAGGGGATTTGTTTTCAATCGTTTTTCTTAAAACTAAAAATGTTTGTGAGAGTCATTCTTTTATAAAAACCCCTTCCTGTCTCGAGAGAGAGAGCCCGTATCGGATACGAGATACTCGCTTGACGTACACATGTAGATGTATGCCTCTGGTCGTTAGGCGCCGGGTTCATGTAGATGTATGCCTCTATCCCGGCATCAGGATCATGTAGATGTATGCCTCTGTTCCTGGTGATTGCTGGAGTCCTTACGGAGTCATTTTAACTAGGGGTGCATGCTTGTATGATATGAGGCCATCGCATATACAGACTTACTATATGCTGGATATGATATGAGCTTGCTTATGTGTTTATACTCTGATTTCTGATTGTATTAGCATGCTTATCAAGATTAAAGATAACTATATTGATCTACATGATTTAGACTTGCATTACTTATATTCCAGTATTTAGTACCGATGACAGGTATGTATAATACCTGGCGGAGTAGTCTATACTCACTGAGCTTGTATAGCTTAGCCCTTTTCTATACTGTTTTTCTGTTACAGGATCTAGACTTGGATCGGGATAGTAGCTCATGTCTCGAGCAGGGATCGAGGTCTAGCTGGCTTTGGCGTGCCTGTTTCTATGTCTTATTTTATTGGGTTGTATTAAACCTTTGTTATGTTCTTTCCGCTGTATTTGGGGCCGTAGTTGCCCATAACTTTATGTGTTGTACTCTGCTATGACTTTTATTTGAATATGCCCCCGGTGTGTACCGGGTATGCTTTGTCATTTGAACCTTATTCAGAGTACATGATTCTTGATTTCAGTTTTAATTTGCACAGCTTATGGGCTGGGTGCACTCCCGACCTAGCTGGTGTGACATTTGTCTCATTAGCGAGATGGGTGTTACAAGTTCTCTGTCAATGGTTTTGAGAAGCTATTATGTTCAACACTAACAGCCATTATGTTAAACACTAATGGTTTTTAGAAGCTATTAACAGGTAAGTTGTCCCTTTCATAGTTCAAGGACAAATTTATGATCAACACTAACAACCATAATAATCTGTTTATAGGTCCTAAAATGCATGCTCTGACAAGAAAACAAGAGAAGCAAATTTATTCAACACAGTAAACTACTTACTTGGAAACTTGTTGTGAACCAAGAATGTTATTGCCCGTGATGTTGTTTAGACAACTTCTGTAGTCCAAACTCTAGACTAAGCAAATTTATGACCTACTTATGCCTGTTGAGGTTTGCATATATTGATAGAAGGCCCTTATGTTACCCTTACGTTGGTTCAGAACATGAAAGTGTATTAATTGAGCAAAGACAACAAATTAAAGAATTTTGAAGTATTAATTGAGAAGAGATCTGACCAAGTGCTCCCGAGTTGTAGCAAAGGCTTGAGATAGGGTCTGGTAGAGAAATAACTGATTGGAAAATTAGTAAGTATTTTGAATTTAGAGCTGAAATAATAAGCTTTTGATGGTTAGTAAAATGGCACAAATGAATTACTTGCTCAGAAAAAGTCACAGTATTATCACTGCTATTAGTAGCAACCTTTCCGGCAATGGTATTTGCATATATTTCTAGAATAATCCTTGGCCTGTATGGGCTCCGTGCGAGGCCGTGCCTCGAGTCCTCTGCCCGGTAGAAGCCTGATGTGATCCTGAAAGCATTTGTGGACACTGGGCAATCCGGTATTCTACACTCCCATACCGGAAGCATTTTCTTGTGGCACGCTAGCCCTCAGTACTCAAATGTGCTTTACTACAAACAGTGCATTTGCGCTGATCCGAAGAGGCTGCACTAGCAGATGTACCCTGAGGTTACTGATGAGGAGGTCTACTAACTGTCTGGGATGCAGCCGGTGCTCCAATATCCAACTTGGGCTTACTATTCTTCCCGATAAACTTACTATGTTGAGACGCAGAGCTCCAATCTCTCTTCTTTTGATGGCTTTTCTTCTGATCTCCACCATTTCTACAGACAACATCAAGGGACTTTGCACATCCTACAACCTCAGCATAGCTAGTCAGATGTAAGGGAGCGAACGCCTTACGAATGTGATACTGTAAGCCATCCTGGAATCTATGTGCTATGCTCTCATCATCATCAACAAATTTTGCTGCAAACCTGTAAAGCTTGTCAAATTCCATCTCATACTCATCAACAGTCATGGTCCCCTGCTTGAGATGAAGAAACTGCCTCTCCAACTCCAATACCTTGCTTCTGGGAAAGTACTTGCTGAAGAAGGTTGTACGCAGCTGATCCCATGTATCAAAATTTCTTCCCTCACGGACGCGTACCTAGCCCTTCCACCAGTTGTAGGCACTCCCCTAAAGCATATAAGTGGCTCGGTACACTCCATCACGTCAAATGCTTTCTCCGTTTCATCAATCTATTTCTCAGCTACATCTGGGTCAGTGGTACCCTCAAACGATGGAGGTCCTGTCCTATTAAACTCAGCAATGGTCCTATGATGCGGCTGAGGCGGGGGAGGAGGTGGTTGTTGTTGATGCTGGGATTGGCATTGGTCCCTAACCAACCCTACCACTTCACGCATGAGTTCCATAATCTTGTCATGACTGTTGGTTTCTGACTGGTCTTCCCAAACAAATGGAATTGATTGACCCGTCTGCTCATCTATGTTACATGTATGGGGACAACAAGGGGTCATTTTGGATCAAAAAAAAAAAATTTCAGTGATCAATAAATAGTACTAAAATTAAATGCAAAAAAGACAAACATTAATTGTTCATACAAAACCCCCCAATAGTAGTATTCCTAACGTCCACTAACTTATTGTCACTAACATGGTTTTAAGGCCACTAAGGTTACTAAAAGGATCTAATTTCTGATACCACCTTAATCTGTCACGCCCCGAACCCAAACGGGACATCGGCAGACCAGTCGCATACTTGTGGGGATGGGCCCCACTATGCATGCAAGGCCTCATAACCTGTTCGCAGTTATTATGTGACCCAAATAACACAAATTTTATTGCCTTTATTTTTTTTTAAAAAAATCAAGTTCTAAATTCAACATCCAAGGGACCAAATAACAAATGGAATAGTCTATGGAAATCAACGAAAACAATCAAACTTATTCAAAACAAGAAATGAAGTTCGTAAGACACTAATGTTTGAGTCTGTCTCTAGATATCTTATCAACCAACCAAGTAGCTATTCCTCGGGATCTGAAAAACATGTCCAGAGATTAGTGAGCTTGGGAGCTCAGTAAGCATCCACTAAAATAAAAATGAACCATACAGACTTCAGAAATGAAATATGGGATATAACATTAAGAAAATCATAGACATTTAATTTAAAGAAAAGATACTATACCAAACATAATATTTTCAATGATAGTATCATCGAAAGATAACACCTAGTTGTAGAATCATAAAATTTGCATTCATACTCGAAAATAATAAAATAATGTCTCCCAAACGTACTACGACCACTGATAAGTGTTCAAATGAGCATCATCTATATATGAATTTATGCATATTACCTTATGTTTTGGAGGAATGTTGGCCCGCTTGTGCTCAAAATGGCTTTGTTTTTGTAAACAGGGCAGAAAATAGCGATCCCAAGAGAAAGGAAGCGTTTTCAAGAGAATTCGGGCCAAAGTAAGCGAAACCGGGCGAAAGGACAGTCCATACGGAGTCCCATACCGACCCGTATGGACCTGGAGATTTATACGGACACATGAACGGACTGACAGAACCCCGTACATGAGGACCCGAGAAGTATACAACCCCGTATGGTACTCCGTATGGGTGTCCGTATACGGGGCCGTACGGGGTCGTATGGAACATATACTGGGTCGTATATCGTAAAACTGCAGCTGTGATTTCGGCCGAATCGAGGGTAAAGTCAGAAAATACACCCAAAACCCTAGAGGGGGGTATAAATAGAAATGCTAATGAGGGTTTTGGGTCATCTTGGAGGGGATTGGAGCCAAAGCATCAAGAGGGAGGAAGCTATCATCATCTTCTCCATCACCAAGGAGAAGAGGGTTTGAGGAGTTCCCCCATCAAGAGGGCTCACGAAGAAGAAGAAGAAGGGGCTAGAGAGAAGCAAGAGATCCACCAACGGTCATCATCAAGGGGTTTTATCTCATGAACTCTATGTTTGATTTCTCTTTTATCATTGATTGTTACTCTCCATTGATGGAGAGCTAAACTCTTGATACTTGGGTGTTGATGAACCTTTGGATTATGGTTAATTGATATTGTCTCTTCTATGTTGATTGCTTGGTTGAATGCATTGTAGTCTATTGAATGTTATGTATGTTGATAGTATTAACCTCTCTACGTTGCGAGAGCCCGGAGAGGTTTCTATAGTCCATATGGGGGAAGATGCGAGCGCCTCCCCATGTGTAGACAAACTTCAATAGAGAGGGCTAGGAGTACACCGGGAGCCCGGGTACTAAGGCGAGCAACTCCTTTAGATGTCCTATTCCCTTAGCCCTTCCAAGAGATAGGTTCCCTAGAACTTAACTAGTAAGGGCACTAGGTTGAGTAATCACCCTCGAGCGAGGGGATGAAATCACATTAGGAACCCTTGGCCAAAGATTCACCAAGAGTCAACATAGAGAGCATTATCTATATCTAAGGAAATCCAAAGGGGATTCAATCACCTATGTATCCCCTTCATTATTTGATTATCTTCAAGGTCGATTTTACTTGTTAATTTGCATTGTTAGCTTTAGAATTAGGTTTAGTATCTTCAACTCAATTTGATTGACTAAATAATAGACAAATAGCTACTACTAGTACTTTCTTTCTCCTTGAGGTTCGATACCCGACTTCTCAATAGTCCACTTTACTACTTGATCCGACCCGTACACTTGCGGTTGGAACACATCAACCACTATTTACCCCGATGGTGCGGGTCAAAATTTCATATGTGTTATCTCAGTAACCCGAGTTGAAATAAGACATCCTTCAAAAGAAGCAGTCTCTACCATTTGTTTTACCTTGGTGGCCCGAGTCGAAATCAAAAGGCTGTTATTATTCTCGACAGCACGGGTTGAACTAGTTCACAAGCAAACCATGTCAACACGGCCAATGTATAAACACCATTGACATGGGTCAAAACATAGCCCGTTTGGAGATGTACACGAAAACCTCAATAATTCCAAAATAGCTATATCAAAAAGACACAACAAACAATCAATTATAGCACCAAACACAACATACATGCATGGTTCAATTGTAGAGAAAATAGATCACTTATCTTTTCATGAACTGTTAATAAAAAACCATAAACAAGACTTTTATATGGAAAATAGAATTCATATATAGATATGAAATTTTTTTACTTAATTTATGTGTGGAATACTTACCTCCAAATTCCAAATTTAATCTAACCGCAACTCAAACCTCTGTCGTATCAATAATAGAATCTAAAAGCAAATGAGTAATTTTTAGTAAATTAAGATATATATAACTTCCATATGTATATATAAACAATTACTTGTTTTTAATAATTTCTTTATTTAGGCTACACATATAATATTTGGTTATTACAAGTGATCATAATATATGTATCTATATACGGTAGATCTAATAGGATTTCATTTGACTTCCTTGATTCAAAGTATGAAATATTAAATTGCATCAAGGTATGAATGGAAAACTTCTTCAACCCATTTTCTAACAACTACCAATATTACTTGACTATGCATTTAATCCTAAAGGCATGCATTATCACAGTCACAAGCCAGATACCATCATTTGCACCTATTATCAATTTCTCTTAATAAATTCCATGAATATAATAATAATAAACTGATTTGCTAGAAACTATTAGAAGCATGTACAATGGAATTAAAATACAATTAATCTACTAATGATAGTCTAATGTATTCAACAGAGCTATTAAAAATGATGATGCAAGAGAGTTGTCACATCAATCAATGATTATTTCTCACTGGTTCTAGTAGAAACGTCTCTAGTGGAACCTTTAGCCACCATGTCAGTGAATGTTTAGATTGTAGGGATATAATTCACACTACAGTCCTATAACAGTGGATAAAATTTGAGCAAGGCAATTACCACTATGTGAGACAAACGATTACAACCGACCCACCAAGGAGGAACTACAATCCTAAACATGTTAAAACAATTTATACTATTCTAAAGGATGTCAGGCCAAGTCTTGCAGTATGAAATCAAAATTCATAATATTAAGATGTCAGATCTAACAGTAATCACGGCTTTTACTAAGGGAATTAGTTCAAATCATAATTACTTGAAGTCAACACAGAAAAACTTACAGAAGTTAGAAAATCAAGTTCAGAAGGAAGACGGAAGGTGAGATCCCTTATCGTGATTCTGGATCAACCGCCTTTGTTCGAAGAGAAAGAGAGAGCAAAAAGGATTAGGGTTCCAGGTGAGAGCAACGGTGTGAGAGGGGGATAAATAACGGGACTTGTAACAATATTTAGTTAGGTTAAGATAAGGATCATCCCCTTTTACTTTTTAATCCCTATACTTTTAATTATTTTTTTAATTTTAATTTTAATTTTTTTTTTTAGCCTTCTAAGTGTATTATTACAGTTAGTGTAGCGTAAAATAGTTGAGACCCGTGATGTTCACAGTCAGATGTTTGTAATTTTCCCAATCTTTGACGGCTATTTTTGTATAAATAAGCATTTCTTGTGAGCACTTTATTAGACTTAAAACTAATAGATATTTGCTTTTTGTTTGTCTTTTTCTTTTTTCCTGCAACTTAATTCTTCACTAATTTCATTATGGGAATCATTTATTAGAAAATCATGCAATCTGTTGATTAAGATTTGAAACTGGATAGCTTCACTGTTTGGTTGTGGTCTAATCTTATTTAAATCCTATTATTTTTTTGATTTAATTAATTTAATCAATATATTTATCAAGTGGTAATGAGCAAAAGATCCGTCAAAATTCCACAAATCTACAAAAAGTCCATCCAAGTTTGTTGTTTCCCAAAACATCGCTCCTTTTTACAACATTGATTTTTAAATCCTTCCATCCACTAACAAAGTTATATTTATTTAGATATGATGAAAATGTCCTCAAAAGTATTAATTTAAAACAATGTGATGGCTGGGCCCCCAAGGTATGGATTTAAAATACTATGGGAAAATGACCATCAAATATGACAAAAATACCCTCCAAGGCATGAATTTAAAACAATGTGGGAAAATAAACTTCTAATACGATGAAAATGCCCTTTAAGGCATCAATTTAAAACAATGTGGGAAAATGACCTCTAATGACGAAAATGGCCTCCAAGTCACGAATACAGATGAGGCGGTTCCAAATTGTGGGAAATCGGCCTTCTAACATGACGAAAATACCTTCCAAGGCAAGAATTTAAACAATGTGGGAAATTGACCTCTAATATGACAAAAATGCCCTCCAAGTCACGATTCGGCGGCTGAGGCGGTTTCAAAATATGGGAAAATGACCTTCTAATTTGATGAAAATGCCCTCCAAGGCATGAATTTAAAACAATGTAGGAAAATGACCTCTAATATGATGAAAATGCCCTACAAGTCGCGAATCTGCGGTGGGGATGGTTTCAAGTCACCTCCGTTGCATGTCAAAAACGACGCTGCGGTGCCGTTGGTATCATCCCTTCCTACGAGGATGTGGTTGAAGAAACTCACCCACAAGAAACACACCCACAAGCCTCAGCCTCAGTTGCATCCCTCCCCACCCCGTGATGCTGCACTCCCCAGAATACCTGCTACGCGGGCTACCAAGGTGACCCGACCTCAGTCTGCACAGGCCACTCATCGCTCTGAAGCCCCACCGCAAAAAAAGACTGCTAGCAAGGGCCAAACTATGAAGATTTTGAGGAAAGTCCATCAGTGTTAACCTATGTCAACGATGATGACCTAATCACCCTTGGCAGCATAATCGAATCGCTCACAAAAATAAAGAATGAAAATCCCACCCGAAGGATGAAACATGGGACGTTGAGCCAATGGCTGTCGACAATGAAGTTTCGACAACGTCCATTAAACCACCGACCGCAGTCCATGTACCCATCATTGCCTCTCAACCACCAGTTGATGAACCAATGAATGCCAAAAATGAACCACCGGCCATACATACCTTAGTGCCAGGCACCAATAGTGAACTACAAGAGACTGTCACTGAAGGACAGACCACCGATGTTGAGCCATTGGGTCCCAACAAAGAACTACCGGTTACTTGTACTGAAAAACCGATGGACTCTGAACCACCAAATGTTGAGCTACCCACTGATGGTAATGAACTGCTAACCGCTTACACAGAATTGTCAACCACCATTAGTAGTGAACTGCCAACATCCTGCACAGAATAATAGACTGCAGGAATTGAACAACCAGTTTCCCTTGCCGAGCCACTGATCACCACTATTGAAGTGCTGTTCGCGGGCACCGATCCTGTGACGACCAACGTGATCCTCGTATAGGTCTACATGGTCAACGAGGACATAAATCCAGTAAAGACAAATTTTATACTGAAGAAGAAACATTTTGCCGTTTTCGTTTTCATGCGGTTGGACAGGCTGGAATAGGCAGCAATTGGAATATATCTCAACTTTAAAATTGACACGTAAGTTTTCCTCTTGTTGTGCTACATTTCCCCTTATTCTATCAAGTTTTTGTTTAAGCTTCTTAGTTTCATCTTAAATATTTTGTTTTTTGTTTAATGTGTATCTTTCTCGTTTAAGTATTTAAGTTTTTGTTTAACATTTAGCCTAGGACCATCGTACCTCTCATGTGTTTATGCTACGTCACACGCATATTGATGGACGACATTGACCGCGGTAGTGGAAAATCTTAAGCCGGAAAGAAAGAAGAGACGTACTAAAGATTTGTGGGCGACGTGATTTGATATAGTTTAACAAAGAGTATTTCCGTTTAAGTTGTGGAGTTGCAAGGTTAGACTAAGACTGTTTAACAAAGATTGTTCCGTTTAAGTTTCCGTTTAACAAATATTAATTATTTCCCTTTTATATTTTCCATGTATAAATCATCCTCTGTCAGTAAGAAATCGATACAAAGATTATCAGTGAGGATTAGACTACAATTTGCTCTTCAAGAATGAATCCCTCATGTTGGCGATATATCACAAGTGAGATTGGAATAAATCTAACCAACAAGGACTACTCTTTAAATGAAAACCTATAACGTTGAATGGTAATGTGATATATTAAGCGGAAAGTCAAAATGTTAAACGAAAACATCAAAAAATAAGTGTAAACGCATATATTTAAGCAAAAACGGTGTTTTTTAAGTGGAAACATGAAATACACAAAACAACACATAAAGCATTGATACAGTAATGGAAACATGAAATACACGAAATAGAATAAATATCAGATGGAGAATTGACACCCTGACGGGTTGGTTCGTTCATCCAATAGAAGGCATGATATTTACGACGGTAATGAGGAGCACAAGGGCACGTCCCCTGCCTCCTCAACTCTATTGACAATGAGGTCGACGACAACACTGTTGAACATGTGGTATATGTGGCAAATACGATGAATGTCCTCCTCGGTATCAATTGGGAAAACTGTAAAACCCGCCCCGAAATAAATAAAGATTTTTATTTACCAAAAATTTTAAATGACAATTCAATATGATGAGCAGTGAAGTTTTGGAAAAAATCACATGTCTGAATAATCCAGATTAATTAAACGTTAATTAATTGAAATAAGTCAGTTGTTAATAAATCCAGATAAATTATATGTTAGTTAATTCGGATTAATTATCAAGAAGAGAAAATGAATAAATATTCAAATCCCGGGAAAAGTGGATCTGGTCGGGGACTGAGACAACCTCGTGATGCCACAGTACTCCCGTGACGAAGGATTTGACCGAAAGCCGGTATTCCCGGATTTGGTCTGACGAAAAATAGATCCCGAGATATTACAGGGCACTCGTACCACTGAGGCCATTGACCCGAGATTCGTGGATCTGGGTCGGGACATAAAGTCGATGAATCATCATGGTGGACCCCGGCGTGATTAATCCAAAGACCCGTGATCAAATAGAACACATGTGAAGCTACAGGACTCCCGATTATTATATTATATTTCTAGGGTTCCTTTAAGGGATATAGAGTGGGATGAAGAGAAAAGCATCTCTCTTTTCTCAGATCTAACTCAGAGTCTTGATCTCCTCCTTCCCCAACCTGAACTCAGCCAACGCAGCGCAGCCCCGAGCTCCCCACTCCCTGCGGCCTTGGCCAAAGACAATCGACGAAGCCCTCAAGACGGCCGCACTCCACCTTGCGCCCACAAGACACACCCACGCGCGCCGGTAGCCGCCTCCCTCCCGCGCGAACCCGGCGCCGCCAGGCCGCCCCGACCTGCAGATCCCCAGATCTGCCACCACCACGCACTGCCAGCGCGCAGCTTCCCCGCCGCCTGCAAACCTCGCCGTCTCCCCGACCAGCCCCGGTCGTGCGCCGCCCCTGTGCGCCCAGATCCAACGCTGCGGCGACAAGGCAGCCACGACAGCCTCGCCTGCCGCCTCAAGCCCACTACCGCACTGCCTGCGAGGCCTCACCGCCCTAGCCAGCTTCCCTCCGGCGATCTACGGTCAACACCAGTGTTCCCTCTTTTGTTCGATCTGTTGGCCTGCCCTTCTTCGGCGAGCAATAACTTGCTTCAGGCCAGGCCTGACTCCTCCCTGCCGCCACAGATCTCTGACCAACAATCGTGAGTATCCCGGTGTCGGTTTGGGGTTGAATTGCATGATCTTCTGTTGGGTTTGTTAGGCTGTGAAATGATGATGCTTAGGGGGAAATTAAGAGTAATAGAAACACTAAAACACTCTTGTATGATGAGATGGAAGTATGATTAAGTTAATTGTGTAATTATGGTGAATGAATGTATAATTTCGGGGCCCTATAAATAGGGGAGGTGCCGCCGAATTTTTGTGAAAAATCCCTAAGTATAAATGCCCCATTAGCGTTCAGGTTAACATGTCTAATTGTGATTTGCTTTCATAATTAACATGCCTAATTGTCCATGCTTTAGATTAACGGATTTTGACGAGTATAAGCATGTTTAGTGGTATTCAAAGGGTCTTAAAGGTATGATTAAGTTTAGAGGTTTGTGGGTAAATGTATTTCGTATTTAGATAGGAAATACTTAAGTGTGTAGACACTGAAATTCTATCTATTTACTAGATCCCGATTTGGACGCGTGAGACGCGACGAGGATCAGGGATTTGCCTTCTAGCCAGGTAGGCTCTCGCACGGGAGGTTTGTGAGTATTCCTTCCTCCTACCCCACTTTGATTTTTGTACTCTTATTTCCTCGAGAGGTTCCCAACATATATTTGAGATGGTTTTCCTCATATGTGTTGGTTTTATATCTCGAGGGGATTGTTGTTATCATTCTTCTTCTTATGCGTATTTGAGTAGAGTTTACTTCTTAAATACGTATTGACTCCCGATCTCGATGAGATCACCGACCATTGTATATTCGTGGATGTTGTCGCCTTGGATATATATATATATATATTTATACATTGTTAGGTATTAGTACTATCAATCTCTTACTTTCGGGCATGATACATGGATGGAGACCTGGCGAGGGTGTATAATATCAGCCATCAGGGCCCTACAGAGGCGTATAATATCTGGCCACGAGCACTTGATGCTCTATCGGACGGAGACCCTAGCAGAGGGTGTATAATATCTGGCCACTTGGCTCAGTCAGAGAGCGGCATTATCTGACCATGTGCACATGTATGCTATAGCTTAGTCCGGCTTAGGCCGAAGACGACACCAATGGTGTCGTAGATGTCGTAGATGTCGTAGACATCTTAGTATCACATATGCCAGAGATTGGGTACATCTGTGGATTTTATCCGCATTCCAGTTACTTGTTACTTGCTTGTATTGTTGTTGTACATGTATAATTGTACTTGCTTTATTCAGTTCTTCGTTTATGGCCTTCGCCTCTTTTATTGTTTATGCGACCCTACTGGGCCTATTCTTTAGGCTCATGCACTTGATTCGTGTATTACTCAGGTTTGGACGAGGAGGAGTAGAGTCGAGCTTAGGCGGGGATATACCGAGTTGCTGACTCGGCTACTTCTATTTGTCTTGAGGTCTGCGTACCTCTTTTTATTTTGTGTGAGACTTGTAATTTAGATTTCTTTGTTGTATGGATTTCTAGGGGTGACTGGACTGGATCCTGGTCTTGGGTTGTGTAAACCCGATATTGTACTATATGGAGTTATGCAATTCCCTTCATCATTTAGCTATGATTCATTTGTTATTATTAACTCTGAATACTGATTGTATAAGAGTTCTTAAGGCCTTACTTTGAATGGGGACTAGTCCCCTCGCTTTGGAGTGGCCGGATCTCTACGTGCCTGAGCCGTGGTTCGGGGCGTGACAACTAATATGGTATCAGAGAGGTACAATCCAAGTCACACTAGTTATCTCAGCAACTTAGGAGTTGAGTCTTTATTTTTGTTGAGAGAGTGGGTTTGGCAGTGTATTGACAAGTGGAACTTTTCTATCTTGCAGAAGTCATGCCTCCGAGACGAGGGCGGCCAAGCAAGCGGGTAGTGAGCCCACCCCCGGAGCCCATGCACTGGCAGGAGGAAGTTCCAGTCGGTTTAGATACGGAGAACCTGCGGCAGGCCGCCCGAGGCCGGTGCCCACGAGACCTGCATGCACCCCATGATAGGGGGTCATCCTGGCTATCCCACCGGAGGCTACCCCAGCTACCCCGGTTATCCCGGCTGCCCCGGCTACCCCGCAGGAGGATACCCCAGTTTTTTAGCAGGGGGATATCCCGGACCAGCAGCCGGTGGGTACCCTGGCCCGTCTACCGGAGCGTATCCTGGTCCCGCGCCAGGAGGACACCCTGGTCCTGCACTAGGGGCCTATCCAGATCCGACCGCGATGTCGCACAGTGCGAGAGATAGCGAGGATGATGCGTGACCCGGCAGCGGCGGCGATGGAAGAAGCGATGGCGTGGCGATGGCGGCGGCAAAGATGCGGGTGCACCCCTACACACTCCCTGCGGCTCCACGGAGGCGTGAGTGCTAAATTGCGCCGGTGGTAGTAGTTCTCTAGCAGAGTTTCGGAGGCACGGACCCCCACCCTTTGAGGGAGGTACCGACCCAGACGTGGCAGAGCAGTGGATAGATGAGATTGAGGCTACCTTCCAGGCTATGCAGAGCCCGGAAGAAGACATGGTGAGACTAAGCGCCTACATCGAAGGGCGCGCCGTAAGTTGGTACAAGACTGAAGTTAAGAACGAGAGGTGAAAAAGGCTTTGAGTCTTGGAAAGAGTTCGTGACCTTCTTTGACAAGTATTTTTCAAATGAAAGCATGTGCTTTGATGACTCAGCCAGCTTTTGACCTTGCAGCAGGGACTAGGACTGCCGACGCAGTATGAAGCCGAAGTTTGAGCTGCTATCCGTGTTTGCCTCTACCCTTGTGGTGACACATTGTTCAAGGCCCTTGATTTGTTAGTGGCACGAGGCCCAACCTCCCGGCCCGTGGACGCCATCTTTGAGATGTCCCTTCCACGAAGTTGGTGGAGATAGCCAAGGACGCCGAGCTAGCCCGGCAGAAACACAAGAGCCACGCATAAGCGAGAGCAAAGCGGTGACAAAGGAAAGAGCTCCGGTGAAGAGTGAGTCTTCCGGGGCCTGTGGCGCTCGTGAGTGAGCGCAGTCCCAGCCTCTTTACAAAGCAGCAGATCTTCCTCGTCGTCCGGGTCCAGAGGCAGGGGATCGTCAGGGAGGAGCCCACGTCCTCATTGCACCCGTTGTGGGGGCCCACACACTAGGGAGCAGTGTTGGCACCAGGCAGATATGTGCTTCCGATGTGGTAGCACCGAGCATTACAGAGCCAGTTGCCCCCTCGAGCAGGCCGAGTCGCCAGGAGGAGATGGGTCCTGCATACACTGCATGACCCCCACTGCATACACACGGAGGTTCACGGCCGAGCCACGGGAGACCGAGGTCAGAGAGGAGGATCCAGAGGCGGGAAGGGGAAAGGGAAAGCAGCAGGTTCCCCTTCTTCCTCTAGTCGACCAGTTGCTCAGGGTCGGGTTTACAACCTGACTCAGGAGGATGCCCGAGCCTCTCATGAGGTGGTTGCAGGTACTATTACTGTCTGCTCTTACTATGCTTGTATACTGTTTGATCCTGGGGCGACACATTCCTTCGTGTCCACTTCATTTGCCCGGAGAAATAACTTGTATGTAATTACACTACCCCACGACTTGCGCCGAGCATACTCGTGTGGGAGAATTTAAGATCGTGGATGATTGGCACCAAAGTGCTCAGTAGTGATCGAGGGTTACGAACTTACTGCCGATCTACATCTGATGGAGTTGCGAGACTACGACGTCATCCTCGGCATGGACTGGCTCTCCTCAGCATATGCAGTGCTAGACTGTAGAAGGAAGAGGGTGCACTTCCGATTTCCAGGCTACGAAGAATTCATCTTCAAAGGCAGCAAAAGCTATTCTATGGCTCGGGAGATATCTGCACTTCGGGCCAGGAAACTGATCAGCAGGTTATGTATCGGGTACCTGGCGTCTATCTCAGAAGCAAAAGACGCTCAATACACGGTGGAGCAAATTCCTGTTGTTCTTGATTTTCCGGATGTGTTTCCAGATGATTTTCCAGGACTACCCCAAGAGAGGGAAGTGGAATTCGGCATCGACCTGGCTCCAGGAACCGCGTCCATATCCAGAGCCCCATACAGAATGGCACCTGCCGAGCTGAAAGAGTTGAAGCAACAACTTGATGAACTTCTGGATAAAGGTTTCAACCGGCCCAACATGTCACCTTGGGGAGCCCCAGTATTATTTGTCAAGAATAAAGACGGATCGATGAGACTGTGCATTGACTACCGGGAGCTCAACAAGGTGACGATCAAGAACAAGTATCCTCTACCAAGGATGGATGATCTTATGGACTAGCTTCAGGGAGCACAAGTGTTCTCCAAGATAGATTTGAGATCTGGGTACCATCAGGTGCGGATCCGGGGCGAGGACATACCGAAGAGTACCTTCCGTACGAGGTATGGGCACTATGAGTTCCTAGTAATGCCGTTTGGGCTTACCAATGCCTTTGCGGTGTTCATGGATTCGATGAACCGAGTATTTAGACGATACTTGGATCGGTTTGTAGTCATCTTCATCGACGACATCCTAATCTACTCCAAGAGTAAGAAGTTGCACGCGAAGCGCAGAAATTTGTAATCTTGGAGGCCCTGAGAGATCAGGAGTTATATGCTAAATTTTCCAAGTGTGACTTCTGGCTGAACAGTGTTGCTTTCTTGGGGCACGTCATCAGTAGAGACGGAGTCTCTGTGGATCCTAAGAAGATTGAAGCGGTAGTAGATTGGAGTAGACCGAGCACCGTCAGAGAGATCAGGAGCTTCCTGGGGTTAGCTGGCTACTACAGGAGATTTGTAGAGGGGTTTTCACGTCTGGCATTACCCTTGACCCGGCTGACCCGGAAGGGTACTCCTTTCATCTGGACGGAGGACTGCGAGCAGAGTTTCATGGAACTGAAGAGTCGATTGGTGTCTGCACCTGTCCTGGCCCTACCAGAGAGTGGGTGTGGATATGTGATCTATAGTGATGCTTGCAAGATAGGCTTGGGATGCGTACTCATGCAGAATGGGCGAGTCATTGCCTATGCTTCAAGGCAACTGAAGTCGCATGAGGAGAACTACCCCACACATGCCTTGGACTTGGCAGCTGTAGTCTTTGCCTTGAAGATTTGGCGCCACTTTCTCTACGGTGTGCCATGTGAAGTGTATAGAGATCATAAAAGTCTGAAATACATATTCATGCAGAAAGAGCTGAACATGAGGCAAAGACGCTGGTTGGAACTGATCAAGGACTACGACTTCAACATCCACTACCACCCGGGCAAGGCTAATGTGGTGGCCGATGCATTAAGTAGGAAGGTCAACTATGGGACAGCTGCAAATCTCACTAAACAAGTAAACCTTCTAGAAAATGAGGAGACTGGAGCTGGAGGTGATCGAGCCGAGCTCGGAGGTGAGCTTGGCTAGCTTGTATATCCGGCCCAATTTATTGGAAAGGATCAAGGCGGTCCGATTCTGAGGATCTGAATTCTTGAAGCCTTTGGAGAAGATCGGTAGGGGCATCCACACTGAATTCCGGGTACATGAGGATGGTACCCTGAGACGAGGAGATCGTGTCTGTGTGCCCGACGTTCCTGAGCTTAAGAGAGACATTTTAGAGGAGGCCCATTACTCTAGCTATACCATCCACCCTGGAGGCACGAAGATGTACAGGGGGCTAAAGACCACCTTCTGGTGGGTCGATATGAAGCGGGAGATAGCCGAGTTTGTGGCCCACTGCCTTACCTGCCAACGGGTGAAGGCAGAGCACCAGAAGCCAGCTGGACTATTGCAACCCCTACCTATACCAGTGTCGAAGTGGGAACATATAGCGATGGATTTCGTGAGAGGCTTACCTCGTTCCAAAAAGGGGAATGAAGCCATTTGGGTGATCGTTGACCGACTGACTAAGTCGGCACACTTCTTGGCATTGAGACGTAAGATGAGCCTAGCGCGACTAGCCCAGTTATACATGGACAAGATCGTTTGTCTACATGGTATACCGGTAACGATCATATCCGATCGAGACCCCAGATTTGTCTCGGAATTCTGGGAGAGTCTACATGCAGCACTGGGTACCCGATTGACCTTTAGCACTGCCTTTCATCCTGAGACGGATGGTCAATCGGAGAGGACAATCGGATATTAGAAGATATCTTTGCGGCGTGTACTCTTGACTTCGGTTCTTGGGATGAGCACTTGGCTAAGGCGAAGTTCGCCTACAACAACGACTACCGGGCAAGCATTCGGATGGCGCCCTATGAGGCTCTGTATGGGCGTCGTGCGATCTCCTATATTTTGGAGCGATGTGGGAGATCGCAAGTTTGAAGGGCTGAGGAAGTCTGCAGAAATTTGAAGAACAAGTGAAGCTCATCGAGAAAGTGAGGGTAGCTTCAGAGCCGCATGTAAGAGCTATCTTTGATAAGAAACGCTCTGTAGTGGAATTCCAGGTGGGCGACAAGGTACTCCTGAAGGTATCACCCATGAAGGGTGTATGGAGATTTGGAAAGCGCGGGAAGCTTAGCCCACGGTACATTGGACCCTTCGAGATATTAGAACGGGTTGGAACAGTGGCGTATCGTTTGGCCATGCCTCCAGACTTGGCTCAGGTCCATAACGTCTTCCACGTCTCCATGTTGAGGAAATGCTTAACTGTCCTGACTAAGATCATCGAATATGAACCGGTGGAACTTCAACATGATTTATCTTATGAGGAGTGGCCGGTAGAAATACTTGACTGCAAGGAACAAAAACTGAGGAATCGAACTATTCCTTTAGTCAAGGTAAGGTGGAACAACCACACTGGTGGTGAAGCTACCTGGGAACGCGAAGCCGACATGAAGAAGCGTTACCCAGATCTGTTTGAGTAAATGAGCTTGTTGTGAGTTTAGGGACTAAACTCCTATAAGGGGGGGAGATTGTAAAACCCGCCCCGAAATAAATAAAGATTTTTATTTACCAGAAATTTTAAATGACAATTCAATATGATGAGCAGTGAAGTTTTGGGAAAAATCACATGTCTGAATAATCCAGATTAATTAAACGTTAATTAATCGAAATAAGTCAGTTGTTAATAAATCCAGATTAATTATATGTTAGTTAATTCGGATTAATTATCAAGAAGAGAAAATGAATAAATATTCAAATCCCGGGAAAAGTGGATCTGGTCGGGGACTTAGACAACCCCGTGATGCCACAGTACTCCCGTGATGAAGGATTTGACCGAAAGCCGGTATTCCCGGATTTGGTCTGATGAAAAATAGATCCGGAGATATTACAGGGCACTAGTACCACTGAGGCCATTGACCCGAGATTCGTGGATCTGGGTCGGGACATAAAGTCGATGAATCATCATGGTGGACCCCGGCGTGATTAATCCAAAGACCCGTGATCAAATAGAACACATGTGAAGCTACAGGACTCCCGATTATTATATTATATTTCTAGGGTTCCTTTAAGGGATATAGAGGATATAGAGTGGGATGAAGAGAAAAGCATCTCTCTTTTCTCAGATCTAACTCAGAGTCTTGATCTCCTCCTTCCCCAACCTGAACTTCGATAGCCTTGTGCGACCCAGGCTCCCACTCCTGCTTAGGCCGGCAGCTAAAGATGTCGTAGACATCTTAGTATCACATATGCCAGAGATTGGGTACATCTGTGGATTTTATCCGCATTCCAGTTACTTGTTACTTGCTTGTATTGCTGTTGTACATGTATAATTGTACTTGCTTTATTCTGTTCTTCGTTTATGGCCTTCGCCTCTTTTATTGTTTATGCGACCCTACTGGGCCTATTCTTTAGGCTCATGCACTTGATTCGTGTATTACTCAGGTTCGGACGAGGAGGAGTAGAGTCGAGCTTAGGCGGGGATATACCGAGTTGCTGACTCGGCTACTTCTATTTGTCTTGAGGTCTGCGTACCTCTTTTTATTCTGTGTGAGACTTGTAATTTAGATTTCTTTGTTGTATGGATTTCTAGGGGTGACTGGACTGGATCCTAGTCTTGGGTTGTGTAAACCCGATATTGTACTATATGGAGTTGTACGAATTCCCTTCATCATTTAGCTATGATTCCGCTGTTATTATTAACTCTGAATACTTATTGTATAAGAGTTCTTAAGGCCTTGCGCCTGAATGGGGACTAGTCCCTGTTTGGGTGCGACCGGATGTCTACGTGCCTGAGCCGTGGCTCGGGGCGTGACAAAAACAGTTCAGCGTGCATCCAATTTGACAAATTTCACCCTTACACGGGAAACTTCAAGACCCCATCGCTCACATATCTCAGTTAGTTCTGACACCCAAGAAGTCAACACCGTATACTGCAACACTTGTCCATCCCCCTTATATCTAGCAACTGCACAAAAGGACTCTATTGCAATCCTGTAGTATGAGCGCCTCATACTGATAAGGTTTTAAACTGAATGAGATATGGAAAAATAATTTTCTAAAAAAGAGAAAATAACTCACGGCGAAGGTGGATGTTTCTTAAAGTAGCCTTGTGCGGTGACTTATCACGAAAGAGATGGTCACAAAGATTGTTACCCCAGAAGAGCAAATGGATGGTGCCAAAATGAAATAACAATGAAGGACTAATAAAAGAGACAAATTTATCTCAGTTAGATGGAAACAAAAGGGAACAAAAAAGATTGAGGGAAAAAAACAAATAAATTATGTTATTTCTTCCATAAGATAAAAAATACAAAAAAAAATACAACAAGTGAAAAGATGGAAAAAAGTTATTGATGTGATGGGTGAAGTACAACATTCAAAAAGTTGGACAAGACATGACAAGATTTTCCCACCAACTACATGGCAAAGTTGGAAATACAAAAATAATTAACTTACGGTGTGCGGTTGAAGGGCTTAAAAGGAATGATACCAAAAAGGAGGGACTGTCTGTGAAAAACAAATATAGAGGGACTATTTGGGATGTTTTGAAACTTCCGGGACCTATAATTAATTTTCCCATTTAGCAATTAATATTTTTTAAAATTTAATATGTTAATGTTGAAATTGGTCTATCTTGGAGATTTGGACTGATCACGATCTATGGGTGAGATGTGCTTCGGTTGACTGAAAATTTGGAAAAGATACAACGTTGTGAACGTCTTCTTCCTCTTGGATGGTGGTCTCCTCCTAGAAACTTGTCATCAGAAGTCACTCTTAACCGAGAATGGATCTACAGAGACAAAGAAATGAGGGGGGCGGACGCTTGTGCTTGGGGATAGTTCCGACACTCAAGATAGTGAAGAAATGAGCATAATGGAGAAGAAGGCAGAGGAGAGTTTCAGAGTGGAGTATACCAGAGAGAAAGAATTTAATCCCTGGCATAGTTGCTTCTCTGTTCACTGTATAGCCCCATAAGAGCGTTGATGTTGATTTTGATTTTTGCCATTACCCATAAGATGACAGGTAGTGATCTCGACCATTATTGCAATGCTCTCCACTAATGTTGGGTGGTAACTTTGGTCGTCACCGCGATGTGTAGGTGATTCGTGATCTCGTAACGTCCATGATCAGCTCGAATACTCGAGATTATGTAATGTGTCGATAGGAGATTTCACCCAGTATTACTTGCCTCCCAACTTCTGAGGTTGACTAGCGTTCAACTTAGGTCGGCCTTGCAAGTTCAGTCCTAGGTTGTATGCCGAGTCAGATTGGAGGGGTTCTAGTCATGAATAGCTTTTTAGGGAGGAGACCGAGGTGACGAGGTTGGTATTTTGCATCCTCTTAGATTGTTGAGTCGCCACTTTTGGCGAAGACGTCATCTCGATTTTCGAGACATCTTATCTAAAAAGTTATGGCAGCGTGCAATTAAGGTGATCATAGGTGCAGTTCCCGAGGCTCGCATGTCATGCATCCGTAGAGGCTTCGGTTTGAGAGGCATTATCGGTAATCGAATTGTAACTGACTATTTAGAGGATTACACCTGCGAGTTCAAATAGGGTCATAGTGGGCTAGGATTTTATCCTGCGACATTCTGCTTCTCTAATATAGCTTCGAGAGAATTCTCAACTTTCTTATTTGCAACTATTTTTCATTGTCCTCCCCTACTAAGGTAATCGATGACACTCCTTTAGCTTCTAGAAAAGAAGGTTATGTAGTCGTCTCTATTAATTGTTCTCTGAGTTACCACGAGGTAGAACATTGGCTTGATTTCTTTGCCATCGGTCATCTTTTCATTGTAGATGCCTGACCTTAGAATAGGCTAATGCTCCCTGGCCTGGGGAACTTGCTATGTATATAGTCTTTTTGGCCGGTTTCTGACTTTTATTCCCTCCCTTGTTTCGTGAGATCCTTGATTTCTATAACCTTTGTCCTGCCTAACTGCTCCAAAACTTATGGAGGATTCTCTGTGGATTTGTCATCTTCTTTTAAAGTTTTGGCTACATGACCAACCTTCTTTGGTTCCACATGTTGTTTTCTTTGAAAAGGCACCCAAAGTTTGACTGATACTATTTTTCTGCTTGGGGTGGTTAGTCCTTTTTAGGTAAGATCCTTTCTTCGATAAAGGACTGGAACCCTGGTTTCTTTTTTTTTGTCTTATGAGTCTAGGTTGGTTGGTCCCAACCTCATTGGACATTCCCAATGCAGACACTTCCTATAAGACCAATCTATCAGATCCTAAGGAAGAGAAGCTAGACATCCTCCGATGTACATCTTCGGTTCCTATTTTCGATATATTTATGGTAGAGAACCTTAGAAGGCACAGACTCTTCATAATAACAAGTAGGATGTCTCTTCGACAGTTCTGTTGTTCGGAAGTTAGGTTGTATCTAACTTGTTGATTTTGTACTTGCAAAGACTCTCATGGACCATTGTTATCTGATCCAGACCTTGAGGAGCGAGTCTCCTGCTTCTCCCTCAACCTCTTCCGCTACTTGGAAGGGGAAATGGCCCACCGAGGAGACGACACGGTCCGGAAAGAAGACTCGGGCCCATCCAGAGGCTTCTTCCTTCTATAGATCTTCGTCAGTGGAGGAGGCAGATCCTTTCATCGATTTGATTCATAAATCTCAGCGACCTCGAGTCATCTCATTGGGACCGAACCCGTAGTTGCAAACGCTTTCTTTGGCTATCCCGCCAACCTCAAAGGCTTCATTTTCTAGAGTATCTATCCCTAAGGTGCCGAGGTTGGAGGACCCTTCTATTCTTAAGGGCTAGCTTTCATCCTCCGGTAGTCCCAAGGTTAAGTCACTATTCTCCGGCGGGGTGGCAACGATAGAGGTTTTTCAATCCCTCTCTCTATAGGTGTTTGATACACAAAATCTGCAAGTATACAGGTCGTACCAAGTAATAAAGTGGGCTATGAAGTCGGGTATCGATCCTCAAGGATAGGGAAGTACTAGTACCCACTGCTCATCTATTATCTAGTCGATCCAAAAGTTAGTGATTGTAATCCAAACCTAAAATTAAGAAATTAAAAACACAAGCGATAGAATCAAATCAACCTTTATGGCAAACAATCATAAAAAGGGGATACTTGGGTAATGAATCCCCCTTGGATTTATATTCTAAGATGGATAAAGCTCTCTCTATGTTGATACTTGGTAGAATCTTGGCCAAGGGTTCCTAAGGTGCTTTCATTCCCTTTCTCGAGGTGAATTACTAATCCTAGTGCCCTTACCAATGATGTTCTAGGAACCTAATTATTGGAAATATTGTAGGAATAAGACATCTTAAAGACTCGCCCTTCTTAGTACCCGAGCTCTAGGTATACTCACAATATCCTCTATTTGAGATGGTCTATAAATGGGGAGGTGCTCGCTTCTTCCCCCATATGAACTACGAAAATCTCTCCGAGCTCTGGCAATGTAGAGGGATTAACAAATATTAAAACATCCAATAGACTCAACCGAATCAACCAAGCATTCAAACATAGGGAAACAACATCAATTAATTCATAATCCAAGAGTTCATCATACCCAAGTATCTACAAAATTAGTTTTCCATGAAGGAAGAACAACAATCTATTGCAAAGGTAAAGCAAATAAAAAGATTCATGATAAGAAAGGCTATTACATACACCGTTGGTGGATCTCTTGATTCCTCCTCAAGCTCTTGCCCTTCTTTTCCTCCAAGGGTTGGTGATAAAAATCCCCAAATCCCTAATCAAGGTTTCTCCTCTCCTAAGCTAGCTCTCATCTCTAAAGCCCTAAATAGTTGGATTATATACCCCCTTTAGGGTTTTAGAGCACCATTTATCCTTCTACCCTTGCTTGGGTCCGCAGATTGCTTTAAACTTATGATATATGAGGGTTCATATGGGTCATATATGGGGTAGTGTATTACTTTGGGAGATTGACTACAGAGGTCTCTAATTCTCTTGGTTCATACGGGCCATATGAAGGCCCGTATACCCTTGTGCTTTCTCTAAAAATGCTTCATTTTGGTCTCAATTTCCCTTTAAAAGCTTCCTTTCTCCTGGTGTCTCGATATTTTGCCCTATTTATCAAAATAAACACCTTTTAAGTACCGGCGGGCTATAATACTCCCAAATCACATGAAAAACATACATGAATATGGTATAAAATTACGCTTAAATGATCACTTATCAATGTTAGCTCTTAAAAGAGAGCTATTTTGTAAGACTTGAATTATTTGTTGTAGAGACAAAATTGATGGTTCAAGGTTGAATCTGACGAGGTCATCAGTATACGGCAGACATGTCACCTGATACGCCAGCATGCCCAAAATACCAAGTAACTTCAAGACAGAATTCTCGGCCATGATGAGCAGATCAGGAGCGCCAGACTTGCATTTTACTGCTTAGGGGCATTTATATCATTTTTCTAATTAGGGGTTATTTTTATAATTTTTCTACCTATGGCCATTTATGTCATTTTGCTACTTATGAGCATTTATGTCATTTTGCTACTTATGAGCATTTGTGCCATTTTGCTATCTATGGGCATTTATGTCTTATTTGAGCGAATCGAGTATTGCAGGACTAAAGTCTTTCAATTTGATTTGAACTTTGTGTGGTTCAAGTTGATTTAGTCATGATTTAAGGTTAGATTAATAAGGATGTCGAGGTAGATTAAATCCTAGCCATCCAAAGTGTCTATTATACCAACCCTCATTAGGGTTAGGGTTTTGGTGATTGATGAATGAAAAAATAGTACTCTGTAAAGCCGCCATTTTTGTCACCGTGAGAGAGGGGGTTCTCTCTTTATTCTTTTGCTTATTCACCCTAATCGCCAACCATCTTTCTCACTTCTTTTCTTCTTCCTGTCCTTGAAGCTTTTCCCGCCTTCATGAAGATTTGTGAGTATCTCCTTTGCAATCTGGATAGTTTTTGCACAATCTAAGCATAACATTCTTATCCGAGTCTTATTGAGGTGATTAAAGGTGCTTTGGAATGCGAAGAAAATGCTCTCTAACTTTTATGTTTTGTGTTTGAGAGATACGGGCTGTGTCTAGGGCGAAATTATGCTTGAATTCGCTGTAATGGCACACATCTGCAGCAACCTCCGCGTGCGTACGTCCGCGATGCCATCCCTGCATGTGTCCATGTTGTCCAGCCATTGCACCATCCAATCTATAATCCTTTGGAGTCCACTGAATCCGGATTGTTCGCCAAGGTATAATTGTCGTTTAATCCCTTATTTTATTCTTATTTAGAATATGATCTTATCTTGATTTGCATGCTTCAATCCACTACTATTATCTTGTGAGAGTATGAGTCCTGAGATCCACAAAGGTTATTCTTGCTGAAAATTCTATTCCCCTAATCCTATTAAATATTTTTATATGCCCATGCTAACTTGCAAAATAACCCAAATGTTACATAATTCTTCAATTTTAGTTCTAATTTAATTATTATTAGTTGCAACAAAGATATAAAGTAAGCTTTATTGACCTTAAGTTGATTATAAGCACATGTTATATAAGTTTTGCATGAACATGCCCCATCAGAATCTTGTATACTTTGGTTCTATGATATGAATATAGTCCAACTTAGATTGCTCTACTTGTTTTAGTGTCTTTTGATTATGAAGTGTACATATTCAGGCACTAATTCGAGTTGTAATAAATTGTATCAGGTGAGAAAAATTATGGGAAAAGGTGTTGAAAGGAAAATTGAACTCTCACCACGAGAGCAATACTAAAGTTGGTGTCATGATGTCAGTTATTAGAGAATTTTTTGAGCGCATACACACTCACGCAAGCGTATATGTCATGGAAGTAAAAAAATTCGTAAGTTCCGATATCGTATCCTCAGGGAGTAGACTTGGACTAATTGAACACTAGCCTACTACAACAACAATAACAACAACAGCCTACTAAAGTACTAATTTATCCAGTCAGCCGATTTAGGGTGATTTTGTTTTAAACTATTCTAATACATAGAAAGAAGTAAAAGGTAAACGAAGAGTCATGGGAAAGACACTCAGAGATAGGTATCTAGGGTTCTATGACTCTTAAACATGATATAGATTTTCTCATTTGATTAGTTATAAATTATTAAGTTAGAGGGCAAGGGCTATTTCGTAACACTCTAGGTGACTTCATACACAAATGGCGTAGATGATGATTCTTTATTTCTATGGAATATGCCTCTTCATATTCCTATACATTGAGTGAGACATTACTGTACCTAGTAAGATGCCATGACTATGAATAACTTTGAAATATTCCTATGCCGCAGTGATGCTAGCTTGTCACATCAACCTTCCACCCTGCTATGCTTGGTCTGTCTACACTAACACTCACATGCAATTAAACACAATATCTGTCATTGCCTTCTTGTCCAGTGATTAACTAGATTCATGTGAAGTAAATACAGCTAAATATATGTCGTTGCCTTCCAGGCCAATGGTTTACACAAGAACCATGTCAGAAGCATACCCTTCTTAACTAACAATCCATACAATCGAAGGATAATATTGATATTCATGTCTAAGAAGTCACACAACCCTAGAATCAATGTCTAGATGTACCTCATGGTGTTTACAAACATAGATCTAAATCATTCACACAAAACATCCATAAATCTCAATACAAAAAGGGATACAATTGAAGAATAAGCAAAAATAAATGGATCTTATCCTCTTGGCGTGCTTTCCCCACGTTAAGATGGCCTCAAGGTTCTCCGGATCATCATTTACTGGTTGGCCTCCGCCCCCCTTTGATGATGAAAACACTAGAAATCGGGTATCTTTTTATAGCCTGCAAACTGGCGCCGCGGCACCAATGGCTCACCACTGTGGAGCCAATTCCTGATCTGCGAAGTCTCCATCAAGCATTTGATTGGATGACCATTTCATCTTGGATTAACCTGAAAGGCTTTTCATATCTTTCTCTATATATAGTCTTGTCTCTCTTGTTTGTAGATTTGAATATAATCTTTCCATCAAGTGTTTGTATAATTTCTTGACATGTAAATCTATATAGTCTATGATTCGTGTTTGATTGTTAACTATTGTGAATGTACTTGTGAACATGTTCTTCATTTAATCATTAATCGGAAGATAATGACAGATCTATCCCTTTGCTTTCATCTCAATGGATGTATAGTCAGTTCATGTATTACAAGGTTTAAGTCCGACTCATTGAGTTGGGGACCAGTGGTATAGGAATCTATCATAGTAGCCCTACGGTCCGGTACTGCATCTAGGGCTTAACAACATCCTACTCTATCCATAGGAATATGGTGTTGAGACCTTGGGATTATTCACAGAGGAATCGTGAATCTTAACCAATGCCAAGTATTAGATCTCCTAGTCCTATCCCCAAATGACCCTTGTTCACTAGTCTAGCAATCTCATACGAATCATAAATGAAAATCCCTAACATGTCAAGAAGGCAAATAACCCTAGTAATATTTTATTTAGTCTTTTCTATATCTCTGCATTAATAGTTTTATGTTTTCTAGCTATATTTTAGTTCAGAACAAAAAATCCTTTTTTAATGAACCAATACTTGAGATTAAGCTTGACTTAGCTAGGTCCTGAACTACTACCAATGGATATGATACTCGATCTCATCACTTTATTACTTTAATAACACGTGCACTTGTATGTGAGCGCATACTTGTTAAGCAAATGAGCAAAGTTTTTGGCGTCATTGCCGGGGAGTTGATAGACTATTGGTAGATATTAGGATAAATTAAGTCTAACTTACTTTAAACATTTATTTATGTTTTATATAAATTGTTTTGTATCATTATTTCTTTTGTTTCTGGTATAGTGTCAATGCATCGAATCTGCTCCTCTTTACGATCAGGGCCGATCTTGATCAACCAGTGAGATTTAGTAGAGATCCATGCTTCTCCAGCTAAAAATAAGTAAAGTGATCAACAGTCGATGATGGTCCCTATGAGAAAAACTCCTTTTGATGGCGAGATCTAATGTCAAAGACGATCTGCAAGGGAAGTTTGGGGTCTAATCCTGGACTCTCTGATGATTAAGTCAGCAAAGTGAGATCAAGGAGAGGAGGGGAGAGATAAAAAATCTCTCTTAAGGAGATTGAGAGAGGGATTGAATAAAAGAGTTAGAGAATGAGTGAAAACTGAGAGAGAGATCTTAGGGAGCTTGAATCCAGAGAAAGGTCCCCTTGTTCTCTCTCATCATCCCTTTTTATATCTTCAGGGAGGTTGTTAAGCTGTTAAAGGTGACTTAGATGCCAAGCAAGCTGTTGCTTGGGTGATAAGCAACTGTCAGTTCAGTGCTAGCTCAGGTGGAGCCTTCTAGAACCTTGGAGAAGCTTGCCAGGAGCCTTCCAGTACCTTCCAGAAGCTTTGTTGACTGTTATTCAAATGTTGAGGGTCGATGATATCTCAGTCTCTAGGATTGTGGCACCTATACGGTGAGAATTTCCCTATAACACTTACCCCTGACTTGTTAGGTCGACAAGTCTTCGGCTTAAGACAACCAAAGAAGTCATGTTGCCGAACGTTGGCTTGAGAGCTCTCTACTGTAATCTATCTATGATTTGCTCTCTAGAAAGGTCTGAGTTTCCAAGATAGACCGAGATGTTGGCCAAGAATATGTTTTGTCCTTGGAATGAGTCACCACCTATTTCGGCTTGAAGGCCCACTTCATGTTGTTTGATTACCTATATATGGTGCTTCATTGAAGACTTGAGATAACTAAATATATATATCATATCCATCTTGATTTTTGATCCTGTGACTTTTGGTGGGTGTCTAATGGTTGAGGCGCTTTTCTTTATTGAAATTCGGCAGGCACCATCTATTGTACTATTTCCTAAGCAATCATCTGATAAGCAATAGAAGTCGTGATCGACGTATTGAACATCCCCAAAACGTCTTCTCGGTATTTGTTGTAGGATTGTAATTGCAACTTTTTCTAATGAAGCTCGTTTGCTGCTCTGCGCTTATTTTATAAATAGGATCGCTAGTAGAAAGAGTTTTTACCTCCCTTTTTCTCTAGACCCGTAGAGAGTCTCGGTAATCGTCCTAGTAACCTCTTTTTCTTCTTCCTGACCAAGATATGGAAGTCACCTCTCCGTCTTCAGAAGGTACCAACTTAAGAGTAGGTTCCATCCCTAGTGATATCCTTCTTTATGAGCATACTGTTATCATAGAAAGCTTAGGTATCTTACTTTTCCATAGTAGGATACCCGCTTTTGAAGAGATATAACTGGCTTTAGGCTCCCCCTTGACCATGTCCTTGAGGATATTCTAATCTTGCAGCCGTCCTGAGCCCCTCGTTATCTCTGGCATCTCTCTGACCATTTCAAGCACTCCAGTGTTATCCCAAGCACAGTTAGTCACATCAACATCGAGTGTAAGTATACAAACCCTCTTTTCTCTGAATTTAATCACTGAAAAATACTTGAAAATTTCTTTTCATTGTGTTTGGATGTGATTTTATTTGAAATGTAAATGTGTGGGATGAGGATGAACGATATAAATGTGTTTTGGAATGTTTGTATAAATTTTACGTATCAATTTTACAAGGGGAGATTTTGCTGAAATTTTCAATTTTTCTTATTTCCAAATAGAATTGTGTTGATGCTTTAAATAGGAGGGTCTTCGGGATCCGCACTTAGATCAAAGTTCAATTGAGAAGGTAGGGAGAAAATAGTAGCTGCTGGATGTATCACTCCCTGTCCCAAAATCCCGGGCCCATGGGCACGTGACAGATCGGCCATACCCGAGCATGGACGGGCCCTACCCAGATACAAGGCCTCGATAATCAAAAGTCATACAACATATGCATAATGTAATATTATAAGTTCTAAGACATAAACGTAGATATGTCTAGAAACAAGAAGTACACAACAGAAATTAAGTATCTAAGGGTACAAGCACCCTATATATGTCAATAACATAAAGGTCCTACAAGGGACCGATACCAATATGTCCTCACTCACAATAAGATAACTAGAGGTTAACCAACCTCAGCAACAAATCCCAGCAAACCCCCATGCAGCGCTCATGTGACCCGCACCCTAATACTCGGGATCTAAAAAAGAGAATCAACAAGTGGATGACCAGTAAGTACTAGGGATGTCAATCCGCCCCGGCCCCGACGGGGCCGGGACCGGGGCCGGGATTGCATTCCCCGTCGGGGTCGGGGCCAGTGCCGGGGAATAGCCTCCCCGCCCCTGCCCCGACCCCGAAATATTTTATTTAATATATATATATATATATATATATTATTTTATATTATAAATATTTAAATAAAAACTTATTATAAATATAATAACAATTTTTGTAATTATAGTTTATTGATATAACAAATTATTGAACTCTAATTAATCAATTAACCAACTAATCAACTAACTTTTAACCAATCAAACCCTAAATGGCTAAACCAAACCATTAATGACAATGATTCAAATTTCAAATTTTCAATATCAAAATCAAAACCTAAACTACTGCCACCCTACGTGTGCTTCAGTGAACTGTGAATCAGACTGTCTCTCACTTTCCCTTTCCCTTATTTCTCTCTCTCTCTCTCACAATCTCAGACTCTCACTTGAGTCTCTCACAGTCACTTCAGTAGTTCAGTGTTCAGCCTCCCCTTTCTTCCATGGACCACGTCGCCAAACTCGCCATGAATATGTTCAACCGCGCCCGCTATCTCTTGATCTCGGATTCTGGAGTCTATTCAGAGGCTCATCGACCTCAAGTTACTGAGAGTGAGAGAGAGGTAATGTCTTTGATTTTCGGAGAATTTTGCTTGCATTTTCTTTTTCTTTTTACGATCACCGATTGACTGAGTTGATTCTTGATCAAGCTTATTTGTTTTTAACGGTTTTTGTCTTTATTTATTTATTAGTTTGATTAATTTCTTTGATGTTCTGATGATTCTTGACATGCTTCACATGTTGTCCGTAGAACCCTTCATAAGTTTTTTAAAGGCTTTTTAATGGAAATTTTAGAGTATTTAATCTTCTAAGTGTGCTAATTTTCTTTTCTGTGTTCATTTATTCATTTTGGTTGATTACATTATGTTCTTTTGGTTTGTTTTTTGCCTTGTTAATTAGGTTTTCAAGCTAATGCTGCTAATCAGTATGTTAAGCAATTCATTGTTTAAGCAATTCATTGTTTAAACTAATGCTGCTAATCAGTATATTATATCCTTTTTAGTTACTAATAAGTATATTTAAAGTAATTTCTTCAACATATATGCATATATTTTCTATAGGCATCAGGTATAGCATCTCAAGGTAGTAGTCAATCAGCAATAGGAGTTGGTGACTCATTAACTCCCCTTGAGTCTCCTTTAGAGTCACCAGTTGAGTCACCCTCACCTGTGGACTCTTCTACTCAAGTTAGTGAAGAAGAACCACAAGTTGGTGGGAAGAGATTAAAATCAATGGTTTGGCAATATTTTAAAAAGATCATAGTTGGTGAATTGAATAAAGCCGAATGCAATTATTGTAAGAAATTACTTGGAGGAGAAAGCAAGAATGGAACAAGATATCTTCATGATCATTACAAAGTTTGCAAGATGAGGCCTTTTAACAACATAAGACAAAAAACATTAGTGCAACAACAATGGAAGGCGGATGGAAAAATATCTATAAGCAATTACACATTTGACCAAGAATCTTCAAGGAAGGACCTTGCTAGTATGATAATAATGCATGAATACCCAATTTCAATGGTTGAACATTATGGGTTCAAAAAGTATTCAACTAATCTTCAACCATTGTTCAAAATTCCTTCTCGGAATACAATTAGAAACGATATTATGAAGATATATGATACAGAAAAATCCAAGATAATGGATCTTTTGAAGAAAAATTCAAGTAAGGTTGTAATAACTACGGATATGTGGACAGTTTCAAATAAAAAAAAAGGATTCATGGCTATCACGGCACATTTTATTGACAACAATTGGAATTTGTGAAGTTTGGTTTTGAGGTATGTTAAATAGTTTATTTTATTAAATTTACTTTACCTTGTTAGAATTATCCATGTTATAATTATGCAATTTTTCTTAACTTGTTAGGTATTTTTATGTGCCTTGTCCACATACATCCGCGGTTCTCTCCAAGGAATTATTAACATGCATATTTGATTGGAACATAGAAAGAAAGTTGCCCACTTTGACCGTTGATAATTGCTCTACTAATGATGCTATGGTTGACATCCTAGTGTCTAAGCTCAATCCGAGTCATCTCTTGTTGCGTGGAAAATTAATTCACATGCATTGTTGTGCACACATTTTGAATTTAATTGTCCAAGATGGATTAAAGATTATGGGTGATGGAATAGAGAGGGTTAGAGATAGTGTTGCTTTTTGGACGGCCACACCAAAAAGGCAACAAACTTTCAAGGAAAATGTGCAACTTTTGAGCATAAATTATTCCAAACAATTAATGCTTGATTGCAAGACTCGATGAAATTCCACATATTTGATGCTCAGTGTTGCTTTGGAATATAAAGATGTTTTTTATCGTTTGCAACAAAGAGACCCTCTTTTTATTTCTTCACCAACCGAAGAAGATTGGATGTTAGCGGAGGAGATTTGCAAAAGTTACATGTGTTCTATAATGCTTCTAATGCATTTTCGGGAAGAAAATACCCCACATCCAATGTTTTCTTTCCATTGATGTGTGAGATCAAACTTTCTTTGAGCACTTGGGCTAAATCTTCTATTGAGACTATTAGAAATATGGCCACAAGTATGTCAACAAAGTTTGATAAATATTTGGAAAAAGTTCATGGAATTATGGGAGTAGCTACCGTGCTTGATCCAAGATATAAGTTGAAGTTATTAGAATATTTTTTTCCTCATCTCTATGGGCACTTGGCTGATTATGAAATTCAAAGGATAACAAACTATTGTTATGACTTGTTACATGAATATGAAATTTCTACTCCAACATGGCAATCTTCATGTAATAGCCCAAAGGTGAATGATGTAGATGTTTCAAGCTTCCTTGATGGTTTTGATTCATTTGTGAATGATTCAAATAAAAATATATTGAAGTCGGAGTTAGACCATTATTTGGAGGAGAAAGTCTTACCAAGAACTCCAGACTTTGACATTTTAGCTTGGTGGAAAAGTAGTGGACTCCGTTATCCAATATTGCAAATGATTGCTAAAGACATCATGGCTATTCCAATCTCTACCGTGGCTTCAGAATCTGCTTTTAGTACCGGTGGTAGATTGGTGAGTCCTCATCGTAGTAGGCTTCATGGGGATATTTTAGAGGCATTGATGTGCGCTCAAAATTGGTTGATAAAAGATATTGAAGGTAAAAAGATTTAGTTGTAAGCAACTATAACTTTTATTTATTTTACTTAAAATTAACATTATTTTGTTTTATAGCTGAGTGTTCCAAAAAAGAAGATGCATGTGGCACTATTAATGAAGATTTTGAGAGTGAAGAAGAAGAGTTCAAATAGATAAAAGGTACATATTAAAAGCCTAATTGCATTTCTTGTGATGGTTTGTTAATATAAAGTAATGGTTGATCTTTATCGTTTAACTTTACTGAAACATTAAAAATTTGAATGGTTTGCAGGTATGACTGTTTTTTTGATGGCTGGAAGGAGGTTAAGGTCTTGAATTTAAGGTTATAATGGATGGCCAGAGACTTGTTGCTGAAGCCTGAAACTGTTGCTGCTTTCTCTCTTTCTCTCTCTCTCTCTCAACTGTTGTGATTATATTTCTATTTATAGGTAATATAAATTGTTTTTATGTTTCTCAGAAATATAAACTGTCGCTGCTCTCTCTCTCAATCCTATTGTGATTCTTGTGAAATTAGACCATAATGTTAGCAGTTTTCATACTGTTCATGTTATCTCCAGGTTTCTATTTGTTTCCAGTTTGGTTGTTTCATGAAATTAGTATGTTTTTTTATTTTTTATTTTCAGACCATAACGTTAGCAGTTTCCAGGTTTCTATTTGTTTCCAAAATTGTAAGTATTCCTTTGTTCAGACAAAAATTAGTATGTTTTTTTTTAATTTTCTGAAATTAGTATTGAGTTTGAGATCTTGCTTGAATTTATGTTTTTATATAGTAGTTGTTTTATGTGCTTTTATATACTAGTTTGAAATCTCCAGGTTTCTGCTTTTATATAGCAGTTTTCATAGTTTGAGTGTGTGTTGAGTGGTGAGATTTTCTTTTATAGTTTTAATAGCTTTTAGAATCTGCAATTTTCATAGTTTGTGTGCGATTTTGTTTTATATTTTGTTTGAGATTTTCTTTTTTCTTTCAAAACAAAAAATTGTCAAACTAATGAATTATCTGATTTTTTTTATATGTTATAGTTAATTGTGATGAGTAAATTATGGATAGTAGATCTCTGATTATTTTTTTTCTATGTCTTTCAAGAAGTCAATTAGGGGACGGGGAATCCCTGAACCCGGGTAATCCCCGCGGGGACGGGGATGGGGAAAAAATTTTCCCCATACCCGGGGTCGGAGCCGGCGTCGGGGCCGGGGTATCAAAATCGGGGCCGGGGCCAGGGAATGCCTCCCCCGGTGATTCCCCGCCTCGTTGACATCCCTAGTAAGTACCCCGTAGGGTATACAAGAAGTCATATCACAAATAACATAGGATAAGCTAAAGAAAAGAAAATCAAATCAATAACATGACCAAGTCAACCAATGCATGTACTAATTTTCGTACCATCCATGCAAAGCAAGAGTCTCAAACCTACCCCAAAGAAACGCATCAAATTATAGGGAATCCAATCCATAACCACAAACACCAGCTCAAGATGATTAAGCCAAGAAAAAACATACAAGTCGTTATCCCCCGTGTAGTCATGGCCAAAGCCAGATCATCAGCCTATGCCGATACAGACCCTCGATCGATGCAGACTCGAAAGTCCGGTAGCGCTACAAGCACATGCAAGTATGACCAGCGTATCATCCCACTGAATGATGGACAGCCAGTGTATCCTCCCCTTGACAGGAATCCAGATGCCAGGGTGTCCTCAGCCTTAGACATCTATAGGAGTCACGCTCCTCACAATACTGTACTGGACGAAAGAATCCACAAGAACAATAGGTATCAAGTGGAAGCAACCATACAACACATCAAGTATACATAAGCAAACATTGAATCAAAGATCAATGAAATAACCATCCAATGAATCAAGGTGTATGTATACTCATGAAATCAAGTATCAAGAATTCAAACAACCAACGATAGGGGAACTAGGAAGAACTACTTACCCATATTCGCAGAGATGTACTGAATCAGTCAACACTCCTTAGACTAGTATTTGATAATTAAAAACTACTCTCAGCATATTTACAAATGTATAATGGATATTCATCAGTAATGGGGTTCTAATCATTAGTGGTGGTGCTTAATTAACATGACACTAAGTTATCATGCTTTCTAGTGGCGCCTATTCAGTTGACCCCATTACCTCTATCAGGTCACATGGTCGAATATTAGTTTAATTATGTCAAAATAACATCTCCCCTCATAAGTTCTAAATTCCTATTAGTTAGAGAGAGTCCTAACCCATGCTGGATCATAACATCAGTTAAGTGTGCAATTGTTGGTAACAAACCATGCATGCCTATGAGAGACAACTCCTTGCTCACTCATGCGAACTTGGTTTAATTGAATTGACCACATTCTAAGCCCCGCTTTACTTTTAATCAACCGACCCACAATGGACTTACAAGCCATACTCAAACCTAATAGTTTATAAAGCACCCACGTGGAAGTGAATGAGAAGACATGGATGAAGTGTTATAATGGTGATGATGTCATTACAACAAAAGCTTAAATTTCAAAGCACTAAGCATGGTTCACATGAAAGTTAAGTTCAAATAATCATATTTTAATCCCTATCATCACAAATAGTCTACCATGCAATCCCTTAATATTTACATCCCAGTCCTTATCCTCGAAAACATTACATGCAAGTCCTACCTTGGTTAAACTCTTGGGATGCTAGTTAACCAATATTTTAATACCATAATAGGAGGATTAGTGAACTAAAACATAATTAAGGAAAGTCATAAATTGTGTGATTATAAAAGGATTGTTGAGTAGAGAAACGTTGCAAGCTTGGTGGCAACCTCGAGGAGTCATAGTTTTGAGAGGCAATGGAACTTTGGCCTTTGGGTTTCTCCGGTGAGGGAAGTCTAGGGGCTTCTCCCCAGATCCTCTGACACTCAAGTCAACAAGAGGTAATGGGAGGAGAAGGAAAAGAGGAAGGAAAAAAGAGGGATGTGTGTTAAGTTGCAGAGGAGGTGGGAGAGAATCAGAGGAGGAAAGAGCTCTTGAGGTAGAAGATGAGTACAGAGAATCCCCCATTTCTCTTTCCTTCCCCCTTTATACCTCGTGGGCCATTGTCAGGTTATTGATAGTGGGGGGTCGCGACTGATGTAAGAGCAAGCGCGGATGCACAAGAGCCTCCTTGCCAAGCCGTTGGTCGTAGAGGCCATCTTTGATCAGACCCCCTACCAGGCTATTGGTCATGAAGACCATATCTGACACTAGCGCAGATGCGAATGCACAAGGGTTCACACCTTTTATAGGATGGAATCTCCACGTTTCTCGATGGGAGAGGTCTGGTTGGTTGTGTGAAACCCACTACCCTAAGCCTACGAGATCGGGCCACGTGTAGGGTGTGATTTTCTCCCCTAACACCTTTCCCTTGACTTATTAGGTCGATGAGCTCTTGGCTTGAGTCAGCCTAGGTAGTCAGGTCATTGGTGTATGTGCCAGATCCGGCTAGGTATGGCATCTACATCTCTTCATGTCTTCACCTCTCCCATTCTACCAGTTAGTCGTGGGGTCAGGTAGGACCTGGTTTGGACTTCCGAGTTGCTACTTATCTGCTAGGTCGTGTCCTCAATCCTTATTAATGCCCTCGATTATCTGGTAGAGCCTAACCATATGACCAGTCTGATCACACATTACCTTAGGTGAAAATTGTCCTCTGAGGCGGAGTGGGTGCATTAAGCTGGCCTCAGGTTTTTAGCCCACGTTATCCTGGTAACTTGTCTTTGTTAATGGAATGTAGTGGGAGGCATGATTTTTGTTGCTTCCCAGTGATCTTTTTGAAGCATAGAAGGCGATAGTGGCCCACGTATCGACCATCGGGGGAGCATTCTTTTGCCGAGCGATACGGGCCGCTGGATCATAACAACTCGGATGTGGTGATGTGATCCTTCCCCTATCTTCCTTTTCAAGTAAGCCTGTTAAACACCTTTGTTTAAGCTCTTCATCTACTGTGCAACATAGTTCTTGAGGGATATTCACAGTTTCACATCTTGTTCACTCAATCCGTTCAATGGAGGCGAAGTCTGTATCTTCTTCAAAACTCCAACTCGACCCAACTTCTATCTCTAGCATGGCTTGCTTCTACTTCTTCTCCCAGCTTCGGGTTATCACCCTTAGACTCGGTGTCGCCTGAGGCTCCATAGTTTGAGTCTCCTATCCCCGTAGAGGGGATCAGACTTAGGCACTAGCTTCCAATATGATTCTTAGTGCATCCGTGAACCCCCCCCACCCCCCATCCCCAAAGTTTCATCCTTTTCTGCGCTATTTGCGGATGATGTACGGGGTGGCCACCGACGTCTTTTTGAGCATCTTCTCAAGCGATGTTCAGGCCACCTTTGGCACGCTCGACAGAAGGGAGTTGGCGCCCCAACTCACTTTGATTGGGACAAAGATATGCTTGCATTTCAATTTCATGTTGTTGGCTCTTTTTATTTATTTTTCCTTTTTATTTTGAAAGTTTAACTTACTTGTGCAGTTTGTGCTTCTGATGGTCCACTGTGCCATGAAACTTTGAGAAGGCACGACATCCTTCGATTCTACTGAGGAAGACTTGAGGAGAGTCGTAGTGGAGTTGGCTCTGAGGGATGCGTGAGTTAAGGAGCTCGAACAACAGTTGGAGGAGTTCACTAAAAAAATAAAAAAGAGCTACTCATCACTCAGTCCTCCAAAGGAGGGTTATAGATCAATATAAAGAAAGTGAACTATCTGTGTAGGTGCCTATCATAAAGGAGATTGACGGGTTGATAGAGTTCTGCCTTGCCAAGATGATCAATATGAAGGAGCAACATGGCGCCGAGTGTGAGAGCTTAAAGAAGATCGTTAAGACCCTGCTCGACTACAAGAAGAGGGAGCAAGAGGCCGAACTCGCGCTCTTGAAGGAGGAGCATAGACAAGCCTTAGCATTGGCCAAGGCAGAGGTTGTTATCGGCTTTAAGAGGTCATTCGATTTCATGGAGCTGCTCGACAACCATGAGACCAAAGTCGTGGCTCGCTTTAGGTCACACTGTTCCAGGATATTCTTAGTCGCAATGCCTTAACCTCTGTACTCGAGAGTTTCCAGATTCTCCAGGAGCTTATACTTGGTTACCCGGAGATGGACCTTACTATCCTGAGCTACGAGGAGGCCCCGACGTATCTCAGTAAGTTGGAGAACAAGGGTTGCGAAGGGATAAATAGTGCGAAAAAGCTTGCTAGGTAGCTAGAGTAAATTTTGCCCTCGACTACGGTCTTGGTCCAGAGCCCCAAGCCTGATGTGTTGTCCCTAACTTGTAGAGGAGGAGTCCTTCATCTAGCATCTTTGCTCCTCTTTGTCATGTGTTTTGGAACACTTGTAACTTTTGCACAACACTTGTAATTTTTGTCCTTCGACTTAGTATAGAACTTATTTCCATTTTAGCTTAAGAAAGGAATTCTAACTTGGTTAGTTTTTCTCTAAACTCTTTATGTCTACCTCAGATATCACTTTGTCATATCCTTACTTCTAGCTAGTTTCCATCTATCCTTGACAAATTATTGTGGGACTCCTAGTTTTTCAGGGGGCGTTAATGCATGCCTTGAACCATGTGATGACTTTTCCTTTCCCGAAGCTTCAAGGATAACTCCCGATACCTCATTAATATTGCCATGTGTTATGATCTTCAACGCGTTGGATCATACCTATAAATAGGTGCAAGTAGGGTTTGTATCTTCATCTCTCAAAGATTTGAAAACTCTTTTTTCCCATCCTGTTTCATGGGACCTCTGTCTCACTCCAATAAATTGTTGTTCCACCCACAGAAGACGGAGGGAAGAGCCTAAGTAAATGGATGTGCTCTTCGGTCCTTCCAAATACAAGTTACTTGTGAAAGCGAGCTGGGGATCGGCTCTCTTGTCTTTCCATACCTTGGAAGCAGGTCAGAAGGCAGAGAGAATCCCCTTTAGTGACACGGGAGACGCTGGGGAGACGTGCCTCACCTGTCACCAACTCTAGAAGAAATCCTCTGAGATTCAAAGGATCCTTCAATGGCACGTCTTTGACCTCCCAAGGAATGATGTGGAGGACAACAACACTGCCCTCAACTCAGCTTTTTGACTCACCTGTCTCTTGTTCAATGGCTTCTTTTTCCTCTGGATCTCCGAGTTGTGATTGTGCTACTTGCTCTTGACAAGGTCCTCTAGACTCATCTAAAACCTCGAGAGCTCTTTTCTTAAAAAAGGGGGGATCCTCGACTGGCCAGATCTGATATTGTGCTACTCGTGCATAACAAGTAGCAACTCAGAAGTCCTAACAAGGTCCTACTTGACCCCACAACTAACCGATAGAATGGGAGAGGTGAACCCTGGAAGAGATATGGATGGCCCGCCTAGCCGAATCTGGTATGTGCACTAACAACCTAACTTCTTAAGTCGACTCAAGTCAAGAGCTTGTTGACCTAATAAGTCAGCGGGAAAGTGTTAGGGGCGAAAATCATACCCTACACATGGCATGATATTGTTGGCTTTGGCCTTGTTTGTTTCATAGTTTCCCATGGTTTCATAATTTATTGTATGGTTCACTTACTTGTTTGTTTTCACTTCCATTCAGATGGTATAGTTTTTCATTATTTTTTTATGGTTTAAAAACTACCATTTTTGATGGATTTTTCAAACCACCGATTTGGTGGTTTCCCATGGTTCTAAATTTTTTCTGCCAAAAATACCCCTAATAATTTTTGTAAATACCAAGTTTACTTCAGTCCCCTCTTCTCTCCACCAATCAGGGAACACAATCCTAATCTCCACCCAACAAGTCACAATTAATAAAAAATATCCATAATAATTTTTGTGTATTAATTTTATTATAATTTTATCAATTATGAATTAACGAATAACAATTTGATGTATATTTTGTAAGATTTTAATAATATATATTTTTTTAATTCTATAATTGACTTTAATCTTTGGATCTTAAATCATTGAATTTAATATGATTTCACATTAATTTGTATGTGAGGGTATTCTTATTATTATATTATTTCTACAACCATACCATACCGTCAAAACAAGCACAAACAACTTATTAGCCATATCATACCATACCATACCATCTTTTCAAACATGATAAACAATAATTACAATACGGTACCATACAATATCATACCATACCATATGTTAACGCCAACAAATCAACTCCTCTGTGGGGCACAAATGAATTTGGGTTAACTAGTGAATTTGTAGTAGGTGAGGCCTCTAAACTGAAGGCCTGGGACTATGCCCGTTGTCGGCGAGGGCGTCAAAACTAGAACGAATCCTTCTCAGCAGGGGCGCATGAACTCTCTTTGGCAGCGTCCTACAAGGGAATTCTAAGGAATATTTTCCAGGACCCTTCGACAATCAAGTTAGTCCTTTTTCTTCGGGGAGTGGAAGCCCATAGGAGCGTATGGAAAATGCTCGATGAATGAAGAGAAGAGTCATCAAAGAGGGTGGAAAGGACCGGGGTGAGAGAGAAAGAGAGAGTTCCGATCACGAGTTAGTCGGAGGTCCCTATGCTCTCCCATCTCATTCTCTTTTATACCTTTCGGCCAAGCTAGTATCCCTGAGACTTGACCAGTAAGACTCCTTTCACTTGGGTGCTAGTTGGGTGCCAGCCATGTGCTAGTGAGGCCACTAGTGTGCTGCAAGCTTAGCCGGGGCTTTCTATAAGGTTCGCCAAGTTTTTGAGCATTTCCTGGCAACTTCTGTCGCCCTCGACCAAGCGGTTATCACCATTACTTAGGGAGGTTGTCTTTATCCAAGCTCTTTCACGTGGTGTAGCCACGTGTGCCCAAGGTTGAGCCGCTGGGAAAATGCCACGTGCATTGTGGATTGTTGCTCGTAACACCATACATTATTAAAACATGACTGTCATTCATCCAAACAAAGCCTTAAGGTAGTAGATTTCACCCAACCAATCATACCTATCCCATCGAGCCATGTGGAGATTCCATTATACAGAGGTGTGAACCCTGACACATCCGCATTTGTTGGTGTGAGAGACGACCTCTGTAAAATCTGAAGATTTTAGGTTATTATTTTTCTAATTATTTTCCTAAAATCTTTGGTTAATAAGTGAAAGTTCCCAAGGTTGGATCTAATTGAATTTTTATTAGAATAAGAATTTCTTATTATTTATTTAGATAATAAGTTATTTAAAGAAATTCCCTATATTTTGAATTAATTGATTTATATGAAAAGAGAGATTAAAATGATTAATGGGGCTGTTGAGGACCTTTTGGTAATTTTCAAAATAATAAAAAATTAAATAGAAAATGTATCTATCATGTGAAAAAGGACTTGGATGCAAGGTTACTTAATTCAAGGTTAGAATGCAAAAGTCTTATATTATCTATTTTTCAGTTATTAAATTGTTGTTAATGGATATTTGTGACTAAAGGAAAGCCAAGGATGATATTGTAAAGTGGATTCATTAGATATTGATGTAAGACACCGATATTTTTTTAATATATATATATATATATATATATATATATATATATATATATATATATATATAGTTTTGATAAATAAAACTCTCCACTTAAAGCCTAAGCCTAATATAATTATATAATCTTAGAGGGGGTTTTATGCAAATTGACCTTATAATATTATTTAACTAGAATGAAAACCCTAGCCGCCTCTGTTTTATTTTTGTTTCATCGATGGTCGTGCTCTCTTTTTCTCCTTTCTCTCTCTCTACCTCTCCCTCTTTCTCTCTTGTGGATCTCTCCCTCTGTTGCCCAGACCCTGAGCGGAAGGCGATCAAGGTGAGCCCTCGATAGATCCCTATCAAGGTGAGCCCTCAATAGATCCCTATAGCTCACCTTTTTTAGATGAAATTTTTGTTGGAATTAGGGTTAGAAGGATAGATCTAAGGTTTCTCTATTTTCATGGTAGGGATTTATGTTGGATTTGATTAAGGTTTAATGGATTTGTATATTGGTGTTGCTTTTCTTTTATATATTGATATAATTATTAGGTTTTGATTTATGATTGATTTCAATTAGTTCATATTTCTGGTTTTGATTTCATTGTATTTTAAATTGTCATATTCTTTCAATTTATCAGAAGAGAAGAGATTTGGTGTTTCCACTGTGTCTTAGATATCTCTAGATGCTTTTGTTTTATGAATGAGATAATGTTTTTGTTTGAGTTACTATCATCTGTGTTTAAATTAAATATTGATTTATTGATCCTTTTTTTTTTTTTTGAATTTCATTGATTTAATTGGATATAGGTTTATACCTATAGTTTTTGAATTTATAATGGTTTTGTATTTAAATTGATTTAGATATTTTTAATTTGAATTATAGTGTTTTATACGTTGGAGCTATTTTGAGTTATGATATTTATTTTAATTAGTTATCTATTTAGATATTTACTTGTTTAAATATTTAAAAATATCTATTTGTTTCTTTTTGTCTACTCAGTTATTTATTTTTGGTTGTTTATTTATTTTTTTGTTTTAATTAGTTAATTATTTATTTAGTGATTTTTGTATTTTAAATTATTCTTTATTTATTTACTCGGTCTTAATCTTTTGAACTCTAGTGCTTTGGGTTGGGTTGTAGGAAGTTTCATATTTTAGAAATTTTAGTTAGAGTGTCCGAATCTTATAGGATTGATTCTCTATTCTTTTAGGACCTTTTGAGGAAGCTTGAAATTTTCGTGGAAACTAGGAAATTTGTTTTGGAACTTAGTTAGGTAAGTATTCCACCTAAATTAAGCAAAGTATTCTTTATCTTACCTATTTAGAAAAATTACTTTTATTATAATTTAAATTATTTATTGATTGCATTTGATATTCCAAAGAAACCGTAATCGATCTATTTTATGTACGAAACTGAACCATGCATGTATGTTTGGATTTAGAACTATTGACATCTGTTTGCCTGAAACACCTTCTGACATAGATGTTATGTTTGCTATGGTTTATTGTTTTGCAAGACTCATTTTGATTTTCATGTACGTCTCCAAATAGTCTATGTTTTAACCCATGTCAATGGGGGTTATACATTGACTGTGTCGACACGTTTTGATTGTGAACTAGTTCAACCCGTGCTATCGGTTATAATAGCAACCTTCTGTTTTACCATGCTGTCTGTCACAATAGCACCCTTCTGTCTCCCCGTGCTGTCAGTTATAATAACAGCATTCTGTTTCTGACTTGTACCACCAGGGTTATTAGTGGTCATAGAAAGTTCGGGAGAATCTAGTTTTTTTGATAATATGTTTTTATTATACTTTTGGAGATTGTATTTCTTTCCAATTTATTGAATTATTTCTAAATCATTTCTTTTACTATTTTATTCTACCATGAATCGGCTTTATTTATGATATAAAACACTGTGTGGTTTATTATTTTTAGTGGATGCTTACTGAGCTCCCAAGCTTATTAATCTCTGGATTTTTTTTTCAGATCCCGAGGAGTAGGTAGTTGTGTGTAGATAGAGCGCCGGAACCCTACCTCAGTTATTAAAGCTCTTTGTTTGATATTTTGAATTTGAACTTGAATATGTGGAATAAGTTCAAAGTATTTTGTAGGACTTTTCCATGTGTTATGTGGCCTTCGAATAATGAACTTAGAATTTGACTTTTATTATTAATTCAATAAAACATAAATTATTTAGGCATTTGTAGAAGGTGTGAACAGGTTATGAGGCCTTGCATACACACTAGGGCCCATCCCCACACGTATGCGGCCGGTCTGTCGACGTCCCATCTAGGTCTAGGCGTGACAATTGATATGATTGACAGCTTGTGATATGGGTAGATTAAATGAGAAATTGAATATTTATTAATTCCAATGGTGTATTGTCATACTAGAGAGGAAAATTAAAGGAATCTTGGCTTAAGTGCAAAAATGGCGTTATAAAAGAATGTGCACTTAACTCATATACTTCTAGAGGATGCATAAGTCCACAAAAATCTATGCTACCAAGTCTAAATTTCTAAAACTATGTAGAAAATCTTCATAAGCCTTCTTGAGTCTTCAATGCTCTAAAGTCAACAATGGTGGTTGAACATCTTCAAATTTTTCATAAAGCTCCACGTGCACAAGCTACCAAGGTTTATATCATGATGTTAATTAGAAAGAGACAGTTGAGATTAAAAAGAAGGAGGTGATCAAAACTAGCACATGGTTTGGATGGGTGCACATGGCCAAAAGAAGACTCATGGATTTGAAATGCAAATAAGAAGAATGGCACGGAGCCACATGGTAACTGGAGCGGGATTTCAAGTTGATTAAATAGGACATGCATGTTGGAAAATATATACAAATATGTACATAAATACAGAGGCTGTGGTTTGTTGGAGATTAATTCAAAACTAGATTTAGTTTTTAAGATTTTATCTTTTAGTAGAATTTTATCTATTAGTTAATTTGTTATTTAGTTTATTAATTAGGGAGATCTTATCTGATCTTATCTATATATTTTTGAATGAACTTTGTAAGCCTATATAAGTAGGTTACTTGGATGAATTTCTATGGAATAAAATTTCTGATATTTTGAGTTATTTTTCTCTTCATCTTTCTTCTTCCATCTTCCTTCTCAAATTTCAACATGGTATCAGAACCATATAGATCTTGAAGGACCTGTGAGTGCAAGTCTTTATTCATCATGGCATCTAGCAATGCATCCGCTATCTCACCACCAATTTTCAATGGAGAAAACTACCAAGTTTGGGCTGTCAAGATGAAAGCTTATCTAAAAGGTCATGGCTTATGGCAATCCATTGAAGATGAAAAGGGCATACCACCTCTAGGAGACAATCCGACAATCAATCAAATCAAGGCTCACACAGAAGAAGAAGCAAAAGCCTCTAGAACTTTATCCTTTATTCATGTTGCTATCTCAGAATCAATCTTCACGAGAATTATGACTTGTGAAACAGCGAAGGAAGCTTGGAATATGCTGAAGGAATTATATCAAGGCAATGAAAGAACACGGCGAATGCAAATACTAAATCTCAAAAGAGATCTTGAGATTCTAAGCATGAAAGAACAAGAAAGCATACAAGAGTATTTTGATAGGTCACGATGGTAAACAAAATTAGACTGATGGGCGAAGAGCTACCTGATAACAGGATTGTCGAAAAAGTATTTGTAAGTTTACCTGAACGATTTGAGGCAAAAATTTCATCTTTGGAAGATTCAAGAGACATTAGTAAAATTACTTTGCCGGAATTGATTAATGCTTTGCAAGCTCAAGAGCAAAGAAGATCTATGAGAAAGGAAGGAGCGTAATGTGATGAATATGGAAGCTTTTCTAGCAAAGAATTCATCCTCAAAAGGAAAAAGAAGAATTCCTCAATGCAACCATTGCAAGAAGCCAGGTCATGAAGAGGAAGATTGTTGGCACAAGGGAAAACCTCAATGTTTCAAGTGCAAAAGATTTGGGCATCTACAAAAGAATTGCAGGTTTATAAATGAAGAACGTACAAATTTGGTGATCGAAGAAGAATCTCCTTTTTGAAGTTAGAAAGTAGTGAGTGTGATGAGAAGTGCATCATTAGTGGAGAGAAGTGCTTCACAAATTTTTTTTTTGGAGAGAGGTGCTCCATAAAGTTTCATGTTAGAGAGAAGTGCTCTATCAAATAAGAATTATTTTTATGTGTTTTGAATTAAGGGGGTGTGTTGGAGATTAATTCAAAACTAGATTTAGTTTTTAAGATTTTATCTTTTAGTAGAATTTTATCTATTAGTTAATTTGTTATTTAGTTTATTAATTAGGGAGATCTTATCTGATCTTATCTATATATTTTTGAATGAACTTTGTAAGCCTATATAAGTAGGTTACTTGGATGAATTTCTATGGAATAAAATTTCTGATATTTTGAGTTATTTTTCTCTTCATCTTTCTTCTTCCATCTTCCTTCTCAAATTTCAACATTTCATATGAATTTAAGAAAAGGAGGGGTGGCTGCAAAATGCAAACAATATCCATGCAAACGTGTTATTATAGACGCGTGAATGGGGTAAACGAAAATAAATCACCGTCATCTCCTCTATGATTCGCATGATCAGTGCACTCGATCCCGTATCGCGTTTGGACCCTATCACTGGATAATATATCTCTTGAGATCTCTCCATGAATGCCTATAAGAGAGGAGCTTGTTAAAGAAACCCTAACGCTATCCCTTCGTGTCCACAACTCCCTTCGCCGCCGCAGCTGTCGTTGAGAGGATAGACCAAGGAGGGGACCATTATTTTTTTCATCACCAGAGATCCAAATTCGGGCCAGAGAATGCCTGAGAAGAAAGCAGGTAGGAGACTATAACAGTAGAGCCGCCGTTGTGTAGACGGAACCACCTCGAGCGACTAACGATCATCGGTGAGTCCCCTTGTCCCTGTGGTTTTATATAAGAGGCATGTTAGCTAACAACATGTAGAGAGTTATTTGAAAACCATGAGTTTTAAGATGCATGTTAATTGAGATCTAGATTTAAGGAGGAAGGCGATGTTAGATTTCATTCTAATGGTGTTGAGACTGTGGTGCGTGCATGATGTTAAGGTTATATATACTCTTTAGTTCTGTTTGTTTAAGATGACAGGGAGTGACTTACATGAGTTGTATGAACATCTGTGAATGGGTTCAATAGAGAGGTAGGTATACACATGCTCAGTAAAGGGCAACTATAGCATATTCTATTGTTTTCATGGTAGTAGATTGCAAGAGAATAGATGCAGGCCTGGGTTGATTTATGAGGGTTAAAGTTATAAGATGATTTGATGAAAGTTTGAGCATAATGTCGTTGGGATGTAAAGTCTGTCCCTGAGGTTCTTAGTGTGGGCATGTGTATAGATTTATGGAGAATGTTAACAAGAGTATGTGAGGGTTGGTTGGTAAGATGAAGTGATTAGAGAGCTTGATTGGTTAGTGAATGCTCTCACGTAGTTGTCTTTCAGTCAATGCTTGTTGGGAATGATTCAAGGTGGAGCAAGGGTTAGGATAGAATGACATGAGTCCCTGTGAGTTGTGTGTGGATGAGCACGAGTGGACCAAGGTTGTGCTTAATAAGCTGGTGGGTTTATGATCTTCAAGTGTGAGTGTGTTAGCATAAGATCGAGACGAAGGGAAGGTGGGCCAACATAGATGGGTTATGTTTAACAAGTCTTTTGTTTTCATGTGTAGTTTTTTGTGGTAGCTGTGAAGGATGAAAACGGTGAGGTGTATATGGTGGATCAGTAGGAGTTTCATTGGTGATCTAGACATGGGCAGAGGTAGTACAGTGAGGGCATAGATGATGAACTTTTGGATCTAGTTGTAGAGGTGCATGTGTGTAGGTTGCTGTGAGAGTTGATAAAATCAGTGTTGAGTTGAGTAAAGGATTGAGTTTGGTTTTGGAGAGTGTAGCTCATTGATTGAAGGTATTAATCCTTGAGGGTTGAGTTGAGTGGGTTGAGTTGGTTCATTTTAAACCCATTTGTGAATAATCAAGCCATGTTGGTGATGTTAAAGAGGTTGGGTTCGGTCATGATAGGTTTGATTAAGCCCAATAAGTTGAGTCTATTTTAAATCCAACCGGTTTAGTCAAGCCATGTTTAGTGGTTAAGTTGGGTTGTGAGGTTAAGTAATTTGGAATTGGTTAAGTCGAACCCAAAGTGTTAACTGGTTAGTTAAAACTAGTGGTTTGAGTTGATTAGGTTAGTCAAGTTAGGAGTTGGTCAATGGCTGCAGTCTGGCTGCCCCATTCGAGGGACAGTTGCATTTTCTGTAGTTTCCCGATCAAGGGGTGTAATATACCTTAGAAAGATGAGGGAAATATATTTCTAGCAAATCTTGGATCAGCCAGATCGGGTTTTTGGATTAGAAGTTATGAGCAGTTCATTATAACTGCGCAGAATGAGCAGAATTCTGCATTTAACACTAATAATAATAATGACCCACTTTGGTTATGATACTAGTACTAAGATATGGTTGTCACTACCAGATTTGGACATAGAGCGTTGAGCCACGTCAGGAGTGACACGGGACAATCGAGCAAACTTTTGATAGAGGTAAGTACTCTTGCCTAGTGCCTTATTTGTTAGCTAGTTGCTTCCTTGATTTCATGCTTGTAAGTACACTTGCCTAGTTTCCCTCATTTATTGGATAATCGCTCCTTTGCTTCATTGTTTCCAAGCTTATGCTTGCTTTGGATTTGTTATAAGTACTTTTGTCTTGTTTCCCTCGTTCAAGGATTGATTGCTTCTTTGTTCTTCTCGATTACATGTTTGTACAAGTCTTGATTTGTGCTCCTTGTTTAAGCGTCATTCGAGTTTGATATTACCATGCTTTATATATTATTGCTTGGACTTGCATATGCGTATTTGTTCTCCTACTTTGTTGAATTCTCATGTTAGTGTATGCTTGTTGATGTGTTAGATTATATTGAATATGTTTGTGCGTACTGAACATGTCTTCCCTTTGATCGGCACGTGGCCGTGGAAAAACGTGAGCCTGTGCTCCGTATGGGTTAGTATGTCAGTCTTCCTAGTGTTGTCGATTCTCCCACTCAGTGCAGATTTGGTGCAGGCGTCCAGGGGAAGGACACTCTAGACGTCCTGTAGTCCTACCAGGGGGAGGAAACTTTAGATGTCCACCCGTCAGTGGGATGATATGCTGGCCGTGTACGTTCATGTAGGAGCGCTACTAGACTCGAGGGTCTATTGTGGATTTGAGATTGATGATCTGCCGAGGTCGATGATTGCTTGGGAGATGACTTCAGAGTTCTTCTTATTTTGATTAAACTCCTTGCTGTGTGGTTGTGTTTATTAGGTAGTGATCCCTGTGTGTTTGCACTTAGACTTGTTCTTATTATGTGTTTTGTTTTTGGATCACTTTTTCTTGTTTGTCTTTATTGACTGCGTTGTATTCCCCGCCGGGGTACTTAGTGAGCTTTCCCTTTGAAAGCTCATTCCATTTGCTTCCCTTTCCTTTTTAGGTTTTAAAGGATAGTTGTTTCAGATTCAGGAGCTGTGCGTGGGTTTGGGACATAGCTTGCCAAGGTTTGAAGACCTCAAGTTGTCTTTATGAGTGAGATTTGTATCTTGTAGGACCCCTTGTAGGGCCATAACTTGTATAGGGTATCAATTTTTTGTTTTAAATTCCATTGTAAAACTCAGAGTTATTATTGACATTATTTGGATTTTAATTATTATCTGCTATTTGTTCTTGTTTACCAAGGCCTTGTATCCGAGTGAGGTACGCCTTTGCTCGGATACGGTTTGCTTGGATACGGTCGGTCTTTGCGTGTGCCCGAGGCATAAGATTCGGGTCGGGGCGTGACAACCTCCATGAATAACAACATGGTAGGGGGTCTGATAAGAGATGACCTCCATGACTAATGGCCTGGTAGGGGGGCTCTTACACATTTGCACCTGCTTTGATGTCAGTCACGAACCGCTACGATCAATGACTTGATAATGGCCCACGAGGTATAAAAGGGAAAGGAAAAGAAAAAGAGGGAAGGGGGAAGGGGGATCCTCTAGACTCATTTGGGATCTCGAGAGCTCTTTCCTCCTCCGATTCTCTCCCACCTCCTCTATAACTTATTATAAATCCCACTTTTCTCCATTCTCTTCTAATTCTCTTCTGATTACCTCTTGCTGACTTGAGCATCGGAGGGTTTTAAGAGCAGCCCTCGGACTTTCCTTATAAGAAGGAGGACCTGAAGATTAGAGTTCCATTACCTCTCAGGACAACAACTCCGTGAGGTCGTCACTAAGCTCATAACATTTCCCTTCTAAACCATCCAACAACCACTATTTTTTCTCTATCTTCTCTGTTGAACTCTGACCAGAGTCTGGATCCCAAGGACCATTCTGTTTAGAGAATCAACAAATTGTATTGCTTATCTCGATGATTTCTTATGAAATTATTACTTTTGAAATCACGCTTAAATTTAATTGCCAATGTTTATTCTAGGCTTCGCTTCAACATTCATTTGTGGTGTTCATTTGAAGTATATATTCTCAAACTAATGACTTCTAATTCTCTTGTAAGAACCTATGTGTAGGAAGGTTGATGTGAAGAAACCCGGCACTACTACTCGCTCTTATGAAGATAGGAAGTTTGTGTTCAGGGAGATCGAGGAGCTATACACCAAAGGCTTATCAAAGTTCCAGAATGGGTGATCGACCTTAGAGACAGCTGGTTTAAGGACTAATAGGAACAAATACTAGTACGCGGTTGGGAGAAGTTCTGCTCCTAACTTGAAGTTTCAGTTGTTCCTATCATCTGGGAGTTCTATGTACACTAATATCTCGAAGCACCAGCAAGAGGCAATGATGGTGCATGACCATCTTTTTCAATTTGAGATGTAGACCATTAACTAAGCCTTACAGATCCTTGATGTCGCAAAAGATCAATATTCAGATTGACTAGAAGGAGAGGTGGACTTGGATGTGGTTCTTCAGGAGATTAGTACCCCAAGCACTACTTGGAAGATGTTGAGAGGGTTTCCCAGCTCGTTCAAGTGGGGAGCCAGAAATTATGAGGAAGTATAAATTATGGTTTTATTTCATTTCAACTAGGTTTATGCCTCGCAAGCATACAAGCGGCATGACTAAGGACCTAGCGCTGCACATCTATATGATCACTGTCGAGATGAGCATTGATGTGGGTGACTCATCCACAGATAGTTCCTTTTGACAACACACAACAGCAGTAAGGAATTATGGTTTCCTTCCCTTATTACAGCCTTATACGCATAGGCTGGTGTGTGATGTGATGACGAAGAGAAGATGCTCCAGCTGAAGATGCGCCTTGATACCGCTCTCATTCATAGGGTAATACCCGACCCCAAGGATCTCACCAGCTCATCTTTAGCACAGTCGTCGCGACAGTCACCACCGAGGAGGTAGTCTACTCTTGCTGACCGCTTAGAGAAGGTAGTGGCCCCAGTTTTGCTCAATGAGGAGGAAGAGGAGGCCGACAATGATGAGAAGGATGAGGACTTCTCCATGTAGGAGAGTCTTCTACTAACTTTTGCTTGATGAGGAGGAAGAGGAGGTGGACAATGATGAGAAGTAAGGGACTCTCCTTTTATCATTTTTGTAATTTTGTTGAGTCATTGAGAGTGATGACATTTTTAGTTTAGGGGAAAGTATAGTGACTTTATTTTTTTACTAAAACTGTTTGTTATTTTTATATATAGATTCAGTTTAAGTTCACTTTGTGTTAATTGTAAATATTTTATTTCTTTTCATATGATTTAACTAAGTGAATGAACCCTATATTGTACAAAATATTGGTTGATTTCCTAGTATTTAGTTGCTTGTGACACTATTTATAAAATGGGAGCTTTATTTTTCAGACTTCGGAAAGGTCATTTTAATGTACATTCTTGCATTTAGAATTTCTTTAGATTCTTATTGAAAGTTTTTACTTCAATTTGTGTCTTATATGGAAAATGTTTATGCATTAAAGAATAAGAGTAGAGTATATATCATATTGATATCAAGTAGTTCTTAAAAAACAGGTGGAGAACATAGCAGTAGGGAATAAGTGAGATTTTAAACTTCAGGATGAATCTCTTTTGTTTGACAAAAGCCATAAAGGATGGGCGAGGAAGCAATGACCCAGTTCTGCCCTTTTTACAGACTCTCAATAAAAAGGTCATGTGGCTCACAACGTGACATATTGGCTTGCTTTCACAAGTAGTAAAGTCTTCTCATGAGAACACCTCAAAAGGCAAAGCTCACAGGGATGCCTTAAGAGATGATGCAGTCAAAATAGCTAGCGCTAAGTACTAAGAACCCTTGATTTTCACAACTTATCTATTTCGAGCAACAGTCCAAAGCCTGATGAATGGAAAGCTTTTCGATCATGGGTAAAAAGTAAAAGCATGCTTCCTCAAAAAGACCAGTTAACTCAGACCTTGGGAAAAGAGAGGCAGATAAAATAAAGGGCTCATCTTAATGACCTACAAGGCCGTCGAGCGAGTCTTAATGCTCTAAAATACACCACACGAGGTCATCAAAATGAAGCCCCTCTTAAGCCTACGAGATACTAAGGAGCAAAAAAAGGGAAGACCACATGCTCGATGTAAAGACAGGAAAAGAGAAACCCTTTCACCTATCCGTAGTACAACAGCTCGGAAGCTGTAGAAGAACGGGCAAGTCACTTTGAAAGTATGAAGGCATGTATTCCGCCTCCAATATAGACTACCTCGTCAGTAACCTAGACTACTTGCTTTAACTACCAAGCTCGCAACCCTTTGGGAAAGGGAAAGTTTTGCACAAGAATGAGAACAAACAAAGGTGAGCAAGTTAATTAAAGGTAGACAGAAAACATAAGTGGCAAAAGCATGGTCAGAACTTTAACAAAAGTACATCGAAAGGCAAAATAGCGAAAAAGATTATCCATGGCACCCACATTGATGAAATGTATGAAGTAAATTACACAACAAAAATAAGTATAAGGAGGAGAATGAAATCATGTGTCCAAAGAAGGAGGAGCATGCAAAAACCTCAAAATAGACACGAAAGCTTGAACTTCTTCATAAAGGAGAAATAGTGCCTTTTACGGTCGGGGCAGTCGCCTCTTCTGCGACGTTCCAAGAGTCGACCTCCTCCACAACCCTCGCGAAAACCTCCTCTATGACCATGACCTCCACCATATCGACGACCTCAGCCACGACTCTTTTAGCAACTTCCTCAGCAACCTCCTCTACTTCATGCTCTTCCAAATGGTACTCTAGAACTTCCTCATAAGATAGTGAGATGATGTCCAAGTCTGGGTCCGCCCAGAGGATGTCTTGAAATATCTTAAAGGAGAACTTGGCCCCAAAACTAGCCTCATCCTTAAGTATGGTCCAGAACTCCTTTGAATTCTTAAAGTAGACCAGGGCCTCGGCATTCTGATGAGCAATCTTGTCCCAAAACTCTTAAGAATTCTACCACTCTTTGATCATCTTCTGGGACGTCTGTGTCATTTACTCCATGAACTCCTTCGAGCCCTAGATGTCATCAACAACCTTCTCTTTGGCCTCCTTAATGATTCTAGAGCGTATTTTTCCAGACACGGATATCAATGTTCTTTTCCACTCTTCCAAGCTTAGCTTGGTAGCCCTCAACTTCCTTCTTCTAGTGGGCAAGTTTGTCTGACCTCTCTTTTTATAGTGACCAATCTCCTCCTAATGTGCCTTTTCCACAGACTTCAGCTTGGCTTAATGATCTTTCTTCAAGGTATCGAGCTGCACAACGAACTTTTCTTGTAGATAATTGTTATGCTCGGTAAGTTCCTTCTTGATCACTCAGTCAATATCAATTGTTCTAGAGAACCTTGCCTTGGACTCAACAGCCTTCTTGAGCTTCTCCTTGAGCTCCACGATTTGCTTCGTTTGGCGAACAAGATCCGCCTTAACTTCCTCAGGGATGTCATGAAGAGGAACCTTAGTGGCAACCAACATGCGGAGCTTAAAGGCGACATACTCCATCAAAAGGGCTGCCTACGAACATAAATAGGTCGCTTATCAGCACAGAGTGAAACAAAGTCAGTATGATAAGGAAAGGATATCTTCGCTTTTGTGAAACTGAGCTTGGGAGCCAGTTTGTTGTAGTGTAATTTGTCGATGGCCGCCCGATAACCATCTAGCAGGAATGAATTGATAGCCTCAGTAGTAGTTGTAGCATCATTTAACAAAGATGATATCTTAGCTTCGTGCGGCGTGAGGGCCATCCTTCGAAGACTTGGACTTCAACAATTTCTTGGCTAACAAGGAAATTGAAGGTCTAGCATTTGCAATCATGGGACCCAGGATGTTAGTACCCCGACAGTACCAGCAACGGAAGATCGTCACTTGGTGTCTTGAACGAGGAGGGAGGGACAATGGCAATAGACCGAGAAGCGACCTTCTCCGAGGACCGCGAGGCTACTACCAAGATGGGGGTGACCTCAATGGGTGCGAGCAAAGCCGCTCCTGAGTCACCCGTAGTGATAACGGAGTAACATGAATGACCAGGGTGAGACTCATGAAGCTTACTACTAGAAGCCTGTTCGATGACCATCCTTTTGGAAGAGACCTCTTTTTCGACCGAGCTGGCTACTTTCATTTGCTAGTCAGAGGAGCTTCTTTGGAAGTGTGCTTGATGCCACGAAGACCCATGATACTTGTAGAACGAGTTTGGGATAGCGTCATCAATATTTTCCGTGTCTCCTCTGCATTAGAAGGCATTTCTACAAAAAAAATCATAAAAAGGTCAGAAAAAAAAAATATAGCAAAACCAGTAGAGAGAAGGGATGAATTTGAAATGATGAAAAACAATCATAAAACCACAAATAATCCTCCATCCGTTTGGGTAGAGATGAGAAAGACGCACCCCATAAAATCCAAGACTTTCTTGAAGAAGGGGTGGACTGGGAGACGAAAGCCCGCCCTAAAAGTCTCTACATATATGGCGACCTCTGTACCAATAGAGTTATTTGCTTACTCAAAAGGAGAATGTACCCTAAGACGAAATAAAGAACGGATAATAAAATGTTTCTGAATCCCCAGAAGAGAAGCAGTGTTAACGCTACTAGCGAAAGACTCACACTACCATTGTCTTTCTTAGGAGCAGAGGGTGGAGTCCCCATTACCTAAATTGTTGGAAGTAAAGCAAAGAGATGATGTTGGAAAATAGTAGAAGGCCTCGTTATCCCTCTTAACTATGAAGAAGACGAATAGGAATATGAGGTGATTAGAAAAGCTTGCTTAAAAGGGAAGCTATCCTGACACGCCTTTTTACTGATCCGCAGTGGTTACGATCGAACGACTCAAGAAAGTTGGCAAACGATTAGTTCCTTCAAGGGCGATATGTGGACCATTATCCATCTGCCCTTGAGAAAAAGAGCGCAAGGAACACAGTGCTCATCATGATCATGAATATGGTGTTAAAGACCTTGGGGGTATTCATCGAGGAATTGTGAATCTTAACCAACGTTGGGCATTAGATCCCCTTGTCCTACCACTGAATGGCCCTTGTTCACTAGGCTAAGATTCTCATATGAATCATAGATGAAAATCCCTAACATGTCAAGAAGGCATACAACCATAGTAATATTTTATTGAGTCTTATCTATTTCTCTCCATTAAAAGTTTTGCGTTTTCTAGCTATATTTTTGTTCAAAAGAAAGCCACTTTCTTTTTAGATTGAATAAACCAAGACTTGTTAAGCAAGTGCGTAGCTAGGTCCTGAACTACTCCCTGTGGATACCATACTTGATCTCATCGCTTTATTACTTTAATGACACATGAATTTGTGTGTGAGTACATACTTATTATGCTTCCAATCAGGAAGCCGACCGCGTAACTCTTCAATGTGTTAGCTCTCCAAAGAAAACTAATTTATGGGACTTGTGAATATTGTTTAGTGCTAAGTTTTGTGTTAATTGAGTAGATTTGTGTAATCTTTAGCTCTATTTTGATATAAATGTCTAATTTGTGTTTGCTCTACTTGAATTGTGCTTTTTTAGCAGAATTGTTATATTTTCAGGCACTAATTCAACTATTTTATCTATGTATTAGGAGGCCCAATTTTTGACCATTTTAGAGAGAAGCATTGAGGTTCACACTGAGGCACCAATGATTCACTCCGTGGTGCCAAAGTGGAAAACACCTAGGAACAAGCCAGCTCAACTGTGATCATCACTGAAGCTTCAAGGACACGACTTGTGGTTAGTGCTATGACACCAATTTATCGTGTCACAACACCGATTAATTGCGGTGCGACACCAAGAAATTGATACCTCGACGCTATTGCAAGTAAAGCACCAAAAGTCAGAAGCAAAGAATTCGCACTGCGGCTCCAAGCAATTGATGTCACGACGTCATTCATGGCTATATGAAGGTCGGTTATGTTTTTCAAGGGTTTTTTATCTTTTTTTCTTCACACTTAAACAGAGGGCGGCAGACAACAACATGTAAGCGCCCACTCTAGCACTTTGCCAATGATCCAGAGGGTCTCGAGTCAATCTTAAGGACGAGGAAGCACTCTTAAGAGATAAGATCAGCACCTTTTGCCTTATTCATTGATTTATCCATTGTATGAGATACATGGATGTTTTTTATATTTGAATGCTTTAAATATATGCTTGTAAATACCATGTTGTGTGGCTATACTTTTGATTCTAGGGTGTCTTTATAATCATGAATATCAATATTTTCATTTGACTATATGGATTGTTAGTTCGGTAGGGTGTTCTTGTGACATGATTCTTGTTTAAACAGTTAGTCAAAAGGCAAGGATATATTTTTATCTATGCTTGCACATATATGTTAGTGTAGACGGATCATTCATCACAAGGTTGAAGGCCAGGTTTGACGGACATTTCTACGGTATAGGAATATGTCATAGTAGCCCATGTTGAGGGCTTCCTACTAGGTATAGTAATGTCTCACTCTACACATGAATATGAGGAAGAGATAGTATACATATTCCCTAGGAATAAGGAATCATGATTTATGCCCTTGCATATGAAGTCATCTAGAGTGCCACTGAATAGCCCTTACCCTTTAGCTTAACAATCCATCGCAAATCGAGAAAGAGAATCTATATCATGTTTACGAGTCATGCAACCCTAGATACCTATCTCTGAGTGTCTTTACTCCCTCTCTCTTCATTGACTTTTTGTTGATCTAGTTTAGCTTAGGATCTTTACCTTAATCAACTAACCGAATGAACATAGTACTTTAATAGGCTTATGATAAATTAGTCAAAATCCCACTCCCTGAGGACTTGACATCGGGACTTACTGACTATTATTACTTTGATGACATGTACCATATCCCCCTCGGACATGTGTGGACAATATGTAAAATATACCAATGGATGAACCGCCCCAAGTCCAAGCTCATCCCCTACACCAATGCATAAATTAGGAGCACCCAGTCCTTTGTGACACTGCAGGTATACTGTGCTAGTAGAAGCCACGCTGATATGAAGTATAAGTAGACGCGATGCTCCCTCCTTAGTGTTCCCTGGTCAAAAAAGTTGGGAGGCCACCCTAGAGATCCCACCTCGCACACGGGATGCAAATGGCACCGAAGATAGCCTCCATGTCTATTTCCCCGCACAGCCAATCCTAGTACTCATCCTGTCCAATGGATAGTGTGCCCAACAAGGTATTGATGGTGTCAATGTCTTAGAGGATTGAGATGTTGTCATAAAAGTCCCAGACCACTAGCACTATAGCAACATCAGGCTGGGAGCAGAATCGCTCCCAGCCTCTCTCCCTGATCTACTCCAGGTACGGGGCAAGGGCCAGATCTCCAAATCTATCCCCCATTTCGGAATCGGAGCCTTCATCATTAGCTTCTTATAATGGGAATTGGTACCTGGTGAAGAAAATCTCACCATCCCATCATGGGTCCTCATAGAAGGGGCCTTACTAACCCCTCTCTTCTCCCAAGGTATGGTGTATCCTACAAAAAGAAAAAACATTAGCTTGGATGAGAATGAAAACAAAGCATCAATCAATTAAACAACGATGAGTGTGGGTTTAAGATTCGTCATGGAAATGACACATATAGTTTAGCAAATTTAGAGCTCCATCCTAACATTAAACCCTAGCCCAAAAATTTTCTAAGTATAGAATTTACTAAAAATTTTGGCAGAGATTACCCTTGTAAAATTGATGTCTAAAAATTCATACATCCATTCCCACCAACTCTAATTTGAGCACATTCACACCACATATAAAGATTCAAACTATACAATGATTACTACCACAATAGGCCCCATTTTATGAAATTTAAATTGAGAAATCAATTAAAAGTAGGGTAGAAATGCTTTGAATAGTGGTGAGATGCTCTAAAATAAGAATTTTGAAGCTTTGGGAAAGTGGATGCTTACCGAAAAAGGTGGGGGTACGCAGTCGAGTAGGCAAAACTGTACGAACGGTGGTCCCCCCCTCCTCCCTTCCCTTTTTAACCTAATTTATAAGAACATCGTGACATTTGTAATAGAACATCAAGATGTTCTATCTCTCCATTTTCAAATTGCTGAAAGAATGTCACGACATTTGTGAGTAACATTGTGACAATATTTGTCAGATAATTTTTTTTCAGGTCTTTGGGAACATTGCGACGTTCACTACAATAAATTCAAATGTAGTTTCTTGTTTATCCTATTTTCCAAGCAATGTTTATATCACGCAAATATTTCTTCAACTAAGATTTTAGAGACAGGTCCTGCCCAATTGAAATTTAAGCATTTCCCAAACCATTGACTACATCGAAAAATTTTGGTGCTTTGCTTGAATGAGCCTTCCCCAAACTTACTTGATTCTATACAAAGCAAAATATAGGGGTTATTTAAAAATATGAAACTGCCATAGAAATAGAAACTATAACACAAGAAGAAATGATATTTCATTTAAAAAATGTATTTTTTCTTGGGTTGCCTCCCAAGCAGCACTAGGTGTTTAGTCCCTAGCTAGATATCAATGCGACCCTCCTTCGCGAACATGTCTTGTTTGTCTTGGGTTGAGAAAAACTCAGTTAACCCTTGTGTAATCTAGGTTCTGAATGCCTCCATACTGAGCGGGGCATTGTCTCCTTCCTCTCAATGGCATAAAACTTAGTAGAGTTTACAACATCATTAGAAAACTCTAACATACATGTTTTTCAACGAGGACCTTGTACCTCGAATGTTGTGAGTGTATTCATGTCAACGATAGAAAGAGAATGTGTCGAATCATATTGATCTAACAATGTAGGAGTTTGTGGCTCGTCCCCATGCTTCATAATGAGCTCCCTTGTGTGCAAATAAAAGTTGGTCTATCCAGTCGCCAAAATGGGCCACCTAATGATAATCGGCACATCTTTGTCCTCTTCAATATCAAGGAGGATAAAATCGGCAGGATAAATAAAATTATCAACTTTAACTAGTACATCCTAAACTATACCACTAGGTTGTGCAATTGATATATCGATAAGTTGGAGGGTGACAGTCGTCGATTTGATCTTTCTCAACCCAAGTTTGTGGTATACGGATAGCGGTATTAGATTAACACTCGCATCCAAATCACAGAGAGCTAGCCCCAAGAATTTGTTACCAATGATGCATGGCAGGGTGTAGCTCCCTGGGTCCTTTAATTTTGGAGGAAGCCTCCTCTGCAAGATAGCACTGCACTCCTCAGTAAATGCAACCTTTTCATATGCTCCTAGCTTGCGTCTTTTAGCTAAATGTCCTTCATGAACATCGCATAGTTAGGCATTTTCTCGAATGCTTGTGGAAAGGGAATATTAATGTGTAGTTTATAAAAACTTCCAGGAACCTCTAGCATTGGCTCTCCAGCTTCTAATCCTTTAGCCTTTAAGGGAACTGTAAAATCCAAGAATTTTTGAAATAAAAAAATGTGTTTAAATTGGTCTATTAATTAAAGAAGGTTCCCTAAGTAATTAGTGATTGAATTAAGAAGGGAAATAAGGTTCAAAAAGTTTAAAACCCTAATTAGGGTTAGCTTGGAGTCAGAAGGACTTCTCGGTAATTTTTAAAGGTTTCGAGGACCAGATGGAAATTGTTCTCTCTCTCTGAGAATCGACCAGAATGTGACCTAGGAAATTTCAGGGACCTTTGGATAATTATCCAAGAGAAAACTCTATTAGTAATGGATGTGGCTGAGATTAAAAAGTCTCAGATCTACGCCGATCGCATAGCATTATAACGGTCCATTTGAAGCCACGTGGAGCGATGGGAAGTGCTCATCCGACTGGATGTTAGATACGAGGCAGATGTAGAGGATTTGGCCGTTGAGCGTAGGTTAATCTCAACCGTCGATCTAGATGTGCCTAGATTCAAGGCAAAAAGGAATTAATATAAGCTGTTGGATTATAATTTGTAATCCTTACCGTTCATCTGTGCAATCTGATCACGAGGCAACAAAAGCTTTCTCTTCCGGCGGCCTGAAAAACGCTCACGTACGCTCAGCCATCTACTCCGCCCGTTACGTGCGGAGAAGCCGGCCGTTGGCCGGAGAGGCGGTTTCCACTAGCCGCCTGTTCGTCTGGCCTCCTGGGGCTATAAAAGGAGCAGCAACACCTCTTATTTAGCACACAAGCGGTTGAGTGAAAAACTCCGGCGAGGTGACAGTCGGAGAAGGAAAGGGGCTCCAACGCGGGTCTGCGTCTTCCGTCAAACGTGGGAGCGTTTAGGACGTCTCCAGTAGAGGTAAAGGGCTGAGTCGTTTGGAACGAACATGATGCTGCACGTAGGGAACGCAGCCGACCTCGCTAGAGAAGACAAAGCTCTCAGAGCGACTTCAGGAGGTGTTGTTCGTTGGTTACTGTCCACCGGTAAGTGCTTTTCTTCTCGCTCTTTTGTTTACCGTCGTTGCATGCCTATTTCATCGTGAGAACCTCGCCGGAGACAAGTCGGAGCCGGTCGTGCACAGGAACTCCATGGAGAAGTTTGGGGAGTCTTTAGTTGTCTTATAGGAGGTCATGTTGGCTTAGGTGAAGCCACGGCCGCCTGTGGCTCGTCAGAAAATTTTCGTGGCCTCTGACGAAGCTCAGGCGGGTAATAGAGAGAGAGAGAGAGAGAGAGAGAGAGAGAGAGAGAGAGAGATATAGTGGAGGAGATGAAAAAAAAAAAAATATAATAATAATAGCAATGAATTAATTAAATGGTTATCTAATTAATTTAGTCAAAAACCTTGGTTATGATTAAATAATATGGTAAATCGATTTAGGTTAATCAAGTTAAGCAAATGGACTTGGGTTAGTCTAATTTTACCAAATGGGCTTGGACCTAATCGGATTAAATTAAAATAGCTAAATTGATTTGGTTAATTTATAAAGACGGTTAAGATTAATCTATTAGCAAATTGATTTAGTCCAAGGGTAGTTTAGTAAACTTGATTAACTGGATTAAAGTAGATGGGTTGGACCTAACCCATGTGGTTGAATTAGTTGACTAGTTAGTCAATTAAAATGGGTTAAGATGAATTGGATCTAACAATGGGTTAGCTCAAACATGTTAGAAGAAATTAATCAACTTGATCAATTGGAAATTGGGTCCATTGTTTTGGAGGCCCAATGGGCTGGGCTCAAATAGTAGTAATAGTAAAAATATAGTAAAGGAAAAAGGGTTGTAGGTGGAGGGAGTTGAACCCTAGATCACCTAAGTGAAGTAGTTGGGCCTTAAACCTTAGGGACATGGCTAGCCATGTGATAGAGATGCCCTCTCTAAATTTAAAAGGTCAAGGTTAAGCTAAATAGTTTAGTGGGCTTAGGAGATGGGCCCAATTTAGCTAAGATAACTAGAGATGATCAATTAAGGTTTGTTTCACAACAAACAAGTGAACGGTTGACCAGTTGACCAAAGTCGACTAGTGTTGACCAAGTGAGGGTTGAAAGTCAACTAAAAGACATGGAAATGGGGAAAAAAGGGCCAGTAACCAGGGAGATGGTCTTTAGGACCCGTTAGTGGGCCTAGACCCAACAAGAACGAGAGTCATGCATGTGCAACTAGAGACATAGGGTTTTATTAGAATTTTTGCTCTAATAGAAACTCTATCTGTCAGATACTCTCGGAGAGACATAGAAGCATTTCAGGAGGTGACTAGGAGGAGTTCTAGTTCCAGTAAGAGGTAAGTACACTTGCCTAGTACCCACTCTTCGGAGTTTCCTTTGGACTTGCTTATGCCTTGTCAATATATACTTTATTGTTGTCATACATGTTTTTCTTGTCTGTTTAGATTCCTGTTGAGCATGTATGTTTATTTCGGGATGTTGGTATCCCTGTTTGTTATGGGTCTACTGCCCGGACTCAGTGGAGCATGGGGGCTCCGATAGGAAAATGTTCAGGGATAGGACACCCTGGCATTTCTGCTTGCCGTGCAAGAGAGGCGATACTCTGGTGGTCCTACCCGTCAGTGGGAATGATACGCTGACCGTGTCGACACGTATGAGAGGTGGTACTACCGACTTACGACCGGAGGGTCGAACGACCAGAGGGTCGTGTTTACAACGCGTGGCTGGATATACTGACCGGGAGTGATCCTTGAGTTTTCTTTGAAAGTCAATACAGAGCTTGAGGGCTTCTCTTGTTAGGGGTTGTGCCTTTTGGATTGATTTGTGGTAGACTCCTAGAGTTGTGTTTTTCTTGGGGTTGTGATCCCTTTATTTGACTTGATGCTTTATTATGTCTTTGTGACCCCGCCGGGGTACTTACTGGGCTTTCCATTCAAAAGCTCATGCATTTGTTACTTCTCTCTTTTACAGATCCCGAGGTATAGGGGCTGGTGCTGAGGAGAGATTATCTAGGAGATCCGAGGTCTGATGGTCTCCCTTGAGTTATCTTTTGTTTGAGAGTTGTTATTTTGTAAGGCCCGTATAGGGACCTGGTTTTGTATATGGCCTATGGTCCCTTATGACTCTATGTTCACTTGGACTTGAGTATGATTTTATTATTGCTTGGTATCTGCTTATTTACACTTAGGCCTTGTATTCGAGCTGAACTTGACTCTACTCGAGTACGGTCGGTCTGTTCACGTGCTTGGGGCCTGGAATCCGAGACGGGGCATGAGAAATTAAAGTGGTATCAGAGAGGGGTTCTAGATTAGAAGCAGATAACAACCGCCCTAGTTGCCCTTAGTAAGTTGTATAGACTGAGAGTGGGTCTAGGGTAGTGTAGTTAGTGGTACGTTAGATTGCTGTCTGGTTTTACATGCAGGATGTCGGGACCCGAATACTATCAGGATTCTTCTGAGGAGGAGGTGGAGTCGGTTCGTGAGAACACCCCACCACCTCTTGATGACTCTTCGGATCCTGTGGAGATTCTTGCTGAGATGAGGAGGACTGTGGAAGCTACCAATCGGAAGATTGATAGGCTCCAGTACACAGTTGATATGCTCATCCAGAGACAGAGGGACGAGCATATGAGGGTCCCTGTTGTTCAGAAGCCAGTGGATAGGAGCCCGAGGGTTCCGCTGGTCAAGGAGATAGTGAGCCCGAGCATTCCGCCTAGGCGAGTTTGTCGAGCCCGTGACTATCGTCGGAGTTTGGGAGTACAGATGGGGGTTAGAGCTAGGTGTCCAACTTCTACTGTGATTAGGATCGTGTGGTGTCGACGCTGCGGTAGATTTGGACACCGGATGTCGGAGTGCAGGCACCCTCCTCTTTGGTGCCGTAACTGTGGCAGCACTGAGCATCTCGCCTTTTACTGCCCAGGTGGTGCACCAGGACCTAGTAGGGGACCACAAGGGTCAGGAGGAAATCTGCCCCTTGTCGACTACAACCCAATATCTCCCGATGGACACCTCCTAGATTGAGTCTAGTTTAATATGTCATGAATAAATTGTAGTCTTACAAACCCTAAGTGTTGTATGAACTACTTTTGTTGTGTTTTCTTTTCTGAAACTTGCTTTTAATAGAATAAAAAGTTAGATTATTACTACTTGTGTGGATTATGTATGGAGTAACCCTGCTAGATTTTTGACAGTTAAAACATGAACCAAGGATGTGGAGGGCATGGTGGACGTGGAAGAGGCAGAGGTAGGCGAGGACGACCTCGTCGGGTTGAGGTGCCACAGCCACCTGTTGAGGAGGTACCCCAACCTCAGGGTGGGGAGGTACCCCCACCTATAGATGAGATGAAGGTGGTGCAGGAAGTGCCTGTTCAGTCCAATGCAAAGGTGCCATAGGTTGAGGGCCAAGATCCCAGGGGGGAGGTACCCCCAAGAGTATGTTGGACCTCATTCGTGAGATAATGGGGCTGATACAGAAGACCAGACAGCAGCGAGCCCCACCTCCACCGGCCACCCCCACGTCTAGCAGGGGGTTACTTGGGGAGATTAGGAGACCTTCTCCTCTACCTTTTGAGGGAGCCGCTGATCCCCATGCTGCTGAGCTGTGGATAAGAGAGATGGAGAAGACCTTTGAGGTCTTCCAGACTGCAGAGGCGGAGAAGATTAGGACCGCTGTCTACATGCTCCGCGGACCAGCAGAGGATTGGTACTTTGGGGAGATTGGATTGAGGAAGGGAGAGCCCTTCCAGACTTGGGAAGAGTTCAGAACTGCGTTCTTTGCCAAGTATTTCTCTCGTGGTCATTTTGTGCAGTTGGGACAGAATTTCTCCCAACTTGTCCAGGGTAGCTCTACTGTGGAGCAATACGAGACAGAGTTTTACAGGCTGGCCCGTTTCCTACCAGACATGGTTCCAACTAAGGAGAGTCGGGTAATGAAGTTTGAGGCCGAACTGTGGCCATCACTGAAGACGATTGTGACCAGCCACATGTGTAAAACCTATACTGAGGTTGTGGCCAGGGCCAAGAACACAGAGGCCTCTTGCCAAGGGGACGCCGAGGGTCCCAAAGGTGAAGAAGGATAAAGGATCTAACAGCTAGGGCCAATCAGCAGGGAAGAGTTCAGGATGGCGTAGGCCGGATAATAAATACCGGCCATATAGCAAGCCGACAGGGTCTACGGCCTCATCTGGAGGCAAAGGGTCATCAGCTAGTGTGACCCAGACCCTTAGATGCTATGAGTGCAAGGGGCCGCACAAGAAGTCTTAGTGCCCTAGACTTACAGGAGGATGCTTTGTCTGTTTGGGTCTGGATCACAAAAAGGCTCAGTGCCCCAGTATCAAGCAGGACAGAGTGTAGCTGGAGGAACCCAGGGATCACAGCAGGCTTCCAGAGAGTACCACCACCGAGGCCTCAAGGGGGTGATAAGAAGGGAAAGGCGACAGCAGGGCAATCCTCCACTCCTGGCCAGCAGCAGCAGCAGCAGAGGCCCATGACTCATGGAAGAGTCTATCACTTGACAACGAAGGAAGCTCAGGCATCTGCTGATGTTGTCGCAGATACCATTTCAGTTAGTTCTTTTTATGCCTGCACATTATTTGATCTGAGTTCTACACACTCTTTTGTATCTGTACGTTTTGCACGAAGACACACCTTGTCTGCTATGGATTAACCCTATGAATTGAGTGTAGACATCCCGGTAGGAGCTGCCAAGTTGGTAAGGAGGATAGTACCGGCATGCCCAGTAGTGATTGAAGGGTGAAAGTTACCTGCAAACTTGCATGTGATGGACCTGAAGGATTATTATGTAATCCTCGGAATGGACTGGCTCTCTTCGGTATACGCAGTGGTGGAGTGTCATGGAAAGAGAGTTGTGTTCAGGGTGCCGGAAGATGAGGAGTTCACCTTTTATGGCAGCCAAACTTGTTCCCTTGTACAGGAGATTTCAGCTCTCCAGGCTCAAAAGTTACTTAGGGGTGGATGCATAGGTTATTTGGCCTCTATCTCTGAGGCGAAGCAGGATGGGGAGATCGTAGTCTCAGATGTTCCGGTAGTGAGGGAGTATCCGGATGTATTTCCAGAGGAATTACCGGGACTGCCCCCAGAAAGAGAACCAGAGTTCTCTATTGATTTAGTTCCGGGAACAGCTCTTGTGTCTAAGGCTCCTTACAGGATGGCGCCTGCATAGCTTAAGGAGTTGAAGACACAACTGGAGGAGTTGTTGGAGAAGGGTTTTATAAGACCTAGTATGTCGCCTTGGGGAGCACCTGTTCTGTTTGTTAAGAAGAAAGATGGGTCGATGAGACTGTACATCGACTATAGAGAGCTGAACAAGGTGACCGTAAAGAACAAGTACCCATTGCCTAGGATCGACGGTCTATTGGATCAGTTACATGGAGCCCGAGTATTCTCCAAGATCGATTTGAGATCCGGCTACCATCAAGTGCGGATCAAGGAAACTGACATCTCGAAGAGTGCCTTTTGTACTAGGATGGGCACTATGAGTTCTTTGTGATGCCATTTGGGCTTATCAATGTCCTGACAGTTTTTATGGATATGATGAACCGGGTATTCCGTCAGTAGTTGGACCAATTTGTGGTAGTTTTCATCTACGACATATTGGTTTACTCTGGTAGCCGCCAAGTACATGAGGAGCACTTGAGAATTTTGCTTGAGACTTTGAGGGAACATTAGCTCTATGCCAAGTTCTCCAAGTGTGAATTCTGGTTGGATAAAGTCGCTTTCTTGGGGCATGGGATCAGCGGAGCTGGAGTTTCAGTAGACCCCAAGAAGATTGAAGCGGTCGTTGAATGGAAAAAGACCAACCACGGTACGAGAGATACAAAGTTTCTTAGGGTTAACTGGCTATTATCGGAGATTTGTTGAGGGTTTCTCGGTCATAGCAGCACCTTTGCCAAGATTGACCAGGAAGGGTACCAAATTCGTTTGGACCGAGTCTTGTGAAAAGAGCTTCGTGGAGTTGAAATAGAGGTTGATATCCGCACCAGTTTTGGCTTTACCTCAAAGTGGTCGCGGGTATACAGTCTACAGTGACGCATGAAAGACTGGCCTTGGATGTGTATTAATGCAGGACGGGCGGGTGATTGCTTATGCATCACGACAGCTTAAGCCTTTCGAAGAAAATTACCCAACCCATGATCTTGAGTTGGTAGCGATAGTGTTTACCCTAAAGATCTGGCGACACTTCATCTACGGTGTACCTTGTGAGATATACACCGATCACAAGAGCCTCAAGTACATATTCACTTAAAAGGAGTTGAATATGAGGCAGCGGTGTTGGTTGGAGCTGATAAAGGACTATGACCTCAGTGTCCAGTACCATCCGGGCAAGGCTAACGTGGTGGTGGATGCACTAAGTAGGAAGTCTGGTTATGGAGTGGCCGCTTTGTTGACGACTCAGAGACCTTTGCTAGAGGACATGAGGAGGCTCTAGTTAGAGGTTGTTTTGCCTAAGATGGATGTCACTTTGGCCAGCTTGCATATCCGACCCTCGTTGTTGGAGAGGACTAGACTTGCTCAGAGGCAAGATCCTGATCTGGAGGATATTAGAGGACACATTGGCCATGGAGAACCGACAAGGTTCGAACTACACGAAGATGGTAATCTTAGATTTGATGAACGGATTTGTGTCCCTAATATCCCTGAGTTGAGAAAAGAGATCCTTGAAGAAACTCACTACTCGAGCTATGTTATTCACCTTGGAGGTACCAAGATGTACAGGGGACAGAAGGATCATTTCTGGTGGAAGGGTATGAAACGAGAAGTTGCAGAGTTCGTGGCAAAATGCATCACCTGTCAGTTGGTGAAGGCAGAACACCAGAAGCCAGCATGAATGTTACAACCCTTACCCATTCTAGAGTGAAAGTAGGAGCATATTAACATGGACTTTGTAACAGGGTTGCCACGTACTCAGAGAGGTCATAAGTCAATCTGGGTCGTAGTGGACCGATTGACTAAGTCAACTCATTTTATACCTTTAAGGACGGGAGCATCCTTAGGGAAGTTGGCCCAGCTGTATATAGATCAGATAGTCAAACTACATGGTGTACCGGTGTCGATCACCTCTGATCGAGACACACGGTTTGTTTCTAGGTTTTGGGATTGTCTGCACACAGCTCTGGGTACAGGTTTGGCTTTCAGTACAGCTTTCCACCCACAGACTAATGGCCAGTCTGAAAGAACCATCCAGGTGTTGGAGGACATATTGAGAGCATGTGCGTTGGACTTTACGGGGTCCTGGGATGAGCGTCTGAGCTTGGTGGAATTTGCCTATACAAACAGTTATCAGGCAAGCATCCATATAGCTCCGTATGAGGCACTGTATAGGAGGAAATGCCGTATACCTATTTGTTGGGGAGATGTGGGTAAGAGGAAACTGGTAGCTGAGAAGACGCTTGAGCAGCCTGATTTCATTAAGAAGACCGAGGAGCATGTCAGGATGATCAGGGGGATTCTTAAGGCTGCTCAAAGCAGACAAAAGAGTTATGCAGATCGGAAACGTTCTGATCAAGAGTTTTAGGTGGGGGATATTGTGTTCCTGAAGGTATCTCCTATGAAAGGGGTAGTGAGGTTTGGGAGACGTGGGAAACTTGCTCTACGTTATATAAGACCCTTTGCGATTTTGGAGCGCATAGGAGTTGTGGCTTATAGGTTGGCTTTACCTCAGGACCTTGCTCAGGTTCACGATGTCTTTCATATCTCTATGTTGAAGAAGTGTATTCGTGACCCAACACGAGTGATTCCCCAGGTTTTTGTGGAAGTTTAGGAGGATATGTCCTATGAGGAGCGCCCAATGGCTATCTTGGGCCGAAGGACAAACAATTGAGGGATAGAACTATCTCCTTTGTTAAGGTGAGATGGAACAAACTCTCTGAGCGGGAAGCTACCTCGGAGCGTGAAGAGGATATGACGAAACATTACCCAAAGTTGTTTACTTCTTTGTAAGTGGTGTTCAAATTTCGAGAACGAAATTATTGTAAGGGGGGAGGATTGTAAAATCTAAAAAATTTTGAAATAAATAAAAATATGTGTTTAAATTGGTCTATTAATTAAAGAAGGTTCCCTAAGTAATTAGTGATTGAATTAAGAAGCGAAATAAGGTTCAAAAAGTTTAAAACCCTAATCAGGGTTAGCTTGGAGTCAGAAGGACTTCTCAGTAATTTTTAAAAGTTTCGAGGACCAAATGGAAATTGTTCTCTCTCTTTGAGAATGGACCAGAATGTAACCAAGGACATTTTAGGGACCTTTGGATAATTATCCGAGAGAAAACTCTATTAGTATTGGATAAATGGCTGAGTTTAAAAGATCTCAGATCTACACCGATCGCATAGCATTATAACGGTCCATTTGAAGCCACGTGGCGCGATGGGAAGTGTTCATCCGACTGGATGTTAGATACGAGGCAGATGTAGAGGATTTGGCCGTTGAGCGTAGGTTAATCTCAACCGTCGATCTAGATGTGCCTAGATTCAAGGCAAAAAGGAATTAATATAAGCCGTTGGATTATAATTTGTAATCCTTACCGTTCATCTGTGCAATCTGATCACGAGGCAACAAAAGCTTTCTCTCCCGGCGGCCTGAAAACGCTCGCGCACGCTCAACCGTCTACTCCGTCCGTTACGTGCGGAGTAGCCGGCCGTTGGCCGGCGAGGCGGTTTCCACTAGCCGCCTGTTCGTCTGGCCTCCTCAGGGCTATAAAAGGAGCAGAAACCCCTCTGATTTAGCACACAAACGTTTGAGTGAAAAACTCTAACGAGGTGGTAGTCGGAGAAGGAAAGGAGCTTCAACGCGGGTCTGCGTCTTTCGTCAAACATGAGAGCGTTTAGGACGTCTCCAGTAGAGGTAAAGGGCTGAGTCGTTTGGAACGAACGTGGTGCTGCCCGTAGGGAACGCAGTCGAGCTCGCTGGAGAAGACAAAGCTCTCGGAGCAACTTCAGGAGGCGTTGTTCGTTGGCTACTGTCCACCGGTAAGTGCTTTTCTCCTCGTTGTTTTGTTTACCGTCGTTGCATGCCTATTTCGTCGTGAGAACCTCGCCGGAGACAAGTCCGAGCCGGTCGTGGACAGGAACTCCATAGAGAAGTTTGGGGAGTCTACAATCGTCTTAAAGGAGGCCGTGGCGCCAGGAAAATCTCCGACTAGGCGGATCTGAGCTTAGGTGAAGCCACGGCCGCCTGGTGACTCGTCGGAAAATTTCCCTAGCCTCTGACGAAGCTCAGGCGGGTAATAGAGAGAGAGAGAGAGATACAGTGGAGGAGATGATAAGAAAAAATAATATAATAATAATAGTAATGAATTAATTAAATGGTTATCTAATTAATTTAATCCAAAACCTTGGTTATGATTAAATAATAGGGTAAATCGATTTAGGTTAATCAAGTTAAGCAAATGGACTTGGGTTAGTCTAATTTTACCAAATGGGCTTGGACCTAATCGAATTAAATTAAAATAGCTAAATTGATTTGGTTAATTGATAAAGAAGGTTAAGATTAATCTATTAGCAAATTGATTTAGTCCAAGGGTAGTTTAGTAAACTTGATTAACTGGATTAAAGTAGATGGGTTGGACCTAACCCATGCGTTTGAATTAGTTGAGTAGTTAGTCAATTAAAATTGGTTAAGATGAATTGGGTCTAACAATGGGTTAGCTCAAACGTGTTAGAAGAAATTAATCAACTTGATCAATTGGAAATTGGGTCTATTGTTTTGGAGGCCCAATGGGCTGGGCTCAAATAGCAGTAATAATAAAAATATAGTAAAGGAAAAAGGGTTGTAGGTGGAGGGAGTTGAACCCTAGACCACCTAATGAAGTAGTTGTGCCTTAAACCTTATGGACATGGCTAGCCATGTGATAGAGATGCCCTCTCTAAATTAAAAAGGTCAAGGTTAAGCTAAATTGTTTAGTGGGCTTAGAAGATGGGCCCAATTTAGCTAAGATAACTAGAGATGATCAATTAAGGTTTGTTTCACAACAAACAAGTAAACGGTTGACCAGTTGACCAAAGTAGACTAGTGTTGACCAAGTAAGGGTTGAAAGTCAACTAAAAAACATGGAAATAGGGAAAAAGGGCCGGTAACCAAAGAGATGGTCTTTAGGACCCGTTAGTGGGCCTAGACCCAACAAGAACGAGAGTCATGCATGTGCAACTAGAGACATAGGGTTTTATTAGAATTTTGGCTCTAATAGAAACTCTATCTGTCAGATACTCTCGGGGAGTCCTAGAGGCATTTCGGGAGGTGACTGGAAGGAGTTCTAGTTTCAGTAAGCGGTACGTACACTTGCCTAGTACCCACTCTTCGGAGTTTCCTTTGGACTTGCTTATGCCTTGTTGATATATACTTTATTGTTGTCATACATGTTTTTCTTGTCTGTTTAGATTCCTGTTGAGCATGTATGTTTGTTTCGGGATGTTGGTATCCCCGTGTATTATGGGTCTAACGCCCGGACTCAGTGGAGCCTGGGGGCTCCGGTAGGAAAATGTTCAAGGATAGGACACCCTGGCATTTCTGCATGCCGTGCCAGAGAGGCGATACTCTGGTGGTCCTACCCGTCAGTGGGAATGATACCCTGACCGTATCGACACGTATGAGAGGTGGTACTACCGACTTACGACCGGAGGGTCGAACGACCAGAAGGTCGTGTTTACAGCGCGTAGCTGGATATACTGACCGAGAGTGATCCTTGAGTTTTCTTTGAAAGTCAACACAGAGTTTGAGGGCTTCTGTTGTTAGGGGTCGTGCCTTTTGGTTTGATTTGTGGTAGACTCCTAGAGTTATGTTTTTCTTGGGGTTGTGATCGCTTTATTTGACTTGATGCTTTATTATGCCTTTGTGACCCAGCAGGGGTACTTACTAGGCTTTCTATTCGAAAGCTCATGGATTTGTTCCTTCTCTCTTTTACAGATCCCGAGGTCTAGGGGCTAGTGCTGAGGAGAGATTGTCTAGGAGATCCGAGGTCTGAGGGTCTCCCTTGAGTTATCTTTTGTTTGAGAGTTGTTATTTTGTAGAACCCGTATAAGGACCTGGTTTTGTATAGGGCCTATGGTCCCTTATGACTCTATGTTCACTTGGACTTAAGTATGATTTTATTATTGCTTGGTATCTGCTTATTTACACTTATGCCTTGTATTCAAGCTGAGCTTGACCCTACTCGAGTATGGCCAGTCTATTCATGTGCTCGGGGCCTGGAATCCGAGACGGGGCATAACAGGAATGATGGAGTGAGTAAATAACCAATAGATCTTTCAGCCTCCTCCCACCTCTTAAGGATAAGTCATTCAACAATTCCACTTTATTCAACTTTTTTCTCACTGGTTCCTCAAGTGTCCTCCCGTTAAGGAGAGTTAATGCTTTTATGTGGCCTCAATCTTAACCACGAGGATTGATTTTTGTGCCACTTGGGAGTGCTCCTGTAGGCCTATTTCCTCTATCATTTCTTAACTACCCAACTTAGACTTCTAAGTTCTTTATAGTATTGCCTTGAGTTTGAAACATAGCGCGATACTCTGCTACAAAACTATCAAATTTGTCTTCCAAGCTGGGTTTCTGTTCTAGTAGCAGGCCTTGCGAAGGTCCTTGTTGCTCATACACTCATTGTGGACCTCGTTGGCTATAGGAAGGATTAGGGCACCAATTGAGGGTTCCAAATGTTAGAGAGATTGTTCCCCTAACTTCGGTAGGTGTTTCCTATAGCGTTAATAGCTTCTGATGCCATAAAAAGGGCCGTCTGTGATATCTCAAATAGTGGTGGTACTGGTGTGGTTAACATTGAACCCATATAGAAGGTGATCTCGTCGATCTTCTTTTCTAAGTTTGTAAATTTTTTTTGAAGAATGTTAACCTTTTCAGTCTCCTCTACACCAGCAACACGCCTATGGATCGTCCTATCTATTGGCCAGTAGTAACTATTGGATACCAACTTCTCAAGTAAATCGTGCGCCTTATATAACAATTTAGAGTTAAAAGCTCCACCCACAATTGCATACAGAACACCTCGAGTGGAACATATTAGCCCGTTGTAGAATGTTGGAATTAGGATCCAAAGGGCAAGTCCGTGGTGAGGGAAAATACCTTGCATCTCCTTGAAACGTTCTCACACTTCGTAAAGGGGTTCGCCTTCTCACTGTATGAATGCCATAATTTCATTTATGAGGCATGCGGTTTTCCTTGGTAGAAAGAACTTTGTTAGGAATTTTTGCCTCAACTGCTCCCACATTGTGATGGACATATGGGTTGGCAATATAACCAGTCAATTGCCTTTCCCCTATTGAAAAAGGGAACAATCTTAAACATACTGCATTCTCTGAAGAACCATTAGTTAAACATGTCACAAATCTCCAGAAAGTTTTGAATATAAACAGATAGATCCTCATTTGGTAACCCAGTAAATTGACCATCATTTTGAAGAATTTGAATTATTGGTGGTTTAATTTTAAATTTGCTGCTTGGATACCGGGCCATTATATACTAGGCTACAGTTCCTGATTGAATGGCAGTGAGTATTCGTACATTGGTGGTTGTCATCAGCACCGTCCATATTGTTAGAATCAGATGAACTTTGTAAGTCTCGGTGCTGCCTCTTCTCATTCAAGATCCCCCTAAGCGTTCTTTCAATTTCTAGGTCAAAGGGCTCCAAATCATGGTGACTTATACTGTCATAGCCCGAACCCGGCCCAAGTCTCGAGCATGTGATAGACTGATAGCACCTGAATAGGGACGAGCCCTACTCAAATGCAAGGCCTCAATAATCAAATGTAGATAATTGGTAATATTAAAAATAAAACAAAGTAAAACGGAAGTAGAATTTTGTAAAACATAACAAGGTGTCACCCCTAGGGTTCTAGAATAAATACAGAACCAGTTTAACAAGTCTCACAACCCACATAAAGAAAATGAGGTTCATAGACCTCGGTAATAACTACAATACAGCTAACTGCTGAGTGAGAAGTACCCTTCTACGCCCGATCCTACGACTTATCACGATATGTGGGAGGAAAAAGTACGGGGTGAGCCAAAAAGAGCTTAGTAGGTACCACGAAAAGTAATGTGGCGGTCTACAAAAACATTTTGATGCAGAAATAAAAATAGAGTTTTCAGATTGCAGTTATCAATTTTATAAAATTACTTAGAATCAGAAAATAATTTTAGAATCCCCAGATAAATCAGATAAGATACAATAATATCTGAAAAAAAATTTTATAGATATTAGACAATGGTTGCCCATACAGCCACTGTCAAATCAAGAAAAAAGAATAACTAGAACACTAAGAATAATAATAATTTAAATCATAATATGCATCTCACTGGTATTAGCAATATAGGGCCTTTTTGGATTAGCTTTTTTATAAGTTAAACTCTTCTGGGCTAAAAAAAATCTGTTTGGATTAGCTTTTTGACACGGCCCAACCCGGATCCCGGGACCTCGGGCACGTCAACAGATTGGTCGTATTAAAAAGGGAGACAAGCTCCATTCGAACACAAGGCCTAAGTGTAACAAGCAGATGGAAAATCATAATAAAATCATACTCATGTTCAAAAGAACAAAGTGTCATAAGGGTCCATAGGCCCTACACAGAGTCTGGTCCCTATACGGGTCCTTATATAAAGGAAACAACTCTCAAAATAAAAAGGCAATTCAAGGAGACTCCCAGACCTCTATGGCCCCTATCTCGATCTCCTCACCAACCGCACTCTAATCCTCGGGATCTGTAAGAGACAGAAAGTACAAATGTATAAGCTTTCGAATGGAGAGCTCAGTAAGTACCCCTGCAGGGTCATAAAGACATAATATATATCAACAAGTCTAGAAAGGGTCACGTCCCTATGAAAACGTCTCTAGGGGTCTACCCCTATCAACAGAAACCCTCAGGCTCTGTGTTGAGTTTCAAGAATGAAGCTCAAAGATCACTCCCGGTCAGTATATTCAGCTACTTGCTGAAAACACGACCCTCTGGTCGTTCGACCCTCCGGTTGCATGTCGGCAGTACCACCTCTCATACGTGTTAACACGGTCAACGTACCATTCCCACTGACGGGTAAGACCACCAGAGAATCGCCTCTTTGGTACGGTAGGCAGAAATGCCAAGGGGTCCTGTCCCTAAACATTTCCCTATCGGAGCCCCCATGCTCCACTGAGTCCGCGCAGTAGACCATAATGAAATCAGGGATACCAACATCCTGAAAACAACATACATGCTCAACAGGAATCTAAAATAGATAAGGATGCATGTATGACATTAATGAAGCATAACAAAGCATATTCAAGTTCAAAGAAACTCCGAAGAGTAGGTACTAGGCAAGTGTACTTACCTTTTTCTAGAACTAGAAACCCTCCTAGTCTCCTCCTGTAGTGTCTCTAAGACTCCCCGAGAATATCTGATAACAAAGTTACTATTAGAGCCAATATTCTAATAAAACCCTAAGTTTCTAGATGCTCATGCAATACTCTCGCTTCTGATGGGCCTTGGCCCACTAAACGGGCCCTATAGACCATCTACCTGGTTTCCGGCCCTCTTTCCATTTCCTTGTCCTTTTATGGTCTATAAACCTTACTTGGTCAATCCCGGTCAATTTTACTTTTATTTGTCGTAATCCGAACCCTAATTGTTCATTTCTAATTATCTTAGCCAATTTGGGCCCATCTCCTAAGCCCACTAAAATATTTAGCTAAATCTTGCCCCGTTTAAATTTTAGAGATGGCATCTCTACCACATGGTTAGCCATGTCCCTAAGATCTAAGGCCCAACCATTTTTACTTAGGTGGTCTAGGTTTCAACTCCTTCTACCTTCTACTATTTTTCTTCACTTTATTTTTATTATTACAATTAAATAATAAAACCTGACTTACGTAGCTATTTGAGCCCTGCACATTGGGCAACCAAACCAATGGACTCAATCTCCTTCTAACAAATTGATTCTAATCTTGGTCTACCTTAGCCATTTTGCCAATCTAATTCATTAGATTTTTTCTAAATTTGATCAACTAAGTAGACCCAGAACAAATGTTAGATCTAAGTTTACATTAATCCCTTTAACTGACCAACCAGTCAATTATCCCGACTTTATGGTCTAGGTCTAACCCAACACTTGGGCCCAATCTTGTTATCAAACCCAATTATCTGACCCAACTCAATAGATGAGTCCAATTGATTAAACCAAACCAAATTTCAAACCTAACTTGATTTATTTTCCTAACTTGATTAATCAAGTTATTTTGTCACACTATAAGAATTAAAATTAATTGTGTTATTTGATTAACTAATCATTAACCTGTTAATTAAATAATTAATTTAGTTAATTAATTAATTAATTAACCATCTTCTTCTTCTCTCTCCCTCACGACCGAGCCTCACCGGAGCTGTCACCGGCAAGGAGACAGCCCGCCGGTCTCGGCCTGCACTGGTCACCTGACCTTTGGCGAGCGGTGAGCGCTTCAACCCTCACCCGGGAGAGTGGTCGGTTCCTCCATCCTCCCTGGAGCTCCACTGTCCCCGGCCGAGCGCTGCACCAACTCCGGCGAACTCCTTTCTCCCTTGCCTGAGATCCCTACCGTCGGGAAACAACGTGCCGAGCTTCCTCTCGGACGGAGAAGCTCTTTGCGTACACCGGCGGCTCTCTGTTCTTATCCCCGGAGTCCTTTCACACTTGGCCATAATCCCCTCTCTGGCGAACTCGAAACCACTGTGCAAGGCATGCAAAACGTACGAAACACACTAAGAAGAAGTAGGTACCGGTCTGCGAAACCTCCCGGCGGTGTTTGGTGGTACTCTGGGCTCCCAACGCTCCTCCTGTCTTCTCCGATCACCCTCACCGGCGACCTCTTCGTTTCACCTCTCCACCATGTCTTGGAAAGTAACAGAGGGTGGGTTTTATAGGCTGGGGTGCAACGAAGGTGATGGTGGTGTTCGCGAGCCGATCCGCAGACTAACGGCCGCTTTCTTCGTGCGTAATGCCCGGGGCAGACGGCAGGGGCCCGGTGGCGCTGGCAGCGGCTCGCTGGCGGAGGAAACGACTGATGGAGGGGGCGGCTGTGCCTCGTGATCGGCACTCCACCGTGTGGGATCGAAAATACCCGCCTGGCATGGTGTAACACCAGGCGACATAACGAATCACAAATATCATATTTTTTGTTGTGTGGGTTCTTCCATTCCTAATAGAGGCAAGCCTCTATTATTAATTACCCCAGACAAAGTCTTGGGAACCTCCGATTAAGGGCCAAAGTACAAGTAAAGGCAATGAAAAATAATTCATTTATTGCATATATAAATACTATCATGTACATATGAATATTTATTTTATTTATTTAGTTATATGAATAACGTCATCCTCCATTCTGGGATATATGCTTCGCCACTTTTAGGTTTCATAGGCTGCCTCAAGATGCCTGCTTATTATTGCTTTAAGATTCATGCTACTCGTGCATTCCAAGAATTGGAAATTTGATGACTTTCACATTATGGAATATAATATAATATTATTGATTTATTTATTCATTCAATGAAACATGGCCTGTCCGCTATAAAGCAACTTTGACAGCATTTGATATATTAATACAAGACTTGGCATCACTTATAAACATTGTAAATGCTTGCTTATAGCTTTGCTTTCACATTTGAATCATGTGCAAATTAATTTTCCTCAAGAAAGAAGAACCTCGCCATCTAATGATTTTAATTTACATAAATATATCCCAGACAACTTTAGAATAAATTTATGTAGATTCACATGAACATCTAATAAGTGGTGGCATACTTCCATCCAAAGTTTGGACTGAAACCATTCCCATCCATCTCTTTTCATAACTCTTTCCATTTCCATTTTATTAGATTTCAAGAATATTTTCATCAATATATTGTATGTATGCACATTTGTCTTGCTGCTTGATCCCATGGCATTGTTTGCATTACTCCTCCAACAATAATCCTTGAAGAGAGGATTATATGTAGTTAGAGATGAAGAGACTCTATTCCAATTCCATTGTAACACCTCTTCTTTCATTTCTGCAGCATTGATAAGCTCCCCTTTTCTTTATAATAGGAAATAAGATAAAGCAAGCAACATCTAGTCCATGGCATTTTAGTAGTGTTTCAAGCATCTGCAATAGCAACTTTTGTTTACAGAAAGAGCAGAACTATAGATTCATGTTTTGATAGAATTCTCATAGGGGCATCTAATCACATATATAAGTCATGTGTGCCCAGATTCTTAGCAGAAACATTCCTTGCCATTTTATAGTGACATAAGACCTTCAAGAATTACATTCTCCCCATTCTAATTGACAATCATAGGAAAATTAAATTTCATCTAAAGCATAGGACTTGCAGCAACATTTTTTTTTTCACATTTGTTTTAGCAAACTTCATCACTTTCTCTTCATTTTCAGCGGCTTCATCATATTTAGTACTCCCTTGACAGCTTCAAGATTACTGCCATTTACTTATAACTCCCAAATGTACTCCACCTCATCAGCAACTTCTTCTTCGTAGCAGGAGTAGCATCTTCAAGAATTCGCCAAATAAGATATATTTTAACATGTCTATGGACAGGATATTCCTCATAATTGTTCATATGCACTGCAGTAATTTTACGTTGAACTTCTCTTGCCACCAAAATAAGAGTTTTGCTTCAATTGACAGCGTCTTCTTTATGCTTCATGATCTTTCAATTTTTTATAGCAGCAGCTTATTCTTCTTTATTCTCCATGATCCTTTTTCCAATCTTTATAACAGCTGAATTCTTTATTTTTGTCCTTTGATTTCTGCAGTAACCTTTGATGCGCTTTGTAGTGGCAACAGTTTCCTTTGAATTAGTGGCTAGCGGAGAGTAATTTGCAGATCATGCCCTTCAAGTTGTTTGCAATCCAAGGGATGCAAGAGGGGGAACAATATATGGTCCGCAACAAGTCCACTGTGGCCTTGATCAGGAGGTCCTCTATTGCTGTCCTCTACAATTCAATGTAGTTAGATGTTGTCAAGCAACATTGACAAATCAATAGAACTTTGCCTTTGAATTTGTTAAGAGAAAAAATCCTTCCCATCAATGCCCTTCACAGTGAAATTGTGGGTGCTCTTCTCTGTGGCAGCAGAGGCAACAGTTCTTTCTTCATGTTAGGCGGCACAGCAACAACGGCAATAGTAGCCTGGCAATGTGCATGTCTCTCTTTTTTATCTCTGCATCCAATAACAGCAGCAACCTCCCTTTTCTACAAAGATGCTTGACATTTACAAAAACAAAATCTTATTATAGCCCTTTGCATCCTTTCAATCTTCTTTCATTTCTTATGATATTAATAAACAACATCCTTTTATTTCATCTTTCTTCTTTATTTTTGCAGCAAAATGGTGCCTGTAAGAAACTCCAGCGGCGGCCTCCTTTATGCAGCAACGGCGCGACAGCAACAACAGCTTTTTGTGATTTCATTTCATTCATTTTCAGTAGAATCCCTTGCTCCAATGCAAGCTTGTAGAATTGGGCAGCAACTTTCTTCATAGCTTCTGTAGCAACTGAGATTGTAAGCTTTGCTCTTAATACTTTTACTGCAGTATGTTTGGAAAGCCAACAAATTGTAACTCTTCTTCCTCTTCACTTTCTCAACTACTGCAGCAGTTCGCTGATTGATAATAGACTCCACTACTACAGGCAATCTACCCAGCATCTTTAGAGGACAAGTGGTTATGGATTTGATTCCCAGTAAATCTTTCATGTCCCCTTGTAAATTCTCTTAATTGATGAAGCAACAATGAGCGGCAGTCATAGCACCATGTTGGGGTCCAGTAATCATTGCAGCAATCAATGGGTAGCACAACAACAACCGCTTGTTGGCAGCTTCGGCAACAGCCCAAGAATGATAGCAGCTTCAGTTGCTCAGCAATGCAACAATCAGCATCAATGGGCAGCTCAACTCCTTTGAAGCAACACAACAACATTGGTACTACGGCGGCAAGAAACTTGGCAGCAGCAGCCCCTTTAAAGCGGCAACTTCTGTCAAAGGCTTCAGTTTTCTTGGAGTCTTTTGTATATGCAGCTTGTGATTTGATTTTTGCAATCCAGCCTTTGTAATCTTCTTCTTCTTGTCAGCAATCCTTGCTCGCTTCCTTTGCAGTCATCTTTGTGCGCCAATTGAATTTCTTGTAACTGGGTAATGATCTCCATGAACACTACTGAAATCAGCAACGGGACAGCAACGTCAATGGCAACTTCAACAGCGACATCTGTTTTTGCAGCAATACAAAATCACAGCACTGGCACAGCATAGAACGCAACAGCCTTTATCCTCCTCAACAGCTTCACCCACAGACAGTAGCGACGGGTTTTGGGGCAATATCGTCAACAGCACCTCAACAATAACAGTATCCGCAACATCCTTTCAATCGGCACATCAGCGCAACATGCACAGCATCCGGCGTCGGCTTCAGCAGCTCAGCAGACCAATAGCAGCTTTGGCAGCATCTTTATCATCAGCAGCAGCAACTTGGCAGTTTCAGAAGGGGACAGCGATAGCGGCTTTGGGTTTCAGCGGCGGAATGGAGGCACTAGATTCTCCCTGCAATGGCTGACGGCTAGGAGGAGGGCAGCACCGGATCGCCGTGGTGGCTATTGGCGCGACTGTAGGTATATGGACGGGAGTAGAGGCTGGCCAGGCGCGTTGCATAGCTGCTGCAGGCGTAGTGGCGGATCTGGCTTCAGAGTCTAGGGGGGGGAGGGGGCGCGGTTCTCCTTTCTCCTCTTTTTTTTATCTCTGCCTCCTCTTTTTTTTACTATGGTATTACAGTCTGGATGGACCCAAGCCTATCTCCTTCGGCATGACCATTAGAGAAAGACTTGAATCTGCACCCAACTGAGAATACCTCCATCCCTTTTTTTGTCTCATTTTTTTTTTAGGAAAAAAAAAAAACTAGAGGGGGGGAAGCTTCATTCCCTTCTTTTTTTATTCTTGACCGCCATCTTTTCTTCTGCTCCCCCCCTTTCTTTTCCACGAGCCCCATCTCTTTTTATTGACATTCCCGAGCGGTTCCTTGATCGTGGCAGGATCATCCTCGAGGTGCGATAGACCAGGTCACAGGGGCAACTGCAGGGTTCTTATCTGAACCGGGTCAATTAATTATTATTTTTTTAAAAAAAAATTTTAAAATAAGATGATAATTTCATATGTATATATTTCTATATTTTAAATGAAATTAACATCCTGGTTTAATCTTATCTTGGTCATTTAAATTTATATATTTTATTTTGGATCGCCTAGGGATTAGTACCCTCAAATTTCCTTGGGATTTACTTCGGAATATGTACCCATGGATTATTTTATAATTTTTTTTATATTTTTAATTTTTATTTTATTTTATTTTATTTTATTTTATTATTATTTTATTTTATTTTTATTTTTTTTAGCTTTCTTTGGATGTTGATGGCATCTTTTGGTACATATGGCATCTTTAGCATATTCAATGCAATTTCTACCATGTCGGCCAATGATATCCTTTGCGCTTACTCTTAAGTCGCATCTTGGGCCTGGATTGATGTGCACCACATATCACGAAGTGTACATCTTGCATGACTTCGTTCGCTTCTTCATATCGCATATATGAGGGTGAATCTTACGGCGCCTCGCTTTATATGAGGCTTTCTGATTTGCCCCCTGGGAGTTTGTCATATTTTCAATATTCTATGAAGGTTGTCTCCAATCCTCCTCTGGCATTTCGAGGGTGCAGACTTCCACTTTGCCCCCAGCACTTTCCTCTTCATCAAGGATCGTTTCTTCATAGATTGGATTTGCCAGTTCTTTCACTATTCTCGCCAAAGAATCGGCTTCTCCATTTAAAGCTCTGACCGTCTTACAACACGTGAGAGGTCAGACTTATATATTTTGGAGTCTCCTTCAACTTATTTGGTAGTGAGTTGCGAGCCTCCAAATATGTGTTTCTTCGTGACCTCATCAATGGAGAATACAAGTTTAAAATTTCATATTTCTTGGTTATCTCATCATATAAGTATTTAAGAAACCAAGGGAGCACGTTTTCATTTCATCATTTTTAGAAATCTCAATTCCATTTTTGGAATATGTGAAACTTCCAGTGTTATATTCTCACCTGACCTCATTGATGGAGGGTAAAAGTGTTGATATTTCATATTTCCTTGGTAATCTCATCACATGAGTGTATGAGAACCAAAGTGAACAATTTGTATTTCATCATTTTTAGAAGCGTCATATTTTACCTGACCTCATTAATGTAGGGTACAAGTTTGACGTTCCATATACCTTAGTATGAGTGTTTGAGAATCCAAGTTTAACATCTCATATATCTTGGAGATCTCATCATATGAGTGTATGAGAACCCAAGTGAATTTTTCTTAGAAGTCTCAGCTCCATTGTAGGAATATGCGAAACTTCAAGAGTCATATTATACCAGACCTCATTAATGGAGGATATAGGTTTGAGAGTCATATATGTTGAGGATGGCCATCTCAAGATTTGTATTCTTCAGTCACCGCAGATTTTGTATTCTCGGCAACATCGGGATTTGTGTTACTTTAAGATGTGTGTTGTTTCGATACGTGTGCTTTGCCACCTCGGGATACACACTCTATCGTTTTGGATTTGGATTTCATCATTTACCTCGAGATATGTGCTATATCAACACCTCGAGATTTGCGCTAATTTGAGATGTGCGCTTTACCACTTCGGGATACACACTTCATCGCTTCAAGATTTCTAGGATTTGTTGCCACCTTGAAATGTATGCTAGATTGTTTCCTCGGGATTTGTATTCATTTTGGATTTGTATTTCATCAGCTACCTCAAGATACATACTCCATTACTGCTTTGAGGTTTGTGCTGCTTTGGGATCTATCATCGGCCATCTTGAGACATGTGCTTTTACCGCCTCAAGATTTGCATCATTTTGGGATTTATATCTTTATCCGCCGTCTCGAGACCTGCGCTACCTCAAAATTCATGACCAATTCGATATTTGTATTTCATCATCTATCTCGAGATGCGAGCTCTTCATTGCCCCCTCGAGATTTGTAATACTTCAAGATGTGTGCTTCACTGCATTGGGATGCACACTTCATCAATTTGGGATTTGTACTTCATCAGCTGTCTCGGGATATGTGCTCTACTACCCTTCGAGATTGGTGCTGCTCCAAGGTGTGCTTCGCTGTTGCGGGGTCGCACACTTTATCGATTTGGGATTTGTATTTCATCAACTGTCTCGGGATGTGCGTTCCATCATCACCTCGAGATCTATGATGCTTTAAGATGTGTGCTTCACTGCATCGGGATGCACACTTCATCATTGGATTTTTTTTTGGGGATATACATTTTGCTTTGGGAATTATAACCACCTCAAGATACGTGCTGCATTGGTGCCTCGAGATTTGTGGCTGCTTCAAGATTTGCACTTTCATCGACCATCTTGGGATATGTGCTCCATCACGGCCTCAAGACTTGCGTCGTTTCGGGATTTATATTTTCATCCGCTATCTTGAGATGCGTGTTTCACCATGCATCAAGATTTGCGCCATTTTGGGATTTATATGTCCATAGGATATCCTGAGATGTGTGCTTCACCGTATCTTAAGATTTGTGCCATTTTGGGATTTATATGTCCATAGACTATCCTGAGATGTGTGCTTCACCATGTCTCAAGATTTGCGCCATTTTATATTTTTATCAACGGTTTTGAGATTCGTGCTCCATCATTGCCTTGAAATCTATGGCTGTTTCGATATTTGTATTTCATCAGCTACCACGAGATATGTGCTCCATTGACCCCTCGAGATTTTTAATGTTTCTAGATGTGTGCTTCACTAACTCGGAATGCACACTTCACTGCTTGGAGATTTATATTTGTTTTAATTGCCTTGTGTATTCTATCAAGGTCTTGAGATTGGAACTACTTCGAGATGTGTGCTTCACTTCCTTGGCATGCACATTTCATCGCTTTGGGATTGTTGCCATCTCAAGATGTGTCTTTCATCGTCGCCTCGAAATCCATGGTTGTTTCGATATTTGTATTTCATCAGCTACCCCGAGATGAGTGCTTGACTGCCTCCTCGGGAGTTGTGATGCTTCAAGATGCGTGCTCTGCTCCCTTGGGATACACGCTTCATCACTGAATTTGAATGATTTGCATTTCATTAGTCACCTCGAGATGCAAGTTCCATCTCCACCTTGAGATTTGTGGCCTCTTTGAAATTTATGTTTTCATCGACTGTCTTGAGAGGTATTTTCCATCCTTGCCTCAAGACTTACGTCGCTTCAGGATTTATGTTTTTATCGGCTATCTTGAGATGCGTGTTTCGCCATGCCTCAAGATTTACGCCATTTTGGGATATATAGGCTATCCTGAAATGTGTATGTCTCAAGATTTGCGCCATTTTGGGATATATAGGCTATCCTGAGATGTGTATGTCTCAAGATTTGCGCCATTTTGGGATATATAGGCTATCCTGAGATGTGTATGTCTCAAGATTTGTGCCATTTTGGGATTTATATTTTCATCAGCTATCTTGAGATGCGTGCTCCATCACTATCTCAAAATTCATAGCTTCTTCGATATTTGTATTCCATCATTTATCTCGAGATACATGCTTTATTGCCCCCTTGAGATTTGTAATGTTTCGAGATGTGTGCATCACTGCATCGTGATGTACACTTCATCAATTTGGGATTTGTATTTCATCGGCTATCTCGAGTTGAGTGTTTCATCAATGCCTCGAGATTTGCGCCATTGGGATTTGTATTTTATCAGCTGTCTCGAGATGAGCGTTTCATCATTACCTTGAGATTTGTGCTATTTTGAGATGTGTGCTTCACTACATCGGGATGCAAACTTTACGCTTGGGATTTTATTTTCATCAGTTGCCTCAAGATGAGCATTTCATCATCACCTTGAGATATGTGCTACTTCGAGATGTGTGCTTCACTGCATCGGGATGCACACTTCATCGCTTGGGAGTTGAGAATGTTGTTGCTTTAGGGTCCACACTCTCCATTGTGCCTTTCCGCATCCCCGCGGTTGATGTCGGATGAGATGCCTTTTCTTCTATGGGGGCTGATGTAGGATTTTGTTTTCCCTGTGTTGGATGACAAACTTTTATCACTTGGCTTTGAATAAGGAAAGATCGGCTCTATCTCGTAGGCAGAAAAGAGAGTCCTATCGCGATCGCCAGCTGCCATCTGAATCCCCTGCTTTGTTGCGTAGATTTCTTTATTTCATGATATAATATGCCACATTTCGTCATTATTTTCTCAAATGACTATGATGTCAAATATTGTGATTTCATTATTCATGCCCCCAAATTATACCAGAAATGCATCTTTTATCTGTGACCATATCTGAAATAACTTCAGTGCAGATTTGTTGTACTCTTGCATGATTTGCAGTGAACTACCAAAGGAGTGAGGTTTTACACTTGTATACCCACAGGTTGTCATAAGGTGAGGCAAGTGTCAATCCTCGTTATACCCTTCGAGATAAGGCATCATTTTCTTATCAATTTTTTTTTTATTTCAATTCAACAACAACCACCTGTGTGTCACTTACCGGATCATTGTGGTCAACTGCTCAAGGATAAAGGCACTTGAGATTCTTCTTTGTTCCAGTAGTTTGAACTTTTACTTATGCCGAGGGACATGATTATTCAACTTTTGTATACCTTCATGTTGATATACCATCAAGCCAACCAACTGTTGTCGCATTTGCGGTACATCATTCTTGTCAGAAACATTTTGTTGTTTAAGGTCAACCCCCATTCTTTGCCCCCTGTGGCATGTAGCTTGATCCTTCTTCTTTTATGCCCTTTTAGGACTCTTATGATTTTGTGAATAATGTATGTGGGCCTCATCGGGCCTCAATGGCCATCCAAATGATATGAACTTATGCATCCATTTTAAGGAGGATTTTGGGTTGGAAGGAAGATGGATTCGTCCTCACTATCTTTCCTTTTAGGAACATTTTGTTGTTGATGATCAACTCCGGTTGTTTGCCCCCTGTGTGGCACGTGACTTGATCTTTCTTTTCATATGCCATTTCAGGACTCCATCACAGTTTATGCTGGATCTTGTGAATGATGCATGTGGAGGGTCAACCCAAGCCTCCGTGACCATCTAGATGATATAAATTTGTGCATCCCTTTAAAGAGGATTTTGGGTTGGAAGGAAAATAGATCTATCATCTTTATCCTTCCTTTTATGAACATTTTGTTGTTAAAGGTCAACTCCCGTTCTTTGCCCCCTGTGTAGCACGTGACCTGATCCATCCTCCCGTATGCCCCCAGGATCTTATGAGCGGTGCAAGTGGTGGGCCTCCTCGGGCATCAGCGACCATCCAGATGATCTTATCGATTGCAGCTTACTCAATGTCATGTAGGGTCTTTTATGAAGAAACCCATGTTATGGTGACATGTTGGAGGTCGACCACTGATAAGTGTTCAAATGAGCATCATCTATATATGAAATTCATGCATATTACCTTATGTTTTGGAGGAATGTTGGCCCGCTTGTGCTCAAAATGGCTTTGTTTTTGTAAACAGGGCAGAAAATAGCGATCCCAAGAGAAAGGAAGCCTTTTCAAGAGAATGCGGGCCAAAGTAAGCGAAACCAGGCGAAAGGACAGTCCATACGGAGTCCCATACGGACCTGTATGGACCTGGAGATTTATACGGACAACATGAACGGACTGACATCCAGCAACTCCTCTAGTTGTGTCTTTAACTCCTTAAGCTCCGCATGCGCCATCCTGTAAGGTGCTTTAGACACAGGAGTTGTTTCCGGAACCAGATCAATTGAGAACTCTAGTTCTCTTTCTGGGGACAATCCCGGTAAGTCCTTTGGAAATACATCCGGGTACTCCCTCACTACCGGGACATCTGAGACTACGATCTCCCTATCCTGCTTCGCCTCAGAAATAGAGGCCAAATAGCCTATGCATCTACCCCTAAGTAACTTCCGAGCTTATAGGGCTGAAATCTCTTGTACTAGGGAGCATGTTTGGCTGCCTTTAAAGGTGAACTCTTCATCTCCCGGCATCCTAAACACTACTCTCTTCCCACGACAGTCCACCACTGCGTATACCGAAGAGAGCCAGCCCATCCCGAGGATAACATCTTAATCCTTCAGGTCCATCACATGCAAATTTGCAGGTAATTCCCGCCCCTCTATCACAATTGGGCATACCGGTACTATCCTCCACACCAACATGGCAGCTCCAACCGGGGTGTCTACACTCAACTCATGGGGTAGATCTATGGCAGGCAATGTATGTCTCCGTGCAAATCATGCAATTACAAAAGAGTGTGTGGCACCCGGATCAAATAATGTGCAGGAATAAAAGGAACTAACAGAGATAGTACCTGACACGACATCAGCTGATGCTTGTGCTTCCTCGGTCGTCAGATGATAGACCCATCCATAGGTCATGGGCCTCTGTTACTGCTGGGGTTGATTAGATATGGAAGGCTGTCCTACTGTCGCCTTCCCCTTCTTATCACCACCTTGTGGTCTCGGTGGTGGTCCCACTGACTGTCGGGAAGCCTGCTGCGATCCTTGGGTTCCTCCACCCATACTCTGTCCTGCTTGACGCTGAGGGCATGGGGCCTTCTGGTGATCCAGACCCAAGCAGACAAAACATCCCCCTGTTAGTCTCGGGCATTGAGACTTCTTGTGCAATCCTTTGCACTCAAAACATCTTAGGGTCTGGGTCATGCTAGCTAATGACCCTTTGCCTCCAAACGAGGCTGTAGACCCTGTCGGCTTGCCATAAGGCCGGTAATTGTTGTCGGGCCTGCGTCTTCCATAACTCTTGCCCGTTGATTGGCCCTGGCTGTTAGACCCATTGTCTTTTTTCTCCTTTTGGGACGACCCCTGAGCGTCCCCCTTGCAAGAGGCCTCCGTGTATTTAGCCCTGGCTACGACCTCAGTATAGGTCTTACACATGTGGCTGGTCACAATTTTCTTTGATGATGACCGTAGTCTGGCCTAGAACTTCATCACCCGACTTTCCTCGGTCGGAACCATGTCAGGCAGAAAACGAGCCAACCTGTCAAACTCTATCTCGTATTGCTCCACAGTAGAGCCTCCCTGAATAAGCTGAGAAAACTGTTGTCCCAACTGTACCAAGTGTCCCCGAGAGAAATACTTGGCGAAGAACGCAGTTCTAAATTCCTACCAAGTCTGGAAGGCCTCACCCATCTTCAGTCTGATCTCTCCAAAGTACCAGTCCTCAGCGGGTCCTTGGAGCATATAAACGGCGGTCCTGATTTTCTCCGCCTCCGTGGTTTGGAAGACCTCGAAGGTCTTCTCCATTTCCCTAATCCATTGCTCTGCCGCGTGGGGGTGAGCGGCTCTCTCAAATTGTCGGGGGGGAAGGTCTCCTGATCTCCCCAAGTAACCCTTTGCTTGGTGTAGGGGTGGCGGGTGGAGGTGGGGCTCGCTGCTGTCTGGTCTAGTGTATCAACCCCATCATCTCTCGCATGAGTTCCAGCATGCTGATGGGGGGTACCTCCCCCCTGGGGTCTTGGCCCTCTGCCTGAGGCACCTCTGCATTAGACTGACCAAGCACGTCCTTCTCCACATCCATCTCATCAATCGGCAGGGGTACCTCCCCACCCTGACGCTGGGGTACCTCTCTTACGGGTGACTATGGCACCTCAGCTCGGCGAGGTCGCCCTCGCCTTCCTCTACCCCTACCCCGTCCACCACGGCCACCACGTCCTTGATACATAATTTAACTGTCAAAAATTTTGCAGGGTTACTTCAATACACAAACCACAGATAACGGTAACCAATCTTTTATTTCACTAAATGCAAACTTCGGAAAAGAAAACACAACATAAGTAGTTCATACAACACTCGGAGTTTGTAAGACTACAATTATTCGAAACCTGATAAACTAGACACAGTCTAGGCGGTGTCCATCGGGAGATAAGGGGGTGTAATTGACGAGGGGAAGATATCCTCCTGACCCCTGGGGTCCCCTACTAGGTCCTGGTGCACCACCTGGGCAGTGAAAGGCAAGGTGCTCAGTACTGCCACAGCCACGGCACCAAAGAGGAGGATGTCTGCACTCCGCCATCCTGTGTCCGTATCTACCGCAGTGTCGACACCAGATAATCCTAATCACAGTAGAAGATGGATCTCCAGCTCTAGCCCTCATCTGTACTCCCAAACTACGACGATAGTCATGGGCTCGGCAAACTCGCCTTGGCGGAATGCTCGTGCTCACTATTTCCTGGACCAGCGGAGCCCTCGGGCTCCTATCCACTGGCCTCTGAACAACAGGGACCCTCATGCCCTCATCCCTCTGTCTCCGGACGAGCATCTCAACTGTGGAATGGAGCCTATTAATCTTCCGATTGGTGGCTTACACAGTCCTCCTCATCTCAGCAAGTATCTCTGCATGATCTAAAGAGTCAGCACAAGGTGGTGGGGTGTTCTCATGAGCCGACTCCACCTCCTCCTCAGACAAATCCTGAAGGTATCCGGGTCCTGACATCCTGCATGTAAAACCAGGCATCAATCTAACATACCACTATCTATACTACCGCAGACCCACACTCAGTCTATGCAACTGGCTAAGGGCATCTAAGGTTTTGTTATCTGCTCTAAACTAGAACCTCGCTGATACCACTTTAATCTGTCAAGCCCCAACCCGGATCCCAGGACCTCGGGCACGTCAACAGATCGGCCGTATTCAAAAGGGAGACAAGCTCCATTCGAACACAAAGCCTAAGTGTAACAAGCAAATGGCAAATCATAATAAAATCATACTCATTTTCAAAAGAACAAAGTATCATAAGGATCCATAAGCCCTACACAGAGTCTGGTCCCTATATGGGTCCTTATATAAAGGAAACAACTCTCAAAATAAAAAGGCAATTCAAGGAGACTCCCAGACCTCTATGGCCCCTATCTCGATCTCCTCAACAACCGCACTCTAAACCTCAGGATCTGTAAGAGACAGAAAGAACAAATGCATGAGCTTTCGAATGGAAAGCCCAGTAAGTACCCCTGCAGGGTCATAAAGACATAATATATATCAACAAGTCTACAAAGGGTCAAGTCCCTATGAAAACGTCTCTAGGGGTCTACCACAACCAAAAACAACAGTGCGACCCCTATCAATAGAAACCCTCAGGCTCTGTGTTGAGTTTCAAGAATGAAGCTCCAAGATCACTCCTGGTCAGCATATCCAGCTACTTGCTAAAAACACGACCCTCCGGTCGCATGTCGGCAGTACCACCTCTCATACGTGTTAACACGGTCAGCGTACCATTCCCACTGACGGGTAAGACCACCAGAGAATCGCCTCTCTGGCACGGCAGGCAGAAATGCCAGGGGGTCCTGTCCCTGAACATTTCCCTATCGGAGCCCCCACGCTCCACTGAGTCCGGGCAGTAGACCACAACGAAATCAGGGATACCAACATCCCGAAAACAACATACATGCTCAACAGGAATCTAAAATAGATAAGGATGCATGTATGACATTAATGAAGCATAACAAAGCATATTCAAGTTCAAAGAAACTCCGAAGAGTAGGTACTAGGCAAGTGTACTTACCTTTTTCTGGAACTAGAAACCCTCCTAGTCTCCTCCTGTAGTGTTTGTAAGACTCCCCGAGAATATCTGATGCCAAAGTTACTATTAGAGCCAATATTCTAATAAAACCTTAAGTTTCTAGATGCTCATGCATCACTCTCGCTTCTGATGGGCATTGGCCCACTAAACGGGCCCTATAGACCATCTACCTGGTTTCCAGACCTGTTTCCAATTTCCTTGTCCTTTTATGGTCTATTGACCTTACTTGGTCAATCCCGGTCAATTTTATTTTTATTTGTTGTAATCCGAACCCTAATTGTTCATTTATAGTTATCTTAGCCAATTTGGGCCCATCTCCTAAGCCCACTAAAATATTTAGCTAAATCTTGCCCCGTTTAAATTTTAGAGAGGGCATCTCTACCACATGGTTAGCCATGTCCCTAAGATCTAAGGCCCAACCATTTTTACTTAGGTGGTCTAGGTTTCAACTCCTTCTACCTTCTACTATTTTTCTTCACTTTATTTTTATTATTACAATTAAATAATAAAACCTGACTTACGTAGCTATTTGAGCCTAGCACATTGGGCCTCCAAACCAATGGACTCAATCTCCTTCTAACAAATTGATTTTAAACTTGGTCTACCTTAGCTATTTTACCAATCTAATTCATTAGATTTTTTTCTAAATTTGATCAACTAATTAGACCCAGAACAAATGTTGGATCTAAATTTACTTTAATCCCTTTAACTGACAAACCAGTCAATTATCCCGACTTTATGGTCTAGGTCTAACCCAACACTTGGGCCCAATCTTGTTATCAAACCCAATTATCTGACCAAACTCAATAGATGAGTCCAATCGATTAAACAAAACCAAATTTCAAACCTAACTTGATTTATTTTCCTAACTTGATTAATCAAGTTATTTTGTCACACTATAAGAATTAAAATTAATTGTGTTATTTGATTAACTAATCATTAACATGTTAATTGAATAATTAATTAAGTTAATTAATTAATTATCCATCTTCTTCTTCTCTTCCTCACGCATCGAGCCTCACCGAGTCAAGCCACCATGAGGAGACACCTCACGATCTCGGCCTACACCGGTCACCTGACCTCTGGCGAACGGTGAGCGCGTCAACCCGCACCCAGGAGAGTGGTTGGTTCCTCCATCCTCCCTTGAGCTCCACTGTCCTCGGCCGAGCGCTGCACCAACTCCGGCGAGCTACTTTCTCCCTTGCCTGAGGTCCCTACCGTCGGGAAACAACGCGCCGAGCTTCCTCTCGGACGGAGAAGCTCTTTGCGTACACCGGCGGCTCTCTGTTCTTATCCCCGGAGTCCTTTCACACTCGGCCGAAATCCCCTCTCTGGCGAACTCGAAACCACTGTGCAAGGCATGCAAAACGTACCAAACACACTAAGAAGAAGTAGGTACCTGTCAGCGAAACCTCCCGGCGGTGTTTGGTGGTACTCCGGGCTCCTAACGCTCCTCCTGTCTTCTCCGATCACCCTCACCGGCAACCACTTCGTTTCACCTCTCCATCGTGTCTTGGAAAGTAACAGTGGGTAGGTTTTATAAGCCGGGGTGCAATGAAGGTGATGGTGGCATTCACGAGCAGATCCGCCGACTAACGACCGCTTTCTTCGCGCGTAACGCCCGGGGAAGATGGTGGGGCGCCCGGTAGCGCAGGCGGCGGCTTGCTGGCGGAGGAAACGACTGATGGAGGGGGCGACTGTGCCTCGTGATCGGCACTCCACCGATGAACGGTGACAATTGCTTGGATCTCATCCAACGGTCAGAAACACAACATTTTTCCTCGGATCCATCAACGTCCAGATCGAAGGCTGAGATCAACTGAAGATCAACGGCCAGATCTTATTCAACTGCCTCGCATCCAACACACTCCCAGATGAACACCTCGCAGCGCGCCACGTGGCCTCACAGATGGCCTTTATGATGCTCCGCGATCAGCATTACGTAAGATCTTCTAATCTTGGCCGTACAATCTTTTCTATAAGAGCTTTCATCGGAAAAATTATCCTGAAGTCCCTAACCCTTTTTCGATTAGAGATAAGTCCTTTCTCTGTGAGAGAGGTAAATTCCTTTCGGGTCCCCAATACTTTTGGAAATTAATTCAAGGTCCCTAACGACCTCTACTAACCTTAATTAGGGTTTTATTGTTTTAAATTTCCATTTTCTCCCAATTAATTAAATCATTTAATTAATTAGGTAAACCTTTTTAATTAATAATCTAATTTAAAGGAATTTAACTAATTTTATTCAAATAAAATCCTTGGATTTTACAATCCTCCCCCCTTATAATAATTTTGTCCTCGAAATTACTTCATCTCCTACTAGGTGATAAACAAATCGGGGTAACGCTTCCTCATATCCTCTTCACATTCCCTGGTCGCCTCTCATTCAGAGTGGTTACTCCACCTGACCTTAACAAAGGGAATGGTTATGTTCCTTAGCTGCTTGTCCTCCCGTCCCAAAATAACTACTGGGCGCTCCTCGTAGGACATATCCTTTTGAACTTCCACAGCAACCTGGGGAATCACTCATGTTGGGTCACGAATACACTTCTTCAACATGGAGATGTGAAAAACCGTGAACCTGAGCAAGGTCTTGAGGTAAGGCCAACCTATAGGCCACAACTCTTATGCGCTCCAAAATCTCTAAAGGACCGATATACCGTGGAGCCAGTTTCCCACGTCGTCCAAACCTCACCACCCCTTTCATAGGTGATACTTTCAAGAACACAAGATCCCCCACTTGAAACTCCTGGTCAGACCTCTTACGATCTGCATAGCTCTTCTGCCTACTCTGGGCAGCCTTAAGTCTCTCCCTGATCATCCTGACCTGATCCTCCGTCTGTTTTATAAAATTTGGCTGCTTAAGTGTCGCCTCAGCTACTAGCTTCCTCTCACCCACATATCCCCAACAAATAGGGGTTCGGCACTTACTCCCATAAAGTGCCTCATACGGAGCCATCTTGATTCTTGCCTGATCGCTGTTATTGTAGGCAAACTCTACCAAGCTCAGACGCTCATCCCAATACCCCGTAAAGTCCAACGCACATGCTCTCAGCATGTCCTCCAACACCTGGATGGTCCTTTTAGACTGTCCATCAGCCTGTGGGTGGAAAGTTGTGCTGAATGCTAATCCTGTGCCTAGAGCTGTGTGTAGACTCTCCCAAAACCTAAAGACAAACCGGGTGTCTCGATCTGAGGTGAGTGACACCGAAACTCCTTGTAGTCTGACTATCTGTTCAATGTACAGCTGGGCCAACTTCTCTAAGGATGCTCCCATCCTCAATGGTATAAAACGGGCCGACTTAGCCAATCGGTCCACAATGACCGAGATTGACTCATGACCTCTCTGAGTACGTGGCAACCCTCTTACAAAGTCCATGTTAATATGCTCCCACTTACACTCCGGTATGGGTAAGGGTTGTAACATCCCTGCTGGCTTCTGGTGCTCCGCCTTCACAAACTGGCAAGTGATGCACTAAGTCACGAACTCAGCGACTTCTCGCTTCATACCCTTCCTCCAAAAATGATCCTTCAACCCTTTGTACATCTTGGTACCTCCAGGGTGAATAGCGTAGCTCGAGTAGTGAGCTTCTTCAAAGATCTCCTTTCTCAACTCAGGGACATTAGGGATACAAATCCGTTCATCAAATCTTAAAGTACCATCCTCGTGTACTCTAAACCTTGTCGGCTCTCCCTGGCCAATGTTTCCCCTGATCTCCTCCAAATCAGGGTCTTGTCCCTGAGCAACTTGAATCCTTTCCAACAACGAGGGTCGGATATGCAAGCTGGACAAAGTGACATCCATCTTAGGTAAAACCACCTCTAGTTCGAGCCTCCTCATGTCCTCTAGCAAAGGCCTCTGAGCTGTCAATAAAGCGGCAACTCCATAACCAGACTTCCTACTCAATGCATCGGCCACCACGTTCGCCTTGCCCGGGTGGTAATGGACACTAAGATTATAGTCCTTTATTAGTTCCAACCAATGCCGCTGCCTCATATTCAACTCCTTCTGAGTGAATATGTACTTGAGGCTCTTATGATCGGTGTAGATCTCGCAAGGTACACCGTAAAGGAAATGTCTCCATATATTTATGGCAAACAACGCGTCGAGCTTCCTCTCGAACGGAGAAGATCTTTGCATACACCGGCGGCTCTCTGTTCTTATCCCCGGAGTCCTTTCACACTCAGCCGAAATCCCCTCTCCGGCAAACTCGAAATCACTGTGCAAGGCATGCAAAACGTACCAAACACACTAAGAAGTAGGTACCTGTTTGCAAAACCTCCCGGTAGTGTTTGGTGGTACTCTGGGCTCCCAACGCTCCTCCTGTCTTCTCCGATCACCCTCGCCGGCGACCACTACGTTTCACATCTCCACCGTGTCTTGGAAAGTAACAGTGGGTGGGTTTTATAGGCCTGGATACAACGAAGGTGATGGTGGCATTCGCGAGGCGATCTGCCGACTAACGGCTGTGTTCTTCGCGCGTAACACCCGAGGAAGACGGCGGGGCGCCCGGTGGCGCTGGCGGAGGAAACGACTGATGGAGGGGGCGACTGTGCCTCTTGATCGGCACTCCACCGATGAAAGGTGACAATCGCTTGGATCTCATCCAACGGTCAGAAACACAACATTATTCCTCGGATCCATCAACATCCAGATCGAAGGCTGAGATCAACAGAAGATCAACGGCCAGATCTTATTCAACTGCCTCGCATCCAACACACTCCCAGATGAACACCTCTCAGCGCGCCACGTGGCCTCACAGATGGCCTTTATGATGCTCCGCAATCAGCATTATGTAAGATCTTCTAATCCTAGCCGTACAATCTTTTCTATAAGAGCTTTCATCGAAAAAATTATCCTGAAGTCCCTAATCCCTTTTTCGATTAGAGATAAGTCCTTTCTCTGTGAGAGAGGTAAATTCCTTTCCGGTCCCCAATACTTTTGAAATTTATTTCAAGGTCCCTAACGACCTCTACTAACCCTAATTAGGGTTTTATTGTTTTAAATTTCCATTTTCTCCCAATTAATTAAATCATTTAATTAATTAGGAAAACCTTTTTAATTAATAATCTAATTTAAAGGAATTTAACTAATTTTATTCCAATAAAATCCTTGGATTTTATACTTTTTTAAAAAGCAGAAGCTCCAAAAAAAGCTCATACTGTTTTTTTCAGAAGCTAGTCATGTGATGCTAATGAAATTAGCAGTTTTGGAGAAGCAGTTTTGGAAAAGGTGCTTTTTTATAAGTTAAACACTTTTTTTGGAAGCCAATCCAAACAGGCCCATAATATAATAGTAATAAAGTCAATGACAATAGCCGGCATCAACCTCAGTTGAAACGAACACACATAGCAGTTAGCGCTACTACAGTGAATATATCAATACGACCAGGGTATACCGCCATCTGGTTGGGTACCAGATATAGTTCCAGGGTTTATCGCTCCTCCCAACCCGCTACCCCCTCCCTCCCTCCCCCCGGTAGGGCACCAGACATTATATAAAAGACAATAAGAGAGATGGATTTATTATACGGACAAAATACCGGAAATTTTAGAGTTATATTAATAAGGAAAACATGCGTAATACACATGCCAGAATTATCAGATGCAGACTTTGTAGTAAAATAATCCTTATTTATTTAATTCATAAATTTTAGGTATCTACCTATTTCAAGAAAATAGATAGTTTGAGTTAGGAATACTCACAAATTTATAGTGCGGTAACCTACCGTATTTCCAGGAATAGCAAAGTCCGAGTCTAACTCCTCTTATCGTGACTAAGCTCTAACTAGCTCTAGTAGGTGAAATATTATTTCAATACCCTTAAAATTTATACAGATAATTTACATACCTATAAGGACTCATAAACATGTTTACAAGTATTATTAATTATGATAAGCCATTCATACCCTACACATCTAATTGTCATATTTGACTAAGTTTCTATATAGATAAAATCTCTTTAAGAGATAACAGAGGAAGGCAAGTCATATACCATACACGCATTAATTGTTATCATTAATACCAGGGTTAGTAGCTGATGCACGCACAGGGTGCACAGTATCTCTCCCATAATTATATAGGGTCGATCAAGTAGAAAAGTACCCCAAGGTAGGGTAGTCGAATCCACCGGGACAGGATCACTAGTACTAACTATCCTCTATTACCTGGCCTATAATATGGATGGTGTTATAGTACTTTAACTAATTAACCTAAAGAAGAACTAATGCGAAAAAATGGTAGATTGTAGGTAATCAGAGATGAGACATGGCACCTCGGGTCACAATCCCCTTAGGTATTCCTTGCTAATAATTTACTTTCAAATACTGGTTATACAGAGACTAGTTCTTGGAGGGTGTGATAGAATACACCTACAATACCTGATCTCTCGGTTTGCTAATCCTACCCTATCATTTGTGCCTAACTGTGACAAAAAATGTATGAAATCCAAGATAAAGCAACAGTAACCGCACAAACCACCAGGAATAACACTTATCTTGCTTAGTTGCAACCTAACGAGGTGTATCACCAGGGCCTCTTAGATGCAACCACAGAGAACATAAGCATAAGCATACAAAGATGATTCACAAGAACTATCAATAAAGAGGGAACCAATAAAAAAATGTCAATAACAAGTTCATCATGAGGTTCATGTGTTTGAGGAACCACAGAAAGTTTAGCCTCTCATAATATGGAAAGCCATAACATGGATACAAGAGGAAGACATAAATAGAAACATAGAGAATTCCCTTACTCGATGTCTCCTCCGTCTTCAATCTTCTCCCGAAATCCTAGCCGTTGCTGCGAAGATCGCCCAAGACTGATCCGCCAAAAGTTGTCTATTAGGGTAAATTTGGTGGTTATTTATAGGCTTTTGATACACACACAAATATGTGCGACACATCTCTCGCAAGTATACGGGGTCGATCAAGTAGTAATGTACCCAAGGGTGGGGTTGTCGAATGTACAAGAGCTAGCCACTATTACTAATTGTCCTCTATTACCTAGCCTAAATTGTATGATGAATTGTGTAATCAAACTAATTGAATATCCTAACTAACAGCTTATGTGAACAATTGGTGGATTGAGGGTAATCAGAGATTAAATATGGCACCTTGGATCACAATCCCCTAAGATTCCCTTGCTGATGATCGATTCCCAATTACTGGCTAATTATTGATAAATCCTGTAGGATGTAACAATGTACTTCTCAACGTAACACCCGATCTCTAGTGATGCTTATGCAAACCCTAACACCTGTGTCCAATTGTAACCTATCTAGAAGAATCCCCGGGCTAATGCGGTATTCTAACCATTCCGAATCACCGCATAAACACTTGTGGTGCTTGATGCTCTAACCTACTAAGGTAGATGACTCGAGGCTCACGCAAGAAAAAACCACACAAGGATATCTAGAAAGATAAAAACTCTGGGCTAATGCAATAACGACCACACAACCATCTAACATGATGAGATGGATTATCGGGCTCATGCAGAGGAAATCCACACAGAATTCCAAGCACAAACAATCAAGATGCTATATAGGGATTATCAATAAATCAAAAGTCGAATGTAATAGGAAATCAATAACAAGATCATCATAGGGTTCAGGTATATAAGACACCATAGAAGGTTTAGCCTTTCAGCTATGGTCTACCATAACTAAGATACAAGAGGAGGTTATACAATTAGATATAGAAATCTTCCCTTGATTATGCCTTCTCCACCTTCAATTCCTCTAGTAGAACCCTAACCGTCGCTGCAAGCATCGCCCGAGACTGCTCCGCCAAAAGTTGATCCTGAGCCTCCACCCAAAGATGATCAATATGTTGTGGTCATGAGGTTTATATAGTTGGGAAAAGATGAATCATGACGTGCCTAGGTCGTGTTTATCCTATATTTATCTTTGGATATCTTCTGGATAACTTTGAGATTAAGTTAATGTGTTTTCAGATAATTTTGAGGTAACCACGAGCGTGTTGATTTGAAGCATGCCCGTGCTTCTATTCTGCAATGCATTTTCTAGACTCCCGAGAGGTGCATGGGCATCAGCACGCTTGTGCTTCCGACTATGCACTTTTCAGCTTGCAGTCTTCATAAAACGTTCGATCGGATGACCAAATCAACTCGAATTGACCTGAAACCTTAGTGTTTCTAGCTCCTTTTTCTTCAATTTGAACCGTGGTGATCGACTTTGGACTCCTGTAGCTCTTGTAATAGTTTCTGGACTTCTATAGCTCGTTCAGACTGCTCACAACTCTATCTCCTCCTCTCTTTTATTGCTTCTTTATTACAAAACACCTCCAAATTATCTAGTTTTCACTTCTTTTCTCCCAGGTACCTATTTATCTATCTAATCACAAAAAAATACCTAGAAGAGTACAAAATTAGAGGAATTTATGTGAAAAGACAAGTGCATGCAAATATAGTATGAAAATATGTATAATTATGCGCTCATCAATTTCAATTCTACAAAGCACAGGCCTGTTGATCTCGTACATACGCGTGCAGATTTCCCATGTTGCGGTTTCATGTTTTTTCAAAATCCAAAGTGTTGCATGGGCAGATGCACGCCCGTGTTCTTCAGCACGCCCATGTAGATTGAAGCATGGCCGTGCACTTCTCTGCAAGAGTCCTTTCTAACTCCTTTCATCTTTGATTGTCTTGTTTCCTGTTCCTTTCACTCCGGGTACCTATTTACCTATTTAATCACACAAACATACCCAAAGAAGCATAAAAATACAAGAATCGATGTAAGGAAAACAATATAAGTGCATGCAAATATGGTAGAAATATATATATAATCATGAACTTATCATTAACCATCTAATCATTTAATTTCTATAGTTCAGTTTGTACTTTTTATAGTAGCTAATGAACTGAGTATGGCAGTCGATAAAGTCTCAGGAGGCTTGCTTACAAAATGAGCTTAGCACATGAGGCTTTCTTGAAGGACTAATATAGGCCTATAGCAGCTTATCCAACAATCTTGAAGCCATTAACTACTCATCTAAAGCAAATCCATGACCTGAATCCACTAAATACATATAGTTAGACTAACATAAACTTTCTACCTTGCTTGACACTACAAGAAAATAGCTAAACAGCGACGGATATTAGCGAGGGAAAAAAGGCATTGCAAATCAGCAAGAACTTTGCGACGGAATTTTATTTAGCTAGAGAATAGCGACTGAATACAGTCCGTTGCTAAAGCTTCACGCCAAGGTGTTGTAGTTAGCTAGGGAATAGCGAGAGCCACATCCCACTGTCGCTAAATTCGCGCGGTAAGAAGTTGGCGCTCCCGTTGGAGTGGATGTAGCGGGGGAAAATCCGTATCTCATTTTAATGTAATATTACAGGATAATTAGTGACGGGTTAATCCGTCGCTAAATATCCCTCCTTTCGCAAATATAGTCATTTTATTTAGCGACAGAATAATCCGTCGCTACATATCCCTCCTTCAAAACTATATCCATTAGATTTAGCGACGAAGTTTTCCGTAGCTAAATCCAATAGCTATAGTTGTTAAAGGAAGGATATTCAGCGACGGCAATATTCGTCGCTAAATATCCCATCTTCATAAAATATAGACATTGGATTTAGCTACGGACAATTCTGTCGCTAAATCTATCGGCTATAGTTTTGAAGGAGGGATATGTAGCGACGGACAGTGTCGTCGCAAAATACTCCACCTTCGGAAAATATAGGCATTGGATTTAGCGACATACTAGTCCGTAGCTAAATCCATTTGCTATGCTATACTGAGGGATCTTTAGCGACGGACATTATCCGTCGCTAAATATCCTTCCTTTAAAACTACAGCCATTGGATTTAGCGACGGACTTGTCCGTAGCTAAATACAATGGCTGTAGTTTTGAAAGGAGGGATATTTAGCGACGGCAATATCCGTTACTACATCCAATGGCTATAGTTTTGGAGTAGGGATATTTAGCGACGCACAAAGCTGTCGCTAAATACTCCACCTTCAGAAATTGTAGGTATTGGATTTAGCTACAGACTTGTCCGTAGCTAAATCCAATGGCTATGCTATACTATAGTTTTGACTGAGGGATATTTAGCGACGAAAATTATCCATCGCTAAATACCCCAGGGGGATATTTAGCAACAGATAATGTATGTCGCTAAATATCCCTTCTTCAGAAACTAGTTAGCGACGGATGATTCCGTCGCTACAAATGGGATTATTAGCGACGGAATACTCCGTCTCTACTGTGAATTGTTATAGTTGATAATGAAGGGATAATTAGCGACGGAATACGCCGTCGCTAATTTCATTTGTTATCGTTTTAAGAATGGATAATTAGCAACGGATGATTCCGTCGCTACGTAGTCATAAAGAAGGTATAATTAGCGACGGGAAAATCCGTCGCTAAATATCCTTCCTTTAAAACTACAGCCATTGGATTTAGCGACGGACTTGTCCGTAGCTAAATACAATGGCTGTAGTTTTGAAAGGAGGGATATTTAGCGACGGCAATATCCGTTACTACATCCAATGGCTATAGTTTTGGAGTAGGGATATTTAGCGACGCACAAAGTCAAGCCGCTAAATACTCCACCTTCAGAAATTGTAGGTATTGGATTTAGCTACAGACTTGTCCGTAGCTAAATCCAATGGCTATGCTATACTATAGTTTTGACTGAGGGATATTTAGCGACGAAAATTATCCGTCGCTAAATACCCCACCCTCAGGGGGATATTTAGCGACAGATAATGTATGTCGCTAAATATCCCTTCTTCAGAAACTAGTTAGCGACGGATTATTCCGTCGCTACAAATGGGATTATTAGCGACGGAATACTCCGTCTCTACTGTGAATTGTTGTAGTTGATAATGAAGGGATAATTAGCTACGGAATACACCGTCGCTAATTTCATTTGTTATCGTTTTAAGAATGGATAATTAGCAACGGATGATTCCGTCGCTACGTAGTCATAAAGAAGGTATAATTAGCGACGGGAAAATCCGTCGCTAAATATCCTTCCTTTAAAACTACAGCCATTGGATTTAGCGACGGACTTGTCCGTAGCTAAATACAATGGCTGTAGTTTTGAAAGGAGGGATATTTAGCGACGGCAATATCCGTTACTACATCCAATGGCTATAGTTTTGGAGTAGGGATATTTAGCGACGCACAAAGCTGTCGCTAAATACTCCACCTTCAGAAATTGTAGGTATTGGATTTAGCTACAGACTTGTCCGTAGCTAAATCCAATGGCTATGCTATACTATAGTTTTGACTGAGGGATATTTAGCGACAAAAATTATCCATCGCTAAATACCCAGGGGGATATTTAGCAACAGATAATGTATGTCGCTAAATATCCCTTCTTCAGAAACTAGTTAGCGACGGATGATTCCGTCGCTACAAATGGGATTATTAACGACGGAATACTCCGTCTCTACTGTGAATTGTTATAGTTGATAATGAAGGGATAATTAGCGACGGAATACGCCGTCGCTAATTTCATTTGTTATCGTTTTAAGAATGGATAATTAGCAACGGATGATTCCGTCGCTACGTAGTCATAAAGAAGGTATAATTAGCGACGGGAAAATCCGTCGCTAAATATCCTTCCTTTAAAACTACAGCCATTGGATTTAGCGACGGACTTGTCCGTAGCTAAATACAATGGCTGTAGTTTTGAAAGGAGGGATATTTAGCGACGGCAATATCCGTTACTACATCCAATGGCTATAGTTTTGGAGTAGGGATATTTAGCGACGCACAAAGCTGTCGCTAAATACTCCACCTTCAGAAATTGTAGGTATTGGATTTAGCTACAGACTTGTCCGTAGCTAAATCCAATGGCTATGCTATACTATAGTTTTGACTGAGGGATATTTAGCGACAAAAATTATCCATCGCTAAATACCCAGGGGGATATTTAGCAACAGATAATGTATGTCGCTAAATATCCCTTCTTCAGAAACTAGTTAGCGACGGATGATTCCGTCGCTACAAATGGGATTATTAACGACGGAATACTCCGTCTCTACTGTGAATTGTTATAGTTGATAATGAAGGGATAATTAGCGACGGAATACGCCGTCGCTAATTTCATTTGTTATCGTTTTAAGAATGGATAATTAGCAACGGATGATTCCGTCGCTACGTAGTCATAAAGAAGGTATAATTAGCGACGGAAAAATCCGTCGCTAAATATCCTTCCTTTAAAACTACAGCCATTGGATTTAGCGACGGACTTGTCCGTAGCTAAATACAATGGCTGTAGTTTTGAAAGGAGGGATATTTAGCGACGGCAATATCCGTTACTACATCCAATGGCTATAGTTTTGGAGTAGGGATATTTAGCGACGCACAAAGCTGTCGCTAAATACTCCACCTTCAGAAATTGTAGGTATTGGATTTAGCTACAGACTTGTCCGTAGCTAAATCCAATGGCTATGCTATACTATAGTTTTGACTGAGGGATATTTAGCGACAAAAATTATCCATCGCTAAATACCCAGGGGGATATTTAGCAACAGATAATGTATGTCGCTAAATATCCCTTCTTCAGAAACTAGTTAGCGACGGATGATTCCGTCGCTACAAATGGGATTATTAACGACGGAATACTCCGTCTCTACTGTGAATTGTTATAGTTGATAATGAAGGGATAATTAGCGACGGAATACGCCGTCGCTAATTTCATTTGTTATCGTTTTAAGAATGGATAATTAGCAACGGATGATTCCGTCGCTACGTAGTCATAAAGAAGGTATAATTAGCGACGGAAAAATCCGTCGCTAAATGTAATTGGTATGGTTTTCAAAGACTAGATAATTAGCGACAGATACGTACGTCGCTAAATTCACGGGTTATAGTAATGTTATAAAATTGAAATTAGCGATGAAATTATCCATCGCTAATTTCAAGGGTTTTATTGTAAATTTTTTTTCACATACCCGCGCATGCTTTTCCGCTTTCCCTTACTTTTTTGCAAAGTTCCCGCTTGCACTCCCGATCACCCTCCCTAGCCTCTCAATCGCAATCTCCTTTCCCTCCGCCAGTGCGATCTCCTTAGTGCGATCTCCTCTTAGGCCGATCTCTTGTTTTCTCAGGTGACGAACCCACCTTTTCCTTCTTCTTTGAGTTATAAATCTAATCTCTCACATCTTTGATCTCTTGTTTTGAATTGGATTTCTAGGTTGGAATTGAAGGTTGGCAAGGAGTAAGAATTGCTTTTCTTGGTGATTGGAAGGGGATAAAGCATGTAAATCAGGTAAAGTTGTGTTCATAATGGAGACTAGGTTTTGAATTGCAGTTTCAATAGAGTTATTCTAATGAATATATAACTGTACAGTCATGCATCTATTTGTAAGGTTTTATGTTTTATAGATTTACTTATTTTGGAAAAATGGTTTTACTTATTTTGGAGGTAATTGTTCTGCTTGTACTTGAACTGAAAGAACAATCCCTGTATCTTTTACATATTATTTTAATCTCCATTGAAGGGTCCATTACAACTCATTTTGCAAATACCTTGCTGCTGCTTTAGGAATTAGGATGGTTATATAAATCTATCCATACCACAACCATGCATGAATTTGCCCTCATTTATATTTTCTGGATGTTTGCTATTTAATGTTGTTGACCAGTTGCACATTCATTATTTTTTACTTTCTAGATTTTGCAAGGTGAAAATAACTTGATTTGTGAGGAAAAATATCACCTATTAGTATATTGGTTTCAAGGTGAAAGATGTATTTTTTATGCACTTCCTGTAGAGGATCTAAGTGTTTTTACACAAGGTCAAGTTATGGATTACTTTGGAATACTTATGACTTTGACTCACTTGATATTATTAGTTTGTAAGTGATTAGGATATTTATCATTCTGCACCAAATGTCAGAAGTTGCTGCATAGCTTCTCTAAATCTCTCTCCATATCATCTGCCATGACTTCCTCAGGCAAATAAATTGGATTGTGGTGGTCAAACATGGATTATAACTTTGCATCATACTTTGTGATATTTTGAATGGTTGATTGCTATTGTGTCACTAACCTATTCCTAGCCATATTCTTTTGGTAAAGAATCTAAACATTGGCTAGAAATCAAAAGCAGCTGGTTCAAATGAATAGACTATTGTGTCACTAACCTAATACAATAAAGAAACTAATAAATAAATGATAAATAAAAATATTTATCATTTATATTATTGACCAAAAGTAGATTAAATTACAACTAAAAAGACAGTTTTGATTGAATGGTGCTCCCCAAGGTGACATACTAGGCCTTATAAAGCCTTTATCCAATAACTCCTCCAGTTGTGTTTTTAACTCCTTAAGCTCCACAAGCGCCATCCTGTAAGGTGCTTTAGACACAGGAGCCGTTCCCTGAACCAGGTCAATCTAGAACTACAGTTCTCTTTCTAGGGGCAGTCTCGGTAAGTCCTCAAGAAATACATCCGGGTACTCCCTCACTACAGGCACATCAGAGACTACCATCTCCCCATCCTGCTTCGCCTCAGAGATAGAGGCCAAATAACCTATACATCCACCCCTAAGTAACTTTCGCGCCTGGAGAGCTGAAATCTGCTGCACTAGGGAACATGTTTGGCTGCCTTTAAAGGTGAACTCTTCATCTCCCGGCATCCCGAACACAACTCTCTTTCCACGACAGTCTACTACTGCGTATACCGAAGAGAGCCAGTCCATCCGAAGGATCACATCGTAATCCTTCAGGTCCATCACATGCAAGTTTGGAGGTAATTCCCACCCCTCTATCACTATTGGGCATGCCGGTACTATCCTCCTCACCAACTTGGCAGCTCCTACCGGGGTGTCTACACTCAACTCATGGGGTAGATCTATGGTAGGCAAAGTATGTCTCCGTGCAAATCTTGCAGATATGAAATAGTATGTGGCACCCGGATCAAATAATGTGCAGGCGTAAAATGAACTAACAGAAATGATACCAACCACGACATCAGCTGATGCTTGCGCTTCCTCGGTTGTCAGATGATAGACCCATCCATGGGTCATGGGCCTCTGTTGCTGCTGGGGTTGGTTCGATGTGGAAGGTTGTCCTATTGTTGCCTTCCCCTTCTTATCACCACCTTGTGGTCTCGGTGATGGTCCCACTAACTGTTAGGAGGCCTGTTGCGATCCTTGGGTTCCTCCGACCACACTCGGTCCAGCTTGACGCTGAGGGCATTGGTCCTTCTTGTGATCCAAACCAAAGTAGACAAAACATCCTCCTGTTAGTCTCGGGCATTGAGACTTCTTGTGCAGCCCTTTCCACTCAAAACATCTTAGGGTCTGGGTCACGCTAGCTAATGACCCTTTGCCTCCAGACGAGGCTGTAGACCATGTAGGCTTGCCATAAGGTCAGTACTTGTTATCAGGCCTACGTCTTCCCGAACTCTTCCCCGATGATTAGCCCTGACTGTTAGACCCCTTGTCCTTTTTCTCCTTTTGGGATGACCCCTGAGCGTCCCCCTAGCAAGAGGCCTCCGTGTATTTAGCACTGGCCACGACCTCAATATAGGTCTTACACATGTGGCTGGTCACAATTTTCTTTAGTGACGGCTGCAGTCCGGCCTCAAACTTCATCACCCGACATTCCTCGGTCCGAACCATGTCAGGCAGAAAACGAGCCAACCTGTCAAACTTTGTCTCGTATTGCTCCACAGTTTGGACTTCCTGAACAAGTTGAGAAAACTGTTGTCCCAGCTGCACCAAGTGTTCCCGAGAGAAATACTTGGCGAAGAATGCAGTTCTAAATTCTTCCCAAGTCTGGAATGCCTCACCCTTCCTCAGTCTAATCTTTCCAAAGTACCAGTCCTCAGCGGGTCCCTGGAGTATGTAAACGGCGGTCCTGATTTTCTCCGTCTCCGTAGACTGGAAGACCTCGAAGGTCTTCTCCATCTCCCTAATCCATTGCTCTACCGCATGGGGATCAGCGGCTCTTTCAAAAGGTCGGGGAGAAGGTCTCCTAATCACCCCAAGTAATCCTCTATTAGGGTGGGGGTGGGCTGCGGAGGTGGTGCTCGCTGCTGCCTAGTCTCCATCATCTCACGCATGAGGTCCAACATACCCATGGGGTGTACCTCCCTCCTGGGATCTTGGCCCTCTGCCTAAGGCACCTCTGCGTTAGACAGAGCTGGCGCGTCTTGCTCCACTTCCATCTCATCTATCAGTGGGGGTGCCTCCCCACCCTAAGGTTGGGGTACCTCTCTTATGGGTGACTGTGGCACCTCAACTCGACGAGGTCACCCTCGCCTTCCTCTACCTCTACCCCGTCCACCACGGCCTCCACGTCCTTGATTAATAATTTAACTGTCAAAAATTTGCAAGGTTACTTCATACACAATCCACAAGTAACGGTAACCAAACTTTTATTTCACTAAAAGCAAACTTCGGAAAAGAAAACACAACATAAGCAGTTCATACAACACTCAGAGTTTGTAAGACTACTATTTATTCAAAACATAATAAGCTAGACTCAATCTAGGTGGTATCCGCCAAGAGACAGTGGGGTGTAATCGACAAGGGGCAGATGTCCTCCTGACCCCAGTGGTCCCCTACTGGGTTCTTGTGCGCCACCTGGGCAATAAAAGGAGAGATGCTCAGTACTGCCACAACTACAACACCAAAGAGGAGGGTGCCTGCACTCTGACATCTGGTGTCCATATCCACCGCAGCGTCGACACCTGAAAATCCTGATCACAGTAGAAGACGGACCCCCAGCTCTAACCCCAAGCTGCACTCCCAAACTCCGACGATAGTCACGGGCTCGACATACCCGCCTAGGAGGAATGCTCGTACTCACTATCTCCTGGACCAGCGGAACCCTCAGGCTCCTATCCATTGTCCTCTGAACAACAGGGACCCTCATACCCTCGTCCCTCTGTCTCCGGATGAGCATCTCAACTGTGGACTGGAGCCTATCAATCTTCCGATTGGTGGCTTCCACAGTCCTCCTCATCTCAGCAAGGATCTCCACAGGATCCGAAGAGTCCGCACGAGGTGGTGGGGTGTTCTCACGAACTGACTCCACCTCGTCCTCAGATGAACCCTGATGGTATCTGGGTCCCGACATCCTGCATGTAAAACCAGACATCAATCTAACGTACCACTAACTATGCTACCCCAGACCCACACTCACTCTATGCAACTGGCTAAGGGCATCTAGGGTTTTGTTATCTGCTCTAAACTAGAACCTTCGCTCTGATACCACTTTAATCTGTCACGCCCCGACCCGGATCCCGGGTCGGGGGAACGTCAACAGATCAGCCGTATTCAAAAGGGCGACGAGCCCCATTCGAATTACATAAGGCCTAAGTGTAAACAAGCAAATAACAAACCATAATACAATCATACTCATGTTCAAAGGAACAAAGTGTCATAAGGGTCCATAGGCCCTATACAAAATCAGGTCCCCATACGGGTCCTATAAAATATCAGCTCTCAAAATAAAAAGGCAATTCAAGGAGACTCCCAGACCTCAATGGCTTCTATCACGATCTCCTCAGCAACTGCTCTCTAAACCTCAAGATCTGTAAGAGACAAAAAGAACAAATGCATGAGCTTTTGAATGGAAAGCTCAGTAAGTACCCCTACGGGGTCATAAAGACATATCATATCAACAAGTCAACTCACGGAAAACATCTCTAGGGGTCTACCACAACTAAAGACAACGGTGCGACCCCTATCAACCGAAACCCTCAGGCTCTGTGTTGAGTTTCGAAAGTAAAGCTCAAAGATCACCTCGGATCAATATAACCAGCTACTTGATGTAAACTCGACCCTCTGGCCGTTCGACCCTCCGATCGTAAGTCAGTAGTCCTACCTCTAATATGTATTAACACGGTCAGCATATCTTCCCCACTGACGGGTAAGACCACCAGAGAATTCGCCTCTCTGGCACGGTAAGCAGAAATGCTCGGGGGTCCTGTCCCTGAACATTTTCCTATCGGAGCCCCCACGCTCCACTAAATCCGGGCAGTAGACCACAACAAAACAGGGATACCAACATCTCGGAAACAACATACATGCTCAACAGGAATCTAAAATAGATAAGGACGCATGTATGACATCAATGAAGCATAAATCAACAAAGCATAATCAAGTCCAAAGAAACTCCGAAGAGTAGGTACTAGGCAAGTGTACTTACATCTTTCATGGACTAGAAACCCTCCTAGTCTCCTCCTGTTGTGTATCTAAGACTTCCCGAGAATATCTGATGACAGAGTTACTATTAGAGCCAATATTCTAGTAAAACCCGAGGTTTCTAGATGCTCATGTATCACTCTCGGTTCTGATGGGCCTTGGCCCACTAAATGGGTCCTATAGACCATCTACCTGGATATCGACCTATTTCCAAGGCCCTAGTTGACTTTCAAACCGCACTTGGTCAACTTTAGTCAACCCTAGTCAACCTTAGTCATTGTCTTTATCAGTTAATCAACCTAGATATTATTTATTTAAATACCTAGATACCCAAATGTCGGTTAATTCATTAAATCGATTTAATTAACTCCTTTCTCAATCTAATTAAATCATTAAAAACCAATTAATTTACCACACTCCCTTTGATTTATAGTGTAAATAATTGTCACACTCTTAGTCAATTCATTTCTAATTAGTTAATCACTAATCTTTGATTAACTGATTTAATTAAATAATTAACTTAATTATTTACCCGTTATTATTTTTATTTATTTATTTATTTTTTATTTTTTTTATATTCCTCTTCCCTACCGTCTCTCTCTCTCGATTTCTTCTCTCACGGCCGCAACCCATCGGAGCTCAGGGAGGTCGCCGGCGACCCTGCAGGCCACCGGAGCTCCACTTGCATCAAGCTTCGCTCAGCCAGGACCACCCGTAGAGGCTGCAGGTCCTGCTTTCCTCCACCGTGCTCAAGTCCTCGGCCGGCCACCTTCTTCATCTCCGATGAACTCCACCCGGCACACATGCATGCACACTACTTTAAGGACTCGGGAGGGAGAAGAAGCTTACCGGAATGGTCGTAGACGACAATCAGCACCTCCAGAGAGCCCCTCGGTGACGTTCAGCCGCGCTCTGATTTTCCGGCGAGCTCAAACCGCAACTCCTCTCTTCTAGTCATCCGAGACTCCTTCTCCGTCTGACGACCACTACTAAAGTTCCGAGAAGAGTGTGAGCTCGACAGGGAACTCCTTTCCCTTCTCCGTTCACTGACTCGTCGGAGTCTCTTCTCGCGGTAAACCGTGGTTTCCCACGAGCTCGATGCTCTACTTCGAGTTGTGGCCGCTCTTTTATAGACGGGGAGAAGAAGAAAAAGCGACAGAGGCGTTAGCTTGGCGTTCAAGGCAACAACGGCCGGCCTCTCCCATGCATAACGGCCATAGAAAACAGCTGGCCGGGCGGTGGCGTTGCCGGGCAGCTGAAGGAGAACCGCCATGCCTCGGGATTTGCACCCGTATGATGGACGTAGAAGATCATTAGATCATTTCTAACGATCAGGATCAAATCTGTAAGCCTCAGATCTTCCACTCAGCTGGACGAACGGTCTAGATGATATCGCGATCGACGGCCCTGTAAAACCCAAGAATTTTAGGGATTAAAATTTCTTTTTGGGTTTTATTTAATTGGAAAATGAGGAAAACCCCCGAGGTTTGATCAAAATGAAATTTTGATGGAGAAACAAATTTCTAAATTTTCTTTATTAAAGAAAATTCCCCAAACTTTTAATACATGGATTTGTATTTACTCCCTTTAATTAGTTGGTAATTAAACCAAGTAATAAGCTAAAACCCTAATTAGGGGTCAGAAGGGCCTTTTTGGTAATTATTAAAAGTTTCGAGGACTAGATGGAAATTTTCCTCTCTCACAGCAGAGGGACTTGGATGCGACCTAAATAATTCCAGGGGCTTCTGGTTAATTTGCCAGATAAAAACCCTTATACGAGCAAATGAGTGGCTGAGGTTGGAGGATCTGGGATTGGTGCTGATCAAGTGGAGTTATAGGGACATCCGTGATGCCACGTGGCCCATTGTGAAACGTCCGTCTTTTGGAGTGTTGGATGCGAGGGGGGAGATGAAGATCCAGCCGTTGATTTGTTTCAAATCTCAGCGCTTGATCTTAAGGTTGTTTGATCCTAGACAAATGATTAGAATCCGATCATTGGTCGGGATTCAATCTAGGACGTTGATCTTACTAGTGTCGAAACCGAGGCAGTTTAGATACCGTTAATGTTAATCAAGCGATCCTTGTCGTTACCCATCCCTAGGCAGGGGCTGCCGTTTCTCCACCGGCGAGAGCCGCCGCGCGCGCCGCCCCTTTCCCCGGACGTTACAAGCGGAAGAACCGCCTCGCCGAACGGAGAATAAAGGCGGGGGCGTTGGCGATCTGTTCGCCTTCCTTTCCCCTATAAAAACCCCACCCCAGCTCGTCCTGAAGCAGCGAGAAGAAGGAAACCAAGGAGGTCGCCGGGGAGGGTTGGCCGGAGAAGGGAAATTCGGCCACAGGGGGTCTCTGTCGCCATTTTCAGCACCAGGAGAACCGGGAGCAAGGTATGGACCGATTCCCACTTTCAATTTTGTATTTTTCGCATCCTAGCTAGGGTCTTGAACTCGACGGAGAGGATGAACGTTGACACGAGTGGGGAGGCTCAGGAAGAGGGTGTGGGAAGTCGCCGGTGTGCGCAAGAGGTAGCACCGGCCGAGAGGCTAAGCTTCGACGCCTACGAGAGACTGGCGGTGAGAGTCCTCAGGGCGAGAAGTTTGGTCCTTCCGGCGAGCTTCTCCGGTGGGGCTCGGCCGTGAGAGAAGGGGGAAGATAATTAATTAATTAAAATAATTAATTAGTTTGTTGTTTAATCTTTTGGTTAATGGTTAATTAATCAAGCAAAATAATTGATTTTAACTTTGGTAGTGTGACAACTTATTAGATTGATTAATTATCTAGTATGATTAAAATAATAATTGGAACTATAGTGTGACAATTATTTGATTAATTATTTTGTATAGTTAAAATAATGTGACTTTATAAGTGTGACAGATAATTAATTAATCGTATTGCATAGTTAAATAACTATATGGGCCTTTGGTAATGTGACATAATTTGATTAATAAAGAAGATTTAAGGATCTTGATAAGATTTTCAATCTTGGTAGTGTGACAAAATATTAGAATAATTCATTATATGGTATGATTATTTTATGTGATAAGATTAAGTTGATTAGTTATCTTGCATGATTAAAATTATTTAGTAAGGCTACTAAATATTTTAATGAGATTTTTTTAAAACTTTGGTGGTGTGAAAAAATTGAACTAATCAAGTTAATTGGCTAAGGTTAGTCAAGTAACAAAGAGGGATTGGGTTGAATCCAAGCTGGTTAAATTAATTTGATTTAATCGAATGACTTGGGTTGGTCCAGTAGCAAAGTGGTTTAATCCAAATTTAAGTTAATCAATGACTTGATTAAGCTTGACATTGGACTTGAATAAATGGGTTAGGTTAACCCATTAATTGGATTAATTTGTGAATTAGTTAAATGAAACTTGGTCAAGTTAACTTAGTTATGAAGTTGAAAGGTTGGAAATATTTGGGTGTTGTCTTTGGGGTTTATGAGGGAGGTTTGGAATGGGAAGGGTGCCATGGGGTTATGAATTTGAAATGTTGGAATTATTTGGGTGTTATCTTGGGATTTATGAGGGAGGTTTAGAATGTGAAGAGTTGTAGAGGTTACACTTGTGATGCCTATATAAAGCATGTAATCTTGAAGCTTGGCATAGAGCAATAGAAAGTTTGAGAAAGTTTATGGGCCATTGGGAATCAAGAAAAGAGGTGAGAAGAAGGAAGAAAAGAGAAGAAAGCTTGAGAGACTAGGAATTTCTTTTCAAAGGAGTGTTGAGCATGCTCTATTTTCATTGCCATTCCAACCATTTTCACCGTTGGATCGTGCTGATTTTTGGTGAGATTGTTCTCGACTCCTTATTCTTCAATTTGAACGGTTAAGATTGTTTTTGGTGTCCGGTAGAGTAGATTTCTGGGGTGTGAAACAGAGCCTATCACTGCTGATTTCCTGCACCGACCAGTTTCATCATCTGCTTCAATCGGATAATCATTTCTAGTCTGATCGAGCTGATTTTTAGTGAGCATAGTGAAGACTTGTCCTGACCCAATCTGAACGGTGGAGATCTCGTTTGGACGGTCGGTTTGTTTTCAGTGTCTGTCGACATTTATACTCGGTGAGTTTCTCTAAATTCCTGCATCTTAGCTGTGAGTGGTGATAAATATGAGGATTCATATATGCATGCATGCATTGGTTATAAGGATAAATGGGGGAAAGAATGAGTAAAGAATTGGTCCAAGGGTTGGAGTTTGATCTCCATGGGTGGTTTCATGAATTGAATTTATATACATGATCATGAGAAGTGTAAATCCAATCTATGAAGTTAATTAAACTAAAATGACTTGGTTGAAAGTTAAAAGATTGGGTTCAATTGGATTTAATCATTTGGAAATTGAACTTGGGTTGGTCTAACCAAATAGGCCTTAATATAAATTATTAACTTAAATGAGTAGGTTAGTTTGTTAGTCGACAAAAATGTGTTAAGATAAGGTGAACCCAATTAGTCTAATCAAAATGACTAACATGACCTAGATCAAATGTCGATTATATTCGATTAATCGAATAAGCATATTGAATGAGACTAAGTGAAACAAGTTGGTTTTGGTCAAGTGGATCAAATGGGTTAGGTTCAATCCGATAATTGAACCAATTGAAAGGGGTGACCAAAAAAAAAGATGGTTAGGTCAAGGGACTAACCAAACTAAGAAGATTAATTAGATTAATTAGTCAAGATCCCTAAGTCAAGTTATGGACCAATAAAAGTAGGAATTCGGTCCAATATTGTAAAGGCCCAATGGGCTGGGCTCAACTGGTTTAATCAAACCAGTTTTGTTATTAGACAATAACAAAGAAATAAAAGGTAGGATAAAGGGATGTTGGTAGGGGGGAACTGAGCCCTAAGTCACTCAAGTAGTAGGGCAGGACCTTAAACCCTTGGATCATAGCCACTCAAATGACAGAATGCCCTTTCCTAGTTAAAAAGGGCTAAGGTCAAGCTAGATTGTGTAATAGGCTTGAAATGGGCCGAATTCAACTAAAATGACAAGAGGTGACCAAGTAGGGTCTAGACTCAGCAAGTAGAGTAAGGTTGACTAGGTTTGACGAAGATAGGGACTTAGTCAACTAAAGAACGTGGGATAAGGATTAGTAACTCGAGAGATGGTCTTAAGGACCCGTTAGTGGGCTTAGGCCCAACAAGAATGAGAGTCATGCATGTGCAACTAGTAACACAGGGTTTTTATTAGAATTTTACCTCTAATAGAAACTCTATCTGTTAGATACTCTCGGGGAGTCCAAGAGGCATTTCAAAAGGTAACTAGGAGGGCTTCGAGTTCCAATGAGAGGTAAGTACTTTTGCCTACTACCCCACTCTACGGAGTGTTCTTGACTTTTGTTATGTCTGTTCTTGTAAGTGCTCTTGCCTAGTTCCCTTATTTATTGGCTAGTTGTTTTCTTGATTTAATGTATGCTATTTGTTAGCATGTCTTTTGTTTGGTACCTGATATTCTTGGATGCACGCACATACATATTCTTTTGATGTCTTTCTTGGTATGTGTGTGATTGGTGTGCTAGAGGTAGTGTTAACTGATCACGAGGATCCGTTGATCGGCACGTGGCCGTGGAAACACGTGAGCCTGTGCTCCATCCGGATAGGAGTGCGTGGTTTCACTATCTTTTCGTTGATGCTCACTGAGCATACCAACCTATGACCGAGGCGATACTGTTGAGGTTCATGGTGCTTGTGTGCAGGCAGGGCAGGTATGCGTCAGAGGAGTATGCGTACTCATTGGTTATAGCCTCCTATTGTTTGGCACTTGACCATAGAGACACACGGTGCTTGTGTTGGTCGGGTGGGTGTGTGTAGGTTGAGTTTGTTCTACTGCCCGGACTCAGTGGAGCTAGGGAGTTCCGATAGGGGAATGTTCAGGGACAGGACCCCCTGGCGTTTCAGTCTGCCTTGCCAGAGAGGCAATTCTTTGGTGGTCTTACCAGTCAGTGGGCATGGTACACTGACCGTGTTAACACGTAGGAAAGGTAGTTCTACCGAATTGCGACCGGAGGGTCGAACGACCAAAAGGTCGTGCTTACAGCAAATAGCTGGCCATACTGGCCGGGGGTGATTCTTGAGTTTTCTTGAAACTCATCACAGGGGCTCGAGGGCTTACATTGTGGGTCATTACCTTTGGATTGTTTCTGGCAGACTCCTAGAGTTGTGTTTCTTGGTGTTATGACCTTATTATTTGACATATTACTCATTTATGTCTTGTGACTCCGCGGGGGTACTTACTGGGCTTTCCTTTCGAAAGCTCATGCGCTTGCTTCCCTTCTTTCTTTCTTTTTTCAGGTCCCGAGGAGTAGGTGACTCGGACTCGGGAGTTGAGCGAGGGGTTGGGCTGATTTTGTAGAGGTTCGAGAACCTCAGGTCACACTTGTTCTTGAGGTGGTGTTATTGTAGGACCCTTATAGGGCCTTGACCATGTGTAGGGTATGTAAACCCTTATTGATTTAGATTTTCGTTGTGACTCTGATATTATCTGATTATTAAATTTTGAGATATTTGTTATCTGCTATGATTTCCTTAGGCCTTGTATCCGAGTGGGGTTCGCCTCTACTTGGGTACGGCCGGTCTGTGCGCGCGCTCGAGGTCCCGGGATCCGGGTCGGGGCGTGACATGCCCGATGAGATTACTTTGCCTCGATCTTAAGATGATCTTAGGATCAACGACCCTAGCTTACCCGCACTATGAGATCACCTCCACCATCCCATCCATCTTTGCCTAGGATCCAAGCATGATGAGATGGATTTAACCTCAGCTCGATACGTGGCCCCACCGTGGCCATTATAATGCTCTGAGATTTGCTTCAATCTCAGATCATTTAATCCTGACCGTTGAACCGTTCGTATAGACATTTTATTCTGAAAAATTATCCAGATGTCCCTGAAACTATTTTAGGTCACACTCAGATCCCTCTTCAGAGACAGAGAACAATCCCTCAGCAGTCCCTAATATTTTTAAAATTACCAAACAGTCCTCCGAACTCTCCACTAACCCTAATTAGGGTTTTTAAACCATCTATCTCTCATTTTCCCTTCTTAATTACTGTTTAATTATCTAGGGAATTTATCTAACTAATAACCTTAATTTTAAAGAAATTTTAATACATTTTTTTATTTCAAAAAAAAATCCCTGGATTTTACATATACATATGTTTTTTTTTCTTTCATCTTTTTTTTGTGTGTGGGTCATATAGTTTAAACTTTGAATAAATGGCCTCATGTAGTGCAGATAGAAAAGAGGCTTTGATAAGATTAAGAAGAGCAAAGCTAAAGATTCACAGTCTAAACTAAAGGTAATTCATACAAATTGATCACATTCAAACTGCTAGGTTTTGTTTTTGACATTCCCTTACTTGCTTGTGCCCCCATATACATGCATGCTCCTTCTCTAGTAAATTTTCTATTATGAACTATACTGATTAGTATTAAAAAGTCTCCTTTCATACAATCTCAATGCTTGTATGTGTTTTGAACATGCATTATAATTAAGGATACCTACCAAAGAATTCAATATGGGTACATGTAATTTAGGGTGTGCATTTGGACTTTTCGGTAAATTTGGTTTAAAATTTTAGAAATCTGAAATATTTTATAACATGACCATGTATTTATTTTTAGAATATTGAAATATTTTTAAAAATCCGAGGGGCTACAGTTCCTCAGAGATGCTCTGGACAACAATGTCTGATACTTCCATTTTTTTTTTCACTGTCATTGAATGTCATTGAGCTCCACCAAATTTGAGATACAAGATTGTTTGTGAATAAGAAGTGTTAATGAGATAAAAATATGATTGAATATATATTTTTCCTTTTGATTTAACTTAGTTTGATTTATTTTTCCTGATGTTTCGTAAATGATGCAATCTTATGTTCTGTACTTCAAACATATATATATATATATATATATATATATATATATATATATATATATATATATATATATATATATATATATATAACCAATTATGATTTTGTTATAATAAAGATAAAAAAAGGTTGTTGTTCGTAAACATATGAAAATATTTATGAGTTGCACTTGCACTTAATAATGCATTGATTTTGGATTGCAAATGTCATTTTCAATGGTTAGTACATCATTAAGAACTAATGGAAATTTTTTATATGTACATTCATGTATAACTAAAAGATGTGAGTGATCTATTTGATGAGTAGAGAATTCATTTTATTTTTCTTTAGTTTTTGAATTCGCAGGAAATCGCTAAAAGTTAAATAATTTGATGAGATATTAGAGAAAATGAAATTTTATTTTGAGTGAGTTTTTTATAAAAAATAAAGAATCTAAATAGAAAACCATGAAATGCTTATTAGCATAATAATATGGTAGGGGCATTTTACTTTAATAAGCTGATCTCCAACTTGAATTAAATATAAACAAATCAAATGAAAGTAAAATTTGAAATTAATCTTCAGTTTGAATTCAAATCAAATGGAATAGAGCTTAGCTCAGCTTGATAACAACCCTATAAATCTGTGATGCATCATATATTACAAGTACAAACAAGCTGACAATGTTATTTCTATTAGATAAAGCAATTTTTTATACAAATAATAAAGGAAAGAAGGAACTTAATTTACCAATTTTAAACTACCACATGCAATTTTCATGTTCATCCAATTGAACTTTTTTCATGTTTTTTCTTTTTTTATGCTTTGTTGTGAATATATGAATACCTTAGAATTAATGACTTACTCTTTGATTACTTTAATTTCGGACAAATTTTCCTGTATGATTACTTTATTCATTTTGTTTTTTCTTTTTTTAGTACACCTTAAGATGATGAATACCCCTGATAGATTTTGGATGTATGCTCGACGATATGAACCCCGACTTTTATGTTGGTGTTGAACAATTCCTCGAATTTTCATGTAGTCATCCAAGATTCATGGATGGGCCGAACATAAGGTGCCCATGTAGAAAATGCACGAACCGCGCATATAAGCATCCAGAGGAAGTAAGGATGCATCTAGTAAGGAAGGGTTTTGTTGCAAATTATTTTGAGTGGCGGTGTCATGGAGAACCAACCACTTTATCATCAAGTTCACTCTTCCAAACTAATGAATTCGTTGAGGAAGAGTTGCCGGAGATGAATCCATATAGACGAATGGTGTTAGATGCAGCTGGTCCTTCTTTTAATGATCAAACATCAGCCTCAACGCAAGACCAAGCTATCGTTGCAACATCACCAATATATAACCAAATGAAGGAATCTCCAAATCCTCAAGCAGAACAATTTTACTCAATGTTGAATGCAGTGGATGAGGAATTGTACCCTGGTTGTGACAATCATTCTGTATTATCAGCGGTCGCTCGGATGTTGAACATAAAATCTGAGCATCATCTATCAGAAAAGTGTTATGATCTGATCTGTCAATTAATGCGCGAGGCTTTACCCAAAGGAAACAAGATGGTAGAAAGTTTTTATGAGACGAAGAAACTTGTTAAGGGCTTAGGATTGCCTTACGAGGAAATTGATTGTTGCAAGCTTGGTTGCATGATCTATTGGGGTGTAGACAATGATCTTACAAGTTGCAAATATTGTGGGAACGACAGATACAAAAGAAGAAGAGGATTTGGAAAGCACAAAAATGTGGCTTACAAGGAAATGTTTTATTTTCCACTTACTGACTGGTTGTGTAGGTTGTATGCATCTGAATCAATAGCAGAGTCGATGAGATGACATGCTGAGCATATTACAAATCCGTGTGAAATGTCTCATCCATCAGATGCAGTAGCATGGAAGTATTTCAATGAAATTCACCAAGATTTTGCCAATAAGACTAGAAATGTAAGGTTGGGATTGTGTATTGATCATTTTCAACCATTTGGTCAATCGGGACAACAATATTCATCATGGCCTGTTATAGTGACACCATACAATTTGCCTCCATCTATGTGCATGAAGGAGGCCTACATGTTTTCGACAGTAATTGTGCCCGGTCCACATAACCCTAAGACAAAAAATTGATGTGTATTTGCAGCCGTTGATTGCAGAATTGAATCAGCTTTGGAAGGAAGGGGTGCATACATATGATGTGTCCAGAAAATAAAATTTCCAAATGCATGCGGCACTTCTTTGGACTATTAGTGACTTCCCAACGTACTCAATGTTGTCTGGGTGGAGTACATCTGGTAAAATGGCATGTCCATACTGCATGGAATATTCCAAGGGATTTACTTTGTCTAATGGGAAGAAATGTTCATGGTTTGATAATCATAGAAAATTCCTACTTGTTAATCACCCGTTCAGAAGAAATCGAAGGAATTTTCGTAAGGGGAAGACCGAGACATCTGCACCTCCACTCATTCGGATAGGTCAGGAAGTTATCAATGATATTGACACTAAAGGTTTCCTGAAAGTGACAGAGCCTAGTTCTACTGAAGTTAATGCTCGACTAGGTAAGTTATATGGATGGAGGAAAAGAAGCATTTTTGGTATTTACCTTATTGGTCAACTAATCTAATTAGACATAATTTGGATGTAATGCACATTGAGAAGAATGTGTTTCACAATATTTTCAACACGGTAATGAATGTCAAAGAGAAGACAAAGGACAACGCACAGGAAAGACAAGACATGAGCAATATATGTAGCAGGCCTGAGTTGGAAATAAATACACAAACGGGTAAGTTCCCCAAAGCTTGCTTCACCTTGGAAAAGGAGGAGCGAAAGGTATTGCTAGAGTGGCTAAAGAGCTTGAAGTTCCCTGATGGACATGTTTCCAATATGGGTCGATGTGTTGATATGAACAAGTATAAGTTATTTGGGGTGAAAAGTCATGATTGTCATGTGTTCATGCAACGCTTGTTTCCTGTTGCATTTTGAGAGTTGCTTCCAACCAATGTATGGCAAGAATTAGCCGAGTTAAGCTGGTTTTTTAAAGAACTAACATCGACAATAGTCAAAGTAGAGGAGATGGAGAGATTAGAGGTTCTTATCCTAATTATATTGTGCAAACTGGAAAAAAAATTTCTCCTGGTTTCTTTGATTCAATGGAACATCTTCCGATTCACCTCCTATATGAAGCACGAATTGCTGGGCCTATGCAATATAGATGGATGCATCCTTTTGAAAGGTAAATTCTACAACCTTATAATGTTTGCTTTTAAAAATAAGTGCACATATTGGCGATGTTGTTAATGTGGTTCCACCATATTTTTATTTATGGCAGTAATGTAGGTACCTTAGACATCTTAAAAAGAATGTAAAGAACAAGGCACAAGTCGAAGGATCAATCGCGAATGCTTACATAGTTGAGAAGGCATCTAATTTTTGCAGTCATTATTTTGAGCCACATGTAATGTGTAGAAATCGAGATATTCCTCGAAACGATGATGGAGGAGAGGATGACACATCTGAGGCAGCTCTTTTGATCTTTACACATCCTTGTCGATTTTATGGCAAACCGAAGAAGCGGTTGTTAATGGATAAGGAATATAGGGCTGCACATACATACATACCTTTGAATTGTGATGAGGTTTCGCCTTATGTTAGGTAAGATTGACTTGTCTAATATAAGTGATATACTGACATTGTGTAGATAATGATTATGTATGATTTGATAAATGCAGCATGTTTGTGGACCAGCTAAGGCAGATCACAACCAATATAAGCAATATGCAAATAGATCAAGAGCTTGATAATCATTTTGCTAGATGGTTCCAACAATATGTAAGTTAAACTGAATTTAGCATAAAAGTAAGTGAAATTTTGATGAGGAAAAGTTGATGTGTTAATAATAATAAACTAATTGTTTTTGCGCGTTTTAAATTATAGATGCAAGCTAATCCGATGGAGAATATCATACTACGACAACTTTCACAAGGACCGTTAAGATCAATTCAATCATACAGTGTATATTTTGTGAACGGCTACAAATTTCATACAGAATCTCATGCTTCTGGATCTCGCTCAATGAATAGTGGCGTGTGTATTAAAGGAACAAACTATAGTGATAACAATGGCGACTTCTATGGTTGTTTACAAGAAATATTGCTGTTAGAGTATCTAGGATTACCAATCAAGAGGGTTACGTTATTCAACTGCAAATGGTATGATCCTAGTCCAAATATCGGGACTAGATTACATGCGCAGTACAAGTTGGTTGATGTCAACGTACGACGCAAGTACACTAAGTACGAGCCATTTGTGTTAGCAATGCAAGCAACACAGGTATATTATATATCATATCCAAGCATGAGAAGGGGTAACAATTATTGGTTGGCGGTTTGCAAGGTAGGTCCAAGATCGGTGTTCGAATCACCTAAAGAGGCTAAAAATTTAAAAGTGGCATTTCAAGAAGATGTAGTTGAATCACATGAAATTGATGTTAGTCTTATGAATGAGGATGTTCAAAACCTGAATCATCCAAGTGGTGACATTATAGAACTCGAGGAAGATGAAGATAGTGAACAAGCAGAAGAACCGGAATGGGAATCCTCGTCAGGGGACGAAACTGATGAGGATGATGATGATTCATCCAGGGAAAAAAGTGATAGTGAATAGGCTTATATAATGCTTCTTTTATTTCCTAGTAAGGGTGTTTGTTTTTCTTTTTTGTATAATTGAAAAAGACAACTCTGGTCTGTTGAGTTGTAAGACTTTCCATATTTAAGGCAATGTTTTTGACTATACTAATTTGTTGTGAGTGCCTTACCACATTAAGAATTGTTGTGAATGCTTTACCACATTAAGAATTATTGTGGAGATACCAGTAAGAATTATTGTCCATATATTTATTAACCTCATCAACAATTTAGTAAATGTGTTTGTTTTCATGTTTGTTTTTATGTACTTGTAGAAAATGGTGTGTGTTATTTCATAATGAGTTTCATGAATAATAATAAAATTTATTTTTTATTTCATTTTCGTCGATATGGCGCAAGGACGAGGCATTATGGGTGGAGCTGGTCGTATTACTGGAGCGAGGGGATAAGGTGCAGGACATGATCAACTACCACCCACTCCGAGTGCATCACCATGTCTTCCTACTATTGCACCACCAGAACAACAACAACCATAGGTGATGCGTTTGGTACAAGTTTAATCAGTTGCTTCAACAAATGTTCATTCTTTACCATCTGAGGATGCGCCGAATATTGGATTATTCCAGTATAGTGATTCTCCAGCACAAACAAGTGTTAATGGGGAAGGACATCCAGTACTTGCTGACCCCTCTTGGCACAAATCGTAGGCAGATCATAGTGGATCACGGGATGTGAGTATACAAAAATACTTTTACTTCTTTGTTGGTACATATTATTTTTCCCAGTTTGGTTTTGTATACTTATTGATGCACATTCTTCTTTTTCAGTTTGTCTCCATCAGCCGAATGTTCTCGCCGAATTCGATCCATATTTCAGGAGAGATTTGATGAAGAAGGGGCTAGGTGGGTGTTGGTCTCCAATGAGACTAAAGAGTTTTACTTCGAGGAGTTCAAGGTAAGCCTAAGTTGCTATTAGGAAATTATGATTGTTCTATGTGTGAACTTGGTTGTATCATATAACCTTATTTGCTATGATGCAGAAATACTTTTACTTGGATGCAGCAATTGACCACCTGGTCAAAGAGGCTTGACTGACAAAGACATCGACATGATATTCAGATATGATTTGTAAATTAAAGCTGAAGTCTAACCGACCGGCATATGTTCCCCAATCGGTGTGAACAAAGTGGAAAGAGGCCTGGAGGGAACCTGAAATTGTGTATACTTATTATTTGAGTATATTTTGTTCAATTGACCTATATCAATGTTGTTATGTAGGAGAAACAATATAACCGTCCCCCGACGCCCTTTGAGGTTAGGCACACACACACAAAGAATGGGGATGGTGAAATATTTACAAGTGACAAAGTTCATACTGTTCGTGTGAGTTGTTATTTCTTATACAAGTTTGACTTATTGGTGTTAAGTGTATGGTTATGTCAGATTGAGTTAATTATTACATTCTTCTCTTAGGATCGATACATTGCTTTGGTGGAGGAGAGAAACAGTTCGGGGGGGATAGTGGATGAAAATAGCTTATATTATGAGGCTGCAGGTGGGATAAAGAAGAAGAAGATATTTGGTATGGGAACACAGGTGAGCGTCTACTACGATAATGCATCTTCTTCTGCATGTCGTGCATCTAACGCACATAATGTTAGAGAGGTCAACCAACAGGTGCAAGCTGCTATCTCATCCATAGAGCAAAAGATGGATGTGCTCTATGGATGAGATGGTTGAGGAGAGGATGCAGCGGCGTGACATGGAGATTCGGGCATCTCTTACAGATAAGATTCGGGCATCTGTTACAGCGGAGGTTCGAGCATCTGTTACTGTAACATCCGCCCCAAAATAAATAAGAATTTTTATTTATTTATTTCCAGAATTTATTAAATAGTAATTTAATATGGTAAGTGATGAAATTTGGGGAAAAATTATAAAGGTCTTATTAATCCAGATTTAATTAAGTACTAATTAAATCAGATTAATTATTGAGAAAGTTATGAACTTGTATTTAAATGATTAAAATGGAAAGAAGGTTTATATGCAAAAATGGGGTTGATTGGAAACCTAAGTAAATTAATAAACCAAGTGTGACAAAAGGAGAGAAATAAAACATAGGACTAAATTGCAATTGAAATAACTTTGATTCATCATGAGATTTTATAAGAATTCAAGGGGGTGAATGAAAAGAATTTTAATTATAAGATTAAATGAGGTAATGAAGCTTGAGAGGCAAAATGACCATTTTGCCTCTCAAGCCAACAGTTAACAATTTAAGTCAAATGAGAGAATGAAAAGTTTCATTTCTCTCTCTCACTCCCTCCTACTCTCACGGGCAAGAGCATAGAAATACTGTAGCACATTGAGGATTTTGGAGGAATACTCATCAATCCTTTACATTAAGCTTGATTTGAAGGTAAGGGTTGGTTGAGTAGTGGATTTAATTCACTTGATCTCCATTTGGAGTCTAATATGCATGATTATGAACTTTAATCCATTCATTAGGGCTTGGAGAAGAAAATCGAAGGAAATCGAGGTAAAGCTCGGGAATACGAAATTTGGAGTTTGAATCTTCAAGAGGTAAGCTCAATACTAAGTTCGAAGCATTTGGATGATTTCAAGTTGAGTATTCATGCATTTTATGTCATAGGTTCATCAATTGATGAATGTGACCCATTCATGGGATTTCAATGGATGAAATCATGTATAAATGGGTGAAAATGGGTGTAGAACAATATATGAGGAGTTTGGGATTGAATTATAGATTGTAGAGCTTGATTTGGGAGAAGGAATTCTCGGATTTACTGTAGCACTGCAGATTTTCATGGGTTTTCAATTGATAAAGTTGAACTCTTACTCTCTTCGTGGTATATTAAGGACTATGGCAAGTATGAAACCTATTGAGCTTCATAGAACCCTTGGATGATAAATTGGGCCTACATGATTTTTATTCCATGGATTTTTATTTGATTCATCTCCCATGTTCCCATGGCTAGTAAGGGAATTCAAGTTAATAGTTCATGGTGAGTTTTGTTATGAGCATGGTTAATGCTCTTCATGATTTTCCTTAAATTCTAGTTGTTGTATGATGGACATGCTTGTGTATGAATTGATGAATATATAAGTTATGGAAGTTACGTATAATGGATGGATGTTTGTATAGGAATTAAAGCCCTAAATACAAAGCAAACTCTGTCGAATTTTCTATTGAAACCATGTATCACAAATCCTTGTTGCAATATTTGTAGAAATACTTAAATAAACTAGCTAATCAAAAGACAGTTCTGTTAATCATGTGTTTGATATAATGTTTCCAAGGTTAAGTTAGATAATGAGGAAGCTTGACAAATTGGTTTGATAGTGTGCATACTTTTATGATTGCAAGATCAAGGAAATTGTGATGAATGTGTTGTTGTATTCAGAATAAACATGCCTATGTATTGTTTGAGAAATGCAAGTATTGGATTCCAAGTTTAGAAATTTATTGAAGCGAATTGAACTCCAAGTAAAAGGAATTTGCATGAATTACTGTAGCACTGCAGAACATGGATTTCTGTTCATTTTTTTAAGGGCCTTATAAGAGATGATATTGAGCCCAATTATGATGGAAATGAAAGAAAATATTATGAATATAATATACCTGGAGATTGGAATGGAACGGTGAAGGTTTGGAGCTTCAATTTGAAGTTCCAAGTTCATGTTTTATGTGGTTACTGTAGCTGCCGAATGAAGAGTGAACTATAGCTCAAATGATTTCAAAAAGACTCGGAATTTGATTCCGATCGTCCCGATAGTTCGGGTGTATATTTAAACTAGTAAAAATGGTGCGGGTAGGTATCTGAGAGCCCGGATCCATCGGTTACGAATTTAAAAGACGACATTTCGATAAATTCACAAGTAGGGTGATTTAATGCATGTAATGCATTCCTTTTGATATGAAATGTTATGTGACGAACATTTACCATGTTTAGGACGTGGTGAGGTGATTGAGGACCTCAATGGAAGGCTCGGACCCGAGTAGGTCCTGGAGGTGAATAAGGTAGGATGTCGCACGGGTACTGTGAGTATTTCTAACTCATAGTATTCTATTGATTTCTGTTGTTATTGTGCTAGATAGAGGTTGGAGTCCATCCTTTGATTCCTGCTTTGTCTGTTGACATGTTATGCTTGTTGCATTTGTCTGAGCTTGTATGTTCCGATATGATCTGCTTTGTGGGAGTACCCCTTGACATTTTTCTTGTGTTGTTGTGGGATGGCCAGGACGTGGTACTCCTTGGCATATGGCCAGTGGGAGTGATACTCCATGGCATATGGCCAGTGGAGTACCCTCTGGCATCCTACTTGCACCTGGGATGGTCAAGGGGGATGGTACCCCATAGCAGTTTCTTGATTTTCTATCCTTTGCATTGATTATTCCTTCCTTCTACCTTGCTTTTGATTTCGTACTCTTATTTCCTTGAGATGTTTCCAATACATATTCGAGATGGGTTTTCTCATATGTATCGGCTTTACGCCTCGAGGAGATATTTGTTTTCATGCTTTTATATACGTATTTGAGTTGAGACGTTCCTTAATAAGTATTGGCTTCCGATCTCGAGGAGATCACTGATTATTATATATTCGAGATGTTGCTGCCTTGGATATATAGATATACCTGTAGTTAGGTATTCGTACTAGCAATCTCTTACTTACAGGCATGATACATCGGACGGATGCCCCGGCAGAGGGTGTATAATATCTGGCCATGAGACCCCGGCAGAGGGTGTATAATATCTGGCCACGAGCACTTGGTGCTCCATCGGACGGAGGCCCCGGAAGAGGGTGTATAATATCCGCCACCGGCTTCGAGAGCGGTATTTTCTGGCCATGTGCACATGATTATTATAGCGCTATTCGGCTTAGGCCGAAGACGATGCTGATGGCGTCGTTGATGTCGTAGACATCTTAGTATCTGTTTACACCCAAAAAAAAAAAAATGATGATGATTATGAAATTTTTGAGGGTTATATAACCAAATTTCCCTTAAAATAAAAAAAATATCCTGCGATATCCTGAGGCAAGTCGACGACACATATCCCAAGGCAGGACAAGGATACAAATCCCAAAATAGCTTGAGAACCGATCTCGAGACGATTCAAAGGAACAAATCCCAAGAAAATTGAAGGGCACAAATCCCGAGGAAAATCCCAAGAAAGGCAAATAAAAAAATGGAATATATATATTATCCATCATGCCAGATTAAACAAAAAAAGTTTGATTGCCTTGAGGATAAAATCAAGCCAGTGTTAATTAAAAATGGGGTTTGATTTGGATAAGATCAAGGAGGTTAATTCAAAATTTAAAGCAAAAAAATATATAGTATATATCTAATTGCTCTCGGTTTATCTCCATCCGGTGAAGATTAATTTAAATTTTTTTTAAAAAAATAAGAAAGTTTATCTCATTCTATGATAATTTAAATTTTGAAATAAAAATATATTTGATATTATCCGAACCAGGATGATAATATAAATTTTTAGATGAAAATAGGATCATGATCTTCGATCTATAAATAAAAGACCGGATGAGAGGCAGAAGGGAGGAGATTGTTCTTCTCCCCCGTCGATCAAGCAGCCGGCCTCCCTTGTGGAGGCCATCGCCGCCAATCACCAAGCTCTGGTCTCCCTTGTGGAGACCGTCGTTGCCGCCAGATCTCACTACCGCCGGCCTCCCGTGTGGATGCTCGGCACCGCCATGCCTGTTGACCTCTAGATCTCACTGCCGCCAGCCTCCCGTGTGGATGCCCGGCATTGCCATGTCCCGTTGCCGCTAGATCCCACTGCCGTCGGCCTCCCTTGTGGATGCCCGACGCCTCCATGTCCCGCCGCTGGCCTCCCTTGTGGATGCATGGCATCGCTGGATCCCACCACCACTGGCCTCCCTTGCGGACGCCGCTGCCAACAATCATCAAGGCTCCATGCTCCCTTGTGGACCTTGCTTATGTTGCCCGAAAGTGACAAAGACGGTGGTGGAGAAGAGAGATATATCTGATGTCTCTTTGTCATTGCCAAAAGTGAGTTAATCCCTATTTGCAGCACGCTTGACCTCTATGATCACTCCTCCACTAGAAGTGAAAAGCCTGCATATATTTATATACAATATATATGATAGTCTCCTCCGCATTCAAGCAAAACGGGCAGAGGTGTTCATCGACCCGAGCCAACTCCGGCTGAAAGACGAGTTTCTCCAGCAAGGCCGACGGTGAGAACATCAGCAAGAGTATGTTTTCATCGGAAGAAGACGGAGGAAATCTTGTAACATAGGAGGGCGTTGATGTTGCTGTAAAAGATTAGAACGAAGATGATGATGGGAAGTAAACTTACATTTCAATGCTTTCCTAATGAAATAATTTATAAAATAGAAGAGGTTGCTAAACCTCTGGGTTTCAATGTAAATGGATGCAAATGTTTTAACTCACAAGGTCTCTTATGCTAAAAATTTGGTATGCATATGAATCTCTCGATGAAATGTCTAGAAGAGGTCATGCGGCCTGACATCAATATAATGGCACAATGATTGGGCAACAATGAAGAGCTTACAGTTTCTGATAACAATGCTCAAGCAAACTAATGCCAAGGAACATTCTTTTAAATTCAAATGCATTGTTTGATGGCCTACAAGAAAGCTTAATAAACTGATCAGTATTGAAGAGGCAAATCTCTTTCTATGGAGTACAGATTCTTCAAATAAAATATCCAAATTAATATACCTTTGGTGATTCACGTCTCAAGGTTGGGATTTGTTGAACACTGACATAAAAAAAATCTTGCAAGTACCTGTTGATACTTATTGCAAGCATGTCTATGTCACAATGTGATGGTGTGTGATGATGCTGAATTTGTGTAATTGTATATCACAAAACGCTCCAAATAAGAAAATTCATGGCAACATTGTATTTCGGGCTACACAGAGACCCGAGTTGGTCTTCTCATGTTATTCTCTGAATGATCATCCAGAAGACGCTTTGAGATGCTGTGAGGTGTTATCAGTGCCATGACAACAAAATAGGCCGCTGCTACAGACTCTGAAGTGCTGCAAGGATGGCTGCTGAAAATTGCTGACGCGAATTGATTGCTGCAGAAACAAAAGAAAACTGTTGCTGCTGCAGATTGCTGCAAATTACTGTTATAAAAGGTCATTTTCAAAAATTCATAACTCCAGCCAGAGAACCCCGATTGAGGCGCGATCTGCGGCGCTGGAAACTAGACATCCAGATCTTCAACAATCATATACAGCACAGATACTTTTGGCAGACCGGTCAGTGCGTACTTTGATGGGGAAAAAGGGTGATCTTTGTAGTCCGACAGATTAATTCCTGAAGTTCTGTCTGATTGCCCATTTTCAAAAATTCATAACTCCAGCCAGAGAACCCCGATTGAGGCACAATTGTGGCGTTGGAAACTAGATACCCGGATCTTCAACAGTCATATACAACACAGACTCGTTCGGTGGCCCGATCGGCGCAGATTTTGATAAATAAAAGGGTAAATTTCAGCAATCTTGCTACCAGCCATGCTGATCGCCCATTTTCAAAAATTCATAACTCCGGCCAGAAAATTCCGATCGAGATGAGATCTATGGCGTTGGAAATTAGACATCTGGGTCTTCAATATTCATATTCAGAGAAGATCCTTTCGGTGGCCCGATCGGCGCAGATTTTGATAAATAAAAGGGTAAATTTCAGCAATCCTGCTACCAGCCATGCTGATCGCCCATTTTCAAAAATTCATAACTCAGGCCAGAAAATTCCGATCGAGATGAGATCTGTGGCGTCGGAAATTAGATATCTGGATCTCCAACAGTCATATGACAGACCCCTTTGGCCCGGTCAGTAGATTTTGATAGATAAAAGGGTTGATTCTAGCATTTCTGTCGCCGACAATGCTGAAGATCTATTTTCAAAAATTCATAATTCCTGCCTGGAAACTCCAGTGGGAGTGAAATCTATGGTGATGAAAACTAGATACCAAAATCTTCAACAGTCATATATAGCACAGGCCCTTTTGGTGGCTCGGGTAGTGCATATTTTGGTGGAGAAAAAGCCTAATCCCTACTGTCTAGCCAGCTCAACCACTTCTTGTTCAAACGCAGACAACTTTCGCTGGAGAACTCCGATCAAGACAAAATTGGCGGCATTGGAATTTAAGCTTCCTGATCTCTCCAACCATATATAATGCAACTCCTAAGGGCGGCTCAATTAGACGCAGTTCTTGATGAAAAGGGAGTTAATTGGCGACCTAAACCTCGGTCACAAATCTAAAATGCAAGGCAACCGGTGGATTATGGATCCCATATGGCGGGGCACAGATCCTGAGGCGGGGGCGGCGTCAAAAATAAACAAATAAATAAATATATCTATATATATATATATATATATTGATATGTAACAAATCATATTGCAATAAAATAAATTATTCTTTCTCATTCTCTCTACTTGTACTTTTGTCTCTTAATCGGAGGTTCCCAAGACATTGTCTGGGGTAATTAATAATAGGGGCTTGCCTCTATTAGGAATAAAAGAACCCACATAATAAAAAAAATGATATTTGTGCTTCGATATATCGCCTGGTGTCTCTTCACAGACACGATGCCATGCGGGTATTTTCGATCCCACAAATTCTGGCACGCCCGGTGGGGACTCATTCCTCCTCCCATCTTTGAGGCAAAAAGTACATGTAGAGACTTATGAATTTTGCTAGGCGACTTGCCGTTGGGCTCTATCATAAAGAGGAAGCTTCAAGTCGAATCCACCGAATAATGGTTTCCTGCACCTGACTAGTCAGGTTGATTGACTATTGAAGAGAGAAGAGAAAGCGTCAGCGGAGACTCTCGTAGCAAAAGATGTGCTCTACTCAAACAAGAGGTGCATACAAGATCTCTTCTGCAATTGGAAGTTCGGCATCCATAGAAGTCCTAAAAGTGCCATACCTTCCGCACATGGAACATTGTCCAAATATGCTTCTTTTGATTGATATGAAGATCTAATGGTCGAGAATCAAAGACTTTCATTTTGTAGGGGTTACCCCAGCCCAACTTGAGAGGGTACTTTCTACAGAAGAAGACAATGAGCGCATCTTCAAAAGGTTTGATAGAAGGGAACCTTCAAACCTACAAAAGGCTTGCAAAATCAAAAAAAAATAAAATAAAATAAATAAAAAATCAAAAAAAAAATCAAAAGAAAAAGAAAAAGAAAAGGAAAGAAAAGAAAATTTAAAAAAAAAAGAAGAAATATTCTCTAAAAGTCCACCTAGAATGAAGGTTTCAAATCATAAGTTGCACTCTGTCTTCCTTCAATATCTTAAAGCTATTGAAATAGGTTCTTTCAAACCCCTGGGGTTGGCGAGAATGAACTCAACTGCTGCGGAGTCATGACCTCAACCCGATGCATATAAAGGCCGTCGACCTCCAACATGTCACCATAACATGGGATGACGCTAAGTCAACTCTATCATCTGGATGGTCATTGATGCCCGAGGAGGCTCATCACACACACCATGCACAAGATGCCGCGTAAAGTGCAATGGAGTCCTAAAAGGACATAAAAGAAGAAGGATCAAGTCACGTGCCACACAGGGGGCAAAGGATGCGAATTGACCTTCAACAATAAAATGTTCCTAAAAGGAAAGATAGTAAAGCCCAAAGTCCTCCTTAAAGCATTTTCATGGATGCATAAGTTCATATCATCTGGATGGTCATTGAGGCACGAGGAGGCCCACATACATCATTCACAAAATCATAAGAGTCCTAAAAGGGCATAAAAGAAGAAGGATCAAGCCACGTACCACATAGAGGGCAACGAACGAGAGTTGAACCTCAACAACAAAATCTTCCCTCCAACCCAAAATCCTCCTTAAGGAAATTTCAACAAATGAAAACATGCAATATACCGTTGGCGGGTCTGTTGGCATATCAACTTGAAGACATAACCTAATCCCTCAACATAAAGAAAAGTTCAAGCTGGTGGAACAAAGAGGAACAAAGAGGAACCTCAGGAACCCCTGTCCTTGAACAGTATACAACCATGATCCGGCAAGTGATACAAACGAATGGTTGTTGTTGAATTGAGAAGTATCATTAAGGTGCACTCAAGTCATTTCAGATATGGTCACAGATGAAATATACATTTCTGATATAATTTGGGGGGATGAATGATGAAATCATAATATTTGACATCATAGTCATTTGAGAAAATAATGATGAAATGTGGCATATTATATCACGAAATAAAGAAATCTACGCAACAAAGCAGGGGATCCAGATGGTGGCTGGCGATCGCGATGGGACTCTCTTTTCTGCCGACGAGATAGAGCCGGTCTTTCCTTATGCAAAGCCGAGTATTAGAAGCCTGCTATCCAACACAGGGAAAGCAAAATTCTATATCAGCCCCCAGAGAAGAAAAGACATCACATCCAACATTAAATACGAGAAAGCAGAAAGTCATGAAAGGACTATAGATCCCGAAGGAACAACACCCTCAGCGATGAAGTGTGCATCCCGATGCAGTGAAGCACACATCTCGAAGCAGCACAGATCTCGGAGTGATGAAGGAACACACGTTTCGAGACAGCTGATAAAAATATAAATCCCAAACGACGAAGTGTGCATCTCGATGCAGTGAAGCACACATCTCGAAGCAGCACAGATCTCGGAGTGATGAAGGAACACACGTTTCGAGACAGCTGATGAAAATATAAATCCCAAACGACGAAGTGTGCATCTCGATGCAGTGAAGCACACATCTCGAAGCAGCACAGATCTCGGAGTGATGAAGGAACACACGTTTCGAGACTGCTGATGAAAATATGAATCCCAAGCGAGGAGGTGTGCATCCCGATGCAGTGAAGCACATATCTCAAAGCAGCACAGATCTCGGAGTGATGAAGGCACACACGTTTCGAGACAGCTGATGAAAATATAAATCCCAAACGACGAAGTGTGCATCTCGATGCAGTGAAGCACACATCTCGAAGCATCACAGATCAAGGAGTGATGAAAGAACACACGTTTCGAGACAGCTGATGAAAATATAAATCCCAAACGACGAAGTGTGCATCCCGATGCAGTGAAGCACACATCTCGAAGCAGCACAGATCTCAAGGTGATCATAAAACGCTCATCTCTAGACAGCTGATAAAAATACAAATCCCAAGCGAGGAAGTGTACATCCCGATGCAGTGAAGCACATATTCGAAGCAGTACAAATCTTGAGATAACGATTAAACACATATCTCAAAACAGCCAATAAAATCTCAAAATGGCACAAATCTTAAGACATGGTGAAACACACATCTCAGGATAGCCTATATATCCCAAAATGTCGCAAATCTTGAGACATAGTGAAACTCACATCTCAGGATAGCCTATAAATCCCCAAAATAGCACAAATCCTGAGGCATGGTGAAACTCACATCTCAGGATAGCCTATATATCCCAAAATGGCGCAAATCTTGAGACATACACATCTCAGGATAGCCTATATATCCCAAAATGACGCAAATCTTGAGGCATGTCGAAACACGCATCCCAAGATAGCCGATGAAAATATAAATCCCAAAACGACGCAAGTCTTAGGGCAGGGATGGAACACACCTCTCAAGACAGTCGATGAAAATACCAATCTTGAAGTAGCTACAAATCTCGAGGCGATGATAGAACTCACATCTCGAGGGGTAACTAATGAAATGCAAATCATACAAATTCAGTGATAAAGCGTGTATCCCAAGGCAGCAGAGCACGTATCTTGAAGCATCACAACTCTAGAGGGGGCAATCAAGCACGCATCTCGAAGTAGATGATGAAATACAAATATCGAAACAACCATGGATTTCGTGGCGACTATGGAGCACGAATCTCAAAATGGCTGATAAAAATATAAATTCCAAAATGGCACAAATCTTGAGGCATGGCGAAACACACATCTCAAGATGGCCGATGAAATTATAAATCCTTAAACGACACAAGTCTTGGGGCAGGGATGGAACACACCTCTCAAGACGGTCGATAAAAGTACAAATCTTGAAGTAGCCACAAATCTCGAGGTGCTGATGCAGCACGCATCTTGAGGTGGTGATAATTCCTAAAGCAAAAAATATATATCCCCAAAAACAAATGCAAATCTCAAAGCGATGAAGTGTGCTTCCCGAGGCAACGAAGCACATATATCAAAACATCCCAAATCTTAAGGTGATTGAAACACAAATCCTGATGCTTCCTGAGAGTACAAAACCCAAGGTGGGTAAAGGATAAAAATCTTGAGGTGGCTTTCCAAAGCGCATTTGATATCACTTCAAGAGCTAATGAAAAAGTTGGACAAAACTAGTCTAAAGGTGTTACGCGACTTTCAAATAGAAAGTCCAAAAATGATAGAAGACATCAAAGTTTATTATGAAGCTCCATAAACCTTTTAGAAGGATGGGGGCAAGCTGCGATGCATATGAAATCAAAAGAAAATGGGATATGACACATATAAAAGGAAAAAAATATTTTCTGAAAATAAATATAAAAATGGAAATCTTCACTTGGGTTCTCAACCACTCATGTGATGAGATCACCAAGAAAATTTGAAATTTTAAACCTATATCCTCTATTAATAAGGTAAGGTATAATATGACTCTTGAAATTTCACATACTTCCGATATGGAACCGAGATTTCAATGGGGAAATATGGAGTGTCAAACCTGTATCCTCCATTAATGAGGTCAGGTAAAATATGACGCTTCTAAAAAATGATAAAATCTTCATTTGGGTTCTCAAACATATAATGAGATCACTAGATATATGAAATGTCAAACTTGGGTTCTCAAACATATAATGAGATCACCAAGATATATGAAATGTCAAACTTGGGTTCTCAAACATATAATGAGATCACCAAGATATATGAAATGTTAAACTTGGGTTCTCACACTCATATAATGAGATTACCAAGGAAATATGAAACGTCAAACTTGTATCCTCTAGCAATAAGGTCAGGTAAAAAAATGACGCTTCTAAAAATGATGAAATACAAATTCTTCACTTGGGTTCTCATACACTCATCTGATGAGATTACCAAGGAAATATGAAATATCAAAACTTGTACCCTCCATCAATGAGGTCAGGTGAAAATATAACACTGGAAGTTTCACATACTCCAAAAATGGAATTGAGATTTCTAAAAATGATGAAATGAAAAGGTGCTCCCTTGGTTTCTCAAATACTTATATGATGAGATAACCAAGAAATATGAAATTTTAAACTTGTATTCTCGGTTGATGAAGTCAAGAGGAAACACATATTTGGAGGCTCGCAACTCACTACCAAATAAGTTGAAGGAGACTCCAAAATATATAAGCCTGACCTCTCGCGTGTTGTAAGACGGTCAGAGCTTTAAATGGAGAAGCCGATTCTTTGGCAAGAATAGTGAAAGAACTGGCAAATCAAATCTATGAAGAAATTCAAATCAATAGAAGACCCATAAGTACAATCCTCGATGATGTCGAAGAGGAAAGTGCTGGGGACAAAGTGGAAGTCTTCACCCTTGAAATGCCAGAGGAAGATTGGAGACAACCTTCATAGAATATTGAAAATATGACAAACTCCCAGGGGGCAAATCAGAAAGCCTCATATAAAGCGAGGCACCCTAAGATTCACCCTCATCTATGCGATACGAAGAAGCGAACGAAGTCATGCACGATGTATACTTCGTGATATGTGGTGCATATCAATCTAGACCCAAGATGCGACTTAAGAGTAAGCGCATGGGATATTATTGCCCGACCATGGGCAAAAAATTGCATCGAATGTGCAAAAAGATGCCATCAACATCCAAAGAAAGCTATGTCCAAAGATAAAAGAACCGACATTATAGACTCCCTGAGATGTCGCGCGGTTATCATACCACTTATAGGACTCCAATACAATCCACACCACACACCTTGGTGTTTGGAATCAAAGCAGTCCTTTCCCTCCAAATTCAGATGGCATTATGAAATAAAATATCAAATGAACACAATATTCTACTTCGTCAATATGAACTGGACTCACTTGACGATGTTAGCATGGACATTACAAGCTTGCAACAAATGGGCTCGTTTCCAAAATGATGAAAAGTGGCCTCAAGTCTCCAAAAAGACTCGGCTATAAAGATGAGAGAAATTCATATGTTCATACTCCTCTCTCTCAAATAAATTTCGTGAGAGAAGTATGAAGGGGGCATTTGTTTACACCCAAAAAAAAAAAAAAAGTGATGATGATTATGAAATTTTTGAGGGTTATATAACCAAATTTCCCTTAAAATAAAAAAATATCCGGCGATATCCTGAGGCAAGTCGACGACACATATCCCAAGGCAGGCCAAGGATACAAATCCCAAAATAGCTTGAGAATAGATCTCGAGACGATTCAAAGGAACAAATCCCAAGAAAATTGAAGGGAACAAATCCCGAGGAAAATCCCAAGAAAGGCAAATAAAAAAAATGGAATATATATATTAACCATCATGCCAGATTAAACAAAAAAAGTTTGATTGCCTTGAGGATAAAATCAAGCCAGTGTTAATTAAAAATGGGGTTTGATTTAGATAAGATCAAGGAGGTTAATTCAAAATTTAAAGCAAAAAAATATATAGTATATATCTAATTGCTCTCGGTTTATCTCCATCCGGTGAAGATTAATTTAAATTTTTTTTAAAAAAATAAGAAAGTTTATCTCATTCTATGATAATTTAAATTTTGAAATAAAAATATATTTGATATTATCCGAACCAGGATGATAATATAAATTTTTAGATGAAAATAGGATCATGATCTTCGATCTATAAATAAAAGACCGGATGAGAGGCAGAAGGGAGGAGATTGTTCTTCTCCCCCGTCGATCAAGCAGCCGGCCTCCCTTGTGGAGGCCATCGCCGCCAACCACCAAGCTCTGGTCTCCCTTGTGGAGACCGTCGTTGCCGCCAGATCTCACTACCGCCGGCCTCCCGTGTGGATGCTCGGCACCGCCATGCCTGTTGACCTCTAGATCTCACTGCCGCCAGCCTCCTGTGTGGATGCCCGGCATTGCCATGTCCCGTTGCCGCTAGATCCCACCGCCGTCGGCCTCCCTTGTGGATGCCCGACGCCTCCATGTCCCGCCGCCGGCCTCCCTTGTGGATGCATGGCATCGCTGGATCCCACCACCACTGGCCTCCCTTGCGGACGCCGCTGCCAACAATCATCAAGGCTCCAGGCTCCCTTGTGGACCCTGTCTATGTTGCCCGAAAGTGACAAAGATGGTGGTGGAGAAGAGAGATATAGCTGATGTCTCTTTGTCATTGCCAAAAGTGAGTTGATCCCTATTTGCAGCACGCTTGACCTCTATGATCACTCCTCCACTAGAAGTGAAAAGCCTGCATATATTTATATACAATATATATGATAGTCTCCTCCACATTCAAGCAAAACGGGCAGAGGTGTTCATCGACCCGAGCCAACTCCGGCTGAAAGACGAGTTTCTCCAGCAAGGCCGACGGTGAGAACATCAGCAAGAGTATGTTTTCATCGGAAGAAGACGGAGGAAATCTTGTAACATAGGAGGGCGTTGATGTTGCTGTAAAAGATTAGAACGAAGATGATGATGGGAAGTAAACTTACATTTCAATGCTTTCCTAATGAAATAATTTATAAAATAGAAGAGGTTGCTAAACCTCTGGGTTTCAATGTAAATGGATGCAAATGTTTTAACTCACAAGGTCTCTTATGCTAAAAATTTGGTATGCATATGAATCTCTCGATGAAATGTCTAGAAGAGGTCATGCGGCCTGACATCAATATAATGGCACAATGATTGGGCAACAATGAAGAGCTTACAGTTTCTGATAACAATGCTCAAGCAAACTAATGCCAAGGAACATTCTTTTAAATTCAAATGCATTGTTTGATGGCCTACAAGAAAGCTTAATAAACTGATCAGTATTGAAGAGGCAAATCTCTTTCTATGGAGTACAGATTCTTCAAATAAAATATCCAAATTAATATACCTTTGGTGATTCACGTCTCAAGGTTGGGATTTGTTGAACACTGACATAAAAAAAATCTTGCAAGTACCTGTTGATACTTATTGCAAGCATGTCTATGTCACAATGTGATGGTGTGTGATGATGCTGAATTTGTGTAATTGTATATCACAAAACGCTCCAAATAAGAAAATTCATGGCAACATTGTATTTCGGGCTACACAGAGACCCGAGTTGGTCTTCTCATGTTATTCTCTGAATGATCATCCAGAAGAGGCTTTGAGATGCTGTGAGGTGTTATCAGTGCCATGACAACAAAATAGGCCGCTGCTACAGGCTCTGAAGTGCTGCAAGGATGGCTGCTGAAAATTGCTGACGCGAATTGATTGCTGCAGAAACAAAAGAAAACTGTTGCTGCTGCAGATTGCGAAATTCATCAAGTTATAAAAGGTCATTTTCAAAAATTCATAACTCCAGCCAGAGAACCCCGATTGAGGCGCGATCTGCGGCACTGGAAACTAGACATCCAGATCTTCAATAATCATATACAGCACAGATACTTTTGGCAGACCGGTCAGTGCGTACTTTGATGGAGAAAAAGGGTGATCTTTGTAGTCCGACAGATTAATTCCTGAAGTTCTGTCTGATTGCCCATTTTCAAAAATTCATAACTCTAGCCAGAGAATCCCGATTGAGGCGCGATCTATGGCGTTGGAAACTAGATACCCGGATCTTCAACAGTCATATACAGCACAGACTCGTTCGGTGGCCCGATCGGCGCAGATTTTGATAAATAAAAGGGTAAATTTCAGCAATCCTGCTACCAGCCATGTTGATCGCCCATTTTCAAAAATTCATAACTCCGGCCAGAAAATTCCGATCGAGATGAGATCTACGGCGTTGGAAATTAGACATCTGGGTCTTCAACATTCATATTCAGCACAGATCCTTTCGGTGGCCCGATCGGCGCAGATTTTGATAAATAAAAGGGTAAATTTCAGCAATCCTGCTACCAGCCATGCTGATCGCCCATTTTCAAAAATTCATAACTCAGGCCAGAAAATTCCGATCGAGATGAGATCTGTGGCGTCGGAAATTAGATATCTGGATCTCCAACAGTCATGTACAGCACAGCCCCTTTCGGCAGCCCAGTCGGCGTAGATTTTGATAGATAAAAGGGTTGATTCTAGCATTTCTGTCGCCGACAATGCTGAAGATCTATTTTCAAAAATTCATAATTCCTGCCTGGAAACTCCAGTGGGAGTGAAATCTGCGGTGCTGAAAACTAGATACCAAAATCTTCAACAGTCATATATAGCACAGGCCCTTTTGGTGGCTCGGGTAGTGCATATTTTGGTGGAGAAAAAGGCTAATCCCTACTGTCTAGCCAGCTCAACCACTTCTTGTTCAAACGCGGACAACTTTCGCTGGAGAACTCCGATCAAGACAAAATTGGCGGCATTGGAATTTAGGCTTCCTGATCTCTCCAACCATATATAATGCAACTCCTAAGGGCGGCTCAGTCAGACGCAGTTCTTGATGAAAGGGGAGTTAATTGGCGACCTAAACCTCGGTCACAAATCTCAAATGCAAGGCAACCGGTGGATTATGGATCCCATATGGTACGATCCCCGAGATGGGCAAGGCGTCATAAATAAACAAATAAATAAATATATCTATATATATATATATATATATATATATATATATATATATATATATGTTGATATGTAACAAATCATATTGCAATAAAATAAATTATTCTTTCTCATTCTCTCTAGTTGTACTTTTGTCTCTTAATCGGAGGTTCCCAAGACATTGTCTGGGGTAATTAATAATAGGGGCTTGCCTCTATTAGGAATAAAAGAACCCACATAATAAAAAAATGATATTTGTGCTTCGATATATCGCCTGGTGTCTCTTCACAGACACGATGCCATGCGGGTATTTTCGATCCCACAGTATCACATATGCCAGAGATTGAGTACATCTGTGGATTTATCCGCATTCCAGTTACTTGTTATTTGCTCGTGATGTTGTTTCACTTGCATATTTGCACTTGCTTTATTCTGTTCTTTGCTTATGGCTTTCGCCAACTTTATTGTTTTATGTGCAATCCTATTGGGCCTTTCTTTGGCTCATGCACTTGGTTGCTTGATGTTTTTCCCAGGTAACGACGAGTAGCTAGGAGCGGGACTCAGGAGGGAGCTTTTGCGGGACAACCTAGTAGCGTCGGGGATATGTTGAGCTGAGGTTTGTGGGCCTCTATTCCTTTCTGAGTGAGGATTTCTTGTGTCATTCAGGACCTGTTAGGGTTTTGTATTAACCTTATATATTTTCTTCCGCTGATTAATAATTTAAACTCTGTTTTGATTATCTGCTTGTGTTACTTAGCCTTGCGTGCTTCTAGGGGCGACCCTATAAGCACGCGGCGTTTGTCGCGTCTTGTAGAGGCACAGGATCCGGGTTGGGGCGTGATACCGAGGAGATCACGGGGAGATCACGGGAGATGCAGCGGCAGATGCAGGAACAAATGCAACAGATGTTAGGTAGCCGCTCAGTATCTCAACCTTCTGACCGCGCCGCCCATTCACCGTCTGATGGGACCTGTGGAGTTTCATGCTTGGTGTTATCCAATAAATTATGGTAAGTAGTTTCTTTTACAGTACACATAGTGCTCGTTGCTTTCTTATTCAAGTCTTCCAATAAATTAATGAAATACACTTAAATTTTGCATAATCAAGTTATCGGTTGCTATGACTTTGATGCTAGTTGTTATGTCTTATGATTTTTGCATAATCAGAACAACTATGATGAGTTCAAGCATCTCTAAAACCTCTCCTATTCACAGGTACTACTTGTTCTATGGTTTTTGATGAAACATGATGAATTCTTTGATGCTAGTTTTCTATGTTTTTCTGATTTTCAATTTTATGACTTTGATATATACATTTTTCAGTTTAAGATTTCTGATAAAGAAGAGAATTATTTGTCTTTCCATCCAAATGAAATGAGCTTTAATTGTTATGTCTTATGCTTGATCTTCTGATTGATATACTCTTAATATATATGTGTTTGAGTTCTTCATTCAAACATCATGTAAAAACTCCCTGCTATATAACTCTATTGCAGTAAAACTCAGAAAATTAAAATTGGCTAGGATGTTGTAACTTAGTTTATGTTCTATATTCTTATAATGACACCATGGCAATTGTTTTTTCAATGTTGCATCTAAGTGGTCAACACTCAAGGTTTATCTTCTTTTTTATTTATACATAAAATATTTGATTTTTTATGTTTTTCTTTCTGGTAATGAATGAAAAGTTTGAATGATTTTGCGTTGATGCTTATGAGTTTGTACTCTTGTGGTCTGCGTTCAAACAGGTGGGTAATGGTTTGTCCAAGGATGAGAGGGCCCTGAAACTGGCCTTTCAACATTGGATCGAAGCTATAAGTAATTAATCTTTCTCTATATGTTTTCTCTTGAAAAGAAAAACCTAGGAATGAATCAGACCTGGTTCTAATTGTAACTTGAAGTAGAAAAATCAAATTGTCAAATTTTGCAAAAAATGGTTTTTTTCTAGTCTGTATTATATGCCTTGGGATGGTGATACATTGATTTTCTTTTCTTTTTCTACTTGAATTTTTATGAACTTTTCTTTTATATTTTGGCATAGATTGATCCAAGGCATCGATATGGCCATAACTTACACTTCTACTTTGATAAATGTTCAAAGAACGAGGTTGGGCAAACCTTCTTTTATTGGTAAGTTGTAGCACTCCCTCAAGGCCTTCATCATGTGCATATGACTGTTTTTGATAAGAAAGTTGGTAGACCACAATGCACTAAAAATCAAAGAGCTGTGTAAAATATGTGACAAGTTGCTCTGTTTTTCTTTTTTCTCTCACTTTAATGTTTATGAATTTCTATTTGGATGGAAGTGAATACATGGGAACTGGTAAAAAGGTAATGTAGATTTTGAGATTCTGGCTTTCCCCTGTAACCAATTTGCTGAACAAAAGCCAGGAAGCAATAAGGAGATTCAACAGTTTGCATGTACTCGGTTCAAAGCCGAGTTCCCCATTTTACACAAGGTGACAAATTTCAATATTCTGATATGAATTCTTCATTGTGTAATTCATTCACATGCTTAGCACAAAGGTGAAATATTGCTTTCAAATCAGAGCTTACTATTCCCATCAAACAATCCCTTTGTGTGTGTAGAATTTTGAAATTAAGAACTAGATTCACACTATTTTTTGAAACAGTTCTAAAATTTGAGAAGCTGCAAGCTGTGAAGGACTAGCTGCCACAATATGCAATTGTTATTGTTGTCAAGTTACCATATGAAAATCTTATACATGTTTGTGTTTGCTATACTCTGGTAGTCTTGATATGAGTTTGTACTTTATGTGCAATGAACTGATATTAGAAATCGATGAAATTAAAACCAAATAAAAAATGTATCCATTTTGTATGGAATTGATTCTTCTTTTTGCCATTTAGATTGTTGTCAATGGAGAAAAACCAATCTTATTATTACAGAGATATTCCCTCTCATGGAATTGATTCTTCTTTTTGGCATTTAGATTCATGTGTTTGGCTAGAAGAGGTTCAACCAGCTTAGAGGCAACGCCATTCCCTCCAATCTGTCTCTAATTCTTTATCTTTGTTCAATAAATTGGTGCTATCTCATAGATGTGTTTGTGTTGTTTGTAGGTGATCACTGAGTTTTGCAAGACCATAGGAGCTGATAATAAGCAGAGGCAGGGGCTTATCAGATTGGCCAAGAAGAATGCAGAAAGACTTGGTTTCTTAGCATGAATGCCTTCAAGTTCTCCATTCTTTAATCCATAGTTTCTGCTTAATTGTTGTGAGGTTTGTATGTAATTGTAACTATATGAATACTGTCACAGTATTTTTTGATTCTCATCCTATGAGAAAATCAATCACTGAGAACAACTTTATTAAATTATAGTGCCACCATTTAACTATATTCAATCTTTTTTGAAAACTAAATACTATATGTAAGAGGTGGATGAGAATCTTATGTAAAAAATTGAATGATATTATATAAATTTCAGTTGTTGCATTAAATGAATTTTCTTTCCTACATGTTTATGTTGAAGCTTAAATTTTATTTCAGATTCTTATGAATTTATAGTTGGTAGCTAATTTTGTACTATAGGGAACCAATAAATAATATATATATATATATATATATATATATATATATATTGGTGGCAAATGATTAGTTAGGAAATTGCTACGGAATAGCGAGGGAATTAATTAAAAAAAATTAGCGACGGTTTGTAAGCTCTCGCTAAATAGCTACGACCATCCCTAGCTAAGTCCTAGCTAGAGGGAAGATTTAGCGACGAAATATAGCTACGAACTAGCGACGACGAATTTGCCCTCGCTACATAGCTACAACTAATCCCTCACTAAGTCCTTGCAACCTATTGAATAATGAGGATGTTTGTGAGAGAATTTAGCAGGAACTAGCGACGGATTATACTTCCCTCGCTAAATAGCTAAGGATATAATCCCTCTCTAATTCCTCGCTAATATTCAGCGACGGATATTTCCCTCGCAAAATATTTTCTAGGATCAATATAGCGACAGACATGTTGCCCTCGCTATTACCTCGCTAAATTAATTTAGTGACAGAAAATCATGATTTAGCGATGGATTTTTCCGTAGCTATTTTCCTGTTTTGTTGTAGTGTGAAGAGATATCCATGTTTAGCAATTATACAGTAGTTGAATGTAGGAAAACAATATATTCCTGTAGACATAGCAAAGAAGGTTTTTAACTAATCATAGCAGGTTTAAGTTGTACTCTTTCCGAGCTGGGTTTCTAAGGTTCCCTGGAGAATATATATAGCAAAATAGCCATGCTCTTAAACCTATAATCACCACATGTATAACCTTAAGTTTATACATACATAATTGTTTAAGCTACAAAAGCTTGCAGAGGGTGACTGACCAGATAGTACTTTTACTCAAGTAACCTGGGTGGAGTGATTTTCGTTGATCGGCGGCGTGACCTTTGTTGAACGGCGGCGCATTGTGGAGCTTCAGGAAAACCCACGAAACACACCAGCGAAGCCATGCCCAGGGTTCTGCAGCGCACGAAGTCACCACCCGAGGAGAGAAGGTGTCTCTTATTTAGAAGTGATGGGAGGCCCCAGGAATCACTCACTCATCACTGACGCGCTAATGACCCCTCACTTCCCCCCTCAGCGGAGCTTAGAGGAAGACGAAGGATGGGAGGGTGTGCACTTCAAGTACAAACGGCGATCGATGAACAACAGGGAAGGTCACAGGCTCCCATAGGAGGAGAAGCACCCCTCACCACCATTGGGACCACAGTCTGGCTCTCCACCAGTTATCCAGACCCTAATTGGATTGGTAGAGGTCTGTGGCCAATGTTTGAGGCCCGGACATATGGCGACCTACTATAGGAGGGCTGTTACTTGTAGGGCTTGTGGCAGCATTGGCCACAAAGCACGGCAGTGTATGAGAAGAGGCTTGATATTCAGTAGCCTCCCGGGAATAAGAAAGAAACCCGCCAAATCCCCCCCCCCCCCCATAGGGTAGCTGGGAGACACACACATGCCTCACAGCGACTTCACCATGAACCACAAAGAAACCGTAAGAGAGAGGAGGAGAAGTCCAACTCCAACACAAACCTACCGAGCAGGAAAATAGAACACCACCATACTACTTTGGATGAACTACAAACCTCCCAGAAGGATCCACGAGGGAAGAAGGTGAAGGAGACCAACACTAGCCCCAGCTTGACGCCCAGGAAGATTGAGCAATACCACGCCTTGTTGGCTCTGGATAGCGACATGGTCGCCGATATAGAAGAGATGAAGTCCTTTACCATAGCTACAGTGACTACCATCCGGGGAGGCTTTGAGGACAGCTCGAGGGTATCCAAAGCTCTCAGGGAGGTTCTGGGTGGAGACTAGGATTGGCCGGTTAGGGAATTCAAGGATGGTAGAATGATGATTACTTGCAAGTCGCCGCTGGAGGCAAGGGAAATTAAAAAATCTGACGAACACCACTTCTTGCCTTCTCGTTGAGATGGAAGTCCTAGTCGGCAGACATTTGGAAAGTAGGCCCAGCGGACGGGGAAACACGATGGCTAAATGTCCGAAGACTGCTGACTTTCTGCTGGAACCGGGACTCGGCTGGCAGGGTGATGAAATCCATCGGTGATCTCCTATATATTGATTGGAGGGGTGGATACTAGGTTGATGACATCCGGGTACTGCTGAGGGTGAGAAGAGGCTGCACTATGCCTTGCATTATCTGGACCAACATAGGTACCCGAAAATAAAAAATCCTTGTCGGTATGGAGGGAGGCAGGACCCTTTACCGTGGAACGAAGGGGAAGTGGGGGAGATCGCCGATGACATAGATGAAGAAAATAGTGGACTGCACCCCATTTCAAAGAAGGTAGAGAAGGGCAATGAGAAGACCCAGTTAGCTCGAAGGAAGAACGGAAAACAGAAAGATAGGAAGCAATTAGAATGCCGACTGGCAAAGGCACCCGCCGGTGAAGAAGGCAAACATGGGGAAACAGCGTGGACCGATCCTCCATCTAAGCAGGACTGATCCAAGGCCCTCGGACTACCGGAAGGCCGTACTTTCCTTTCAGTGAAAGGGCCTCATCACATTCCTTCCTCTTGGTGCGTACCACGGACAAAAGAAGCCTAGCGCCACGTTTCGGCTCCCTGAGCTCAGTCATGGAGGACGAGGAGACTGATGGAACCTTGCATGAAATTAGGGCTATTTTGAATCCTCTGCGATTGGAACAAAAATCCTTGGGTGAAACTAGCTTAAAAGAAAAGGGAGTCAACCCAGACATAGATCCAGACCCGCCAACCTTTCTTGACTTGGTTGAACCAGAATTAAATGTTATCATCTCAACCAATGAGTTATCCAATTCTAAGTCTGGGATGGTGTGTGGAGAATCATTTCTTGTGTTTGATAGGGGTTTATCCCCTGGAATATTCCCATGTGCACTATTCCAGTTTTAAGGGCTTTTTAGATTCAATTAATTAAAATCATGACAAAATTAACAACACTGCACTCTATCAACAGCACAGTTAAAAGACCAAAATGCCCCTTGCCAGCTGCCACCCCATTACTGGTTGGATGAGTAAAGAACCGTTGGGACCTAACTGTAGCCCTACCCCCTTTCTCATCTTCACGAGCAGCCCGAACCATCTCATGCACTCGTCGCCAAAGCTCTTCCTCACCATCGAACTCACTCACCATCCAAGCAAGCTCTCATTCCGCCAGCCTCCTTTTCTCGGACTTCCCAAGCAATAACCGGACTGGATTTGTGGTTTTGGAGAACTGGATTCACGATCGTCTTCGTGCGCGAGCGTTACATGGATCGGATGGACGAAATCGATTCCTAAACGCTCTGAAGGTATGTTTAAACAAAGATCCTTGTTTTATTCTTTGATTTTTGACATTTGAATTGGAGTTTAGTAGCAGTGCTTGATGCACTTACAAATTAGTCGATCTATATAATCTATAAAGCAGAAGTGGCTCATTCACTTAAAAAAAGAAGAAATTCTTAGAAGAACATCACAGAAATGTAATTCTTAACAGAAACAAAATGATTCAATGCCCGTGATTCTGTTCTCTGTTAATTTCTCAAGTAGATTTCACCCTTTTTAGTCATAAATATAAGTATGATATATACACTTGATCAATTTGAGCTTGCTGAGTTTGATTGTTTGTGATAAATTTGGTTTGCCTTTATATTTAACTGCAGTTGAAGTATTTTTCCCAGCCAAAAAATGGACAAGATGCTCAGTTTTGTTATATATATAAATATATACAATTTTTTTTAATTACATCTGGGGATAGAGAAGCTTGGCATGTCCTTAAGCCAAGCATGATGGCCTGGGGAGAATTACTTTTTATTGAGTGAATCCAGGTGGATCATGTGAAGTGCCACACTTATATTAATATGGAGGTGATTTAGAGGTGGTTGAGTATTTAAACAGATAACTCAATTGATTTGCTGGTTTATACTTTGAATTGGAACCAAAACTTGTGCTTTGATGATTCAGTAAAACTAATTCAGTTTTAGGGTGTATTGTAGTTGTATGTTAGGTTGAACATTACATCTAGTTAGTGAAGATGCATGAGCATTAACTTTCACTAACCCTCACATGTGCCTTCACATTTGTTTGATTCCAGTGCATCTATCGGAACCAATTTCGATGCAAGGCATTGGGACAGGGAAGCAAGACAGTGAAAACATGGCAGCCCGAAGAAGCACCATCCCAGCCAGAAGTGCGGAGGATGCCGCGTAGAAGCAACTGGTCCCCTGACAATGATGAGTTACTTGTGAAGCTGTTGTTGGTGGAATGCGCCGGAAATAAGACATGTTCAAGCTCATTCAGCCCTTCAGGGTGGGCCCGAGTATTTAATGCGTACGGCAATATGACCAAAGAGGACATCACGGTGCAGCAGTTGAAGAGTAGGTGGAAGACATTAAAGAAATCGTACAGATTGTATTCGTTCTTGGTGACTAAGAGTGGATGGTCGTGGGATCATGACAATCATCGGCCAACTCCTGGCTGCCCGACTGTATGGCAAGAGATTATTTAGGTAAGCGCCAACTGAATTTGCGCGTTTATAGCTGAATTTTAATACTTTTTGTTGGAAAATGTTGAATTGTAACGTAAGTTTTGTGAAATCATGCAGTTCAACAAGGAATACAAGGTTGCCAGAGATAAATCTTTCCCCTTGTTTTGGAAGATCCACGAACTTGCTGGTTCGTCCACCGCAACTGGGCAATACGCAAGTCACACGGGTTGCGGTGAGTACATAGACACACCTATAGTAGAAGTACAAGAGAGCATTGATTCGACTGGGGATGCCGCAGAAAAACATGTAGAGAAGCACACGGAAACAGGGCAGCAGACGGGTATGAATGCTTGCAGCAAGAATTATGCTTCGGGCAGTTCTAAGAGGAAACCAGTACGGAAATCAAGCACTGCTGGGACAAAGAAGAGAAGTCAAGAGCAAACACAGGAAATGGTCGAGAAATTGGTGGATCTGAGCACGCGAAGGAGCATTATCGCGGATGAACTCAAAAGCAAGGAAGATATGTGCTCATATTCAGATTGTGTTGACCAGTTGAAGACCTTGCCTGACATCACTGATGAGGAGCTGTTTATAGCGGGCAAGGCATTGAGATCTCGCAAAGAACGTATTTTCTTCATGAAAATGCGGACATCTGCTCAGTCGTACTGGTTGCGCGCACACGTGAAGGAATGGCACGATCAGGTATTCCCCTTGACAAAATAGTTTTTAATAGATTTCATTTTGGATTTGGTTCTCACAAAACTTGTGCTTCAAAATCAGGCTTAACGGCATGGCTGGTGCTTCCACAAAACACTGTAAGTGATGTTTGTATTTGAGTTACTTGCCATTGATGCCCTTCCATTCAAAAAGTAATATTTTTCTTTGTTAATGAGCTGTTCTATCATTTGATTGCTATTAATATTGCTCCAGTTATGGTGAAATATTAGTGGAAAATATCCGTTCTCAAAATTAGTTTGACATTAGATAGATAGATGCATAATGAGATAAAAATTTCTGAGGCATTGATTAATTTTTTTCACATGTCTAGTTTGTTTGACTTAAATGATGTCTTACCAATTTGTGTGTGTTATGAGTTCATATATAAAGAGCTGGGAGTCCCTAATTTTGAAGTTTTGAAAGGATATATAATACGTGTAGTTTGACAGCCAGTAAAATACTATCACACTAATTCATACTCTGATATAAAGTCCATTGGCTTTTATGAAATAGAGACTATTACAAGGAGTCTAATTCTGTAGGTTGGTCCAAGGTAATGGTTTTGAACAAAAATATATTAGTATTGACATTAAGACTATCAGGTTCAATATGACAAATGACCCCAAAAGAAATTAAAATACCAACAAGTAGCAAGGATTAGACATCAGGGTTACATTGACTTGCCTCAAAAAAAAAAAAAATATTCTGAATTCTTCTTTAGTGATTAACTATAACTGAATATAATTAAGCACCAATTCTCATCTTTGGTTGGAGTCACGCGTCACTTAATTTTCAAAATGAAAATTACTTTCTTCTTTGAGTGCACCATTAAATCAAATCTTAATAATATATTTCTTTAAGACTGGGAGAGCAGTGCTGGAGATGGGAGGACAATGACATGATGAACAAATACTATAAAATAGGTCTTTGGAACTGTTGGGGGTTTCTATAATGTGTTCTTGTTCTGATAAATATGTTTCCATTCATCAATCTTTTCCAACTGAGCTTCATGTACTAACAATGACCATAATGTCTTCTTAATTGCTGCCTTTCTTTGACTGGCTTTTCCAAGTCCATTATTTCCAAGTCTCTAGTCTTCCACCCTAGTTATATTATGTCTAATGTTTGATTTAATATACAAAATTAAGGTAATGAGAAAAGAAACACAAATACACATGTTGTTTGATAATTTATCTAGTCTTCCCATTTAATCTTTGTTTAATTATTACTATAACATTTACTTATGAAATTCTCTTATCTTATTCTATGCCCATCCATGTTGTTTGATAATTTATCTAGAGTTAAATCAACTTATCTGGGATCCAAACAAACTCTATCTATACAAGAAAAAACATAAATTCCAATTCCTGTCTCGCTTACAGAAGTATGGATATATTCCCTTTTGCTTTTTATGTACTTGATTTATTGGAAACCAGGGTGAAAATTTGCTGATTGTGCCATTTATTCTAGACAATAAATTTGCAGTACTTTCTTTTTCATTACATTCTTAACCTCGAAAGAATTTTTGGTTATCTTGAGATATTTCTGCAGGAATTTGGTGATTTCTGATAGTTGGGTTTTTATTTTTAACTTTTGCTAGAATCTGCATGAATTTTTGGCTAGTGATTTCAAACTTATAACTGAAGAAATGTCATTTAAAGCAATAATTGGATATTGTTCAATACTTTATCATTTTAATTGTTTTGATTTAGTGTAAGACATTAGAGTTTCTTGTCTAATGTATTTATTATAGATATCCACACTCATAGTTTTATCTGATTTGTTATTCTTTTGCAATATTCTATCATTGTCTTACAGTCAATCTTTTGCAATATTCATTGATTTAGTATAAGACATTAGACTTTTTTACAGTCAATCTTTATATGCTGCAGAGTTTTTTACATGTGCATGTCTTACAGTCAATCTTTATATCCACACTTATAGTTTTTTTTTTTACATGTGCAATCTTTATAATTTCTTCTTTTAGGTTTAGCCCTTCAACCAAATTAATTTAACGAGTCACCAAGACAAACTTAAGTCTATCACTCTGCTAGTGGGCAGTAAATTATCAAAAGTTTGGTGTTCATTATTCGTCTTGCTTGTCATAAAAATAAGAACCCTTATTTTAGTAATCAATAGTTTCCAATTGTCCTTTGCCTTCTAAGTTCTGTCCTTGTCCTGCATGAAGTGTTTCATGTTTTTATAATTAATTCACAAGTACTAGAGTACTACTACTAGTCTGCTATTTTAATTTTTCAATTTAATTACCTTCCTTCTCCATGGATTAAACTGGTGAGGATCTTCATATACTAGTCTAGTCTACTATTTTAATTCACAAGTACTAGAGTTTCATCAAGATGAACTGATCTGAAGTATGTGAAGACACACCATCCTGGTATGAAAGTGTCCTTTGATCTCCATGTCCTTCATTGCCATTCTTAATATCCCACTGATTATGTTCCCCAGTCTCAGAGTTTCAGTTATAACCAGCTCATCAGTGTGATCAATTAATCTCAGTTATTATATGATTGAATTCAGAAGAGAAATTAATCACTTACATCTTGATAGCAGTGCAAGGATAAGTAATCAGTCCAGTTTAAAGTACTACTCTCCCCTTGTTTTGATTTCTTCTCTTTCAATTGAATGTTCTCATTCTGTAGTAAAAAAATCAGTTAATTTAGACAAACATTTGATTAGCCAGTAATTAATTAAGTATAGTATAATTAAAAAACTTAATTACCTTGAATTGTTGAAGTGCTAGAGGGCAATAAAGAATTAACATGCACAACAGGCTGGCTGAACAGTTTTGATTTTGTAACTTGACTACAAGCCACACTATTATATGATGAATTGTCAGAATGATATCAGGGAGGATATGATTTTCTAATTTATTGGAAATCATCTAAGTGGAAAAATAAAGAGCCAATGATGACCCTTAACTGTTGAACAACCTGTTTCCTGATAAATGCACTTTCATGAAATAAGTGTTTGGGGGTGAGAACTTGATACAAATTATAGTAGTTTGAAAACTGCTGATTGTTTAAGTAGGGTTTTCATTAGAAAATGGTACATTGGTACTCGATTTTTAACTTTAGTTGGATGGAATGGAAAAAAGAAGCCTCTATTAATAATTATCATCATGACCAAAACAGTTATGACACAATCTAATTGTTTTAAACTTGCTACTGATAGGGCAACACAAATGCCAGGTTATTCAACACTTACAACACTCCACTAGTCCAAATTCAGTATATAAGAATGCATAACAATTTTGGGTAGTTGGTTGTTGGGTTAAAATTTTTAGCTTTTTTTTTATGATTGATTAGGAAATAGAGAGATAGATGCTCTCATTTATTTTATATATTGATCCCTGGTCATGCTGCTTCTCTTGTTCTTCTCGTTGTTGTGGTTGGTTTAATAGATCTTGACATTTTCAAACTTCTCCAAAGATTCATTCATCTGTCCTCTTCACATTCATTTCTTCATGATTATTGCTTGATTTAGAATGTTTCAGTTTGGTGTCAACAATTTTGTAAAGGGATATTCTCTTCTTCTGTTTTTTTTTTCAGAATGTACTAGAAGATTTCAGTTTTCTGATGCTGTTCTGAGGGGTGTTTCAGTTTCTTGCTGCTGCTGTTGCTGTTCTGGATCCATTCTTCAATGTTACAAGTCACTTTCAAAAAAAGATGTTAACACTTTTGTAGAATGGGACCTGTTTAATGGACAATGTTTTATGTTTTATGTTTGGTGATGTAGTATTTGAGAACAAATGTAAGAGATGTGTATCTCTGTCTCTGTTGTAGTACATATGCTTGTTTTTTCTCATTTGTTAGAATTACTATTTTAATAATTTACAAAAGACTGTTTTGACATTATTTGAGTCCTTTTACATGTGTTTATATTGGACTTGTGAATTTTTGTTTGTCTTGTATTGCTGGATAATCCTATTTCGTCATCAATCTTGCTATTGTTAGTCAATCACCAGCCTTATATTTGGGTGGTAGGATTTATGAAAGTTAGTAGTCATGATTGCTTTCTTCTGTTTAATTAGTACACATGTGACTTCTTGATATTTGCTCAATTATGAACCCAAATATTGTAATCTTTCACCAACTTCAAACATGTCTATATATATGTGGTGGAGGTCTCCCCCAACTAGCATCCTCAAAATTTTTAGCCAACAACCCCAAAAAAAAAGCTGTTATGGTGAGGCCATGGGAAAGAATCTTTGGGGAAGACGAAGAGGAGCTGGACATCCTAATTCGTCTACTAATTGAGACCATCAGCGATGGAGCAACAAGGACGAGGCGACCACAACACACACGCCCATTTACAGGTCACCAGTTGGTTGAAAACATGTTGGACGGGCACACGTAACGGTCGCACAATATATTTCGAATGGAGCCGCATGTGTTCAGGGGACTCGCGACATTGCTAGAATCGCGCGGCGTACTACGCAATGGCCGTACAGTATCCGTCCTGGAGCAACTTGCAATATTCATGACCGTCGTGGCACATGCATCGGCAAATAGAGTTGCTTGCGAGCAATTTCAGCACAGCTCTGAGACTGTGAGCCGCTATTTCCATGCAGTACTTCGTGCCATGTGCATCTTAAGCGAGGAGATGATCCAGCTGCCAACCGGAGATGAGCCAGCTCACACCCTGGTTCGCAACAACCCGTTCAAGGTAAGAAGAATTGGTGTTGTGCTTTGATTTTGCGTGGCAACTAAAACATAAGAAATGTTCGTAGCACTGTCTTGGAGCGATAGATGGAACCCACGTGTCGGTGATCGTTCCGAGGGAAATCCAAGAACGCTATCGTAATAGGCATGGAAACCTCAGTCAGAATGTAATGGCTGTTGTGTCGTTTTACATGTAGTTCCAGTACATTTGTGCCGGATGGGAGGGTTCGGCTGCGGACATGCGGGTCATGCAACACTGCCTGGAAAATGGTTCTTTTTCAGTCCCTGAAGGTGATGACATGGGCACAAAAAAAAAATTCCATGAATAAAATCATACTTAGTAAACTGTGCTGCCACAATTTACAATAAACTCTTGCAGGGAAATATTATCTTGTTGATTCAGGTTACGCGAATACGCAAAGCCTATTTGCACCATACAGGGGGGAGAGATACCACCTTGGGCAGTTTACTTGGGGGCAGACAAGATATAACAATCGGAAAGAAAAATTTAACCATGCTCATTCCAGTCTCAGGAATATTGTCGAGAGGGCTTTTGGCGTGCTTAAGCTCCGATTCAAGATCCTGCGTGTTCCGTCACCGTTCTCAGTGGAAACTCAGCGAGACATTGTTGTCGCGTGCGCTGTGATACACAATTACATCTGCAAATATGCCAATAGCGATGAGGAGCTGCAGCAGGACGGAAACGATTATGTTGAAGAAGAAAATATGGGCGTGGATTGGCAACACGACGACACTGGTAGTGCACATGATATGGGGCAACTCCTTCGAGAGAATATATCTCGAGCCTTGTGGCGTTTGTGATGAGTGTTCCTACATTTTGGTCTATTTTTATTCGTATATTTGATTATGATGTACATTATCTTATACTATTATATTTCCAACAAGGTTTTCTATATTATTTTCCCATGAACCTAGATGTTATTGTCAATGATTATCCGTCAATATTTGCTGACGTGGCATAAAAAATAGAGATAACATTTCAAAGATTCAAAAACCAATTACTAATATTTGGGAAGAAAAGCACAAAATATATGAAAACAAAATTTCCTAATATTGAAAACATCACGTATAAATTTATTAAATTTCCCAAAAAATATAAAATAAAAATGAAAAGAAATGATCATAACTTATAAAACCCCCCAAAATAAATAAATAAATAAATAAAACTCACTAAAATCCCCTCAGTGGTTAAACAATGTAAAATCTGAATAAATGTATACTATACCACAAAAAAAGCCTCAGAATCCTAACAACTAAAACAAACTATTATAAATTTGTACAATTTATAATCTTATTAATAATCTCAGATTTTGTTAATAAATCCAAGAAAATTCAAAATTTCCATGCAAATACCAAAAAAAACCCAAATTGCGAGAAATAAAAATATATACCCGAAAAATAAAACAATTATGTATAAACTTCATATTTATCATCTTTTTCTCATTTTTTGGTAGTTATTGATTGGAAATGTATGGAGATTTGTTGGAGATTTTTTAAAATCTGATATTAATATTTTTTTTATTTTTTTTTTGTTTCGATTTTCTCGCTATTTTACTTCCATTAACTCAGTTTTTTATTTTTTTTTTTTAGGGGAATACGTGGATTTGTGGATTTTCTGAAAATTATATTTGCGTTTTATTTTTCAACATTTTTTAAAAAAAATATATAATTCCATTTTTTTTTTGGGCCAATTTTTTATCTTATTTTATTTATATTTTTCGAATTTCAATTATTATAGATTTTTCTATATATATGATAATCAATTTTATTTGGAGAAATGTTGGAAGAGGATTAATTAATATTTGGAGCTATGATAAAAAACATAAGTAAAGAAAGGTAGGGCATTTTGGTCATTCACCATCATTGTAGGGATTACACTTACAATCACAAGTTTTTTTCTTTCTCTCCAAAATTTTTTGAAAAAATTCAAAATTTGTTCTCACTTGTGGATATCCCACTTGGGATATTCTTTTATCAAACGTGAGCTAAGAGAGAATATTGCTACCTCGGGATCGAGCATACACCCAATAGCAACGGCGGAGATCCACCTCACTCACAATCTTTGGAAAGAATTGGAGCCTGGCCCAACTACTCCAGCCAATCTCTTGGGCCCTCAAATATATCAAACAAGTGAACCAGACCATGCTGAACCACTTTGTGTAACCATGATTAAAATTCAAGCATAACCCCATGATACGGTTCAACCCAATGGGTCTCAACCAAGTCTTAATGATCAAGAACCGACACCAACCAACCTGTAAAATCCGAAAAAAAAAATTAAGAAATAAAAGTGATAAAATTTTCCTAAAATTATTTGTTATTTTCTTAGAATCCAAATGGAGGATTTTTGTGAGAAAAATAAGTAAAAAGGGAATTAAAAACCCTAACTAGGCTTTATGAGGATCAGAAGGACTTTCTGGTAATTAAAGAAAGTCAGGAGGACTAAATTATAATTATTCCCTCTCACAGGCGTGGACCCGATTATGACCTAAAAAGAGTTAGGGAATCACTGTAAATTTTCCTATAAAGAATCTCTATAGTAAGAGATAGGCGGTTGAGATTATGTCATCCCAAACCGTGATTCATCTCGAGACATTATAGCGGTGGATGAGGGCCACGCGTGGCGAGAAGGTGCGCTTTATCAAGTCGGTGTTAAGGATCTCGTGGCGTGAGATGATGATCGGCGTTGGTAGAGACCTAATCTTGGTCGCTCATCTTAGAGGGTGGCGGACACGGTGACACCTTACTAAATGGACCGATGGATGAACCCATTTGATCTCAAAGGCCGATCGCGAGAGCCAATCTCGGCGAGTCCATAACTCTCAAACCCGCGGAAAGCCTCATGCCGGATCTCTCAGCGTTACGGTGAAGAAAATGGACGCCGTGGTATGGTCAGCGGGCGTTGAAGACGCTTGAGTGGCCTCCTATCCCTATAAAAAGGGCATTCTACCCTCCGGTTGCGTCACCGTCGCTGACAAGTGGGTGATAGTCTACTCGGCGAGACACGGTGGAGAGTGGTGGAGGAACTCCGCGGTGGTATTGGGGTCCTTGAACAAGCAACCGGCTGTTCGACGCATCAACGGAGGAAGAGAAGCGCGCGACATCGCGAGACGGGAGGAATAGCTCTGAAAGGTGCGTGGCGAGCTCGCCTGAGGAGGAAGCGATTACGTTTTTTAGGAGACTTGACACCCCACTTCATCGACAAACACACGGTATAAATCTATAAAACTGCAGCCGAAAGCCTTGATGTGGTTCTCGCATGCATATAAGTGGCGAGCGTGAGCTCACCGGGAGAGACTTTCGCTTTCGGCGAGGATTTCTTTGATTTCGAGAGAGAGTATAGGCGATGGGTGGCCAAAGGAAAGAGGTCTAGTGCGGACCTTACGCCAACGACGTCCGAGAAAGCCCGAAGCGGCGTCCGTGGCGAGAGCCCCGATCACGGTTGGTCTCGAGAAGAGAGAGGGAGGTTGAAGAAGAGTTAGATTAAATAGTTAATAAAACTTAGGAAACGTGACAATAATTTTTATATAATTGATGTTATAGTTAGATAATTATTTTTATATATAACTTAGGGGTGTGACAGTAATTTAGTTAATTAAAATAATTTATTTATTTTCCTCTCTTCTTAATTAAAACATTAGTTGATTATTATAAATGATAATTGACTAGGCATGGTATTAAAATGGGGAACTTTGGACTTGTGACATTAAATAAAAGTTAATGAATTATTAACTTAGTGTGACAAGTTAATAATATTAATTATTAGTCTTGAGCTAGAAAAATTATTTGATTATTGTGACAAACAATAATTAATTAGTTGAAATAGTTAATTGAGAACTATTGACATGTCACAAATATTCTTTTTAGTGAAGCTATAGAGTGTGACAAATTTATTTGGGGTATTGTGAAGTTGGGCCTAGTATTGTTATTTAGTAACAAATATTTATTAAATTGCCAAACTTTGGTTGTGTGACATAATAATTAATAATTATTATGGAATATTGAAATGAAATAAATAGAAATTAGTTAATTAATTTCTTAAATTTGGATAGTTGATTGGTGATAAGAATTATTTAGTAAGGAAGCTAAATAAGTTCAAAAAGGATTTTAAATGACCAAAATGCCCTTCCGTGGTAAAAGCTAAGTTCGAATCAATTTGAATAGGCCCAACTCAAGCTGAAATGACCAGACAAGAGTCGGACTCAACAAATAGACCATAGTTGACTAGGTTTGACCAAGGTGGGACCAAAAGTCAACTAAGGGACAAAAGCGGGAATAAGGGCGGTAACCTTGAGAGATGGTCCCTAGGACCCGTTAGTGGGCCTAAGCCCAACAAGGACGCTAGGCATGCATGGACATTTAGAGAGATGGAAATTATTGGAACAATAATTCTAATAAACCGTTATATGCCGATACTCTAGGGGAGACGTAATGCATTTCCAAAGGAGACCGGGGAAGACATTTAGTCTCTCTAGAGGTAAGTTCGGTTGCCTAGTTTCCACCCGGTGATTCGGATTTCTTGGACTTGCTATGTATTCTTATTACATACCTTTATTGATGCCATACATGCCGCTCATATCATTCTTGAATCACTAAGCATGTATGCTTGTTTACGGACGCTGGTGTCCCTATTTGCTATGTTCTCGCGGGACTTCGGTGGAGCTAGGGAAGCTCCAATTTAGGAATGTTCGTGGTCGTGGACCCCCGACCGCCGGATGCCCTCACGGAGAAGCAAATCTCACGGAGGTCTTACCCCGTGGCATGGCGTAATCGACCGTGTTAACACGCATTAGAAGAGGTAGTTCTCACGACCTTTTGGAGGGTCAAACGACCAACTAGGTCGTATTTATATCCAAAAATTTGGACATACCGCGGGAGTAAACTCGTGAGTTCTCTTAGGACTCACAACAGCCCGAGGGCTTACATGTGGCCGTACCTTTGACTTGCTTGTGGTAGACTCTAGGACTTTATTGTTGATACTATGATCCCATTTGGTACTGGCCATTTTTCCTATTGATGACACTGTGACCTGCAGGGGTACTTACTGAGCTTTCCCTTCGAAAGCTCATGTGTTTTCTCTTTTCCTCTTTATAGATTCCGAGGTATAGGAGGGGAGAGAGCCTGGGGAGAGGACTCCGGAGGACCAGAGGTTATAGGAGTCTCCTTTATCTTTATCTTTGTGAGCATTATTGTTGTTGTAGGACCCGTATAGGGACCAGACTTCTATAGGGCCTACGGACCCTAATGACTCTATGTTCTTATGAACTCGATTTATATTTTATTTATGGATTGTTGTCTTCTTATCACATTATTAGGCCTTGTATTCGAGTTGAGTTTATCTCTTCTTTATCTGACACCATTGACGTGCGAGGTCGGGATCCGGGTCGGGCGCTGATTACAAAGTGGTATCGTGAGCAAGTTCTCTAGATAGAAGCGGATAGCGAGACCTAGGGATGCCCTTAGCCGATGACCGAAAGTGCTGGATCGGGGTAGTAGCATAGATAGTGAGTAATGCTAGATTGACACTTTGCGGTTTACTTGCGGGATGCCGGGACCATCGCATCGCGTGATTAATGCGATGAGGTGGAGTTCTGCCCGGAGAACACTCCACCACCCGGGAGTTGATTCATCCGAGCTGGAGGTCCCTCGCCGAGATGAGAGGACGCCGGAAGCCACCAACCGAAAAGGTTGGCGGGCTTCGGACTCACAATGTGCATGTTGGTCCGTGGACTTAGGGACCACATCGCTATGCAAAGGCGGTAGGACCCGTGGTTCCATTAGCGGAATGAGATCGTGAGCCCTAGTATTCCTCCACCTATGGCGTGTGTAGAGCCCGTGACTACCGCCGTGCATTGGGGGTTGGTCCGGGAGAGAGCCGTGTCCATCTCTGTCGTTCACCGAGGATTTCATGGTGCCGCTCGATGTGGAGTATCACGCACCTTTGTATGGAAAGTGTAGGCGCCGCCCTCGTGTGCATTACTGCGGCGTCGTGAGCATCTAGCTTTTCATCGTCCATCCGTGCGCGCCAGACCTACTTGAGGACCATGAGGGACCGGAGGACGACCGCCTCGACTCACATACCAATCGGCCACCCGACGAGCATCATCTGGACTGAGTTCTAGTTTTAGTTGCTAGAATAACCGTAGTCTTACAAACTTATGTGTTGTATGAACTACTTTTATTATGTCTTTTAGTGTCTTTTGTTTTTGCATGTTGACTCTAGTTGTTGCTTTTGAAATGAATAAAAGTATGTTTTTATCATCACTTGTCTTGCTTGAAATAAAAAAGTAACCTTGTAATCCTTATACAGTTAAACTATGGATCACTTGCGTGGAGGTCGAGGTGGTAGGGAAAGAGGAAGGGGTAGGTGAGACCCTCGTCAGAGAAATGCCACTGACCTCTGTGGAAGAAGAAGTTCTCAACCAAGCAGGGTGGGGAGGTACCCCCACTGTGGGACGAAATGGAAGTCGAGCAGAGGTGCCCCGCCAATCCAATGCTCGAGCGCCTCAAGCAGAGGGCCAAAACCCAAGGGGGAGGTACCCCCATGAGCATGATGGAATTAATGAGAGGCGTTGGGACTAATCCATGAGACCCGACAACAACGTGCACCACCTCCGCCAACTACCCCCCACGCCAAGTAGTAGAGGATTACTTGGGGAGATCAAGAGACCCTCTCCCCACCTTCGAAGGGCAGACCCCCGTCTTTGTCGACTCAATGATACTGCGTGAGATGGAGAAGACCTCGAGGTCTTCCAAACTACCGAGGCGGAGAAGATCAGACCGCTTGAGTGTACATGCCTCCAAGGACCCATGAGTAAGATTGGTACTTTGGAGAAATTAGGTTGAGGAAGGGTGAGGCCTTCCAGACTTGGGAAGAATTCAGGACTGCGTTCTTCGCCAAGTATTTCTCGAGAGGACATCTGGTACAACTTGGACAACAATTTTCCCAGCTTGTTCAAGGAGGCTCCACGGTGGAGCAATATGAAACCAATTTGACCGTTGGCTCGCTTCCTTCGACATGGTTCCAAAGCGGAAGAAAGCCGGTGATGAAATTTGAGGCCTGACCGGCCATCACTAAAGAAGATCGTGACTAGCCACATGTGCAAGACCTATACGAGGTTGTGGCTAGGGCTAAATATCTTGAGGCTTCTTGTCAAGGGGCCGGTGGTCGTCCCCGGAAAGATAAAAGGATAAAGGGGCAAATAGCCGTGCCAATCATCCGTAAGAGCTCGGAAAGCGTGAGCTGACAATAAGTATCGACCCTAAGGAAGCCACCAGTCCACGCTCATCCGGAGGTAAAGGGTCTTCACCGGTGTGACCCGTAACATTATGTTATGAATGCAAGGGACCACATAAGAGGTCAGTGCCCTAGGATAACTGGAGGGTGTTATTTCGGGCCTTGGATCACCAAAGGCCCAATGTCCCCAGCGTCAACAAGGACAGAGTGTGGTGGGGAACCTGTGGATCTCAACAAGCTTCTCGACGGTGTTGGACCACCACCAAGATCACAAGGTGGGGACAAGAAAGGGGAAGGCGACCTCGTGGAGAGCCTTCTACTCCAAACCAACCCCAAAGAGCAGCTAGAGGCCAATGACCCACTCGGTGGTCTATCATTTGACAACTAAGGAAGCATGTGCATATGCCAGATGTCGTATGGTACCATTCGATTAGTTCTTTCTATGCCGCACTTTATTTGATCCACGGAGCCACACACTCTCAGATATCGCACGCGGTTTGCGAAAGCACACTTTGCCGACTATAGACCTACCCCAGACTTGTGTGTAGACACCCGGTAGGGAGTCGCCATGATGGTAAGGGAGAATGGTACCTGGCATGCCCTATAACCCATTGAGGAGATTACTTGCAGACTTGCATGTAATGGACTTGAAGGGTTATGATGTGATCCTGGGGATGGACTGGCTCTCTCTGCCATTTCTGTGATGGTAGATTGTCGAGGAAGAGAGTTGTATTTAAGATGCCGGGAGGAGAGGAATTTACTTTTAAAGGCAACCACACTTGTTCCTTAGTTCAGGAAATCTCAGCTCTCCAGGTTCGGAAGCTCCTTAGGGGTGGGTGTATAGGCTACTTGGCTTCTATTTCCAAGATGAAGAAGGATAAGGAGATTGTAGTCTCAGACGCTCTGCAGTAAGGGAGTACCTCGATGTTTCGGAAGAGTTACGGGACTACCCGGAAGGAATTGGAGTTTTCCATTGATTTGAGTAGAGGAACCTCGGCCAGGTCTAAGGCTCCTTATCGGGATGGCTGAGCTTAAGGAATTGAAGACCCAACTAGAGGAATTGTTGGACAAAGGTTTTATTAGACCTAGCATGTCACCTTGGGGAGCACCTGTTCTTTTCGTCAAGAAGAAAGGCGGGTCGCTAAGGTTGTGCATTGATTATCGGGAGTTGAATAAGGTGACTATAAAGAATAAATATCCTCTACCAAGAATTGATGACCTGCTGGATCAGCTACAGGGAGCTCAAGTTTTCTCAAAGATTGACTTAAGATTTGGTTATCATCAAGTGAGGATTAAGGAGACGGATATCCCGAAGAGTGCTTTCCGTACCAGATATGGGCACTACGAGTTTCTGGTAATGCCGTTTGGGCTTACCAATGTCTCGGCGATTTTTATGGACATGATGAACCGGGTATTCCATCAATATTTGGACGGTTTGTGGTGGTATTCGCCGATGACATACTTGTCTACTCAAGAAGCCACCGGGGCCCGCGAGGAGCACTTAAGAATAGTGCTAGAGACCTTGAGGGAACATCACTTTCAAAAGTTCTCCAAGTGTGATTTTTGGTTGGAAAGTGTAACTTTCTTGGGCCACGCGGTAAGTGGGTGGAGTTTCGGTTGATCCCAAGAAATTGAAGCCGTTGTGGAATGGAAGAGACCAACAACTGAGCAGGAGAGAATCTGAGTTTCACGGGATTAGCTGGCTATTACCGAAGATTCGTTGAGGGTTTCTCGGTTATAGCAGCACCATTAACCAAGCTGACCAGGAAGGGTACCAAATTCATTTGGACTGAATCCTGTGAGAAGAGCTTCCAGGAGCTGAAACAGAGGTTGATAACAGCACCGGTGTTGGCATTACCATAAAGTAATTGTGGGTATACGGTCTACAACGACGCTTGCAAGACTGGCCTTGGATGTGTGTTGATGCAAGATGGGCGCGTGATTGCTTATGCATCACGACAATTAAAACCTTTCGAGGAGAACTACCCTACACACGATCTTGAGTTAGCGTGATCGTGTTTGCCCTAAAGACGGCAAGATTTCCTATGGTGTACCATGCGAGATTTACACCGATCATAAGAGCCTCAAGTACATATTCACACGAAGGAATTGAATATGAGACAACATGATGGTTAGAGCTAATTAAGGACTATGATCTACGGTGTCCATTACCACCGCAGGTGAACGTGGGCCGATGCACCGATTGGCGGAAGTCTGGATATGGAGTTGCCGCTATGTTAACAACTCAGAGGCCGCTATTAGAGGATATGAGAAGGCTCAACTTAGAGGTCGTTTTGCCTACAATGGATGTCTCAATGACCAGCTTGCATATCCGACCCTCGTTATTGGAGAGAATACGGGTTGCTCAAGGATAAGATCTTGAACTGGAGGAGATCAAAGAACACATAGGCCAGGAAGAACCAAAACGGTTCAGAGTCCATGAAGATGGCACTCTAAGATTTGATGAAAGGATTTGTATACCTAATGTCCACAGATAAGAAGAGATTCGGAGGAAGCTCACTATTCGAGCTACTCGATACACCCCGGAGGTACCAAGATGTACAGAGTGTTGAAGGACCACTTCTGGTGGAAGGGGATGAAGCGAGATGTTGCGAAGTTCATTGGCTAAGTGCATCACCCGCCAGGATGGTAAAATTTGAACACTGTAAGCTGCGAGAGATGTTATAACCCCTACCCATTCCGGAGTGGAAATGGGAACACGTGCTTAACATGGATTTTGTAACTGGGTTGCCACGCACTCAAAGAGGCCATATGAATCGACCGTTATAGTGGACCCAATGACTAAAATCGGCCCATTTTATACCCAAGTTAAGGACGGAGCATCCTTGGAAAAGTTGGCCCGCTTATATATTGACTGATCGTCATTATTACATGGAGTACCGGTGACTATATCACCTCTGACGAGACACTCGGTTTGTCTCCGTGATCGAGAGTTTGCACACCGCTGGCGCGGGATTAGTGTTCAAAGACGACTTTTCACCCACAGACCGATGGTCAATCTGAAAGGACCATCCAGGTGCTAGAGGACATGTTGAAGGCATGTGCAATAGATTTCACGGGGTCTTGGGATGAACGCCTAAGTTTGATAGAATTTGCCTATAACAACAGTTACCAGGCAAGCATCAAGATGGCACCGTATGAGGCACTCTATGGGAGGAAGTGCCGAACTCCCATATGTTGGGGAGATGTGGGAGAAAGGAAGCTGGTAGCTGAGGCGACACTTGAGCAACCTGATTTTGTAAGACAAACGGAGGAACATGTCAAGATGATCAGGGAGCGACTCTAGGCTGCCCAGAGTAGACAAAAGAGCTATGCCGACCGAAAAAGGTCTAGTCAGGAGTTTCAAGTGGGAGACTTGGTATTCTTAAAAGTGTCTCCTATGAAGGGGGTGGTAAGGTTTGGATGACGTGGAAAACTTTTGCTCCATACATGACCCTTTGAGATATTGGAGCGTAGGAGTTGTGGTATATAGGTTGGCCTTACCTCGGGACCTCATTTCGAGGTTCATGACGCTTTTCACATTTCAATGTTGAAGAAATGTATTACGTGATCCTACCAAGTGATTCCTCGAGGTTCCAAAGGGAAGTCCAAGAAGATATGTCCCACGAGGAACGCCCGGTAGCTATTTTTGGGCGAGAGGACAAGATTAAGGAATAGAACTATTCATTTTATTAAGGTGAAGTGGAGTAATCCACACGAATGGAAGCTACACAGGAACACGAGGAGGATATGAGGCACATGACAGAGTTGTTTGTATGAGCTATAATCGGTAGAAAAATTTCGGGACCTAAATTATTGTAAGGGGAGGATTGTAAATCCAAAAAAAAAAAAAAATTAAGAAATAAAAGTGATAAAATTTTCCTAAAATTATTTGTTATTTTCTTAGAATCCAAAATGGAGGATTTTTGTGAGAAAAATAAGTAAAAGGGAATTAAAACCCTAACTAGGGTTTATGAGGATCGAAGGACTTTCACGGTAATTAAAGAAAGTCGAGGACTAAATTATAATTATTCCCTCTCACAAAGCGTGGACCCATTATGACCTAAAAAGAGTTAGGGACCACGGTAAATTTTCCTATAAAGAATCTCTATAGTAAGAGATGGGCGGTTGAGATTATGGCATCCCAAACCGCGGATTCATCTCGGCATTATAGCGGTGGATGAGGGGCCGCGGCGAGAAGCGCGTTTATCAAGTCGTGTTAAGGATCCTCGGTGAGATGATGATCCGGCCGCTGGTAGAGACCTAATCTTGGTCGCTCATCTTAGAGGGTGACCTGGATCACGAGACACCTTACTAAATCTCTGACCGATGGATGAACCCATTTGATCTCGGCGTCGATCCGCGAGAGCCAATCTCGAGTCCATAACTCTCTCAAACCGCCGGGCTTGAGCCTCGCAGGATCTCGGCGTTAGGTGAAGAAAATGGACGCTTCGATATGGGCAGGCGTTGAAGACGTTGGTGGCCTCCCCTATCCCACTATAAAAAGGGCATTCTACCCTGCAAGTTCGCCACACGCAAGTGGGTGATAGTCTACTCCGGGCGAGAGCGGAGAGTGGTGGGAGGAACTCACGGTGGTACATTGGGGTCCTTGAACAAGCATTGCTGTTTTACAGCGAACAGAGGAAGAAGAAGGCGCCACATCGCTGGAGACGGGAGGAATAGCTCTCGAAGGGCGGCGGCCGAAGCTGCCGAGGAGGCGATTCACATTTTCCGGACTTCGACACCCACTTCATCGACAAACACACGGTAAACAACGATAAAACTGCGCCGAAAGCCTTGATGTGGTTCTCGATGCATATAGCATATAAGTGGACGTGAGCTCACGGAGAGACTTCCTACGTGAGGGATTTCTTTGATTTCGAGAGAGAGTATAGGCAGTGGCCAAAGGAGAGGTGGGCCTGGACGCATCTGGCCAACGACGCCGAGCCCTCGAGCCGCAGGCGAGCGGCCGTGAGACTGGCGGGATCAGCCTGAATTGGTCTCGGTTGTCAAGCGAGAAGAGAGAGGGAGGTTGAAGAAGAGTTAGATTAAATAGTTAATAAAACTTAGGAAACGTGACAATAATTTTTATATAATTGATGTTATAGTTAGATAATTATTTTTACATATAACTTAGGGGTGTGACAGTTATTTAGTTAATTAAAATAATTTATTTATTTTCCTCTCTTCTTAATTAAAACATTAGTTGATTATTATAAATGATAATTGACTAGGCATGGTATTAAAATGGGGAACTTTGGACTTGTGACATTAAATAAAAGTTAATGAATTATTAACTTAGTGTGACAAGTTAATAATATTAATTATTAGTCTTGAGCTAGAAAAATTATTTGATTATTGTGACAAACAATAATTAATTAGTTGAAATAGTTAATTGAAAACTATTGACATGTCACAAATATTCTTTTTAGTGAAGCTATAGAGTGTGACAAATTTATTTGGGGTATTGTTAAGTTGGACGAGTATTGTTCTTTAGTAACAAATATTTATTAAATTGCCAAACTTTGGTTGTGTGACATAATAATTAATAATTATTATGGAATATTGAAATGAAACAAATAGAAATTAGTTAATTAATTTCTTAAATTTGGATAGTTGATTGAGCGATAAGAATTATTTAGTAAGGAAGCTAAATAAGTTCAAAAAGGATTTCCAAATGACCAAAATGCCCTTCTAGGGTAAAAACGGGTTAAGATCAATTTGAATAGGCCCAACTCAACTGAAATGACTGAACAAGAGTCAGACTCAACAAATAGACCATAGTTGACTAGGTTTGACCAAGGTGGGACCAAAAGTCAACTAAGGGACACTGAAACGGGAATAAGGGCCGGTAACCCGAGAGATGGTCCCTAGGACCCGTTAGTGGCCTAAGCCCAACAAGGACGTTAGGCATGCATGGACATTTAGAGAGATGAAAATTATTGGAACAATAATTCTAATAAACCGTTATATGTCAGATACTCTCAGGGGAGACGTAATGCATTTCAAAGGAGACCAGGAAGACATTTAGTCTCTCTAGGGGTAAGTTCGCTTGCCTTGCCTTGTTTCCACCCGGTGACGGGATTTCTTGGACTTGCTATGTATTCTTATTACATGCACTGTTGATGCCATATACATCTTTGTTCATATCTGCTCTTGAATCTAAGCATGTATGCTTGTTTACGGACGTTGGTGTCCCTATTTGCTATGTTCTCTTGGACTTCGGTGGAGCTTAGGGAAGCTCCAATTTAGGAATGTTCGGGTTAGGACCCACGACCTTCACGACTACCCGTGAGAGAAGCAAATCTACGGAGGTCTTACTCACAAGGTGGGGTACACTCAATCGCGTTAACATTAGAAGAGGTAGTTCTACGACCTTTGATTTGGAGGGTCAAACGACCAACTAGGTCGTATTTATATCCAAAATTTGGACATCTTGGTAGGAGTAAACTCGTGAGTTCTCTTAGGACTCACAACAGAGCCCGAGGGCTTACAGAATGTGGGTCGCACTTTGACTTGCTTGTGGTAGACTCCTAGGACTTTATTGTTGATACTATAATCTGCTTGGTATCCGTCATTTTTCCTATTGATGACACTTGTGACTCTAAGCAGGTACTTAATGTAGCCTTCAAAGCTCATGTGTTTTCTCTTTTCCTCTTCTGCATTACGGAGATATAGGGGGAGAGAGCACTGGGAGAGGGACTCCGGAGGACTAGAGGTTATAGGAGTCTCCTTTATCTTTATCTTTGTGAGAATTATTGTTGTTGTAGGACCCGTATAGTGACAAGACTTCTATAGGGCCTACTGACCCTAATGACTCTATGTTCTTATGAACTTGAGTTTATATTTTATTTATGGATTGTTTATGCCTTATCACATTATTAGGTCTTGTATTGAGTTGAGTTTATCTCTTCTTTATCACGGCATCATTGGCGTCCGAGGTCAGGGATCCTGCCTAGAGCGTTACACAACCCAAGTTCAGGAAACCTGACCCGCAAAATTTTACTCCACAAGCCCAACACTTTGTGGATTTAATCAATCATGAAATTATTGATATCAATAATACTTTCCCAAAATACATGAACAGAGGATGGAACTTGTTTCCAAACACCACATGGCACAATACTTTGAATCTCCTATGGAACGCACCATCCAAACCAAGTGAAGATGTAACGCCCCGAATTGTCTGAATGATGATAATGATAATAAGTAAGAAAATTTGGAACAATGATGGAGTTGAATAACGCGGATAATGAAATAGTTAACTTTAGCACTATACCGGGAGTAATCTGGCGTTAGTGGAATCAAACTCGATTAATATTAGGGAGAAATGTAATTAGGAGGTAGTCAAACAATAGTTCCAGGGTCCGATAATTGAGGGAGGAAACGACAAGGTTTAGAGTCCCGGTAAGTAAGCTGACCAAGTCAAAGGCCAGATTAGCGGATCCAGTGGTGACGAACTTCGAGGGGACCGTGACAATTGTAATGTGGGAGATTATATCATACATTATAATATAGGGAAAAGAAAAGAAAAAGAAAAAGGAAAAGAGTTAAAGGAAAAGAATAAAGAAAAGAAAAAAAAAGGAAAAAGAAAAAGAAAAGAAAAAGAAAGTAATAACTAAAGTCTGTAAAAAGATATATAATAAAATAAAATTTTAAAAAAAAAATAAATAAAAATAGAAAGAAGAGGGCAGCTGAGTTATAAGAGGGAGAAAGAGAGAAACTCTCTCTCCCTCGTGAACCGCTGCCCCCTCTTCCATTTCGCTCTCTCTCTCACAAGCACGCGCGCGCCACCTTGGCTGGCCGTGCGCCCGGCCGCGCCTCACCACACCGGAGCCGGCGAGCTCCGGCGAGCACCTCACAGCCGCGCGCCTCGACCTGGCCGCGCGTCGTCCACGCGTCAGCCCACGCCGGAGTCAGGGAGCTCCGGCGAGCTTCCTCCCTGTCGTCTTCCCTCTCCAAGTGCTGTTCCCCGTTGTGCGACCTCAGGCCGGCCAGCCCTACACCGGCGAAGTGAGAACCTAGATGTTGAATGTGTTTAGGGTTCATGATGTTAATGTTTTGGGACTGAAATTTGGGATGGATTAAGGGGGGGAAAGTGAAGAGATTAGTTGTGGGGAAGATGATAGGGGGTATGAGTGAGTTTAATTACAGTTTGGTGAATGTTTGTATGAGTTTCGGCCCCTATAAAATAGGGGGAACCTTGCCGAAATTTCGGTTAGACTAGTGTCGGGCTGTCCCTTCTCGGGATGAATTCCGCCCACGATATCTCCCCGATCGGGGAGTGTAGATAGTCGTTGGAAAGGTCCTCGAAGGACCTGCGCAACGAATGCTTAATTGACATGATCGAGCAACCGGATCTACGGTTAGGAACGGTTCTAGATGACAATGCTTTAATTGTGTCTCGGGGTATGTTATTAATACGGACTATAAATTAAGTACGGAATTTGACCGTATTTCGTATTCCCTTCCATAGGAAAGGAGAAGGAAGTACTTGGAGACGCGGCGGAGCTGAGCCAGTCTTGAACCGCGAAGGACGACGGGTGAGTGGTCCTCTCTGTATATTCTTAGTTGAAGCATGTATTTCTTGAATTGTTTACTCGGGCTTTTGTATGATTTTGTTATCGGTTTGTGACTTGCCGATGGGTTTTCCCGATACTAGAAAGTAGATCTTTGCTTGTTGAATGCTACTAATGTTGGAATAGCCTGAGCATGTATATGTGGAACCTTAATTGGTCGGAATTGGATAAGTACATATCAGGGACTGCATCCTAGCTAGACATATACGAATGATCCGTGAGCCGTGGAGCCCGGAAGTCAAAGTATGCGATATTGGGTCGGTGGAAGGGATTTGTTTTAAATATCGTCTCGTGCACACACTTGTTTTCAAACTGTTTTTCATATAAAACCCTTCCCGATTTTGGAAGGCCCGTATCGATATGAGACGCATTATTGGCGGCAGAGTAGTTTTTGGTACAGGGATACCACTGGTCGTCAAGTTCTGCAGAAGCTGGAGTTCATTCCGAGGTAGTCGAACTAGAGGTATTTGTCATCGGATATGAGACCCGTGTGTACACACATATGCTTTGATATGCTTTAACTGATGGTATGTTTTGATGCTTGTAGTTGTATATGAATTTCTCGGAGTTTTAGTTTGCTTGGCATGTTAAATCCAATGTATAGTATTTATGTTGATCCCATGTTGGTTTCGCGTATGTATTCGCATATTATTATCTTTATCAGTATAGTGCTTTGATGGGAGACAGGTAGGTGATTACCTGACAGATTGGTCCATACTCACTGGGCTCGAGTAGCTCACCACTCTTGCATTTTTATTTTACAGGAAATAAGTGGGGATCAGGGTAGATTTCCGTGACGACGGGCGGGGTCCGGGTACGGTAGTGGCTCTGGTGTCCCTTAGGAGAGACAGCTGCTTGTTATGTTGGTTAATGTACTGTGTGATTTGCATGTTACCTAAACCCAGTCGCTAATCTGGGGAATGATGTATTATATGACTCATCTCTATGGTTGAGCCTATGGTGATGATATATTTATATATCGCTGTACTTCTAGTTCTGTTTTAAACTAGCATAATAGGTATAAGTACATGATTTGTCAATAGCCTTGGGCCCAGGACACTCTCTTTGGTTTGTGATTATAGCACCCACTTACATTTAGAAGGCGGATTATTCTGAGACGTAAGATAAGGCCAACATAAGCACTCAAAAGGAGCCAGTACCGATACCAGCAGGCAAAAGAAAATTTGTAACAGCTACAAGTAGGCCCAGGGGACACACTAAGAAAATCAAGCTACCAACAGAACCTGGGAGGCGAAAGCCTCCACTTCTGACAAAAGATTATTGGAGAGGATTGACCCACAAGGTATGATCTCACCCTTTTCTCCTGACCATATTAATTTTGATTAGTCTGACACGGAAATATTCTCAACTGCCTTGCATATGGGAGTGGACCTTAATCACTCTGAGGATAATGAGAAGTATCTCAACCACATGTGATTAAGGGTATCAGTAAGGCGACTAGGGCCAGTGGAGGCATCTAAGCCACCCCGAGGCTCAGATAACCAGGGCTTTCCAGAGTTTACCCCATGAAGCTAGTTTTATGGAATGTCACTCGGGAAATGAAAAAAGCGTTTCCTGGTAAAGGAATTCATGGAAGTGTTTTTGTCAAAAAAAATTGTATATATATAAATATATATGCATTAAAAATACCAGGTACCAATATTTGAAGAGTGCCAATAAAATATATACCTTGAAGTATCTTAAAATTAAGATATTTTAAATTTAAACTAAAAACATATATCCGGTCGCATCCCAAGGCAAGCTAAAGACGCAGATCCTGAGGCAGACTAAAGACACTAATCCAGAGATAGCCCGAAAACAAAAATCTCGAGGCAATCTCAAAAATACAAATTCCAAGACAGCCCGAGCAAGCAAATCTCGAGGCAATCTCATCAATACAAATCCCAAGATAGCGCGAGCATACAAATCTCGAGGAAATCTCAGAAATGTAAATCCCAACATAGCCCGAGCATACAAATCTCGAGGCAATCTCAATCAAATTCAAATTTTGAATCTTATCATCATGGTCATCTTATATTACGAGGTTTTACCTAAATCTAGACTATGATCATTAAAATTCAAATTTTTGATCTTATCTAGATTATGATCTCATGATGATTAAAATTCATATTCAAGGTTATACCTAAATTGTAACACCCTGGAATTTTTATAAATAAATGATGAAATTAGTGGAAATAATTACCGAGGCTAATGAGACAATAAGAAGAAATTAAACATTTTATTTTGTCTAATAAATAAAATCAGGAAAAAATGGGCCTTGAATTTGGTCAAAGAGCTTTAGGTTATAAGAAGGCCCTTAATGGGCCAGCCCACCTTGCTGATTTACAACCCGGAATCCTAGAAGGATTAATTGATAATCTTAAGTGGGAAAATTCAAGGAAATAAAAAGGGCCAACACTAGAGAAAAATAAGGCCTTAGAATTGGACCAGGCCCAAATGAAATTTCTCTCATTGCTTATTAATAAGATTTAATTAAGCTAATCCTTACTTAAGCCTTAATGATATGGTTTAAGAAAGAGTAATACCAATTATTGCAAACAGAATAAAATAATATTTTTATTCATTTTCTAGATCCGAATTTCCCTAATCTGGGTCGGGCCATAGACGAGATTTATGGATCTCGATCAGACATTATTATCACCCGTGACACAATAGTAAGAAGCATGGAATAAAATAAATATTAAATAAAATAAATTAATAACTTATTGTTATTAGATCCAAAAAAAATGGATCTGGTCGGGTGCAATTATGTGGTCCATGACTCTAGTGTAATGATAAGATTAAACAATTATTTAATAGATTATAAAACTTAGGTTGATGAGACGAAAAATAATTCCCCACCCTCTCTTTTACTTTCCCATTTCATTCTATCATCTCTCACGTGGCCTTCTCTTACGCGAGGCGACCTACGCCTAAGCTTCGCTCCCCTTCATCCTCCGCGCACACACAAAGCTCCGGTCACCCTTTCCCTCAGTCCGGCGAGAGTTCGGCACCGGTGAGCAGAGCGGCCTCTTCTCTCTCAATCGCGACCACTGTCCGCCCTCCGCTGCTTTTCTGGCGAGATCTAGTCTGGAGGCCAGTGACTACGAGTTTTGCTCCACCTCCTTCACTTTTCCCGGTGAGGAGTGTCACCGACGAAGCTCCCTGCCGAGCTCTTCCTCTCTCGCCGCCAGCGAACCTTAGGTACGGATAGGACCCTGCAGACTCGTCCCCATGCGTGTGGCCTTTGTCTCTGGCAATCAGGATAGTGGGACGCCGACAAAGATTCCGATATTCTTTCCAATTATGTTTGTTGATCTTTGAGTACCGGCGAGGTTAGTACCAGTGTTGTGAGAATTGAGCTTTATTTAATTGGATGTGGAGTGATTAAATTGAAACCCATGACTCCCCGAAAGGGTTGAGCAGGAAGTGGAGTAAACATAGTTTTGTATGCTTAAATAGATGATGAGGAGCTTGTGTAGTAAATGGATTATGTTTGTATGTATGAATTGAGTATTGTAAGAATGTTTGTATAAATTTCGGGGCCCTCTAAATAGAGGAGGTGCTGCCAAATTTTCATGGAGAATTTTAAGTATTAATGCTTGATCAATCTTCAATGATTATGTTTAGCATTTAATCACTTTTAAGGAGCATGTTAGAAGCCTTTAAATTAAGCTAAGGATGAAGAGAGTTAAGTTTTCTATTTGAGCAATTCCATATTTTTCATCCATTTAGAAACATGATCTACATGTTAAGAGAAAGCATGCTCTATTTAACTTAATGAATTTATCATAATCTAATGAGTCTAAATTAGAGTATAAGTTAAGAATACGATTTCCGTATTCCTGAAATTTCATATTTTGATTTTTAGGAAAAGAAAAAGGCAAAGGCAAGGCCGCAACTGGTGAAGGACCTAGCCAACCTTAGAGACTACTTAGACTCAGGTGAGGGAATGAAACTGTAAATTCTGTATTTTTACCGTATTATCTATGTAGTGTATGGTTTTACTTTGAAAATCATGAAATAGAAACTTCATGAGATTTCCTAAGTCTTGGAAGCCTTATTTTATTTATTGATAGTTTTTTCATTTGGAAAATGAATTTCGAAGATTCATGCTATGAGATAAATAAAGGATACATGAAATAAACAAGAGAAATGTTTAGAAGTATTGATTCTCTACACTATATTTTCATTCTTTCCTGCACCAGTGGTGACTCCTTGATAGAGCCAGAAAGTACGGTACTAGGTAGGAAAGGGGTGATTTGTAAAACTCTGATTTTCTTAAAGTCCAAACGATATGTTTTTAAATCCTTCTATTTCCAAGAAATAAAACTCCCTTTTCATACTCGTAGAGTGCCTGGTACTCGTATATACTATCCACCTTACGGGAGCGCATGGTCAAATCGTGAGGGCAGAGATGGTAGCCCGACGGGAGCGCATAGTCAAACCGTGAGGGTTCATCCTAATTACACATTGGTTCCACATTATGGAAGTAGTGCTGTAGGTGTAATCGATACTAGTAAGATTATGATATGTTCTTGTATATCCCACCTCATGGGAGCGCATAGTCGAGCAGTGGTGGCTATTGGTGTCGATATTCATCCACTAAGGGAAATTACAGAATCATATATGGTACCGATTATTAAATGAATAAGTTGGACATACATGTGATTTTACTTGAGATTTTTTTGCATATTGGCATGATTATAACAGATTGAAGATAATGCTTTGATTAACATATTTTGTTGAATTTCATTGTATCTTCATATTTCTATATATCTTGTATATTTTAAGAATCTGTTTCAGATTTATTTTATGGATTTTACACAGGTAGAAATTACCTGGCAGTACTGTTTTCCTCACTGAGCTCGAGTAGCTCATCCTCTTTATATGTATTCTTGCAGGAAGTAGGCATGTACTCGATCATATCTAGAGTGGAAGAGAGAGTCATATCCACCATTAGTAGGCTCAGATCGACAAGTGTTATGTTTTTATTTGGAGTATTGTACTTGACTTTAGGAGAGAGATAAATTCCTTAATAGATTGGTGTTGTATGACATTAAGTTATTTGGTGTTGTATTAAATCGCATTTCGATTGTGAGTTATGACATTTGCTTATTTGACTTATTAGCTTCCGCTAGTTTTATAAGTTATTAGATTATCACAGCCTTTGGCCTAGGGTTCATCCCCTGACCTTGCTAGTATGACACTTGCCCCCTATTTAAAGATGAGTGTTACATAAATCTAGATTATGATCATTAAAATTCAAAGTTTTGATCTTATCTAGATTATGATCTCATGATGATTAAAATTCAAATTCAAATTCAAGGTTATACCTATATCTAGACTATGATCATAAAAATTCAAATTTTTGATCTAGATTATGATCTCATGATGATTAAAAATAAAATTCAAATTCAAGGTTATACCTAAATCTAGATTATGATCATTAAAATTAAAATTCAAAACTATGATCATTAAAATTAAAATTCAAAATTTTAATCTTATATAGATTATGATCATATGATGATTAAAACGCAAATTCAAATTTCAACCTTATCATCTAAGTTGTGAGGATCTATAAATAGAGGAGGGAGACCTCTTTATAAGGAACGGGGAGAGAAAAGAAAAATCAGGGAGAAACTTTTAAGAAAAATCAGAGAGATTAAGAGATAGAAAAAAGAGAGTCAATCCACCAAAGGTATCCCCCCTACCTTATGATATCTCGGTCCAACAAGTAAACACGAGCCTGTCTCTTATGGCTTTGCCAAAGGATATAGGCTCGGGTTCCTCCATAGACCGTAATACCGTAGAAGAAGCTACCGGACGAAGAACACCGCCCCAAAGCGTGCCGGTGTCGATGCTGTTGTTATCGCTACCGCTGCCTCCGATCGCTGCCGCTACCAAGGATGGATACCATCCTGGAGCGCGATGGTGTCATCACCAAACTAACCTGATTTCCATGGCCGCCAGAGGAGGAGTACCGCCCCAAAGAGTGGTAGTGCAGTTGATGTCGCCACCGTCAGAGGAAGAGTACTACCCCAAAGCGTGGAGGTGCTGTTGATATTTTCGCCGCCGCCAGAGGAGGAGTACCGCCCCAAAGCGTGGCGATGTTGTTGGAGTCATTGTTGCCGCCATAGGAGGAGCACTGCCCCAAAGCGTGGTGGTGCAATATATGTTGTCATCACCGCCACCGCCAAAAGAGCACTGCCCCAAAGTGTGGGGAGAGAAAAAAAAAATAATTAAAAAAAAAGTAGAAAGGGGCGTCAAAAATAAGAAGAGTGAAACTAAAATAAAATAAAATAAATAAAATAAAAAGAAGCAGAAGAGGGGGGTCAAAACAAGATGAATAGAAAAATAAATAAAAAACTTAAAAAAAGAAAGCAGGTTGACAGAATCAAGAAGATATCAGAGAAAGAGGGTTATATGAATATATATAATCTATATCTATATATGGATCCTGGAAACATGAAATCAAAATGTCATTCCTTGTGCCTACACTGGCTTGCCGGAAATTGAGATGCTCCACCACCGAGGCCTCCTAGACTGTAAAGCCCCGACCCGGATCCCGGGACCTCGGGCACGTAAACAGATCGGCCGTACCCGAGTGGAGGCGAGCCCCGCTCGGATACAAGGCCTAAGTAATATAAGCAGATAACAAAAATAAATCCATAATAAATCAAAATAAAATCAGAGTCGCGACATAATCAGGTCTGGGTACACATGCCCTATAATATATGGACAACATGTCCTACAATGTCTCACTCACAACAAAATAAAGAAGAGGTCTTCAACCTCAGCAATACCCTGCCCTCGCGCAATCCCTCTAGATCACATCACGCCTCACGAGGACCTGAAAAGGAGGGAAAAACAAAGGAGTGAGCTTTCGAAGGAAAGCTCAGTAAGTACCCTGCGAGGAACACAAAGAAGGAGATATGAACAAACATATCCAATACAGTCAACAAACAGTGGGACCAACGTCCCGTATCCTGGAATCCTAGGGGTCTACCACCAAGGAAGTGTCAAAGGCAAGGACCCCTATCCTAACTGTGTCCCTCTAAAAGATCATCCCCTGGTCAGTACCATCCCACAGCATCAGCTGCCGACGACAAATCCGTCGCCCACGGTAGCGCCACCTCTCTCTCATGTCGACATGGTCAGTGATCGACCCCACTGACTGGCAGGGACAACCAGAGTATCGTCCCTCTGGCCAGGAATGCCGGAACGTCAGGGTGTCCCGTCCCCGACGCTCTCGCAAAATCCGGAGCTCCCCTGCTCCACTGAATCCGGGCGGAAGACAAACAAAAGCTAGGGATGCCAACATCCCGAAAACAAACATACATGCACCACAATCCAAGCAACTCATAAAAGACATGCATGTATCCAAAACATATCAAAATGATATCAAGAATCATAAACCAAAAACAAATCCAAGAAAACCCGAAGCCGGGTGGGAACGAGGCAAGTGTACTTACCTGTAATCACTAAGCCTGGTGTTCCACGGAATATCCTCCCGACGCATCCACGTCGATACCTGGTAATGACAATTACTACTCAATACCACCCCCGACGCAAAATGGGCTATTAATATCAATAACAACATTAAAGCGAAATTTCTGAAATTACTGCGCAGTCCCAAAGAACTGCTCATAACTTTTGATCCAGAAATCCGTTTGAGGTGAAACAGGGCTCGTTGGAAAGGTCTCTTCCTTATCTTTCCAACGGTATCTTATACACCTCTATCGGATATACCTAGGCTGCCCAGTTGTCCCCCGAAGTGGACAGCCAGTCTGCAGCCAACTAACCAAATCAACTCTAACTTGCCAAAACCCAATTGTGTTAATCCTAACCACACCATCGACCAGCACACACACACCCGTATTCATACCTCATTCCTAGTTCATCACCCCACTGATCTATCATCCTATGCAACCAAAATGAAGGAGAGCAAGCCTATTGTTGAATCCCAACACTTCCATTCCTTCACCCTCTTCCTCAATCCCACATAAAATCATGAAAACCTCACTGCATTCCAGCCATCAAAGGCCAATCAAATCCTCTTGAGACTCAACCAAAGTCCACCAACTAATCAACATATCCCCTCATCCTCTTGTGTGCTTACCTCTATGAAAGCAAAACCTCATCAAACAATACTCTCAAGGAACACAAGTCCCACACTAAATCCCCCTCATCAACCAATCAAACACTCCACCACATAGCCATCTATACACCCTTATCACTCTCAAACAGCCACCTTGATCTACTTGTGCCCATCTAAATAGCCTCAACATCAAAGCAAAACAGTCCACATAGAATCACTAGCATGGACTCTATCTCCTCTACCTATATTCTTGGAGGCCACTCAATGAACTTACAGGGATAAATTTCTTTTAATCTTTGTTCATACATACAACCCAATGAGCCCTTGATGATCAAACCTATCATGCTTATGAAAATCATTAATTTTCATGAGCTTCCATTTATGCATACTATAAACTGGGTTCAATTCAAAATTAACAGCAACCTTGTACCTCTTTAAAAATATTGTCATCTAATCTACAGATCCCACCATCATCAAAAGGCATTTCCTGCCACTGTTCCACGGCCAAGCACACAAGAACCCAGCCTTACAAGCATGCTCTCTACCATGCATCTCGATTATTCCTAGCTTGGTCGTGCTACCTTATTCACAGTCAATAATTCCTAACATACATTCATGGACACTCCTCAGACCACCTGATCACCAGCTCCACCATTGACCGTGAGCCACCTCTCATACCCTCTCAATTGTTCTCCAGCACCTATACATGCTTAATTAACTAAAGCCTTCAATCTATGCACCCTCTCATTTTCATACGAACCAAACCCGGTAAACCTTAAACTTCATGTAATAGACTTCAGTTTACTCATGCTTGTTCATTAACTAACAGGTTTCATATGATCATAGGGATGAGGAGACTCACCGGTGCTCGTTGCCAGTTCAAGGCGGTTCCGGCCACCCCACGACGGTGCTCCCAGTCCGGACTTTGACCCCAGTCCGTCTGTTTTCCTCTCAGGCGACCTTTGGCCAAGATCAGCCTCTCCTTTGAAGGTCGAGGTCCCCCCTCCTTCCTCTCACTCAGTGGTGGTGATCTTCAGTCTAGAGAGCAGCAACTTTACAAGGCCGCTGGCGGAATAGATAAGGACGAGGGCAGTTCCTTGATCGTGGCTTTTATCGCGGGAGGCCGTTACGCACCCATCACCCGAGGATCGGGACGACGATCGCGCGCAGGTTGGTAAAGGAGGCGGACCATCTTGAGATCGTCGTCTTCGAGGATGTGCGGCGGGGGGTGAGTCCACGCGACGTGGTCAGACGCGAGCCCACGTCTCTTCTTCTCACACTCTTGCACATACCCCCCAATATTCTTAAATCACAACTATGTTCTTCTAAACATAATTTCTGTGAAAGAAATGAAATTATGATTTAGCCCTCCATTTTTAATACATTCACATGCAGGTCCTGTTCTGTTTAGACCCATGAGACAGGGAAATTTTCCTATTGTCCCCATAAGTTCTGAAATCACAGTTCAATCCTTGGCAGACCCATTATCCACAACTTAGAGTTTAAATCAATTAAATCCAATCTCAAATCTCTAATGTAACCTTCTATTTATTTATTTATTTATTTATTTTAAATATCCCTTAAATTCCATTATTCATACTTCTCTCCAATTAAACCAAAATAAAGAATTTTTCCCCAATTAGTTAACTAAGTTAAACATAAGAAAAATTCCAAATTTACCCATAAAACCCTTGGGTTTTACAATCTTCCCCCCTTACAGAAATTTCGTCCTCGAAATTTAAAATCAAATAATCCAAAAGAAAATCCTCAGACAAACAACTCCGGGTAGCGCTCCTTCATGTCTTCTTCGCGCTCCCATGTCGCCTCACGATCTGAATGATGGTTCCATCTCACCTTCACAAAAGGAATGGCCCGATTTCTCAATTGCTTCTCCTCTCTGCCCAAAATCTCCACCGGGCGTTCCTCATAAGACATGTCCTCCTGGATCTCCACTGGAACCTGTGGAATCACCCGAGATGGATCCCGAATACATTTCTTCAGCATAGAAATGTGGAACACATCATGGACCTGTGCCAGGTTCGGGGGTAATGCAAATCTGTAAGCCACGGTCCCAACTCGTCCAAGAACCTCAAATGGTCCAATGTATCGTGGAGCAAGTTTCCCACGCCTACCAAACCTCACAACACCCTTCATAGGCGACACCTTCAGGAACACAGCATCACCCACCTGAAACTCCTGGTCAGAACGTTTCTTGTCAGCATAACTCTTACATGCGCTCACGGCGTATTGACCTCTCCCTGATCATCTTGACATGTTCCTCTGTCTGCCGGACGAACTCTGGCTGCTTAAGTGTCTTCTCAGCCACCAGCTTTCTCTCACCCACATCTCCCCAACAAATCGGTGTCCGGCACTTCCTCCCGTAAAGTGCCTCATACGGAGCCATCTGAATGCTCGCCTGATAACTGTTGTTATAGGCGAACTCCACCAAGCTCAGACGCTCATCATAAGATCCTGAGAAATCCAGTGCACATGCCCTGAGCATGTCCTCCAAAACCTGAATGGTCCTCTCTGACTGTCCATCTGTCTGTGGGTGGAAAGCTGTACTGAACGCCAGACCTGTGCCTAGAGCCTCATGCAGACTCTCCCAGAACCTTGACACAAATCTGGAATCCCGATCAGAGGTAATCGACACTGGTACTCCATGCAACCTCACAATCTCATCTATGTACAACTGAGCCAACTGCTCCAATGAAGCGCCCGTCCTCAACGGTAAGAAGTGTGCCGACTTAGTCAACCGGTCCACAATGACCCAGATTGACTCTTTACCCCTCTGAGTACGGGGCAGCCCTGTCACAAAGTCCATGTTAATATGCTCCCACTTCCACTCCGGAATGGGTAAGGGCTGTAAAGTCCCAGCTGGCTTCTAATGCTCTGCCTTCACCAGCTGGCAAGTGATGCACTTCGACACAAACTCCGCAACGAAGCACAGATCTCGAAGTGGGAGTATCGTGAGCCGACTCACTAGACATAAACTTAAAAGCGAATAATGAAATACAAATTTGAAAGTAACACGCATCTCGAGGTGGTGACAGAACACACATATTGGGGTGGTTGTTGGAAATACAAATCGTAAGTTTCAAAATGGCACGCATCTCGAGATGATAATGAAGTACTCATCTCGAGGCGGTCGATAACATACGAATCCTAAAATGGCGCAAATCTTAAAGCAGTGATGAGCACGCATCTTAAGGTGGCTAATAAATACAAATTTCAAAGCGACACAAATCTCGAAGAAACGATGAAACACTTATCCCGAGCGGTCAATATAAACATAAAAGTGGTGTAAATCTCAAGGCGGCGACGAAACAAGCATCCTGAGACAATCGATGAACCCCAAAGTGGCAATGTATATAACCAAAGGCGGAAGGCGGCGTCATTTATATAAATAAATAAGATATATACATGTATATGATTTATCTATATGTAATAAAATGTTATGACTTGCAAATAAATGAATCATTTTTATTCATTACCTCTACTTGTACTTATGCCCTTAATCGGAGGTTTCCAAGACTTTGTTTTGGGTAATTAATAATTATAACACCCGTTTCCAAAACATGAACAAATGCTTCACCAGCAGGGCTGGGAGTGCACCCAACTCATAAGCTGTGTAATTTAAACCTTATAACAATGATAATCAAACTAATAAACATAAATGATAATCAAAATATTTAAAATCTTATACAAAGTTTACAGTTCTTGTGGAAGTGTTCTAAAATTCTAAACATTAAAAACAGTCTATCCTCATCTATTATGTCAGAGCCATCTATGGGAACACTCAATTTCGTACACCAGCACAGTTTACTTGAGTGAGAATCACTTCACAAGGAGTATATGAATATAATATCAGATATAAATGAATCTTAATGTAATTCTAATCATTTGCATTATCTTCAATCCGTATAAACATGCCAGACAGCATAAAGAAACCCGGATAAATCCAAATCAGGGCATTCACAATGTCAACTCATGTGTACAATGAATGATCCTACAAATACTCTGGGTAATCTAATCATTACCCTAGAGTCCTGGTATGGCAAGTTCACGACCGTGGAAATCAGATATAGTATCATATCAATCTAACATGTACCTATGATCTCAATGTCACTATCATAAAGTATAATCTATGCCGGACGGAGCTCCCTCCTATCCCGAACCCTTCAGCTGGAGCTCCCTCCATGTCCGTAGGATCCCTACGGACTGTGCTCCTATAAAACCGTAGGACAAAACTGGTATGAAGGAATATATATTGTACAAGAACTCTGGTCTCTACGGACTGTGCTCCCACAAAACCGTAGGACTAATCTGGTAGTCGGTCCCTACGAACTGTGCTCCCATAGAATCATAGGACTAATCTGGTAGGACAGACCATATATCGTAAAAGGAGCCTACAAATCTTTATTTCTAACTCATTTGTGGTTATGTTCCTGTTCTTTATTTCTACATGCACAGGATATACTCGTTTGCAATACACGAACAGAAACAACAAATCCGTTAGTAATATAATATGTATAAAACCAACCGCACTGCACAATACCCCGATACAAGCTCGATGCAAAACCATACAAACAAAGCAATCGATAAAACTCAATTATAAAATATCCAAGTATAGTGTAATCACTCACCTGAGTTTGAGTAGTTCCTAAGACTGGCTAGGTCCTTTAGCAGCAACGGCCTTGTCTTTACCTTTTTCTTGTCCTTAAAATTAAAGATACGGACTTTCAAAATTACGAAAACTGTATTCTTATCTCATATTCTACTTAGACTGGTTAGAATACGATAATTCCATCAAGTTTAAATAGAACATAATTTCTCTTAGCATGAACTTCGAATCTCTAATAGATTTAAAATAAGGATTTGCTCAATTAAAAGTCTTAGCTCTAAAAGCTTCTAAGATGTCCCTTAGATGTAATTAAATGCTAAGCATGATCATGGAAATTTAATCGACTATAATTTACTTATGTTTTTCTACAAAAATTCGGCAGCACCTCCTCTATTTGGAGCGCCCGGAAAATTATACACACATACATTGTTTTACATCTAATTATTCATACAAGCATAATAATTCAAAGATTAGCCTTTCCCCTTGGTTCAATCGTCACATTCTCATCAAGTTTACTAGATCGACATCATGAGTTTGTTGTTATTCCAATTAATCGGTTATTCGCCACTAATGCCAAATTCATGCATTCAATCCTCCCAACCTGTACCAACCTCACAGACGTTCGGAGTCGCAGGAGGAATGAGGCACTAAATCTGCTCCCATGGGGACAGTGGCCGCGCGTCGGCGTTGATGGCTGCTGCAGACCATCGGAGCTCTGTTCATCGTGATCACCGGAGGAGGGTGAGCTGCTGCTGGGGCTCGCCCCAAGTCTGGTGGTCTCCTGTGGCCGAGAAGGAAAGGAGAGACAGAAGGGGGGGCACGACCTCGCTGGAACTCTCCACAGCTCGCTGGCAAACAATATAGAAGATCAAGGAGAGGGTAGTGAGCTGAGGATACGTGGGTGCGCGCGTGTGCAAATGAGAAGAGCGATTGGTGGCCAGTCGGTCGTCGTCACCGTGAGGCCGGAATGGAGCGTTGTCCTGGGCCTATGCGCGTGGGAAAACAACAGTCTCACTGGAGATGCTTTGATTCGGGCTCGCAGGCAGAGGACGACTCGGCGCAGTAGAACGGCGGCCATTGGTCGCCGGCTCGTAGTCTCCCGAAAGGAGGGTGTTCAGGCGTGGGTAGAGACTGCAATTGAAGATGGAGATGGAGAAGGAGAGGAGAGGATTCATGGTTCTGCTCGCTCACGGGGAGTGAGGGAACCAAATCCGGTTTCTTGAGGGTCTCCATCACGCACACAGTGCCCACCTTCTCCCTTGTGAATGAAAAGGAAAAGAGAGATGGATGGCCTCTCTCTCTCTCTCTCTCTCTCTCTCTCTCTCTCTCTCTCTCAGTTCAATTACTTAAATAAACCTAGGTCCCCAATTATTTCTTAACTTAGGTTATATTAAACCAATCCCTCTAAAATTTGACTTTCTTCTAAAACCTTTATCCCTTAATTTAAATAAAAGCTAGGTTTTCCCATTAATCGTCCCCATAAGAGACCCTGATTAATTAATTTATGATTCGGAAATTAAGCCCGACCCTGATCCATATTTTTCGACTTTTGACTCTGCCAGTTGTGTTTTATCGGGACTCACATTTTTGTCCCGTATCTCCAAACTAAATAACAAAAATTAATTAACACTTAATAATTCTTTCAATTAAATAATCATGATTAATCTCCTCAATCCATCTCCAACTATCTCAGGTCTAGTTGGCTCCGCCCAACATGGCCTTCTACGGCCCAAATTCGTTGCGAGGCTGGAATTTAGATTCATTAATTCCCGATTTTTTCTTAATTTAGTTTTACCAGTAATTAATTCATTTTCAGTGCAATTAATCTCATGGAATTTTTCAAAAATTTTCTAATTGTTTATTTAAAAATTTAGTAGTGTTACAATAATAGAGGCTTGCCTCTATTAGAAATGGAAGAACCCACAGTAACTAAAATAAATAAATAAAATACTCATTTGTGATTCGATGTATCACTTGGTGTCTCTTCACAGACACGATGCTAGGCAGGTATTTTCGATCTCACAGGGAGCACACAAGCCAGATATTTTTTGTTTACAAGAGACAAAACTGGCCAATATGGATAACCACATTTGGAGATGTTTGGGGGGTCTATGTATGATGCCAGGCTCATCCTCCAAGCAAACAACACCAGTAAGGTATTTGTATAGTTTGGAGCAGTAGCCGATTCAACCTAATCAATAGCTCTGTTGACACCTTTAGTATAATGACAATACTTAAGGACCTCTCCAATCAAAATGTTTGGATGTGGACCTTAGTATACGGCCCATGCGAGCGAAACCTCAAGCAAGCCTTCTGGGACGAACTACATTGCATTCGATCACGACTGGGGGGTTTGGATTATAGGAGGCGACTTCAATGCCACCCTCTCATATGAAGATAGTAACAGAACTACTGGCAATCCATAAAGTAGAAGGGACTTCGGGGAGATGGTGGACGACCTTCAGCTATAGGACCCCCCATTAATGGGTCAAAGCTATACTTGGACTGAAGGCCGCAACAACCTGCTTCTCATCTGGCTGGACCACTTCCTTTTGTCCGCCACATAGCCCTTGGAGTTTCCCCAAGTATGGCAATCGGCCCTACCAAGGATCAGGTCCGACCACACCCTAATCATAATGGAATGTGGACCAAATACTATGTAAGGCTTCTCCTTCCGTTTCAATAGATCATGGGCAACCATTGAGGGGTTCTGGGAGATGATGAAGGAATCGTGGGAAGGAGCACACTATGATGAAAGTGGAGAATTCATTTTAGCAAAGAAGCTCGCCCTCATCAGGAAGCGACTATAGCAATGGAGCACCTAAAAAAAATTACAGGAGGGCGCAAGAAAGAAGGAATTACTCTACACCATATAATAGTTTGACAAGAAGGAGGAAACCATGGTGCTCAGTGTAGAAGAGGAGAATAGTAAAATGGCCCTCAAAAAGGAGTACGAAAACTTCATCAGGTTGGAGGAGGCTCTTTGGCCACAAAGATCTCATGTTACCTTGCTGAAGAAGACGACCTTAACACCAAGTTTTTCCATATAGTAAAGGGTTAAAGCCATTTTTGGTCCCTGAAAACGGGACCAATGTTCATTTCCATCCCAAAATTCAAAATTTGTTCAATATGGTCCTTATGTATTGCATATTTTGACATTTTGGGTCCCTATGTATTCCGTATTTTGTCATTTTTGGTCCCTATTGCTAACGTGGCGGTCATGTGGAATACCAACAAAATGCATATAATCTTTTTATTATTATGTTTAGGTCATTATTTTGCTGATGTGGAGTGATAAGTGGCAGTATATGCTGATGTGGACCGTATTGAACAAATTTTAAATTTTTGGGATGGAAATGAACATTGGCCCTGTTTTCAGGGACCAAAAATGGCTTTAACCCCATAGTAAATAATGAAAAAAGGAACCGCAACTAGATCCACAAAATTCAGGTTGATGGTGCTATAGTGGAAGGACAAGACGACCTTGCAGCAGCTCTCAAAGCACACTTCACCCGGATATTTGGTACAAAAAGACATCTAGGCTAGCTGCTGACTGGAGTAGGCTCTTTGCCCACAAGGAACAAGTAAACCTCTCCCATTTGGATGACCCTTTTACCCAAGAAGAGATCTAGGCGGTAGTCAGAGATTTGAACCAGGATAAGGCCCCAGAGCCAGATGGCTTCCCCATGACTATTTACCAAAACGTATGGGATTTTACGAAAAAGGAGATTCTTTCCCTCCTCGATGATCTATATCAGGGACTGTCTTCCTTAGAGAGACTAAACTAGGCCTTCATCACCCTGATACCAAAACAAAGCTCTCCATCGAGCCTATCAAATTATAGGCTAATCAGCTGCCTAAACTGCTCAATGAAGATCGTCACCAAGGTTTTGGCCAACAGACTCGGGAGGGTAATTAATGATTTGGTGGACCACTCGCAATCTGCATTTATTAAGGGAAGATGCATAGAGGACAATATTGTGGCCATGGAGGAGCTTATCCATAGGATGACACAAGGAAGGACTAATGGCTCCCTGATTAAGGTGGATTTTGAAAAAGCTTTGATATGGTGGACTGGAAATTCTTTCTAGACATTCTCCAGGCTCGTGGGTTCGGCCAGAGATTGATTTCCTGGATCAGGATTATTCACAACTCCTCAGAGGCCAAGTTCCTCCTAAACGGAAGACCGACAGGACATATACAACATCAGAGGGGTCTGCGGCAAAGCTACCCTCTATCCCCCCTAATGTTTGTCTTGGTTGCTGACGTCTTTAGCACACTAATGACAAACGCAATGAGAGCTAATTTATTCAGGGGTGTTCACTATGGGAAAATAGAGGAGGAGGAAATATCCAGCCTCCAATATGCAGATGGTCTACTAATTCTGAGCTTAGGGGACCTGGAACACCTTAAAGTCCTGAAGCTGATCTTCTTCCTTTATGAGGGACTCTCCGGCCTTAGGATCACCTACCATAAGAGCATCGCCATCCCAATTAAAATAGTTTCATACACCCCTGAAGACCAAGGGCAAATGATAGGATGCAACATTGGAAGCCTACCCATCAACTAGTTAGGCTTACCAATTGTTGGCTCGATCCAAGCTAAAGAAGGATGAATAAAGGAGGGTAATCTTCAGAATCAAAGCGCGACTGTCTTCATGAAAAGGAAATTTACTTTCTTTAGAGGGAAGAATCACACTCCTCAACTCAGTCCTCTCAGTGATTCTGAATTATTGGCTTTCCATGTACTGGTTTTCGAAATGGACCATCCACCAGATTGATCGATCATGCGGGACTTCCTATGGAGAGGAACAGAGGAAAACAAAAAGTCTTAGAGACTCGTCAAGTGGGAGAGGCTATGTAGACCCAAGGAACTTGGTGGATGGGGCATCATCAACCTATGGGGCTTTAACATGGGTATGCTAGGTAAATGATGGTGGCGACTACTCACTGGGCAAGCGGGCATCATTGCTCAGCTACTGAAGCACCAATATTTCAGAGGGCGCGAATTCGACCCATATTCCCCAGTCCCGGTGTGTGCATCTTTCTTTTGGAAGGGGATTACCCAATTACAGACAGGGTTACTACACAACTTGACAGCAGAGGCGGGAGAGAGGAGAACAATTTATTTCTTGCCTGATAACTGGATCGGCGGACGGGCACTACGAACCCTATAACCCTCTCTATTTGAGATGGCCCGAGGAAAGAGACTCACGATAATGGAAATAAGCCAACAGTTGACTCAGGGTACACCGATTCTACAAGAGGGCCCGCTCCCCTAGGGAGGGGCAGAAGAGTTAGAACAGCTCACTAGAAGACTCCAAGAGTTCCCAAGAGCAGAATAGGACAGGAGGCCCTGGAAGCTCACCACCCAAGGAAACTTCACCGTACGCTCTTATTACTGCTTCTTAGTGGATGAAGGAACCCGATCAGAGTTTGGGATAAAAGTTTTGGAAGCTACCATGCCCTATCAAAATCAAAGCCTTTGCATGGCTCATGTTGGATAACAAAATTCTTACCTTAGACAATCTAAGAAACGCGGATGGAATAGGACAAGAACTACCCGCTACCGTGTGGAGAAAGGGAGGAAACAATACTATACCTACTCCTCCAAGGCCCATACTTAGCAAGTATCTGGCATCACTTCTTACAGCTCTGGCAGTTGGGAGTAGCCCCCGAACGATTGCAAGACATTTGGGGTTAAATTGCATTCGCTAACTCCTTGCCCAAGGAAACCCGTATAGGGTGGAACCTGATTTTGATGGACATCATTAGGTCATCATGGATGGAACGCAATAGAAGATGTTTGCTTGATAAACTTCTTTTTTTCACAAAAACAATCCGTGATGTTGATTTCCTCACATTTGCTTTGTTTGATGCAGCTCACTCTTTGAAGAGGCCGAGGTTGGTGGCGATGGAGACAATAGTTAAGAGATGCCTTTCATTCACCCAGGAGGAGGACCAGTAGCTTCCACCAAGAAGGGACTTCGAGGATACCTAGGCAGAGTAAAAGACTTTTAGGAGAGAGGATGGAGGGGGGCTTTCCTAGACTTATTATGGGGTTGTTTTCTGTGGTGGCTAATTAGAGGGGTACTTCGACAAGGATCCACTTATGTAACTGTTTACTATAAATAAAAGAAGTAGTTTATCCACTTTTATAAAAAAAATAAAAAAAAAAAAGAGTTAAAGCTTAGTATCAACAGATTCAAAGCTGCACTTTTAACTCCATAAATCTGCAGATTAACAGTCATACAGTTGAACTTTTTACAACAGAATTACTGCACTGGCTTAACTAGAAGATTAACATCAATTATTACACACCTACTGAAGGTTTATACATATAATTTAGCATGTACTAGGCTTCACTCATGGCTGTAGGTCAAGTGTAAGAGGTTGGTCTTTGCAAGCAGCTTAACAGTCATATTATTAACAAAGTGACTAATACTCCTATTATTAACTTTCAAGGTATTCACCTGAACGAGCACACCTTTAATCACCACTGACCTCCAGCTATTCCTCAAGTTTTTCCCTCACTTCAGTTGTCATACTGGGTGTTGATTGATGGTAAAGGGGAGAAGGTCTTAGTGCCTCTAACTTTGCAGAAAAAGTGAAGAAGAGAAGAGGTTACAGAGGAGCTCCATGCTTCCATGGTGAGGCTATGGTTTCAACTCTCCTTTAATGGAGAGGAAGAACTGCTTACTCATGAACATCTGCAAAGCTTTACCAACACTTGTACAACACTTCGGCATGCTGCTGCCACAAAGAACAGCCATGCAATTATTGTTTTCTTTATCTTATTCCTTGCTGATCATGTATGAATATTTGGCTATTATTTAGACACGTCCACAGTTCAATAGCGGCCACCATTAGTTCAAATACAGCCCTTTAATGGACCACCTTCACATTGGATATTTGAGTCAATTACATCTCAACCGAATAGCTTAATACTTCACATGTAACAATAGCCATCAATGAATTATTTTCCAGTTGTAACATGTTATGTTTTGCATTTTGCATCTTAACCCAAACTCTTTCTTTTATTTTGCATGGAATCTTGGCTCTATTACTAATGTAAAACCATTTTGCAATTTAATCCATAATCTCCTTCTTTGCATAAACACCCTCAACTTCATCATTTTATGTCAGGACTTTTGCATAAATGCCCAAGATTTTCTATTTAATTTGCATGCAACCACTTATTTGCATGATAATTTTCCAAGTTGCACATTTGCTTAGAGGCCCCTTATTTCCTATAATTACAAAATCAAATCCACCACATCAATTAAAACTAATCCATGTTGAATAACAGGAGTAGAGGAGGTTTTTCATTAATTAAGATTAGTGTCGCTCTTACAACACTACAATTCACGAGAAGAAAGAAGAATAAACTATCTCTATCTAACCTAAGCAAACTTGTGACAAAAGAAAATTTTCCTATGTATAAACAAAAGTTGAAAGTGCTATATATAACAAGTAAAACTTATAATACAAATAATTGAAAAGAAAAATAAATCACTGAGCTGGACCAGCTCCTATTCAGTCAATGTCAGGTATGACTTACGTCTCTCCTCGTCAACAACGCCAAAAACTATGATGGTCGGCAAGTGCAAGCACTATACCTCCACACGCAAACATACGTGATCAAAGTAACAAATTCTAGTAAGTACCAAGTTGAATCCTAAGGGAGTGGATGTCTAGGTCTAACTGAGCACTAACCTACTAAATTGCTTTGTCAGTCTATCAGTTGATTAAGTGGGAAAGTCTAAGTCCTAAGAAAAATAGTAAAAAATAACGAAGGGTGTAGGGATTTCTCCAGCTGTTATAATTCCAGGGTTGTATGTCTCTTATGACTCATTAATGGTTTTCTCCTATGTTTTGCAGAGGTTGTGTTGCTAAGGATAAGGTCTATTAAGTGGTCAGTAGGGGCTTCAAGTGCCAAACCACAGGTGTTGATCCGCTATCTCTAGGGAATACGTGATGAGTGCATAATTATACATATTTTTATACTATATTTGCATGTACTTAGCTTGTCTTTTGGCATGGATTCCTCTATTTTGTGCTCTGTGGGTATTTTGATGTGATTGAACAGGTAAATAGGTACCCAGGACAAAAGAAGCAAAAATTGGAACAATTGGGAACAAAAGAGCTGAACAGTCACTTTACAGAGAGTGGCACGGCCCTGGACATGGGCGTGTCTAGATGCACACGAGCGTGTTTAGCCCGTGTGCAGGCCTTGTACATCTCGGGATTAGTTGAAACCGCGTCAATTCGATTCCTGAAGATTCTAGACTTATACACGAGGTCAATAAAACCCTAACACAGCCGTGTGGCATAAAATTGAAGCCTATAAAAGGCTGCCTAGTATAAATTACAAAGGGACTTTTGGCGATTCCTCTACTGACGACTAGGGTTTCAGAGAAAGATTAAAGGCGGAGGAGACATTGATCCGAGAAGTGTTGGAGAATTGCTCTAAAGACAATCACCTTTTGCACTTTATGTACAAATTTATTTATTTAATAAAAGGCTTCTTCATTATTTAGATGTTCATTACTATGAATATGATATGAGATCTTAAATCTAATTAACGAAGTCCATAATACAACGCATAACATGAAGAAAATTATGATAGAGATCATAATGTTGGATTCCTATCATGTATAATTATGTGCATATCTAAATATCCCTAGTAAAAGGATCAATGAGACGGGACATCATTGATCCATCAAGACTAGCACATGTTATGCTCCTTGATCTAATCAAGCAGTTGTTCTCACAAGCTGTAAGCATGAAGATGTATTGAGTGAACATGTGGATACTTGCTAAGTGTAGCAAGTTCATTGGATGACCTAAGTCTTCACATGGTTATCCTATTAAAATGTCAGTGAAGATCTCATTGCAGCAATGGTGGAAATATCCTTAGACTTGAGGTACACAAGTTATCTTGGATATGGATCCCATAGGACGAGGAACTAATACTTGGGCTAGGTGTGACATAGTCAGTCTAGTGGGAGTTGACACATAGGCCATACTCCGAACCAAGTTGGTATAAGATGGTAAAGGACAAATTGCACACTAACATTGGCTGCTGAAAGGTTCCAAGTCAGACCACCTGATCGACTTTCCGGTCAATTGGGGGTCATGATGTATGACTAGATGTCACTTATGATCTATTTGTAATCAATGGTTGATTATGAATGGCCAACATAACCGAGAACCTAATGGGTCACACGCATAGAAGATATCAATAAGGTATACAACGGGTTTTTAGGAATAGATCCTCAAACGAGAGAATTAAAGCGAAGAGAAAGATTGTAAGTCAAATTTGATTATAAGTCAAATTTTATTGTAAGTCGAATTTGATTATAAGACAAATTCGAGTATATGTCGAATTTGATTATAAGTCAAATTTGCTTGGAAGTTGAATTTGATTATATGTCAAATTTGATTAGATTGTAAGCCAAATTTAATTTGGGCTTCAATCAAAGTCCCAATCCGAAACAAACCCTAATCTGATTAGGGAGGCCTATAAACATGTGATACTCTAGGCCACAAAGATACACAACTTCTTAGTAATTGATAGAGATCAATAGTCTTTTCTCTTCTCTCCCAAATCCTCTCAAGAACTTCCACCATAGCTAGCACCTAGCGTGGAAGATCACCCCATTGCCTTTGAGATTGCTTCTGCGGATCTTCACATGGATCACCGTTAGAGGCACTACGTCTACAGAGTGTTGTGGTTGAGGTAACATCTTCTCCGACTTAGAGAAAGGAATTCAGTACAGATTTCAAAAGGTACATGCCCTTCAACTTTACTTGCTTGTGTTTTGATAAACGTAGGGAGATCCATTTGGGCTAGGGTATAGAAAATTTTAATTTTTTTCTTTGTGCCATGTATATGATACATGCTTTTGATTTTCTACAAAACCCTACAGTAGTATCCGAGCAACCTTATGTTTGTCAAAACCTTATGCATGAAGAACATAGTAGAATTGATAGATGGCATGATTAGGGTTCTAAATTTGCATGTTGTTCTTGAACACTTTTAATAATATGATTATTGGAATTTGAAATATCATGTTTGGAACATGTTGTTGATTTCAGAATAACATACAAACAAGTTTGAAAAATTGTTTTCAAATATTGAAACCCTGAAATTAGTTTTCTTTTTGAAAACCCTAAAAATCATTTTTCCTAGTTTCTCTAATTCTTTCCTAAATTAATCTAATTAATTAAAAAATTCTAAAGGAAACTGAAATTTGATTTTTCATAAATCTAAAATTTGGATTTGATCGAGATATGATCCTAATCAAATTTTGATTTTTATGGGATAATCCTAATCAAATTTAGATTTGATCGGGATATGATTCTAATCAAATTTGGATTTTTATGGGATATAATTATAATCAAATTTGGATTTTACTAAATTTGGATTTTATCACAAGACCATTAGAAATAGGATTTCTAATTTTTGATTGTAATCTCATATATCTACCTAAGTTTGACTTAGTTAATCCTTATTTGACTCGAATTATCTATATATGATTAATATGATCATATACATTGTATGCTTAAAATCTGATGAGACTAAATTCAAGCAATCCCTCAATTAAATATTAAAGCTAAACGTCTTCCATTAATATGGTAAGAACCAGGGTCCTTCTTAGAGATTTGGGTTGTTGGGTAAACCCGAGCCCTACTTTACATTGGATATGTTGTAGCCATTGAGATATGATCTCATGATTAATGGGTTGGCTTTAATCAGAAACATTGGTTTGTTGGGTAAACCCAAGGCTAATGTAGACGGAGACGATGTTGGGTAGTATACATATGTTGTACACGCACTAATGAGTTAACAACCCAATGATTAGTGCACACATCAATCAGTTGATAGCACTAGTTCGATAGTTACACACATATGATATGTGTAATTGGTATGTGATACCTACCATTTGAACTAAGGTGACTTGTTGGGTAAACCCAAGGTCATTCTTAGGAATTTTGGATATCGAACCCACCAGGAGAACTTTCAAAGGGTTCTCTCAGATTAGTGAGGGCTTATGGATTCGTAATAAATAGTGGGAGTAACAATGCGTAATATAAAAGTCCTTATATCATGCCTTCATATAATTTTCTCTAACATGCTCATTTTTACATCTAGGTTATTAGAATCATGTCATCCTCTGTGAATTTGAGATCGATCCTTGAGACAAATAAGTTGATTGGGCCCAATTTCTTGGACTGGCTAAGGAATGTGAGAATTGTTCTCAAATCTGAACGAATAGCCTATGTCCTTGATGAGCTTCCTTCTCCTTCTGCTGAGGGTGCTTCTGAAGACCAATTGTTGGCTTATAAGAAGCACTTGGCTGACAGTGAGTTAGCTGGTTGTATTATAATAGCCTCTATGTCAGCTGAGTTACAAAAGAAGCATGAGGCTATGAACGCGTATACCATGGTCTACCATTTGAGGGAGTTGTTTGATGAGCAAGCGAGAACCGAACGGTTCGAGCTCTCCAAGTTGCTCTTCAGCTACAAGATGTAGGAGGGGACATCTGCAGTGCAACACGCACTAAAGATGTATGGCTATATTGAGAAGTTAGGATCACTAGGTTTTGTGATGGATCACAAATTAAGTATAGACTTAATTCTACAAAGTTTGATTGACAGTTATGCACAGTTTGTGCTAAACTATCAAATGAACCAGATTACATCGACAATACCGGAGTTGATCAACCTGCTCAAATCAGCAGAGCCTGCTGTTAAGAAAGAACAAAAGGCCGTGATGCTGGTGGGCTCTTCTAAGACCAAGGGCTCTAAGAAGAAGAAGTCCTTAAAAGCCAAAGGGAAGGCCATGAAAAGAAAGGCCAAGAAGGCAGAACAAGCTGCACCAAAAGGAGCCTGCCATCATTGCGGCAAAGAAGGCCATTGGAGAAGAAACTGCAAGGGCTACCGGGAGTCTCTGAAGAAGAATAAGGCATCTGATGCCCCATCTACTTCAGGTATCTTCTTTATTGAGATAAATATTGTTTCTTATAAAACATGGGTATTGGATACCGGATGTGGCTCACACATATGCACTGATATGTAGGGCCTAAAGAACAGTAGACAGCTAGCCAAGGGAGAGGCAGACCTGCAGGTTAGAAATGGAGCAAAAGTTGTTGCATTAGCGGGTTAGAATTAGACAATTGCCTTTATGTTCCCAGTTTGATGAAGAACATTATTTCTATTTCTAGTTTGAATAAGAAAGGTTTTCATTTGACTTTTAGTAATTGTTGTTACTTAATGTTAGATAGAGTTCTTTATGGTACCGGAATATTGTGCAATGGTATATACATATTAGATGTGTCTAGTTCTATACTCAATATTGAAAATAATAACAAACGAGTAAAACAAGATAATCAATTAACCTCCTATTTATGGCATTATAGTCTTGGCCATATAAGCGAGAAACGCATGACTGAGTTGCTCAAGAGAGGCGACTTGAGGTCATTTGATTATGAATCACATGACAAATGTGTATCGTGCTTAAAATGTAAGATGACTAAGTTACCCTTTACGGGAAAGAGTAAACGTACAACAGACTCATTAGCCCTAATACATACAGATATATGTGGGCCAATGTCTATACATGCTGGAGGTGGTTATGCTTACTTTATTACCTTTATTGATGATCATTCACGATATGGGTTTGTGTATCTAATGAGATACAAATCTGAAGCCTTTGAAAAGTTCAAAGAATTCAGAAATGAAGTAGAGAAACAACTTGGTAGAAGTATTAAAACACTTAGATCTGATCGAGGTGGTATATACTTGAGCCAAGAGTTTCAAGATTATCTTAGGGATAATGGGATATTATCCCCATGGACTCCACCTTACACGCCACAACACAATGGTGTGGCAGAAAGGAGAAACCGAACCCTATTAGATATGGTAAGGTCAATGATGAGCCATGCAGAGCTTCCTAAATCGTTTTGGGGTTATGCACTTACGACTGCTGTTTATCTTTTAAACAGAGTACCATCTAAGGCAGTTCAGGTTACTCCATATGAGATGTGGACTAACAAGAAACCCTCACTATCTCACTTGAAGGTATGGGATTGTCCAGCATACGTGAAGCGGACAATATCAGATAAACTTGAGACTAAGTCTGACAGGTGTATTTGTGGGATATCCAAAGGAAACCATAGGATATCAGTTTTACCACACTTTGGAACAAAAGTTATTTGTTTCAAAGCAAGTTATCTTCCTAGAGAAAGAGTTTCTCTTAATGGAAGATAATGGAAGCAAAATTGAGCTTGATGAAGTTCGAGATGCTCCAATAGACACAGAGCAACTGCCTAACCCACATCCATAACCAGTTACTCATACTGATGAAGTAACGGTTGTACCTCTGATACACAAGAGCTTCGTAGATCTAGTAGGATACGTATGGTTCCCGAGAGATATAGATTTCTCATGAGTGAAACTAATGACGTATTACCCATAGAGGATGAGGAACCTACTAATTACGAAGAAGTACTGAATTGTTCAGACTCAGATAAATGGCTAAGCGCCATGAAATCAGAAATGGATTCCAGGTATGAAAATCAAGTATGGACTTTGGTTGATCCACCTGAAGGAATTAAGCCTATTGGGTGCAAATGGGTTTTCAAGAAGAAAACTGACATGGATGGTAACGTAACTACCTATAAAGCTAGGCTAGTGGCGAAAGGATATCGTCAAAAACAAGGTGTTGACTATGATGAAACCTTTTCACCTGTAGCCATGTTTAAATCCATAAGAATACTCCTAGCCATTGCTGCTTATTATGACTATGAGATTTGGCAAATGGATGTGAAACACCTTTCCTTAATGGAAATCTAACCGAGGATGTGTATATGATGCAACCAGAGGGATTCACATCTAATGATGGCAATAAAGTATACAAGCTAGCTTCAAAGATCCATTTATGGATTGAAGCAAGCATCCAGGAGTTGGAATATCCGATTTGATGAGACGATCAAAGAGTTTGGTTTCTCACAAAATTCGGATGAACCTTGTGTATACAAGAAGGTTAATGGGAGTGTAGTCGTGTTCCTTGTATTGTATGTGGATGACATACTACTAATAGGAAACGACATATCTGTCCTTCAATCAGTCAAAATTTAGTTATCCAAGAATTTCTCCATGAAGGACCTTGGAGAGGCGACCTACATCTTGGGGAAAGATTTATAGAGATAGATCTAAAAGGTTGCTAGGTCTTTAGCAATCTACATACATAGACAAGATGCTGAAGAGGTTTAGCATGGAGGAGTCTAAGAGAGGTTACATCCTCAAGAGACATGGGATTACACTCTCAAAGTCTATATGTCCAAAGACACAAGATGAGAGGACTCAAATGAATAAGATCCCATATACCTCAGCCATAGGATCTATCATGTATGCTATGTTATGTACGAGGCCCGATGTATCATATGCTCTGAGTGTCACGAGCAGATACCAGTCTAATCCCGGTGAGGTTCATTGGGTGGCTGTCAAGAATATCCTTAAGTACTTGAAACAAACTAAGGATTTATTCTTGGTATATGGGGAAAATGATCTCGTAGTAAGTTGGTATACTGATGCCAGCTTTCAGACCGACAAGGATGATTCCAAATCCCAGTCCGGTTATATTTTCACTTTTAATGGAGGAGCAGTCAGTTGGAAAAGTTCCAAACAAGAGACGACTGCCGATTCAACAACTGAAGCAGAGTACATTGCAGCTTCTGAAGCACCAAAGGAAGTAGTTTGGATAAAGAAGTTCATCACTGAACTAGGAGTGGTTCCTAACATTGTTGATGCGATACTGGTTTATTGCGACAATAATGAAGCTATTGCACAAGCAATGGAGCCATAGTCTCATCAGAGATCTAAACATCTACTCAAGCGATACCATTTGATTAGGGAAATCATTGGTAGGAATGATGTAAAGATAGAGAGAGTTCCCACTAATCAGAATCTAGCTGCAAACGCCTATGGTATTAGATACAAAGGCGATTGGCTTTTGTTCAAGTGGAAGATTGTTGGAGAAGTGCTCTAAAAACAATAACATTTTGTACTTTATGTATAAATTTATTTATTTAATAAAAGGCTTCTTCATTATTTAGATGTTCATTACTATGAAAATGATATGAGATTTTAAATCTAATTAATGAAGTCCATGATACAACTTATAGCATGAAGGAAATTATGATAGAGATCATAATGTGGGATTCCTATCATGTGTAATTATATACATATCTAAATATCCCTAGTCGAAGGATCAATGAGACGGGACATCATTGATCCATTAAGACTAGCACATGTTATGCTCCTTGATCCGATCAAGCAGTTGTTCTCACAAACTGTAAACATGAAGATGTTTTGTGTGAAAATGTGGATGCTTGCTAAGGGTAGAAAGTTCATTGGATGACCTACCATGAGTCTTCACATGGTTATCCTATTAAAATGTCAGTGAAGATCTCGTTGCAGCAATGGTGTAAATATCCTTAGACTTGAGGTACACAAGTTATCTTGGATATGGATCCTGTGCTTTGACGTCATTCCTACGTTTTCCTTCAGGGGTTACTTATAGGGTGGTGATTGGGTACAGCTTTGAAGTATTCGAAGGTATTTGGGTAGCCAATAGAGGATTTATCACTCCTAATAGAAGGAGAGTATACCCATAGCCACTTGTCGGGTCATTACTCAAGAATCTCTAGCCAGAGTAACTTGTCATGAAGATGGTCTTCGATGACATAAGTTTTGAGTAATGGATCCCATAGGACGAGGAACTAATACTTGGGCTAGGTGTGACATAGTCAGTCTAGTGGGAGTTGACACATAGGCCATACTCCGAACCAAGTTGGTATAAGATGGTAAAGGATAAATTGCACACTAACATTGGCTGCTGAAAGGTTCCAAGTCAAACCACCTGATCCACTTTCCGGTCAATTGGGGGTCATGATGTATGACTAGATGTCACTTATGATCTATTTGTAATCAATGGTTGATTATGAATGACCAACATAACCGAGAACCTAATGGGCCACACGCATAGAAGATATCAATAAGGTATAAAATGGGTTTTTAGGAATAGATCCTCAAACAAGAGAATTAAAGGGAAGAGAAAGATTGTAAGTCAAATTTGATTATAAGTCAAATTTTATTGTAAGTTGAATTTGATTATAAGACAAATTTGATTATATGTCGAATTTGATTATAAGTCAAATTTGCTTGGAAGTCAAATTTGATTATATGTCAAATTTGATTAGATTGTAAGCCAAATTTGATTTGGGCTTCAATCAAAGTCCCAATCCGAAACAAACCCTAATCTGATTAGGGAGGCTTATAAATATGTGATACTCTAGGCCATAAAGATACACAACTTCTTAGTAATTGATAGAGATCAATAGTTTTTTCTCTTATCTCCACCATAGCTAGCACCTTGCGTAGAAGATCACTCCGTCGCCTTTGAGGTTGCTTCTGCGGATCTTCACGTGGATCACCGTTAGAGGCACTCTGTCTACAGACTGCTGTGGTTGACGCAACGTCTTCTCTGACTTAGAGAAAGGAATTCGGTACAGATTTCAAAAAGTACATGCCCTTCAACTTTACTTGCTTGTGTTTTGATAAACGTAGGAAGATCCGTTTGGGCTAGAGTTAGAAAATTTTAATTTTTCCGTTGTGCCATGTATATGATACATGCTTTTGATTTTCTTTAAAACCCTACAGGAAGTCATTTTATCTTTAATCATGTCTTTCTCTTTAGATTTTTTGTTAGGTTTCCTTAGCATGAGAGGCTAAAACCTTCTGTAATTCCTCGGACTCTAGAACCCTAGGATGAACTTGTGATTAAATTCTTTTTTTCTTTAACACTAGGCTTTTCTTTATTGATTATTCTTGTAAATTGTCTATGTGTGATTAATGCTTGTGATTTGTTATTATGAAAGCGTCGATCATATATCCATAGTTGCTTAATGTATGAAGAGAAATCTTAGTAAAGCTAGATTTGGGAATAGATGATAGGGGGTGAGTATACGCCGAGAGATCGGGTGTATAGTGTCAATGTCACATTACACTCTCTGGATTAGGGTAAAACCTAATAGTGGGAACCACATAACCTATAAATAATTATAATGCAGTTGTACGACGAACTTGTCATATGTGATTAGGGTTTAGTTGCACGAGAGATCATGATCAAACTAATTTAGGGTACCTCACAATCCAAAAATACATTAGTAGATAGGTAGTATTAGGAATTTAATCAAGGGATTCCTAGGGGAACAAAGATCCGGGGTGCCACGCTCTCTTGATTGATTTATCCCTGCTTGCCAACTGTTACATTAGTTTTAGTTCTCCTTAGATCTGTTAGTTAGGATAAAACTATGATACATAGTTTTAGGGTAGATAATAGAAGACAAAGTAGTAATAGCTCTGTCGTTCTTTGTGGATTCAACTACCCTACATTCAGGATACTTTATTATTTGAGCGACCCCATGCACTTGCGGGTGAGCACACATAAAGTTTTTGGCACCTTTGCCGGGGATAGGCAATTCTAGGAATATTAGAATTTTTTTTCTAGTCAAATTTTCATCAAATTATCATGCTGGGTAATGTTGCTTGCTTTTGGAGTCATTAAAATAATCATTTAAAAATAATAAATAATTCTATACATAATTTTATACTAAAATATACTTCTTCACATTATAATAATATCAATAATCATCCCAGCAATAGGCATTGACATAGACATAAAGCTAGCAACAAGGGAGCAACCATTGATAGAAAATAATTGAAAATTTTATTAAAAAAATAAAATAAAATACAACTTCCCAATAACAGTGAAAGAGCAACAGTTGATAAACAGAACAAGTTTCCAAGAGAAGAAGGATATTCTGATTGCTTAAGGAGAAATAACTTAGTTTTACATATGGAAAGTCAAGAGGGCAATAGAGCATGCCGAACATGTACACTACTAGCAAAGCACACTAGCGTAAGCACAGTATATGAGAAGAGGACTAGTGACAATGAAAAAAAAAAGGGAAAAAGAGCTATACCAAGAGAGATTCCAAGTTCCATAGTGACAACAAGAAGGCAAATAAAAACCACCAAGTGGAGTGTGACTGTTAGATCGAACCACACCTCTGTCAGATCCAACCTCCAAGTGGAGTACTGTGATTGTTAGAGCATCCCAATTATTAAAAAAGAAATAGATCTTGTCCAAATTATTCAAAATCCAAATCTTAAAACATCTCCAGTCTTGGGAAGACCACTAAATCTCAAATCTAACCTATGACTTCATTAAACTAACAGCATTAGAAAACCCTAAAGTACAACAAAATCAAGAAAACTAAGATTCAAAAAACATCTAAAGAAGCATCCCAATCAACGCTTCACCCATCACAATTTATCCAAACAGAAAACCTCCAATCAAGATGGATCGAGGTTATTAGGCAACAAGCAACAAGCAAGAAGCAACAAGAACAAACCACACGGAGGATGGAAGAGGGGAAAAAACTCACCAACAACAAGTCTCCGACCGGTGTGATGGCAGGGAGATCAACGAGCTATTCAAGAGAGAACAGGCAATAGAAGAGGCTCTGATGGATCAAAGTCGATGACAATGGCGGAGAGCGTGCAAGGATTTCAAGCAAACAAAGATGAGGAGGAGGAGAGGAGGGTGCAATCTAGGGTTTTGGTGAAGGAGGAGGAGAAGGAGCGCGCCCACCGCCTGACTTTCAATCCCCCAAGAACTCAAGGAGAGAAAAGGGTTTTGGTTTTTAAATTTTTTTTTTCAATCCCCCCAAATTTTACAGGGACTAGAATAAAATCTTGTCCATAATGTTTTATGAAAAATTAAAATTTTGGGACCGTTAAAAATCCGGTCCCTATTAGTGTATTTTTAAAGACCATTTTCGCATCCGGTCCTTAAAAGGCTGTCCCTAAAACTCATTTTTCTTGTAGTGCATAACCTAAAGCCGAACTCTCTGGCTCTGTAAGAGCCACCATTGGTGCAGGCAAGCACATCGGTAAAATGTAGTCCATCAAATGTTGTATCTATTTCTCATGTTATATTTCTCTGTTCTTTTACTAAATACTGTGCATGAGTTCTAAAATAGGAATCTATCCCCAACTGGAGATCTATCAATATGCGTGATATGATTTCCAAAACTCAGGAAATTTTCATAAAATCTCTAACTCATGCATTTCAAATTAAAATCAACACTATAAGAAAAATACGATAAAAGTACAAACTGTATAGCTGGTTCCCTCATCTGAGTCTAGTAAGCTCTAAGTTTGGCTCGGTCCTTCGGCAGCGGCTGTCTTACCCTTGCCTTTTCCTTTACTTTTTCCTAATAATCGAAAATATGAAAGTTCATGAATACGGAAATCGTATTCTTAGCTTATACTCTAACTAAGACTCAATAGAATACGATGAAGACATTTAACTTACTAAAGCATGATTTCTTACTTACATGCATTTCATGTCTTCAAGGCTCATAATTAATATGAAATCAACAACTTAATTAACATGAATTCCCCACATGTTAGGGAATAGAATTTACTTCATCTTAAGAATATATTGGGGCTTCTAACATGCTCTCCTTAAAGCAATTAATTGCTAAACATAGCATGGTTAATTAACTAAGTAAAACCAACGAAATTTCGGCAGCACCTTCCTTGTTTTTAGGGCTTTATATCATTATACAAACATACACACATATTAACTCAATTTATACAACATACACTCTTTTTTAGGTTTAGTTTAATTTATTGCCCATATAAGAAAAAAAAAATTTTTAAAAATAATCTGCAAAATGATAACAAAAGCCAATTAATTAATTTTTTGAGTTTTCTAATTTAAAAAATTCAAAATTCCAACAATACAATCAATTCAAAGACTAGCTTTCATGTTGAACTCAGCGAATCAAGTGCGACTATGCCCAAATTCAGCTTGAAATTGATTTTCAGCTTCAACATAGCTCATGTTTGACTCTATTAAGCAATAGAGCCAAACTGAAATCGTTCGAACTCGAGCAGATAGGTTGTTTCGCAGCCATACACAAAACTATGCCTCAATCCTCAAAAGCTGAAAGCCCCGGAAGAAAATTAAGAGAGAGATGGTGTGTTTTTTTTCTCATCAAATAGATTTCAGTAAAGCTCTTTTTAACTATCGAACTTACATGAAAATCTCAGCCTGTTGCCCACATGAATAATGGAGTCAATGGATTGACCTTGTAAACAGTTACGCATCCCAAAATGGAACTCCATGTAAAATAGTCAAAGAAATTACAAGGAACTATTGGATTCATTTAGAATACAAAGCATGTTTAATTACAAAGAAGAGCCCGAGCTTCCTCAGCAGATGATACACCTGTAATCTTGTGGTTTTCCACCTTTTGAATAGAGGTGAGAGTACTTCCTCAGTTGTTCTTTTGAGGAACTTGGGCATTTCATTTGTCTTAAGTGCTAACATTGTCAAAAGACAGAGGACCATTTTATTGTTATCTCAAACAATAAAAAAGAGAGCATATCCATATCAATAACTATGTGTGAACCAACTGGACCATGCATAGACAATTCAGTTGTCAACTACAAAGTATTTCACACATTGTAAGTTACATGAGTTTATTGCAAAGAAGGGAACTTCAAAGTATGCCACACATTGTAACTCACTGGGTGGCAGCTGTAACTATGTTCAGCGTATTTAGTAGCCTACTGTATCTTACTAAGATTTCAACAACTTGTTGCAAATGAACTGATCATAGGAGGATTATCATGTACAAGATGCAAGACATAAAGAACAACTTGGAGGTTATTTCTGGTTGAAATCCCCAAAACTTGTTATTAAAAGATTCTCCCACAACTTCATCCTGAACCAAGGATAAGTGTTTCCCCATTGGTTGCATCAAAACAAAGAATGAATGTTTTGCTCTGATGACCAACATGAAAGCGAAAGAAGAGTGGAAAAGTTGTATTCAGACTCTCATGAATTGCTAAATTGGTGCATAATGGTTAACCACATATAATGATCCAATAAAAACACAGCTACTTTACCCGCATTTGAAATAGAACAAGTAGTAAACAAAAAGGAAAGAAAATAGATAAAAGAAATAACCATGTGAACACAAACAGATGTAGTAGCTTATATATAGAGGAATTTGAAAATAAAGGAAAAGGCAGGAGGCATTTGAAACCAAGTAACCATGTTAGCATTATACCTGAATAAAATTATGAAGTTGAGACTTGAATGAAACAAACTCGAGGAGATTATTATTAAGATCGTACAATTATTCTCTACCTTAATCAGTGCTAATTCCCGCAGCAGAATCCCTTCCTCCCCCTCCAGATGCAACCTCATCCATGGTCTGTCCGCGCCGCTTATATCTCCCACCAGATGCGATGAATCCTGGACATGGTCTGAAGGCCTTGATGGGCCACCAGCCAAAGCCAGGGACAGTTGCTATACCACCTTGAATTCTTCCCTCGCCATTGCATCCCTTCTCAATTTCCTCTTTTCCACAGGTCTTACATTCCCTAAAATGATATAAATTAATTGATTTAGATAATTTCTTGCACTTCTCTCAATCCCTCCACAGGCTGATTAAATGACAGCAAAATAAACCTCATAAAATGAACAACAATGGCTTCATGGTATCAAATTTCAAGCAGAAAGCAGTACAACAGTTCAACAGACCACACAAAGCTCCCTCATGTAGATGATGATGTTACCGCAACCATTTTCATGTGATATAAAACATAGATCCTCTTTTATTTAAAAGAAAAGAAAAGAAAATTAGAATGGTGGAAAAATCCCTCTTGCCAAAATGGACTGGCAAGTGAAACTAAGATCCTCAACTCATTAAATAATTGGTCAGAATTCAAAAGAGGTCAGAAACTTCCGAGGTCCAACCTAAGGTATTAATTAAGGGAGCCTTCAATAACAAACAAAATCAAAATTCTTGATTTTCATGTTCAATAGATGCATCTACGTGAAGTTATGAGCCACCAAACCGAGAGTTCCATCATCAAGGCATCATATGTAAGAGCCAAAACTTTAGAGTATCACCCATCTTTCATGGCAAACTTTCTAGCAAAGAGTACTTTCTAGCAAAGAGTGAGGGAACTCCAATTGATGGACAATGCTAAGAATAAGAGATCAAGGTTGAAGAAAATATATTAGAATAGAACAAAATATTACTAAAAGATCTCCACTAATAGTCATGTTTTTATGAATTACATGACTTCTAAGCATAAAAGCTTTCCTAATAATAATGTCTTTAAACATAGAGATTTTTTTTTTCTTAATAAATAATACTACTAAACAAAGAATAAGAAATTACAGGTCATAGAATATATTAGATAACAAAAGCTTACAGTTGGACCTCCACTCATACTAACTAAACTTGTGTTTATATAGACGACATCTAAAAATAAAAACTTTCTTAATCCTAATATCAATCTCTAACCAAAGATATATTGATAATAATAATGCTAAACATAGGCTCTTCCATAGTAATGGGAACCACAAAATATATCTAAACGCAATATTTCAAGAGCATGGCTAAGTCATGCCACTCCAAAGTTCCAAACACCTCAGAGGAATGAAGAAAACTTTATAAAAAGAAGTAATATTTTTATGGAAGAAAACAAGAATCACCATCAAAATCAAGGCCATTTAACCATCCTCAGAAGTGGAATAAGATGATCACAATATAACATTGAGATTTCAAGTCCTCTATTGGACCAAATAAGATAAAAACACAAGTAACAAAATTAATCCATGTGTAAAAGGATCAAATTGATGTGTAAAAAAAAAACCACTTGGGAATTGAGGATACCTGAAGTCAGCTGCCGGGATGGTAGACGCCGGCTCATCGACAGATACTACGCCTGTGGATGGAGATGAAGAAGGTGTGTTCTCTTCGGCTTCAGTGGGATTTGATGTCTTCAACGAAGAAGGAGACGATGAATGATATAATCTGGGTTTGAAGAGTGTTCTTACAGGGAAGAGATGAGGGTGGGGTTGACGAAGAAGGTGAGGTTGTGAAGGTGGTACGAAGTTGGAAAGGAAGGACGCCATTTCCAACGGACAGAGCTCAACTGTCCGTGAAGTGAAAGCCTCAGATGATGTTTCGATATCCCTGTTCTCAGTTGCCCCAAAAATTTCAATTGATTTGTGGAAATGAAGAAAAAAAAAAACAAAAAAAGAAATTTTCAACCGAGAACAGCCAATATGTAGCCTTTGATTAAGTTTGTGGTTCACGGGATTCCACCTCGAATCATGCCCGGGCTTTGCATATATTATCTAGAAAAATTTGTTATTTCTATAAATTTAAAAAAGGGAAAATTATGCTTACATATTTTCAACTTTTTGGACAACCCTTTTGATTTTACAGATCTCTTGTCAATTCCTATTTTTGAGATTCTTTCTCGTCGGTCCCTCCTGTGAGTGGATTGTTATATTATTTTAAAAAAATATATCATTTTTAACCCTCTCTCTCTATTGGTTGCTTTGGTAGAAAATTTTTCACCCAATCACATAGCCTCTCTATTTCTTTTGCTTGGTCAACAAGTTTTCTCCGTTTCTAGCAAGCTTAGAGGGAGATTTGTATTTTCAGCGAGGTTTCTACATCAATTTCCATCCTGTTGCCTGCTTGCAAGGTTTCTGTTTGTTTTGTAGGTTGCCAATGGAGACATTCTTTACTCTTATAAGGTATAAAGAAAAAGGTCATGTTGTAGAGTTTATCGCACTGTCTGAGTGTCAATCTGTGTAAGAGGAAATCCCTAATTTTCGTTACTCTTCTCTCTATCTTCACAGCTTGTAGTCTCCACCGGCCACCGGGAAGACCATCTCTCCAAAGCTTCCAGCAAGCCTCTCCTAAAGAAGCTCTTCGATTTTTTGGGGGTTTAGGGTGTGTGATTTAGGGGTTGATCTTTGTTTTCTAGTTTAGGGCACAACTTATAACAATGTGCGTGATTTTTGATTCTATGTTTATTTTTGGGGTTTAGGGTTCATTTTTTTGGGCTTTGGGTTTAAGTAAGACATTGCCCTTATTATTTAGAGTTGTCGCTCTTAGTAAATGGCTTAAGCGTGTATTTTCTTCAGTCACCGCTAAGTAAACGGCTTAAGTGTGTATTTTCTTGAGTGACCTTAACAAATAGCTTAAGCTTGTACTATTTTGCATTTACGCTTATCATTTTGCTTAATTGTGTATTTTTTTCATAATTTTTGCTTATTATTTTGCTTAACCATGCATTTTTCTGAGTTTCTGCTCATTATTTTGATTAAGTGTGTATTTAAAAGGTTTACATAAACGGTTAAGCTGTTTAGTAAGGAGAGATATCAACTCTCCGAGATTATTTCAGTTTCTATATATGGAGAGATATCAACTCTCCGTGTGATTGATTCAGTTTCCATATAAAGAGCATGATTGATTTAGTTTCCTATTCGAACGAGATTGTAATCTCGTTAAACAGTTTACATAAGAGCTTAAGTTGTTTAATAAGGAGAGATATCAACTCTTAATGATTCATTCAATTTCCATATAAGGAGAGATATCAACTCTCTGTGATTGTTTCAGTCTCCATATAAAGAGCGTGATTGATTTAGTTTTCTATTCGAATGAGATTGTAATATGGTCAAACTTGTAAAGTGTATATCAATCCTTCTTGATTGATTTAGTTTCCAATTCGAACGAAATTGTAATCTCGTCAAACTTGTAAAGTGTATCAATCCTTCTTGATTGATTCAATTTCCTATTCAAACAAGATTGTAATCTCCTCAACTTTTAAAGTGTAAATCTATATATATATTAGATGAATGAAATAATACATGTACCCTCGCATTCTACACATTAGTAAGTGGAAACTCCAAAAAAATAAACACTTAAACCGTTTATCAAGCTGAAACTCCAAAATTATAAGTGGAAACTTAAAAAAACGTTTTAGCCATTTAATGAGGGAATGAGCATTCCCCCAAATTTTGAGGGGAATGCCATTCATGGCGTTTGGTATCCGGTTTAGGAATGGGAATGATTCCTTACATGGATCATTCCCATGTTTGGTGGAGCAGGCTTGATTAGGATCACTCTGTAGATCCCCACTAATATCGCTCATAACTAAATGACTTAAGCGTTTTGTTTTGGAGTTTCCACTTATTAAACGGTTTAAGCATTTATGTAAACTGTATAGGCACACACTTAATCTAATCAAAATAATCAGCAAAAACTCATAAAAATGCACAATTAAGAAAAAATAATAAGCGAAAAATATGAAAAAAAAAATACACGCTTAAGCAAATGAATAAATAGAAACACAAAATAGTACACGCTTAAACTGGGTTTACTAAGAGGTCATCAAGAAAATACACACTTAAGCTGTTTACTGAGAGCAACAACTCAAAATAATACCAAGTAGTATCTCAATTGAACCCCAGCCCAAAAAAATAAGCCATAAACCACAAAGAATAATGGCAAAAATCAGAAATCACGCACACTATTACAAGTTGTGCCCTAAACCCGAAAACAAACAACAACTCCTGAATCACATACCCTAAACCCCCAAAACAGAAGAGTTTTACTTTGGGAGAGGCTCACCTTGAATCACACACCATAAACCCCAAAAATCAAAAAGATTTTCTTTGGGAGAGGCTCGCCTTGAATCATACAACCTAAACCTAAAAAACAGAAGAGCTTTCCTTTGGGAGAGGCGCCTTAGAGATGATCGTTAGACACTTCGGAGAGAAGGCCTTCCCCTTGGCCAGTGGAGACTGGATGTTGCGAAGAGGGAGAGAAGAGCAACGAAAACGAAGGATTTTCGTACCAAAATAGAAGAGTTTTTCATTGGGAGAGGCTCGCTCTGAATCACACATCATAAATTATCAAAACCAAAGTGCTTTTATTTGAGAGAGGCTCACCCTGAATCACATACCCTAAACCCCCAAAACCTAAGAGATTTCCTTTAGGAGAGGCTCGCTTCGGCGATGATTGCTTGACTTTACCGAGAGATGGTCTTCCCGGTTGTCGGCGGAGACTAGCTGCTGTGAAGATTGAGAGAAGAGCAACGAAAACATTGGATTTTTGTGAAGTTGGGAAGAAGAGAAACGATGCATGTTTATTTCTCTATTGATGGGCATTTAAGTAATTTTTAACATTTTTTAACACCGTCAGTCAGTTTCCAAACTGACGTGATATTTGGTTAAAAAGGAGGGGCTTTTTAAGAATATAAAAAGTATTAGGAGTTTTTGAGGAGTTGCACAGTTCCCAGAGTTTTTTTTGAACTTTTCCCTTTTAAAAATTTGGACCCAACTTTTGGGCTTTTTTGTCGGCATGTCTCATTAGAAGGACTATCGGAAGCCGTATAAATGTGTAAATGACATTTTCATGAGAACTTAGGTACCATGTTGATCTAGTAAGTATGGTTATTCAACTGCACTTAGAAGGCCGCACTTCTTTGCATTTTGATTGTTTGGTATGTGGAGCTGAACTTCTCCAAGAGGCAATAGTACATTTTTATTTAGTGTTCTCCAAGAGGCAATTGTTAATTTTTTTAGTGTTTAGTTTGTTTGAAAGTGTGATTCCAGTCATCATTTGTGAGTGGAACAAGTGAGATTACCACAATCTTTTTTTTTTTAGTTTTTAGGGTTTTTACTTTTAATTTTATCTTTTTACTTTCCTCTCTAGGTCCGTGTCTATAATTTTATTTAATTATCTCTTTCACTCTTTTTTTTAATTGTACTTGTGGGTTAGTCATTTTTTTTAATTAATTCTCCTTAACTATTTGTATGCAAAACTTTGCTCAATTAATAGTTTTCCTTCTTAGTTAACCATTTACTCAATTGTGTAAACTAATTAGGCCACAATTAGGGAATTTGGTTCCTTGGACTACTATCTATTATGGGCAAGTCTAATACTAGATCATGAAGTAGGGTTACTATTAATAAGATTGGTTAAATTCTCAGTGGGTCTATTGTCATTGCCATCATCTTTGTTATTAACTGACACAATATCTTTCAACTGAATTCTTTCCCCAAATTTTTTAATAGCATTGAGTGATTCTCTTTGGTTGACTTTTGCATTACTTGGGAGAGTGCATGTTGGTCGTTTTGCCAAGGACTTAGTTATTTAAGAAACTTGATGTTCGAGGTTCTGTAGTGATGCTTGCTAGTTTTTCATTATCTCCTCATGCTTGGTGAGTCATGCTTCATTTGTTTGAAAGTATTGTGTAATCAAATTCTCCAAGCTTGGGCCTTTCTTTTCTTACAGTGGTGGTTGACTACCCTAGGGTGGGCTTGTCCTTGGTTGCCCTAGATGTTGCACTGGGATGTTGTGGGAGATGTTAAGGTGGTTCTTCCACCCGGGATTGTATGTGAAGCTATATGGATTGTCTGAGATCTTCCCACAAAATCAACTTCTTCCACTTGTTCGGCTTTACCCTCTTTAGGCTTACTCCAACATGCACTACACATCAATACTGGTGCTTATTACTGACAACTAATGCTCTCCAACTTCTGGTTGATTGAATTGACCTTGGATGCTAGGGTTGTTAATATATACATATCATGGACGCCGGCTACTTTGCTCCGTTTGGTTCTCTCGAAACTCCACTAGTATCTATTGGTGGTCATATCATCTATCAGTTCTTTGGCTGTGTTGGGATCCTTACTGCAAAGTGAGCCACCAGCTACTGCTTCCAATATCTGCTTTGTAGCTACGTTCAATCCATTGTAAAATGTTTGGACCTGCATCCAATCTTCTATACCATGTTGTGGGCACCTTCTAAGCATATCTTTGTATCTCTCCTATGTATCATACAGTGTTTCCAATTGTTTGAGGGAAAAGATGTTGCTCAGCAGTTTTGTTATTTTCGCCGACGGAAAGTACCTCATCAAAAATTTCTCGGCCAACTGAGCCCACGATGTGATAGAACCATGGGGCAAGGAATTCAACTACTATTTCACCAGTCCCTTGAGTGAGAAGGGAAATAGCCTGAGGTGGACGGTGTATGTAGGTACTCCGTTTACGAAATTGTGTCGTTGATTTAAAAGAAGCTCTACAAGTGTGCATATGGGTCCTCATCCTAGAAACAGTCGAACTTGTATGACTACTTAACCATCTGGATGATATGAGGCTTTAGTTCCATACTAGATTACTTTGTCCATGTCTTCTGAAGAAGGGATTCCCTTAATTGACGACGAAGGTAACACTTAAAATCAGGGTCAGGTATTTCCACTAGGTATGGAACCCTACTTTTGGTCATGCACTAGTATCTTCACAAAAAGAAAAACAAAATTAGAACTGAAAGTCAAAATAATGTTTTTTGTATTTTTATGTTTATTGTTACGGATATATTTGGTGAAGACAGGTGTCGTTATCTATTTGGTGAAGACAGGTGTCGTTAAGCTAAAGGACCACTTGTTCCTTTGGCTACATGGCAGTATCACCATCTTTGCACAATTCCGCTCGGCAAATAGCGTAAGGATTCAATCCTGCGAACAAGTCCGTCGGAATTGTAACAACCCTCTCATAAAGGGCGTAGGGTAGAAAGAAAGAGATAGAGAAACATCTAACGCCTCTACGTTGAGTGGGGCCTTATCCACCTGCTACACAAGTGATATTTTCCTACCGCCTTCCTACCGCCTTCCTACCGCCTTTAAGAGATATTTACCTAACTCACCGCCTTTACTCCACCGCCTTTCACGAACCGCCTCTAAGGTGCTATAAAAGGAGAGCTAATAGAAGAAGGGGATCCAAAAAACTCATCACACAAAAGCGCCTAAAACTAAGATTCTCTATTCAAGTTTTACGACTTAAGCATCGGAGTTGAATCCGCGTAAAGGCCCAATTCGATCACCGCCCTCTCCTTTTTTATGTGCTGTGATGAGTAATTTGTAATGAATTCCGAAATGGAGTTTTTATGATGCTCTTCGCACTCGCTCAGAGGCGTAAGTAAGCGTCCACATCAACTATAAATTCTAACCGATTGGTCGAGAGAATTTGAGACGGATCCGCGAGGCAACTTGATGGCCAAGCGGGGCGTGGACCAGTTTTTAGCATCAACAGTTTGGCGCCATCCGTGGGGACCCTTACGAAAAGCCAAATGACCACTACCAGAAGATCAAACGAATTCAAGAACAGTGGAGCCCCAAATAATCCCGAAGGATCCGGGCGAGGTCCAAGGCATGAAGAAATCCGGTACGATAGTCCGCCCCATCTTACCGCCATCGTAAAAATCCTTCCGTCCAACCTCAAGAATCTGTTCCCGAATTTTACCTTAACCTACAAAGAACAATTGGAACGGTTGACTCGGTACATTCATGCTTTGACTCATCCTCGCCTCCTCCTACACAAGTTCCAACGCCAAACATACCAACAGCCCCTAATCGGATAATTCTCGAAAGCAGAGGGAGAACGAGAACTTCGCACTCCATAAAGAGAAGATGTAAAGGACCGCCTTTTCCGCTAGTTCGTAACCTCCCTTCGCTCGACGCAGCAAAGGCCACCACAAGGACCGAATGGACAAGGACGGAATGTAATAGTCCATCCGCTCAAACGGTTGATAGAAGGACTCAACGGCGTAACCTCTCGAGAAAGCGGAAAGTCCGAAAAGCACGTTCTCGGTATGTGTTCACCCTTTGTCAAAGAAATATTGGGAGAGCAAGTTAGGATAGCTTCGGACCGCCGCTATGACCGCTGCATGAAGGCAAAACCGATCCATCCCGACACTGAAATCTTTTCGATTGAAGATGCTCCCTGGCTGGAATCACAGAGCCTTCGCGATGTCGCCGAGCTTTTCCCGCCACCTTAGAGGGAAAAGCGCAAGACCGGGTTTGTCGATCTCCCATCTAGTACAATTACTTCTTTTGATTTTTAGCAGATCGCTTCCTAGCCTATTTTGCCAATTACTCAAAGCAAAAGAAAACCCCGTCTACCCTTCTGCGCATTAAGCAGCGAGGGGGAGAAACGCTCCAGGCCTATTTAAGCCGTTACATAAACGAGACAGCTAATGTTGCGGACCTCCCGCCGCGAATGGCTGTGACTTTTCTAATGGAAGGGTTATTATACTCCCCCTTCCGATTTTCCCTGACACTAGATCCACCAAAAACCATTCCCGCCCTTATGATCCACGCCCAAAAGTATATCAATTCCGAGGAAATTTATATGGGTTGGGTAGAAGAGGCTAGACGTGGACCTGTGGACACCCGTAAGGAAAAACCCACCATACGTTAGCGTAAGGCCCCGGATACACGAAAGGAAAATGATCGCATTGGAGGGCAAAGGCATAAACAGAGGCACAGAAACCTCCGCACGACCCCAACGACATACGCTACAGCCCAGAGAGCCTTCTAAGGAAGGAAAAATTGTCAGATATGATCACCATACCCCGCTGAATCAAACCAGAAGCCACATTCTTATGCAAATCAAAGAACAAAAGCTTCTGACGTGGCCGAAGCCTGCAAGAAACGCCGAACGACAAAAGAACAGTAAGAAGTATTGCCAGTTTCATCAATCCAGAGGACATGACACAGAAAAGTGTACCCACTTGATGAACGCAATAGAAGATGTCGTTCGAAAGGGACAATTGGAACAATACATCAACCTTGAGATTCAAGGGGAACCTGAAGTTTCACAACCTGAAGAAGAAAAAGGAGAAATGGTGGGATTTATCAGTGGTGGTCCTGGCTGCGGTGGTGAAAGTTCCGCCTCTCGGAAAAGTTACGCCCGAATGGTGGGAACCACGCAGGAAATAGAAACGCCACGAAGACGATCTCGACCTACGGCTCCAATCATCTTTTATGACAATGACGTCAGCGGAGTTCGCCACCCACATGATGACGCGTTGGTTGTCGCTATCAAAGTGTCCAGTTTCAAGATGAAAAGAGTTTTGATAGACAGTGGAAGTTTAGTTGATATCCTCTTTTGGAGTGCTTTCGAAAGAATGAGATATGACGCAGATGACTTGCTTCCGGTAAAATCATCCTTGGTAGGGTTCTCCGGAGGGGTAGTACAGCCAGAAGGAATGATCTCCTTGCCAGTTACGGTAGGGAACTTGCCAAGGTCGTCAACGATGGCAAAGAAACTTCTTGGTTGTGCTGCGTTGTGCTTCAAGTTACAACGTAATCCTTGGCGCACCAACCCTCAACGCCTTGAAAGCCGTAATCTCCACTTATCACCTTCTCCTCAAATTCCCAACCGAGAGTGGCAAATGAGAGATAAGAGGAGATCAACCTGGCACGCAATGCTATGTCTCAACCCTCAAAGGGAAAACTCTCAACAAAGCAAAGAAGACAAAGGTTTGAAGCCATGTTAGTCGCCAGAATGGCTTAACGGGAAAACGAGGAGCTTGACCTACACCTCGCCGAAGAATTGCTAACCCCCTAGACACAACCGTAAACGGACCGCACGGGTACGGATTGGGGCAGTTCGATTTGCCAGAAAGCGGTAGGAAGATCTCATGGGAGTATTGAGAGCAAATTCCGATCTCTTCGCTTGGTCTTCGTGAGGATATGCCGGGCGTAAAGCGTAATATCATCGAGCATCGCCTCAACATCGATCAATCGTTTAAACCCACAAAGCGTAAAAGGAGAAATTCTCGCACTGTAAAGGCAGAAGCGTCATGGAGGAAGAAGTATCTAACCTCCTAAAAGCTAAGTTTATCCGAGAGGTGTACTACCTGCATCGGTTAGCCAATGTGGTCCCGGTGAAAAGCCGTCCGAAAATGGAGGATGTCGCGTTGACTTCACGGACTTAAACAAAGCTCCTCGAAAGATTCGCTTCCTTACCGCCAATTGATAGTTTGGTTGATTCAACAACGGGGCATGAGATGTTGAAGCTTCGACGGATGCCTTCTCAAAGTTACAACCAAATCCGAATGGCCAAAGGCGACGAAGAAAAAACGTCTTTCATTATGAGCACGGGAACGTACTGCTATAAGGTGATGCCGTTCGGCCTAAAAAATACCGGAGCCACCTTCCAGAGGCTCATAAATACAGTCTGCAGAGAGCAAATTGGCAGAAATGTTGAAGCCTATGTGGACGATATCTTAGTAAAGAGCCGAAAGGCCAATGAACACCTGTTAGACTTACAAGAGGCTTTTCAATCTCTTTGGATTTATACTATGCGGTTAAACCCGAACAAATGTTCTTTCGGCGTTCGATCAGGAAAATTCCTGGGATTTATTTTGACACAAAGAGGGATAGAAGCTTAATCCGCATAAAATCGAGCTATTCTTGACATGGGATCGCCTAAAAGTCTTCAAGAAATTCAAATGGCTTAACAAGGCGTCAAGCCAAGGCGCTTGTGATTTATCTCCAAAGCCGGAGAGAAAAATCTCCCACTCTTCCAAGCCCTAAGAAAAGCACCCAAAATGGAGTGGACAGAAGAATGCGAAAAAGCCTTTCAGGGGCTTAAGGACTATCTCCGATCGCCTCAGCTACTAGCTAAGCCACAGGTGGGAGAAGAACTCTACGTTTACTTGGCGGTCGCCCCACACGCGGTCAGCGCAGTTCTTCTGAGAGAAGATAACGGAGTTCAAAAACCTGTCTACTACACAAGTAAAATCCTTAACGATGCAGAATCGAGATATCTACCACTTGAAAAGTTGGCCTTTGCTCTTATCACGTCTCAAGACGGAGGTTGAGGCCGTACTTTCAAGCCCACAAGATCATAGTATTGACCGATCGACCTCTAAAGCGAGATTCTCCATAAACCCGAAAACTCCTGGACGCCTAGCCAAGTGGGTGATAGAATTGGGCGAAGTTCGATCTCACCTACAAAACCCCGAACGGCAATAAAGGCTCAAGTCTTTGGCAGATTTCGTCATGGAATTAACTTTCCCAAAGAACAGGACGCAACCCCCGCCACAGAGTCCGTAAGAAAGCCCTAACATCCCATGGACCTTATATGTTGACGGATCAAAGAACGGAAGAAAAGGCAAGGCGTGGTTAGTCCTCTACTCTCCTTCCAAGTGGAAAATCGCGACAAGATCTTGAAGTTCCAATTAGAGCAACCAACAATGAGGCCGAATATGAAGCCCTCATCGTAGGATTACACTCGCCTCAGGGGCTCTAATTCAAAGACTGCGACGTATATTCCGACTCGTGAGCTAATAGTAAGCCACACCTTGGGCAGCTTTGAAGCGAAGGAAGAAAACATGGTCAAGTACCAAGCAGTGGTAAAGAAAATAGTTCCACACTTCGCTCGCTTCCAAATTGAAAAAGTCTGTCGAACGCAAAATGAAGAGGCGACGCCATGTCCAAAAAGGCCACAGCACCGAACGGAGACACAGAGCCTTCCTTTAACCTACAATATCTTCCCACAAAAACCATCGACGGATTAGAGGAGGAAGTACAAAGCGCAAATTAAGAGTCAAGCTGGATGGACCCCATCAGAAATTATCTACAAGGTGGACCTGCACCACCCAACAAAGCAGAGGCCAGACGGATTTCTTACAAATCCGCTCAGTACACCATCATCAATGAGAACTTATACAGAAGATCCTATACGCAACCCTTCTTACGATGCTTGCGTCCAACAGAAGCTAGTTATATCCTTCAAGAAATTCACGAAGGCATTGGAGGAGGTTACATAGGGGGCAAAGCCTTAAGTTACAAAGTCCTACGACAAGGTTATTACTGGCCAACACTAACTCAAGACGCAATAGCGCTCGCCGAAATGCGATGCCGCCAAATGGCATTCCAAGATTCAGAGGCGTACCACCCAAGCATACCTTACACCCATCATTAGCCCTCACCATTTGCCATCTGGGGAGTCGATCTCCTAGGGCCGTTCCCCACTTCAGTTAGGCAAATGAAGTTTCTAATAGTCGCCATTGACTACTTCACCAAATGGGTGGAAGTTGAACCCTTGGCCAAAATCACGGAGAAAGCCTGTCAGGGATTCTTATGGCGAGCGGTTATCTGTCGATTCGGCATTCCAGTCGCCTTCATTTCTGATAATGGACGACAGTTTGATAACAAAGCCTTCAAAAGCTTTTGCTCGAGCTCGAATTGAATCCAGATTAACGCCGCGACACATCCCCAAGCCAACGCCAAGTAGAAGTGACAAACCGCGACTCGCTTCAAACACCGAAAACACGGGTATTCGTAAATGGAACTAAGCGGGTAGAAGAAATTCCGAGCGCCCTTTGGGCCTACAGGACAACAACAAGAACTCCTACCGGAGGACCCCATTCTCCTCACTTATGGGGCGTAGGCCGCCATCCCCGCAGTAAATAGGGATGCCTACCTTGGACACAAAGAAACTTTCTCCTCAGAAGAGAATGAGAAAAAACTCCGAGCGGAACTTGATCTACTTGAAGAACGGAGAGAAGCTGTGGAAACGAGGGCAGCCATCTATCGCCAAAAGGTAAAAAGGTTCTATGACGCAAGGGTAAAAAGAGTCTTCTTCCAAATCGGCGATCTAGTCCTACGGGAAAATGAGTTTCGTGGAAATAAAAGCCGAACGGGGAAGCTAACTCCTAACTGGGAAGGCCCTTACGTCATACAAAGAATCGTCTGAGCAAGCACCTATTATCTAGTAAATATGGACGGAAAAACACCTGCCGCCCATTCCATGTTTCAAGACATCTACGACGCTACTATCAGTAAATTCTGTAGCTGTCTCTTAAAATTCACAGAATAAAGCTCAAGTCTTCTTTTTATTCTATTAAGATGCGGTGAAATTCCCATCCTACTAAGATGCGGTGAAATTCCCATCCTACAAAAATGCGGTGAAATTCCCATTCTTGGAAGACAAGTCAGAATTATCCTGTGGGAATAGAACAACAACTCTTATCCAAAAAGCAAGGGGCAAAAATCCCGATCGAAATATGAGGCAACAATCTCATTTATGAAGACGAGTACCTCATTCAACAACTTAAAGTCCCGCGATTGGACTAAGGACTCGTTACGAAGCATCTTACAAAATCAAAGGAAGAGGGAAGAAAGAAGAAGTTTACAAAAGACTTCGGAAAATACTTCTCAAATGAATTTCTTATATGGTTAAGGATAACCATCACTCGGAAATAAAACTTCATCAAAATAAAGGTTTGCGTTTCATTCATATGAATAAAAATTACATTCCAAGTGATTGAGAATTTACAAGAACGTTCATAAAAGAAAAAAATCCTAAGAGCTAGGGCCCTCAGGGCGACCTCCTGCTTCGGAAGGAGCTTGGGTAGAAGGTTCCGAAGGAGCAGGGACAGCCGAAGGAGCAGAGACAGGAGCCTCCAGGGTCTTGATGACTTGTTGCTCTTTGAGCTCCGTAAATTTCTTCAAGACTCCAGCCAACCCCATAGACAAAACCTCCTTAGGAGGAATATGATGGCCCACTTGTTGCACCACAGAATATATACGAGTGGCCCCATCTTTAACTTTCGCCCTAAGCTGGGCAACCTCCTTCTCTAAATCCTTAATTTCTTGCGAGTCGGACTTAGGAGCTTTCAAACGGGAAGCCAAATCTGCCTTAAGTGTATCACGCTCCCCCTTTATTTCCGCCAACTCAGCTTGAACGGCGGTAAGCTTTTCAAATTGACTTTAGATCCCATCGAACGGGCGGCTCGCTCCTCCCCGAGTAGATTGGAGTTCCTTCTTCAAACCGGCTGGATTCATCTTGTAACCCTTTGATATCCTCCTCGCCAGCCGTAAGAGAACCTTTGGAAATAGATAGCCGAGCCGCTAGATCGCTCTTCTTCTCCTTCTCAGGCGGATAGTTGTCGCAGGCCTTCGGCTTTGTCTCGCTCAAGGGCCCGGATAGCGCCATCGTCGTTTCCTCTCCTTCTCTTCCAAGGCCGACACCCTAGAGCTCAACTGAGCGATATCTGCCCTATTCATTTCCATCTTGGCCAAATCTTGGCAAAGAGCACCAACCCGATCCGCCCATTGTGCGGTCTACGAAATAACAAAACGCTCATAAAAATATACCAAATTTAGAAATAAAGGGAAATATGAGAATGTACTTACCAAAGCATGGCGAACGGAATAATTGGTAAGTGGCCTCTTCCATGTCGACTCTTGAGTTTTGTAGAGAGCGCTCGGGCCGCATGGCCATTAAAACATCCTTTACGGACTTGACATCACGAAAGGAGTATCCTCGTAAGGTAACTCCTTCTCGCTTAGTAGCAGCATCCCTTTAAAACGGAATCCGCCACTCTTAATTTATCATCCACTAAGGTCAGCTTCTCCTAGCTCACCGCAAAATAGAACCTAAGTTAAAAGTTCTAAGTGAAACATACCTATAGAAAATAGGAATTCTCACTTCGCGAGAAGGATGTCCCTCCCGCATTTGGAAGAAGGACCCTCGGAAATTGGGGACAACGTCGGGCGGATTTCTTCCGCACAAACCTCTTCCTAAGGCGCCCCCACTAGTTCTTCTACAATTCCAGGACCTGATACATCCTCGGAATTCTTTCTCTTGGTCCTCCTCTCCCGTGAGGGACCACTCAAGACCGGGTCATTCTTAACCCCCTCTTTGGAAGAGCCCGTCTCTTTTCTCTTGCTCTTCTTTCTTTCCTCCTTGGAGGTATCAGCCACTTGGCCAAGTACCACCTCCTTCTTCTTCCGCCCGCGAGGCAAGGACGGGTGAACTTCGCCCTCGAAAGAGGCCAAAAGACCCTTAACATAGCTCAGGTCCTCGTCCTCCATCGGATTTTCTACAAAACAAATATCAAAAAATTAGATACTGTAGTTAAAAATCAGACTAGTAAGGTACACGAATAATTCCTACCGGCGGACACAATCAAACGACATTTAACAAGGTTTTCCTTTGTCAAGAACTCATCCATGTACACTTTGGATAACCCTGTCATTGACTTAAGAAGACCCACCTTTTCACCCGTCATTTCCTCACAAGCGATATCCGTTCGGGGAACCTCCCACTTTGTTCGGACATCCCACTCGGACTTACTTTTGACAAAGAAAAATTTGCTCTTCCATCGCTTAATGGAAGAAGGAACCTTCCCTAAAAATTTCCTCCCGTGACGCAGCCGTAGAAGTAATACCAATCGGCGTTAGACTCTAGACATAGACTAAAAAGCATACAGAACCAACGGACGGTCGGATTTATTCCGTAATGCTTGAAAACAATAACAAAGCCGCTCAAGAGTCTCCAAGAATTGGGGCCAACTGCAGAAGGACACAAATGATACTCCTCTAGTACCGCCTTAGCAAAATGTCGGAAAAAGGGAGTCTAAGGCCACCTAATAAGCGCATCTTGATAGATGGCTATCTCCCTTCCCTCGGGAGAACTTGCCCTCTCCCGAACAAGGAACCCTAACCTCAAGCGGTGAGAGATTTATCTCATATTTAGTTACGGGCTATCTACCTCCACCGCCCAAGAAGACTTATGAATGTATCGGACCCCTACCCAAGGTTCTAGAGGGATGAACCCGCTGAACCTCGAACGGAGGCGCCTCCAAGTTCACCTGTGATCACGGAATCACAAATGTAAACCGTGAGGGTTGGACGAAAAAGGGAATCGAGGGCTCATGAGAAGAACTAGAGGAAGAAGAAGTAGTGCTAGCCATTACCTTAGAGGAGGAAAAAGATAAGAAAAAAGCACTAAACCGTGAGCTCACGGAGAAGAGGAAATCGGAGAAGAGAACTTCGATTTTGAAGCAATCTTTTCTGCATGACGGTTCCCCTTATATACAAAGGCAATGAATCCGCGGGCGTTAGATCTTAGGGTTGTGTTCGATCTGAACCCTTGAACCAAAGGCCCACAAATCTGAACCGTTCAAACAACCATCATACACCTCCTCGAAACAATTCAAAAATTCCGCCCACGCCCGTTACCAAGCGCTACCGGCGCACATAGAAAATCACGCCCCATCGCCCATCATAACGTTGACAAAACGCACACGCCGCGCATGTCGCGCCACTATCCCCCTTTCAATGCTAAATAGTAGAGGAGACACGTGTCGTCTTAGGGAACAGGAAGCGTTACATGGAAGGTAGAGCCGGTACGCATGGAAGGCAGAGCCTGTACCGCACAAAGACAAAGCGCACACTTCAACATAGGATCATCAACAAAGGCCATAAAAATGCCAAAGGATTTAAAAACAAAACGACAAAACGTCATTTATTCAAGTTACACATGACGGACGTAAATAAAGCGATATAACAAACCCTAAAACATATTTCCGAACGGATTATCCTAACATATTTCCGAACGGATTATCCTAACTATATTTCCGAACGGATTATCCTAACTAAACGTCCGTGGACCCGTCCTCAAGGCACGCCTTTCGGATAAGACTTCGGAGGAGATACATCGGCTTCCGCAAATTGCCGCTATCCTCGTTGCCACTAGGGGAGCTTGGTTCGGCGCGAGGACGGAGGTGGGGACCCACCTCTCTACGGCAGGAGTCATCTCCGAACATCTCAACTTCGAAGCGCATACCCCCTGCGTAAGTAAAAACTAAGAGGTCTCCAGACTCCACATCATGGTCAACATGAAAAGCTTCCCACCCCCTGTCAATCAGCAAAATAGACGGCCAAACACAGCCGTTTGGACTTACCAAGTGGATTACCCCAGTCCTTAGTTCCGATAGGTGCTCATAAAAAGAACTGGGAATTCGCAAATGGCGAGAGCATTGAGAAAAAGTGAAAAACTTGTAAAAAGACAAGCGCAAAGCCATGATACAAAAATACAAGGGTGCAAAAGTTTTCTGGTCAAAACACCCTATCCATACAAGCCCTTAAATAGGAGAGCCCATCGACACTATAGGCGAGAATTCAGGAACCAAAATCTACCTCGATAACAGCTAGAAGATAACACAGTAAACGTCGGTCGCCTATTAAAACATGTGTCAACATGTGTCCTTTAGGTACAAGTTTAATCGGCACGAGCCTACGCCTACATAGACATGCCAACTAAGAATGATACTTGTTCTCGAACCAAGCTTAAACGCGCGTTTAGCTCACCCCTCACTTAGATTTTTGAACAAGTACACTAGGCGAGGGACTAGTGTTACGGATATATTTGGTGAAGACAGGTGTCGTTATCTATTTGGTGAAGACAGGTGTCGTTAAGCTAAAGGACCACTTGTTCCTTTGGCTACATGGCAGTATCACCATCTTTGCACAATTCCGCTCGGCAAATAGCGTAAGGATTCAATCCTGCGAACAAGTCCGTCGGAATTGTAACAACCCTCTCATAAAGGGCGTAGGGTAGAAAGAAAGAGATAGAGAAACATCTAACGCCTCTACAGTGAGTGGGCCTTATCCACCTGCTACAGTGGGCAGATATTTTCCTACCGCCTTCCTACTGCCTTCCTACCGCCTTCCTACCGCCTTAAGAGATATTTACCTAACTCACCGCCTTACTCCACCGCCTTTCCTGAACGGCCTCTAAGGTGCTATAAAAGGAGAGCGCTAATAGAAGAAGGGGGATCCGAAAAAAACTCATCACACAAAAAACTGCCTAAAACTAAGATTCTCTATTCAAGTTTTCTGACTTAAGCATCGGAGCTGAATCCGGGCAGAAAGGCCCAATTCCGATCACCGTCCTCTCCTTTTTTACAGGCTCGCTGATGAGTAATTTCAGTAATTCCGAGCGGAGTTTTTATGATGCTCTTCGCACTCCCTGTTCGTAGGCAGAAGTAAGCGTCCACATCAACTATAAATTCTAACCGTTGGTCGAGAGCTGAGACCAGATCACGAGGCAACAGTGACCGAAGCGTGACGTGGACCAGTTTTTGGCATCAACAGTTTATTATATTTTTTGGATTTTTTTTTGGATTTTTCAAAGAAATAAGATAAAATAGAATAACTAGAATAAAAAATTCTAATGTTCCTAGCATTGTCAGTCCTCAACAACAGTGCCAAAAACTTGATGCATACATAGGGTGCGTGGTATCTCTCCTACAAGTATACGGGGTCGATCAAGTAGTAAAGTACCCTAAGGTAGGGTAGTCGAATCCACTAGATCTGGATCACTAGTACTAACTATCCTCTATTACCTAGCCTAAAATATAGATAGTGTTGTGGTAGTTTAACTAATTGACTTAAAGAAGAAACTAATGTGAACAGATGATAGATCTTGGATAATCAAAGATGAAACATGGAACCTCGGATCACAATCCCCTAGGAATCCCTTGCTAATGATTGACTTCCTAATACTGGCTATCTGAAGACTAGTCCTGGGAGGGTGTAACAAAATATACCTATCTAGTACAACACCTGATCTCTTGGCGTACTAATTATACCCTATCATCTGTGCCTACTTGTGACCTAAAAAGGTATAAAATCTAGCCTAAAGTAATAATAATCGCACAAATCACTAGCAATAACACTTATGGTGTTGTGCTGCAATCTAACGAGGTGTATGATCAAAAGCTCTTACACATGCAACCACAGAAATCATAAACATAAGCATACAAAGATGATTTAAAAGAACTATCAATAAAGAGGGAACCAATAAATAAAGAAAGCCACTAACAAGTTCATCCTAAGGTTTATGTGTCCGAGCACCACAAAAGGTTTAGCCTCTCATACTATGGAAAGCCATAACATAGATACAAGAGGAAGACATAAATAAAATCATAGAAAATTCCCTTGCTCGATGTCTTCTCCCCCTTCAATCTTCTCCCAAAACCCTAGCCATCACTGAAAAGATCGCCCGAGACTGATCCACCAAAAGTTGTTCATTAGGGTAAATTAATTAGGCGCCTATTTATAGGTTTCAATATTGCGTAGCACGAGTGTGTTGATCTCATGCACGCCCGTTCAAATTTCCTGCGATCCGGTTTCACGCGTTTTCAAAAGGATTAATTACACTTTTCATCCCTGAAAATGGTGTCATTGTTCACTTTTATCCTTGTATTTTAAAAATATTCAATACAGTTCTTGTGTATTAGGAAATTTTGTTCTTTGTGTCCCTGAAATGGTGTCATTGTTAACTTTTATCCTTATATTTTTTAAAAATGTTCAATACAATCCTTGTGTATTGCGTATTCTGTTCTATTTTAGTCCCTAACATTGTATTGCGCATTACACAAGGACTGTATTGAACATTTTGAAAATACAAGGATAAAAGTGAACAATGACACCATTTTCAGGGACGAAAAGTGTAATTAATCCTTTTCAAAATCCAGAGAGTTGCACGAGCAGATGCACATCCGTGCTCTTCAGCTCGCCCGTGTAGATCGAATACATGGCCGTGTACTTCTCTACAAGTGTCCTTTTCAACTCCTTACGCCTTGGATTGTCTCATTTCTTGTTCCTTTCGCTTCGGGTACCTATTTACTTGTTCAATCACACAAACATACCCAAAGGAGCATAAAAACCGAGAAATTGATGCAAGAAAAACAGTATAAGTGCATGCAAATTTGGTAGAAATATATGTATAATCATTCACTTAGTAGCTCATAGTATCCTCCAAAACATTGTTAAACCTAAATGTGTCACAAATTTTTAAAAAGTTCCTTATATGCCAGTTAGAGTCTTCATTAGGGAGTCCACAAAATTGCCTTGAGTTTTGGAGCATCTAGATAATCATAGGCTTGATCTCAAAGGTTGTAGCCTAGACTTCCAGTCGTGAAATACTCGACTGTTGTCCCTATGAATATGGATTGCATACTCGTACATTAGGCAGTTATCTTCAATTTCGTCCATATTTTCAGAAGAGGAACTTGGAATTTCCTTTTGGTTTTGCTTCTACTTCCTAAGCCTTCTACAAGCTCTTTCAATCTCTAGATCAAAAAGCTATAAGTCATCGTCACTCATACACTTCAAGAACTTAAAAAAAAGATAAAGTGGCTCTATCTAATCTAGAGTAAGACTATAAAAATTTCTATGAAAGAAAAATAAACCTATGTATAAACAAGTAAGAAAACTTTTTACAAAAGAATCAAAACAAAGATAAAACTTAAGTGAACTCCGATTCTTGTTCAACTAATAATAGTTTGGCCTATGCCACTCCCCTGCAACGGCGTCAAAACATTGATGGTCGGCAAGTGTAAGTACTATATCTCCACACACAAAGCACGTGGTCAAAGTAATAAAGCTCGGTGAGTACTCAGGGAATGGGAAATGAGCTAACTAATTACCAACTTACTTAGTTACTTTGTACAGTAAGCTAAACGATTAAGAGAGTTGATTTGGTTTGATCTAAATTCAAAGAAAAGTAGTAAAAGTTAACGAAGAACACAGGGATTTCTCATATATGGAGATCTAGGGTTGTATGACACTTTTGACTTGATCAAGGTTTTCTCTTATGTTTTGTAGAGATGGTTATACCTTGGACAAGGGCTATTCAATGGTAAGTTAGGGGACTTCAAGTGCGAAAGTACAGATGTTGATTCCCTATCCCTTGAAAATACGCCTACAGTCTCTTCCACATATCCCTATGAGTTAAGTGAGGCGTTACTAATCCCTACACTGTACCCTGACCATGGATCATATGGACATATCCCTATGTCATAACATTCCTGTTTATCACACCGAACTTCCATCCTATGATACAAGCACCGTCTACACATGAAAATTCCTATACAAATATAACTAAAGATATCTCATGGCCTCCCGACGTGTGATTAATGAAGGTACGAGTCGTAGGCACATCTAATGGAAAAAAACATACAACACATAAGATAAAATAGATATTCAAGTCAAAGGATCCATACAACAGCAGAAATGGAATTCTAGCCACACATCATAAGCATAGGATGCAAAGTACTGCACATTTTAATACATACATCCATGACTCGGTACAAGATAGAGATAAAACAATGATAAAACTAGTGAGGATAGTCTTCTCCCTTTCTAATGAGCTTCTTCCCGTTGAAAATAGACTTTAAACCCTCCAAATCCCCGACTTAAACCACCAGCAGCCGCGCAAGACAAAGATAAAAACCCTAAAAGTAACAGGCCCATATATATAGACCCCGACCCAACGTTGTGACATCCGTGAGGAACGTCACGATGTTGGGAACCTTGGAATTCCTTGAACGCTCTGATAATTTTCATCACGACATCCAACACAACGTCATGATATTGAACATCGTGACATCCTCCATGATGTCGCAAATTTCATCTCTTGGATACCTCGTGTGGTGATTTTGCTCTTGATTCATGTCGAGTCTTTGCTCTGTATGCGCTATCACCTAATACAATTAAAATTCACTTAATTTAGAGTCTGTAAACATAAAATTTATGTAAAAGTATATAAATCAAGTATGACAACCAAGATAGACATTCAATAGATATTCGGACCAAAAAGTATACAACGTAGCTCTAAATATCATCTTTTGATCCTAAAACATGTAGCTCGTGTCCTATAAAATAGCTCTCTACTAAGAGCTAACAAATCCCGTTTATGAACGCGATCTGCAAGGAAATGTTCGGGGTCTATCCCCAAACTCTCCGATGATCAAGTCAGTCAAACAAGATCAAGGAGAGGAAGAGAGAGATCGAAGATTTCTCTTAGAGGAATTCAAAGAGGAAATTGGAATAAAGAGTGAGTGGGGAGTGAACTTGGAGTGCAGGAAAGTGGGAGAAATCTCCTAAAGAGAGCCCTAGATTGTAGGGGTAGTTCCAATTTGAAGAAGGAGATCCCAGAAGAAGTCTGGGCTAGAGGGTCCCCTACACTTTCTCATCAGCTTCATTTATACCTTCCCCCAAGCGGTTGGACGATTGGAGGTGACTTGGACGCTAAGCAAGCCATTGTTGCACCAGCTCAGATAGAGCCTTCTGCGTCTTGGAGAAACCTACTCGGAGCATCCCCGGTACTTTCTCGAGGCTCTGTTTATTGTTATTCAATTACAAGGTCATTGTGGGTATCCCAATCTCTCAATTACTAGGATCATGCCACATGTATGGTGAGATTTTCCCCCATAACTATTGACCGTCGGCAAGTGTAAGCACTATGCTTCCGCACGCAAGAGCACATGGTCGCAAGTAATAAATACCGGTAAGTATTAGGTTGAAATCCTCAGGGAGTGTATGTGGTTAGCAAATCAGGAGCCTACTAAGGTACTTCAATCCTTCAGTAATCCGATAAGTGGAGATTGGTCTAAACTAAACTAATCCTAAGAAAAGACAGGAAGAATGACGAAGAGTGCAGGGAATACTTTCAATGATAAAGGTCTAGGGTTGCATGGTGCCGAGACATGATAAGGGTTTTCTCTCTTGATCAGGGATGGTTTGTCAAGCTAAATAGCAAGGGCTATTCAGTGGCATGCTAAGTGACTTCATACGCATAAAGCATAGATGTTGATTCCCTATTTCTATGGAATATGCCTATAACCTCCTCCCATATGTCTGTGGTGTGGGGGCGAAGCATTATTGAACCTAGACTATGCCCTAACCATGGATGATCCACAACATATGTCTATGTTGTAGCGAACGTCGGTCTTTCACATCAACCTTCCACCTTGCCATACATGGTCAGTCTACACTAATGTCCACATATCATTAAGCCTATGATATGTCATGTCTTTTGGATCGATGATTAACTAGATACACATGAAAATTAATGCAGCTAGGGAGTTGCCATCTCCCGTCGGCTAACGGTTTAATAAGCACCATGTTACAAGCACACCAAGCTAAGCTAGCAAACCATATAATCAAGAGATAATAAAGATGTTCATGCCCACATCGCCATACAACACTAGAACAAAGTTCTAGCCTACTAACATGATGCTCATAACAAAGATATTAAAGCATTCATACATCAAACATTCATGTTCACAATACAAGGGCTAAAATAAAAATAATGGAAGATGATGCAGATCTTAGCCCTTATTCGAAGTCTTCCCTTCCCCAACGTGCGTTGAGGTCCTCCATCATCGGTGTGGCTCTTGATGAATATTTTCTCCGCACCCTCCTCGTGGTCGCCCCCACTATCTTGAAGGAACCAAGATGAAAACCCCTAAGAGCACAATGATTTCTTACATGCGATCTACATCACGTCCCTCCAAGTGGAGCAACGCGTTGCAAATCACCTTCACCCGAGCAACTGCGCGTTAGCGACATGTCTTACGGTCTGGAGTGACGCGTCACAAAATTGTAGTTTCTGTCAGTTGCATGTAGTATGATTAGAGACGCGTCTCTCCTAGTGAGAGAAATGTCTCACACTGTTGTAACTGCTCCCTAGAGACTTGATTGATCACGTCTCAATTTGCTTTGCTCAAGGGCATTCCTCCACTTTTGTAGCTCATAACTGGGGCCCAAAATCGGCCTTTCCTGGATCAATCATAAATAACTCAAATTAATACCCATAATTATCAACATCATCTAAAACGTGCATATATCGAGTGAGCTAACACAAAGTCTACAATTTATAAGAATTAGGACTATACATGTACAAATCTATCTATTAACACACATATTCAGCCCTAAACATGAAGCACATACCCTACAATAATAGCTCTCCTTAGAGAGCTAACAATAACAAAGTACATATGTATTAAAAAAATGGGAGAATAATAGACCAGAAAAGGGAAATGAAATTTATATACACAAATGTCCAATAAAATATTGCATTTACTTCTATCCAATATAAAACATAGTTTTTTTTCTACATAAAATCTATTTTTCATCCCTATATTTAGTCCTAATGTTCATTTTCATCTCTGTAAAATCAAAATGTTTAATACAGGTTCCTCTACATTGAATTTTTTGTTCATGTTTATCCCTGTTGTGTGGTTATCAGGTGGCATACAGTTTGAAATATATGTAATTTTTTATTGGTTTTCATTGCTTGTGTGGCAGTATTTGTCAACATTGTAGCTAATGTGGGTTTCTGATGTGAGCTCGTATGCCACATCAGCATAAATATTTTCCAAGAAATATTTTGTCATGCTTGCATGGTAGCATTTTTTCCCCAAAACCCGCTAAAAGTTTAAATTTTACAAAAAGTTCTCATAATCTCCACCTAGATTTCTTCATCGAATCCGTCAATATCTTCACAAAGTGATGCATTCTGTGGCAAGAATTGTGGAACACAGAGTGAAATAGGTCCTTGGGGTGGTTGGTAGAGGTGTAGTGTAATAGGGTTTTGGGTGTGTGTGTTTTGGGTGGGGAATATTGAAAAATAGTGCCATGGACTAATAGAAAATTTGCCCTTAAAATTAATAGAAAATTTCAAAATCCCAGTTAAATTATGTAGTTTTTAATTTTTTTTTTTTCAAAATTAAAATTATGTGATAGACTTCCATAAATATTTAGCACCCTTTTTAAAGTATGTAATTATTTCTAAATACATCTATCCTACATATATATTAAATTCCAAAACACCAACCTAATTTTTTTGATATTTTTAAAATTAAAAAAATTCCAAAATGTTAAGATATTTATATTATTTTAAATTCAAAATTATGAGAAAAGTTTAAAATATCAATTTAATTATCTATTTTTTAAATTTTCTTTTAAATTTAAAATTATGCCATGCATCCTCTTTCACAAGGGTAAATTACACAGGAAGCCCCTCAACTTAAGCGTCTTCCCAATCGGGTCCCTCATCTTTAATTTGTAACACAAAATCCCCCAACTTTGAAACCGTAACTTAATAGTCTCTCAGGCCAGTTGCTGGTTAAAAAGAAGTTGACGTGGCGGTGAAGATGCTGACTCACCTAAACTTATGGATTATTTATTGATTATTTTTTTAAAAAATAAGTTTTCTCTTCCTCCGTCACCCTCTTCCTCACCGTCAAATCCCTCTGTTTATATATAAAAAATACATGTCCCGATCCTAATAGGATTTAAATCCCAATTAAATAGAATTCAAATATATCCTAATTTTGATATATTTAGGATATTTATGATAAATAAATAAAATTTAAACATGTCCTAATGTTAATTGATTTAAGATTTTTTATGGGATAAATAAATAAATTATTTGGTTGTGTCTCGGGTCAGAGCACAAATCCCTAGTCAGATCCAAGGCACACATTTTAAGATAGCCCGAGAACACATCTCGAGGTGATCTTAAATTCCAAGACGGCTCGATAACACATACCTCGAGGCAATCTTAAATTCCAAGATGGCCTGAGAATACATATCTCGAGGCGATCTCAAATTCCGAGATAGCCAAGAACACATATCTCGAGGTGATCACAGATTTCAAGATAGCCAGAGAACACATATCTCGAGGCGATCTTTAAGAAATATAGATCTCAAGATAGCCCGAGAACATATCTCGAGGCAATCTAGAAGAATGCAAACCCCGATGCAGACCGAGAGCGCAAACCCCGAGGCAACTTAGTTTATTGAAATAAATAAATAAATAAATAAATGTATATATATATATATATATATATATATATATATATATATATATATATATATAAAATAAATACATAATAAAAATAAAAAAATGAATAAGTAAAATTAATTAGTTAATTAAAAGAAAAACAACCATGGCTATCTATTACCTTGAGGATAAGATCAAATCATATTGATTTGAAATAAAATATGTCTGATGTCTCAATGGACCGAGTTTATGGCCTCAATCCCCACGATCACGAAATTGTCTTGGATTATGATTCTTGGTCTATAAAACAAATCAGAGACAAAGGAAAAAGGGGAATCAGAAGAAGAGAAAAGTCAGAGAGAAAAGAAGAGAAAGAAAAAGAAAAAGAGGTATTGTGTTAGGGTTTTGAGAATTTTTTTTCTCTTTTCTTTTGGGACGCCCACCTTCGCCGCCAGCCTCTGTTGCTCGTCGCTGACCGCCTTCATCCAGCTCCCCAGCCACGAGCAACGCACAGCGCCGCCCGGCTCTGCTTCACCACCTCCCCTTCGCCGCTCACCTCCGTCCAGCTCCCCAGTCGCGAGCAGCGCATAGCGCCGCCTCGCCGCCACCCCTTCGCTGCTGCTACCTACCATCGACGGAGAAAAGGAGGCAAAGGCTATACAATAGCCTCCCTGCCACCCTCGTCATCGCCGACAAAGAAGCATAGACCATACAATGGTCTCTTTGCTGCTCACCGTTACCAGAGAAGAAGAGCAAAAAGAAAAGGGGAAAGCTATATAATAGCTGCCTGCTACCCCTCTGCCGTCGAGCCGACGAACGTCACTGTTGGAGATGGACGTTGTCATTCTCATCACCAGATAAAAAAGGGAAAAAGCTATAGCTACCTGCTACCACTCTGCGGTCGAGCCGACGAACACCACTGTCGGAGATGGACGCCGCCGCTCAGGTGCTGGCCTTCGGGATTAAAAATATCCAGTTGGAACTCCAGGGAGGATTTGAAGAAGTTAATTACTCAATTATGGTGTGCAAAGGCAGTTCACAATGGTCAAGCTAAACGTTCATGACTGCCAAATCGCAAGTGTACTGAAGAATGTTCCTATGTTTCCTCCATGGAATTGTATAGTGCCTGCCATTGAAAATCAATTCATACAATCTTTGAAATTGCCTGTCAATTCTCCATTGATGTGTCAAGTTGGTCCTCATAAAAATGAGTTGTTTTGTCAATGGTGTATGGTTGTAAATTTTATTGATGAGAAGCACTCCAAAATGATGCCAAATACTTGGTTGTATAAAATGCCCTTAAGATGTTTGATCAAATGCCCAAGAAAGTTATAGGCAAGCCATATGAACACTCAAAGGAAACTTGAAGAGTCTTCAATGTGAAAGGCATAAGGGTGCAGCTTGTTGAAGTTTCTTGGAGAGGAAGTGAGAAAGATTCATTGTGGAATTATATTGAGGAGATCACTATGAACTATAATCCCAATTTACCATAAAGATCTCTTCATAGATTAAAGGTTGATGCTTTGATTTTTTTTTTTTTTAGTGGAGGAGCTTGGTACCTTCTTTATATATCATAGCTTGTTGTTTATTTCTCACAATGCTTTCAGAGATTGGATTTTGGGAAAGATCAAGTTATATTAACGGATAATTAACAGAAGGAAATGGATGAATTGGTTAATGATAATTATTCCAAAAGCTTGTGGCAATATGAAACTATGGGCAGCTAAAGGATATTCAAGATAACATATAAACCCCTTTGCATTGATTAAAGATTTGGTAAAAAAAAATGCCAGCCAAAAAAAAAAGAGTACGTTGACCCCATTTAAAATGGAAAAGAAGGCTTGGCCAACTTAATTAAAATGGGCTTCAATGTTGTGGCTAAAAATGCAATCAGTGGAGAAATTGGCCGATTGAAGAAAAAAAATAATAAAAAAAAGGGAGATGTGGCTATTTGAAAGGAAAAGTAAGGCTGGTAAAAATATATAAATAAATAAAATAATAAAAAAAGAAAGGGAGATGTGCCCCACTTTCAAAAAAAAAAAAGAAGAAGTTGATTTAATTAAATCATAAAAAAGGTGTTGATTTAATTAAATCATTAAAATGGGTGTTTTTTTTATTTGAACCTAAGTACATGTGTGTAAATGTGCACGCATCTCGAGGCTGTTATGAGAGGCACATCGAGAGGGCCCGAAAGGTAAATCTCAAAGTGGCATGGATATTGAGGCTATGGTGGACGGACTGCTCGCTTCAAGACAACCAAAATCCAAGTTTCAAAATGACACGCCTTTCGAGGCGACACTTAACATGCATCTTGAGGCGGTGGATGAAATACAAAATGGTGAAGTGGCACACGGCAAACCCATGAAATACAATTCTCAAAATAGCATTCATCTCGAAGCCGCGATGAGCGTACATCTGAGGCGGCTAATGGATACATATTTCAAAGCGACATGGATTTGAAGTAGTCGATGAAATGGTGGCGAGGCATATGTCCCAAGGCGGAAGGCGGCGTCATTTATATAAATAAATAAATGAAATATATATTTATGTATTCATGATAATATTTATATTTATGTAATGAGTTGTTATATTTTGCAATAAAAATTGAATTATTATTCATTGCCTCTACTTGTACTTTTGCCCTTAATCGGAGGTTCCCAATACTCTGTCAAGGGTAATTAATAATAGAAGCCTGCCTCTATTAGGAATGGTAGAACCCACAAATAAAAAAATATGACATTTGTGATTCGATATGTCGCCTGGTGTCTCTTCACAGACACGAGGCAGGCGGGTATTTTCGATCCCACACCCTCACCGGCGTCCCTTCCCATCTCAATGCCTTTTCCTCTCCTCCCACAGCCTCATACCCTCCTTCTCCCCCTTCCTCCTACCCCCTCTTCCACCCTCACTGATGCGCTGAATCCGCAAGTATACGGGTCAAATCAAGTAATAAAGTGGACTAATGTCGGGTTGTCGATCCTCAGGGAGAAAGGAAGTACTAGTAGTGGCTATTCATCTATTATCTAGTCAATCAATATTGGTTGGTGGTGACTAAACCTAAATTCTAAAATTAACAACATAAATTAACAAGCAAATTGACCTTGAAGACAATCAATTGGTGAAGGGGATACTTGGGTTATTGAATCCCCCTTGGATTTTCTTAGAGATGGATAATGCTTTCTATGCTAATTCTTAGTGAATCATTGGCCAAAGGTTCCTAATGTGCTTTCATCCCCTCGCTCGAGGGTGATTACTAAACCTAGTGCCCTTACTGATTAAATTTTAGGGAACCTATCTCTTGGAAGAGCTATGGGGATAAGACGTCTAAAGGATTTGCTCTCCTTAGCACCCGGGCTCCCGGTGTACTCATAGCCCTTTCTATCGAAAATTTTCTACACATAGAGAGGCGCTCGCATCTTCCCCCATGTGGACTATAGAAACCTCTCCAGGCTCTCACAACGTAGAGAGGTTAATACTACCATACATAACATCCAATAGACCACAATAAATTCAACCAAGCAATTAACATAGAAAAAGCAATATCAATTAAACATATTCCAAGGGTTCATCAACACCCAAGTATCAAGAAATTAGCTCTCCATCAATGGAGAGCAACAATCCATGCTAATAGGGAAAGAAATCACAAAGTTCATAAGGAAAAACCCTAATCGTGCTCCGTTGGTGGATTCCTCGCTGCTCCTATTGCCCCTTCTTCTCCTCCTTGAGCTTTTGAATGGGAAGGGCTCATCCAATCCTCTCCTCCTTGGTGGTGGAGAAGATGGTGAAAACACCTCCAAGCCTTGATTCCTTGCTCCAAGATGCCCCAAAACCCTAACTGAGCTTTCTATTTATACCCCACACTAAGGTTTTGGGAGTATTTCCCGATTTTACCCTTGGTTCGATCAAAACGCAGCTGTAGATTTACGACATACCGCCCCATATACGGACTTTCATACGGGGTCATATGTTTCTCAGGGGTCTGTATACGGGGTCTTGCCAGTCCGTTTAGGAGTCCGTACAGCTGGGGAGGTTGGATCTGCATTCTCCAGGTCCATACGGGTCCGTATGAGACTCCGTATGGCTCGGTTCTCTTGCTTTGTTTCCCCTGTTTTGGCCCGTATTCTCTTGAAAGCGCTTCCCTTCTCTTGGCACCTTGATTTTCTGCCCTGTTTACAAAAACAAAGCCATTTTGAGTACAAGCAGGCCAATATTCCTCCGAAACTTATAATAATATGCATGAATCTTATATACAAATGATACTCATTTGAACACTTATCACTCACTCTCTACCGTCTGTTTAGGTTTTAAAATCCCCAAATCTCATAGTTGTCTCACCGAGCCTCACTCTCTGCTATGTCGTCGTTCCGCCTCGCCACGCTCGCTATCCCACTGCTCCGGCGTATGATCGGCGAGCCTCCTTTGTTATCTATTTGTGTTTACTTGCTTGAATGCTTGAGTAAGTTCTCTTGGCCAAAGAAGGGTTTGATCTATGGTTTTCAGGATGTTTGTAATGGCAGAGTTGTTATTAGGTTTGGGTTTTTTTTCTGATTTCTTATGATTCCTTGTTATTATCTCTTTGTAATTGTTGTGAAGTTTGAAGTGTTTTTTTTTTTTTTTTGGTTTCTGTGGATTGATGTCAATTTGAGTTCTAAATGCAATGTCAACTTGATGTGTGTCTGGACTCTCTTGGTTTTGCCTTTGTCGTTGATCAGATCTGGTTTGTCTGAAGCTTCAAGTAACAAAACCACACCTGCAACACGATTTTAAAACTGGAGAGTAAGGGTGGAGGAGGGGGGTAGGAGGAAGGGGGATGAGGAGGAGAAGAGGCGGTGGGAAGAGAGGAAAAGGTGGTGGAGATGGGAAGGGACGCCGATGAGGGATTCGACGGTAAGGAAGAAAGAGAGGGAGGAAGAGGGAGAAATAATAATAAATAATAAGAAAACTTATTTTTTAAAAAAATAATCATAAAATAATCCATAAGTTGAGTTGAGTCAGCATCTTCACCACCACGTCAGCTTCTCTTTAACTGGAAATCAGTCCGAGGGATTATTAATTATGGTTTCAAAGTGGGGGGTTTTGTGTGACAAATTGAAGATAAGGGACTCAAGTGGGACAGAGAGTATAGTTGAGAGACTATTTGTGTAATTTACCCTCTTTCACAATGTAATATATATATATATATAGATACTTTTTAAAATTAAAAAAAAAATTCGAAGTTTTGAGATATTTATATTATTTTAAATTCAAAATTATAAGAAAAGTTTAAAATCTTAATTTAATTATTTATTTTTTTAATATTATAAAAATTAAATTTATCCGACTTATTCTCTTTTGGAATGTAATAGATATAGATGCTTTTTAATAGAATTATATGTCCCTGCACTGTGTGCCAATTGCCTTAGGCTGCTTGTGGGGGGCTTTTTACTATTTACTTTTTGGGTGTGTAGGTCCCTGGCAAACAGTATAGAACAGTATCAGGGACCTATAATTAATTTCCCCTAAAATTAAAAAAATGATATTTTTGAGATATTTATATCATTTTAAATTTAAAATTATTATAAAATTTCAAAATCTCAATTAAATTATGTAGTTTTTTAATTTTTTATCAAAATTAAATTTATAAATTTAAAATTATGTGATAGACTTGCATAAATATTTAGATACATAGATCTCCTTTTCGCATAGTAATATTGAAATTTTATAGAATTAAAATTATGTGATAGACTTCCATAAATATTTAGATAGATCGATCTATTTTAAAATTAAATATATTTGTACTTAGTAATATAGATAGATTTTTTAGAATTAAAAATTCTAAAATTATGAAAAATTCCAAAACCTCATTCTAATTTTCTGTTTGGATTAGATTTTTTAATTGAAAATTAGACTCCTTTTAATATATATAGATAAGAAACAACTTATTCAACTAAATAACCATCAACCATGTTCAACAAAACAAATCGTGATCCAACCACTAGATCACCGCATGATCGATCATTGGATTGTGATCTATTAAAATCTAAATTAGTAAAATACTAATTTAGAAAATACAATAATTAGTAAAATAATCATCTACATATCAATTTTGGAAAGCTCCCAACAATATACTACAATTACATAAAAATTGTCTTTTATTTATTAAAAATCTAAAAGATCCCAAAATGGTTAAAAAATCTAATGCATAACTTATTTAGTTTTTCAATTTATAAGGCCTTATCACAAACTGTGTCTCTCTCCTCCTTGCTTTTCCCCTCTTCGACAAGTCTTCTATCCAGCATTATGGGGTAAATTTCAGTGTTTCATTTCAAATTTTGAAAAATAACTTTCATTAGTGTAATATTTAGGGGTAGTATCTTGAGTGGGTATTGAACTATACTCGTATATCATTTTGAGCATTGAACTTCAATTTGGTTACTCAACTTTGATTTTACTTCACCGGGAGGGTACTAAGAGGATTCCAACGTGTTACGGATATATTTGGTGAAGACAGGTGTCATTGACCTAAAGGACCACCTGTTCCTTTGACCACATGGCAATATCACCACCTTTCCACAATTCCGTTCGCAAATAACGTGAGGATTCAATCCTACGAACAAGTCCGTCGGAATTGTAGCAACCCTCTTATACAGGCCGTGAGGTGGGGAAAGAGAGATAAATATTTAACGCATCTACAGTGAGTAGGCCTTATCCACTTGCTACATCTACAGTGAGTAGGCCGTATCCACTTGCTACAGTGGGCAGATATTTATTCTATTTTACCTACGTGGCATCTACACGTTAGGCAGCAGATATTTTCCTACCGCCTTAGGAGATATTTACCTAACTCACCACCTTACCCCACCGCCTTTCAAGATATTTTCTTGCCACCTCGTGTGTTCTCATTCACCGCCTTATTCCACCGCCTTTCCTGAACCGCCTCTAAGGTGCTATAAAAGGAGAGCGGTAATAGAAGAAAGGGGGCCCAAAAAAAAACTCATCACACAAAGAACTGTCTAAATCTAAGACTCTTTACTCAAGTTTTCTGACTTAAGCATCGGAGCTGAATCCGGGCAGAGAGGCCCAATTCCGATCACTGCCCTCTCCTTTTCTGAGGTTCGCCTATGGGTAATTCCGATCGGAGTTTGGTGGATGTTCTCTGCGCTCCCTGTTCGTAAGCAGAAGTAAGCGTCCACACCAACTATAAATTTTAACCGTTGGTCGAAAGCTGAGGCCAGATCATGAGGCAACAGTAGCCAAAGCGTGACGTGGACCAGTTTTTGGCATCAACAGTTTGGCGCCGTCTGTGGGGACCCTTACGAAAAGCCAAATGACCACTACCAGAAGATCAAAACGAATCCAAGAACAGGGAGCCCCAAGTAATCCCGAAGGGCCTGGCGAGGTCTGAGGGCATGAGGAAATCTGGTCAGATATTCCACCCATCTTACCTCCACCACGGCCCAACCTAAGAATTGCATGGAGTTTTACCTTAACATACAAAGCAACAATTGAGTCATGTTGCCTCGGTACATTCATACTTTGACCCATCCTCCGCCTCCTACACAAGTTCCAACACCAAACATACCAACAAAATTTACGGGATAATTCCGAAAGTAGAGGGAGGACAAGCACCCGCACCCATAAAGAGAGGAAAGAAAGGACCGCCTTTTCCGCTAGTTCAGAACCCCCCTCTGTTCGACGCAGACAGCAAGCCACTACAAGAACCGAGCGGACAAGGACAGAGCGGAATAGTCCATCTGTTCAAACGGTTGATAGAAGAACTCAACAGCATGTGACCTCTCTCAAGAAAACAGGAAGTCCGGGCGACATATTCTCAGTATGTGTTCGCCTTTTGTCAAGGAAATATTGGGAGAACAAGTTCCTGATAGCTTCAGGCCACCGGTTATGATCGCATATGAAGGCAAAACCGATCCGTCTCGTCACCTGAAGTCTTTCCGGTCGAAGATGCTCCTCACTGGAATCACAGACGCTCGCATGTGCCGAGCTTTTCCCGCCACCTTAGAGGGGAAAGCGCAAGACTGGTTTGTCGATCTCCTATCTAGCAAAATTACTTCTTTTCATATTTTAGAAGATCGTTTTTGTAACGCCCCGACCCGGTTCCTGTGGACCTCGGCATCGCCATCAGACGGCTGCATCTCCAAGTGGAGACGAGCCCCACTCGAGTACAAGGCCTAAGTAATAGAAGCAGATAACATAATATAATCAAAATGTCATATATAACAATGTCAAAGTTATACAGCGGAATTTAAAATCACAAGGGTTCAACTCACCCTATAACAAACTATACAAAATCAGGCCCTACATGGGTCCTACAAACAAACTCTCACACTCAACCTGAGGTCCTCGGACCTCTCCATCCTATCCCAGTCCCACGCGCAGCCCCAAATCTTGAGCCATCTGTTCCTCTTAACCTGGGAGGGAAAAAGAAAGTGAAGTGAGCTGAAAAGGAAAGCTCAAGAAGCGCCTGCAGAGAAATCACGATGAGCACCGTCCAAAGGGTCAAGATAGACAAATCAGGACAATCAGTCAAAACATGGATCATATCAAGAAGGATAACCAGATCAGCACAAGAAACCAAACAAACGGGGCCCCCTAAACTCATCCAATCATACCTCCACGGTCAGCACAAGTGCCGCGTGCCTCAGTGGTCAAGTGCCGGACGACAGGTGGCTATGCTCCATGGGTACCCCCACCCAATCCGGACACATACCAACCCAACCTAAACACAAGCACCACGAGTCTCACAGTAATGTCCCGGTCCACGGTGGCATGCTCAGTGAGCATCCAAAAAGACAACTTGTCCAAACAACCAATCACAGATGTGGAAAAACATCAAACAAAACATGCATATCGGGAATCAACAACAGATATCCAGATCATAACGACAAGCACAATCATGACAACAATCAAGAATATACCAAACCAGGTAATAAGAGTGCCAAAGAAACCCATCTCTAGGTGGGAGCTAGGCAAGAGTCACTTACAAGAAACATGAATCAACAAAGTCAAGAAAGCCCATCACTGGGCGGGTACTAGGCAAAGGCACTTACCTCTATCAATGATGTCCGGAATCCCATAGGACTCTCTCTCCTGACACGCCTCTCAATCGAAATCACATAATTGGAGAATCCGGTGACCAAAGCCCACTTTAGGTTTTCTCACTTTCTCTCACTTTCTCTCTCTCCTGTGGCTGGATGTTTACTAACGTTTGGAATAGATGGATGCTTTTATAGAAGTTTTAAATAAGGTTTTAGATAGGCTTTAAGGTTTTGTTTTCAAGTTTAAACAAATCTTGGTTTTGTATTTATGTAAATAAATAAATAAATAAATAAATAAATCTTTTACCTCTTATCCTAACTATGCAGCATCCTCTTTCACTTTAAATCAAAACATATGCCTCTAGGTTGATAGTTAAATTCAAAACTAATCTTATCATATATATATATATATATATATATATATATATATATATATATATATATATATATATATATATATATCCCATCATTCAAACCATTTTCATATATGATTTATATCTTAAACCATTATTATAAGATATTTTATCTGATTTATATTATTATACCATTAAAGCAAGCCACCCCACACATGCAGCCATTAAGTGCACTTGTATTATATATATACGTATATATAATTATTAATTATTATTATTCTGTTTTTTTTAAAGCATCACCATATCTTATGTGAACTATCAAGTCAAATAAAATTTAATATATATACTAACCATTTATCTTATCTCATTCAAACCAATAAAATATCTATCTATATTTTGATTTATAACTTTAATCAAATAATATAAACTAAAATATACATAAAAAAATCCTACTAATTCTAAGTTTGGGAGAATTTATTTAATTATCTAATTAATTAAAGAATACTAAAAATTATTTATTCCTAAACATATACCCAAATATCAAATATCAAATAATTTTTTTATAATATATTCCTAAATATAAAATCACTTCTTTTATCTGAAGCCATAAATTTATAGCATAATTGGATATCTAATATATATATATATATATATATATATATTTATGAGAATTATGAGGGAGGAAAGTGTTGAAGTGTGTTTTATGCTCTACTAGGTACTTGCTCTTCTTTGGTGTGGATATGGCCAGTTATTTTATTTTTAACAAGAATCGGTTCCCTACCAAGCAAGATCAAGCTATAGCTCTGGCCACACATTAGCTTCTGATTTGTCAGAGAAAACAGGCTCACAACAAACTAGTGTATCAAGGGACCGGTTCATTCAAGAGGGAGGAGTAAACAAGAGCGAAACCGTATCCAAGAACACCCATAAACCCCAAGCGCCTTCAAACGGCATAACGGGTATAGACTGGGAATTTGCATCTCGGCCTCGGTTTCCGCCTACCTCTTTGTTTACAAGATCTTAGGGATCACCTCGCTCTTTACTACCGATTTTACAGGATAACATAGTGTGATTAAGAGTCTGCGGTACTTATGGCTTTACACAAAATGCAAGAAAAAACACTCATCTTTTTGTGGCCATACCTTCACAAAGAAAGAGCTTTCCCGTTCGAGGGGGGAAAATGGAGGATGAGCGCTACGGGGAAGGAAACTGGGGATTCGAAAACCAAACCGGAGTGCGAGCTTTATTCACAAGGGAACATCTTACAAGGGGGCATGCTTAAGAGCCCGTAGAGAGGTATATATATATATATATATATATATATATATATATATATATATATATATATATATATATATATATATATATATCAAATATTTTTTCCAAACTCAGCCCACAAGCCTCTCTCTCCCTACGTTCAAATTTATAAAAGAAGTTTCAACCATTTATTAATGGCGGCCAACATACATGTTAGAGATATCATCACTTAAAAGATAATTGAATTAATCACATAAAATTCCTTTTATTAAACATGGTATATCCGAGAAAAGTTATAAACACTTATATATATATATATATATATATATATATATAATGCTCATATTACTTAATCTTCCAATTTGCACTTAAGTCCTTCTTTCTGCATAGAATCAACATTAGGGAATTTCTTTGATCAACTAATTAATTAAATAGTAATTTGAAAACTTTTATTCAAATTTAGATTTAATTAAGTCCAACCTTGCGGACTTTATTCTATTAACCAAAGATCAAGAAAATAACTAAAAATTTTAATAACCTAAAATTTTCGGGTTTCACAGTTTTCTAGCCTATTTTGCCAATTACTCAAAGCAGAAGAAAACTCCGTCTACCCTTCTGCGTGTTAAACAACGAAAGGGAGAAACGCTCCAGGCTTATTTAAATCGTTACATAGACGAAATAAAGAAATGTCGCAGACTCCTTCCGCTGAATGGCCGTAACCTTCTTAATGGAGGGACCGTTAGAATCCCCTTTCGCTTTTCCCTCACTTTGGATCCACCAAAACCATTCCCGCCCTCATGATCCATGCCCAAAAATATATCAATTCCGAGGAAATTTTTACGGGTTGGGAAGAGGAGGCTAGGCGTGGACCTGTGGACACCCAGAAGGGAAAAACCCACCACAATGTCAACAGAAGGCCTCCGGATGTACGAAAGGAAAGAGGATCGCATAGGGATAACAAATGCGCAAACAGAGGTCAGGAAACATCAACACGGCCCCAACGACATATGCTACAGCCCAGAGAACCTTCAAAGGAAGGAAAAATTGTCAGATATGATCACCATACCCCACTGAATCAAACCAGAAGCCATATCCTTATGCAAATCAAAGAACAAAAACTTCTGACATGGCCAGAACCCACGAGAAATACCGAACGGCAAAAGAATAGTAAGAGATATTGCCAGTTTCATCAATCTAGAGGACATGATACGGAAAAGTGTACCCACACTACAAGAATGAAGACATATAGTGACGATTTGTTTGTGACTCCCAATCATTTTGTCACAAATATAAAGTATATTGTGACAAAATAATTATGTGTCACAATTGTTGGATTTAATTGTGATGACTTATTTCTATGTCACTAATATATTAATAATTGTGACGATTTAAAGTCTTTTCACAAGCAATTATCACAATTAATATATTAATAGTGTTGAAAACTATTTTGCTACAATAACATTGTCACTATTGGCGTGAATGAAGTATATTTGTGACAAACCATATTTTTGACACTATTATTTTTATTTATTGTGATGAGAAAGTTTCCTGTCACTCAATCTAATAATCTTTTGTGATAAAAATTTTTGTTATGAAATATAATTGTGACCAATCATATTTTAATCACTATTATTTTCAATTGTTGTGACAGGAAAGTTGTTCGTCACATAATCCATTACTTTTTGTGACTAACATTGTCGTCAATAAAAATACACCTAACTAACATTATTTTTAAAAAAGAATTATTTTTGGTGTCAAACTTAAGATTTTTTACTAATATTTTCTAAATTTATAATTTTTTTTATACTATACATACTAATTTGTACAAAACCAAGCCAAACTAAAGATTTTTACTAATATTTTCTGAAAAATATATATATTTTTATATTATATACTAATTTATTAAAAGTTAAGGGGCCAAACTATAAAATTTCACACATCTATTTAACCAAAAGTAAGTATAATTTAATTTTTAGAAATTAAAAAAAAATAGAAAAATTAGGGTAGTATTGTGAAATTATCTCAAAATTTAAGAATTTTTTTTAATTTTAAAAATATATCTATAATACTAAACGAGAATATTTTTAATTTAAAAAGTATCCATACGTCTATTTATATATATATATATATATATATATGGGAGTCTATGAGACATAATTTTAATTTTAAAAAATTCAAAAAGATATTAGATTGGGGTTTTGAAATTTTATCACAATTTTGTATTTTTAAATTTTAAAAAGTTTATCTACATTACTAAGGAAGAGTATTTTTAATATTAAAATGTCTCTATCTATATATTTATAAGAGTCATTGGTTAGATTTAATTTTAACTTTGAATTTAAAAAAACTAGAGTGGGATTTCATAATTTTTTCTTTGGATGTTTTAAATTTAAAATTATCTATAAGTATTTGATTATAGATAATTTTAATTTTAAAAATTTAAAAAAAAATTAGATTGAGATTTTGAAATTTTCTCAAAATTTAAAATTTTTCAATCTTAAAAATTATAATAAATTCATGTTTGTTTCTATTCCATTACCCACACCTTTGCCTCCACCCTTACGCCAATCGAAGGAAGGGATACCATGGTGTTTGTTTCAGCTTGGGTAAATTTGAGAACTTTCTTCACCTCTTCAAAACTAGGGTTATGGTTTTCACTTTTTCTCTTTCTCGATTTATCTATACGTTTTTTTTATAGATCATCTCGAAGAAGAATCGTCATGAGATTTGCAAGTAATTCTTCCATGGTATCACGCTTCTCCTTCTCTTTTCCTTTGTTTTCCGTTCGATTGGAGCTAGGGTTTGGTTTTGAGACTGGTTTCTCTAGTGTAGTGTTGTAGAGGGGGTACTATATGCGAAGAAGGACTACAATCTTGCGAATCACCCATTGATTGGCGTGTGCAACCTGCAGGTCATAAAACTGATGTAGAGCTTCAAGTTGAAGGAGTATGTCTGGGAGATGTTTGTACAGATGGATTACTATTGGTACCTCACTAATGACGGCATCGAGTTTCTCCGCACTTTCATCCATCTCCCATCCGATATCATTTGTGTTGAATATTTGGAAACAATTTCTGTAAATAATGTTTTGTTGAATTTTTGTATTTGAGAACAACTGTATAATTTCTTTAAATATAATTTTGTTTTAATTATTTGTGAATTATCAATAAATTTTGAATTATTTTTATATTTAAAATGGATGGAATTCAATGGTAAATAATTGAATTATTATAAAAAAAACCACTAAATGACTTAAAAACCGCCACAAAATTTGTATTTTCTTGTAGTGAATATATGCTATTATCACAATTTAGAATTTTTTGTGACAATTAAATTGACAAAATTGGTTGGAGTTATTGTGACTACACCAATTTAAGTTTGGACACCATTGTTTTGAACACTAGTGATGATATAACTTTCACTAATGAAAATAATATTAGTGACAAATTTTATCGTCATAGTTCCCAATAATTTTAGTGCCAATACAGTCGTCACAACAATATACGCTATTGTCACAATTTTTTCAGTCACAATTTAGACTTTTTTGTTACAATAAAATTGTCATAATTGGTTGGAGTTATTGTGACTACACCAATTTCATCACCAATATTTCACTTTTTAGTATCAACATATTTGTCACAAAAGTGTTGCATAATTGTGCCAATTTTTAAATATGGTCACTAATGAAATAGTGACGGGGTTATTTGTGACATCAAGTGACGAAATGGAAAAATTGTCACTATAATTTATAGTGGCTATTTATTAGACTTTTAGTTACGAATCTTGCTTCCACAAAAGATGCAATTTCTTGTAGTGCCACTTGATGAACGTAATAGAAGATGTCGTTCGGAGAGGACAATTGGAGCAATACATCAACCTTGAGATTCAAGAGGAACCTGAAGCTTCACAACCTGACGGAGAACAAGGAGAAATGGTGGGGTTTATTAGTGGGGGGCCTGGTTGCGGTGGTGAAAGTTCAGCCTCTCGGAAAAGTTACGCCCGAATGGTGGGAACCACGCAGGAAACAGAAACGCCACGGAGACGATCTCGACCTACGGCTCCAATCATCTTTTACGACAATGACGTCAGCGGAGTTCGCCACCCTCATGATGACGCGCTGGTTGTTGCTATCAAAGTTTCCAGTTTCCAAATGAAGAGAGTTACGATAGGCGGTGGGAGTTCGATTGATATCCTCTTTTGGAGTGCTTTCAAAGAATGAGATATGACGCGGATGACTTGCTTCGGTAAAATCATCCTTAGTAGGATTCTCCTGAGGGGTAGTACGTATGTAAGGAATGATCTCCTTACCGCCACGGTAGGAATCTCGCCAAGATCATCAACAGTGACAACAAATTTCTTGGTTGTGCGTTGTGCTTCAAGTTACAACGTGATCCTGGGCAGGCCAACCCTCAACGCCTTGAAAGCCGTAATCTCTACTTACCATCTTCTCCTCAAATTCCCGACTAAGAGTGGTAGTGGAGACGTGAGAGGAGATCAACCCCTGGCACGGCAATGTTATGTCTCAACGCTCAAAAGGAAAGCTCTCAACAGCAGCAAGACAAAGGTTTCAGAAGCCATGTTAGTCAGCAGAATGGCCGAACGGGAAAATGAAGAGCTTCGACCTACACCTGTTGAAGAATTGCTAACAGTCCCCCTAGACACAAAAGAGCGGACCGCACGGTGCGGATTGGGGCAGATTTGACAGCAAAACAGCGAGAAGATCTCATGAGAGTATTGAAAGTAAATTCTGATCTCTTCGCTTGGTCTTCAGAAGATATGCCGGGCGTAAAACGCGATATCATTGAGCACCGTCTCAATATCGATCAATCGTTTAAGCCTACGAAACAGAAAAGGAGAAATTCCACACCAGAAAAGCAGAAGGCCGCAGAGGAAGAAGTATCAAACCTCCTAAAGGCTAGGTTTATCCGAGAGGTGCATTACCCAGATTGGTTGGCCAATGTGGTTCTAGTAAAAAAGCCGTCCGGAAAGTGGAGGATGTGCGTTGATTTCACGGACTTGAACAAAGCTTGTCCAAAAGATTCGTTTCCCTTACCATCAATTGATGGTTTGGTTGACTCTACAACGGGGCATGAGATGCTAAGTTTCTTAGATGTCTTCTCAGGTTACAACCAAATCCGAATGGCCAAAGGCGACAAAGAAAAAACGTCCTTCATTATGAGCACGGGAACTTACTGCTATAAGGTGATGTCGTTCGGCCTAAAAAATGCCGGGGCCACCTTCCAGAGGCTCATAAATACAGTCTTCAGAGAACAAATTGGCAGAAATGTTGAAGCCTATGTGGATGATATCTTGGTGAAGAGCCAAAAGGCCAATGAACACCTGTCAGACTTACAAGAAGCTTTTCAGTCTCTTCGGATTTATACTATGCGGTTAAACCCGAATAAATGTTCTTTTGGCGTTCGATCAGAAAATTCCTGGGATTTATCTTGACACAAAGAGGGATAGAAGCAAATCCAGAAAAAATCAGAGCTATTCTTGACATGGGGTCGCCCAAGAGTCTTCAAGAAATTCAGCGGCTTAACGGACGCCTCACCACACTTGGCAGATTTATCTCCAAAGCCGAAGAGAAAAATCTCCCACTCTTTCAAGCCCTACGAAAAGCACCGAAAATGGAGTGGATAGAAGAATGTGAAAAAGCCTTTCAGGGGCTTAAAGATTATCTCCGATCGCCTCAGCTACTAGCTAAGCCACAAGTGGGAGAAGAACTCTACGTTTACTTGGCGGTCGCCCCACACGCGGTCAGCGCAGTCCTTTTGAGGGAAGATAACGGAATTCAAAAATCAGTCTACTACACAAGTAAAATCCTTAACGAAGAGGAGTCAAGATATCTGCGGCTTGAAAAGTTGGCTTTCGCTCTTGTCACATCCGCACGGAGACTGAGGCCGTATTTTCAAGCCCACAAGATCACAGTGTTGACTGATCAGCCGTTAAAGCAAATTCTTCATAAGCCTGAAAACTCCGGACACCTAGCCAAGTGGGTGATAGAATTAGGCGAGTTCGATCTCACCTATAAACCCCGAACGACAATCATGGCTCAAGTACTGGCAGATTTCGTCACGGAGTTAACTTTTCCCGCAAATAGGGACGAACCCCCGTCACCGAGTCCAGAAGAAAGCCCTAGCATCCCATGGTCCTTATATGTTGACGGATCAGCAACGGAAGAAAAGTCAGGGGCAGGTTTCGTCCTTTATTCTCCTTCTAAGTGGAAAATTGCGACAGTACTGAAGTTCCAATTCCGAGCAACCAACAATGAGGCCGAATACGAAGCGCTCATCGCAGGATTACATCTGGCCCGGGGGCTCGGAATTCAACATCTACACGTATATTCCGACTCGCAGTTAGTTGTGAGCCACACCTTGGGCAGCTTTGAAGCGAAGGAAGAGAACATGGTCAGATACCAAGCAGTGGTGAAGAAAATAGTTCCATACTTCTCTTACTTCCAAATTGAAAAAATATATCGAGCGCAAAACGAAGAGGCGGACGCCCTGTCTAAAAAGGCCACAGCACCAAACGGAGATACAGAGTCTTCCTTTAACCTACTGTACCTTCCCGCAAAGACCATCGACAGATTGGAGGGAGAAGTACAAAGTGCAGCCGAAGAGTCAAGTTGGATGGACCCCATCAGAAATTATCTACAAGGTGGGCCTGCACCACCCAACAAAACAGAGCCAGACGGATTTCTTACAAATCCGCTCAGTACACCATCATCAATAAGAACCTATACAAAAGGTCTTATACGCAGCCTTTCTTGCGATGCTTACGTCCTACAGAAGCTAACTACATCCTTCAATAGATTCACGAAGGCATCGGAGGAGGACACATATGGGGCAAAGCCTTGAGTTACAAAGTCCTACGACAAGGTTATTACTGGCCAACACTAACTCAAGATGCAATGGCGTTCGCCGAAATGTGATGCCGCCAAATGGCATTCCAAAATTCGTGAGGCTTACCACCGCACAGCTTACACCAATTATTAGCCCTCGACCATTTGCCATCTGGGGAGTTGATCTTCTAGGACCATTCCCTACTTCGGTTCGGCAAATGAAGTTTCTAATAGTCGCTATTGACTACTTCACCAAATGGGTGGAAGTTGAACCCTTGGCCAAAATCACGGAGAAAGCTTGTCAGGGATTCTTATGGCGAACGGTTATCTGTCGATTCGGAATTCCGGTCGCTTTTATTTCTGATAATGGGCGACAATTTGATAACAAGGCTTTCAAAAGCTTTTGTTCAGAGCTCGGAATTGAATCCAGACTAACGTCTGTGACACATCCCCATGCCAACGGCCAAGTAGAAGTGACGAACCGCACCCTGCTTCATACACTGAAAACTCGGGTATCCAGAAATGGGACTAACTGGGTAGAAGAAATCCCAAGCGCCCTTTGGGCCTATAGGACAACAACAAGAACTCCTACAAGAGAAAGGCCATTCTCTCTCACTTATGCGGCAGAGGCTGTCATCCCTGCAGAAATAGGAATGCCTACCTTGCGGACACAGCAAACTTTCTCATCAGAAGAGAATGAGAAAAACTTCGGCGTAACTTGATCTACTCAAGAACGGAGAGAAGTCAGAGAAACAAAGGCAGCCATCTATCGCCAGAGAGTAAAAAGGTTCTATGACACAAGGGTAAAAAGAGTCTTCTTCCAAATCGGCGATCTAGTCCTACGGGAAAATGAGTTTCATGGAAATAAAAGCCGAACGGGGAAGCTAACTCCTAACTGGGAAGGCCCTTATGTCATACAAAGAATCGTCCGAGCGGGCACCTATTTATCTAGTAAATATGGACGAAAAAACGCTCAAGAGTCCATTCCATGCTGAACACTTACGACGCTACTATCAGTAAATTCTGTAGCTGTCTCTTAAATTTCATGGAATAAAGCTCAAGCCTTTCCCATCCTACAAAAATGTGGTGAAATTCCCATTCTACAAAGATGCGGTGAAATTCCCATCCTACAAAAATGCGGTGAAATTCCCATTCTTGGAAGATGAGTCGGAATTATCCTGTGAGGATAAACGACAACTCTTATCCAAAAAACAAGGGGCAAAAATCCCGATCGAAATATGAGGCAACAATCTCATTTATGAAGACGAGTACCTCACTCAACAGCTTAAAGTCCCATGATTGGACTAAGAACTCGTTACGAAGCTTATCTTACAAGCCAAATGAAGAAGGAAGAAGTTTACGAAGGACTTCAGAAAATACTTCTCATGGTTAAGGATAACCATCACTCGGAAATAAATCTTCACCAAAATAAAGGTTTGCTTTTTCATTCATACGAATAGAAATTACACTCCAGATGATTGGGAATTTACAAGAACATCTCTCAAAAATGCTAAAAACATCCTAAGAACTAGGACCCTGGCTGACCCGGTATACGGAGGAACTTGGGTTGAAGGCTCCGAGGGGCGGGGCGTAAGCCTCTGGGGTCTTAATAGTTTGTCGCTCTTTTAGCTCCGTGAACTTCTTCAAAACTCCCGCCAGCCCCATGGACAAAACCTCCGTAGGAGGGATATGACGGCCCACCTGTTGTACCACCGAATAAATGCGGGTGGCCCCTTCTTTAGCTTTTGCCCTAAGCCGGGCGACCTCCTTCTCTAATTTATCCGCTCGCTCTACTAAATCCTTGATTTCTTGCGAGTCGGATTTAGGACTTGTCAGTCGGGAAGCTAAGTCTTCTTTAAGTGTGTCGCGCTCCCACTTTAGCTCTTCCAACTCCTCAACAAAGCAAAGAAGTTCAAGATTTTTCAGCTTCAGCTCCCATCGGGCTTCAACTTGCCCCTCTCGAGTAGATTTGAGTTCCTTCTCCAAACTGCTAGAGTTCTCCTGCAACTTTTTAACATTCTCCTCAGCAGTAAGAAGGGAACCCTCAGAAATAGACAACTTGGCCGCCAAATCGTCCTTCTCCTTTCCCACAACAGCCAGTTGTTGAAGCCGCTCAGCTTTATCCTTCTCAAAAGTGTGGATAATGGCGAGCTGCTCTTTGTTTTTCCCCTCCAGCGCCGCCATCCTAGAGTTCAATTGGGCGATTTTCCCCCTACACGCTTCTATCTTTGCCGAATCGTCTTGGCAAAGATTGCCGACTCGGTCCGCCCAGTGCGCAGTCTACGAAATAACAAACAAATAAGTTAGTAGCATTAATACCGAGCCAAAAAGTAAAACTAATACGAGGATAATCCTCACCAGCATGACCGAACGGAATAGTTGAGAAATAGCCTCTTCCCTTCCAGCTCTATGAAGTTTGGAGGAGAGCTGTTCAGGCCTCATTGCCATCAAAATAGTCTTTACGGAAGCGGCATCCCGAAAAGGGACGTCTTCGGAGGGCACCCCCTTCTCTTGAGGAGCCGGTCCCCTTAAGACCGAGTCCGCCACCCGCAGTTTATCCAGGAGAGCCGCTTCTCCTGCCTCCGCCTATAAAATATAACCTAAGTTAAAGGTTCTGAACGAAGCACGAAGCACCCATAGAAAATATGTGTGTAGAAATTCTCACCTCTATAAGAAGGATATCCTCCGGCCGGCTGAAAGAAGGACCCTCGGAAATTGGGGACAAAGCCGGGCGGACTTCTTCCGTGCGAACCTCTTCTTGAGGCACCTCCGCTTATTCTTCTGCAATTCCGGGAAGTGATGCGTCCTCGGAATTCTTTCTCTTTGTCCTCCTCTTCCGTGAGGACCCGGCACCAGGGTCACTTTTAACCCCTCTCTTGGAAGAGTCAGTCTCTTTTCTCTTCCTTTTCTTCTTCTCCTCTTTGGAGGTATCAGCACCTTGGCTAGATACCACTTCTTTCTTTTTCCGCCCACGAGCCAAGGGCGGATGAACTTCACCTTCGAAAGAAGCCAGAAGACCCTTAACATAGCTCAAGTCTTCGTCTTCCATCGGATTTTCTGCAAAACAAATTCCGAATAAGGTTAGACATCACAAGCCAAAATCAAACCAAATTAGGTACGCGAAGGAGTCCTACCAGTAGACACTATTAAATGACACTTAATGAGGTTTTCTTTGGTCAAAAACCTATCCATATAAACTTTGGATAGCCCCGTCATTGACTTAAGAAGATTTCCCTCTTCTTCCAACATCTCCTCACAAGTAATGTCCGCACGGGGAACCTCCCACCTTGTTCGGATATCCCACTCGGATTTACATCTAACAAAGAAAAACTTGCTCTTCCATCGCTTAATGGAAGAAGGAACTTTCCCTAGAAACTTTCTCCCAGGGCGAGCCGAGAAATAATACCAATCGGCATTAGACTCCAAACAAAGACTAAACAACAAGCGGAACCAACGGACAGTCGGATTTACCCCGTAATTCTTAAAAACCATGACAAATCCGTTGAGCAGCCTCCAAGAGTTCGGAGTTAACTGCGAAGGACACAAACGATATTCCTCTAGGATCGCCTTAGTAAAATCAGGAAAAGGAAGCCTAAGTCCGCCTAGCAACGCATCCTGATAGACAGCTATCTCCCCCTCCCTGGGAGCACTCGCCCTCTCCCCTGAACAAGGAACCCTAACCTCGAATAGAGAGAGGTTTATCTCATATCTCTCTACTAGGTCATCTACATCCTTCTGCCCTAGAAGGCTTATGAACGTATCCGACCCTCTACCCATTGCCCTAGAGGCAGGGTGAACCCGCGAACCCTGAACTGGAACGCCTCCAAGTTCGCCCGGAACCGCGACAGAAACCGTAGGGTTGGACGGAGAAGGAATCAAGGACTCATGAGAAGAACTAGAGGAGGAAGATGCAGCACTAGCCATTACCTTAGGAAAAGAAAAAGACAAGAAAAACGCAGAAAGCTCAAAACCAGGGCTCGCAGGAAAAGAGGAAATCTGAAGAAGAAGACGCGATTCGATTTTCGAAACAACCTTTTTTCTGCCTGTACGATTTCGCTTATATACAAAGGCAATGAATCCGTGGCCGTTAGATCTCAGGGTTATATTCCGATCAAAACCGTTGAACCAAGGGTCCACAAATCTGGACCTTCAAATAACCATCATTACACCTCCTCAAACCAGTTCAAAATTCTGCCCACGTCAGCAATACCAAGCGCCGCCTGACACACATAGAAAACCACGCTCATCACCCATCATGACGTTGACAAACGCCAAGACGCCACAAGACGTCGCGCCACTATCCCCCTTTAATGCTAAATAGTAGAATGGACACGTGTCATCTTAGGGAGCAACGAGCGTTACGTGGAAGGTAGAGCCTGTACCGCATGAGACAAAGCACACACACCAACATAGGATCGCCAGTGAAGGCCTCATAAAAATGCCAAAGGATTTAGAAGCAAAACGACAAACGTCATTTATTCAGGTTACATGATGAACGCAAACAAAACAAACATAACAAAAACATATTTTCCGACGGATTAAAGCTAAATATCCGCAGACCCGTCCGAGGACACGCTCGGATAAGACTCAGAAGAGACACACGGACTTCCGCAACCGTCACTGTCCTCATTATTACTAGGGGAACTGGGTTCGGCACGGGGGCGAAGGTGGGGGCCCACCTCTCTGCGGCAGGAGTCGTCTCCGAACATCTCAACTTCTAAATGCATACCCCCTGCATAAGTAAAAATTAAGAGGTCTCCCCGCTTCCACGTCATGATCGACATGAAAAGCTTCCCACCCTGCGTCGATGCTTATCTCACCTACCCCTCACAATCAATGTAATAGACGGCCATATTACGTACCATTCGACTTACCAACCGGATCACCCAAATCCTTAGTTCCGATAGATGCTCGTAAAAGAGCCGAGAATTGAAAGTGTCGAGAACATTGAGAAAAAGTAAAAACTTATAAAAAGACAAGCTACCGACCCATGATACAAAGATACAAGAGTACAAAAGATTTCTGCCCAAACTCGCCATCCATACAAGCCCTTAAATAGGAGAACCTATCGACACTATAGACGAGAATTCCGGAACAAAAATCCACCTCGATAACAGCGAAAGGATAACACAGTAAACGTCGGTCGCCTATTAAAACACATGTACTTTAGACGTAGTAGACGTACACGAGGCCTACGCTTACGCAGACATGCCAACTAAGAACAATACTTGTTCTCGAACCAAGCGAAACGTGCGGTTAGCTCACCCCTCGCTCAGATTTTTCGAACAAGTACACTTTGGGGGGGACTAGTGTTACGGATATATTTGGTGAAGACAGGTGTCATTGACCTAAAGGACCACCTGTTCCTTTGACCACATGGCAATATCACCACCTTTGCACAATTCCGCTCAAAGAAATAACGTGAGGATTCAATCCTACGAACAAGTCCGTCGGAATTGTAGCAACTCTCTTATACAAGGCGTGAGGTGGGGAAAGAGAGATAAATATCTAACGCCTCTACAGTGAGTAGGCCTTATCCACTTGCTACAGTGGGCAGATATTTATTCTATTTTACCTACGTGGCATCTACACGTTAGGCAGCAGATATTTTCCTACCGCCTTAGGAGATATTTACCTAACTCACCGCCTTACCCCACCGCCTTTCAAGATATTTTCTTGCCACCTCATGTGTTCTCATTCACCGCCTTATTCCACCGCCTTTCCTGAACCGCCTCTAAGGTGCTATAAAAGGAGAGCGGTAATAGAAGAAAGGGACCCCGAAAAACTCATCACACAAAGAACTGTCTAAATCTAAGACTCTTTACTCAAGTTTTCTGACTTAAGCATCGGAGTCAATCCAGGCGAGAGAGAGGCCCAATTCGATCACGCCTCTCCTTTTGCTGTGTTCGCCTATGGGTAATTCCGATCGAGTATCGTGGATGTTCTCTCAAGGCCCCTCGCTCATAAGCAGAAGTAAGCGTCCACACCAACTATAAATTTTAACCGTTGGTCGAAAGCTGAGGCCAGATCACGAGGCAACAGTAGCCAAAGCGTGACGTGGAGCAGTTTTTGGCATCAACACAACGTAATTTTTTCATCGGATTTATCCACGTGGTAAACTTACTGCCACGTGGACAATTAAAAAAAGGCATCTCAGACACATTTTCTTCGAAGTGATGAGTTTTTCATGTATTTCACGGATTGGAATCTGAATTTTTTTGAAAAATCTAAGGAAAAATGAGTTCTTTTTACTAAAAATTTGATTTTTCATTGTGGCATATGACATGCAGCAAGTTTGCCATGTGGAAAAGTCAGGCAAGAAATTATACCAGAATCCTCTTAAAACCCTCCGATGAAGTAAAATCGAAGTTGGGTAACCAAAATAATATAAATTGAAGTTTAGAAATCAAAATGATATATGAGTATAGTTATGTACCCACTCAAAATACTATCCCGTAATATTTATCTTTAACTCATAATCCTATTTAAAGTTTAAACTCAACTAAATCATTAATTTAAAATTTACCTTTAATCTATATTAATCCTAATTAAACTCAACCTTGAATTTGATTCAAATTCATTACAATCCACCTATGGCTATAAATAACACTTCATGCCCCAACACACTCCCACATCAAAATTCCACAACAAAGTTTTTTTTTTTTTAATTTCTTGAATTTCAGTGTTGTTTTTTGGGAGCACTAATGACAGACGAAAAGAACATCAATCATCCAGGTTTTCAATACAAAAGAGATAAATATCTTCTCAATCTTTCCTTCTAATCTTTTTATCCTAATTTTTTTTTTGTGTGTGTTTTGCTCTAGGTTGTTCAACATCTTCTCTCTCCCTGATCTTTAGGTACATCAATTTCATAGGTATTGTCATTGCATCTCTAGTACTTATAGTTCTTGGTATCCTCATATTTGATACAAATGATGTACTGGGAAGGATTGTTATTGTAATCTCCGCTGTGTGATCATCATTATGGTCATTCAACTTGAGAAAGAAGATCGCCTGAGAGATGAATTGCCCACAACAGCTCCACCTCCCCTTGCACGTCCTTCTCCTCATCCATGTCCACCGCGGCACGCACAGTTATCACCACCACCTTCACTCCCAACCCTGCCTTCTGGAACTACAACTCCACCGCCACAGCGATCGCCACCACCTTCAACTTTGCCTCCGGTTAGCACTCTAGTTCCACCGCCGACCATATAACCTATCTCCAATTGTTGGTGAGAGCACTTCTAAAGATTATAGACTCGACAAACTTTAGCAAGTAGTTTTTTGTGTGATCCGCAGAGAATCTTATTATATATATTCAAGAACTCATCTCCAACTCACTTTCATGAAACTCTTGAGTTATTATATATATTCAAAAAAAACATTGGTGCATGTGGTTTGATGTTTTCAAGTGAGTCTTCACTTTATTTGTTTGTTTTTTTAGTAATTAGATAAATTTCCTTCTATTAACTAAAAAGTAATTGTTTTTTCTATATTTATTTATTTATTATTATTATTTTATATGAACTAAGTTTATGTGATTGTTTATGTGATTCCTTCTATCTTTTAGGCGGAAAGCAACATTATATATCTTCTATATTATTAAAAGTACATGTAATAATTGATCTCATTGAAAATTCTGACTTGTCTCCGTTTGGTTAAGGAATTGGGCAAGTGGAATTGGACACCAAATGACTTGGTGTGGTTTCAATGCACTTGTTTTTTCACCAAAAATTTAATAATAGTTTAAAAATATAATAATGATTTTTTTGAAATTCAATAACCAATACATGAAGGACATGAAATATATATTAGCCTTAAATGCCTTATTTTAAAATTTCCTTTCCGAAAATTCAAAACATATAAACAAAATTTCACTTTGTGCCTAATTCTAGTTGGCCAATTTCTTTAATTTCAGGTTGGGACTTGGCAGTCTTGACATCCTGGAGGCGAGACCAAAGGATGGAGGTCTCACCTTCCTTGCTATCAAAGTTGGCCCGAAGGTGATCGAGGGCGGTCTTGAAGAGGTAGAAGAGGCATTGATACTCACAAACTTGAGATTTGAGAAGGGACAAAACATAAAAAGGATTGGAGGTTCATGGCTAGAGCTTCAAAAGAAAGAGGGCTTGAGGTCGAAAAGACTGGTAAGATGGGAGATGGTGATCACATTGGCGGCGATGGGTCAAACGATGCTTGGGTTGCCTGAAGGTGGAGGAAAGTGGTAAGGAAATTAGAGTTTGGGGGGTCATGGTGGCGTCTAAGAATGACAACCTACTAACCAATTCCGTTCTCATCTTTGATGAAGAACTTGGTGGTCTTGGACTTGAAATCTCAATAGAGAAAGAGGAAGAGGGACTTGTTTGTGATTTTTAAAATTTTAAGGGGTTTTGGGGAATAAAAGTGTCATGTTAGCATAATTTTTTCCTTTATTTTCTGGTTGAGAATGTCTATAACCCTGTGCCAGAATTTAGCCAGCCATAGTTTGAAGACACTCTTTTGGAGTCCAACCTTTTTGTTATTCAAACAAGCAGTTTGTTCATTTTTGTTGTAGGGCAATGCCGACATAGTAAATGAACAAATACAACAAAGTAATTTGAAAACGAACAAAATTGAACTATAGCAGTGCAAATATAGAAATTATGAGTTTCTGGACCAGTTCCCGCTCTTTCCTCCAATTTTGTGCTTAAGGTGGATGTCCGTGATATTGATGTCCTTAGAAGCAGCTTTACACATATCATAAACTGTAAGTCCGGCAACTGTGACTGCGGTCATTGCTTCCATCTCGGCACCTGTTTTTCCTGTTGTTGCAGCTTCCCCTTCTATATCCACACTGTAGTCTTTCTCATTCAGAGTTAGATCAACCCGAATATGAGTGAGGCCGATGTTATGACACAGAGGGATGAGGCTACTGGTCTGCTTTGCTCCACAGATTCCAGCAATCTTTGCAATGCTAAGTGCATCTCCTTTGGCAAGCTGATTGGCTGCAACCAATTCAAATGCCTTCTTTCCCAGGAGAACTCTGCAAACAGCCACAGCTACTCTATTGCTGTCTTCCTTGGAGGAGATGTCTACCATGCTGGCTTGGCCGTGGGCATCAACATGGGATAGGCATTGTTGGCTTCCACCTAATACAGCAGTGACAGCTTGAGATTCTTGGGCTGATGATGTTGACTCCATGGCATTGGATGGAGGAGCTTCACCGAAGATTATTTCCATCTCCTGAGATATTGATTTGATGTGGGGCCAAAAAACTTTGAAAAATGAGCTCTATAAAAATATATAACAAAAATGTAAACAAGCCAGAAATGGCCAATTTCAGTTTAAATGGGCAACATATTTCAAAAAAATAATTACTTCAAATTTATACTACTTTCATCAGCAAATATAGTCCATATGTCCACTTACCTGTGTAGATGGTACATCCCTTTCCAAATGGAGAATTTGCTAGTTTAAATCCTATATGTGGCAATATATTTTACAAACCTAATTTGGGAGCAAGAAAGGATTGCTCATCAAGATAAACAAGCTATGGGCCACCAAACAGAATCTCACATATTACCAAGATTCCATCAGAGAGGTTTTCTACAAAGTATGTTATATTCGGTTACAACAGAATCAAAGGGAAACTACTATTTTGAAAAACATGTTGGATCCACAACAGATTCAAATGTCAGATGTTAAAAATGAAGCATGCATCTCCATTAGAAAGTGGTAAGAAATCATTTATCACTCAGTCTACCAGAAGAGCATTCATAATACAAATATATAAATAGCTAAAAGCTATATTCCTGTATCCTATACAAACAAAATTAAACAGTAGAATGCACAAATATATGCAGAGACAAGTTTGTTGAAAAATGGAAAGATTTCACATAGCCAGTTTCAACTTTTTTTTATGGTTTAAAATGAATATTCAAGCTGCTGTTCTTTCAGATGTACAAGAGATATCTTTAAAACTTCACAGAATAGACTCTTATCAGATGAAAAATTGACAATGATCAACAGATAAATGTTTTACCCCATAACTACTCACAGCCAAGGTGCCCATGTTCTGCAAGAAATACATGAGATAAATTTCTCAAAAGGTATAGCATGACTCATAAAAGCCTGTTTAAGCTTTAACCTAATACCTCGATCCTACAATTAAAAGTCGTACCAACTGGCTTTTCTTCAAATTTGTTTTCTCAGGGTGAATTATGGTAGAACTTAAGGTAGATGGTATGAATATTGGGATGGATGCCAAGACATCATAAATACAATTGAAGAAGGTAAAAGTGTAGATAGGGTCAATATCCACTAGAATGGAACATATTTGATTAAGAAACGGAGAATATTTAATTTATTGGAAAAATAATAAAAACAATCAAACTTTTGATATATATTTACTTTAATTCTAAACTTTATTTGCGTCTATTGTTTGTCAAAGTAGTCATTTTCTATCATTTGTATGCTGCATCAAAATCATAATAGATTAAATCCCTCGAATATTACTTTCATTTAAAATTGTTACCTTTGGTTGATTTATAAACAAGAAAATAACCAAATTTCCCAATTTTGGGGATATATGTCCACTAAAACGTATAAATGTAAACTATATTATCAAAAAGTGAAAAATTTTATCAGTTTTTATATTTACATGTTAGGTCACTTATACAAGTGCATTTGTGAAATTGGATTAGTTTCACATTCAGATGTCAACTAAAAAGAAAACATGTACAAAAATTAATAATATAAGGGTTAACATTTTATGGATAGGGCATGATATTGAAATAAATTTTGGCATATAACTTCTACAAATAAAAGTTTTGAAAAAATTTGAAAATAACTTGAAATTTGGATTAATTTTGAATATCTAGTCAAAAAGAATTCTTTTTACATGGTTATGCATTTTTTCAATTATTACTGTATAACTCAATCCCTTCACGAATATGGACTTGCTTAGTTGGTCTATATAGGAAGTATCAACAGCCAACATTAAAGAATGTAAAGATCAAGTCCACAGAACAACTCCACCATACATTATAAAAGCAGTTCTGGTGAATAAATCAAGTGACAATCACATCTTATATGTAAATGAAATTTTATAATTCACCTTTCACAGAATTGAGTTGGCTTTTATAATGGGGCGTCTATCACATTCCAATTTGGAATTATCAAGACACAATGCAATCTCAAGATCAATATAACAGTCCAGGTATAAGTGATGTTGGTCGTCACATTGCACAAAGTGATCAGCCTAATTAGGGTTCACCTTAACTCATCATATGAGGTAAATCAATATATTAAGCCTATCAGATGTAAAAGGAGGTGTTAGATATGGGTAAATAAAAAAGGTGAATTGGTGTGGTTGATCATAAATAGCTTTTTGAAGAATCCTTATAAAACAACTCCTTATATTGAGATAATGGTTACTTGATAATACTCTTTTTAATCATATTCCAAATGAACAATCATCTCAAATTCTTGCGAAGGACTATTAGCCTAGAACTACGATTTTTAGTTGATATCAATTTTCCCTCCGTACTATTAGTGTATAGAGGAATATAAAAGGGCTTCATCATTTCAAAGACCTGAATAAGGATGTCTTTGGAACAGTGTAGTTAAAGGTGTTTAAGCACCTAGGCAGCCTGCCTATGCAATTTAGAGCATGTGACTGCCTAGGCATTAACTGATTAATAAGTGACATACCGATCAGCTGCCTAGAACACCAACTGTTGATTAATCAATTACTGCCCACCTAGTTAATAAGTAGTCTATTAGTTCAATATCTCAATTTACTCTAGTTTCGCACAATTTAGCTCAATCTAACCTAATCCAAATCCATAATATGAGAAAACCCAAACAAAAGCAGTTATATCATATGCACCAAATGTTACAAACTTGCAAAACCCAAACAGAAATCCAATAACAAAAGGCAGTATATATGATTTTTTTTTAAAATTTTTTTATGATGTTTTTGTGTCTAATGTTGGCTTTCATTGATAATTTTATAAATAATTGATCTCAATATTGTTTAGAAACTAATATATTGTATTTATAATGTTCTTTTACTTTATAAAATAACCACCTGGATCAAATTGATCTCAATTTAAGGCAGTCCCCCAAGGTTCCTAGGTGGTGTGGTACTAAGCAAATAAGAAATCCTACTTCTTAGCCATAGACTAGCAGCCTTGGTGCATAAGTTGGATTAAGAAGAAAGAAAAAGAAAATAAAATAAATGAAAAAAGTATTTCTTTGTTTATTAAATGAAGACAATAAAATCGATAAGCAAACAAAAGAAAGTACAATATAAAGTTTTCTTTTCTTTCTTGTTATCAGTCTCATGCTTAGATTGAGTAATAAAGAAAAAGCAATAAAGATGAGGAAAGTTAGTCTCCATCATTTTCCCATTCTTTTCTTGTCCTTCCAACAGTATGCATTGTTTTCTTTTCTTTTATTATACTTTACCTAAATCTATGAGATATCCAAGCAGTGATGAACATGGGGCATGTGTACATCATGTCTGCCACAACCATAGCTAGCTATCTGACATATGCTGAGATTGTAATAATACAAAAGCTAATATTAAGAAAAGCAAGCAAAAGCAAACTAGTTCAATGAGGAAAACTAGAAGCTAAGGTAAGTTTGCTTTAACAGTGAAAAATACATATGCATTCAGAACTCCTTTAACAGCAAAAGTATGATTGAATCATTAGAATAAGAAGGAAAATGTTTCCTGGCCCATTGTTTTTAGATACTGAGGTTCAATATCATTAAGTTAAGGCAGTGACAACCTCTTCAAGTGCTTCTTTTTGTTAAAAAACATTTTAAATATGATTTCATAGCATTATGCATAATATAATGTAGAAAAAATTATATTGAAACAGTAGCTCCAGTAGCTCTGTAGTTCATTATATATATATAAGCAACCACATGGAAACAATTAACTTAAACACGAGATATTGAAATGTATTTACATACATTTTTTCAAGCTTGATTACATTAAAAGTTAACCTTAGATAGATTCTCTTTAGGCTACAATTCCTTCATCTATAACAAACGTCCTTAATCTCATTCCTAATGATTTCCTTTTCAATGTGAGTGCTGTAAGCATTGGAGACGCAAAAAAGAAAAAATAACAGCAGCTGTTTGTTAAATGGAGGTAGAGATGACCAATCAAATAATTCATGCAGACAGAACAATGATTTACTCACAGAAATCAATAAATTCAAGATTAAAACATCTATATACCTTATTGAGCTCAGCAACTGCATGATCATAGGCTTTGTTACTGACAAGTCGTTTCCCAACAAAATGGGTAAATCTAGCTTTTCTAAGAAGCATTGTAAGCATGAAACTGCCAATATTTGATTACTCCATAATGTCTATGGCTGTAATTGAACTGAGCTTGGCACGTTAGGAAACTTCATTCAAGACTTCAATGAATAGCCTTCATAGAAAATTTTAAGGATTCAAGAATCAACATTCATGTGCTCCCTTACCTGTAGAAGTAACTCAAACTCAAATATTGAAATCAGTTCACTCCCTTAACAGCAGAACTGCTAAACTGCTATAAGGATTGAAAAATAAGTCTAGGTTTTTTCAGTATGACCTCTTAAGAACCCTAATTCCTATATCAGAGGTGATAAAAGCATGGAATTAGATAAAGATAGTTACAATAACATTTCATTCTCAATCACAAAATGTCAACGTTTGAACTCTTAAATTCACAATTTCAGACAGATACTTGTTTGATGTAAACATGATTTAACAAAAAGTAATTGACATATCAGAAGCTGTCTGTAAATTAGAGATATACACTGTTATCAAATCATAGTCAAGAAGAATGAAAACAATTCCAATTGTGTAGAGTACTGATAGCCAAAGGTGCATCAGAAATCTAATGAGTCTTGATTTAATAAGACAAGAACAAATGCTGTGACTGACCAGTAATACCAAGTTAGCAACTCTAGCTCAATTGTTGAAAGAATTGATTTGATGGCCATTATATTTGGCAAAATAATTAAACAGAACAAGCATAGGATGATTGAAAACGTTTTATGACAGTTACTTCAATATCAAAGTCGTCTAAGTTTGTGGAACAGACAATAAAAAGCTGACTGCAGTAGATGTAAAAACAGAACTTATTTGTTACAATGGCAATATATAGGTGTTCTATGGTTGCTGCCTCAAACTATTCCCCAGAAAAAAGTAATATAGCTGTTCTCACTCAAAGTAAGTAAATAAATAAATGGGCCGAAAAACAGAGGAAATAGAAGTATGGTGCTTGATGGAAACCACTGCAGCCTTAAGACAAATTCAAACAGGGGAGCCTAAAGCTTGCTGAAACTCTATCAAGCTGAAAAACACAATTTGGGAAACTGTTTAAGCAACAACAAATAGTGTTCATAACTGTATTTTTGTACCCACCCAAAAACATTTATGATCTTAAAAACATAATTCTTTCATTGTATACTATGCCATCCTTCTTGGCGACAGCCTTCTCCAACCAAGACTCCGATCGAGAACAGCAGCAGCAGGCAGCAGCAGCTCAATTTCTTCGTCCTCCGATACACTCTCGGTGAGCATTTCTTTCATTTCGTTTCTCTCCGTTCCATTTGATTGCGTGTGCAATGATTGGATTTGATTACAGGGATTCCGAGGTTGGATGAGTCCTACTTGCCAAGATGGATCGGCGTCGCTTGCGGCTAGAGCTGGATTCTGGGCTGTGCCGGCCCGGGGCGACGCCAAGACGACCGGGCCATGCGCACGGCCCGGAATGAATAAAGAACGGCCGCGCTGTGCAAGCGTCTGCCTACGCGTTTGCGTCGGGCGGACCCCTGACGCACGCCGCATCTAAACAAATCGCGAGTGCACGTGCCTGGCCCGCGAGCCGACCCGAATGTTGACACGTGGCAGCACTTTATGCTGCCACGTGTCATGTTATATATATATATATATATATATATATATATATATATATATATATATATATATTACAAAACAAGTGAGAAATATAGTTAAAATTTATAATTAATGGTAACTAATCCATCCAATTTTTAAAAGTTAAACACCAAATCAGTTTTACAATTATTTGTTAATACTAATACTAGATTAACACTTTTTAATTTTTAATACAAATTATTAATTGGGAAAAAATCATTTAATCAAACTCTTTTTTCAATAGTTTTTTATAAATATCTACTTAATAAATAATTAGCATAAGTGAGATAAGATCCCAAAAACAAGATCTTATCCCAATAACGTTATAATAGATGTTTTAATAATAGTTTATTTATTCAAATTAATACGAGAAACTGGCCATATATACCACTAATTACCTATATTTGTGTTTTTCTTAACTAATGTATAGTTTTAAATTTGTGAGAAAGTTTATAAAAGAAAAAATTGAAATCTTAATAATAATAATAATAATAATAATAATAATAATAATAATAATAATAATTTGTGTTTTGATTGACTTTAAGTTTTGGGTTTTTTTGATTATGTTGAAGTATTTTTCTTAATTTTGGGGGGTTTAATGTGGAAGAAGCTTGTTTTTTCACTCCATATGAATTTTTCTTAATATTTTTTGATTTTTTAGATTTATCTTAGAATTTCTTATAAGTTTTTAGATATTTTTAGATTTTTTTTTATAATTTTTAAGTTTTTTTAATTTTAATATATTTTTAATAAGCGGCTGCTTTCGCTCATGCCGAGCCGCCCGTAAGACGAATTAGTGACGGCTGCGTGCCGTTACCAAAATCCAAAATTTACTTGCGGCTCACTCATTAGGCCTATGGTTATTACTAATTTCCTCTTTTTCCCCCTTTTTTTAATTAATTTTCTTGATCTTCTTTGATTTCGAAGTTGTTAATTCTTGAGTTTTTTCTCAACAGGATTACCTCACAACGGTGAATCCTTAGCAGCTCATTGGTGAGCATGGCTCCCATCTCATAGTCATAAATCCAGGTGCAAACCTAACCCCAATTTATCATCATTTTCTTGCAATCCTGAAGATTTTCCAACAGGATTTACCGATTTTTTTTTTTTTTTTTTTTTTTGACGAAGGTTTGGCAAACATTAGGGTAGGGTTTGCTCATCAGCAAGTGCAGATTAGTGTCCCTCACTACATAGCCCGACATGTGAAGGGATCGAATAAGCAGTGAAGATTGGCTTTGCGAGATCAGGATGGAAATCATTTTATTGCTAATGGATCTAATATTCTGGAAATCAATCTTCTTTGTGCATCTATGAATCAGGTTGGACATGTATACTCTGTCCTTGCTATCTAGCTCATAAGATCATCAGCAATGTCAGAAATCTTGTACTTAATTTGACAAGATAACCTCCTTTTCTCTTGAAACACCTTTATACACAAGTTTGTCAGACTCCCATCTTCAAATGGGAGATGACCAGCAAGCAATTCAAAGAGGACCACACCACAAGACCACACACTAGCAAGCAATTCGAAGAGGACAACACACGAGCAAGCAATTTGAAGAGGACCACACCAGAAGACCACACACCAGCAAGCAATTCCAAGAAGACAACGCCAGAAGACCACATAAGTTTGCAACCACCTATAGTTTTATGATACAATGTGTTAATTGGTTTCAAAACTATCAAACATGTTTTTTTCTTTCGTTCAATGTTCTCCCACGTAAAGGCCACCCCTCTGAAACACTGTATCAATTTAAATATTCGGAATTTAAATAAAAATGTTGTCAGGTCATTCGGATGACTTGACTGATCGGCTTATTATGAGTAATTGTCTAAATGGAGGGTCTTTATACAAATACTTCTAAACATGGGGTTTATTTGCATAAGCGAAGAACTGTAAGTGATTAATTGCTAATGTAGGGGTGGAAGTGCAAAGTGGCTACATAATAACCACTTAGAAAGAGGTTTAATTAAAACATGGCTTATCCTTAATTTAAAACCTAATTACTAAGTACTATACCAAGGTCAAAGGCTACATGGAAGCTTTCCGGGATAGATGGATTTCAGTTCGTGAAAAGCAAAGGAAGAGGACATCAATTAACCCATTGTTTGGTTGGGTGTTTTTGGAGGGTTGAAGAGGTGTTTTTTTTGGCGGGCACGGGGAAGGGTTAGCACGTTTGGTTAGGGGGGTGAGGAGAGGGTCGGGGGGAGAGAGGGGATGGTTAGCCTGTTTGGTTAGGAGGGTGACCCCTCCTCACCCAATCATAACCCACTCCCCTAAATCGGGGTCTTTTGGGGGACTGGGTTTTTATTTTTTATTTAAAAAAAAAACATGACTTGAAATGTCTAAGTTGCCCTCTACTTATTTTCAGAATTCCAACTAAGTCCTATATTCCAAGTATTTCATTTTTTTACCAAATAATTAACTTAATAAATAATTTCTAACAAAATAAATATACATAATAAAATAAATAAATGTTGCTTAATTTGAAAATAACTATAAATAAGAAGCTAATCAAGACTTGTAGGTTTGGAAGAATTATGTTATATATAAATATATAAATATATATATATATATATATATATATATATATATATAGAGAGAGAGAGAGAGTGTCCTTCTATTATCATGCCAGCCGGATCACTGTGCTGATCCGGCCGCCTCCCATTTTGGGACCTGAAGCATGTTTGAAGGATTTCCAACCGTATGGATGGGAAGATCATCGAAAAATAAGCTAGCCTGTCAATTTTCATACAATTTGGTGACCGTTTGGTCCTCCCACTTAACGGTTCTTATTTTAGGAAAATTTTAACGGTTCAGAATTTCAACCATTAAGTGGGAGGACCAAACGGTCACCAAATTATACGAAAATTGACAGACTAGCTTATTTTTCAATGATCTTCCCAGCCGTACGATTGGAAATTCTTCAAACATGCTTCAGTGATCCGGCCGGCCTGATAGTAAAAGGCTTGTATATATATATACATACATATACATATATATATATATATATATATATATATATATATATATATGTTACAATCAGGCCGGCCGGCCTGATAGTAAAAGGCTTGTATATATATATATATATATATGTTACAATCAGGCCGGCCGGATGTCCGGCCGCCTGATTGTAACATTTTTATTATCTATTATATATATATAAAAGATATATTAGATATTTTTCATAATGTATTTAGATATATATTGATTTATCTATATATTGTTTATGTATATATAATTTTAAAATTTATATGTACATATATACATGTGTATTTTGAAGATAAGATAATTTAAAAAGTATATATACATATCTATATATTATTTAAAATATATAGATAAATTAATATATATCTAAATACATTATAAAAAAATATATAATTTCATCCTTTAAGATAAATACTCATCACCTCACCAAATTGTATGAAAATCGACATGTTATCTTATTTTTTGATGTTCTTTTCATCTATTCGGTTGGATTTGGAAAAAAACTCTCTAAATACCTCAAAATGAGATGATCGTAAATGAATAGTGTTAAGGCCGGCCGGACTGTATCATGACAATATACATATATATATATATAGTAATTACTTATGCGTATCGCCTTAACACCGCATAATGTGGTCGTCCATTTTAGCCCACTTCTTGCGATGTTTTAAGGAAATTCAACTGTATGGATGGAAAAAACATCGAAAAATAAGCTAGCATGTCAATTTTCAAACAATTTGGGAAGGGGTAAGGTCTTCATCTTAAAAGGTGAAATTCTTAACTGGTAAGATTTCTATAAATTTTCACCCATTAAGATAAAAACCTTACACTCACCCAAATTGTATGAAAATTGACATGCAAGCTTATTTTTCGATGTTCTTTCCATCTATATGATGGGAAATACTTAAAACATTGTGCAAGTGGCCAAATGAGAGGCTACCTTAAATGAACAGCGTTCCCCAGCCTTATCTTATCAGAATTATATAGCCGGCCTTATCTTATTAGAATTATATATCTATCTATATATATATATATATATATGTATATGATAACATGCGGTCGAGTGTATGCACTGTATATTCCCAGTCACCTCCCATTTGGCCCCCTGGAGCATGTTTGAAGGATTTCCAACCGTACGGATGGGAAGATCCTTGAAAAATAAGCTAACATGTCCATTTTCACACAATTTGGTTACCGTTTGGTCCTCCTATTTAACGGTTGAAATTCTGAACCATTCAGATTTCTATAAAATAAGAACCGTTAAATGGGAGGACCAAACGGTTACCAAATTGTATGAAAATGAACATGCTAGCTTATTTTTCAACCGTTAAATAGGAGGACCAAACGGTTACCAAATTGTATGAAAATGGACATACTAGCTTATTTTTCGATGATCTTCCCTTCCATACGGTTGGAAGTCCTTCAAACAAGCTTTAGAGGGCCAAATAGGAGGCGACCGGGAATGCACAGTACATACACTCGACCGCATGTTATCACGTCTATATATATATATATATATATATATATATATATATATATATATACACAGTTGTGATACTATCAGGTCGGCTGCACTTGTGGCCGCCTGATAGTATCACAACTATATTACTATATATAATATATATTATATATATAATCATGATAAGGTAAGGTCGGCCGGAAACACTGCTCATTTGCGGTCGTCTCCCATTTGGCCACTTGGAGCATATTTAAAAGATTTCCTACCGTATGAATGGAAATGGCCACTTGGAGCATATTTAAAAGATTTCCTACCGTATGAATGGAAAGAACATCGAAAAATAAACTAGCATGTCAATTTTTATACAATTTGGGAACTTGTAAGATCTTCATCTTAACGGGTGAAAATTTATAGAAATCTTACCGGTTCAAAATTTCACCAGTTAAGATGAAGACCCTATAAGTTCCCAAATTGTATTTAAATTAAGATACCAGCTTATTTTTCGATGTTCTTTCCATCCATACGGTTGGATTTCCTCAAAACACTGTACAAGTGGGCCAAAAAGAGGCGACCGCACTTGCACAATGATAAGGCCGACCGCACCATATCATGACCCTATATCCATATAGGGAGATGTTAGAATCAGCCAACCACACATGCGGCCGGCATGATTCTAACACCTCCCTATATATCATTATCCATTGCATAAAGGACCAAATGGTCAAATGCACATTACACTCCTCCTCACTACTCATAACCAAGAAAAAAAAATTAACTCCTAACTCCTCCATTGAACCAAACATAAAATGTTTCAACCCTCCATCCTCATTTCCTCTAAACTTCCCCGTTGAACCAAACAAGGGATAAGAGAGAAAGGGAGACCCGTGAATGAACTGGAAGAGGGTTGATTGTCTTTAAAACCTAAAAAGAAGCACTGGAAAGGAGGCAGGGCAGCCACCTTGATTTCCTTTTCCTTCCCTTTTTCCTTCCTTGTCACAGCCATCTCCTCTTCACATCCTTATAACACAGGAAGGAGAGAACCCCTTTCTTCACAGTATTGAGACCTCCACTGAGCTTTTTCATTTCAGCCAAGCCTTACACCTCTCTTCCTTTCCCTCCAACGCAACCTCCCTTGATCCCTTCCCCTCACTGTCCTTGAACTCCCCAGCCAGCGCCTCCGAGATTTATGAAACTAGAGTTCAAAGATCTCTCCGTTGCTAGATGCTCGGCTTTGGAATTTGAAGGGATTTGGGGCCGAAGTGAGTATGAGCAAAGCTGCCGGAGGGTTGTAGCAACCGCACAACTGAACTTCACTCCAAGGGTTGCAGATTCGAGAACCTGGCGGTTGAGCGATGCGGAGTTAGCCCCTAACCTTTACAGAAGACGAATATGCTGATGAAGGGGTCGAAGAAACCACTGTAACCTCTTGAGGTAAGTCCGGAGTCATGAGTTCTTTAATTGAAATAAAGATGCATCGGCATGTGTAATGTGTTTGCTTCCAAATGTTGACAACCTACTCGCTATCCGAGTGTAGTATATGAACTCATGAAACTCCATAGACCTTTGCCCCTCTGAAATCAGCCAGAAGAACCTTGATTTTTAACTGTCAAACTGACAGAGGGCAACTAGAAACCCTTCCCAACAGCAAGCCTTAAGAACATGAGTTATTTGGTTCCAAAGATCATCTCTTAGCTATCCATGTCCATGGAATGGAGTTGATAAACTTGTCAAAATAAATATTAAATCTGATTTCTTGTAGGTAGTGTCAAGCACTATAACTATGTTGTAGAAATTTAAATCATGTCCTCAGTACTATGTTCTAGATTTAAAGATAAGAGATCCATTGATTAGGCCTTTGCAATGCTTGCAATTTGAATTCAAGTAGCATGCCTTACTGCCAGTCAAGAAATATGAACTAACTGTTCCTTTAAATGCATGATTTTAGTTTCAATATAGTGCTACAAGTATTTAGAGGATGTGTATTGGTAGTTGCTAGCAAAAAAGATTAATATGTCACAGTTATTCCCCAGCTCTCTCTAATTTAATTGTTATGAATACATTTAGCCTTGAAGACTTGATTTAAAAAAGGGTCTTAATTATATAACTGCAAAAAGTAGATTAAGAGTTAAATTAGAAGATGGAGTTGTTTCCATTAATTGAAGTGACAACCTGCTACAAATATCAAACATATTAGTTTGATATTTGTGGAACATGGTTGTATCTCTTCCCACTTAAAGACTGGCTATTATACTTGGAAATCATAGCCTTCTTGAAGATGATTTATGGTTTCGTCATATGGTGTAGCTGGCAGGAAGGTCTTAGAATTTTATGTTGTGTAGCCTTGTGTAAGGGCTTTAATACATAATAGTCATAGAGATCAAGTATGCAGTCTTGTACATAATTGTATACATAGCAACTGTATAATCTGAAACCTAGACATTCAGAATAATTAATTGAGATTATGGCTGCTAAAAACTTGTACTAATGCTGCTGAAAATGTCCAATTGAAACACCTAAAAACCTGCTGCAATTAGAGCCTCTATATGATCTGAAATCTCAGCTATGAAATTCTGCAACTTTGAACATTCATCAAGGTATAAATCAACCACATATGCAATGGAGATTGCAGCTCCAAAAAAAAAAAACAAAAAAACAAAAAAAAAACAGGTCAAAGTACATATTTCAGCAATTTTAATGTCACAGTTCAGTGCCATTACATATGTATATATATGTTGCATCATCAAGGCATTAGTCATGAATGTGATACATGTGTATCATTAGTTAAAGGTAGAGTAATACTGAGATGCTATCAAGCTAATTATTAGATCTCAAATAGAGAGATGGAGAGGACCTTATGAGTTATGCAGAGCTCGAAAGAGGACTAAGTCAAGCTTGCCTCCTACATGTTGAAGGGTCGTGCAGAGGTCTGGTTCCAAAGTAAACTACGGCTCAAGGGTGAAGAAGCGTTCCAGACATGGGAACAGTTCAAGATGGCATTTTACAACAAATACTTCTCGAGGAGCCGACGGGCGCAAATGGTACGCCATTTCATGAATTTGAAACAGGGAACCATATTATCCGTCGAAGAATATGACCCCACGCTCTATTCAGGATCTAATAATTAGCATGATAGCATCTCAATATTACTCTACCTTTAACTAATGATATACATGTATCACATTCATGGCTAATACCTTGACGATGCAACATATATACATATGTAATGCCACTGAACTGTGACATTAAAATAGTTGAATTATGTATTTCTAATTGCAGTTTTTTATTTTTTTTATTTATTTTATTTTTTATTTTTCTTTTTTGAGCTGCAATCTCCATTGCATATGTGGTTGATTTATACCTTAATGAATGGTATAACTATTCTGAATGTATAGGTTTCAGATTACACCGTTGCTATGTATACAATTATGTACAAGACTGCATACTTGATCTCCATGACTATTATGTATTAAAGCCCTTACACAAGACTACACAACATGAAATTCTAAGACCTGCCTACCAGCTACACCATATGATGAAACCATAAATCATCATCAAGGAGGCTATGATTTTCAAGTACAATAGACAATCTTTAAGTGGGACGAGATACAACCATGTTCCACAAATATCAAACTAATATGTTTGATCATTAAAACAGAGTGTCACTTCAATTAATGGAAACAACTCCATCCTCTAATTTAACTCTTAATCTACTTTTTGCAGTTATATAATTAAGACCCCTTTTTAAATTAAGTCTTCAAGGCTAAAGGCATTCACAACAATTAAATTAGAGAAAACTGGGGAATAACTGTGACATATTAATCTTTTATGCCAGCAACGACCGGCACATATCCTCTAAACACTTGCAACACTATATTGAAACTAAAATCATGTATCCAAAGGAGTAGCTAGTTCAGATTTCTTAACTAACAGTAAGACATGCCACTTGAATTCAAATAGCAAGCATTGCAAAGGCCTAATCAATGCATCTCTAATCTTAAAATCTAGAACATAGTACTGAGGATATAATTTAAATTTCTATAACATAGTTATAGCGTTGGACACTAACTATAAGAAATCAGATTTAAGATTTATTCTGGCAAGGTTCAACAGTAATGAGCTTAATTAAACTCCTTCAATAAGGAGTTCCATAGGTAACTCCATTTCATGGACATGGATAGCTAAGAGATGATCCTTGGAACCAAATAACTCATGCTCTTAAGGCTTGCTGTTGGGAAGGGTTTCCAGTTGCCCTTTGTCAATTTGACAATTAAAAATCAAGGTTCTTGTGGCTGATTTCAGAGGGGCAAAGGTCTATGGAGTTTCATGAGTTCATATACTACACTCGGATAACGAGTAGGTTGTCATCGTCCCAGGTTTCTATGTTGTTCTCCCTGTGGAAAAACATGGTGTTAGTTTTTCTAAAATATTTCTTTCCCAATTTCATGTATTGAGGAAGGATGCCAAGATTATTTTAGGAAACAATTCATTTTCAACTGAACGTGAAATTTGTGATGAAATGGAAGTATGTGAATGATGTGATGTTTTGATTTTTCTTATTTAAAAATCGATGAAACTGAAAGGAAGTTGTGAATTATTTGCTTTTTTTAAACTACAAAATGATGGATTTGTCTCTCTATCTCAGGGGCTACAGAAGTCATAAAAACTTTACCTGAGTTTATCCATAAGAATTTTATCTCAAACTTAAGATTAAAAAAATATGAATTTAGATGAGAGCGCAAAAAAATTTATCTTATCTCTTTTAAATTTTAATTGATTAACATAGGGTATCACACGAGTTTATCCAAAGAATGCCTAATCTAACTTTATTTGTTATTTGTTTTAGTTGATGAATTCTCCAAAATGAATATATTTTAGATTTTTTCTAGAGTTTTTCAAACTTTTTAGAATTTTTTAAGATTTTTAGGTTTTTTTAATTAAAAAATATATATGGGTCATGCTTAGCCCGTATCGGATCTGGCCCGGGCCATGGTTCATGTCGGGCCGGATCCGAAAAATCCATGCCACCCAAGGCACATCACGAAATTAATTCGTGTCTGGCCCGGCCGGGCACGAATTGATCCCGTGTCAGGCCAGCCCAGAAGCCTAGAAATCCAACTCTAGTCATACAAGATTGCACAAAATTAGAAATAAACACATTTAACAGAAGGTGGATGTTATACCAATTGAAGATAAAATTAGAGAAAGACGTTTAAGATGGTTTAGATATGTGCATCGTAGACCCCCCAGGTGTCTCTCAACTCGAAAATGTGATAGTTTAGTAATAAAAGGTAAAAAGAAGGACAGAGGTGGACCTAAGATTACGTGAAGAGAGATAACGTCTAAGGAACTACGTATATTAGATATTAAGCCAGATCTTACCTTTGACAAAGAGATATGGAGACAAAGAATCCATACAACAGACCTTATCTAGTATAGGATTAACACTTAGTTGTTGTTGTGTTGAGTTAACAGCAGCAGCAAACCTTTTCTTAATTACAGATTATTGCTCTATGTCACACTCAAGCCTAAATTGCCTCTCCAACATTACTGCAGTGATTGAAGAAATATCCCATTGCTTTTCAAAATGGTCTTTTATATGTGCAAAAATTATGCTTCTTTTTGGCAAGAAAAAGCCATCATCCAACTTTAATGTTGTTGTTTTCTATAAGATCACATTTGTGTTCTCAATAACCCATAGAAGAAAATATTAAGTAATAACCACAAACCTAGTCAATCCACTGATTGGATGCAAACCATAGAGTGCACTACAAATTTTGAGCATTTTCATTAAAGTCATAGAAGGGGAGCCTTTGCGCAACGATGTGCCGCCGTGTGACCTGGAGGTCACAGGTTCGAGCCATGAAAACAGCCTCTTACAAAAAAAAACAGAGTAAGGTTGCTTAAAATAGACCCAAGTGGTCCGACCCTTTCGCGGACCCCGCACATAGCGGGAGCTTTATAGCACTAGGCTGCCCTTTAATGAAGTATAACAAAACAAAACCAGATGGTGTTTCCTTCTTCTTCATTCCTTTTAGGCCAAAACAATTATATCCAAACCATTGTCCATATTGCTTGTAGTATTGATTAATTAAAACAATAGTGACTAACCAAAAAGGAAAATCAAACTCAAAATCTTTAAAAAAAATGTATAATAGCACGAGACCATATTGATGTGAAGAACCTCACTTTTCCTAAAATTATAAGTTTCTTCTTATAGTCCAACAAACTATAAATAAGCTTAGATTAACACATAATAATTAGATTTAAATAAAATTGAACAATGTAAAAGTTGAGTATAATATGGGATGACGAGATAAGGTGGTTTTATAATAAAGAACAGATGGTAAAGGGATATTGGATGACAAAATAAATATAATGCATATAGAATATATTCAATATCACCGGTCTAAAAACTGAAGATTAATTCTGGAAAGCCAAATTTTATTTTTAATTGCCTAATAAGGCACAAGTAGGTTGATTTAGTATTGTTAGTATTTACTTCAAATTTGACGGTCGTTTATGAGTAAATATAATGCATATAGAATATATTCAATATCACCAGTCTAAAAACTGAAGATTAATTCTGGAAAGCCAAATTTTATTTTTAATTGCCTAATAAGGCACAAGTAGGTTGATTTAGTATTGTTAGTATTTACTTCAAATTTGACGGTCGTTTATGAGTAAAAAGTGCATAAAGTTTTAAAAAGCTTATTAACAAACTATTAATATCTTATCCATGACATCCATAGCAACACATGCCATGTTTAAGAATGGAATTCATATGATTCAACAGTACCGGAAACAAGCACCCAAAGATAAGGGACAAAATAAAAAAGCAAGGAATACTCAGAGAATTAGAGGATGACAAAACATAGATGAAAGAAATTGGCCAAACCCATCAACAAAAACATTCATAAATTTGGAAGGAGAAAGATAAGAGAACAATGTAGACATAACTCTTAGAGATATAGTGAAATACTAAAACCATGTTTAGATTTATTTTAAAAACCATTATGGCCTATGGTAAAAGAACACAAAAGAAGCAAAGAGAAAAATAATAGAGTTGAACTATAAAATATTAGGAAAGATTTGCACAAAGTGAACATAGTGCCTTCCCACATCATTCAGATATTGAGAGTATGATTGCCAATACAATGATGTTTACCACACTTTTCAACTTTTCCATTTCCTATCTCATCTTTTTCCAAACATCCAAGTATTAAGTATAGACTAAAGTAAAAAAGGAGAGAAATAACTAAAGGTGTAGTGCACCTTACGAGAAGAAGATTTTATCTTTCAAAGGATATGAAAGAGGAAGAAAAGGGGCCGGATAATTTGAATAGAAAGGGAAATACTCACCCTAAGGCCTACCTTTTACCTTTGTCTTCCTAGTTTGATTTAATTTTTTTATTATTCAAGACTATTTTTAAACACTTGCAAGCACGTCTTAATGTTTCTACGATCCATCATTCCATCTCAATCATCTAAGTAGTAAACAACTGACCACAAATGCACAATCATTCATTGAACCCTCTTCTAATAAGGAAATAAACATATCCATAAGAAAAAAAAAAGAAACCCGGTGCTATAAAGCTCCCGCTATGTGCGGGGTCCGGGGAAGGATCAGATTACTTAGGTCTATTTTACAAAGCCTTAGCCTGCATTTTTGCAAGAGGACGTTTCCACGACTTGAACTCGTGACCTCCAGGTCATATGGCAACAACTTTACCATTGTGCCTAGGCTCTGCTTCAAATAAATAGATCTATGCATTGTTAAAATAAAAGGCCATCACTAAAATGAAAGCCATTGTTGATCACTTCATCTCAACCATCTCCTTGTCGACTCAATAGCAAGTTTCCTAGAATCCTATTTCTAAGACATACTTTTTCTCTTTGCAAAAGAAAAGACACTTGAAGTTAAGTTTTAGATTTTCCAAAGGCCTCCACTTTCAAAAACAAAATACTGCTTGGATCTACCAACTATTCTAACTAGAAAGCAATGAAAACTTCACCATCTTTGTTTTGTATTCTTGAAGAGAGAAGCATAAATTAGATTTTGAACTATGTTTTGAGGAATCAACTATTGGAGTAGCCTTTTTATCTCAATACCATTAGTAAATGAAGCAACCATATTGTCAACGAGCAGCAGCTCCTATTGTTGTATTTGTCTCAAGCACTATAAGTTGTGTATTTCTGAGTTGAAGATTTATTTTGCATTTTTTGAGATTTCTCTCGATACAAGATATTATATGAGTTTGATTATAAAATTACTACCAAGTGGCAGAAGTAAACTTTCAATTAGAGTCCTAGTTCTCTGTTGTCTAATTTACTGCTCCAAAAACCAACCACACAAGCATTCAAACCAATATATAATAAGAATCAATCAACTTATTTCCCTTAAATCACACCAAAAGCAAGCTTCCTCATTGCAATAAATTAATGTAAAGCTTCAGTGATAGATTCACATGGGATGGAATCATGGACTGATGAATGAATCGAGATGAAGAGAAAAAGTTTACTTTGTAGATCTCACCTGCAAGATGAAAAGAGAATGATCACCTCCTTGAGGCTTGCTTAATGGTGAGGACAGTGCCAATGACCATAGCAGTAACACTGAGGGTTAGGGTTATGTTCGGCCTGTAAATTTGGGTGAGGGGATGGGTAGGAAAGAGAGAGAGGAGGAGTTTTGCACACACACAAACAAAGATAAGGGCAGGTGATCTTTGCTACGCAAGAAGGAGAAAGACACAGAGGGTGAGATCTAGGACTGTAAATGGGCCGAGCTTGATCAGGTTGGGCCCAGTAAGAACTCGGCTCAAAATTGCCTGGCTCTGCTCAGCTCGAGCTCAAAATTAGCTCGAACAAGTTTGTTCAAGCTTGACTCGATTTTAATTTCGAACTCTCCAGCTTGGTTTGCTCGAAATTAAGAGCTCGATTATAGTTTTGAATATTTTTTCCATGGATTTAATACAAGTATAAGTTGAAATCTAGTTTTTATAAAACTTTTTATATTTGTGAACACTTTCAATGAGACAATTTGGTTGGGAGATCAGCAAATAATTAATATTAATCATCTAGCTGATCACTCAATAAAAATTAAAAGTAAAATTACTTTTTGTTCTAATTAGTATTAGTCAAAACAAGTCCTTGCCATACATTTATATTCCAAATTTCATATATACTTCATGATAAAAAATAAATAAATAAACCTAAAATGGCAAAGGAAATCATACACAAATCTCTAAAAGAAAACCATCTAGAGAGAGAGAAGAAAAAAGATCTCAAGAAAAATTAGAGAACAAAAAGGATTTAAAGAAAACAAGAGGAAAAAGAAGATATTGGAGAAATGAAATCAAATATCAATGAAGATGAGTGAGAGGAGAAATGATAGATCAAGAGATAATGTAGCAATTTGTTCGAGGCCATCTTCAAAATTGGAAAATGATAGAGAGGCACGGAGAATTGCAGACGATTTATTATCGCCGATCTTCAATGTTTGAGAGGCCATTCGATCAGGCGCCTTTGCTATGCAAATTGGTTTTGCCTTCTAATATTTTTCTCTCTCTCAAAAGAAACTCAATTAAAACACTCACCTTCGCCATTGGCGCAACCGCGCAGCTCCATGAACAAGGATTCAATGGCAGCCTTCTCCTCCACTACTTATAGGCAAAGCCTAACCCTAGATCGTCCAAGGAACTTGAAGATCAAAAGAATAAGCATCTACAAACGTTGAAGCTTGTTGCATACCTGGCAAGAGATCGGAGGCCTGTGGCTGTGGGAAACGTCGCTTGCATCGGAGGCTTGGGAGTCTGTGGGAAGGTCGCTGGAGCGTGGAGGCCGTCGCTCGTGGTCGTGGCCCGGGTGGGGTTTTGGGGATGATGAGTGATGAGAGTGATGAGTTAGTTTGGAGCCGTTTGATCTATAAAAATTAAACATAAAAATTAGGTTTTACAATGGAAGCCGTTGTATAGCGGTCCGATTTTTAGAGATTTTGATGGAAGCTGATGTATCATAGATCAAAAATCCAACGGCTTGTTTTTATCATATATGATATATTAATATTATTATATGATTTATTAATATATTAGTATTAAATTTTAAGTTTTCCGGGTCGAGCTAGAATCGGCTCGAACTCAACTTCAAATTAATTACAAACTAGAAATTAAAACTCGAGTCATGCTCAAAATTCCAAACTCCAAACTAAACTCAAGCTTTTATTGAGTTGATCTCAAGTTATTCACAAAAAAAAACTTGATTATTTGAAAGCCTAATAAGAGAAGAACAGTTGGCGTGAATGGCAGGTGTGTGCATTGGATGTTAAATTTGCATTAATTTTAGTATCCTCCAGCTCCATCATGCATTTGCTTACCACAACTTAAAATTAATTTCAAGCTAAAAATTAAAGTTCGAGCCATGCTTGAAATTTCAAATTGAACTCAAACTTTTATTGCGTTGATCTCAAGTTATTGACACAAAAAAAAACTAGATTATTTGAAAGCCTAATAAGAGAAGGATAGTTGGCGTGAATGGCAGGTGTGTGCATTGGATGTTAAATTTGCATTAATTTTAGTATCCTCCAGCTCCTTCATGCATTTGCTTACCAGCTAGCATGGAATGTCCCTCAGATGTTGTTTGGAGATATTCCACGGTGAGACACAAGGAATTGGTTTTAAATTTTTTTGGAGGGAAAATTTGAAACCAATTTCACTTATGTCTTATTTCACTGTAGACGTGTTAACTCGGTCATGCCGGTCTGGGCACAGCACGATCCCGCACATTCCAGGTCATGCTTGGCATGTCCAGGAACTGTAGCACCCGGTCGTTCCCAGGCACAGCTTGGGTGCGGGCCATGTGGTGCGCAGGCACACGGCCCGCGAGCTAGCATGGCCCGGCCCGCATGGGTTGTACCCAGGCAAGACTTGATCACAACGGTTGCCAACAACTATCATCCAGTTGCTGCCCAACTGCTGTGATCTAGCCATGCCAATGGCTTTCCTTTTTTTTATTCATCAGTTGCCATGGGCCAATGTCAATGACCAGAATTTCTTTTATTTTATTTTTTAATTTTATTAATTTTATTTTATTTTATTGTTTTCATTGTTTTTAAAAGTGGAAAGTCTATTTAAACGACTGTAACGGCTATAAAACACCTAATTTTTAGGGTATTTGCATCTTTTTGATAAAATAACATTTTTATCCTCCCCAACAACTGTAAATAGCTAGTTTATGAGGGTATTTTGGATATTAAAAATTTAATAAAAACTCTATAAAAAGCCACATAATCCATCAAAAAAAATTTGCACCAAGAAGTCTCATTGTTATCAAATCCTCAATTCTCTCATTCTCATCTCGAATTCAAGCAAGCTTGTAACAACCAGATTTTTTGGAAGAACTAAAAATCCATTTAATAAGGGTAAAATAGACAATATAAGTTGTGATGATGTTAAAAGAATTAATTAGTTGAAAACGGGAATAATAAGTTAATTAAGAAGATTAAAAAATAGAGAAAAATGGATGTTTGGGAAAAATAGGATTTGCAAATAAAGGTTTGTAGAAATAAGGATTAGAACTTAAAAGTCTAGGGATTGAATGGTAAAATAATTTTAGTAATAGGAACTTTAAGGTAATTTTCCACCAATTCATTAGCGTCTACTGAAATGAGTCCCACTTCGTTCTTGAAGCTTTCCAGCCTTCCACGTGGTACTTTTGGGTTTATTACTGAGCTCTTCTACAGATTTCTTTAAGGTTTGAAATGAAAACTATGCTCTCTCTATTCTATCTCTTTTTCTGTCTTTCTCTCATCTCCATCCACTTGTGTAAATGTAAGCTGCCAATCCATTCCATGGAAGCTCAGAGATGGTATTGGTGACCCGCTTGCTTCCTAGCTATGGCGTCATTGATCTTCTGCTTCTTTATAGCCTCCCTGTTGCTCGGTTGCATCGCCGAACAGCGGGCGGGGGGGGGGGGAGTGGTGGCAGTGCGAACTTCAAACCGGATGTTTGCACTTTCAATACGATGATAGCGGCTCATTGTGGTGTGAATCATGTTAAGGATGCTATGAAGGTGTTTGATGGAATTTTGGGACTAAAGGTGAAGCCTGACTCTGCTACCTATAGTAGCTAGTTTGATATGTAGCCTTGCTGGATCAGGGAGTTTGGTCAGGCTGAGGGGCTTGTGATGATGAGTTGTTGGAGAAGTTTTAAGGTAAGCCATCTCAGTTAACCCATCTTCTCTAGTCTACTATGGATTAGATGATATGAGTTAGAGACCCTGTAAACTTGATAGCAGCTATTAAAGGTGGGGCTCTAATGCTCAGTAAATTTGGTCCTCCCTGTTAGAATTGTTGTGTAATACCTAGAGTGCTTGTCATCACATACATGTGTATTATATATGATCTCTTGTTCCCTTTCCATGGATTGGTTGCAGATAGTAGACCTGCAGATATCCTGTGCGAATGAGCTAATTTTTAACACCAGGTCTTAAAACATTATTACCCACATATAGCGCTTTACTTAGGGGCTGTTTGGTTACCTGTAAGTGGCTGTGATGTGATTTCACTTACATGTAAAACCCACTTTTTCATGTTTGGTTACCTGTGAATGGGTAAGTTACCTGTAAAAGTATGTACAGTTCAGCCCTATTTACATGTATTTCAACTCACAGCCGAATTGGCCGTGAGTTGATTTACATGTAAGTTCCAATCGTTACAATCACCATCTCTCGCTGCCTCCCTCTCTGCCTGCCCTCTTTCTCCCCGATCTTCGCCATCTCTCTGTTCGCCCTCTCTCCCAAACCTTTGCATCTCGTCCGCCCTCTCTCTCTCCCCGATCTCTTCCTATCTGTCCGCCCTCTCTCTCTCCCCGATCTCTGTCGTCTCTGTCCGCCCTCTCTCTCTCCCCGATCTCTCTCATCTCCGCCCGCTGTCTCCCCGATCCCTCTCCGTTGCCGGAACCTTAGCCCCACTGTCCGCTATCCCGCCTCCTCGAGGACGACGATCTGAGAGCGTGCTGCAGAACCAAGAAGCCTTAATCAAGGTAGGGCTTCTTTGGGCTTTTGGTGCTTTTTATTTACTTTTGATTTGGTATTATGATGAAAGAAGGGATCTTTGATTAGGATTGAATGGATTGGATATTTGGAAAAAGACTTGGTTTTGCAGGGTTACTGTGAACGATTTTTGCAGCCATAAGGCCTGCAAATGGAACTACTGAATTAGTTTTTGCATTTTCTTCATGATGTTTGGCAGTGCTGTATCTATTAATGCAAATTGTGAGTCATTAAGCTATGAAATGTTCATTACCTTTATTTTTAGCACCAGGCTTTTAGTATCAAATTAGTCAAGACTTTGAAAGTTCACTGGAATATGAGGAGGCAATTAATGATATTTTCTAGAAGATATTAGAAGGCATGGAGGATGAAAATCAAGTACAAACTTGTAGCTCTAGCTCTCATAATACTGAAACTAATGCTTGTCAATAAGGTTAAGTTGATGAAAGGTTCACACATCTCCTCATATAAAAATGTTTTTTTTTTCTTCGTAGTTTATTTGAGCTGAGGAATGGTTTGTGTGAGATGGATTCACTTCTTTAATTTGTTTAATGATATTCAAGAACTAATTCTCTTCGATTCATTCAAGGATTTATAGAAAAAGAATATATGAAAAGGTTGACAGATTCAAGCTAACATTAATTTAATTTAATTTAATCCTCCAATGTGACCTGCTAATTAAACTGCAACAAAGGCTAGCTAAACTTTTTGGAACATAACAGATTTTATCATCAGTAACAATATTATTTTAAAGGTGCAGTATATATATTGTATGACTTGATATTGCCCATTCACCAAATTAACCATAATCTATATATTTCAATCACTGGACCCATTTGCTTTGTTTTTGTGTCTCCATTTCCCTAACAAATTAAAAAGTTATGGAGAAGAAAGTGAATTCAACCACTGTACATATAAAAGAAGAAAGGAAAAGCTTTTAAAAGAGAAATTACTTTTGTAATGCATCATGGAGCTGGCCAATGGTGGAAAAAGGAATCAGTGAATTCACTGTTTCCACAGTATATTTCATCTTTGATTACAATTTTTTTATTATAATATATGCTAACATATATTTAATAAAACTCAATAAACTACTGATCAAAATGGTATACTTATGTCGTCTCATGCAATGGAAATAAATGTTTACAGACTATAAAATGAATGGCTTTTCTGAGGAAGAAATCTCAGCAGCTAGCTCTGCTGTTGTTGTTGGTGTTTGCGCATTAAGGTGGTATGCAAGAAGAAGAGCAGTTAATGTACCGTGGGAGCCTTATTATAATAGGGATCAACAACGTACAAATTATATTTCAAGAATAATACATGGATCCGAGGAAGCTAGTATAGCAATGTTGAGGATGAAAAGGGTGGTATTTTTTGGGTTATGTGATTTATTGAAGGCAAAGGGGTTGTTATGCAACACCCTACATATAAGTGTCGAAGAGCAAGTAGCAATATTCCTTCACATTCTTGGTCATAATGTGAGAAACAGAGTGATTGGAGTAAATTTCCTACGTTCGGGAGAAACCGTTAGCCGATATTTCAATCATGTATTATATGCTATAGGAGAGCTTCGAGGTGAATTACTACTACCTCCTAGCACAAGTACTAGTCCCGTCATCGCACGAGATCCAAGGTTTATGCCACATTTCAAGGTAAATAAATTCGTTAGTTTATGAACCCAAAATTTCATGATCTAATTTTATCCATTATATAGGATTGCATAGGAGCGTTTGATGGTACACATATTCATGCATCCGTGAGTAATGAAATTGTAGGTCGTTTCCGTGGAAGAAAGCCTTATCCCACCCAAAATGTGTTGGCAGCAGTTGATTTTGATTTAAGATTTACATATGTACTAGCCGGTTGGGAGGGCTCGGCACATGATGCCCTTGTCCTCCGCAATGCTTTGGAAAGAGAGGATGGACTCAAAGTACCCGAAGGTATTTTATAGTTTGACAAAATTTAAAATCATTAATCTATTGTAATGTTGGAATAACTCATAAATATATTCTTGTAGGTAAATATTACCTTGTAGATGCGGGATACTCTACACGACCGGGTTTTATATCACCATATCGTGGTGTTCGATACCATCTCAAAGAATATAGTGCCCGTACTCCATCAAATCAGAAAGAATTATTCAATTATAGACATTCTCAGTTGCGTACTTCGGTGGAACGAGCATTTGGAGCTTTGAAGAATCGTTTCAAAATTCTCGCATCTAGGCCATTTTTTCCATTTCGAACTCAAGTTGAAATTGTGGTTGCGTGTTGCATTTTGCATAATTTTATTTTACGCTGAGGCAATGATATTTATGTACGAACTTGAAGAATGGGAACCCGAATGTTCGGTGCCTCGAACTCAATCACAAGCATTGGTGATACAAGGGAATGGGTGGCAATAAGAGTTGCGATAGAGGAGAGCTGGTGGAGAAGTAGATAGAGTTATTATTTGTATCTTGAACTATTTGTTTGTTAAACTTTTAGCAATGTGGTGAATGGTTCTTTGCGGAACAGTTTATTTGTATCTTGAACAATTTCATCTTTGAGCAATTTATTTGTCTCTTGAACAATTTCATCTTTGAACAATTTATTTGGCAATATTGTTGATGTTGTTGCTTTGATTTGCATATTCTTCTTGATTTGGTTGTCTTTGTTGAGCGGTACATTTTATTGATTTATTTGTCTCTTGAATAATGTTTTTTCTCAGTTTTTGCGGTTGTTTCTGTTGCATTTGCTATTGTTTTTTTTTTTGCAGGAAATGCTTCCATGTTTGGTGGTGTTGCTGCAGTTTTCTTCTGCAGTTTTTGGTGTAGTTTTTGGCTGCTGTTGCTGCCCATGTTTTTGTCTTTGATGCTGTTTTTTCTGCAGGAAATGCTTCCATGTTTGGTGGTGTTGCTGCATTTTTCTTCTACAGTTTTTGGTGTTGTTTTTGGTTGATGTTGCTGCCCATGTTTTTGTCTTTGATGTTGTTTTTTTTGAGAAATGCCGCAGATTTTAGTGGAAATTTCTTTGCCATTTTTTTTCTGTTTTTTTGCATTTTTTTTGTGCCTTTCTTTCTTTGTTTTTCTCTGAGGAAATGCTGCAGATTTTGGAGGAGTTGCTGAGAATGTTTTTCTGTTGTTATTGTGGTTGTTTTTGTGTGCCTTTGCTGCTGTTTTTTCTGCAGGAAATGCTGCAATTCTTTACTTGATTTTTGTCTTTATTTTTGGTACATTTATTCTTTGCCATGTTTTTCTCGATTTTTAGTTCTTTATTTGCTATAGTTTTTGCTGCTGTTTTAATGATGTTTGCTGCCATTTTTTCTGTTGTTGTTGCGTCAATTTTTGGTGTCTTTGCTGCTGTTAATTTCAGATGTTTTTGTTGCCTCCAATCTCTTATTTGTTGTGTTTTTTTTCTTTCTTTTGTAGATGGATTCTGTAGAACGGACACAGGAGAGCCAAGATGGTGTTGGAAGGAAAAATTCATCCAACTTCAGATGGACAGCAGTCATGACATCATTTTTGCTCAAATGTTTAGTTGAGCAAGCGAATCTTGGTCTTAAATCTGACAAAGGTTTCAAGAGCACGGCAATCAATGCTGCTACAAGAGCTGTAAGTGCGAAGTTTAACTTGGTTGTGAGTGATACACAAGTCAACAATCGTCTCCGGCATGTGAGGAAGATTTGGCTAATAATTAAGAAGCTTAAGAGTTTAAGTGGGGTGTCGTGGGATGATTCGGAGAAGAAAATAATTATGGGCGCGGAGGAATTCAAAGACATACATACAAGTAAGTATTAGTTTGTGATTACCATTCTTTAGTTGATGATTTTTTGTATATTTTCCTCACTTATGGATTGTGTTTTGTTTGTATAGTCGCATCCTAATGAAGAGGTTTATATCAATAAACCAATTGAAGACTACGAAGAGATGGCTATTGTATGTGGAAATGATCAAGCAACTGGCTCCTTTGCAAGAACAGGTTGTCAAAGCTCAAGAAGTATGGGCATTCGCATGGATCTACCACCAATACCGCCGGCATCTGATTCCAATGACCAACAACAAGATATTGATGATGTTGAGGATTTCGCACAAACACAACCTCCTACGGTGGACATACCAACTAGCTCAACTTCCAAGACCAAGGAGGTTAAAAAGGGAGCAAAGCGTATTAGGGTCGAGGAGTTGGAAGTCATGCGAAAAGTTTCAGATGGATTGGACAAGATTGGAAATGCATTAGAGGCGGATAAAACTATAAATTGGGGTAAGAAATTGTACGACGAGGTTATGACCTTGACTGAGCACTACAACAAGTTTGACCTTGAGTTAGCATATGATCATTTGCATGCCCAACACAATCTTGCAAGTGCCTTCATAAACAAAGATCATGACCTTCGTTGCTTTTGGATGGATGGTTTCATCAGACAGTTGAGGGGGGATGGTGGGATATGATGTGGTGACACATTGTTGGATGTTTCGAACCTTTTTAGATTTAATGTTTTGTGGCTTTTAAAAACCGATGAACAACTTGTGTTTATGTTATTCTTGTATTGAAACTAAATCAGATTCTATGTTATCTTGTTGGGATGCTTTTATCTTGTACTTTTTTAGTTGATTATTTATTTTATGGTGTTTTCAAATGGAGGTTCTTAATATTATGTTGGAATGGAGTTTCCAAGTGATGCGAATATGTATGTATGTGTGTATATATGTAAGTTGTAAAGTTAATTTTATGTTGTATCTACCAGACTACCACCAAGTAGTAAGATTATATATGTGTTCACATTTTATTATGTAATAATTTAAATATAAATATTTATTATAAATTTATTAGAATTTATAATTAAATATAAATATAAAAAATGGATATGGGGTAAGCTCACCACTTACTTCACAGGGTGACTGTATCACCCAACTTACATCAAACTAAACAAAGAAAAAAGAAATACAGCATTTACAATTACGGGCAACCAAACAACCATTGAAGTAAGTCAAAATACAGTGAATCCACTTACATGTGAATCCACTTACACTGTGAATTAAAATACTGGCAACCAAACAGCCCCTTAGTGAAACTTCTAGGCATTGGTGATGTATTAGGGTTCAACCCAATGAGGGCAAACTGAGTATCTACCTTTTGCTGGTTTTTAGTTGAAATATGGTGAAGGGTTTGGCTGAGCACACCCTGTAATGCAACCTTCAAGGTATTGACCTTCTCCCATATTTGTCATACATGTAAGAATGAACACATATGACTATTTTAGAACCTGGTAAAACAAATCGTATAATTTCAATTTTAAGCCACACTTTGACCTTCTGATAGCTATTCTTTGTATTCCCTAAAGCGATGCAGCTCCACACACTTGTGTATGAGTTGTGGTATGGGTATAATGATAGTTTATGATAGCAAGTTGATTTATTATTAAATTAATATGTTTAGGACATGATAAAGGCGTCGTAGACTGGGCGGGAGAGCCGGAGTCGGTTTAGTAAATATTGCATATTTGCACCGAGGTGAGTGGAATATCACTATACTTGGAAAGTATATATTATCGGGTTTTATCGTTGGTTTTATTTAAATGTTTTCGCATGAGCTTTGGGTTAATTATATAAATGGCCCCTAAACTTTGACCGGATTTCACTTTCGTCCCTCAACTTCACATCGTAACAAAATCGTTTCCCAACATTCAAAACGTAACAAAACGGTCCCGCCAGCCGGTTGTCGGTTCTAAAGGTCTGACGTGGCGGTTACATGCTGACTCACCATGTCACTCTTGACGCCGATGTGCCAGCAAATAGTGGATTTTTCATCCTCAACTTTACGGTTTTTTACAACTGGTCCCCCAACTTTAAGTTATTGTATGAAAAGTCCCTCATCTTTACCTTTCCCCCTAAAGGTCTGACGTGACGGTCCCTACTTTTCCTCCCTATAATAGTTCTCCTCGAGACAGCGTGAAGCGTCTGTTCGACGTCAAAAGCCACCACGCATCTCACCTTGGCCTCGCCGGATTAATCGCCTCGCCGTGCTCGTCTCCTCGTGTTGCGCTTCGCTTCGCGTCGTTTGGTTCAATGCCACCTCGCCGCCTCATTGTGCTTAGGTTGTAGTGCAATTTCAGTTTAAATGGATTCCTGGGTTCCTCCTCATACTCTGTGATAGTAGAAATTGAAAATTAGAGAAGTAATTTAAACCCTAAACCCTAAATGGTAAGCAAAATCCAAAACTCTAAACTCTAAATAGTAATTAATAAATTAAACCTACGTACTAACTCCCTAAACATTAACCAGTAAACATAATTGGTTGGTAGATTGCACTTCAAGTCCCTTGACTTTGGGAAAAATGAGGAATTGAGGGACCAGAGGGACCTGAGGGCCCTAAATAACATACCTTTTGGCATTTCCCCTTTGTTGATGAGTATTTCCTTCTTCTTCATCGTCGTCGGAAAACCCTAAACTAGTGGAGAATTAGCGAGCGAGGCAACACAACGAAGCAAGCGGCGTGGCGCGGCGAGGCGAGGCGGTAGTGAACCAAACGACGTAAAGCGAAGCGTGACACGAGGGAACGAGCACGAGGAGGCAATTAGTCCGGTGAGGCCAAGGTGAGATGCGTAGTGGTTGGGACCGCCATGTTAGACCTTTAGGGGGAAAAGAGGGTTAATTAAATAAATGATCTTTTTTTGAACATATATAAAGATGAGAGACCTTTCATACAATAACTTAAAGTTGGGGGACCACCCGTGAAAAACAGTAAAGTTGAGGATGAAAAATCCACTATTTGCCGCCACGTCGGCGTTCAGGGTTGGCATAGTGAGTCAGCATGTAACTGTAACTTCAGACCTTTAGAACCGGCAACCGGCTGGTGGGATCGTTTTGTTACATTTTGAAAGTTGGGGGACGATTTTGTTACGATTTGAAGTTGAGGACGAAAGTGAAATCCAGTCTAAGTTGAGGGACCATTTATGTAATTAACCCCATGAGCTTTTATCTCGGAGTTTTCGTTGGTTTTATATTTATTATATTACTAACGGTCTTGTTGTTATATTCTTGTACTGTGAATGATTATACTTGTGAAAAGTGAAATAAAGAACAGGAACATGACAACAAAAATGTTGGAAAAATCGATAGACTTACATCTTACGTAGACATACTTGTTTATAATAGAGATGGCTCAGTGATAGAGCTAAGGAGGTCTTCGGATTGCGTATGGTACCAGGTTAGGGAAGGGACTTTTCTGAGCTCTGATTTATTCCCTAAACTTTTTTTTTAAAAAAAAAATTTCATTTTTTAAATAAAAACCCCTTCTCATACTGGTAGGGTCACTACAACAAAGTTGTGCTGTTGCGGCTGATATTAGCGACGGATTTAAAAATCCGCCGTTATGTTTAATCTATAGCAACGGATAATAATATCCGCTGCTATAAAACCTTTTGTAGCTCCAGACTGTAGTTTTTAGCAGTGGATAATAATATCCGCCTCTAAAAACCTACAGCTGCTAATCTATAGCGACGGATATAGTTTTCCGCCGCAATAGAACACTTACGAACCTTATTAAGTATTGAACGGTATCAACTCTATAGCGGCGGATCATATTATCCGCCACTATAACCCCGCGATATCATCCCGCCCCCGCAGCCAACTCCATACTTTTGTTTTCGCGGAGACGTCAACCCTTTTCAGCTCTTCCTCTCGACGTCCTCCGGCGGCCTTCTCACCAAGTTAGGCTTCTCAATCTCATTCTTCTTCAACTCTCTTTGATTTCCTAATCTCTCACACTACAAGATGGATGAATTCTGGAGTTAGGGTTTCAATGATTTTGGGGTTCCTGATTCTGATTTTGCAAAGGGAATTGTTGTATAGTACTAGGACAGCGAGATCCGTGCGGATTGGTTCTAGTTCTAGTCATTCATCTCTCTCCCGATCCAAAGGTTTGTTTTCAATCATTACATTTCGAGCTTAGCTTTTGAATTGTAGTGATTTTTTTTCCTTTTGAAATCATAGCATGCACATGAATGCACTAGTTTGCATATTTATGGGTTTTTTTTCTTCTTTTAATTTCTTAGTGAATTTTTATCATTTTGTTTTTGTGTGATGCTTATGAAATATAATATGTACCAATTAAAAGATTAGCCTCATTCATGAATTTCGTGGTTGTTTAGTATCTTTAGATTTTTGTGTGTACTTTCAAATAATCAGTTTGTGTTCCATTTCACAGTGATGTTTGATCCTCTTGTCAGGATATCTTGTTTGCTTCTTCAATTCATTTGAATTCTTTTCCTTTCCTGTTAGTTATCACTATGAAATTGTTTCCTTTGTTTGTATAGGGGTGCTGAACCTAAGCAATTAGTGTTTTCTACTGCTCTTGGAGTTACTTTGGGAGTGTTCCGAATATGTGGTATGAAGACTGCGTGTTTATGGACTGAATAATGGTTTGTTTTATCTTTATGTTTTATTGCTATTCTGATTGAGGAGATAAAGCTTATATCTTGGTTGAGTTCATGTGATGTAAAAACATGGAAATGAAGCTTATTGAAATTGACTTTGTGAATGAAACTAATATATTTTGGCTCCAGGAAAGACTGAGTGAATTTAAGCATTTCCTGCATGTTCTCATATTTGTACCTCTACCTCATTTGTATTTTTATCACAGATTTAGAAATTACTCTCCTTCTTCACTTTCTTCTTTATTTATTTCTACTGAAATTCTTTTCTCTTTTTCTTCTTCCTTTGCACACTTTTTATCTTCCTTTGACTCTGTTATACATCATATGGAAAAAAAAACAGTGTAATTTTGGTTAGAATATATTCCTTTCAAATTTTCACTGTTGTTTTCTACTTTTGGCGTGAAGATAAGTGGTAACTTGATCTTTGAACCTATGGAGTAAATCAGGACTAGAAGAAAATAATTTTATTTTATTCTTATTTTATTCTTATTTTATTCTTGTTTGTATCGAATTAAGGCTTAGTTGTTGTTGTTGTTGTTTGTTGTATTTTATTCTTGGTTAGGTCAGGAATTATGAAATACTTACTTGGTTAGCGTGATTTTGGTTCTTACCAAAAAAAGTGCTTTAGGGATAAAATGGAAATTGCATTTATTGAACTAGAATCATAGGACTACTTCAATATGAAAGTTTTGGTTTTTAAAAGGCCAAGTTTAAAACTGCTTCAATATATACCACTAATGTGTATTGATGACTTACATGCAAGTTGAGTTGTCCTTGCTTAACATATATGGTATAGTGCTTGTTGTTACATATTTGACTTCACATGCTTGGTTAGAGTTGAGGGATTTTAAGATAGTGCAGTTATTGTTTACATCTTATTATAAAATTACTTTCTTACCTATAAAGTTAACATCTAAACAGGTTATTTAATTTTCTCTTAGAAACTTTGGCTTTCACATAGGTCCACATAATATCATTTCTTTCTTAGAAACTTTGGAATTCAATAATCAAGGTGTTGACACGAACAAAACTTGGATGTCAAAGTCAAGGTAACATTAGTGGATTCATATATAATATTAGTTACAAGTTTTAATTAGATTCATTTGGGTACGTATTTTTTTTAAAATATTTTATTGAATATTGCAGGGTAAGTTCTGAATATCATCAAGGTGTCAAGGGATTTTTGAATTTGCATTTGCCAATATATCATCAGATCAGATTGTGTGTCATGTAGAAGATGTGTCAACAATGTGTTGTTAACCAGAGATGAGGTATATGAACATCTCATCATCAATGGTATTATGAGATCATACAAGATTTGGTATAATCACGGGGAATCATCATCTTCTTCGAATCCGAATGTTGAATATCAAGATGAATTTTCAGGCCATGTTCATGTGCAAGAAATGTTACAAGATGCATTTGGTGTACCGAGCAACAATATGGAAGATGAAACAACATCAACTGATCCACCTCCAAAAGGTCCAAATGATGAAGCTAATTAGTTTTATAAACTCCTCGAGGAAGCTAACAAAGAGTTATACCCAGGATGTCCTAAGTTCACAAAACTTGCATTTGTTGTCAGGCTATATCACATAAAGTGTTTATCAGGGTGGAGTAATAAATCTTTAGATTTGTTACTCACACTTTTGAAGGAAGCATTTCCTGAGGGGGAGACATTACCAAACTCCTTTTATGAAATGAAGAAGATCATTAAGGATTTGGGTCTTAACTAAAAGAAAATAGATGCTTGTCCTAATGACTGCATGTTGTATTGGAAAGAAACTGCACATGATGAAATTTGCAAGGTGTGTGGTGTTTCTCAAAATTAATGGTATATTACTAAAATGAAATTTACTCGGTACATGTATACATTATTTGCCCGACGGCCGTTGATTGAGTTTGACCAAAAGGCTATGGCATTGATTGAGTTTGCTTGTATATATATATATATATATATATATATATATATATATATATGGTATCATTAAGAAGTATTGAAGTAGAGGTGCATGTGAGATCGATACAAAACCTATATTGTATTCATGATATGACACTATGATTGTCTGTGATTGGATTTATCCGAGATTTTGATATAATGTTTGGCATGTTAAATTAACTTGAAGATAATGTATATGATTAGCATTGTTTTTGAATATATATATATACAGGCATGATACAGTCAGGTCGGCCAGAGCACTGTTTTGGTAAGGTCGCCTCCTATTTCGGCCCTTGGAGCATGTTTTAAGGATTTCCAACCATATGGATGGAAAGAACATCGAAAAATAAGCTAGCATGTCAATTTTCATACAATTTGGGAACTTGTAGGGTCTTCATCTTAACGGCTGAAACTATAAATTTTCCCCCGTTAAGATGAAGACCCTACAAGTTCCCAAATTGTATGAAAATCGACATGCTAGCTTATTTTTCGATATTATTTCCATCCATAAGGTTGGATTTCCTCAAAACACTGTGCAAGTACGTCAAATGGAGATGCATCGCACTGATGATAATGCGAATCGCATAGATATATATATATATATATATATATATATATCTTGCCGGCCCCATTGTATCATATCCCATAGATTATATATATATATATATATTTAAAATTTTATTTTAACTATATATATCCATTAGTATTTATCTATAAATTTTTTATAATTTATATATATATACATAGTTATTACGTATATATATCTTGATATATATATGTATTTTGATGATAAGATAATATAATAACTATATATATAAATTATAAAAAAATAATAGATATATACTAATGGAGATATATAGTTAAAATAAAATTTTAAATATATATAAATATATATATATATAAAATCTATGGGATATGATACAATGGGGCGACCGGATGTCCGACCGGCCCCATTGTGTCATATCCCTATATATATATGTATATATATATATATATATATATATATTTCCCATTTTCACTCAATTGAATTTTGGCGTAGGTGAGCAAGAGTGAGTATCGTAGATGGCTTTGACATATCAAATGTGGGTAGTTAGTAATTATGTTAGGTGTTGTATATAGGACAATAGGTTGTCAGATATTTCATGTATAGTCTTTTGTGACTCTTTCGCTAGACTTGTAGACTATGTGAGTTGTTCATTAATTATGTCTATTAGAATAATTGTTATTGTTATCACGCAACACCCTGATTTTCTCCATAATTATCTGTTAATTTCTAAATATTAAATTGGGGGCTAAAAACAGATGAATAAGGATTAAAATAATTAAAAGAATTAAAAATCAAATTAAAGTTACATATTACTAACTAATTTAAAAGGTTAATATATATAAATTCAATTAAAATATATTATTATTAAAACTTTTAATATAAATAACCTAAAGGAAAGGGGCTATATTGCAAATCTGAATATTAAATCCTCTGATCATTATCCATGTCTATTTGATTAAGCTTTAATGACTCAATCATTGGATTGATTAAACTTTAATTCCTCAATCATTGGGTTGAGTAATGGGTTTTTAAAACTCCGTGCATGGCACTAATGCATGGCTCCATGACAAGTATTACAACCCCTTAAATGGAACTACATTGCTGGAGGCCTTCTCTTAATATATATATATATATATATATATATATATATATATATATATACGGGGTTGATCTTGCGTCAGTTTTATCATAAGTGTCACGTTTTGGTCCCACTTGCACAGTATTTTGAGGAAATCCAACCATATGGATGGAAAGAACATCGAAAAATAAGCTAACATGTCAATTTTCATACAATTTGGGAACTTGTAAGGTCTTCATTTTAAATAGTGAAATTCTGAACCGGTAAGATTTCTATAAATTTTCACCCGTTAAAATGAAGATCCTACAAGTTCCCAAATTATATGAAAATTAACATGCTAGCTTATTTTTCGATGTTCTTTCCATCCATACGGTTGGAAATCCTTAAAATACTGTGCAAGTGGTCAAATGGGAGGTGACCTTACTTACACAGTAATCGAGCCGGCCTTATAATATCATCCCCGTATATATATATATATATATATATATATATATATATATATATATATATATAGTATGTATTGAAGACGGGATTTAACTTAACTAGTCTCATTAAAAAGGAAAACGTGGCTCATTCTTTTTAGCTACAAATACATTCATCGCAATAAAGTTATAAAACTTCAAGGAAGGATAAGTTACACTAATTGAAATAAAAATGGTTGAGAAGGGATGCTTGCTAGGTGGCAACAGCAGAGGGATGAAGACTATAGGTGGCAGCATGAGGGAAAACAAAAACAAAACTATATGCATCTCCTCTTTGATTGTGGGTGCTTTTCCATCCTTAGCTATGAGAGGAGTTTAGCTGGGAGTGGAGGATTGAGTTTTCTACAGCTTTAAACCTGTGAGTGTTCTCATTCATCGCCAGTGAAGGGTGGACCTTGGCCGGGACTTGGTGTTGGATTATCGCCAGCCAATTGTAGTGAGCTTATGCTTGCAATCTCAAATTACTTAATGCGTGGAAGCTACTGGTTGAGAGCATAGTTTCCAATTGCGAGCTAAATTAAAGAAGTGACAACCTATATTTTGGAGCTTAACATCAGCCAATTTTGAGGTTATTCAGCAGCAATTGATGAGGAGCAATTGTCCAAGTTTTGGCAGGTCTGCAGAAGCTGTGGTCTTGAGCAAATCTTGGAGGACAAGGGAAGCAAGTAAAGGAAAACGTGGGAGGATCCGGTCAAACTTGATTATCACAGAACATCAGGTGAGTGGACATCACTAGACATATTTCATGTGTTATCCGGTTTTTTTGCCAGTTTTATTTATATAATTTTACATGAGTTTTATATCGAAGACTGTGCAATGCAGATTATAATTATATTGATAGCAGTTTTATTATTCTGTTTTTGCATTATGAATGAATAGACATGCGAAAACAGAGATATAGAATAGGAACATGATAACAAGAAAGAGTGGAAATATCGACAAACTTGCACCTTACATTGACATACCTGTTTATACTATGTTGGCTCAATGATAGAGTCAGAGAGAGATCTTCGGACTATATATGATACCGAGTTGGCAAGGGACTTTTTAACTCTTATCTTACTCCCAACCTCTATGTTTTCAAAAGTTTCATTTTATTAAAATGAAAACCCCTTCTCATACCCATGGGGTGCTCGGTACTGTATACACTATATTTGTCTACGGTTGTTGAGGGAGCTCTGATCGGAAGGCAGTGGTGTAGAGGGAGCTCCACCTAGCATAAACCTGGTATCATTCATGAATATTGAGGTAGGGGTGCATGTGAGTTCGATATGAGGTTAATGTTATGTTCATGATATGATACTATCACTACAAAGAATTAGGCATTTAGCAATGAATATTTCGCTGCGGTTTTAGAAAACCACTACTAATTGTAACATTAGCTACGGTTATCCCGGTGGTTCTATAATTGGCCACAAAATATGTGCATTTAGCGGCAGTTTTAACGAAACCGCTCCTAAATACATGAAATTAGAGGCGGTTTTGTAGGAGCTATAGCTATATTCATACAATTAGCGGCTGTTTCCTCATATCACCGTGAATTGTGAGAATAGCCAGCCATAATCCGATCTGCCTCCACTCTCTCCCTCTGTTTTTCTCAAGCCCTAACCCTAATCTGATCTGATCCGCCATCCACTCGTGCTTTCCCTCGCTGTCCCCTGACCGCCCATATCTTCTCACGCTTGCTGCCCAAGCAAATCACGCATGATATCTCAAATCCAGAACTCTCGGTTCTTCCACTTCTTCTAGGAAACCCTTGGATCTCGGCAATGGTGGGAGCCCTAGTGGGTTTGCAGGACCACCTCAAGCTGACCTGCGAGTACACGCTCGAGGGCCTCTACGACACCGCTATCTTCTTCTTTGATGGCGCCATCGCCCAGATCAACAAGTATCGTCTTCTCCTTTTTGTTCTTCTCACTCTAGATCTTGTAGTTCGATCGTTTCTCTTTCGTCTCTCACAGGCATCTGAGCACTTTGAACGAGTCATCCGGAGCAAATGGATGAACTGTAAGAAGGCTCCGTAGAGGTCGACATTGTCAAGCAATTAGATGTCGAATTGAGGGCTTTCAAGGAGCTTCCCAACAGCAGAAGTCGTCTTCACCGCCGAACTCTACCAAATCCTTTGTTTTCCAGCCGCTAGATGAGTACCCGACCTCGTTAGGTGCGCCACTAGACGATCCCGATGTTTGGAGGCCGCCGAGCCGGGACACTGGGAGCCGGAGGTCCACTAGAGCCAGGCCAGCGGGGATGAGGAAATCGTCTCAAGACGCAATGTAGGCTCGGGGGGCGTCTAGGGCCGGTATTGGCACTGGCACACCTTCTCACAGAGCCAAGTCAGGTGTAACTAGAGATGGACGGGCGTCTTCATCTTTTAGCTTGGGAGCGAAAAAGGGTAAATCTTATGGCAAGGCAAATTCACAGGTGAATTCCCAGGAATTTCCTCCATTGAGGAATTGTTTGGGGCTTATGTGATCAGTCTGTTTGTTTGTGTGCTCAGAGTAGTGCAGAAGAAGGGAAGTCAAAGAAAAGTCAATACAAAGGCCCTGATGCAGGTTTGGTTGCGATACTGGAGAGGGATATCCTGGAGTCCAGCCTTGGGGTTAGGTGAGATGATGTTGCTGGTCTCAGTGAAGCCAAAAGACTTCTAGAGGAAGCTATTGTTCTTCCTCTCTGGATGCTTGAGTATTTTCAGGTATTTTAAGTTCCTTTATTGAAGTATCTCCAGTATAATCCATAACAGTAAATACCAACAATTAATATTATGGATTCTGCAAGTTAAAATATGTGTCAAATTGCTGATCAGTGGATGAATTATATTGCTTTGCAAAAATTTCTACTATAAGCACATGATGTATGAAGATTTAGAGACTACAGTGTAAGCAATACTACCTAGTGCTTTTCCTTCTGATTTGCGAGAGATATATATACACACACACACACAGACATATGTATATATATTATTATGTTCCTTGTTAACAGGAATTTGTCAGTGACTTAAGGAATAAGTGAAAAATCTTTTATGGGAATGTTATTTATTGATTACTAGAGTGTGACTATTTTGTCAGGGTTGTATTTACATGTGTGCTTCAGGGAATTCAACGGCCTTGGAAAGGTGTTCTTATGTTTCGGTCTCCGAGCACTGGGAAGATACTTTTGGCAAAGCCTATAGCTACGGAATGTGGGACAACATTCTTCAATGTTTTAATTGTCTTGAGTTTTGTTGATTGGTTTGATTTGTTGTGTTGAAATGTCTGTGAATTTCTTAAGACACTTGAAATCCTATCTGGTGTTAAGCAAGCATTGGTTCTTTTGATCCTCACCAGATTCTTCTTGTTCTTTCCCTCTTTGTTAAAAGTTAAACCTATGCTTTGCATTTCATGAGTGGTGGTTTCTTTTTTCTCTATGAAATTATCTAGAAACTATTCTCAGAAATCATATATGCTTTTGTTACTTAGCTGATGATATTTGTTGATTATGGTGGCTCTATTCTCCCAATCATTGTTCATTCCCCATAGAATGGTGTACACTTAGCAGATTTTGTGATGCCATTTTTTCTTAGTTGATTTAGGTGTATATTTAGTTTAAATATGAATACTTCAACGCTTATCCTGACAAATATACATTCTGTCAAAGAACTTAATGCAGGTTTGATATGTTTAGTTAGACTTTCTCACCAATTGATGTTATTGCAAATTTACAATTTTCATATTCTCCTTTTTGTAGGTGCTAATTCTTTACCTTTTTTCTTGTAGATTTGTGCCTTTCTTCTATCATCCTATAATTGCAGTTCTAGGAGATGATAATAATTTTAACAATTTGCTTCTAAGTTAGATACCATTTGCTTAATTTGTCTCATATTTGTTTATGAAATCCTTCGGCCAAGGAATATCAGAGAGTGTCCTTTCATACTGCAGCTGCAAAGGTATATTAATTTAATTTTTTTATATACTTTTGAATTCTTGACTTTTGATTATGAACTTTGATTGTAGTTGGTATATCAATGGATTGTCAAGCCACAAAGCACTATCAAAGCTAATGAGATGTTTCTTCCAGGTCGAATGGCATTCATTTATAACATGGTAAGTTGAGTTACACTAGTTTTAAATTCTTGCCTCACATTTTCTCTTTGTTATTTTGTTCTACTATATTTCAACTTTTTCAAGAAGAATCCTTCTACTCCTTTCATTTTGTTTTAGTAGCCATCAGAGACTATCATACTCTTGACTCATCTTGTGATTAGATAAATATTTGAGTAAGCACTAGAAAACCATAAACTTTGATGTTATCTGTGAACTAATATTTACAAAATGATGATAGGGTGGTTATAAACAAAGACACGTGGCACACGGATATCCAAGCATGTGCAAGTCACGCCCCCTTAAATGCAAGGCTTACTTCCTCTACGTGGTAAGCTCTCCACCTCTGAATTCATTATAATTTCCGAGGTCCTCGAGGAGCTTCGGAAACTTATGAAGGCGAGCCACTTTCAAACCCTCTTCCCTAGCTCCCAATACAAAGATATCTTGAGATCTTCTAGAAGCTCAATCGCCATGTAAAAGCAGCTAGGCGGTTGGAGAACGCCTGGGGTCTAGAAACTTCTAGAACTACGCCGAAATGGATTTACTAAGTTGGCATGGCACCCACGTGCTAGAATTGATGGCTTCTTCTCCAAGCATCACCCCGCCTGTGTCCTATAAATACCCCTCGCCTCCCCAAGAGAGAGGCATCCGATTCCCGATCCGGGCCAAGCTCGCCTCTCCTCAAGCGATTGGAGCTTCATTCCATCTCCTCCTTCTTCTTTTCTTGAATTTTATCTCTTCCAAGCTCATCAATGGAGCTTCATCTTGTAATCATGGAGGAAGATCTAGTGAATTTCATCTCCCATGGAGATGACCGTGTTTTTTTCCCCATTTTTGGGGTTTTCCACGTTATTTGCTGAGTCTCCTTCACTTTCTGAGTTTTTCTCCTTGATCTCTTGATTTCCTCCTTTCCATTTCAATATAAATTCAAAGTGTCGGTCGAAATTGGGGTTTGTTCCAATTTTCGCACCAACATTTTTGGCGCCGTCTGTGGGGACAAGGAGCAAGAAGCCATGCCTACAACCAGAAGATCAAGGCAGAACCAGACTCCAGAACAGAGGATACCAGTTCCAGAGATATCCATGGTGGGAGAAGTGAACACCCCAGCAGCTCCTAATGGAGCCCCCACAGTTGGTGAGAATCCACTAGCTCAATCAAATTTGGTGACCATTCCAGAAGAGCGATTCATCACCGTGGAGAGACGGTTGGCGGCCACTACCACGATCACGGCGTTGAACGCCATGTCTCACAAAGCACCGTACTCACCCCCACCACTACATCAAGATAGTCCGGCCAAAGGCGCCTTCCAGGAACAGAGGAGCCTCGCATCATCTTCGAGAGTTGATCCCCGAAGAAGAATAAATCGGCGGCATCACTCCTCCTGGAGGCATGAGGAGAAGCCGACCTCCTTCGAGATCACCACCTGCCCCTCACTCACAAAGACCCTTGCGGTTCGATTATGGAGCGCGACCTTATTCTCCGAGGTACTCTCCCCGAGGCGCTACACGCCCTCGCCCCTGCTCCGTAAGTCGCTCACCTCGCTGACATATCTCCCCGGCATACATGGGTCGAGACATCATTCCATACACCCCCGTGAGTACGAAAGAGGACGTCGGGGATATCTTTCCGGCTGAGAGCGGCCGTAAAGAACGTACTCACGCTTCCGCCTCCCTTTATCGAGCCATTTGGGAAGCCCCTTCCCGTGAGAAATACATTCCCCAAACATCGGATATTATGATGGTACCTCGTGATCCAAATGAGCACGCGTGGAGAATCCGCCTCGAGACGGTGAATGGCACTTCCGAGGTGGTCTTATGTCGCGGTTTCCAAGACTTTATCCGGAACCGCATATGACCGTTTCGAAGCCTACGAAGGCGGCATTGCCTACTTCGGACAAATCGTTGATCGTTTTCTTGCCGTTTTGCCAATTGCGGGCGCATAAGAAGAACCCAGCTTATGTTCTTTGAGGTGCAAGCAGAGAGAGGAGAATCTCGTGAACTACCTTGATAGATTCAATGAAGAAACTCATGGGATATGCGATTTGGATTCTATCATGGTCGTTGGAGCAAGATTAGATGGTCGCGGAATGCCCATTCCTTGATTCATCGACTCGAGATGTTCCGAGGGACTGTCGAAGTGATGGCGAGCTTCGTACATTGCCTTACCTCGACGAGTTCAAGGCGGGAAGGAAAGAATGTGCCATTCGTGAAAGCGAGGAATTCCGCAGAGAGGAGAGTCGAAGAAGTGAACCGCACCGGGAGAGATATGGAGCAAACCCTGCACCCTCCTCCTCGTGCGATGATAGAGGCGCTTCGGGACCAAAACAAACCCGTGATTCGTTCCGTGTATGACAATTATACCCCTTGAATACTTCAAGAGAACATATCATGATGCAGATCCAAGATAAGAAGATACTCAAGCCTACGGAGTCTGGCCAAGGAGACCTCCCTAAGAAAAAGAAGCGGCAAGTTCTCGTGATTTACCACAAAGTCCGAGGTCATACCACGTAAAATTGCATCCACCTCAAAGATGCAATAGAGGGATCTCGTTAGAGAAGTGTTCGGCGAATTCCTCAAACAAGAAACCAAGAAGAAGGAGGAACAAAGACACCCAAATGTAACCTCCTCGGAAGAAGATAGACCTCATGCCATAGCCGTGGGCGGGATGTGGAGGAGAAACTTCATCCTCCGTAAGGAAGGAGTTATGCCCGCATGGTGGGTACGATGCAGGAGCTTGCACCACAGAAGAAGAGCCGAACTACTCTCTCAATTGAATTTTCTGAAGAAGATTTGAAGGGAATTTGTCAACCACAAGATGACGCCCTTGTCGTGGTCCTTGATATCCGGGATCTACAGGATGCAGTGGTGCTAGTTGACACCGGGAGCTCGGCTGACATAATTTTCTGGGATGTGTTTGACAGAATGAAAATCGGAGCTGAGAATCTTAAACCATGCAAGACTCCTTTAGCTGGATTTACTGGAGATCCTATTTACCCAGAAGGTATCATAACTCTTCCTGTTACTCTTGGTACTCCTCCACGAACTGTTACGGCTCCAATCAACTTTCTCGTGGTACGCCATCCCTCAAGTTACAACGCAATTATGGGAAGACCTTCTCTCAACAAACTCGGAGCTGTGCCCTCGACATACCATTTGAAACTAAAATTTCGTGACCGATCACTACTGTGAGAAGTGAAGGGGATCAACCTCTTCCGTGCAGTGTTACCTTGCCACAATTGAAGAGACAACTTCGGCATACAAGTAAGACTTCCGAGTCTCTAGCCATAGAAGATTTCCAAATAGAAGATGAAAAGAGAAGCCGCAGCCTACCCCAAATGAGCAACTCGACTTACCTCTCGATGAGGCCTTACCGGAGCGAACTGTGCAACTTGGAGTTGGGCTCAGTGCTGATCAACAGAAATAACTCCTCGAATTGATCAAGACCAACTCGGATGTTTTTGCATGGACAGCCGAGGACATGCCGGGAGTGAGGGAGGTGATGGAACACCATTTAAATGTCGATCCAAATTGCCGAGCCGATACGTAAGAGAAGAAATTATGTGTGACCGGAAGTCAAGAGGAGGTCGGCAAGAAGTTGCTTAAAGTGAGTTCATTCGGGAGGTCCAATACCCGAGTGGCTCTCCAATGTTGTCCTTGTAAAGAAAGCCAACGGAAAATGGCGTATGTGTGTTGATTTCCGCAGATCTCAATAAAGTTTGCCCCAAGGATTGCTACCCCTACACTATGATAGACAACTGGTAGATTCCACATCGATATGAGATGCCAGCTTTCTCGACGATATTACGGTTATAACCAAGTTAAAATGGCTAGAAAAGATGAAGAAAAGCATGTACCTTCATTACTTCCCGAGGGACTTATTGCTATAAGGTGATGCCGCTTTGGCTTGAAAAATGCGGAGCAACCTTCCAAAGACTAGTGAATAAGGTCTTTAGGAAACAAATAGGGAGGAATGTCGAGGCATACCGCCGATGACATCCTCGTGAAGAGCACCTCTCTGTTGAACATCATCCCTACCGACCTCCAAGAAACATTTGAAACACCGAGAGCTCATGGAATGAAGTTCAACCCAACCAAATGTGCATTTGGTGTCCGCCAGAAAGTTCTTGGGTTTTATGCTCACGAGAGAGAGGATTGAGGCCAACCCGGAACAAATCCGAGCTATTTTGGAGATGAGGTCCCCGGGACCATTAAGGAAATACAAAGTCCGAATGGGAAGCTAGCAAAGATTGGAAGATTCATTTCGAGGTCAGGGAGAAGAATCTTCCATTTTTCCAGCACTTGGAAAGCACCAAAGGTAGAATGGACCAAGAAGAGTGTGAAAAAGCCCTCACACAAATTGAAGGAATATTTGCGAATACCCACCTTACTTTCCAAACCAAAGCGGGGGAGGAACTCAAAGATTTACTTGGCGGTTTCGATATGGTGGTGAGCTTCGGTTCTCACTAAAGAGGAAGATGGAATCTTAAACCGGTCCTATTATACTAGCAAGGTTCTCAATGATACGTAATCCAAGTATCATCCTCTCGAGAAGTTGGCCTATGCACTAGTCACGGCGGCTTCGGAAACTTCGTCCCTTACTTCCGGTCACATAAAGTTAAGGTCGGACCCGGCCATTAAAGCAAATCCTCCATCGCCTGCATGCCTCGGGACGATTGGCGAAGTGGGTTATTGAACTTGGTGAGTATGACATCACTTACGCAGCCTCGCGTACCCATCAAAGGTCGTCATGGTCGACTTCATCGTCGAGCTCACAATCACCGATTACGGGAAGCTATTCTTATGGATCCCTCCGAACCGAAGTTCCTCTTCTATGGCACAATGGGTGTTACATACCGACGGGCTTCGGCGAATGCCGAGAATTCGAGGCCGACATTGTCATAGCCCCTTCGAGGATGGAACACCTCAGCAATCTTAAAGTTTGGGTTCAAGGCGACCAACAACGGCGAGTAATGAGGCCATGATTGCGGGCACGGTTAGCAGAGGCCTTGGAGTCCAAAGATTTGTTGGCAAACACGGACTCCCAACTAATTGTTGGTCACATGGCGAGGAATGGGGGCAAAAGAAGAAAACATGGTGAGATACAAAACCTTGGTGCAAAAACTAGGCTGCTAGCTTCGAGAAACTATCCATCGCAAAAGATTCCGAGAAAATCAAGAGGCCGACCTCCTCTCAAAACTTGCTTCCTCCAAAATTGAAGTAACGCCCCCGCCAATATTGGTACTTGGCCGAGGACGATTGATCACGACCAAGATGAATTATTTGAGGTGACGAATGAACCATGCTGGATTGATCCAATCTTAAATTACCTCCAAGATGGGTCTCTACCTTCAGATCCGAAGCTAGCACGCCAGATCAAGGTTAGGGCCAACCGCTTCACTATTCTGGATGGACGCCTTTATAAAAGATCATTTACTCTCCCGTTGTTGAGATGTTTGCGTCCGAGTGAAGCAAATTATATCCTTCAAGAGATCCATGAAGGTATTGCAGGAGATCACACAGGGGGAAAAGCACTTTGTCATAAAATTCTAAGACAAGGTTATTACTGGCCCACTTTGCTGAAGGATGCAAAGGCATTTGTCCAGAAATGCGATGCGTGTCAGCGCTATTCAAATATCCAGCGACGTCGCCCAAATTTCAACTCACCCCCATAGGTGAGTACCGGGCCATTCAGCGCTTTGGGGAGTAGATCTCCTTGGCCCTTTTAAAGCGGCTTTCTGAGATGAAGTTCTTGATTGTTGCCATTGATTATTTCACCAAATGGGTAGAAGCAGAGCCTCTCTCCTCCATCACTGAAAAGGTGTGCCGGAAATTTCTGTGGAAGTCAGTGATTTGTCGATTTGGGCTTCCGGTAGCATTCGTCACAGACAATGGGAGACAGTTTGCGAATGCTGCATTCGGAAATTTCTGCGAGGAGCTCGGAATTGAGCACAGGCTTACTTCGGTTACTCACCCTCAAGCAAATGGGCAGGTGGAAGTAACGAATAGGACCTTGCTTCACACCCTCAAGACTAGAGTGCTCCGGAATCAATCTAATTGGGTGGATGAGGTGCAGGGGCACTCCTGGGCCTCTGAGAACTACTTCTTGGGACTCCTCTTTGGAGACTCCATTTGCTCTTGCATTTGGAGTAGATGCGATCCTCCTACTAGAGATTGAGGTCCCAACTCCACGAATCGGGCCTTTGATCCCACAAGCAACGAAGAAGTACTTCGAAATGAACTTCGATTCTTTGGAAGAAAGAAGGGAAGAAGCTGCCCTCCGAGCTGCTGCATACCGCCAGAAGGTCAAACGTCACTACGACGTCAAGGCGAAAGAGGTAACATTCCAAGTAGGAGACTTGGTCTTGAGGGAGAACGTTTTTGAAGGCAACAAAAGTAGAACAGGGAAGCTTAATCTTAATTGGGAAGGCCCTTATGTTGTAACTAAGGTTGTAAGGCCTGGCACCTATTGGCTCTCCAAGATGGACGGAAAAGGACTCAAACGCCCTTACAATTCCGAACATCTTAGGTGGTATTATCAATAAAGTTTCCTGTTCTACCATGTGACTAAGCATAACACAAAGAACTTCTTGCTAACTCACACAGCAGCGGGTCTAGGCTCGAGCTGTGACACAATAGCAACTAGCCAGTGAGAACAGTTCCGTTAACGAGCCAACTGATCAAAGATCCCCTCGGCAATTAGTCCAACAAATCCGAACTCCTCCTGGTGAACCTCGGAAACCAAAGTCAAAGAATTCTTGTGTGATTCTCCAAATAAGATGATAGCGGGTCTAGGCTCGAATCATCTTAAGTGAGGACGCACGCCAAGAAAATCAAATGACAAACTCATTTCTCCAAACAAGGTGGTAGCGGGTCTAGGCTCGAATCACCTTGAGAGAGAACACATAACAAAAAACTTGATCGTTGGCAACTAAGGGACGGAAGAACAAGCGCGGAATACAAGCATGACAAAGAATTCAAAATGCTTTCGCTCCATAGGTAAAAGTGAATTTCCTTTATCAAAATAATACTAACATTTGTAACAGGAAAGGACAAACAAAGTTACACGCTTTCAACAAGGGGCAAGTATAAAGCGAACGAAACACATCAAAAATTGAGTTACTCGCTCCCTTTCAGAAAAGTTGTAGTGACACCATCATTGTTTCCGAGCTCCTCCTCCATGTTGGCATCCCGCGCCCCACCAGCAAGAGCTTCAAGTGCCTCAATATATGTAAGATTGGCGAAATCTGCATTCGGAAATTTCAGAACAAACTCTTTCAAAACAGGAAAACTTTCTTCCCTCCCTTCTTCGCCTCCTCAAGAGCAGATTCTACCACTGACGAGCTTGAGCAAACCATTTCCGGCTCCTCCACTTTTTGTTTGCTCTCGGACAAAGACTTCCTACAAGCTTCAACCTCCTTGGAAATACTCTCGTGATTATTCCTTAAAGCATCCCTTTCCTCAAGTAATAGTGACCAAGGTGGAGTTCTTGTCTTTTAATTGCTTGAGAAGCTTCGCCATTCTCCTTCTCCAAAACTCATGACGCCTCGCAAGGAAGTGATTTCCAAAGATACTGACTTTAACTTCCTCCTTGGCCTCACGAAAGTTTTTTCTCTGCAAAGGAACGCTCCGACTCGGCAGACTTCGAATTCTTGAGGAGCTCGGAATTGTTTGCATTCAAAGCAGCAATCTCTTTCTCCAAGGATGAAATCTTCTCCTTGGCCTTAAGCTCTTTCTCCAAATGTCTCTGGGCCTTCTCATTGGATTGTTTCAATATTGCATCTAACTTGCTCTTCCCAACCAGAGCCAGGTTCTTCTCTTCGGAAGCCTTCTTCAACGCCGTGTTCAAACGGCCAGACCTCCGCTTCCAAGTCTTTGTTCCTTGGATATATTGATTAACAAGGACATCCGGCTCTCCTCTTCTTCTTCCAAAATACTTGCGGCGCGATGGCTAAGAAACAAGTTCTGCAAACGAAGATATAATAAGTTCGAAATTGGCCTGATTCAGGAATGGGTTCAAGATAAAGAAACACTTACTGAAAGCCCTTGGAGGCGAAGGAGCTCGGCAAGATCAAGCCGTGATAAACGTCCAAGTCTAGATTCGATTTCTTCTGGCAAAGCCGACTTAATTACAGAAGCAGCAACTTTAGGATCGTCGACCAGGATCCCTTCCTTTGGGTCCACGTGAGATGATCCCTTAGGACCCTCAGAAAAACTTGGGCCACGAGCTCGGAAACTTGAGGAAGGGCGGGTTGGTCGAGTAACTCGAATCCGGACTGGATCAAAGCTGATAGTAGGGTCAGTATTCACCCTTTCAGAGGTCCCAATGATCTCAACCTCGTCCTCCGCAAAATCTCTGAGGATCTCTGGAAGATCTGGAATGTGCCCAAAAATATCTTCTTCAGTGGGAACAGAAGGGAAAGGATCGCCCGAATTCCTCTGTCCATGTGAATCTCCTCCCTCACTACCGCGATGAAATTCCGTATTAACGTCGCTCGCGGAAGTGTCATTTTCAGTAGGAACACGCTACGGATAAGGGAGAAATGGCCAACGCCTCTCTCGGTGTTAGGAGGATGAGATGGCTCAGTGCCTCTTCTTTCCTTTGGAGACCACTGCTTTCTTCCTCGCTAGCCATCTTAAATTTGGTTCATCTTCGACAACCTCTTCAGAATCCCGGGCTCTCTTTCTTGAAACAGTTTCAGAATGTGTAGGCGGTTCAACCTCAACTTCTTGTGAAGGATGGAGTTCGTCGTTTCCTTGTGGTCTAGATGATTCTTCAACAGCTGCAGGTTCATTAGTACTCCTAGTTCCAGGCTCCTCTGCAGCCACTTTCTTTGAATTCGGCCTTTTTACGCTTCTCGGGCGTCTTTGTATTGAGCTTTTCGGCACGAGCTCGGGCTTTATCCAACAATGACTTGGCGCACTTGGAAGCTTCCATACCTTCACCTGGAAAGAAGGGAGGTTTGGTTAACGACAGAAAGAAGCAATTCGAGAAAGAATAACGAAAGTATAACAGTTCCTACCCTTCACTACAAAAAGTCCACTCTTCCGTAAGATTTTGTTGGTCAGGAAGAGGTCAGGAGGGATCTGGGAGCACTCACGCAACCTTTTCAGATGACGTGTCTCTTTTTTGGAGAGCTTCTCTCTACTTAACACTTGAGTCCGAGGTGCTCCCCAATCAGTCCGAACTCCGAAACCCCCTTCTAAAGAAACAAAGAAAAACCTCTCCTTCCATCTCTTAATGGAGGTCGGAACAGGACCCAAGAAACGTCTGTCAGGCCTCGCACCAAAGAAGTACCAATCTGTATTGGACTCCCTATTGAGGCAAAATAGTGCCTCAAACAGAGATAATATGGGAGTAACTCGGCGATCAAGGCACACAGTTACAAACCCACAAAGACATCTCCAAGAATTTGGGGTTAATTGAGATGGACAGATATTGAAAGATTGAAAAATTTCGAGGAAAAGAGGAGGAAAGTGAGTCAAGTCCCCTAGTAATGCATCTACATAAATAACAAGTTCTCCATCCCTACCGTAACCCGCTTCTATCGGAAGGATCGTGCAACGACTACGGGTTGGAAGTTCTTATATCTAATCTTATAATATTTGGTTCTGACATCAACTTCATCCCGATGAAGAATGCTAGAATGCAATTGGAACAAGGAAACTGCCTCTTGCTACGTTTTGCACCTACGTTGCTAGTCAAAGGAACAGTATGAGAAGAAGAGGTCATACCTTGGGGAGTTTCAGAAAAAAGAACAAGAGAATTGCAGGTGAAAGTGAGTTGCAGTTTCCGCCGTCAGGGTTTGGAAAAGGAGAAGAAGAAGATAAGCAGTTGCGTCGCAAAGTTCAACGCAATATTTGATAAAACTTAAAGGGCGCGTGAAATATCCAACGGTTCAGAAAGACTCATTTGAAAGCGAAATGATATCCAAGGGACACCTGTCCACTTCATCTAACAGACAGGGATCGCTACTTACGGAGCCACCGTAGATGGATGCCACGTATACCATGAAGAACGAGCCCATCATTGCACATTGTCGCACGCCATACCGTCACTAGAGAAAAAGTTATAGAAAACCGTGCGGCCGGCTAGCAATAAATGCAGTCACTGTTCATCGAAAGTAACGCTTGCTACTCTTTCGTCTAGAGCACCTCGGAAAACATCAACAGAAAAGAATAGATCCTCCAGCAAATTCAGTATGCTTAGCTAACTTCGCCGAAAGATTCGCAAAGGCATTCGCTCATCTTCCGAGCTCATCGCAAGCATACTTGAGGGGGGACTGATGATAGGGTGGTTATAAACAAAGACACGTGGCACACGGATATCCAAGCATGTGCAAGTCACGTGACAGTCCTTACAGTGCAAGGCTTACTTCCTCTCTGTGGCCGAGCTCCTCCACCTCGGAATTCATTATAATTTCCGAGGTCCTCATGGAGGAGCTCGGAAACTTACATGAAGGCGAGCCACTTTCAAACCCTCTTCCAGCAGTTCCCAATACAGCATATCTTGAGATCTTCTAGAAGCTCAATCAGTTACAGAAACAGTTAGACAGTTGGAGAACGCCTGGGGTCTAGAAACTTCTAGAACCATGCCGAAATTGGATTTACTAAGTTGGCATGGCACCGTGCTAGAATTGATGGCTTCTTCTCCAAGCATCACCCCAGCCTGTGTCCTATAAATACCCCTCGCCCCCGATGAGAGGCATCGATTCACGATCCGTGAAGCCCTGTCTCTCTGGCGATTGGAGCTTCATTCCATCTCCTCCTTCTTTTCTTGAATTTTATCTCTTCCAAGCTCATCAATGGAGCTTCATCTTGTAATCATGGAGGAAGATCTAGTGAATTTCATCTCCCATGGAGATGACCGTGGTTTTTTCCCCATTTTTGGGGTTTTCCACGTTATTTGCTGAGTCTCCTTCACTTTCTGAGTTTTTTTCCTTGATCTCTTGATTTCCTCCTTTCCATTTCAATATAAATTCAAAGTGTCGGTCGAAATTGGGGTTTGATCCAATTTTCGCACCAACATATTACATGCATGCTTTTAGCTATAATAATGCTTTTTATCATAATAATAAAAACATTAGCTTGAGAGTTTTATTTTCTGTACATTGATATACTTATTTGATTGAAAAGTATAACTGAATTTTGCTTTTTTATGTTTGGCACCATAAAAATCATAAAAAGTCTTATTGACATAATTATTCTTTCGCAGGATGCTGGATTTTCTCATGACATCCCTACTATACTGAACCGAAGTAAAGCTGATTGTCCTGTTCAAGAGGTTCATATCCTATTTTGGGAGAAACTGTCCTTAGGTTATGCCATTATGGTTAAATCATGCTCAGTTCAGATGCATCTCTATTTTTTTTCATTTGTTCTTGCTTATAAAGTCGTAAACAAATGTATAAATTGACATTTAGTGATTATTTATGAATTATCAATAAAGTTCTTATTATTTTTAAATTGTAATTGGTTGTATTTTAATAGCTTTGCTGTATAATAAAGCAAGATTTTTATTATTATAAAAAATTAATAGTTGATTAAAATTTTGAAATAATTGTTGAAAAATCTCTACAACTCACGGGGGTTTGAACCGCCACAAAATGGGTAAATAGAATATATTAATATTTTTTTATTACATTAATAAATAATTTATAAAAAAAATCACATTTGTTGGTGCTGCATTTAGCAGCAGTTTCAAAACCGCCGCTAAATGCAGCCCCTCACACACAAGTGATTTTACGGTGGTTTCAAAACCGTCGTTAGTTGTAATATGCATTTGGCGGCGGTTGTTCTGGCGGTTCACCAAAACCGCTGCCAAATGCAGTGGCGACACCAGTATTCGCCGCAATTTCTTAACCGCCGCTCAAAGCATTTAGCGGCGGTTTGAACTGCCACTAAATGTCTTTAAAACCGCGCTAATCACATGTTTTCTTGTAGTGTATGCTATATCCACCTTATAGTTGTTAAGGGAGCTCCGACCAGGAGGGTTAGGGTGTTGAGGGAGCTCCACCCAAGATAAATAGGGTATCATTCATTGTATTCATGATATTCTAGGATGTTGAGGGAGCTCTGCCCATGATACATTTGATATCATTCATTACACTTCCGTTATGACACTGTAAATGTCTGTTATTAGATTTATCCGGATTTATTTTTTTTCTTTTTAAAATGATTATTTACATGTTAAACAAATTGAATATAATGCATTGAGTACTTCTTCGAGTTATTATACTTATACAGATTATTTTGAAAGCAGTTGATCTATTGTTTACCATACAGTGATGTTAATACTCACTGAGCCTGAGTAGCTCATCTCCCTTTTCCCATTATGTGTTTCCTTGTAGGTGTTAGACAGGAGAGTGAGCGTTAAGTATCGTAGATATCTTTGACAGATCAGCTATTGAGAGTTTACCCTATCTTGTTCGGTCAATGAGATATCAGGAACCTTGTGTATAAATATTAAATTTATAATTCCAGATTTGTTCTTCTATATAATACTAAATAGTTTGCTATTTTGTTACTAGAATAATTGTCATATCAGGTTATTAGGTTACACAGCTTTCGGGTTGGGTGCACTCCCGGCTTGGCTAGGGCCACATCTGCCTTGGTAGGAAGGCGGGTGTGATACTCAGCCTGGCTGGTGCCATATTAGCCTTGTTTCATAGGCAGGTGTGACAAAGCTTTCTCAAGTTCAAGATTACTAAGTTCAATTTTTTCAATAATCAAGGGCCAAGGCAAGCTTCTTCAAGATTTGAAGGCCTTAACTCTTCTAATTTTTTCGGCTTTCGACCTTCAACCTTGAAGGCTTTGATCAAGTTTTCCGGCTTTTAACCTTCAACCTTCAACCTTGAAGGCTTCATCTGATCTACACTACGTACAAGAAATTAGGGCATTAGAGGCGATTTTTAGTACATTTAGCGGCGGTTTTAACCGACGCTAAATGCTTCCAGCGGCGGTCAGAAAACCACTGCAAATACTGGTATCACCACAGCAATTTGCGGCAGTTTTCATGAACTTCTGATATAATAGTAGCGGTTCAAAACCACAGTAAAATCCATGTTTGAAACACCAAATACTTAATGCATTTAGTAGCGATTTTGTATAACCACCGCTAATAATTTGAGGTTGTTTGCAAACCGCCTCTTTGCGGTTTGCAAACAACCTCCAACTATTAGCGGCGGTTTTGTATAACAACCACTAATTGTCATTTTTTATTAATTTTTTTATTAATTTTTTTACAATCTTTCAGCAACCCTGTATGCTATTGAAAGACATTCAATTACAATTGAAAACTAATCTAAACTTTATTGATAATTAAAAAATATCAAACTTACACATTTGTTCACAACTTCATAAACAAATGAAATATGTTCACAACTTCATAGACAAAGTGATCAAATAATCAACAATTTCTAGACCTTATGGATGTGATTCCGTCATGTGGTACGCGCCACAAGTGCAGCTTCTTCTCAGAAATTCAACAAATATGTGCTCCTCTTTGTTGTAATAAACAAAAACAGATAGCATATATAACAACCTAATTTTTCGAAAAACTGGAAAATATATGTAATAAAGGAAAAATAGAAAAATAAAATTTTGAGGACTTAAAGAATTAATTAGTTGGAAATAGGAGTAAAAAGATAATTATGAGGATTAAAAATATTAAAAAGAAATAAAAGAAGAAAATAAAGTTATAGGGAACTTGGACTTGCATGTAAGTGTTTTTGGATAATAAGGACTATAATATAATTTCCTAGGGACTTGCTGTAAATGTTTGTTAACAATACGGATTAGTGGAGGTTTTGAATAATTATTTGTAAAATCAGGTACTAAAATACAAATAGCCAAACATTTGCAAGCTTAAGTGAGAATAAAGGAATTCACAACTTTATTAATTTTAAGAGTAACCAAGGGGTTATTTGATAAAGTGTGGGGAGGAGTATTATTACAAATATTTGCATTGTAAATATTTAAAACAAAACAGATGAATAAAGATTTAAAATAATTAAAATAATTAAAAATCAAATCAAAGTTAGATATAACTAACTAATTTAAAGGTTAATATATTAATTCATTTAAATATCTAAGGGTTGCATGGTAAGACAATATTTAGAACAGGGACTTAAGGTTGATTTTCCACAATTGTATCACCTTCCACTAAGAAGATTTTGAATTTCATTCTTGAAACTTCCTTGCCCTCCACATTAAGGTTATTTCTCAGCTTCTTTATCACAAATAGCTGTCACACTTTAATAAAATTAGTTACATAATAAAGATCATAATGTAATTACCCTAAACTTTATGGATTATAATGAAATGTTTGCAAATTTAAATTCTCCACCCAGCCTCTCTTTCTACATGGTTGATTCCTGAGGCTTTCATTGTAGGAAGATAAGGGAATAGATTTTTGGAGGATTGTATTTCTCTCTCACACACAAAATGTAGAGTGGAAGAAGATGATAAATTTGAAAACCCTTCTCTCTCTCTCTCTCTCTCTCTCTCTCTCACTCTCATTGTATCACTCTTACTACTTTGTTACAAAAAAACACATTTGAATATATGCATCTTGAAACGGCTTTACTTTTACTTGCTTGGTAAGGACCAACACTTTACTAGCCCTCTAACTTTTCCATATTCCAAAAAGCCATAATCATATATTTTTCATATTCCAAGAACTAAGTTTATTTTCCAACATACCCCCTTAAACTTAGTTTACTTCCATCAATCATTCCAAGTAACATCTTGAACTTGTTGAAGAGATCAACTTTGAGTGGCTTGGTGAAGATATCCGCAACTTGGTCATTTGACTTTACATAAGTTAATTCAATCTCCTTCTTCTTCATATGATCCCGAATAAAGTGGACCGAGTATCAATATGCTTACTCCTTTCATGATGTACCGGATTCTTTGCTGAAGCAATTGCCGATATATTGTCAACACAAATCTTGATAACTTCATCATGATGGAATGAATCTCCTTGAGTAACTCTCTAAGCCAAATAGCATGGCAAACGCATGAAGATGCCGCTACATACTCCGCCTCACAAGTAGACAATGTAACAATTGGTTGTTTCTTTGAAAACCATGTAAAAGCTGAATTTCCCATAAGGAAAACAAATCCGGTGGTGTTTTTTCTATTATCCAAATCTCCACCCCAATCACTATCCGAATAACCAACAAGATGAGAATTTTGAGAAAATGAGTAGAATAAACAATGACTAATGTACCTTGAATATAGCGAAAAATCCTCTTTGCGGCATGCAAATGAGATGTCTTTGGTTCTTCCATGTATTGGCTCACCAATCCAACACTATAGAGAATGTCGGGTCTTGTACATGTCAAGTAGCACAAGCTTCCCACCATGCTCTTGAATAGAGTAGCATCAACAACTTGCCCTTCACCATTCTTAGAGAGCTTCATACCACATTCAACCAGTGTACTAACCGGCTTGCAATTATTCATATTGAATCTCTTGAGAATCCCCTTTGCATAGGCTTCTTTTGAAATGAAAATGCCTTCATTGCTTTGCTTCACTTCAATACCAAGAAAATAAGACATGAGCTCAATATCCGTTATCTCAAACTCTTGAGTCATTGCTTGTTTGAACTCCTTGATCATGTGAGAGTTGTTGTCGGTGAAGATCAAATCATCTCTATACAAACAAATTAGCAATACATCTCCATTGCTATTTACCTTCATATAAAGAGAATGCTCATGCGGGCATTGAACGTAGCCATTTTCTTTAAAGAAATCATCAATTTTACTATTCCAAGCCCGGGGTGCTAGCTTCAAGCAATAAAGTGCCTTCTTTAACATCAATACTTTCTCCCCATGCTTCTTGTTTGCATAAACCATGGGTTGTTAAACATAGACTTCTTCATCAAGATACCCAATAAAAAAACACTGATTTCAAATCCATTTGAAATATTTGCCAACAATTTTGTGTTGCAAAAGAGATAAGCAATCTAATAGTCTCTATTCGAGCAACATGAGCAAATACCTCATCATAATCTATGTTGGCACGTTGCTTGTAGACGTTTGCCACCAATCTTGCTTTGTATTTATTCACCTCGCCTTTTGCATTCTTCTTAATGTTGTAGACCCATTTAACTCCAATAGCTTCATGTCCTTTTTGTAGAGTGACAAGTTCCCAAGTCTTGTTCTTTTCTATTGCCTCAATCTCTTCATCCATAGCGGCTTTCTGTCTCTTTTCTTTATAAGCATATATAACCTCTATTGGTTCACAATCGGCAAGAAGACAAAATAGTGTTAAATCATTGGTTACCTCATAAAGCTCTTGGAGGATTTTTGTTTTCTTTGTTCTTGTGCTATTTTCCAAAGATGATTAGGCCGATGAACCCACATGAGAAGGTGGTGATGGAGGTGGTAAGAAATCATGAATCATCTTCTCTTGGTCTTCTTGAACATCTTCAACTTGTATGCCCCAATTCCATGAATCTTTTTCTTTGAAATCCACATCGCTACTAACATGGATCTTCTTTGTAAATGGATCAAACAATTTATAGGCTTTTGCTCCTGAGTCATTGTCACGCCCAAAATCCAGCTTGGGCTCGAGCACGAGACAATGCTGCATACTTACAAGGTTTCCCCCATAGGTATGCAAAGCACATTGTAACGCCCCAAATTTTCAAAGTAAATAAATCAGAAACTTTTCGATAATTAATGAGATTAATTAACATGAAAAATACATTAATTATTTTAAAGCCCAATTAAAGGAATAATCGAGGAATAATAAATTAAAATCCAGCCTCGCAACTAATGGGCCTGGGGAAGGCCTCGTTGGGCCAGGCCGCTTACACTTGGAATAGTTGGAGGTGGACGGTATAGATAACCTCGATCAATTAATTGGGAGAGTTCGTAAGTGTTAATTAACCAAGATTAATTAAGTAGGGGAACCAGACAAATGTTAGAGTTCCGATAAAGTAGATCGGGAGAATCAAAAGCCGGTATTCGTGGATCTGGTCTGATGAGAGACAGACCCTCTGAGGCTAGTACGCCCGTGATGAATGAAATCGATAACTCGGGATTTTCGGATCTGGGTCGGTATGTTATTAAAAGGATAATATGAAATTAAATGGGTGATGGGACATAAAGTGGGGGAAATAATTTAGATATAAGGTTTAAATAATTAAAGGGGAAAATCATGTTAATGATAAGTTAAATTATTGGAGTCTTAATAATTAAGTTCGTCATTTATCTAAATGATAGAATGAAATATAATATTATAAGTTTTATATATATATATATATATATATATATATATATATATATATATATATATATATATATAGGCAGATTGACTTACAGGAGAAGATTGAAACCAATTCAATTTCATCGACTCTCTCTCTCCCTCTCTCACTCGCGATCCACCTCATTTGCGTCCCGCCTCCTCCTTGGCCTCGCGCTCGCCACCAACCGCAGGCGTGCCGCCCCCTTGTCCGCGTGAGTAGGCCGTCCGCCTCGTTGTGACGCCGCGCCGCCCTGCTGCAACTATCGCCCTCCTCCTTTGTGGAACCGCAGGCCAGACCTGCAGCTCCGTCCGGCCAGACCTGCAGCTCCGTCCGGCCAGACCTGCAGCTCCGTCCGGCCGCGACCACCACGGCACCAGCCAGCTGCCCCCTCGCCACCTCTCTGCTGTCCTGCTACCCTCTACCCAGTAATCCGTGACCCCTTGTAGCTCCGGCCTCACGACCATGAGGTCATCTTCCAGCTGCGATCTACTCCGACGAGCTTGGATTATCGTCGAACGACCAAGTGAGAACCCTAACAATGAATGGATAGAGGGATTATTAAGATTAATGCTTGATTGGGGAAAGCCCCTAAGTTTGGATGTAAGAATTGTAGGGCTCTGATTAGAGAAGGATTAAGAGGGGGATTAAAGAGATTAGAGGCTTAAATGATGACATAGAAGCATGATCTAGTTTGTATTTTAATTAATGTGATTGTTTGTATAATTTTCGGGGCCCTCTAAATAGAGGAGGTGCTGCCCGATTTTTTTGGAAATCCCTAAGCATAAATACTCTATTAGCGATCATATTAGCATGCTCATGTATAATTAGTTTCCATGATTGTCATACTTAAGGGACACATGCTTTAGATTGATTAATGTCGACTAATTAAGCATGCTTAAGGGTAATCTAAGAATTTAAAGACATGTTATACTTGTTAAGTATGAAAATATGGTATTATGAATTTTATGTCCCTTATATGCACATTTGAGTTAAATAAGAGTCTAAGTTAAGAATACAGAATCATATTCTTAAATCTTCGTATTCTTAAGCTATAGGACGAAGTTATGGAAAATACGAACTCTGTATTTAATTAGTACTTTCATTGATTCTAGGAAAGGGAAAAGGTCCAACAGAAGCCGTCGAAGGACCGAGCGATTCCTAGGAATTCGCAAGGACTTAAGGTGAGGGGACTTCACCGTAGATCTAGAGTTATTTCATGTGTTTATCGGGATTTCGGCTTTATCGTATTCCTATGAGTTTTATTTCGGTTTGTGGGTGCCGATTGATTTATGGTTATACTTGTATAGTATTTTCATGCTTGTATAATTGATTAACTTTAAAGAGCATGAAAAATGATTAAGGAAACCCTAAGGGGTAGTTAAAGATTAATTCATGTATCATAAGCTGCACCTTAGTTAATTATGTATGGGGGACGCAGCGGGAGGGCTCAGGATAGAGCCCAAATATTTGAGTAGATGAGACCGGGCTAAGGAGGGGATTTGTTTTCAATCGTTTTTCTTAAAACTAAAAATGTTTGTGAAAGTCGTTCCTTTATAAAAAACCCCTTCCGATCTCTTGAGAGAGCCCGTATCGGATACGAGATGCTCACTTGACGTACACATGTAGATGTATGCCTCTGGTCGTCAGGCGCCGGGTTCATGTAGATGTATGCCTCTGTTCCCGGCATCAGGATCATGTAGATGTATGCCTCTGTTCCTGGTGATTGCTGGAGTCCTTACGGAGACATGTTTACTAGGGGTGCACGCTTGTATTATATGAGGCCATTGCATATAAATACTTACTATATGCTTGATATGACATGAGACTGTTTATATGTTTATCATCGGATTTCTGATCATATTAGCATGCTTATCAAGATTAAAGATAACTATGTTGACCTTCATGAATTAGACTTGCATTACTTATGTTCCAGTATTTCATCACAGATGACAGGTATATGTAATACCTGGCGGAGTAGTCTTTACTCACTGAGCTTGTATAGCTCAGCCCATTTCTATACTATTTTTCTGTTACAGGATCTAGACTTGGATCGGGATAGTAGCTCATGTCTCGATCGGGATAGTAGCTCATGTCTCGAGCAGGGATTGAGGTCTAGCTGGCTCTGGCGTACCTGTTTCTATGTCTAATTTCATTGGGTTGTATTAAACATTAGTTATGTTCTTTTTCGCTGTATTTGGGGCCTTAGTTGCCCATAACTCTGTGTGATGTACTCTACTATGACTTTTATTTGTACATGACTTCCGGTGTGTAACCGGATATTCTATGTCATATGAACCTTATTTGGAGTACATGCTTCTTGATTTTAGGCTTATTTTTCACAGCTTATGAGCTGGGTGCACTCTCGGCCCAGCTGGTGTAACATCTGTCTCATTAGCGAGATGGGTGTTACACACATAAACAATCTATAAACAAGTTTTAATCATAATTCATATAATACAAAAATCCTCAAATAATAATAATAACAAGTCTTATTTATTTCTCAATATACCATAGATTTTTTCTTAAATCTAGACAATAACAAAGTTCCTCCAACAACTCAATAATAAAAGCTAAAATATTGTTCTTATAATCCAAATCAGATAACTAAATCACTAACACCAGGAGACTCAATACGCTACCCAGATTGTTCCTGAACAATTAAACATCTTGATCTGAACCTGAAAAATAGAAGAGGGGGTGAGCTAACTAGCCCAGTAAGAACCAACAACCCACTAGCTGGATCAAACAAGTTTCAAATCATCTAATACAGTAAAATTCATATCATGCTCATAATAAGTAAATCAATTTCAAACATGCTCAAAATCATTCAGATATGCTCATAATAAAACATACCTTTTATCAATATCGTTTAGGAACACATGCTGAAAATTCATTCGATAATTATGAGTTTCAAATATGGACACCACTTCCTAAAATCCCAATCAGACTACAACCATTCTATAATATTCTTTGTGGCTAGGATTCCAATATGTCAACGTAAAACGCCCGTTGACTAGGTGTCGATTCCAATAATTAACCCTATTGGTAGGGTGTCAATTCACCAACATATGCCCCCATTGGCAGTGCATCGATTCTAATGTTATCCCTATTGGCAAGGCATCAAATTATAGTCTGATTGAAATCTTAGTGAAAACATAAAAAAAAAAATAATGAAACAAAATCCTGGTGTCCAATCAATAGCATGCAAAATCATGCATCCAAAGTCAAATATTTTCAAAATATATCAGTCAAGCAGCATGTGTCCAATCAAAAGTTTGTCATGTATACGAGTTCGATCCAAGTTTTCATATAACATATATGGTCATTGTACATAACAATCATGGTTTTTTATAAATAAAACACTAGAAGGCGGAAGAAACTTACCTTAATCCCGAATTCTTAAATCAAAATACTTCACCTTCTTGAAATCTCCAAATCAATCTAAAATAATTAGACGAAGAATAGTATTTAGGATTCTATACTATTGGTGTTAAAAAGGATCTAAAAATCTCTCTATCTAATAGCTCTATTCTCAATAATTCCAAAATTCTGAAAATTTTCTACCGAGTGTACAATTTACATAAACACCCTTTGTTTTCTTCTTTTTCGACAAATCACACATAAATAATAAGATCTTGATATCTAAAATACCATATTATTTTTTTTCCTTTGAATAAATTCGGATATCCCGAATTTTACTATTTTTCTAGTAATTTTCTGATTTTTTTTTGCTAATTTATTCTTTTTAATTATAATTTCAGAATTTCAGAAATTATTTTCCTGGATTTCAAATTAAACTGCAATAATCGAGAAATTCAGATATTCTAGAAATTCAGAAATTCCAGAAATTTTGATTTTTCTTTTCTTTTTCAAAATTTCAAACTTTTAGTTCTTTGTTTAGAAATTAAGAAATTCCTTGTTTTTGTCATTACCATGAACTAGTTTCAATAGCCTTTAAAGTTTCCTATGCATCAAAATCCCTACTTTCTCAATCGATATATCTAGATCTACAATGAATCAAAACCCTATTTGTAATATTTTAAAGGATTTAACCATTAAGTTAGAAACTTACCGGAGAAAATCCAAGAAGCTTGAGCAAATAGTCTTCTCAGATCGTTCTATTGCCTCTGCTTCTTTCCTCCCAACTTTGGCCGTCGATGGGGAGAAATATAAAAATATGCGGCGGCTAGGGTTTTATCATCCCCGTGGGTGCTAACAAACCTTGCAAGGTACCGTACCTTGATGTTTTTAGGTGCAAAGTTATACAAATTACGTGCATTGCACCCATAAATTGCGCCGGTATTGTAGCATACTGTAGCAAATTTTAGGTGCAAGTGTATACAAAATTGGGTGCCATGGCACCTAAAAGGCATGATACCTTGTAAATATGCCCAAGGTATCTTACAATTCATCCATCTATTTATAAAATTTTAATAATGGTCAATTTTACATAAAACCCCTTATAAGAATATAAAATTATTCAAAGATTTTTTTTTTATTTTTAAATTCGGGGTCTTACAGTCAAAGCCAATGAAAATATACTTGGTGCTTCTATCATCAAGCTTGGTTCTTCTTTGCTCCGGTACATATGTATAAGCAATGCTCCCGAATACCTTCAAGTGAGAGATTTAGTTGGCTTCAATCCACTCCATGCTTCTTGAGGAGTCATGTTTTCTAGACTTATTGTGGGGCATCTATTAAGCAAGTAGATGACACAATCAACCGCTTCCGGCTAAAAATCCTTTGGAAAGTTCCTGCTCTTCAGTATACTTCGAACCATGTTTAATATAGTTCCATTCTTTCGCTCAGTAACTCCATTTTGTTAAGGAGAATCTGGAGCTGTAAGATGGCATCGTACTCCATGTTCTTCACAAAAATCTTCAAAAGCCTTGGATGTAAATTCTCCACCATGATCCGAATGCAAAGCTTTGATAGAGAGACCACTTTGTTTCTTAATGTAAGCTTTGAACTTCTTGAAGGCCATAAAAGCTTCGGACTTCTCCTTCAAGAAGTAAACCCATTTCTTCATACTAAAATCATAAATAAATGTGGGAAAATATCATTTCTTACCAAATGAGGTAGGAGTGATTGGCCCCAAACATCGGCATGAATGAGTTGTAGTGACCTCCTTGATCGGTATGATGCTTCCTTTGGAAAACTCCTTCTAGATTGCTTCCAAAGAACACAACTTTCACAAAGTTGCTCCGGATGACTGATGAATGGAAAGCCTCTCACCATCTCTTTGTTTGATAATAACTTGAGACCATCAAAGTTAAGATGACCATACCGAAGATGCCATATCCATGAAGTATCCTTCATACATGCATTCAAGCACTTAGTCACTTCGCTTTTTATGTTCAATATGAACATTCTATTCTTTGATATTTCAACCTTTGTTATGAGAAACAAAAGGTGTCCCAAGCTCAATAAGAAGAGACTACGATCTTTCATCTGTATATCATAGCCTTTTTTCAAATGTTGTCCCAAGCTCAAGATGTTAGTCTTCATGTCTAGAACATAGTAAACATTGGAGATGAATTGATGTTGCCCATTCTTCAATCTTATCAAAATTTTACCTTTTGCCTTTGTTCAAGATCTTTGAAGAGTCACCAAAAGTAACTTGCCTATCCATTGATTCATCAAGCTCAATGATCATGTCTCTTCTTCAACACATGTGATTGCTTGGCCCGATATCAAGATACCAAACTTCTTGTTTGCTTTCTTCTTCTCCTTTGTATTCTAGCAATAAACCATCCTCTTCATCCTTTTTAACAAGATTAGCCTTCACATCAACTTTGTTATTCTCATTATACCAACAATCCAAAGAGTAATGGCCAAACTTATTGCATTTATAGCATTGAACATTATGCTTACTATATACCTTCATCTTCCTCTTGTATATGCTCCTCTTCCTTGTCCTCTTGAACTTTGGCCTTCATCTTCATCATGGTGTGTGAGAGATCCTCCTCCTTTCCCACGTCTAAAACCACGACCTCGAGTACGACCTCGTCCACCTTGGGTTTGGCTTTGACCTCCTTTGAAGTCCTTCCTCTCTTCCTTCAAAGATAGCTTGGATTGGAGGACTTACTCCAAAGATTATTCTTTCTTCTTGGTGAACCTTTGCTCATGAGATTGTAATGAACCCATGAGTTCATTAATGGACATGGACTCCACATCTTTGGATTCTTCAATAGCAAATACTATGTAATCAAATTTGGCATCCAACGAGCACAAAATTTTCTCTGCAACTTGAGTGTCAACAATCTCCTCACCATTTATTTTTAGTTGATTGACAACCACCATGACTCTAGCAAAGTAATCCGAAATACATTCAGAGTCCTTTATCTTCAATGCTTCAAATTCACCTCAAAGTGCTTGGAGGCGAATCTTGTTCACCTTCTCAATGCCATTGTATGAGTTTTTTAATATCTCCCATTTTTGCTTCGATGTGGTTTCTTGAGAAATCTTCTCAAAATCAGATTCCTCCAATCCTTGGTAAATGAGATAGCGAGCTTTGCTATCCTTCTTCCTTGTATCTTGTAGTCTTTGCCTTTTGGTACTTCGCCGTAAGAATAGAATCATCTTGAGGCTCTTAATAACCATTCTCCACTATCTCCCAAACATCTTGAGAGATAAGAAATGCTCTCATTTGTATACACCAATTCTCATAGTTATTTTTGATGAGTCTGGGTACCGAAAATTGCATCATTGCATTCACCATTTGGATCACAAGGCTCTGATACCACTTGTTGTAGGAAGATAAGGGAATATATTTTTTGTAGAATGTATTTCTCTCTCACACACACACACAAAATGTAGAGAGGAAGAAGATGATGAAGATGAAAAACCCTTCTTTTTTTTCCACATTCTCATTATACCACTCTTACTACTTTGTTACAAGAAAACACATTTGAATACATTCAAACTTGAAAAGACTTTACTTTTACCTTGGAAACGACCAACACTTTACTAGCCCTCTAACTTTTCCATATTCCAAAAAGCCATAATGATATCTTTTTCATATTCCAAGGACCAAGTTTATTTTCCAGCATCTATGGCTTCTTAATAGCATGAGCTGGAGGATTGTTAGTAATTTAAAAAATAAAGCTCACAAACCTCTATCTTTTCTCTTTATTCTATCATTCTCTCTTGCCAGCTCCACTACTCTCATCCCATGAAATCTCAAAGGTTCTAACTTAAAGTAATGGACTGCCGGAAGTGATTGATTTCCCTATGTTGCATGATTGTAAGGAGAAGTTGTAGTTCTAAGATGCATTTCTGTTTCTTGGGAGAAGAAGAAGCACTATCAGATGGTGTGTCAGCTTAAGAAAGAGGAAGAGGTACTCTTAGCGCAGGATACAAACAATACCTCCTACTTGTTGATTAAATGGGATTGGACCAAGGGTTCCTATATCATTTTCACTCCCACTATCGTTGCCGAATTACTAACATTGAGTTGGGTTTTAGGGAACCTATTTTTTAGAAGGAATACAGGAATAAGATTTATGAAATAGTTACTCTCCTTAATGCCCGAGTTCTTAGTATATTCACAATCCTTTCTATTGAAGTAGTTCTAATTTGAGGAGGCGTTTGCTTCTTCCCTCGTATAAACCTATTGAATACTAGGGCTGCCGCAACGTAAGTATTCAATGAAATGAATACACTCAATAAATCTCAATCCATATCAATTAATTAAACAAGCAAGAGACATTACCATACATTAAACTTAACCCAAGAGTTTATCAATACCCAAGTATCTAAAGGGTTAGTTCCTCATTAAGAGGAACACATAGCAAATACAATAATGACTACAGTAAAAGATATATGATAGTCATACGCTATTCCGAAAGCTCTTGGCGAGGACTGTTGCGTATACTCCCCTGATGCTACGTCATCCTCTAGCAATGCTCCTTACTCTGGTGTGCCCTTCAAGCGGGTTGATTCCTTCTCAGTAGTAGATGGTGGTAATGATAGGTGATAAGAGCCTCCAAGGGTGGTGAATGGAGTTTGAAAGCTCTCTCTCAGAACCCTAATCTTCAATATTTATTGCCCTCGGCGCCACAAGGATTGGAATGTAATTTACGAGGTGCTTAGACCAAACATATTAACGTTATTGCCTTGAGGGTCTATTATAGACGGGACCGTCAGGTAATAGACGGGTCCGTCTATATCTTCAAATTCGGTTCCATACGAATAAACGACCCCGTTTATTTCACATACGACCCCGTTGATGACCCCGTTGATGATCCGTATGGGGTCGTTTACTGAATTAGGTTTGGACCCTTTTGTTCCATCTTTATTAGATGGTCTTGTCCGTGAGTTGGACGGGTCCGTCTAGCATCTGAATTCAGCTCCTTCACTACAGACGAGATCTCCTGTTACCAGACGGGTCCATCTAGTTTTCTTTTTCAGCCTTCTTTACTTTAAATGCTTCAAATCACTAACTTTCTCATCGAGTTGCCCCGGTTTATCCTAATTCACAAAAATAACACATTTTAAGTACCGACGGCCTCCAAATCATAGGGATCACATGCTATGTGTATATAATTATGATAATCAAATATGGAAATTTGAACACTTATCACCAAGCGTGCATGTAATTGCTTTGCATGGAACTCAGAGAATAGAGACATCAGCCTAGTCATCGAGGCAATCCTTTGATACACCTTTGGTTTGCACAACGATTGCATTAGTGAGCACCTTCTATGTCTCATATAGTATTCTCTGTTGGTGCCTTGGAATTCTTTATGGAAGTGACAAGCAGACTTTATGGAAGTGACAAGCAAAACAGTCTTTTAGAGTTAGGTATACCATGGAGAATAATAGGTTGGAAAAAATGATCAAGTGTTTCTATAACTGGTTAGCTATTATTGTAATCACTACAAAGGGCTTCAGAAGTGAAATATACATATGTGTTCTAACATAGGATCTGTAGGATAATACTTTGTTGATGGAAGTTGTATACATTTATTTCTCTTGGACCTATAAGGCGTTGTTGAATGTGTTAAGAGTGAAACACTAGGCTGGTGAGCTTCCTAGTTTATAAACCCAGCTATTAACCGATAAGTAGAGAGCGTGTAGTCTTTAGAATGAGTTTCATCAATCATCTAGTTGTCTGTAGTTACTCATATACTTTAATATTAGTATTTAACTTGTGTGGTATCAAAGTCTGTTGAAGAAGTGGAACATAAAATGAATGGGATCAATCTAACAAAGTAAGTTAGGTCCCCACCATTGGGAAGTTCTTAAACCCATGTTATATCCTTTAAGCCTACTTATTTAGTCAAGTTTAAATAAGACATAACATTGGTCAAGATGTATCATTGTGCAATAGGGCATCTAATTATTATAATAAAAATAATTTTTTGAAATATACCCTTTATACTTTATATAGGACGGGGAAAACAAGTAGAGGATCACGCAAGAGGATCTAATCAAGTTAAAGAGCAAGGACCTAAGGTGAGAGTAAACACCATTATTATTATTGTTATTACACACATTTTTATTGGGTTTTACCGTTGATTCTTGCACTGTGAGTGCAAATGCATATGTGAAAGGAAATAAGTCACATAAACAAGACAACATGAAAGTTGAGAATATTGACAGACGTGCACCCTACACAAGATATGCTTGTCTATACCAGAAGGTCGTTAGGGATTGAAACATGTTCTGCCCGGGACTTATTTGGTTACATTCTAGGGCATTGAGGTTGGGCGTATGAGAGGTCGATATGAGACCTTTATGGTATTTATGATATAATACTTGCATTGTATATGTGGTATGCTATTGGATTTATCCGGGTTTTGGATATTGCTTGGCATGCTTAGCAGATTGAAGATAATGCATTGACTAGCATTCTCTTTCCGATCCTTATACCTGCAGAGATTATTTTGTTATATATTTTATAGATGTCCACTCCAATAAATATTTGGTTGCAGGTATTAGACCGGGACTTAGATAATACTGTGTATCGACGAGCATGATTTGAGTTCTTTAAGCTGGCTCTAACGTACCTGAATGGCTAGAGTCCAGTATCAGTTGTGTATTAGTATCGGAGGCCGTAGTTGTCAAGATACTTTATTCATGATATGTACAGATTGATTAGGTTTCATATGATAAAGAAACAAGATTTGTTATCATGTTATGTCTTGTTATGTTTATATCGGTCTGTACAGGTTATCAGTATATTTGGTTAGATAGCCTTTAGGTTGGGTACACTCTCAGTTTGGTTGGTGTAACATCTACCATGGTTAGGAGGTGGGTGTTACAATGTAAGAAAAAAAAAAGTACAGAATAAATATAATCATTTTGCAGAAATATATCGGTAAGAGCTTAGCATGTTCTAGTTCTTCTAATAAAAGGACACTAACTTCTTCATCTATAACAAACTCATCTCTATCCTGTTACAAAAACACAACATTATCATATAAATGAAACATTAAATTTCCAAATATTCAGCATACTATTGTATATGTTACACAAGAATTTGTTTGTTCCATATCAGTTGCATCAACATATACCAAAATCTAATTTTAAATCAAGGGACATGTTTGGAAATACAATGATGGACCTGGGCAGTTTTAAACCAAACATCATGTATTTGAAAAGAAAAGATTGTTTCAATAATACACCAAGTTGATGAATATTAAACCAAAAAACAAAAAGTTAATAAAGAAAGTAATAAGCAAGGAATTGAAAAGCAATCTACTTGAAGGTTCCTCTGAGTTGGATCTAGTAAGTTTATGATGTGCTCCATTATATATATAAACAAAAAGAACATTAATAAACAACAAGAGTGATAAAAAAGAAAATAAGAAAATTCCTAATGAATAAGAATCTAACCTTTACACCACATCTTGCAGGGAATAATGCATTGCTAAACCTAATCAACAACTAAATTCTTTTATTCAATGCCATCATTCCATCATTCAAATCATCATCCTTCACAGACAAACCAAGCTTCATCAATGCTTTTGGAGAATCATTTTGCATGATGCCCATCGATTCTCAACCTTTTTAATTTTCTCCATGTTAAGCTCCTGCTTTCTTCCATCTGCAAGACAGAAGAAGAAAACCAGGATTTAATTGCCACTGAATTAACCAATTTTCTTTTCTTATTTTTCTCTTTGTTAAAAGCATTGTATACAACACCTTATTAATTGCTTCTCTTTCCTTCAGTTCAGCCTCAATCTTTTCCTTCTCTGTTTCAACAGATATTCAGAAGAAAAAAAATGAGGTTACTAATTGTCAAAGTTTGTGAAGGTTTATTTAAGTAATGACTGCTTTGTTACCTTCCTTTTTCTTCTCCAATTCCTGTTTTTCTATTATCTTGTTCATTTTGACCTGGTCAATCTGAAGCGAGAGATTGAAAACAAATTAAATCAGTAGACTAGAACTCTTAAAACTGTAACCAAGTATGCACCAGTTTTCATAGAGAGAAAATTATACTTCAAGTTCAATGGTTTTCTTCTGTGTACTAGTAATGGTTTTTGCAAAACGAGCTTTCAGAATTGCGTAACGAAGAGCTTTTGATGGAGATAGTAATTGTTCTAGAGACAGATCAAAATCTCTTGGCCCTGAATGTTGAAACAACAAAGATCAAATAATACAATGTAGAAGAAAGCATTAAAGCCTTGTTATACTATCCATAACTTCAAAAGGATCCAAATCACTATATAATAAAAGAAGGAAAGCATCTTACAATTGAAGAATGCGAATTTTGTGTTCCCTTGGTTTAGCTGAACCTCCTTGTTGCAAAGTTTGTTTGTATTAATTAGTGTCCAAATAACTATATGTAAAGGCACAAATTTTAAAAAATAATAATAAATAATATTGGAGAATTGGATAAAGCACATTTAAATAAATAATGTCAAGGCCTTATATGCGTTTCCTTTCCCTTTTGGGTAGTTCGATACAGTTCTCGCAAACAAGTTTTTTAAAATCAGACTTGTCTTCATCCTACATAAAACAAAGATCATGATTATTTTAGAAATAAATCATTAGCAAAAGGTAAAGAGGATAACTGGTTTTATCAGAGGAGTTGGTTGTAAATAAAAAATGCCACTCAAAAAACTAAAAGCTAAGGGTTTATGACTACCTTCTCATCGTCGAAGTCATACAATTCAGCAACAAGACAAAAATAAATAAATAAATAAATAAATAAATAAAGAAATACATGATTAAAAGAAAATCTTTGGACAATTTAATGGATGAAAAGAAAATAGGAGATCAACATACTGCCATCCATTTTAAATTTAATAGCATCTTCAGTAAATTTCTTCTCTTGTAGCTGATTCGGTCAATATCTTCATATGTTATTGTGATGTCCTTAGAACTAAAGACCATTTCAGCAACAAATTTCACTATTTGTAACAAGTCATCTTTATTAACAGCTACACCAGAACAAAAATAGAGGGAACTTATATTTTGAGAAGAAATGGATACTATATGAATAAAGATTATTCTGGAGACTAGATGTTTACTTTTCTACAATGCTAATCGACCCTGTGGATCACCAGTGCATTCAGTGCAAGCTTCTTGTAGGCTCGCTCAATCACTATTTCCTCAATTGTATACTTCAATTTTTCAAGAATAATTGAGTTTATTGATAGATAGGCTAGAGTATGCAGTTCATTTGGCCAATCCCGTGTGCACGATCGAAAGACTTGAAATTCTTTCTTTTGGCCAATCCCGTGTGCACGATCCTTTGCTTGCAGATCAATTTGTGGATTCTTGAAATGTAAACAAAAGTATGTAGTTTAAATGATGAGAAATAACAATTCTGAACTTCTTACTTCTAATATCAGATAAACTGAAGAAATTATCAAAGAAGAAGAAAATTCTTTGTCTCATGGACTAAGAGCTCTAGATACTCCAAATAAGATACTAATAGTTCAATACAACAACACAGTTTTTCCTCCTAAAAGGAACGATCTTTCAATAAATATTGTGGATCAAAAAACAAAAGGAACAAGAAAAAGTATTCCTTTGAAAAAGGGAATAGACAAAAACAAGTCTTGTCAGCATAACTCACATGAAGTCAGAAAACATGAACTATAATTGTTTAACTGAAAAACATACCTTTGCTTTCTTATTAACAAAACCAGGAACAATAAGAGTTTAAGTGAAAAACATGTAGGAACCATAAAAGTATTCATTTGCAAAAAAGAATACACAAAATTTAAAATTTTCTTTCTCAATCATCGACAGCACTAAAAACCATTTTCTTTTAATATTAGTATTTAACTTGTGTGGTGTCAAATTCTGTAACTATAGACAATCATCTACTTTTAATATTAAAGTAGATGAGTAACTACAGACAATCATCTAGTTGTATGTAGTTACTCATCTACTTTAATATTAGTATTTAACTTGTGTGGTGTCAAAGTCTGTTGAAGAAGTGGAACATAAAATGAATGGGTTCAATCTAACCAAGTAAGTTAGGTCCCCACCATTGGGAAGTTCTTAAACCCATGTTAAGTCCTTTAAGCCTACTTGTTTAGTCAAGTATGAATAAGACATAACATTGGTCAAGATGTATCATTGTGCAATAGGGCATCTAATTATTATAATAAAAATAATTTTTTGAAATATACCCTTTATACTTTATATAGGACGGAGAAAACAAGTAGAGGATAACGCAAAAGGATCTAATCAAGTTAAAGAGTGAGAACCTCAAGTGAGATTAAACACCATTACTATTATTGTTATTACACATATTTTTATTGGGTTTTACCGTTGATTCTCGCACTGTGAGTGCAAATGCATATGTGAAAGGAAATAAGTCACATGAACAAGACAACATGAAAGTTGAGAATATTGACAGACGTGCACCCTACACAAGATATGCTTGTCTATACCAGAAGGTCCTTAGGGATTGAAACATCTGCCCGGGACTTATCTGGTTACATTCTAGGACATTGAGGTTGGGTGTATGAGAGGTCGATATGAGACCTATATGGTATTTACGATATAATACTTGCATTTCATATGTGGTATGCTATTGGATTTATCCGGGTTTTGGATATTACTTGGCATGCTTAGCAGATTGAAGATAATGCATTGACTAGCATTCTCTTTTATAGATCCTTATACGTGCATAGATTATTTTGTTATATATTTTATAGATGTCCACTCCAATAAATATTTGGTTGCAGGTATTAGACGGGGACTTAGATAATACCGTGTATGGGCGAGCATGATTTGAGTTCTTGAAGCTGGCTCTGACGTACCTGGGTGGGTAGAGTCCATTATCAGTTGTGTATTAGTATCGGAGGCCGTAGTTGTCTAGATACTTTATTCATGATATGTACAGATTGATTAGGTTTCATATGATAAAGAAACAAGATTTTTTATCTTGTTATGTCTTGTTATGTTTATATCGGTCTGTACAGGTTATCAAGATATTAGGTTAGATATCCTTTTGGTTGGGTACACTCCCGGCTTAGATGGTGTAAGATCTACCATGGTTAGAAGGCGGGTGTTACAAAGTAAGAAAAAAAAGTGAAGAATAAATACCACTAATTATTTTATAGAAATATATAGGTAAGACCTGAGCATGTTCTAGTTCTTCTAATAAAAGGGTACTAACTTCTTCATCTATAACAAACCCATCTTGATCCTATTACAAAAACACAACATTATCATATATATGAAACATTAAATTTCCAAATATTCAGCATACTATTGCATTTGTAACACAAGAATTTGATTGTTCCATATCAAATGCATCAACATATACCAAAATCTAATTTTAAATCAAGGGACATGTTTGGAAATACAATGATGGACCTGGGCACTTTTAAACCAAACATCATGTATTTGAAAAGAACTGTTTGTTTCAATAACACACCAAGTTGATGAATATTAAACCACAAAACAAAAACTTAATAAAGAAAGTAATAAGCAAGGAATTGAAAAGCAATCTACTTGAAGGTTCCTCTGAGTTAATCAACAACTGAATTCTGTTATTCAGTACCATCATTCAAATCATCATCCTTTACAAACAAACCAAGCTTCTTCAATGCATTTGGAGAATCATTTTGCACGATGTCCATCAATTCTCAGCCTCTTCAATTTTCTCCATGTTAAGCTCCTTCTTTCTTCCATCTGCAAGATAGAAGAAGAAAACCAGGATTTAATTGCCACCGAATCAACCAATTTTCTTTTCTTATTTTTCTCTTTGTTAAAACCATTGTATACAACACTTTATTAATTGCTTCTCTTTCCTTCAGTTCAGCCTCAATCTTTTCCTCCTCTGCTTCAACAGATATTTAGAAGAAAAAAAAATGAGGTTACTAATTATCAAAGTTAGTGAAGGTTGATTTAAGTAATGACTGCTTTGTAACCTTCCTTTTTCTTCTCCAATTCTTGTTGTTTTATTATCTTGTTCATCTTGACTTGGTCAATCTGAAGAGAGAGATTGAAAACAAATTAAATCAGTAGAGAAGAACTCTTAAAACTGTAAGAAAGTATGCACCAGTTTTCATAGAGAGAAAATTATACTTCAAGTTCAATGGTTTTCTTTTGTGTACTGGTAATGGTTTTTGCAAAATGAGCTTTCAGAATTGCGTAACGAAGAGCTTTTGATGGAGATAGTAATTGTTCCAAAGACAGATCATAATCTCTTAGCCCTGAATGTTGAAACAACAAATATCAAATAATACAATTGTGAAGCCCATGATTTTTCATATTTAGAAATTTATGCTTTTAGGTTTTAATTAATTATTTTCAATTTTTGTTAGAAAATAAGGGAGAGTCTCCCATGGATGGCTTATTTGAATCTTATCTGGAATAAAAGTCTTTGTATTATTCTTTAATATTAATAGTGTTCCCAATCCTAAATTTTAAGATATTTAAAATGTATACTGGTGGTTAAGAATAAGAGTCTTATTAAATGCTAAGTTGATAATTGATATGAGCAAGACTTAAAAAGAGATTTAATATTGTTTAAATATATTCTTATGGATAAAACCGTAATTAGGGTTAATTTGGTTTGTTAAAGACCTTTTGGTAAATTCAGGGAAAAGTGAGGGTTTAGAGGGAAAAGTGTTTGTCATCTATGATGAAAATTGGAAATAAAGGGGGCTTAAATGCAAAAGGATATGATTTGATAAATATGTATATGTATATATATTTATATTATAGATGAGATTCTGTTAACATGTCATATGAAATCAAATATATATATTTATATAAAAGGGTAAAGATAAGAATGGGATTTAAAGTTAATGTGATAGAAGATATTATATATATATATATATATATATATATATATATATATATATATATATATATATTATACCTTCTATATTCATGATAAGTTGATATTATATGATTAAAATATATAAAAGCAATGGATGATATATAAAAGAACACGATTGGATAAATAAAATAAATAATATATATATTATGGCAAGGAGAGAAACTCACGTGGGTGGGTTTATGCATGAGGATATTTTAATATATATAGATAATCATATATATATAGAGATACAAAGAGAGTTATCAATGTGATTAACCATGCACGTGAATAATTTTATGGGTGATGTAGAGTTGGGATTTGGTGGAAATTAGTTGAGAGATCCAATAGCGGGCTGGGTTTCGCGTCCGCCAGCAAGCTACGCACGCCTCCGGAAACCTGTCCTCCACGTTTAAATCGAATGGATAAAGTGAGAGTATATCCAAATCTCATTTCAAAATCTGTTACCGAAGGGATCGAACGTGTTTGGATTGTTTGCAAACTCTATAAGTATAGTATTGGTTTCTAAACCCTAGCTTCATATCTTGGAGTGGCGGCGGGATCTTTCCTCATCTCCGACCAGGGACGACGGAGAGCTACTGGGGAACACCGGAGCGCCGTTTTGAGAGCGCCAGACGTAGGTACAGTAAGGTAAGAGCCTTCTTAAACCCCTGTAGATGGTCCGGTGTTTTGTTTGGAGTTATATAGAGATTTTTGTTTTTCTAGGGATGATTAATAAGTGCATGGGTCGGTGCTCATGTCTAGAGAGTAGAGAGCATGCCCGTAGATAAGGAGAGGGATGGTTGTTGGTGGCTGTGAGTGTGTGCTTGGATGGTTTCATTGGGCTCTGTTGAGGCTTTTGCTCATGTGTTTGGTTTAGTGAGGTTCTATTTGGATCTGAAAGAGAGAAGCTGTGTTTGAGAGAGAGGGTATAATGGTTTTAGGGAGTGATGTTGTGGTAGCTGTTAGATAGAGGATTTGTTAGGTTCTCAGGTAATTCCATGCTAACTATAGGATCACATGCAAAGTATAAATAGATGATAACCAATATATATATATATATATATATATATATATATATATATATATATATATATATATATATATATATATATATATATATAGGAGGAGTTCAGGTGTTGTTCTCGGCCTGTAGTGGTGTATGCATGTGTATAGTATGATGATGTTGAGAGTTAAAGTTCTGTGAAGGGTATTATGAAATTTAATAGATGTCAAGTTGGGTTTGTTATTTAGTAGTAATGAGTTTCTTTGAGGATGACCTTAATAGTTTGGTTAATGGCTAGGTGTGTATACTTGGGTTCTTGAGTTGATTAAGGGTCATACTTATGATTTTATGTGAGGGATTGGAAATTGGAGTTGGAGAATGGCTGCTGCCCGACTGCCCACTTCAAGTGGCAGCTGGGTCTCTTGTAGACGTCTGGTAGTGTTGTGTAAGGTACCGTTGGAAATATGAGGAAGAGATCTTTCCAACGAGTATTGGATCAACTCAAACGGGTTCTTGGGTAAAAAGTTATGAGCTATTCTTTGGGACTATGCAGTGGGTTCAAGAATTATACATTAATGTAATTGTCAATATTAATAAATTATAATGGGGATAGTGAGGATACTAAGTTAACTTGTGTTCATCAGGATTGACGTAGATACGATGGGAGTTGGTTCCTTGGGACACCAGACTTCGTGACTTTTGTAAGTGCACCTGCCTAGTACCCACCAAGCTTTGGGTTTTCTTGATTTTGTGCTTTTATTTCTGCATCATTGCTTGAGTGTTTATTGATCTTGATATTATTGAATATCCTTGAACTAATGTTGCTTTGTTTATTGACCTTGATATCACCATGATTGGTACTTTGTGGTTTGGATTTGCATACACATATTCGCTTTCTTGCCATATCGAGTTTCCATGATAGTGTATGCACATTGATGTGTTAGTTTTGTTGGACATTCTTGTGTACACTGAACAAGCCTTCCCGTTGATCGACACATGGCCGTGAAAACACGTGAGCCGGTGCTCTGTCCGGGTTGGTGTTTCAGTTATTCTTGTGTTGTGGAATCTCCCGTTCAGTGCAGATTATGTTGCGGGCGTCCAGGGGGAGGACACTCTGGATGTCCTGTAGTCCTACCAGGGGGAGGAAACTCTAGATGTCCACCCGTCAGTGGGACGATACGTTGATCGTGTACGTACATATAGGAGCGCTACCAGATTCAAGGGTCTGGATGATAAGATTCAAGATCGGCTTAGGTCGATGGCTGTCGGGGAGATGACAAGTTTGTTCTTCATGTTTGATTTGACTTCATGCTTTATGCTTGTGTTTAGTGATAGTGATCCTCGTGTGTTTGAGCTTAGTCTTTCCTTTGGTATTGCTTTGTGTGGATCACTTTTACACGATTGTTTTCATGGCCTCTTTGCATTCCTTGCGGGGGTACTTACTGAGCTTTCCATTCGAAAGCTTATTCCACTTGTTTCCCTTCTTTTGTTCCAGGACTTGAGGTGTAGGTGACTCGGGATCAGGAGCTGTCCGAGGGATCGAGATATTCTAGTAGAGGTTCGAGGACCTCAGGTTCACTTGTGTGTGAGATCGTATTTCATTTTGTAGGACCCTTATAGGGCCATTACCCATGTAGGGTGTTTAATTATGTTTTAAATTCTTCTGTACGACTCTGATTATTGAAGTTAGTGGATTATATTATTGCATGCTTTTGATTACTTAGGCCTTGTATCTGAGTGGGGCTCGTCTCCACTTGGGTACGGCTGGTCTACTCGCGTGCTTGATGTCGGGTTGGGGCTTGACAGATTAATATGGTATCAGAGCAATGCAGATAACGGACACCCTAGTTGCCCTAGTAACTTAGACAACTAGGAAAGACTGAGTGTTGGGTCGGTTAGACTAGGGCTTTGAACGAATACTCGACATGTTGTTTGTTTAATAAAGCGATCATGAAACGTTGGAGTGGCAAACGTGGAGGTCGAGTAGGAACTGCCTGCTCAATAAGATGCTGAAGGGTCGCAAGCCACAAGCCAAAATAAAGGAGGGGAACTACCCCATGACTATGATGGAGCTTAAGAGGGAGATGATGGGTCTATCATCTCACTACGGAGGAAGCACGGACGTCATCAAGACCATCGAAAATTCTTGTTTAGGTATTGGGTATTAGGAGTAAATTTCGAGGACGAAATTCTTTTAAGGGGGGAGGATTGTGAAATCCGAAGATTTTATGTTATTAATTTTTTTTAGTTATTTTCCTAAAATCTTGGCTAAATAAAAGAAAGTCGCCAAGATTGGGTCTAGTTGAATTTTGTTAGGAATAAAAGTTTTCTAGCTTTTTTAATTAATTCGATAATTAGAGATGTCCTCGTACTGAAAGGTTATTGGAGTTTATGTGAAAAGAGTGATTTAAATAGCTAATGCCCTAATTAGGGTTAATAGGGTCGTTAGGGACTTAGTAGCAATTTCAAAGAAAAGTTGAGTTTAAATTGGAATTGTTTCTCTCTCTTATAAAGGACCTTTGATAGAAAATGGAAAATGTAAGGACCTATGCGCAAATATGTATAAAAGAAGGGCATGATGAGATGGATACTATATATATATATATATATATATATATATATATATATATATATATATATATATATATATATATATATATATATATATATATATATTCATTTTTTTTATTTAATTATGATAAAGATAAAAAATCGGATTTATTTTAATATGTGTATATAAAAATATATTTATATATTGAAGATGATTGATAGATGGGATGGATAACATTAATATATATGTAAATGATAAGATTGGATGTTAGTTTTGAATTCAATACCGACCCATGTGAGACCTATTCATGCGTGAGATTCTTTTTTTTTTCTCGAATTGGGCGGCCTTGATTAATGGAGGAAATTAAGTTGGGTTATCCAACGGTGTGGGTCTTACCATATGGTTCTCCAAGAATAAAAAAAAGAAAGAAAAGTAGAGAAAGCCATGCACGTGGATGGATTTGCTGGTTGGTTAGTTTGAATCAAAACAATTTTCATTAAATTAGATAAAGATATATATGACTTTTATAGAGAGATATAGAGAGATCCAGCTTTATATTTACATTTTGATGATATGTGTGTAGATATAAGGTAATAGATATATGTAAATAAATAGATAAATCCATATATATTGCTTTGAAGATAAGATAAGAATACTTATTTAAACATAGTAAACTTTGAAACCCTAATGGTAGTCTATCTAAGCGGCGAGGAGATGTTTTCTCTATGGTGAGAAACCGAGAGAGAGGGAGAAGGAAAAAGTGGCAACGGCTTCCTTTGCAGTGGGCAACCAGAAATCGCGAACAGAAGGAGAGAGAAGAGGAGCGTCAGGAGCACCGGAGCTCAGCCTAGACGTGTCGCTCGCCATCATCTTCCGACGACGTGTTGACATCAGTTGAGAAAAGAACTGGAAGCTAGGTCAGAAACTTACTAACATATACCAGTGCATGCGCTCATATGGAATATACGTATATATAGTTTTGAGAAAGTGCTTAAGCATAGGTTGAGAGTGTTGAATTTCTTTAAAAACCTATTAGGGCTTGGACTCTTAGATGAGTCACTGGTAGGTCCATGAACAGGTATATTGATGGTGATAATGGTCATGTTCATAAGGACCTATGTGAGTTAATTGCTGCATATGACTTGAGAAGTTAATCTTGGTTAGAGAATTGATTTTGTTCAGTTGTCGTATTATTAATAGGAAGATAATCTCTTTGTTGTTTGTAAAGTATAAGGGTTCTCAAGCTAGATAAAGGGGTTGAGAACATGAAAGGTTTTGATGATGAGTAGGTTGTTAAGTTAGATAAGTCTCTACAAATTATAATTGAATTTCTATTTTTGTTGCCTGAGTTCTAATGGACCTTAGGTTATGTTTGTCTTTGGATTTATAAGATATTAAGATTGTTTGGAGATGAATGGAATGATGATGTAGATACTAATAAGGCTAGATTAATTGAAGGGATGAAACTAGTTGCATGCATGCATGAATATGAGAGATGCATGAGTGGAACTTTGATTAACAAGTTATTAATTAATTAATAAACCTAGTTGAGTGGGTGGGCCAGCACGAGCTGACCCATGAACCAAGTTGAACAAAGTTAATTGATTGCCTGACTAGTAGTTGATTAGTCAGTAGATGGTAAGTTAGAAAATAGGTGCATCTAATAGTATTTATGGGTTAGCATTGACAGGTAAACTAACAACAATAGTTTGGGGAGAGAGTGGGATCCTTAATGTTGGTGGGCCAAGATTTAATGAAAGGTTGACAATAGTTAGAGAGCTAGTTGTATGAGTTGTAATGGGTTTTGAATCTCTATTATCATATGTGAGGATAATATATGGTTGGGTCTAGTCAAGTTCAAGTGATTTAATAGACCAATTATCAGGAAGCTGTTTAAGAGGATCCAAACTAATGGACCAAACTCAGTCAAGTTGGGGGTGAGCCCAAATTTAAGACTAGAAACTAGGTTAGTCAAGTTGAAAATAGTTAAGGGCCTACAGACTGGCTGTCCCCTTTGAGGGACAGCTGGGCAGCCTGTGATTTTCCAATAGAGCCGTATAATATACCGTTGGAAAGATGGGGAAGAGATCTTTCCAACGAGCCTTAAATCAACTAGTTTGAGTTCCTGGATCAAAAGTTATGAGCAGTTTTTTGAGACTGCGTATTAACTTCAGGAATTTTACATTAATATTGTTGATGATATTAATAGACCACTTCGTGTTGGTGTTGGTACTGAGTCATGATTATCATTACCAGATTTAACGTAGGGATGCGTCGGAAGAAGATTCCATGGGATTCTAGACTTCATGATTATAGGTAAGTTACCTTTGCCTAGTTTCCACCCGTCATCGGGTTTTCTTATTTTATTGTTGTTATTCCTTTTAGCATGTTTATCGTCCATCTGTTATTGGAATGCGTGCACATAGTTTGTTTCCTTTCATGTATGTGCATGGTTGATGTGCTTTCAATATTTGTTGTTTGAATTGTTTGTTGGGCATACCACCCTGTGATCGACATTTGATCATAGGCCATGGTCTTATGTGCTGGCCAGGCAAGTGTGCGCCAGGTAAGTTCTTATTTTTGCCGGTTTAGTGGAGCAGATGCTCAAGTGGAGCGCTCAGGGCTCAGGACACCCTGACGTTCTAATAGTTCCTTGCCAGGGGGAGGATACCTTGGTAGTCCAACCTGTCAGTGGGACGATACACTGACCATGTTAACCCGTACGAGAGACCGAGGTCGATTTCCAGTAGAGGCTGGGTGCTGACTGGAGAAGTGTGATTGAGCCGGAGGGCTATTTCCTAATCTAGGAGGTTCTTTTGCTTTCTAGTCTCCTAGATTCTTGTTTGTGCGGGGCATGACCCAGTTGTGTGACTTGATAATTGTTGAATTTTGATATGATTTTATCGGTTTGATATTTTCATTTCATTGTGATCCCTGCGGAGAACTTACTGAGCTTTCCTTTCGAAAGCTCACTCCACTTTCTTTTCCTCTCTTTCAGGATTGAGGGAATTAGCCGAGTTGATTCAGGAGCGTCAGAACATAGCTTACCGAGGTTGGCAGAATTCAACTAGGGTCGACATGTTGGACCCCTGTAGGGTGTATAAGTTATATTTTGTTTCCGTTGTAACTCTGATAAATAAATTTGATTTATTTATTATATCTTCTTATCTGTTTCTGAATTACTAGGCCTTGTATCCGAGCGGAGCCCGTCTCCACTTGAATACGGCCAGTTTGTGCACGTGCCTGAGGTCCCGGGATTCGGGTCGGGGCGTGACAACAATGTAGAAGAAAGCATCAAAGCATTGTTATACTATCCATAACATCAAAAGGATCCAAATCACTATATAATAAAGAAGACAAACATCTTATAATTGAGGAATGCTAATTTTGTGTTCCCTTGGTTTAGCTGAACCTCCTTGTTGCAAAGTTTGCTTGTCGTAATCAGTGTCCAAATAACAATATCTAAAGGCACAAATTTTAAAAAAATAATAATAAATATTAGTGGAGAATTTGATAAAGCACATTTAAATAAATAATGTCAAGGCCTTATATGGGTTTCCTTTCCCTTTTGGGTAGTTCTACACAGTTCTCGCAAACAAGTTTTTTAAAATCAGACTTGTTTTCATCCTAAAGGAAACAAAGATCATGATTATTTTAGAAATAAATTACTAGCAAAAAGTAAAGAGGATAACTGGTTGTGTCAGAGGAGTTGGTTGTAAATAAAAAATGCCACTCAAAAAACTAAAAGCTAAGGATTTATGACTACCTTCTCATCGTCGAAGTCATACAATTCAGCAATAAGACAGAAAACAAAAATAAATAAATAAAGAAATACATGATTAAAAGAAAATCTTTGGACAATTTAGTGGATGAAAAGAAAATAGGAGATCAACACACTATCATCCATTTTAAATTTAATAGCATCTTCAGTAAATTTCTTCATTTTTTGAATCAAGTTCTGCAATAGTTTCTTCTCCTATAGCTATGATTCGGTCAATATCTTCATATGTTATTGTGATGTCCTTAGAACTAAAGACCATTTTAGCACCAAATTTCACCATTTGTAACAATTCATCTTTATTAACAGCTGCACCAGAAGAAAAATAGAGAGAACTTATATTTTGAAAAGAAGTGGATATTATATGAATAAAGATGATTCTGGAGACTAGATGTTTACTTTTCTACTATTCTAATCGACCCTGTGGATAACCAGTGCATCCAGTGTAAGCTTCTTGTAGGCTCGCTCAATCACTTTTTCCTCAATTGTATACTTCAATTTTTCAAGAATAATTGAGTTTATTGATAGACAGGCTAGAGTATGCAGTTCATTTGGCCAATCTCGTGTGCACGATCGGAAGACTTGAACTTTTTTCTATGGACAATCCCGTTGTAAAATTAAGGATTTTTATTGGAATAAATGGATTTTAATTTTTTTTAAATAGTGTGGTAATTAGAGTAACTTCCCAAATCTGGATTGATTGGAAAAGGAGGGTTTAATGAATTAAAACCCTAATTAGGGTTAATGGCGACTGACAGGGACCTTTTGGTAATTTTAGAAGTTTTGAGGACTTAACGGTAATTGCGCACCTCTCATAGATGAAGGACTTGAGCATAACCTAGAAAAGATCAGGGGGCTTAGTGCAAAGTCACTTAGAGACACATGCATAAGTTGTATAAGAGTTGGATCGACAGTTGAGATTAAATCATCTCAAGATGTAGGATAAGTTCGAGGCAAAAGAATAGATCTGGGCCTCTCAAAGATTGAAATGATACCCACCGTTGATCACGAGGATGGAATAAGTTCGAGGCGAAGGAAAGCCATCTAATCGTTAATCTCAAGTCCATAAGATAGTAGTGAATGCGATTCTACCGTGCGGACATGTCGCAAACGCTCATCTCCAACGGACGATCAAGTTCTAGGCGTTGGAATAGATCTGAGTCTTCCATGAAATTTCATCACTTGGGATAATTCCAGATGTTGATCTCGGATGTGGTTTAGGTCGGAGCATGGGTCACTATCCAACCGTCCATCAGGGTGTGACCGCAGCCGTTCATCCAACAGAGTGTCGGATACAAGGCACCGTGGAGATGTAACCAACGTCTATCACCATGGAGGCGATCTCAGCCGTCCGTTGGAGGGAATCCCGATAGTGAGACTTCTCCATGCGTGAGCTCCTCTCCTCTGCTAGCGCGCGCCGCTAAGCTCTTGTCTGCACTGCGATCAATGCCAGCCAAAGAAGGGAAGATGCAATCTCTTCCTACAATCAACAGAGTCGCGATCTCATCCCATCGCCACTGTGTGCTCCCTATAAGAAGAGGGCCAACTCTCGGAAAACCCTAGCACCGTTGTCTTTCTTCCTTCTCCTTCTTCATCGTTCTCCCACTCTGGCCTGAGCCCAAAAGTAACGACCATCGACAGTCGTGGGAGAACCGCAGCGGAGCATCACCATCGGGAGACGCGGCAACCAGGAGGATCGCCACCAAGGAACGATGAGCATTTTTTTCTCTTCCCTCCTTCTCCTCCGTCTGATCTACGTATCCTCAAGACTGGCTTCTCTGACAGCCAAAGACCCCATCTGGCATACGGAAAGCTTTTTCTTGGATCAAGGAAACTACTACACCCTGAAGGAGAACAAAGACTGAGTGAGGGAAGCTCAAAACCGCCGTTCTACTGTGGACGTTAGCCAAAAAACTCTAATCCTCGGTGAGTCTCTCTTCCTTGTCCTTTCTTGAAGATTATCTTACATGCATATAGGGATTAGGGTAGACAACGGAGAAAACTCTTGTAGCCTCGTCTATCTGTTGTCGGTAGTCTGAACGCCGGAGGGAATTGGTACCACTAGGGTGCCCCATCACTGGTCTTCAGTAGCATGGCAGGTGTTTGGACGCCGGGAATCAACACGTGGACAGACAGTGCTCCACCTGGCGAGGATCACAGGAAAGGAAGGGGGCGAGTTGGCCACCCGTGTGTCGTCGGCGACCATTGCGAAGGACTAGAGCACCACTAGTTGCCGGCGAGGTCCTGTTCAAAAGAAGAAGAAGGGTCAAGAGATAGTATTAACTGGCTGGGGTTAGTCTGTTAACTGAATTAGATTCATGAGTTAAGTTTGAAGTGGCTAGTTGGTTTGATCAAATCAAGCAGAAAGGGACTCAACTAAATAAATCGGTTTGACCAAGTTGGTTTAGTGAATTAGGTTGGATTAAGTTAGGATGGGCTGAACCAACTAATGTTGGGTTGGGTCTGAGCTCTTTTAAAATACAAATTGATTTGATCAAGTTGGTTTGGTAGTTAGATTTAGTCAAGCTACAATAAATGGATTAGATCAAATCCAGTAAAATAGATTGTTAGGTGGAACCAATTTAAAGCTCTAAATTGGTTGGGCTTAACCAACATAAAATATGATCGGTCAATCAAGTAGATTGGGCTAACCAAGTTGTCTGAACCAGGTTAATAATAAAAAAGAAAAGAAATTGTAGAAGAGGGGATTAGAACCCAAGACTCTTAATACAACAAGATGGGCCTTAACCGTTTGGGCTATGTGTCACATTTGGTTAGATAGCCAGAATTAGTAATTAGAGCTAGGCCTAACCCATTCACTAGAAATAAAATGAATAAAATGGCAAGTAAGGGAAATAGAACCCATGACCTCCAAAACCATGTAGTGGGCCTTAACCACCAGGCCATCTTGGTACTTTTGTAGAAATAGTCAAGTTTAGTCACTTAAGGAAAATGACATAGAAATAAAGGGAAGGCCCATACAACTTGACTTGAGCCTGATTAGAGCATTGTGTATGAACATCTAAGCTTATGAACTATCGTCTTACTGATATAGTTTCCATTATTGGATTTCGGTGTAGAGACACGCCAGGAGGGAGTCCCGAGTGATTCTAGACACTACAAGTAAAGTACACTTGCCTCGTAACCACTCTACGGAGTTTCTTTGGTATTTTTACTATCATGTTTAATGATATTGTTTTCCTATTTCTTTTGACTTGATCTGTTGAGTTCATATGTGCTTTCCTGATTGTTTTGAATTTTCGTTGAGCATGTTTGATTGTTTTCCGGATGTTGGTATCCCTGATTTATTGTTAGTCTTCAGCCAGGATTCAGTGGAGTGTCAGAGGGACGATACTCTGGTTGTCCTGCCCTTTGGTAAGGATGATTCGCTTGCCGTGTCGACACGTATGAGAGGTTGCGCTACTGATTTATGACTTGAAGGCCGTACGACCAGAGGGTCGAATTCCAACAGTTGCTGATGATGTTGGCCAAGGGAGATGTTTCGCCGAGCTTTCTTTGGAATACTTCTCAGAGTTTGAGAGCTGCTGAGATTAGGAGTCATTACCATTGTGATGTTTGTGGTAGACTTCTAGAGTTAGAGAGTTCCCTCTGTTTGATTTGTGATTGTTGATTACTTTTTTTATGATGACTTTAGGATTCCCGCAAGGGTACTTACTAGGCTTTCTATTCGAAAGCTCACGCATTTGTTTCTTTTCTCTGTTAGATCCTGAGGAGTAGGTGACTCGAGTTCCTGAGCCGTTCGAGGGACGGGGTAGTTTGTAGAGGTTCAAGGATCTCTTTTATTTTCTTTGTGTGAGAGACATTTATTATAGGACCCTTATAGGGCCTGGCCTTCTATAGGGCATCTTGACCCTTATGATTTTATTTTGGCCGAGACTCTGTTATTATTATAATATTATTTGAGATTTTATTATTTTGTTATCTGCTTTTGATTCCACAGGCCTTGCAACCGAGTGAGGTGCACCTTACTTGGTTACGGCCGGTCTGCTCACGTGCCCGAGATCTTGGAATCTGGGTCGGGCGTGAGAGATTAAGGTTGTATCAGAACGATGCAGATAATGGACACCCTAGTTGCCCTAGTAACTTAGTCAAATATGTTGAACTGAGTGTTGGGTTGGGTAGACAATTTGTGGAAACATTAGATTGATGAATTGCTTTAATACAGAGAGCGAAGATGTCTGGAGGTGGATATTGTGGACGTAGGTACTTCCAAGTGTTGTCATTTGAGGAGGTGGAGTCGGTGGGTGAGAAAAATCGACCCCTACGAGCTGATGACTTTCTAGTACCTGAGGGTGTCTTAGCTAAGTTGAGGATGGCAATTGAAGCTACTAATCGGTTTATCGACAGGCTTCAAACTATTATGGAAATACTTGTCCAACAACAGCTAAGGGGGGGCCAGAGAGTTTATATATGTGTGAACAACTCTCATGACTATCGCAGGAGCCTTGCGGCCCCATACGGTACCAGGAAACGAGGCCTAGTGACTAGGGAGACTAGTAGGGTGAGGTGCCTCTGCTGTGGAGGCTATGGGCATGAGTACACTATGTGCCAACTTTCGCCAGGCTGGTGTTTTAGCTAAGGGAGTGGCTTGCACCTCACTATGGACTGCCTTAGGGACTCCCTAGACTGACCAGAGGACCTGCGAGCATGAACAGGTTTCTACCACTAGGGGGGGTGAACCACAGGACACCTATAGCCGGTTGTTCCCGGATAGGGAAGATTGAGTCGAGTTCTTGGTGTTAGGAATAATTTTGTAGTCTTACAAACTGTTTGAGTTATATGAACTACAAATGCTATTTTCGAATCATGGAATAAAATAAATTATTCTATTATTGCTCGTCTGTGTTGTTTTCTTAGCTAATTCTACTAGTTGTCTGACAGCTACCAGGATGAGTGGAAGACGCGGACGTCGACGGCCTCACCGCATAGAGGTGCTTTAGCCTCCGGTAGAGGAGTTACCCCAGCCGCCGGTGGAAGTAGTTCCCCCATCGCCGATAGACATGGAGGTTAAACAGGAGCTACCGGCTAAATCAGGAACTGCAGGGCCACAGGAAGCAGGCCCAAATTCGAGGGGGGAGGTACCCCCTATTGCTATTATCAATCTCATGAGAGAGATGATGGGGTACATACAGGAGCAGAGGCAGCAGCAGCAGGCACCACCTCCACCCCGCCTACCACACTAGTTGCTAGTAGAGGCCTGATTGGGGAGATTCAGAGGCCCTCTCCCTGCCCGTACTACTGACCCACAGGCGGCCGAGCTTTAGATCCGGGAACTAAAGAGGACATTTGAGATGTATCAGGCAGAGGAACTGGACAAAGTTAAGACAATCGCTTATTTGATGCAGGGCTGTGTAGAGGATTGGTACCTCTGGGAGGTACGATTGAGGAAGGGTGTGCCCTTCCAAACTTGGGATGAGTTCAAGAAAGCCTTCTTTGGAAAATATTTCTCCAGGAGAAGACTCCTTCTGATGGCATAAGAGTTCAACAATCTCACTCAGGGAGGTATGATAGTGGAACAGTATGAGATTGAATTTGATAGACTTGCTCATTTCCTACCAGACATGGTTCCCACAGAGGAAAGTAAGGTCCGTAAATTTGAAACCGGACAGCGGCCATCCCTGAAGAAGATAGTATCTGGACACATGTGGACAAGCTATGTTGAAGTGGTGGCCCGAGCAAAGTACATTGATGCTTCCTACTAGTGTAACTCCTAGGGGCCGTCTAAGAAGGACAAGCAGGATAAAGGGCAGAGTAATGGACAAGGGAAGTCTTCTGGAAATAGCTCGAGACGACAGCGATCCAATCACAAGTCCCAGTAGTATAACAATCTAGCTTGGTCTTCAACCTCATTTGGACGCAAGGGTTCGTTGGCCAGCGTGCCACAGACTATGCGGTGTTCTGAATGCAATGGCAACCAAATGAAATCATAGTGTCCAAGACTCACTGATGGGTGCTTCGTATGCTATAGTTTTGAACATAAGAAGGAACAATGCCCACAACGCAGGCTAGTCAGAGTACAGGGGGAGGAGCATAGGGTCCCCAGCAATCATTTGGTACCTCCAAACAGTTAGCAGCATCAGTACCAAAGCTACAGGGGTTTTAGGTAAGGGAAGGTGACAACGACAGGCCAGCCTTCCTCATCCGGTCAGCCATCATCTCAACAGAGGCCCATGACTCACGGGCGCATCTACCATTTGACCACAGAGGAGACGCAGGCATTGGCTCACATCGTTACAGGTACGATTGTTGTTAGCTCTTTTTATGCTTGTATATTGTTTGATTGAGGTGCCACACACTCCTTTGTATCTATATTGTTTGTACGGAGGCATGCATTTACAATAGTAGAACTACCATATGAGCTGAGAGTAGACAACCCAGTAGGAGCTACCAAGTTGGTTAACAGGATGGTTCCGACATATACCCAGTGATGATCAAGGGTCGGGAGTTACCCGTTGATCTACATGTGATAGACCTGAGGGATTACGACGTGATCCTCGAGATAGATTGGCTCTCTTCGGTATACGCTATGGTGGATTGCCGTGGGAAGAGAGTGTACTTCAGGATGCCGAGTGATGAGGAGTTCACTTTTCGTGGCAGCCAAGATTGTTCTCTAGTTTAGGAGATCTTAGCTCTCCAGGCCAAGAGGTTACTTGACGGAGAATGCATCAGTTGTTTGGCCTCGATCTCAGAGGAGAAGCAGGGGAGTGGACCCACGATCACAGACGTTCCAGTAGTGAGCGAATACCCTGATTTGTTCCCTGATGGTCTACCAGTATTACCTTCGAAAAGAGAGTTGGAGTTCTTCATCGACTTAGTTCTTGCCACAGCTCCTGTATCTAGGGCACCACACAGAATGACACCCACGGAGTTGAAAGAACTGAAGTCATAACTAGAGGAGTTGCTGGATCTATCACATTTTTTAATCATCAATTTTATATTTTCTTGTTGGTTAGTGAAAGATTGCAAGGAACACTGGGAATTATATAGCTAGCTAACAACGCAGTTTATTAACATAAAAATTAATTATACTAAAAATAATTAGTCAAAACACAAACTTGTGACATGAATATGAAACTAATACAATGTTAATCAGAAACAAAGTTAATTTCAATCAGATTAAACTAGAGCAAGAAAAGAAGAGTGACTAGTTATAACAAAATAGAAGTAGTTGCAAACATTATATTAATTATCAATCTTCATACAACCAAAAATAATATAAATTTAAATAGGAAGAGAGCAACAAAGAACTCACATGGGATTCAAAACCATACCAGTTGCTCGACTCCAATGTCACCCTAACGATAGGTCTCTAAAAATCTCAAGAACTCTTCCACTAGCTCCAATTTAGTAACCACCCCTGCCACATTAATTTAACCAAAAAGTTACCACCAAATACCCACAAAGCCAAATCCCTCCACAAATTCCATATAAATTCAAACCCTAATATCTCCAACTGAAACATCATCACATAAAAAAGCTTACTTGTATGTGAACTTCAAGAGGCACAGGCCTCACACTTGGCTTGAAATTAAAAAGACCGATATCTTCAACACCTAACCAATTAGCCAAATCACTAGATAAAAAAAAGGAAACAAATTCCTCAAAGATTGCTAAAAACAAAGATACAATGACAAATAGCAACAAGCATCTTATCAAACAACATTCAGTAACAGTAATAACTTTGACTAATAGGAACATGCAATATGGTGCAAAATTCTTGCAGTGATTCCAACAAGTGAATCCAACAACTTTTGAAAGTTAAAATGCTACTAAACCTCTCAAGGCAACAGAAGGTCATAAAATAGGAGAATTGACACTATCAAAATAAATTAATATTCTCTTCCAAAAACCATGATGGATTTGAATCTTTCCTAAAGTTTAAATACTAAGGCTGTATTTTATTGCACATATTTTCCATGGAAAAGTTTTCCACGTCTCATTTTACAGCCAAATGGGCTGTTTGATTGCCAAAATTTTCCGTGGAAAACTTTTCCACAAACCCTATCACGTGACCCTATTTTCTCTCAAATGAGTGGAAAACTTTTCCTGCCTACACCCTGAGAAAATTTTTACAGGGAAAATAGGGGGTGTTTTTTGAAGAAAAAAAGGCCTAATGTGTTTGCAAATCGAGACACCCTCCTGAGAACGAAAACCTAGTTTCTCCGAACAACGCCAACGCTACTCGCCCCGCTGCCAAACCGTTGCTCGCGATCATTTCCTTTTGCCACGCCCCCTTCTCCCGGCCCTCCACCTCCACTGCCACTTGTCGCTTTGTCGTAGGTACGCTAATCAAGATGCTGAACCTTCTCCTCTTCCCCTCCCCCTCCCCCGCCTCCCTCTCCTCATCCTCATTCTCTTCTTTCTCTCCTTTAACCTATGTATTTCAATGGTATATCTTCTAATCTCTATTTTGTGTTTTCCAATCAGGGTTTCCTTCTGGCTCTGGCCTGAGTTTTGAGATCCCTCGCTTCGTTACCCGATAGTGTGGTGAGTTTTTGTTTATCTTTTATGCCTTTTTAGCTTTGAAAAATTAGGGCTCAACAAGTGAGTTGAAATTTTAGAACTCATGCAAATCTTATTATTCTTATTAGGAGTAATGTTTGAAATTTTTGAACTCATTTCTGCAGAATGTTTGAAACTTTTTATGAAATTTCTGATTCTTTGTAGTATAATATATTCACAATTGTTGTAATGGTGTCTAATTGAATGTGGCATACCATTTTATTTATTTATTTTTTTTGCATAATGTTTGGAAATTTTCCTGCAAGTTCTGATTAAATGTGACCTTTTTATTTTTCTTGCAATTTTCCTGCATAGGTTTTCTCAGTACTGTTTGCTTCCTTTTTATTTGCTAAGATTTTCTCACTACAATTTTCTTGAATTTTCTAAAGACTTCTCTATTGCACTACTGTGAGCAAAATCATCATTGAAAATGAAAATAGATTTTTAAAATTGGTTGTCATCTAGACAGAACCTCCAATTGATTTCTGGGAACCCACAAAGATTGCCACATTTATGTGATGCATGACTCTATTTCTTTATAAATTGAATGATTGGAGTTAAAACATCCAAATTCGATAGTCAAAGGATAAGAGGCTAATCATCTTAGGACAGTAATATATGTATTGTTGTATTCATGGATTGTGATATAAATATTGTAATGACAAAACTACTGACAGATAAGCCACAATCATATGAGTGGGTAATTCCTTACGATGTGAGAAATCAAATAGTCTTCCCGGCTCTATAAAAGTACACAAAATGGAAACAAATAGGGTAAGTGATAAAATCCAACAATACAGTTGAGTACAGTGAAACATTTACAATAGCAAAATCCCAATAAGGATATAGTTGTTTTCTGGAAGAAACCAACAAGGAAATACCCAACAGTTCAGATAGATATCCAACTAGTTTATTTCATCAGCTTGTCAGCATCAAGCTTTCTTACCTACTCTTTTATATTCACGCTGGTCAAGCTCATGTCACTGCTAATTATGAATATAATCAATTACAAGAGTAAGCAGGCAGGAAAATTATGAGAATAATAGAATAAAAGGAACAAAAATTTAATGCAAATCCTTTGAAGGTGGGTATCAGATTAAGAAGTCAATGAATCTTATGTTATTCCTGGAAAAAGGACTTTGATGAAAGTCTGCAAATTGTACAATTTTATGCACAAGTAAAACATTGACGTCCCACCAGCATAGAGACCAGGACAAGGTTAGATGCCATTCAAATATGGATTGATGATTTGAAGATGCAGCCTTGAACTCCAAAGGAGTGGCTATACTCATTAATTTTTTTTGCTGTTATTTGATCATTTTTAATTTTTTTATTCCTGTAAAGTATTCTGATATTTAATAAGGTTATGTTTTGTATTTTCTGTTGCAACTCATCACAAGATTTGGCATCCACTCACAAGGGATCAAGTGAAGGAAGAAACATAGTTTATTAGTTTGTTACTTTAGTATGATGTGGTTTTCATGAATCTGGTTATTGTTGTTTAATAGTTTCATGAATCCTGTTATGTGATGTGATATTGCTTGTAACTTGTAATGTGATTCATATGAATGAATGATAACTCATTGTTGCAGTTTTTGTGTGACAAGTACCATAAAAGCCTATCCCACCAAACCACCCCCACTCCCCCCACAATTGCATGGATCTGTTTAATTGACTCAACCATTTAATGAGACTTTCCTTACAAATGTTTATGCATGCAAATTTAAAGAATTGTTTGGGTTTTTATAAGCAACACAAAATAGTAAGTTAATTTATTTTTTTGAATAAAGTGGGTAAATACAAATGTATCTGATTAAAATTTGGTACTTGCACAAGAGAAAACTTAACCATAAACAATCTCTTTATCCAAAAAGAGAAAGAGAGTGCAAAGAAAATTGTTTAAAAAAGTTTTCAAAAAGTACAATAATTAAAAAAGGAAAAAAGAAAAAAGGGGACCAATTTAGATTAGGTGGGTTCCATCTAAAATGACTTGTGGGTCCTATTCCTTTGCCCATGTTCTAATATTATTAAAAGCACTTCTCCTTCAGGTTTAGAGAGATAAATTGGAATAATTAAAGCCCCTTTGTCATTGATATAATGATATTATATACACCTAGTCAGAAAAATATTTAATTAATGTTGGGACTTGTAAGAGGGCTTTTCCTATGAACTGTATAAGTACAATATTTAATTGATATGTGAGACATAGTTTTGTGGTTATATAGTTGCACAGTAATGTTGTTGTTTATATAGCTGTTGAATAATAACTTCTTCATTGTACATAACATCATTTATTTATGGATTAATTACACTTTTCGTCCCTGAAAATGGTGTCATTGTTCACTTTTATCCTTGTATTTTAAAAATGTTCAATACAGTCCTTGTGTATTATGATTATTTTGCCCCTCGAAAATATTGTTCATTTTTATCCTTAGATTTTTAAAAAATGTTCAATACAGTCCTTGTGTATTGCATATTTTGTTCTATTTGGGTCCCTAACATTGTATTACGCATTACACAAGGACTGTATTGAACATTTTTAAAATACAAGGATAAAAGTGAACAATGACACCATTTTCAGGGACGAAAAGTGTAATTAATCCTTTATTTATTAGATATTATTTATTTATCTTTATTTAATAATGATATTATTTATTTATTTATCTTTACCTAATAACTTAAATAGGTTATTGAATGGTGAGAGCACCGATTTAAAAGAAACTTTTGTTAATGTTTTGGATGATGGTCATATAAGCTTCAGTGATCTATGATTATATGAGGCAACACTATCATAACATAATTCTCCATAGAGCTCCTCATAGGAATTGGAGAGCTGATAAAGAGTTAGTATTGAACCGAATGTTCAATACCAGTGATAGGATTTGCCATGAGCTAATCAGGATGAAAATAGGTGCATTCCACAATTTGTGCAATCGTTTACGTGCTTATGGCTTAGCTTATTGCCGATTTGTGTGTGTTGAAGAACAAGTAGCTATTTTCCTATACACAGTTGGCCATGACCATCGCAACAGAGTTGGAAGTTTCACATTTTTTAGGTCTGGCCAAATTGTTAGCTATTATTTCCATAGAGTGTTAAATGCATGTCTTAATCTCTATAGAGATGTTGTCACCAATGCCACTGCTCAAAACTCCCCTAATAATAAGGATAATGTCCAAGATTGGTTCCATTACTTTCAGGTTAGATGTTTATACTAATATGATTGTTTCTATTTTTGTTAGGATTTACATACTTATCAATAAAATATATTTTACCTGTCACGCCCCGACCCGAATTTTCGGGACCTCGGGCACGCGCATAGACCGGCCGTACTCAAGTAGAGACAAGCTCAACTCAAATACAAGACCTAAATGTGAATCAGCAGATAACATAACTTAAAATAAACTCAAGTCCCAAAGAACATAGAGTCATAAGGGTCCTTATGCCCTATACAAACCAGGTCCCTACACGGGTCCTATAAAATAACAGTACACAAAACAGAAAGACAACTCAAAGAGACTCCCAGACCTCAACGGCTCCTATCACGACCTCCTCAGCAACTGCTCTCTAAACCTCAGGATCTGTAAGAGACAAAAAGAACAGATGCATGAGCTTTCGAATGGAAAGCTCAGTAAGTACCCCCGCGGGGTCGCAAAGACATAAGAAAGCAACTTGTCAAATAAAGGGATCTCAATCCCAAGAAAACACAACCCTAGGAGTCTACCACAATCAAACAGAAGCCCTCAAGCTCTGTGATGAGTTTCAAAGAAAAACTCAAGGTTACTCCCGGCCAGTAAACCCAGCTACGCGATGTGAACACGACCCTCTGGTCGTAACTCAATAGTACCACCTCTCATACGTGTTAACACGGTCAGTGTACCATTCCCACTGACGGGTAAGACCACCAGAGAATCGCCTCTCTGGCACGGCAGGCTAAAATGCCAGGGGGTCCTGTCCCTGAACATTTCCCTGTAGGAGCCCCCACGCTCCACTGAGTCCGGGCAGTAGACCACAACGAAATCCGGGATACCAACATCCCAAAAACAACAAACATGCTCAACAGGAATAGAAAACAAGCATGGATAGCATGTATGGAATCAATAAATAAGATATAGGCAAGTCCAAAGAAAACACCAAAGAGTAGGTACTAGGCACGTGTACTTACACAAATATCAAAGATCAATCAATGATAACAGTACTAGGCAGAAGTACTTACCTTTTGTTGGAAATAGATGTCCTCCTAGTTTTCTCTTGAGTGCCTTACAACTCGCCGAGAGTGTCTGGCATACAGAGTTCCAATTAGAGTCAAGATTCTAGTAAATCCCTATATCTCTAGTTGCACATGCATGCCTATCGTTCTTGTTGGGCCTAGGCCCACTAATGGGCCCTAATTACCACCTCCCTGGTTATCGGCCCTTTTCCCCATTTCCATGTCCTTTAGTTGACTCTAGACCCAAACTTGGTCAAACCTAGTCAAATTTACTTTATTTGTCGAGTTTGAAACCTAATTGTCCACTTCTAATTGACTTGATTTAACTCGTCCACTAAAACTAGCCCATTACATGATTTGATCACCTAGATACTAGATAATAAATCAATTATTCAACCCTAGTAATGGTTTTCTTCAATCAACCATACTCTTAGGTATTAATTATTTAAATACCTGATTAAATCATTTTCAACCTTGGTTGGACCCAACCATCCATTTAAATTTATCAGTTTGACTAAGTTGGACGAATTAGTCTTGACCCAAAGCCTATTCTAATGAGTTTGATTGGGTGAACCCAATATAATTAAACTGATCGAGCTTAGCCCTCTAACTCAATCCAGTCCATGGTCCCATTTTTATTGGCTAGCCATATAATTTCATCCCAACTTAATAATTCATTTGATTAAACCAAATCAATTTAATTAATCCAATTAATCATTTAAAAGGACCAACTAATCTAGCCAAGCTTTTGTCACATTTTATCACCTCATATCTAATTAACTAGATCATTTAGCTAGTTAATTATTTAATTAACCTCTGAGTATGATTAGAGAACTAATTGAGTAATTTACTTAATTATTTATCCCTTAATATTTAAATTTCATTTTATTTCTATTATTCTTCTTCTTCTTTCTCTCTTACTCTCTCTCGACCGCACACCCACCGGAGCTTCAGAGAGGTCGCCGACGAGCCTGTAGGCGGCCGGAGCCCCACCGACGTCACGCTCCGCTCAGCTAGGACCACCCTCATCACACCTCGACCACCCATAAAGGCTGCAGGTCTTGCCTTTCTCCACTGAGCTCCAGTTCTCGGCCGGCCATCATCCTCATCTCCGACGAACTCCACCCGGCACACACACATGCGCACTACTCTAAGGGCTCAGGAGGGAGTAGAAGCTTACCAGAGAGGCCGTGGACGACAATCAACACCTCCAGGGAGCTCCTCGGCGACGATCAAGCGCGCTCTGATTCTCCGGTGAGCTCAAACCGCAGCTCTTCTCCTCCAATCGTCCGAGACTCCTTCTCCGTCTGCAGACTGCTACTGAAGTTCCAAGATGAGCGCGAGCTCAACAGAGAACTCCTTTCCCTCCTCAGTTCTCTGTCCCGTCGGAGTCCCTTCTCGCGGTGGTCCTTGATTTCCCCGGAGCTCGATGCTCTACCTCGAGCTGTGGCCACGCTTTTATAGATGGGGAGAGGAAGAGGAGGCGACAAAGGCGTTAGCTTGGTGATCAAGGCGACAACGGCCGGCCTCGACCATGCATAACGGCCGTAGAAAACGGCTGGCCGGGCGGTGGCGTTGCCGGGCAGCTGAAGAAGAACAGTCGTGCCTCGGGATTTGCACCTGTAAGATGGACGGAGGGGATTACTAGATCATTTCTAACGATCAAGATCAAATCTATTTGCCTCGGATCTGCCACTCAGCTGGACGTAAGGTCCGGATGACATCGCGATCGATGGCCCGATGAGACTTCTTTGCCTCGATCTTAAGACGATCTTAAGATCGACGGTCCTAGCTCACCCGCACCGTAGGATCACCTCCACCATACCTTCCATCTTTGCCTCGGATCCAATCACGATGAGATGGATTTATTCACAGGTCGATACGTGGCCCCTCAGATGATCGAAATAACGCTCCAAGATCAGCTCAAATCTGAGATAATCTAACCCTGACCGTTGAACCACTTGTATAAGGATTCAGGTCTGGATAATTACCAAGAAGTCCCTAGAAACTTTTAGGTCACAATTAAGTCCTCCTTCTGAGAGTGGGGAAAATTTTCCTTTAGCCCTCAAAAGTTTTAAAAATTTACCAATCAGTCCTCCTGACACCACTAACCCTATTTAGGGTGTTTAACAATTAATTTCATTTTTCTCCCACTTAATTAAATCTTTTAATTAATTAGGAAAACCTCTTTGATTAATAATCCAATTTAAAAGAATTTAAACTCATTTTATTCCATAAAATCCTTGGATTTTACATTACCTCTAATAGGATGCCGTGGATGCTATAGACAGTACTCACATTGCTACTAATATCCCTGTGGAGGAACAACATAGGTATCGGAATAGGAAACAAGTCATTTCTCAAAATGTTTAGGTGGCATGCACATTTTATATGAGGTTTACGTTTGTGCTTGCCGGTTGGGAGGGATCAGTACATGATGGTCGTTTGTTGAGAAGTGCAGTCTCACGACAAGGAGCTAGGTTAACAGTTCCTCTTGGTATGTTGTATATGATCTACCACCGCAAGAAGAATATATGAATATTTTGCTAATTAGTCCTTCTAATAATATAGGTAAATACTATCTTGCTGACGCGGGGTTCCCGTTAGTCCCTGGTTTTCTTACACCCTATCGGGGTACTCGCTATCATCGTAGAGACATTCGGGGTCTAGTTCCTAAAAACCACAAGGAGCTATTCAACTTTCGACACTCATCTCTTCATAATGTTATTTAGTGGACCATCGGCTTGGTGAATAAGAGGTTTGCCTATCTTAGGCATCAACCCTTTCATGATATAGATACACAAGCGAAGATCATCCTTGAATGTTGTGTCTTGCATAACTTCTTACGTGTTGATGATTAAGGTGATCTCCGTAGTGATGATGAGGTTAGCGACAATGAAGTAAACGCCCTCATGTCGATGTACCTGAAGACTCACATGTTAATGCCAACATCAGAATCACTACAGAAGTAGCATGGACCAACCAAAGAGATTCACTGTCTAACATTATGTGGGTTGGTTTCCACGCTAACAACTACGACGCAACCTACTAGGATTAATAATTATGTTATGTTATGTTATGTTACGTTATGTTATAAATTTCAACACCTTATGTTATATTAGGTTATATCTTTATATTGCACATTTATGTATTTTTAATTACAAATTTCAGCAACTTATGTTATGTTATGTCATAACTTTGTATTATACATGTATGAACTTTTAATTGCACACTTTAGCAATATATGTACTATGTTTTTATGCTTTTTTATTGATGTTTAAAGTGAAACAGAAAATGGGAAGTTGGCGATTCGGCAATCAAGGCTCATTTACTATTCCTAGGCCTGCTATAGTCACCAACTCTGTACATGATGTTGAGGAAAACACTCCAGCTTCCTCCCAAGTAGAAACAAGAAAAAGGCAAGTTTGTTGGTCAGACGATATGGATCAAGCATTAATAGATACTCTTGTAGAGGTGGTGCTTGCGGGGCCAAGAAGAACTGAAAATGTATTTAAGGCCGACGAATGTATAAAGCTTGTCAACAAAGTACTAGAACACTTTCAAGTGGTTGTAGGAGTTACTCATGTGAGGGCTAGATTGAAGACTCTCAAAACAGATTACAAGGACATCATGGAGTTGTTCAAGACAAGCGTGTTTGGGTTGGATGAAAACGGCGGAGTCACAGCAGATCTTCTTGTTTGGGAGAAGCACCTTCAAGTAAATATTCTTTTCTCCCATTTCTTCTTTGACATTAGAGTTTCTTTTTTTATAAAGTTTTATAAGTGTTCTATTAGTTGTTTATTAATATTATTATGGTTTTGGGGAAATAATCAGAATTTCCCAACTTTTTATATTTGGTTAATCATAAATTTTGTCTTATATTATTATATATCCTATTAGATGCCATGACATTCCACATCCACAAAATTGGTTGATAGTGTTGTCACTGTGTGGTTTAATTGATAGTCCTAATAGATGCCATGAATTTTGTCTTTATATTATTTTATGTCTATCATGTGACACTATGATAGTGCTGTCAACTTATCATTGTGAACTTCAGCACGAAAACTTTATATTGGTAAATGGGTTTTAATATTCGTATAGCCTTGTATTGTGCAGGTGATGTCCTATTGGTTTTGTTTATGTTTTCTTTGTATTGTGCAGGTGATGTCCCATTTGTATTGTGGAAGAAAATTTCTATTGTTTACTTTTACTTTTGATTTGTTTATGTTTTCTTTTAATTTGTAAAGGACAAAAGTGTTTGCTTTCCCTCTACTGAGAAATGAACATCTAGCCAAATGACAGATTGTAGTTTCAGGAATCAATACTTGAATATTAATTAGTCATACTTGACTGCATGTATTGGTTCTTGTTGTTTATTACTTTCTTCTGGTTATGATGATCCACTTCTTGTTGTTTATTTGTTTCTTATGGTTTTATGTCTCATGAATTTTTAGGATAATCAGGATGCAAAAAATTTGAAGGGGAAGTCATGTCCTCGCTACTATTATTTGGCTATCATTTTTGGCAATGACATCGCAAGCGGAGATCAGGCTATCACGGGGAATGACTTTATATAATCGAATGAAGATGAAATAGACAACCCAGTGGGGGTCGTTCTAGGGGATGGAGAAGAGTTGGAGGAAGCACAACCAACTTACTAAAACGCACCCAATACCCCCAATGAAGCCGCACAAGGGAGAGGCCCGAGAGCTAAACGTAAACATGGGAAACCAATGGATAATGCGGCCTCGGCCCTCAAAATTATTGCTCAATCCTCGCAAGAAATGGCCATTGCGTTCAAGGAGCAAGCAACTAAAAGTCGTGTCGATATGCAAACAATTCTAGAGAAACTCTGATGATTGGGTCTTGTGGATGGTGATGTTATGGATATCATGCAAATATTTGTGCATGACAAGGAAGAGGCTCGTTTTTCCTTGAGATTAATGATGAAGCATTTTTACATGGTTGGGTCAATCGCATGCTCAAAAAGTAATCCATGTCTCGGATTATAGTTTTGTTTTATTGGAACAAGTGTGTACTTTGAATTATGTTAACATGCTTTTTATGTGTGAACATGCTTAGTTACTCAAACTTTTTATATGTGAACCTTCCTCATTGGTGAAATATGTGAACATGCTTTTTATTAGGTAGTTTCAAATTTCAATTTGAAATCTATGTATTTTGTTTTTTTATTCATGTTTGATTCGTGTTTCTAATTTATGTTTGAAATCTATGGTTTATATATATATATATATATATATATATATATATATATATATATATATATACATACATAAAATTTCTTATGTAAAAGGTTAAAATAGCAATTAAGTAGTAACAAATAATTGGTAAATATGTTTTTTTTCGAGAAAGTTAAAAATTTTCAATGGAAAATGTTATGTTTTTCGGGGAAAATTGATGCAATCAAACAACAAATTTGGCATTTTCCATTGAGAATGATAGATTTTCCATGGAAAATAAGAGCAATCAAACAACGAAAAATGAATTTTCCATGGAAAATGTAGCTGGAAAATACTGACAATCTAATAGTCACTTTCTTGTTTTCCACGGGAAACTTTTCCATGGCAAACTTTTCTGTGGAAAAGTTTTCTTTTCCACCCATTTTCCATCTTGCAATCAAACACAGCCTAAATTCATGTATTCGTCAAATTCCTTCTCTAATAGGGTGGGAAGCAAAATGGTTTGGTCTTGATCATAATACTCATCTATATGACACCCACAATAATGCCCTAAAATAGAAAATGGGAAATAATCTTTGAATAGCCATGTTTCATACTATCAGATTTTAAATATTGATCAATGATAATACTTTTTCTATACTAACAAGTTCCACCATTAGCAACAGTATACTTCAAATGCAGTGTTAAAAGAAAAAAAAGATGCTAAAAACTACTAGACAACCTTGTGACCACAACCATCAAGTACCAACAGTAACATTAGAAAAAGAAAAGAAGAAAAAAAGAAGAAAAGATAACAACATTTATAAAAGCTATAATATTATCTGCATAAAGAATACATTTATAGCTATCACCACACATTTTCAAGAAACCACCAATCTATCAATGAGGCTAACACAATCAAAATGCCTCTATGACTGCACTCTAGACATTGAATATCCAAGTGTCAAAACTCTTTCTAAATTGAAAAAAATACCAGCGTTTTTACTTCTTTTAAAATATTTGCTTTGAATGTAACTCAAAGGAATCTGTAAACTGTGCAAAGTTCCCAAATTTCACACTTTAGTTGCAAAAATGAAGGGGAAGATGACTAAGAGAGAGATTCCAACCAAGTTAAGTTACTTGAACAAACTAAAAGACAACAGGCTTTTATATCAAAGCATGCACACATGGGATCACTAACCCTAGACTACCATCTTCTCCTCTCTCTAACTCTATAACACCCATCTCTTTACTAAGACAGATGTCACACCAGTTGGGCTGGGAGTGTACCCAACCCATAAGTTATGTAATTAAACCTGATAATAATCATAATAATCAAACTACTATTCATAAGAAATAAACAAACTGTTTAATCTTATACAGAGTTTACAAATTTGCGGAAGAGTTCTAGAAGTCTAAACATCAAGTGCAAGCAAGCATTATCCTTATCTGCTATGTCAGAGCCATCTACTGGAATACTCACGCTCACTCACCTGCGCAAGTAGTTCACTTGAGTGAAAATCACTAATATAAGGAAATGAATATATAATGAAAGATATACGAATTCCAGAAATAATGCGAATCATATGCATTATCTTTTCATTAGATTAACATGCCAAGTATTCCAGAAAAACCGAATAAAGCCAATCTCATATCATATCAAGCATATAGTACACGTTTATATGCAATGGCCTCATATCATACATGTCACGCCCCGAACCCGACCCGGGCCTGAGTACGAGACAAACACTGCATACTTATAGGGTTGCCCCATAAATGCACAAGGCACAAAATCAGAATAACCTTGCAACAGACCCAATATATCCATGAAGGAAACCAAATCCTGATATTATATATATCAAATATTCGACTCAAATACAAAATAAGATCTTAATGCATAAAACGACTCATCAAATATTAATACAATGACCCACACTAGACTCAGAGCCAGCTAAACCATAAACCATCACATCGATATTTGGTTCCATATTACTTCAAGTTAATTAAGTTGGCTACCTTGACCTGCTCCTATACATTGAAATAGTGGGAGAGTTGTGAGCTGCAACTAGCCCATTGAGAGACAAACATCACACCAGGGTTATATACAGAAATAGCAGATATATCTCATATATAACAGAACGAAACAATACACATGCTGGTCTATGCGCAAATCAATCACATCAGAAAGTCCCATGCCAGTCAAAGATAATCCAGATGAGATGCTACTAAATCTCAACTTTTGCAAGATTTCACAAACATGAGTAAATCACAATTTCAAAATATGACTGGCATATCAAAGCAACTATATCAATCACACCTAGTCTGTATGCACCCAATCTCAACAGCACTAGCCGTGCTCACATCTCATATCACACTCCCATAACCAGCCATCAAGCGATATTCAGAAAACCATTGGTCCCACTGACCCAAGGGCTCCTCCCCCAAGCCCCGACAAGTATATCTCGACCGGTGCATACATGACGTAGGTATAGATTGATATACGAAACATGCAAAGTGGCTCTACTATGAGCAAATACAAGTACATACTGAAAATAATATTTTCATAATCCATAAAAAAAATCAATAAAATTTTAAGCAATCAAATCAAAATACTGGAGTTCATCTGCAGTCAACTCACTTGGCAGTCTCCCTAGTGCTTAATCATAGTTGGACCTTCCTTTTCTTAATACTTGGACTGATTCTAACTAAGAGGGAACCTTAAAGAGGAGAACCCTCACAAGAGATCACTCGACTTCTCTTACCGAATTGTATATCAATTCTCTAATTATGCCTCTCCTTATATAGAGCGGAGTGTCCTAGCCTTACTCTAACGAGATATAGATAAAACACAAATATTTTATAATTATCTCTATTAGATAAGTCTTCATCAAATTCAAATCTAACCATTGATTCATAATCAAATTATGATTCATAATCACAAACAATCTAAAATTATCTCTATGAGGCAAATCTTTGTCCAATTCAAACTCGGATTTTGATTCTCAATCAAAATAAAAATCTATATTTGAGATAAACGTCAATCATAAATCTTTATCCAATTCAAACTCAATTTTGAATCTTAATCAAAATAAAATCCATATTTGACACAATTCAAACTCAAACACATAATCAAATTTAAATCCATATTTGGAAAGAGATCAAATATAATTATTTTCATGAGATAAGTCTAATTTAACTCAAATATAATATTCTACTCAAATTACAAGTCATATTTGAGATAAAGATAAATCATAATCATATTATAATTCTCTATTTTATCTCATGTCAATCCCTACAAGGTTAACCCAAGTCGGGTGACATGATGAATTAGACATGTTGGTTTAATCACATTAAACCACTATTATGAAGTTTTATTTAGGTCCTTGAAATAATAGATAATTACAAACACTCTCTTTGTATTTTCATTCTAGTACCTATTTATGTATAGGTTTTGGGTGGGTTGTTCCAATACAAGCGTGTACCCCTAGTTAAAATGTCTCCGTAAGGACTCCAACTACTATCAAAGAACAGAGGCATACATCTACATGATCCTGGAGCCCTGTGCCTGAAGACCAGAGGCATACATCTACATGTGTACGTTAAGCGTGCATCTCGTATCCGATATGGGCTCACACAAGAGACAGAAAGGGGGTTTTTATAAAAAGAATGACTTTCGCAAATAATTTTGATTTTAAGAAAAACGAGTTAAAACAAATTCCCTTCCTGAGCCCCTGCTAGGTCCCCCATACATAACTAACCAAGGTGCAGCCTATGATACATGAAATGATCTTTATCTACCCCTTAGGGTTTCCTTTACCATTTCTCATGCTCTTTAACATTTAATCAATTTAACAAGCATGAAATCACTATGTAACTATAGCGATAAAATCCATCGGCATCCACAAACCAAGATAAAACTCATATAAACAAATCGGACGATAAAAAAAACCTCCTCATAAAATATTCAAGGTATAGTGTAATCACTCACCTGAGGTCCAATTTGATTTCCAGTTGACTCGATCCCCCTACGGGATCCTCTACTCATCTCTTCCTATACAAGTATAAGAAAATATTAATCTACTTGTATTTATTTAAAGGTTGTCGTCCTATTCTAAATTTCTAAATTTCTACGTCAAGGTTTTCATATACAAAAATCCTTGAACAAATAGTAACCTTATATTTTTCTATAATATTCATGTCCTTGTAAAAGCTTATTACACATCCTTGATATCTTGATGGTGTATTTATACATGGTAACTATATTAATGTGGCCTAAAATGGAACATTTGCATTCATGCATTCATTAATCTATCTAATGACGTGTTTTATATATATATTGTTACGGATATATTTGGTGAAGACAGGTGTCGTTATCTATTTGGTGAAGACAGGTGTCGTTAAGCTAAAGGACCACTTGTTCCTTTGGCTACATGGCAGTATCACCATCTTTGCACAATTCCGCAAGAAATAGCGTAAGGATTCAATCCTGCAACAAGTCCGTGGAATTGTAACAACCCTCTCATAAAGGGCGAGGGTAGAAAGAAAGAGATAGAGAAACATCTAACGCCTCTACAAGAAGCTGGGCCTTATCCACTTGCTACATTAGGCAATATTTTCCTACCGCCTTCCTACCGCCTTTAAGAGATATTTACCTAACTCACCGCCTTACTCCACCTTCCTTTCCGAACCTCCTCTAAGGTGCTATAAAAGGAGAGCGCTAATAGAAGAAAAGGGATCCAAAAAACTCATCACACAAAACGCCTAAAACTAAGATTCTCTATTCAAGTTTTCTCGACTTAAGCATCGGAGTCAATCCGCGTAAAGGCCCAATTCTCATCACCGCCCTCTCCTTTTACTGTGCTCGCTGATGAGTAATTCCAGTAATTCCGAAAGCGTAGTTTTTATGATGCTCTTCGCACTCCCTGTTCGTAGGCAGAAGTAAGCGTCCACATCAACTATAAATTCTAACCGTTGGTCGAGAGCTGAGACCAGATCACGAGGCAACAGTGACCGAAGCGTGACGTGGACCAGTTTTTGGCATCAACATATATATATATATATATATATATATATATATATATATATATATATAACATCTTGAAAGCAACATCATTACAAGGCATGGCCAAATACAAAATGCAGAAATTCTGCCTATCACGCGTAGTTGCAAAGAAATGGTTATAATTTCTAACCTATAAATCTGATTTCTCTCATCTAGGGCTCAATAGAAAGATGCTTTTGAGCCCTTTCTTTTTTTTTTTTTTTTAATAAAGAGCTTTTCAACTAGTATTTAGTTACAACAGTAGCTAATGCCTTCAAGCAAAATGTATAGCCAATTTGGTAGATTCTCAACATTTATGAATTCCAGGCTTGCATCACTAGTTCTGGCCCTCTTGGCAAGTGAATCTGCTATGAAATTTTCTTTACTTGGAATATATTGGAGGTCCCATTTCTCCACTTCATTGAGTCTAGTTTTGCATTTATATATGAGTTCCGAGTGCTCCAATTTTCATCTGCTTTTTTTGAATTCAAAAGTCTAGTCAGGTGTAGGTTATCAAACAAGATCCTTGCACTCTTAATGTTCAGCTATAGTAGAGCTTCAATTCCATTCAGAGCTGCATAGAGTTCTCCCTCCAGAGCAGAGAGTGCATGGTATTGCTTGGCTCCTACATAACAGAAAGTTCATGTATTAGTTTCAATGAGGAAACCTGTCCCAGCTTTGGACTCACCTGGTATCCATGCTGTATCAGTAAGGAGAGAATGTGTGAAGAATTATCTGTTTGATGCTCGTTTTACTCTAGAAATGACAGTGGCAGTACCCTCCCTGTGTTGCAGGAATTCCAATGTCAGAGACACCGCTTTGTTAGCAACTTTCTTTGGCTCCATCATTGTTTTCCTGAAAATATATTCACATCTATTCTTCCACAATAACCACAAAACATTACCAATTAGTGAAATTTCAGTATCAGATAAATTATGATTGCCAAGTTGCCCTTTAAGCAGCCAGTTGCCACTCAAGAGGTCTTCAGCATTTTGATTCCAGTTAGTTAGGTATCCTAGTGCCTGAATTTCTGTCCACACCAGGTTTGCTTTCCTGTAGTTAGCGAACAAGTGAGCTATGTTTTCAGTAGATAGATTGCATAATTCACATGGCTCGTCAATCCCCAGCTTTATCTAATAAAGATAACTTTTAGTAGGCAGCCTTTTGTGGAAAAATTTATAGATAAAGGTTCTGATTCTTGGTATGACTGTCATCTTCCAAAGTTTGGTCCATCCAGGCTACTGTTGTTCATTATATAAATGAGTATAATTGTCATAGACAGCAGCAGTAAGAGATTTAGTCCTAGTTCCATGAACCTATTCCCAGTTATTATCCTGAAGGTGCTGATAGACTTCCCCGCAGTGGATTGAGTTAGCAATGTCTTCAGGAAAAATTTCATGAAGTAATTCCTTATCCCACTCATTACCATTTAGAAAATTCAGGATTTGAAGTTGGCATATTTCAAAATCCATATTAAAAAATGATGGTTGAATTGCAGGGGTATGCTAGATAGCCATGGCATTTTGTATGTTGAGTCAGATGCAATGATATGCATAGGTGCCAGTTCACCTCGAACTAGTTTGGTAGTGCTTACTAGGGTTTGGTAGCGAAAGGAAGATTTCTCTGTTCTCCTAGGTTCCCAGAGATTGATTTTACTATATTTATAGTTCAACAATTCTATCCATGCTTTTTTCTTATTATTCAATAGGTCAATTAGATGCTTTGTAATTAATGCCTTCTTCACTATTCTAAGGTCCTTAATTCCCAAGCCCCCCTCAGCTTTATCTTTGGAGATTGTACTCCAGCTAATGAGATGAATGCCCTCTCCATTGCTAGTGTTCTTCCAAATGAAGTCTTTTACATGTTTGGATATCTTGTCTAGAATTCTATCAGGGAAAGCATAGGTGTTGAGAGTATAGAAAGGGAGAGTTAGGATAGCTGACTGGATCAGAGTAAGTTTCCCAACTAGTGATAGGTGGAGGGTTTGCCAATGGGCTAATATGATTTGGACTTGGACAATTAGAGGATTGAAATAGGAACTTTTAATTCTATTTGGTAATATCCAAGTCCCAAGATATTTAAAGGGAAAGGTTCCTGTTCTCAGACCCAATAGTCTTACTATGGATTGTTTGAGCCTAATATTCAGCCATGATGGAAAGAAGGCCTCAGATTTCCTGGCATTAACCCTTTTGCCAATGATATGAGAGTAGATATCAAGGCACATATTGATGGATCTGGCTTTCTTCCTGGTAGCTCTACAGTATATGATGAGGTCATCATCAAATAGGGAGTGATTGATTTAGGAGTTTGGGCCAAGATTAATACCTCTTAACATTTTCATGCTCACTGCCTTATTCAAAAGTTTCGTTAGGACCTGAGTGACAAGGATAAAGAGGTATGGAGAGATGGGGTCTCCCTATCTAATGCCGAGTTTAATAAAGTCCCCAATCCTACCATTGATGATGAAGGCCATGGAAGGGGTTTCAATGCAAGCTTTAATCCAAGTGACCCACTTTGGTGTAAAATTCATTTTGGTTAGCACAACAAGAATTACATTCCATCTAAGAATATTGTATGCTTTTTTCATATCAAACTTAACCATCATCATTGGGTTTTTCTTGGCATCCTTTTCTAAGGTGTGTGCTACCTCTTGAGCAAAAAGGATGTCATCAGAAATATTCCTACCCTTTACAAAAGCATTTTGCTTTCGAGCCCTTTCTAATGACATATTATACAACTAGAACAAAGTAGTATACAGGTCCCAGCTGCCCCACGAAGGAGACAGAAATCTGCAGGACTACAGACCCTCAAACCAGAAATGCAAAAATTCTGCTAGTTATGTGTAGTCTGACCGTTTTGTCCATAACTTCTAATCCGGACATTGGATTTCTCCGATTTAGGATTTATTAGAAAGATAATTTCAAGATATTTCCATTGACATATTATACACTCCGAATGAAGGTGTATAGAGGGCACAGCTATCCCTCGAAGTGGACAGCAGACTGCAAGTCTGTTTATATATATACCTTTGAGGCATTAACACAACAAAGAATAGATATAAACATAGATAACTCCCATACTTAGCATAATCTTTCCGATTGCCTCTAGCATACAATCTAAGTACTCATGACGGGTTTCTAAGCATGAACACTACCATTCAAAGCTCTAAAGGCTCATCGATTTCATGGAAGCATTCTATCAAACATTTGGTATGCAACTTCATGCGTTTCAAGACTCTTAGAATGCCCCAAAGCATACTTAATTAACAAGATTACCCAATCTAAAGCATGTGATACTTAAGCATGATAACATGAATGTTAATGGGCATTTATACTTTAGCATTTTAATGAAAATTCGGCAACACCCCTATTTATAGGGCCCCAAAAATTATACAATCAATCACCATAATGAATAACCATCCATCCATACATACATGCAATTTAAATCTCATGCCTAAAATACATTTTATCTCCCTAGTTTCAACCATTTCCCCCAAATCAGCCATAATTTCATCTATCTTTGGATTCTTAATTAAGTTCATGCAATTCCAATTGATTGTATAGGGTTTTCCTCCAATTAGGGCTCACCGAAAGGAGAATAGAAAATGTGTTGGCCGGACAGCTCACTAATGAGGCTGGGGTGCTGTTGGTCGCGGCGTAGCTGCGCGGTGGCTCCGTCAGCGGCTGCGAGTTGGGGGCTCACCGGACAGTCGATCGCGTGTGCCACTCGGAGGAAGGGAGGGGCGGGGGAAAAAGGGGGACGTCGACGGCTGAAAGGGGCGGAGGTGAGGGCTGACGGGGCTGTAGCGCGGACACCAGGTGCAGCGGCTCCCGACGGCGGGGTACACAGCCGGCGGCGGAGGAGGGCGGACAGCGCCGTTCGTGCGCGCTGGCGGCGCTGCTGCGGCGGCACAGGGGCGCTTAGGGAGGAGGACCTCCGGCGGGGCTGCGGCGGCCGGTAGGTGGCGAGCTCGTGGCCAGGCCGGCGGCGGGCTCGAGTAGGGGCACAACGAGCTCAGTCGCGCGAGAGAGAGAGGAGAAGAACGATGAAATGAAAAGCCCAATGAGATTTGATTTTCCTCACACGTAGGTCTTCCCATCTTATAAATATATGTATATATTATAATAGATAATTTTAATTATTCAATTCCCATGATTGGAATTATCTTCAAGCTTTTGATTAAATTAATTTATCATTCCATTAATGTCATACCTAGTTCCTTTGTTACTCTATTAAAATAAGAGCTTCTATTAATTGATATATATATATATATATATATATATATATATATATATATATATATATATATTACTCCTCTAGCTTATAACATCCATTTAAAATAAATTACTATTTCACTATAGTATTTTGTCACATGTCTAAGTTTGTTAAATCTCATCACTCTCTTATGCTTGAGTTGGGTCCAAGCCAGAATTGTTGGCCAATTCCCATTCCATTTTCTTTACTTTATTTTTAAACTCTTGTTTATGAACTAATAACCCCCGATTTATTTTTCTGAAAATTAAATAGTAATTACTAAAAAAAATTGGGTTGTTACAAACTATCTCAATCTCTCTCTCTCTCTCTCTCTTTCTATCTCTCTCTCCCCCTCTCTCTCCCTCCCTCCCTCTCTAAAAACAATGACAACACTAATAAAGAAAACTGCAACCAGTTAACATCACAAGAGATCAATACTACTCATGCGAACTTCAAGAAGAAAAGAGATGAAGAGGATTAGTAATGTAAAAGCCACATAGTTTATGGAATTATTAATCCTTTATTACCCTTGATTATTTTGGGTTAATTAAATTCCCCTTCTCTAGATGCAAAAGTGACATTTCAAGGAATGTGGTTGAGGTGTACTTGCATGTAAACTCAACGGAACTTTTGGTTTTATTGAAAAAGAACCATTATATTATGCATGACTCCAAGATATGTGACTAGAGTTATATATGGAAAGAAGAGTGGAGATAATCTTGGACTTTAGTGCAAAAAGAGGCCTTGGATGAGATTGTAATTAGATTGGTACTTGCATGTACTTTCAAAATGAACTTTGGACCTATATATAATATAATGATTCTCTCATGCAAAGGAGAACGCCATGTGGAGAGTAAATAATAATCGAGATACTATGAAATGGTTTCCCTCAACCAAGTTGTATATTCTCTCATGTGAGGAAATAGGTTTCCTTCTAAAACCAGGTTAACAACTGAGAGAACTTAACGCGTGGAGAAGCTACGCCGAGCAGTGATTCGCCGCTCATTCGTAACATGGTTCGATCCCGAGGTTGATAAAAGCACCTTTATCATCCTAATCAACGACTGAGCTAGTATCCAACTGGGATCTCAAACGTACGTGTCACGCCCCGACCCGGATTTCAGGTCATCGGGTATGTGCACAAACTTGCCGTACCCAAGTGGAGGCAAGCCACATTTGGATACAAGGCCTAAATGAATCATAAGCTTGCAATAAAATAAAGTAACTATCAATAATAATCAGAGTTATATAATGGAATTGAAAATACAAATTGATTTCTGACATCCTACAAGGTTATGGCCCTACAAGGGTCCTACAAAAACATCATCTCACACACAAGAAAATTTGAGGCCTTCGAACCTCGACAAGCTAGTCCCAAACCCTCACGCAGCTCCTGAAACCAATCCCTCTAATCCCTTAAACCTGAAAGATAGAAAATCAAGTGGAATGAGCTTTCGAAAGGAAAGCTCAGTAAGTACCCCCGAAGGGGGAATACAATGAAGCCAAGAGGGATAATCAAAACTTGTCACGCCCCGACCCGGATCCCGGGACCTCGGGCACGCACACAGACCGGCTGTACCCAAAAAGAGACAAGCTCCATTCGACTACAAGGCCTAATTGTGAATCAGTAGATAACTAACCATAATATAAAATAAACTCGAGTTCAGAAAGAACATAGAGTCATAAGGGTCCATAGGCCCTATACAAAGTCTGGTCCCTATACGGGTCCTACACAAAATAAACAACTCTCAAAATAAAAGATAAGGGAGACCCTCAGACCTCGGATCTCCATCACAATCTCTCCTTAGCACCACCCCTAGACCTCGGAATCTGTAAAAGAGAGAAAGAACAAATGCATGAGCTTTCGAATGGAAAGCCCAGTAAGTACCCCTGTGGGTCACAAAGACATAGTATAAGCATGTCAAGTAAAAGGACCTCATCCCAAGAAAACATAACACTAGGGGTCTACCACAAATAAATTCAAAGGCACGACCCCTAACAACAGAAGCCCTCAAGCTCTGTGTTGAGTTTCAAAGAGAACCCAAGGATCACTCCCGGTCAGTATATCCAGCTACTTGCTGAAATTACGACCCTCTGGTCGTTCGACCCTCCGGTCCCAAGTCGGTAGTACCACCTCTCATACGTGTTAACACGGTCAGCGTATCATCCCCACTGACAGGTAGGACCACCAGAGAATCGCCTCTCTGGCACGACAGGCAGAAATGCCACGGGTCCTGTCCCTGAACATTTCTCTATTGGAGCCCCCACGCTCCACTGAGTCCGGGCAGTGGACCACAACAAACAGGGATACCAACATCCCGAAAACAACGTACATGCTCAATAAGAACTGAAAACAAGTATGGGTAGCATGTATGGAATCATCAAAAATATCTAAATTCCAGATATAAGCAAGTCCAAAGAAAACTCCGAAGAGAGAGCTCAAGACAAGCGTACTTACCTCTTGTTGAAACTAGAAGTTCTCCTAGTCTCCTCTTGAATGCCTTACAACTCCTCGAGAGTATCTGGCATACAGAGTTTCTATTAGAATCGAAATTCTGTTAAAAATCCTATGTCTCTAGTTACACATGCATGACCACCGTCCTTGTTGGGCCTAGGCCCACTAACGGGTCTTAAGGACCACCTCCATGGTTAGCGGCCCCCCCTTTTTTTTTCCTATTTCCGGGTCCTTTAGTTGACTCTTAACCTTCACATGGTCACTGATGGTGTGTTTTCCTCAAGTATACGGGTCGTGATCAAGTAATAAAGTGGACTATGGGAAATCGGATGTCGAACCACAGGGAATAGAGATTGCTAAGTGTAAACCAAGCTTTACTAACCTAGTCCGAATAGTAAATTGGGGGGTTTTGGTTTTCAAAAGTAAAGAACTAAAAAGGGATTGAAAGTAAGAACTGAAAATCAAGAGTTGACTGGGGTAAATCAATAGCAAGAGAGGATACTTGGGTATGTATCCCTTTTGGATTTCAATTCTAAAGATGAGCAAAGATGTTTATGAATCAAGGTTGATACTTCTTGTGACAATAATCCCTAAAATTATATCCAACCCCTCTTCCAAGGCGATTGGATAACTAGTCTCCTAGGACTTGATATGAGGTTCAAGGGGTAATTCCTAAATTATATCCAACCCCTCTTCCAAGGTGGTTGGATAACTAGTCTCCTAGGACTTGATATGAAGTTCAAGGAACTTCATGTATATTGGAAGAATCATGGGGGTGAATTCGTATAAAGTAGTCGTTCGCCCTTCTAGTACCCGATTCCTCGGTGTACTCATGAAACTCTCTAATGAAGCAAGTTCCTAATACAAGGAGGCGCTAGCTCTAGCCCTTGTATTGCACACAAGTAATTTCTAGTAATGAAATTACAATCAATACATAACATTCATTAGACATTCAAGAGAGTACCAACAAATCATCATAAACATTCAATGCTATTAATGCTCAATCCAAAAGTTCAACATACCCAAGTACCAATAGATTAGTTCCCCATAAATGGGGAACTCAAACCAAAATAGGAAAGCTTACAAACCAAAGAAAAGGTAATAGAGGACACCATTACCTCCAATGCTTGTAACTCCAATGGTTCTCTATTCTCAAGATTTGGGGGTGATGACCCCCAAGTCCTAATCTCTCCTCTAGCCTCTCTCCCAAGCCAACCTCACTTCTAAACTCTCATACTTAACTATTTATACCCATGAATTAGGGTTCCACTAAAAAAATTACAACATTGCCCTTGATTGGGCCCGTGAAACTGCCAAAGTTACGATGAACGGCCTCGTGAACGGCCTGTTCATCATCCGTTCGACTCACACTCTCAACCGGCGGTCAATCGGCCATTCATCACCCGTCACCTCACCTTGCTCGAACGGCAGATGAACGGCCATTCACAAGGCCGTTCACCCTCTCTTTGTGCCTGCCTTTGTGCCCAGGTGTGAACGGTCGTTCACAAGGCCGTTCACAACCTGTTTACTTCAAAATATCTTCGTTTGTTCTTCATTTTGTTGATAAATGCTTCCTTTTCGTCAGGGTGGCCAATTTATGCCCTGTTTACAAAATATGAAGCATTTTAAGTACCGGCGGGCTACAAATCATTGCATTTGACATGAAAATAAGTGTATATATGGTATGTAAATATGCTCATTTGAACGCTTATCAGTCACACTTGGTCAACTTCTCTTTTATTCGTCGTATCTAAACCCCATTAATTAATTATTATAACTGATTTTCATTGATCTCTCCAGTTATATTCATCAATCGGATTTAATCGACCTAGATATTATTTATTTAAGGGTTAAAGCCATTTTTGGTCCATGAAAACATGGCCAATGTTCATTTCCATCCCAAAAATTTAAAATTTGTTCAATACAGTCCACATCAGCATATACTGCCACTTATCACTCCACATCACCAAAATAACGACCTAAACATAATAATAAAAAAATTAAATACACTTCATTGGTATTCCACATGACCGCCACGTCAACAATAGGGACCAAAAATGCCAAAATACAGAATATATAGGGACCAAAAATGTCAAAATATGCAATACATAGGGACCATATTGAAAAAATTTTGAATTTTGGGATGGAAATGAACATTGGTCCCGTTTTCAAGGACCAAAAATGGCTTTAACCCTTTATTTAAATATCTAGATATGAAAGTCAATTAATTCGTTAAATCGATTTAATTAAATCATCTTTTCAATCTAATTATACCATTAACTGGTTAATTGACCATGCTTCTTATAGAGCAAAATAATTGTCACACTGCGATAAATTAATTCCTTCTTATTAGTTAGTCTAATCAAATAATTAGCTAGTTAATTATTTAATTAGCTACTAATTATAATTAACAAACTAATTAAATAATTTATCCCAAAACTTAGGTCCATGACCTTGGCTCTTTTATTTAAATATCTTATAAACTTGATTGAGCACAAACCAACTTGTATTTAACCCATTACCCAATCAAATCACCTTGGTATAAAGTTTCGATTAATCCATTAACCAAATCATCAACCTTGATTTATAGATTAGCAATCTAGGTCCAATTCGATTAATTTTTTTCCTTAATCAATCCCTTTTATCTATTTGTCACACTTTAGTAAATTAAGCACTTTATATCTAACTATCTAATCCATCTATAATCGGATAATTAGCTAGTTAGTTATTTAATTAACCATCATATGTGACTAACGAAATTAATTAAATAATTTACTCAATTATTTTTCCCTTATTATATAAATTTTATTTTATTTTATCACTCATCTTCTTCTCTCTCTCTTTTCTCGAGCGAGCTTCAACAGAGGCTGCGCTTGCGACCATATAACCCACCGGGAACGCGCCAGTATCCGCCTCCGATCACCGGCGTCGCGCGTCGAGCTCCACCTGGAAGGTGATCGACTTCCCCCACCACCCCCTCCCCCCACCCACCCAAATAAACTTGAGCTTCGTTTCTCGACCGAGCATCTCCCTCTTCTCTGACGGGATCGACCAATGCAAAGGATGCACTCCCTACGTTCTACAGTCATACAGGAGGGAGCGAAGACTTACCGGAAGCAGGTGACCGTCAAACAGAGCCTCTCAGCAGCTCTCTGTCGCTTGGTGGAAGAGTTCTGATTTTTCGGCGAGCTCGATCGCTATTCCGGTGCTCTACAAACTCCTTCCACTTCTTCCACCGCCTTGACCTTCTCCTCTGCCCGACGACGTCGGAGGTGATTGTGAGCTCGACTGACACCAGGGATAAGGCGTCTGGCTCACTTCTCCGGTCGTCAATGCCGAAGACTCCTCCAACTCCCCAGTGGCTTCTCTGTCTCAACACAGAGATAGTCCGCCCCTTTTATAGCTCAGAGGTGACGTAGAAAGGGAAGCGAGACCACCAACGTTACTGGTGGCCGCCGGCCTCCTCGCGCGTGGAGGGGAATGAGCCTCGGGCGACGTTCTCCGGTTAATTCTGGCGGTAGGGGTGGTAGCGCCTCGCGATTGGCATTCATGGATGAACGCCTGTGATCGACGGATAACATCCCACGGTCAGGATCGTTTCTTGATTCCTCTGATCCACCACTCGGTTGGATGAGTGGTCCAGATCACATCAGGATCTATGGCCAGATCTACTCATCGCATCTCAATCTTACAATTATCTTGAGATGAGCGGCTCTCGCTCACCCTCACCGTGAGGTCACTTCCTTTGCCTCTTCTCTCGGTATCTCAGATCTGGCACATTATCTGATAGATCACATCTCGTCCCGCCACGTGGCTTCATGAACACCCTTATAATGCCTTGAGATCAAACACAATCTGAGATCTTCTAATCTCAGTCGTCACTTTTATTGTATAAGGGTTCTCTTCCGGAAAATTATCCAAAGATCCCTATTTCTTTTTAGATTACTCTTTAGTCCACCACTGTGAGAGGGGACTATTTTCCATAGGTCCCCGGTACTTTTCGAAATTACATTAAGGTCCCTCTGACCCATCCTAACCCTAATTAGGGTTTTAATCTTTTAATTTCCCTCTTCTCCCTCTTAATTAAATTATTTAATTCCTTAGGAAAATTTCTTTGATAATCCAATTTAAAGGAATTTAAACTAATTTTATTTCCATAAAATCCTTGGATTTTACAAAACTAAAAGTGATCAAATTGAAAACATAAACATCTCAGAACACAAGAACAAACACAAGGATCACTATTTGTCAATCTCGTAACAAAGAATATAACAAGCAATAGATAAGAAAACTTTCACGTCATCTCCCGATGCTCATCTTAATCACATTCAGACACTTGAGTCTGGTAGCGCTCCTACGTGCACGTACACGATCAGCATATCATCCCACTGATGGGTGGACATCCAGAGTTTCCTCCCCTTGGTAGGACTACATGGTGTTCAGGGTGTCGTCCCCCTGAACGCCTGCAAATTGTTTGCACTAAGTGGGAGAATCTTCAACACAAGAAGAGCTGAAGTACCAACCCGGATGGAGCACAGGCTCACGTGTTTCCACGGCCACGTGCCGATCAATGGGAAGGGTATGCTCAGCGATCTCAAGCACATTCAATAAAAGCTAGCACATCAACAAGCATATACTAACATGGGAGTTCAACAAATCAGGAAAACGAATACGTATATGCAAAAATCAAACAACAGTATACCAACCATGGAAGCATCAAAGCTAATGAAAGCTCAAATATTAAAACAAGAATAAAAAATGCTCAACAATATCAAGGCCAAGAAATACTTCGAACAATGAGGCAAAGTCAAGAATAAGCCAATAAACCCAAATTCGGGGTAGGAACTAGGCCGAAGTACTTACCTCAATCAATAACTTTCGGAATCTCACGAGACTCCTTCCTGACGCGTCTCTATGTCGAAATCTAGTAAAAAGTTCAAAATCAGTAATAATACGGTTGTTTGAATTCTTCATGCCTAGATGCATGTGTAAGTCTCATTAGTGATCCTAGCCTCAATCATAAGTCCACCCTTATTTAGACGGAACCCCTTTATTCTACTAAAAAGGTCATAGTAACCTAGTGGCTAACGAGCTCCATTATAGTTAAGAGGTCTTGAGTTCCACTCTCAACCCCTGCATATTTCTATTTTTATTTTACTAACTCCCAACTTGGCCCATAAGACATGGTTGAGCCCAACTGATTTGAAAGGAAACTAGATCAAACCCAAATTATTTGATCAAACCCGAGTCCCATTATCTATCTAAACTAGTTTGTTTAAAAACGGGTTAGGCTCAACCCAACTTAAATCTAGATTCAACCCCTCAGCTTAACTCGTCCCTACGTGATCGAACCTAACCGGTCTTTGAATCGAGTCCATATGAACGAGTCTAACTCCTTAATCAATTGAACTCTACTTATCTAACTTTGTTTAATCAAATCAACTTGTTTTAAAATTAAACGAGACCCAACCGGTTCAACTGACTCAACCCATTAACCTGTTAATAACTTTAAAATAAACTAAAACTCGCTAACACCCAACCCGATCCGTTAAGCTCTTCATCTTCAACCTCTCTCCCTAGACAAAAGCTCATCGGAGAGGAGGCAGTCGTGGTGGTCGTTAGTGGCGGATGGGCGCGACCAGAGCCATCTCTGCCCCTGTATACTTGCCACTCAACGGTGATCCACCCACCGAGAGTCCTTCTGGGCAAGAGGCTGTCAAGCCCTTCCTTCCCCCTTCGTCTGACCTTCTTACTCCGACCGGTTTCTGCCCCTCACCGGTGGAGAGTCTAAATCTCTTCCTCCTATAACGCCTCCCCTACTTCTATATGCATGCATAAAGTCAAACAAGTAAGGAGAGAGAGAGAGCTTACAAATTACAGTGGTTGCGGTGCTGGAGTGATGAGATCCCGGCGTCGTTCTTCGTTTGATGCTGACTGAGCGTCTCCGGCGACCACTGGGGTTCGAAGGTCCTTCCTGAGGGACAGAAGCCGCGGAGTCTATGAAAGGAATCTCCGGTGATTGTACGAAGTTGTGGCTTCTCTTCTCTCTTTCTCACGCGATAAAGAAGACCTCGCTGTCACTCAACGGTGGTGGCGACCTGATTCCAGATGATGTCCAGGGTTTCGCAGGAGGCTCTGTATTTGTAGGCGCTCGCGGAGGGGTCTTGGACGAGATTCGTCAAACTGGATAAGCCTTATCTCATTGTTTAAAATTTTTATATACATGGAGAGATAAAGATCGTCGGAGACCCGCCTACGCGGCGGTGCTGCTCAATGGAGAAGAAATCGTGATACCTCATGATTGATCATCTCCATCGGACGGATCTGAACGTGCATGTGAATCCAACGGCGATAGCATTATCTTACGCCTCGTAATTAATTCTCTGATGGAATGGACCGTTGATGTTTAATAATGATGAACGGCTTGATTACACTACTTCGGCTCGAACTTAACCTATATCCCAATATTGATGGCTTGAATTGATTCGCACTGTAGGTTTATACCTATACTTGTCCAAGCTGATCAAAATGGACGACCTGATTTCTATCTGATTGCCTCGAACTTAAACTAAGTTTGAGATCTACGTCTCAGATTATTTCCTATCAAATAAATAGATGGAGTGCCATGATTAAAACCCATGCCTCAAACTTACTCACAATCTCTAGATTATTTAATTCTGGCTGTCAGTTCCCTTTGAATACTCTCCTCTGCATGGTTTACTCATGAATTTGCAAATAAGTCCCTCTTTTTAAAACGGTTACATGTAGGTCCCCCTCCAGAGAGAGAGACATATATTTTTTTAAATCCTCAGTATTTTCCAAAATTTCAAATTAGTCCTTGGTAGTCCCAATTAATAATAATTAAGAGATTAACCATTTCAATCCCTTTTTGCACTTAAGATCCAAGTTTGGAAATTCATTTCATCAACTAATAATAACTAATTACTTAAAGAGTAATTATGAATTTTATTCCAATAAAAATTCAAGCAAGGTCAAACTTGGGAGACTCTCCCTTATTCACTAAACAATAAAATTACTACTTTAAAGCCTAAAAAGAAAACATAAATTCCAAAAGACTAAAACTTAAAACATAGTAAAATCTTGGATCTTACAGTATGTACGGTCAGAGACAACACCGGAATCGTCGCGCTTAATCGATGGAGAAATGTTGTGTTTCATCTTGTCATTCCACTGGTATCTTAAACCCCTCGACGACCGACTCTCTGCTATAAGAGACACGGGAGCTTTGCTATTGAGGAGCTAGTGGATTCAAACTCCTCTACTCTTGATCGGTGCCATTATCCTCCGACAACCGAGCTTTAGGCGAGGGAAGGAAGACCAGAGAGAGAGGGTGTTGGTAATGTAGGGGTTAACCTTTTGTAAAAGCCATCACATATAAAACAGGATCTTTTATGTTGCATCATCAAGAATCAAGAACAATTAAGCGGAAGCGTACCTAAATCTAAAACCATTGATTACTCTCTAAAGTCATGCTATATGTCTTCCAGATAACCACGGTCTTCCAAAGAATTCATTTAGTTTTCTATCTTGGCAGTCTTTCTGGTGATGGGATCTCAGAAAGAATAGAATCTCAAAACCTGCGTGTGATCTGGGGACCATAACCACTCTCTCTATATATATAGATAATGGATTAGTTATCCTTTCTTTAAATATAAAGATAACTTATCATTATCCTTTTGTAATTTTCTATTTCAGCTCATCATTAAAAAAGAAATTACACCTTAGGTCTCTACACATTAAAGGCTCACACCCTATAAGATACATTAAAGTGCAAATTATCTAAACTTTATTTGATCACTTTTAATTGGGCTCAACCTTATATAACGACCTGCAAACATAATTATTCACATATAAGTCTATCATTGGATTAAGGATACAACAATCTCCTGCTTGGACTATATGTTGAACTTTATAATTATGCTTTACAAAAACAATAACTATATGAGCTCAGCTTTGCTGTCATTATAGAAATGTATCTATATCCAATCCGGTCCATCAATTATACCAACATAGGATCGAAGCGGCCTTCGTTACATCTATCGTAACTAGACCCATAAACGGTCACGTATGTAATACAACTGAATGACATGGATCATGATGTGAATGTGTAGCATGAAAATTTCATATAATGTGATCTTAACACGCCTATTTCCAATTGATCTTCCCTCAAACCTTAGTGAGATCAAGCCAAACCAAGGTCAGAGTGTAAATAAACCAAAACTATATTTCTGCAGAAATAATCTCAAAATATCCATAAACTGAAATGACTGAAAATATGTCAAAATCAAAACACTTAAAATTACAAACTCCCACTAAAACTGAATATCCTCAAATGACATGACACCCATACGAGCAATATACTCATAAAAACCCTTTCGGTGGCAATCCTTTAGTAAGCGGATCCGCAACCATGGAGGTTGTCCCAATGTACTCTATAGACAACTATTCACTTTAAACTCTTTCCTTGACAACCAAGAACTTGATATCTATATATTTCGACTTCGTCAAGATCCTGTTGTTTACTGGCACAGAATAATCTTGGTGGTCTATCAACACCATCTACTATCCTTAGCCCTATGACAAAATTCCGCAGTCATATCCCATGATATGCTACAACTTTTGCTTCCATGGTGGAAGAGGGTACCAGAGACTGTTTAGCACACTTTCAGGAAATTACACCTCCAACTAGCAGATAGATGTAGCCTAATATAGATCTTATACTATCTTTACATCAAGCAAAATCGGAGTCAGTATACCTAACGAACTCAAGCAGATCTAACCTCCGATATGTGAGCATGTAGTCCTTTGTTCTCTATAAGTACCGCAAGACCCGTTTGGTTGCTTTCCAATGGTTTACTCCTGGATTGCTGAAATATCTGCCCAATATCCCGGTAATGTATGCAATATCCGGACGCGTACAAACCTAAGCATACATCAGACTTCCTATAACTAAAGCATAAGGAATCTTCTGTATTTCTTTTTCCTCAAAGTTATTCATAGGGCTTTGGGTGAGACTAAAATTGTCTCCCTTAGCTACGGGGGTATCACTCGGTTTACAATCTTACATGCCATATCTTTTAAGAACCTTTTCGATATAGCCCTTTTGTGATAATCCAAGAATACCCCGAGAGCGATCCCGATGTATCTGATTACCTAATACAAAAGAAGCATTACCAAAATCTTTCATCTCAAAATTCTTTAGCTAGAAATCTCTTTGTTTCATGTAATAGGCCTATATTGTTGCTGGCAAGCAAAATATCGTCAACATATAAGACCAGAAAAATATATTTACTCCCACAGAACTTATGGTATACACAATCATCGACTAAATTCATCTCAAATCCAAAAGAGATGATCACTTGATGAAATTTGAAATACCATTGTCGAGATGCCTGCTTAAGCCCATAGATGGATTTCTTGAGTTTGCAAACCATATTCTTTGGATCTCCCGACACAAATTTTTCTAGTTACACCATATAAATCGTTTCATCAATGTCGCCATTTAGAAATGTTATCTTTACATCCATCTGATGTAACTCAAGAATGAAATGCGCCACTAATGCCATCATAATCCTGAAAGAGTCTTTTGAAGAAACCGGAGACAGAGTCTATTTATAATCGATGCCTTCTTTCTGTGTGAAGCCTTTTGTGACAAGACGAGCCTTGTATCTCTCCACATTGCCTTTTGAATCCCTTCGTCTTAAATATCCATTTGTAACCAATGGGCTTCACACCTTCTAACAATGGGACGATATCCCACACATCATTGTCTTTCATATACTTAATCTCCTCATTCATGGCATCAATCCACTTTTGAGAGTTTGAACTTTATATGGCTTGATGGAAGATCAATAGATTATCTTCCATCATTCCAATGTCAGCCTCATGTTCTTAAAGAAATACAATATAATCATCTGGCACTACACTTCTTCTTTCTCTAGTGGATCTTCTTAATGGCATAGGTTCTTGAGGTGGCAGAGTTTGTTCTTCTGGAACCATTTCTTGATTGGGAGGTTCTCCGATATTGTCTTGATTTATTGTGTCTTCAACAAAGTCAGGAATGGAATCCTGATCGATGCCAATAACACATGTGGGAATATTAATATATTCCTCTTCAAAGATAAAATCTCTGATCGTATCTCCCCCCACAAACTCGATATCCTCAAAGAACCGTGCATTTCCTGACTCAAAAATCGACTTAGTCGTGGGATCATAAAACTTGTACCCTCTGGATTTTTAAGAGTATCCAATAAAATAGCAACTCACCGTCCTTGAGTCTGATTTCTTTTCATTAGGCCTATAAGGCTTTGCCTCAGCTGGACATCCCCAAACATGCAAATGCTTTAAACTAGGCTTCTTGCCCATCGAAAGTTCATAAGGGGTTTTGGCAGTTGCTTTAGTTGGAACCCTATTAAGAATATAAGTTGCAGCTGTTTTTGCTTTACACCTCATGTACTTAATTGCGGGGATTCATTAAATGAAGCAATTATATCAATTAAATAAAGATTATCACAACCTAACAAAGAACCGGAAACAACCAATTTTGAATCATGAAAAAAAACTGAATTTTCCATTTCCAAATGAGCAAGAATAACCAGATTTGTCCAAAACAGAAACAGAAATCAAATTCTATCTAAAAGATGGTAGAACAAATGTGTCATTAAGATCCAAATAATATCCAGTCTTTAAGAATAATCTAAATTTCCCTATTGCCTCTACTTGAACCCTACATAGATGTATCTTTCAGCATCACTTGGCTTTTGGCAATCCCAGGCAACCCTTTCTTAGCACACCATGCGTGATAGTTAGTGTATTGCTTCTTCTTATGCCCTTCAGCTCCACAAAAGAAACAACCAGTACCTTCTGAATCATTTGATTTATTTTGTTGTTTCTTTGAGGTGATGTATTTGTAGCTTCTTTATTCTTCTTTCTTTTCTTTCCCTTGTTTCTGTCTTTAGAGGTTGAGGCTAGGTGAGCACTTTCTGTCTTATCTTGCTTCAACCTTTCCTCGTCCTGAACACAATGTGAAATGAGCTCATTCAGAGACAAAGTCTCTTCGTGACAGTTGTAGCTCACTTTAAATTGGTTAAACTATGACGGAAGAGATATCAGAACCAGATGCACTAGCAAGTCCTCAGAGAGATCAAGCTTAAGTGCTTTCAGTTTTGAAGCAAGATGAGACATGTCCAAGATGTACTCCTTGATGTTGCCTATACCCTTATACTTCATTGAAATCAGGCTTATCAAAAGCGTACCAATTTCAGCCTTTTCCTTCTTTACAAACCTTTTTTTCATTATCTGTAAGGAATTTCTTAGTTGTAGTTATCGTTTCAGACATTGTGCCCCTGAATGCTTCTTGAATGACCCTCTTCATAACCATCATGTACATGCGGTTTGATTTCTCCCACCTTTCTTTCTCCCTCTTATCATCAGAGGTACTCTTATCTGTAAGAGGTGGGGGATAATCTTCCTATAATGCAAGATCAAGATCCTGAGAACAATCTCGAGGTTCTCCTTCCAACACTTGAAGTTTGAGCCATTTAGCATAGGTATGGAGTTGATGTTGACAATAATATTAGCAGGAGTCATAACTGAATAAAGAACAACAAACAAACAAAACAAGCTCACTTGAGTCTTTAAAAAACAAATCACAATAATAGATTCAAATTAAAAGTAAATCCCATCTCAAGATACCAAGCACTCCATTAATATTTCATCTTGGGACAAAATATTAACTTGTAATTGATATCTTGGTGTAGTAATCAAACACTGACAATAAGGACATGTCAAATAATAAATCTTCCTTTGGGCCGATTTATTGTTCACATGTAAAACCAAATAATTGTCACACATTTATTACCACAGGTGCACATGTAATTTTGTTAAATATTAATCTTCCTTTGGGATGATCAATATTCACATAAGTTAAATGCACACAACCAATTATATTTCAAAATAAAGTAATTTCCACAAGAGAGGTCACTTTGGTGACATGTTGTTTCAATTAATTTATCTTAAAATATATACATAAACATACCAATATCTTAATTTAAAATTGCAGCCCAAAATTCCTTTTAAAAAAAGATCAAAGTCAATACCTGGTCACCCCTGGTTAACCCTGGTCAACGCTTGTCAACACTCCATCAACTCTGTTCAACTATGGTCAACAGGAGTCAACTTCGACTATATCTAAACCTAGAAAACTCCAATTTTGATGATTCAAAACAGGTTTTTCTCAGTTTTTCAATAACCTACTTATTTATAGCACCAAAATAACCTAAATCCATACAAATTATAGGAAGAATTGACTATGAAAGTATTTAATGCCTGTAAATCCGAAAGCAACCACAATATAACATGTAACAAACCAAAATCAGATTTTAAATTTACAAATAATTTCTAAAAATCCAAATAATTCTTAATTTTTGTTTTCAAATCGGATAATAATATTATGAAATTCAAGAACACCCAAGATTATTTTTGATGAATCAAAGATTAATTGATTCTCAATGGTTCAACATGAAGAGGCTCTGGTAGCACTTGTAGGGATTAACCTTTTGTAAAAGACATCACATATAAAACAGAATCTTTCATGTTGCATCATCAAGAATCAAGAACAATTAAGCGGAAGCATGCTTGAATCTGAAGCCATTGATTACTCTCTGAAGTCGTACGGTATGTCTTCCAGATCAACACGGTCTTCCAAAGAATTCCTCTAGTTTTCTTTCGTGGCACTCTTCCTGATGATGGGATCTTAGAAAGAATAGAATCTCAAAACCTCTGTATGATTTGGGGACCATAACCACTCTATATATATATAGATAATGGATAAGTTATCCTTTTTTAAATATAAAGATAACTTATCATTATCCATTTGTAATGTTCTATTTCAGCCCATCATTAAAATAGAAATTACACCTTAGGTCTCTATACATTAAAGGCTCACACCCTATAAGATACATTAAAGCCCAAATTATCTAAACTTTATTTGATCACTTTTAATTGGGCTCAACCTTATATAACAGCGTGCAAACATAAGAATTCACATATAAGTCGATCATTGGATTAAGGATCCAACAGGTGACGCCAGCCAACTCCGTGCCACCACGAGCTAGGTGATGTTAAAAAGCCCAAGCTCTCTTCCAGCAGTAACTGGGGTCCTTCTCCTCTAACCTAGCGCTCTACTGTTCCACAAAGGAACAAGGTATGACGGAGCAAGACAAGACTGACCTCAAGGTAACTCTTAGGGCAGGAGATCCTCATCCGAGGGCATCGAGACCTCCGTCTTCTCAGGTGAGACTGCAACCCTCAGTAGGCTAGTTCACGAGCCTTTGAGTATACATGCATGCATAACACAGTGAAGATAGTTGTGGCTGGCCTTAAACATGCAAAAGCTTGAGTGTGTGGATAGTTCACATGTAGTGATTTTCTATTGTGTTGCAATCGATGATGATTGCATTAGTGTTTCATACCTTAAATTCATTAGAGATAGAGGTAATGAAAAGCCATTGGTAGCATGTGTATAAGAAGGCTTAACCCATTAATGATCTTGTTTTAAAATACCTTTTAACATTGACAGTGAATGATAAACTTCACTGCTGCATTTTGTATGGGATTGCATGAGTTCCTCTCATGCTATTAGAATGTGGGCATACTTTCATTTGGATGTTTCTAACATTAAATTGCTAGTGAAGAGATCCATTAAGGTGTATGTATGTGTTGGGATGTATGCCCTAAAGCATATGATGCTATGAATATTATTTAATTATGAATAAAATAATATAATTATTACAAGTACATGTATTGTTTGAATACTTTATGAATATCACAAAATTCCATAATTATCTACTTAACCTTGAATAAATATATATAAGTGTTATATATATGGGAGGATATTATTTAAGGATGATAATTTAAATTAGTCCGTGAAAACTAGTCAATTGACTTAACAACTAAAGTATGGAATCTTTAATTGATTTTCCACTAGTGCTGCTCATTATCATTAAGAATGAAATGATTTTATCCAGACCATTGATGTAGAGGGACATCTAATGAGTGCACTATACATAATGAGATTATGTAGGACTGGGACACGATGTGATTTGAATCACTGATAATTTTCTTTAAATTTAATGCATTCAAATCATGTCACTGATGGTCGGATATGTAATGATCTTAATCCTGAGTGGTTAGCAAACTCCTATTTATTGCGTTACATCTTTTGATTTACTCGGTACGGATTATAAGATCATGATCCTTAAGCTTTGTATGTTGGAGGTGTAACAAAATGAATAGCAGGGAATGTTAACATCGCAAGACGGAATCCATTCCTTCTTCATAAGAAGTAGACAGATAATTCCCTTGAGTGATGATTCAGGGCTTGAATGGTATGAGTACTCAGATTCTTGATTTGTTCTTGAATCTTATCATTCATTAGAGAATCATTGGTACTTGAGGATAAAGATGTAATTAAAGAGGTTAACGGATCTTTACCTAGCTCTAATTATGAATTATTCATGGAGGATCAATATATAGGAGATGACTATATCATATGGACGACTCGAATCCGAGTAATTTTATATCTATAATTTCGGGAGTGCAATTCCAAGTTTTTAGTGGAGTAACTTTGGAGTTAATAAAACATATTGATTAATTAAAAAGTTTAATTGATTAATATAAAGTTTTGTTGGAGCTCGGGATTATAGGTCCATAAGTCCCTCTCCGGACAAGGAACTCCGATTGGACAAGTTTAGTTGATTTTGTGTTGATAACTTTATTACAAATTAATTGAGAATTAATTTGTAGTATTATTTATAAATAAAATAAATAAATACATAATTTGATTATATATTTATTTATGGACTTATTGGATAATGTGAGCCAAGACACATGTGTTTAAATTTGAGTTAAAATTAAGATAAACTCAAATTAATTTGAATTTAGATAAGCTTGTAAAGCATATGTCTAGATTCAATATATGTAGTAAGTTGGTTGCCAAGTTTGATTTTGATTTTGAATCTAAAATCAAATAACTAAACACATAGAAAGAGATAAATATAAGAATATTTTATCTTTTTAAATTTGGCCTAAAATCTCTCTAAATTTTTATGACAAAAAATTTGATTTTGAATTCAAAAGGGTATTTGAATTCAAATCGAAATCTTATCTTAGTTTAAATAGGAGAGTTATTTTCTCTATAAAAGGAGTAACCTTTCTCCTCTCATAATATGACTTTTCAAAAGGAGTTTGACATAAGTTTTAGAGGGTGTGAGATAGGAACCAATTGAGGAATCCCAAGAGAGAAAAGAGAGAGAAAAGTTTTTTCTCAAAAGTCCTAGTCTCAATTGCTCATTAGATGAGTTTTAGAAAGAGACAATAATCAGTTTAGTGATCTGATTAATCTTGGGTTGTGCCCACACACAAGTCCATCTCGGATCTTTGTCACCGGAAGGAAGACCGTGGTTTCGGGAAAAGATGATCTACCGATCTCGGATGATTTAAACTTCTACAACTTCAAGGTACGCTAAGAAATCTGGAGCTAGGGAAAATTTCCCTCGCGAAATCATGAATTTTTGTTGCTAAAATAAATCAGCGACGGAATAGCAAGGGAAACGTTTCCGTCGCGATTTTTATTCTTGATCTAATTTTATTAATTCATAAGTAGAATTAATTATTATAATTTACAAAGTTTTCAGAAATGTGTTTTTGATGAATACCGATCCAAGATCTTGTTTTATACGTGCTTATTCACGCTTCCGCATATTTTGAAAATTGTTTTCCCAAGATTTAAAACTAACAGTATGTATATAGAGGGAGTTAATATAATAGAAAACTAATTCTTCATGAGCTGGGAAGTCCTTGGAATAGGGAGGCAAAGAATAGAGAGAAGATAATCCTCCTATCTTGATAGTAGGTTGAAGCTCCAAGAAATGTCATGAAACAAGGAACTTAGTAGAGGATAATGTCATATTTAATGAATGAAGATGTTGACCATGTATATGATTATTAGTTAGGCCATGCCTAGTTGCCAACTATGAAAAAAGTCATTTTTGATTATGAGAGAAATAATGTAAAGGCCACCCCTGTTAAGAACTGTACCCGTTTGAACTTTTAGAATTTAAATAAAATTTCCTTCGGTTAGATGTTTGACTGACGGGCTTATCCTTAATTAGTACCTAAGTGAAGGGCTAAATTACTTAATTTAACTCCATAAACTAAGTAACAACCCTCTCATATAATATGGAGTAAAAAGATGACTTATGCGCAAATGTTTAAATCTTGTAGATTTGTCACATAATATTAAGTTGAAAGGTGCATTTGCAATATCACAATAGCTCTTGAGGATTTAAAAGAAAACAAAGGTTGATTGGTAAATAGCTAAAGAATCTTGGATTAAAATGGATGAGGAATTAGTTAAGTATGGATTAACTTAACTGAACTTATTTAGCCCTAATCAATAGATTAACCATATGAGAAAGGGGTCAAAATGATAAACATATACTTGGCTTTTTGGGGACAATCTGAGAATTTTAGATCTTGGTTGGGACGGGACTAATCCCATGAAGCTCCAGGCACTGCTCTCCCGTGAGGTTGCAGTGGCCGTTGAGCCTCTGTAAGAGCAGTGGAGTAGATGAGAAAAGCCAGCCATCCACTTCCTTCCCATCAGCCAACAACCGTGACTAGCACACATGCGGGAGTTGCTCGTGGTGAAGATACGGAGTCCAGACGAGGCCGGGAAGGGAAACACTAGTCACAGGTGACTAGGCGGAGGGTTGAGCAGTACTTGAGGACACAGCTATGCGCGCACATCCGAAGCTCGGTGTAAAGATTCAGAGCTGGCGAAACTCACAGCGAGAGAGTTGTGACACAAGCCCGTGCTCAACCGAGTAGTGTTGCCTCGATTTCTCTCCAGGTTTCCCTCCTAATTTTCTCACTGATTCCTCTTCTAAGAACTTGGTTGGGATCATACCATGATTGTAAATGTTAAGAATGACTTGAAGGCACTCGAAGATGATGCTTTGTTTAGAATTCTGATGTTAACTTGGCAATTGCTGTGTGTCTGAGTAGTTATGTATGTGGACTTTTAAAGTTAATAATGAGAGTGCTCTGATTGAGAGAGTATAATCCTCTCTTTAGAATGCATGAACTGTAAAATAAATGGACTCATGAAGATGCTATCATACAATAAAGAAAAAAACTGAAGTCTGCCTGCATTGTGCATGACGAAATGCTTTAGAGGATCCCAAAACATACATAATGAGTTAGCTAGTATTTTTATTGATAGTTAAACATAGATTAACTGTTAAGATTAAATGTCTATTCATTAACCTTGATCTCTTATGACAAAATGAAAAAGGGGAATTTGATTGAGAGTTATGGATAAAAGCTTTGAATTCAGTGAGTACTATAATTAGTTTGATGCTCATGAATAATGTATTAAAGGTCTTAGGTTCACAAGGTTGGAGATGTGAACACCTTAGATATGTGGAGACTTTGTAGCCGTTAATGAGCGGTTGCAAGAGTAAATGAGTGATTAAACTTTCACTTCACTGAATTTTGATAAAGATCTACAAGTACAATGTTGTCAAGCTTGGGACTTATATGAATTTAATGTTATGTGTATGATTAAATAGGTTGGAATAGGATGAAAGGCCATGTTCCAGTTCAGTCCATTAGAAATGCTAGGTATGTAATGTTCATTGGTTGGTATATTAAGTAAAGAGATGGGTTTATTGATACTTGGAGACTTGAACAAATAAATTGAAGTTCTAGAGTTCTTGCAACTGAAGTTGTATGTTGCTGGCAAAGAGTTAAGGATTGATGTTGTTGTTTCCATTAGAGTAGAAACAACTTCAATAATAGTTGTCTGCTAAGGCAGGTTTACTTGTCATAGAACTTCATGGATTCATGATATTTTGAAATCTTATATTGGTGTTTCTTTATTGCTCAATGTTAAATGGCATTAATTAAAATACAGGTTTTACCCTTCATGAATGGGTAGTTCTACTAGAAATGAATTCATGTATATATGATCTCGTTAAGGGTTGACTAAAAGTTAACTATGAAATGCATATACACTTAGAATAAATCACTAAGTGTGTACCGTTATATAATTAGATCGCGAGACGGGGGAGGAAGAGTTGCGACGAGGACTACATCAGGTATTAGCTAACGAATGTGGGTAATCAAACGGAAAAACGCACGGTATGTGCTTTTTATAAACTTTGCATGAAAATTCTTTCATAGTAAAGTTACGATTATTTTCATGTGTGCATGTATGGAAAGGTATTTTCATTGTATAGGTTTTCTGTGCATATTCGTGTTTGAGACTAAACTCAATACGGGGAGTAGATCTGTAGTTGTATAGACTCGTTCCACCCGAGATTGGGATTCGAGGGTTGACTTGATTCATAGTGAGAACAGGCAGTCAGATAGACTCGGCCTCTTACGGGATCTGAGTTAGGACTTGTGACGGCATGGGCCTGAATGCTCCACCCGATAGGGTGACTGATCGGGAATCACACGAGGGCTTATGCAGGCTTCGCGGGGTCCGGAAGGGCCGTGAACTAAGTCACTAGTCGGGGATCGGAAGTGTTTTATGATTTGGGCAACGGGCTCAGTGCTTATAGATATTATGGGCCGTGGGCCCCGCAAATGTATATCTATATTGATAATGTTTTGGGCCGTGGACCCGATGTTCATATTTATAGATTTCTTACTGCATTTATGTTTCCTATATGCGCATGTTTTGTATTTGGTGCCTACTGAGCCTAGTTGGTGTGCTCAGTGCCCCTTTATGTTTCTGATTCCTTGATACAGGTGACGAGGAGTAGAGGACCGCCAGGCATAGACTAGGAGAGGGTCGCGAGCGGGTCTTGGGACTTTGTCGATACCCCGACGAAGTTGGTAGTGTAACACCCTAACCCCAATAGGGACACGTCCCACACCAGCCAGCCCAGGTGAGAACCCTGAGCCCAAGGCTGTCAAAACTGAAATAAAAATCTGCGGAATAAACCGGAGACAATAGAAATAAAACATAATAAGTCTGGTACTCATCCCAAAAAGGTAGAGTTACATCTGATACAGTACTCCACAGCCTATACGTCTGGGTCTAGTCTCCAAAGGTAAAAGACATAAATCTACAGAGTGCGCAACAAAATAAACAGCTATGGGATGCTAGAGCCAACTACGTCGTCATAGCTCACCAAGTCTCATGCACTACGCTACGCACAAAGTGGGTGAGAAAAGGGACTGAAGCACTGAGCTTTGAAATGTGACCCCTACTGTCAGGTCAAATAAGACCTGTGCATCTGAAAATATATAACCATGTATATGGAAAATAAACTGTACTCATATACATGTAGAAAGACAGTAAAGCATGTAAATCTATGCATTATCCTCCCAATCAAGAAGACCATCTAATGCAATGTCCGAGAAAATCCGGAAAGTCATCAGTCAAGAACATGCATGTCTATGCCTCATGAGATGTCTAGATATGTGAGCGTCTGACGATAAGAATGCCACTCTGTAGGCTCACTTGCTAAGATCTCAGATAAATAGCCGTGAGGCATCCCCCAATCTGGGCTGTATGTGAAGCCGTGAGGTTTCCCTCAATCTGGGTCTTCACTCGTGGTACCGAGCACTCGAAAGAGTTGGGAAAGGGTTTTAAAATAAATACATTTTTAAAAACAAGGTTTTAATTATAGAAATTCATTTGAAAACAAAGTAAAACCTTTCCACTACTGGGTATCACTCTGGTTTCAGCTCAACGGAGCTGCACATAGCAAGGCTCAACTGACAAAGTGCACAAATCGATGCTCACATCTTGTATCTAACTCAATGATCTACAACTAATCATATGCAGAAATCATCAATTCTACAATAGCTGAAAATAATCAAAATCATTCTCAAACCCGAGAATAAATCATAGCTGATGAAAACACGATAAATCCCGATCAAACACGAGAATATACAGTAGGTCCACTCACCTGAAGTCCTAAGCAAGTCAAGTCTGACTAGAACCTCCTGGAGTCCCCGACTTGCCCTTCCCTTTTCCTAGAAATATAACCATAACTAAATAAATGCCAATTCATAGTTCACAACCACAACACTTAATAACCATTCACCTCCAAACAACCGTGGGCCCACGTCCTCATAATTTAAGGCCCAATACTCAAGCATGAAATACAACATCCATTAACTACTAACTCATTCTACATATGAAGTCAAATATTAAGGCCTATCTAAGAGCAACAAGTTCATCTCATAACCTTCTAAAAATCTCTTTCTACTAAACATTCTTGGGCCCATTACAATTGAGCCCATTTCATAGTGATTTAAGGCCCTTAACAACATCTCGATTGCTGTTATACTAAATAAGATTTCAAAGCATTAAAATAAAGAACAAACATTAATCAAGAGATACCAACTTCTTAAAAGATTCTTTTCAAACAAATACAGGTTCTAGGTTTGTTCCTACAAACCTCTTCCTAACAACTCTTAAGTCTTGACTACCTCTCAAAACATTAAACTATACTTACAATAGTAACCAGAAAATTAACAACAATACTAACAAGACCAACTGCAGCATCAAGAGTAACAACAACTCCAAAACATGCTAGTTGGAAACTTCAAAAACTCCATTAGACATTTCATCAAACAGGTTATAGGCATGAACAAGACCATCCAATAACAACTCCTCTTTGATTCATTAAAAACCAAATGTTTACAAACATTCTAAGACATCATCATCAACAGCAATGGCAAGAACTACAACAACTACAATATCAACAGCCAACCAAACAACAATATGAACAACAGCTAAACACAACAGCTACTTCATCCTCTCGACTCCTTAATAACCCAAGCTATCAAACAGCACCCATAAAATTCCTGAAAATAAAACACTAATTGCTTCTTCACCAAGTCCCTTTACCTTCACAAGGATTTGCTAGCCGGAGCTGGAACCAGGAGACACCCTGTTGGCAGGCCGGGACTGGAGCACCGAGCTCACCGGAACAGGGACAGGGACAAAGACAGGGAGACAAGGGGAACTTGAATGGAGACAAGGGGGAGCTTGAGCTCAGGCCTCACCGGAGCTAGGAACAGAGGGTAGGGACTGAAAATGGTTGAAACTCAAACCTCGCCGGAGTACAGCACAGAGAAGACAGTGAGGAATACAACCCTTCACCGGAGCACACTAGTCACCCCGAAGACCCTCACTGATCTCTTAACACCCTATGCTTACATCTGGAGATCCTCGTGGCAGCTTCACCTTCAAAGCGGCATGCAGTGCGCCACCACCACCTTCACCGGACCCACCACTCCACCTCCTCCTCCTCTATGAGACCAGCTGCCCAGCCTTCCCCTTTTCCCCCTTGTATTTCCTTTAAACACCCACACCTCACTTAGAGCCTGGCCCAAATGTTAAAACAAACAATCTCATTTAAAAAGAACACAATAAACTCAATAATTTTTGTCACATGCCTAGATTAATATTTCCAAACTTTCTTTAATCTTTCATTTTGTTTTAAATTAAAGTTCAAGGAAATAAACCTCACTTATTTAGTTAGAATTATTCACAAGGTAATCAACCACTAATCCCCATTATTTTATTATTAAACATTAGCATTATTCATTATTTATACAATAGTTCAAAGGAAAAACCGAGACGTTACAGGTAGCGCCATAGGGGGTTATGTTTATCTGTTATTGTGTGTGAGCTTATGAACCATGTTGTATTGTCCCGTATTTGAGGTTATATTTTAGACACGATATGTATTGTGGTTTGTTGTAGGGTTGTGTAGAACCCCTTTATGCTTATGCTTATTATGTGAATGGTTTTCAGTATTATTGTTATATATACTGTGTGAATTGTAATTAGGTTGATATAACTTTTTGGCATTGCATTCGTGCCGGGGATTGTCCTTGGTCTGGGTTCGGCCGGTCTGTTACGTGCTCTAGAGGCCTGAGATAGGGCTCGGGCATGACATACAATCCCTCACTACCGTGGATGCCACCATGAATCCATTAATAAAGTGTATGTGAGATACTTATATATATATATATATATATATATATATATATATATATATATATATATAGGGTTTGGTCGGCCGGAAACACTGTTCATTTGCGGTCACCTCCTATTCGGCCACCTAGAGCATGTTTGAAGGATTTTCAACCATATGGATGGAAAAAACATCGAAAAATAAGATAGCATGTTAATTTCCATACAATTTGGGAACTTGTAGGGTCTTCATCTTAACGGGTGAAAATTTATAGAAATCTTACCGGTTCAAAATTTCACCCGTTAAGATGAAGACCCTACAAGTTCCCAAATTGTATGAAAATTAACATGTTAACTTATTTTTCGATGTTCTTTGCAACCATATGGTTGGATTTCCTCAAAACACTGTGCAAGTGGGCCAAAAAGAGGCGACCGCACTTGCACAGTGATAAGGCCGACCGCATAATATCATGACCCTATATATATATATATATCGAAATTCGGCCACAAAGCAGAAGTGCTCTCTTCCGATAAACGGACAGACTCTTGGAGAGTATTGAGCTTAGTTTCGAGAGCTTTTGAGAATTCTTCAAGCCCTTTACAGTTCTCCAGAGCTTGGTCCCTTTCATCAGCCATTTTAATAATTATTTCATCTTTGCGAAGCAGCTCCTTGACCAACCGAGCATTCTCGGCTTGCATCTTCTTCAAAAGAGAAGAAAGCTCAGAATTCTTCCTCTTAACACATTTTTTGACCTGATCTACCCACTTAAAAGACTATAAAAGAAATGCATGGATATAGATCTCGAAAAACATGGGAAAGAGAAGAAACGAGAATCATCCTGCAATCAAAAAGAAATACGCTAACACTTACCAAAGCGAGACAGAGATGAAGATGTCCCTTAGATTGAGGACCATCGAATTTGCTCAAATGGATGTCAGCACTCCAACCTCCCCAAGCTCATACAGACTCACTGATCGAGTGATATTCGATAGGCAATACAGAATCGCGACGGTTGATCAGTTTACGATCTCTTGCCCCAGAGATTCCAAAGTCAGCTTTCGAAACTTCCTCATCAGACACTCAATCAACAATACCTTCTGTTAAATAGGTATTATTTGAGAAACCCCAGTACGATTTCAATTGAAGCATAAAAAGAAGAGGCGATATACCTAAAGCAGAAGGAATATTAGCTATCTCTTTCCCCTTTCCAGTACCACCTACCAAGGACAACCCTTCCCCCAATCTACCAGGAACAAAAGCTTGATCAGATGCAACAGCTGGTCGGGAAAGAAGAGGCCCCACGTTCGAAAGAATGGAAGGAAAAACCTCAGGAATTGCCGAAGAAGGATCAGCAACCATTTTATGAACAGAAATATCTTCAGCATCATCGTCATCAACCACCACTAATTTCCTCTTCTTAACAATTGGGGCTAAGTCCACAACCGAAACTGAGAAAGAGGCCACAACAGGTACATCTACCGATGAATATTTAATTCTCTGATCAATTTCTTGAACATCGCGATTCCTCTCATCGGATGTGACCAATTCGTCGCCCAAAGGCTGTCCCCTCTTCTTCAACCCTAACCTCTTCGAAGATTCTTTTCCCTTCACAGCATCTGAATCTGCTCCGACAGTAAACCCTTTCTCTTTCAACGGAGGACCCGCCTTGATTGAGGCCTTCTTATTGCTTTCGCCAGAGTCCTTCTTTGCCACGACCTCTGAAGGAGCCCCACTAGATGCTTGGCCCTTAACCTTCAAGATGGCCTTCTCCTTCTATTTCTTAGCTTGAGAAACAGCCCTTAATCTATCAACAATATCTATTCTCTTATTGGAAGGCATTTCGTCACCTGGAAATTGAAGAAGAGAAACTGTTAATCTCCAAAACAGTAAACCGATGAATTGGTAAACAACATAAAAAGTCCTAAGTGACCCTACCCATAGCGGAATATAAACCGCTGTCATGAAGTTGCCGATCAGTTAAATATTCGTTAATTGGACCGAGACGAAGCCCCTTTAACCTCTTCAATATCTTCTCTTCATCGGGACTAAGTTTTTCTCTATTCGCTACATAGGTCCGAGGAATACCCCACTTAATGGGAAAATCCCAACCCTCCCTGCAAGAGACGAAGAAGAATCTGCTCTTCTAGTCCTTAATAGAATTGGGAATAGAACCAAGAAATTGTCTACCTTGCCTAGAGCAAAAGTAATACTAGTCTGTATTCCTATCTTTATTCAAACTAAAGAGAAGGTTGAAAAGGTGAACAGAAGACTTAAGTTTATTCCGAAACAATACTATTACAAAACCGCAGATAATCCTCCAAGAGTTTGGGGACAATTGAGAAGGACACACGTTGAAGAAATGAAAAATATCAACAAAGATTTGAGGGAAGGGAAGCCTGAGACCGGCGAGTAAGGCCTCATATTAAATCACTAAATCTCCATCTCGAGACAGTGAACAAGCCCACTCAGTAGAAGCAGGAACTCTATAACTAAAAGGAGGAACGGATAATTTATAATGATCTGCAAGCTTCTCAATCACATCCGCTGGAAGTGTATTTGTAAAGGAATCCGAACAAGCCTTAACCCCTTTAGTCTCGACCTTACTTTCAGAAGATGAGAGGACATCATAAGAAGAAATCTCAGGAGCAGTTCGAGATCCCATACCTGAAATAATGCACTCTCTTTATAACCAGAGCTTTTTAGAGAGGAAGAAGAAGATCTCGCACGCGAGACAAAGGCACAAGATAAAAGAAGAGACGCCACCGCAGCAAAGTTTGAAAAACCCTTCGGGCGCAAATCATCTACTGGGTTTAAATCGATTTTGACAGTCGCAATCTTTGACACATGGAACAAGGATCAATTAACCCATCATTACATAAAAAGACACCATACCATTGATGCACATCTTGATCCTTACTCGAAAACAGTGCCCAGGAATAAAACGACGGGTGATAAATGATCGAGGTAAAAGACCTATTTTCCCATGCGTAACTTGCGGCTCAGGAATCCACGAAACAACTTCATCAAAAATCTCAAAATGATCATGGCTCGAACATATTCCTATGAATATGAAATCACCAAGGGTATGATATGAGTAGACAGCCGAAGAATGTATATCGGAGGAAAAACAGTTTACTGGAATGATTGTATGCTTAGCTCAATGCAAGCATACTGAGGAGGGGACTTGTGATAGGAGGAAAGATAGTAAGACACGTGGAAACAATCAGAGCCATCCACATGTCAACACTAAGGAGTCCCTCACCTGAACTGGACAAACCCTAATTGTGACGATAACCTCTTACGCCTCGTGTTTCAAATACACAGTATCTGAAACACAATCGCAACACATCAGATCAGATCAACCCAACGAATCATCAGTGCAAAGCCAACCGGTGTACAACACCAACTCATTAGCCCAGGAATGCTCATCGCCTCATCCACATAAACTGCATTCCCGACTCGTCGGAATAATGCCAATCATCGGAAGAAACCTTCTAGAAGAGGCTTAGCTGTCACCAGGCTGGCCTTCTAGAAAACTTATAGCTGTCTACAGCTCAAATCCAACTGGATGCTTAGCTGGAGCCTAGCTGGATGCTTAGCTGGCAGAACACGTAGCCAAATTCTTTAAGACACATGTTGAAAAACCTGGCTTCTTCTCCAAGCCACCGAAGCCTATTAAAGGCAACAGCCTCAACTCATTTGGGGCATGAAATTACGGACAGCGAACCCTGTCTTTCTGAAGATTGATCCTCTGTTTCTTCTCCACTTGTAAAAATGGCTTTCAATGCCTTGATATTAGTGAATTTGATTCCTTCGCCCGTGGTTTTTTCCCTATCCAGGGTTTTCTTTACTTCTTGATTGATTGATTGATTGATTTTCATTTTCTCACTGTTTAAAGTCCTAGAAATCAAATAAATTCAACCGTTGATTTGAAATTGGGTTAGATCTCAAAGAAAATCCAATTTCACAATCAACAATATATATATATATATATATATATATATATATATATATATATATATATATAGAGAGAGAGAGAGAGAGAGAGAGAGAGAGAAAGAGAGAGAGAGAGTAAAAATGAATAAACTTTTTTTTCGTAATTGTATCACTACTTTATATATATATATATATATATATATATATATATATATGTTGATGCCAAAAACTGGTCCACCTCATACCTTGGCATCGCCGCCATTGGATCCGGCCTCACACAAACAAACGGTTAAAATTTATAGTTGGTGTGGACGCTTACTTCTGCTTATGAACAGGGAACGAAGGGAACACCCTGGAAGTCCGATCGAAATTACCCATTGACGAACCTGTAAAAAAGGAGAGAGCAGTGATTGGAATTGGGCCTTTCTGCCCGGATTTAACTCCGATGCTTAAGTCAGAAAACTTGAGTCAGGGGTCTTAGATTAGACAGTTCTTTGTATCTTGAGGTTTTCTCTTTTTCTTCCTTTTCTTCCACTATCGTTCTCCTTTTATAGCACCCTAGAGGCGGTTTAGGAAAGGCGGTGGAGTAAGGCGGTGGGTTAAAATATATCCTAAGCCGGTAGGAAAATATCTACTGCCTAATGTGTAGGTACCACGTGGGTAAAAATAGAGTAAATATTTGCCTACTGTGGTGAGTGGATAAGGCCTACCAACTGTAGAGGTGTAAGATATTTATTCCTCTTTTTCCACCTCACGCCGTGTATAAAAGGGTTGCTATAATTCCGACGGACTTGTTTAAGATTGAATCCTCATGATATTTGCCGAACGGAATTGTGCAAATATTGCCATGTGGCCAAAGAAACACGGTCCTGTGTGTGACAGGTGGTCTTTTAGGTCAATGACACCTGTCTTACCAAATATATCCGTAACAATAGTCCCTCCAAAGTGTACTTGTTCGAAAAATCTGAGCAAGGGGTGAGCTAATCGCACGTTTCGCTTGGTTCGAGAACAAGTATTTTTCACCATGTCTATGTAGGCGTAGGCTCTGTCTACGTCTACGACGTCTAAAGTACATGTGCTTTAATAGGCTAATCGACGCCATCTTGTGTTATCCTTTCGCTGTTATCGAGTTAGATTTTCTTCCGGAATTCTCGCCTATAGTGTCGATAGGTTCTTCTATTTAAGGGCTTGTATGGATAGTGTGTTTGGCCAGAAGTCTTTTGTAAAACTTTTGTCTTTGCATCATGGTTCAACGCTTGTCTTTTTATAAATTTTTTACTTTTTCTCACTGTTCTCGACACTTACGAATTCCCAGTTCTTTTTACGAGCATCTATCAGAATTAAGGACTGGAGTGATCCATTTGGTAAGTCCGAACGGCTGTGTATGGCCGTCTATTCTGGGGGTGTGGGCGAGATGAGCATCGATGCAGGGTGGGAAGCTTTCTATGTTGATCACGACATGGAGGCGGGGGACCTCTTAATTTTTACTTATGCAGGGGGTATGCGTTTCGAAGTTGAAATGTTTGGAGATGACTCCTGTCATAGAGAGGTGGGCCCCCACCTTCGCCCCCGCGCCGAACCAGGTTCCCCCAATAATAATGAGGATAATGATGGTTGCGGAAGTCCATGTGTCTCCTCTGTGTTTTATCCGAGCGTGTCTTCGGATGGGTCCGCGGATGTTTAGCTAGGGGAGTCCGTCGGAAAACATGTTTAGGGTTTGCTATGCTGTTTGTTTTGTTTGTTGTTTTTTTTTTTTTTTTTTGATTGTCCTGTAACATGAATAAATGATCATTTGTCGTTTTGCTTCTAAATTCTTTGGTGTTTTTATGAGGCCATCACTGATGATCCTATGTTGGAGTGTGTGTCTTGTCTTCTACAGCACAGGCTCCACTTCCCATATAACACTTATTGCTCCCTGAGAGGACACGTGTCCCTTCTACTATTTGGCTTTAAAGCCCTGAGAAGACACGTGTCCCTTCTACTATTTGGCTTTAAAGGGAGATAGTGGTGCGACATGCGCGGCGTGCGCGTTTGTCAACATCATGATGGGTGATGAGCGTGGTTTTCTATGTGTGTCAGGCGGCGTTTGGTGTGCTGACGTAGACGGAATTTTGAACTGTTTGAGGAGGTGTAATGATGGTTATTTGGACGGTCCCGATTCGAGGACCTTTGGTTCGATGGTTCGATAGTGGTGTGGCTCTATGATCCAACGGTGAAGGATCCATCTTCTTTGCTTATAAGCGGAATCGTACAGGCAGAAAAGAAAAGGTTTTATCTCGAAAGTGGAAGCGTGTCGTCTTCTTCCTAAGACTTCTTCTTCTCCGGCGAACCTTGGTCTAAGCTTTCTGTGTCTTTTTCTTGTCTTTTTTCCTTCTAAGGTAATGGCTAGTGCGACATCTTCTTCCTCTAGTTCTTCTCATGGGCCTCTGATCCCTTCACCGGCCCAACCCTGTGATTTCTGGTGCGGCTCCAGGCGAACCTAGGGATGTTCCAGTTCAGGGTCCGCGAATTCATCCTGCGTCTAGGGCAATGGGTAGGGGTCTCGTACGTTCATAAGTCTCCTTGGGCAAAAGGATGTAGATAGCCTGGTGGAAAGATATGAGATAGACCCCTCTCTGTTTGAGGTTAGGGTTCCCTGTTCTGGGGAGAGGGCAAGTTCTCCCAGGGAAGGGGAGATAGCCATCTATCAGGATGCGCTATCGGGTGGCCTTAGGCTTCCCTTTTCTAACTTTGCCAAGGCGATCCTAGAGGAATATCACTTGTGTCCTTCGCAGTTGACCCCGAATTCTTGGAGATTACTGAACGGTTTTGTTGTTGTTTTCAAGAATTATGGAGTAAATCCGACTGTCCGTTGGTTCCGTATGTTATTTAGTCTATGCTTAGAGTCCAATGCCGCATCGGTATTACTTTTCGCCTGCTCGGGAGGAAGTTTTTAGGGAAAGTTCCCTCTTCCATTGCGATGGAAGAGTAAATTTTTCTTTGTTAAAAGTAAATCCGAGTGGGATGTCCGAACCAAGTGGGAGGTTCCCCGAACGGATATTGCCTGTGAGGAAATGACGAAAGAAGAGGAGGTTCTTCTTAAGTCGATAACCGGGCTATCCAAAGTGTATATGGATGAGTTCTTGACAAAAGAAAATCTTGTTAAATGTCGTTTAATAGTGTCTGCCGGTAGGACTTACTCGTGTCTCTGATTTAGCTTAACTTGTAACTATGATAGCTAACTTGCTTCGGAATTCCCCTTGCAGAAAATCCGATGGAGGACGAGGACCTGAGCTACGTTAAGGGCCTTTTGGCCTCTTTTGAAGGTGAAGTTCATCCGCCTTTGCCTCGCGGGCGGAAGAAGAAGGAGGCGGTGTCTAGCACAGGCGCTGATACCTCCAAGGAGGAAAAGAGGAAGAGGAAGAGAAAAGAAGTTGACTCTTCCAAGAAGGGGGTCAAAAGCGACCTTAATGCAGGGTCCTCACGGGAGAAGAGGACAAAGAGAAAGAATTCCGAGGACGCATCGGGTCCCGGAATTGTAGGAGAACAAGCGGAGGTGCCTCCGGGAGAAGTCTGTGCGGAAGAAGTCCGCCCGGCCTTGTCTCCAATTTCCGAAGGTCCTTCTTCCAGTCGGCCGGAGGATATCCTTCTTATGGAGGTGAGAATCTCGATGTATACATTTTCTATGGGTATGCTTCGTTCAGAGTCTTGAACCTAGGGTCTATTTTACAGGCGGAGGCAGGAGAAGGGCTCTCCTGGACAAATTAAGGGTGGCGGACTCCGTTTTAAGGGGATCGGCACCTCAAGGGAAGGAGGTGCCCTCCGAAGATGTCCCCTTTCGGGATGTCGTTACTACAAAGACTGTTTTGATGGCCATGAGACCCGAGCGACTCTCGCCTAAAACTTCATAGAGTCGGAAGGGAAGAAGCCACCTCTCAATTATTCCGTTCGGTCATGTTGGTAAGAGCTATTCTTATTTTACCTTCTAGTTCTTTCTAGTTCGGTGTTAACGTCGATGATTTATCTATTATTTTGTAGGCTGCGCACTGGGCGGATCGCGTTGGTAATCTTTGCCAACAAGATTTGGCAAAGATGGAAACGAGCAAGGCAGATATCGCCCAATTAAGCTCTAGGGTGGTGGCCTTAGAAGAAAAGGAGAAAGAACAGCTTGAGGCTATCCAGGCCCTTGAGCGAGATAAAGCCGAGCGGCTGCAACAGCTGGCTACTATGGAAAAGGAGAAGAACGATCTAGCGTCCCAGTTATCTATTTCCAAGGGTTCTCTTCTTACTGCTGAGGAGAATATCAAACAGTTACAAAATGAATCCAGCAGTTTGAAGAACGAACTTAAATCTACTCAGGATGAGCGAGCTACAGCTCGATGGGACCTAAAGATGAAGGCTGCTGAGTTTGCCGCCGTTCAAGCTGAGTTGGCGGAAGTAAAGGGGGAGCGCGACACACTCAAGGAAGACTTAGCTTCACGCTTGAAAGCTCCTAAATCCGACTCGCAAGAAATTAAGGATTTAATGGAACGAGCGGATAAACTAGAGAAGGAGGTTGCCCGGCTTAGGGCGAAAGCTAAAGAAGGCGCCACCCGTATATATTCGGTGGTGCAGCAGGTGGGTCACCATGTTCCTCGTGGAAGTCTTTGTCTATGGGGCTTGCTGGGGTTTTAAAGACTTACATGGAACTAAAAGAGCAACAACTTATTAAGGCCCCAGAGGCTTCTGCTCCCGCCCCCTCGGAGCCTTCAAATCAAGTTCCTTTAGAGGTAGCTGGTTGCCCCGAGGGTCCTAGTTCTTAGGGATATTTTTGCATTTTTGTGAACTGTTCTTGTAAATCTTTAGTCATTTGGAATGTATCTTCTATTCATATGAATGAAATGCAAACCTTTATTTTGGTGAAGATTTATTCCCGAGTAATGGTTGTTCTAACCATGCAAGAAAGAAGTGTTTGTGAAGTCCTTCGTAAAGTCTTTCCTTCTTCATTTGGCTGGTAAGATAAGCTTTGTAACGGGTTCTTCTCTCCTTAGTCCGATCATGGGACTTTAAGTTGTTGAGTAAGGTACTCGTCTTCATAAATGAGATTGTTGCCTCATATTTCGATCGGGATCTTGCCCCTTGTTTTTGGATGAGAGTTGTCGTTTTATCCTTGTAGGATAATTCTGACTCGTTCTTTAGGAATGGGAATTTCACCGCATTTTTGTAGAATGGGAATTTCACCGCATTTTTGTAGAATGGGAAAGACTTGACCCTTTATTCCATGAGACATTTAAGAGACTTCCACAGTTTTTACTAATAGTAGCGTCGTAGGTGCTCGGCATGAAATGGGCGTTTGAGTCTTTTTCCTTCCATATTTACTAGATAGTAAGTGCCTGCTCGGACAATTCTCTGAATGGCATAAGGGCCTTCCCAGTTAGGAGTTAGCTTCCTCGTTCGGCTTTTATTTCCTTGGAATTCATTTTCTCTCAGAACCAGATCACCGATTTGGAAGAAGACTCTTTTCACCCTTGTGTCATAGAACCTTTTCACTCTTTGGCGATAGATAGCCGCCTTTGTTTCCGCCGCTATTCTTCGTTCTTCGAGTAGATCAAGTTCCGCTCGGAGATTTTTCTCATTTTCTTCTAACGAGAAAGTCTGTTGTGTTCGCAAGGTAGGCATTCTTATTTCTGCGGAAATGACGGCTTCGGCTCCGTAAGTAAGAGACAATGGGCTTTCCCCTGTGGGAGTTCTTGCTATTGTCCTGTAGGCCCAAAGGGCGCTCGGAATTTCTTCCACCCAATTAGTTTCGTTTTTGGACACCCGGGTTTTCAGAGTTTGGAGCAAGGTACGGTTTGTCACCTCTACCTGGCCGTTGGTTTGAGGATGTATTACAGAAGTTAATCTAGATTCAATTCCGAGTTCGGAACAAAAGCTTTTGGAAGCCTTGTTATCAAATTGTCGCCCGTTGTCAAAAATGAAGGCGACCGGAATTCCGAATCGACAGATAACTGTTCGCCATAAGAATCCTTGACACGCTTTTTCCGTGATCTTGGCCAAGGGCTCGACCTCTACCCATTTGGTGAAGTAGTCTATAGCAACTATTAGAAATTTCATCTGTCGAGTTGAAGTAGGAAATGGCCCTAGAAGATCAACCACCCAGATAGCAAATGATCGAGGGCTGATAATTGGTGTAGCGGCTTTTAGGCGATTAGATCTTTGGATCTTGGAATGCCGATTGGCGGCGCTACACTTACGCTAATGCGCCACTGCATCTTGAGTTAATGTTGGCCAATAATAGCCTTGTCGCAGGACTTTGTAACTCAAGGCTTTGCCTCCTATATGGCCTCCTCCGATGCCCTCGTGAATCTCTTGCAGAATATAGTTGGCTTCTTTGGGACGTACGCATCGTAAGAAGGGTTGTGTATAGGACCTTTTGTATAGGTTTTCGCCAATAATGGTGTACTGAGCAGATCTATACGAAATCCGTCTGGCTTCCGTTTTGTTGGATGGTGGAGGTCCACCTTGCAGGTAGTTTCTAATGGGATCAATCTAACTCGTCTCTTCCGCCGTATTTTGCACTTCCTCTTCGAGCCTTTCAATAGTCCTTGTGGGAAGGTACTGTAGGTTAAAAGAGGATTCCGTATTTCCCTTAGATGTCGTGGCCCTTTTAGATAAGGCGTCTGCTTCTTCATTTTGTGCTCAACCGATTTTTTCAATCTGGAAGTGAACGAAGTATGAAACTATCTTCTTTACCACAGCTTGGTACTTAACCATGTTTTCCTCTTTTACTTCGAAACTGCCCAAGGTGTGGTTTACGACCAACTGTGAGTCGGAATATACATGCAGATTCTGAATTCCGAGTCCCCTGGCCAAGTGTAATCCTGCGATTAGGGCTTCGTATTCAGCCTCATTATTCGTTGCTCGGAATTGGAACTTGAGTACCGTTGCAATCTTCCACTTAGAGGGAGAATAAAGGACGAAACCGGCTCCTGACTTTTCTTCCGTCGCTGATCCATCGACATATAGGAGCCATGGGATGCTGGGGTTTTCTTCTGGATTTGCTGATGGGATCTCATCTCCACTTGTGGGCATGGTTAACTCTGCTATAAAGTCCGCTAGCACTTGAGCCTTGATGGCCGTTCGGGGTTTATAAGTGAGGTCGAACTCACCCAATTCTATTACCCACTTGGCTAAACGTCCGGAATTTTCAAGTTTATGGAGAACTTGCCTTAGTGGTTGATCGGTTAGCACAGTGACTCTGTGAGCTTGGAAATAGGGCCTCAATCTTCGTGCGGATGTGATGAGGGCGAAAGCCAACTTTTCAAGTGGCAGATACCTTGACTCTGCGTCGTTAAGGATTTTACTGGTGTAATAAACTGGTTTCTGAACTCCCTTGTCTTCTCTTAAAAGAACAGCGCTGACCGCTCGAGGGGCAGCGGCCAGGTAGATGTAGAGCTCTTCCCCTACCTGCGGCTTAGCTAACAGCTGAGGCGATCGGAGATAATCTTTAAGTCCTTGAAAGGCTTTCTCACATTCTTCTGTCCACTCCATTTTTGGCACTTTTGGTAAGGCTTGAAAAAGTGGGAGGTTCTTCTCGCCACTTTAGAAATGAACCTTCCCAGCCGCTTAGCGTCCAGATTAAGTCATTTGTATTTCTTGAAGAGTTTTGGGTGACCCCATATCAAGAATGGCTCTGATTTTTTCCGGATTTGCCTCTATCCCTCTTTGTGTCAATACAAACACCAGAAATTTCCCTGAGCGGACACCGAAAGAACACTTATTCGGATTTAAGCGCATGTTGTAAGTCCGAAGGGATAGAAAGGCCTCTTGTAAATCCGGTAGATGTTCGTCGGCTTTTTGGCTTTTTACCAAAATTTCATCCACGTAAGCTTCAACGTTTCTGCCGATTTGCTCTTTTAAGACTGTATTTATAAGTCTCTGGAAGGTGGCTCCTACGTTCTTTAATCCGAACGGCATTACTTTATAGCAATAAGTCCCAGTGCTTGTAATGAAGGATGTTTTTTCCTCGTCTTTTTTAGCCATTCGGATTTGATTGTAGCCTGAGAAGGCATCTAGAAAACTCAACATCTCATGCCCCGTCGTAGAATCAACTAAACCATCGATGGAAGGCAGGGGGAACGAATCCTTTGGACAAGCTTTGTTTAGGTCCGTAAAATCTACGCACATTCTCCATTTTTCGGACGGCTTTTTTACAAGAACCACATTAGCTAGCCCGGTCGGGATAGTTCACCTCTCGGATAAATCCGACCTTCAAGAGGGTTAATACTTCTTCTCGACCTATACGTCTTTCACGGTGCGAATTTCTCCTTTTACGTTTGATAGGCTTGAATGATTGATCTATGTTGAAGTGATTGTTCGATGACGCTATGCTTTTACACTTGGCATATCTTACGGTGACTGTGCGAAAAGGTCGAATTTGTCCTTAGTACCACCATGAGATTTTCTCATTTGTACTCTTGTTAAATTCGCACCATTCGCACCGTCACGTTCCATCACGGGTTGTATCTAGAGGCGTAAGCAACTCTTCAACGGGTATTGGCCTGAATTCCTCTTCTGCCTGCTCGGCTATTCTATTGACTAGCATGGCTTCCGAAACTTTTGTTTTGCCCCCGTTTACGACTTTTCCTTTAAGGGTTGCAATATAGCACTGTCGTGCTAAAGGTTGGTCTCCTCTTACCTCTCCCCTGCCACTTTCAGTTGGAAATTTTAAGAGAAGATGGTAGGTAGAAATTACGGCTTTCAAGGCGTTGAGGGTTGGCCTACCAAGAATAACGTTGTAGCTCGAAGCACAGCGTACAACCAGAAAGTTTCTCGTTAGTGTTGATGATCTTGGCGATTTTCCTACCATAACCGGCAAGGAGATCATTCCTTTTGGCTGTATAACTCCTCCGAAAAATCCTACTAAGGATGATTTTACAGGGAGCAAGTTATCCGCATCATATCTCATTCTCTCGAAAGCACTCCAAAAGAGAATGTCAACTGAACTTCCACTGTCTATCAGAACTCTCTTCATTTGGAAGCTGGAAACCATGATGGCAATGACTAGAGCATCATCATGGGGCTGGCGAACCCTGCTGACATCGTTATCATAAAAGATGATGGGAGTCATAGGTCGAGACCTCCTTTGAGGTGTTTCTGTTTCTTGCGCCACTCCTATCATTAGGGCGTAACTTTTCCGAGAGGCGGAACTTTCACCACCACAACCGGGTCCGCTACTAATGAACCCCATCATTTCTCCTCTTCTTCTTCAGGTTGTGGAGAGTCAGGTTCCCCTTGAATCTCAAGGTTGATGTATTGCTCCAGTTGCCCTCTTCGAACGACATCTTCTATGGCGTTCATCAAATGGGTACATTTCTCCGTATCGTGTCCTTTAGATCGATGAAACTGACAATATCTCTTACTGTTCTTTTGCCGTTCGGGATTTCTTGCAGGCTCGGCCATGTTAGGAGTTTTTGCTCTTTGATTTGCATAAGGATATGGCTTCTAGTTTGATTTAGTGGGGTATGGTGGTCATATCTAACGATTTTCTTTTCATTTGAAGGTTCTCTAGGCTGTGGTACATGCCGTTGAGGTCGTGTTGGGGTTTCCAGACCTCTATTTCCACCCTTAGTGTACCTGCGTGACTCTCCCTCCTTTCGTATGTCCGGAGGTGTTCTGTTGACATTTTGGTAAGTTTTTCCTCTTTGAATTTCCACCGGTTCGCGTCGGGCTTCTTCCTCCCAACCCGTGTAGATCTCATCGTAATTGATGTACTTTTGGGCATGGATCATAAGGGCGGGGATGGTCTTTGGTGGATCTAGGGTGAGGGAAAAACGAAAAGGGGATTCTAGCAGTCCTTCCATTAAAAAGGTCACGGCCATTCGCGGAAGGAGGTCCGCAACGTTAGCTGTCTCGTCTATGTAACGATTTAAATAGGCCTGAAGCGTTTCCCCCTCTCGCTGCTTAACGCGCAGAAGGGTAGATGGGGTTTTCTTTTGTTTTGAGTAATTAGCAAAGTAAGCTAGAAAGCGATCTGCTAGGATTTGAAAAGAAGGAAGCGTGCTAGAAGGAAGATCGACAAATCAGTCCTTGCGCTTTTCCCTCTAAGGTGGCGGGAAAAGCTCGGCACATACGAGCGTCGGTAATTCCTGTGAGAAGCATCTTCGATCGGAAAGACTTCAGGTGACGAGACGGATCGGTTCTGCCTTCATATGCAACCATAGCAGGGGGTCTGAAAATATCAGGAACTTGCTTTTCCAATATTTCCTTGATAAAAGGTGAACACATGCTGAGAACGTGCCGTTCGGACTTCTTGTTTCCTCGCGAGGGATCCTGTCGCTGTGTTCTTCTGTCGACCGTTGGAATAGATGGGCTATTCCGTTCGGTCCTTGTCCGCTCCGGCCCGCTGTTGTCGATTCTTGTGGCTTGCTCTCGACGTCGAGCAGAGAGGGTTCCGAAGCTAGCAGAGAAAGCGTTCTCTCTCTTACATCTCCCTCGAGTGCGAGTCCTTGTCCTCCCTCTGCTTTCGGAATTGGCTGGTGGGATTGTTGGCACATTTGGTGGAATTTGTGTGGGAGGAACTGGCGGATGAGCTAAAGCATGAACAACTTGAGTTAACTGTTCCAATTGCTGCTGTACGTTGAGGTAAAACTCCGGAATGGGTTCTTGGGGTGGGACGGGAGGATTTTCCGATGGAGGTAAGATCAGCGGATTATTCAACGGAATCTCCTCATGCCTTCGGACTTCTCCAGGTTCTTCAAGGTTACTTGGTGCTCCTTGTTCTTGAATCCGTTTTGACCTTCTGGTAGTAATCATTTGGCTTTTTGTAAGGGTCCCCACGGAAGGCTTAAACCGTTGATGCCAAAAGCGGGTCCACCTCACACCTTGGCTATGCCGCGTGATTTGGCCTCGATAGCCGACAAGCGGTTAAAATTTATAGTTGGTGTGGGACGCTTACTTACGTTTATGAGCGAGAAGCGAAGGGAACACCACGGAAGTCCGATCGGAATTACCCATTGTGAACACGTAAAAAGGAGAGGGCAGTGATCGGAATTGGGCCTTTCTGCCCTAATTTAACTCTGATGCTTAAGTCAGAAAACTTGAGTCAGGGGTCTTAGATTAGACAGTTCTTTGTATCTTGAGGTTTTCTCTTTTTCTTCCTTTTCTTCCACTACCGTTCTCCTTTTATAGCACCCTAGAGGCGGTTTAGGAAAGGCGGTGGAGTAAGGCGGTGGGTTAAAATATCTCCTAAGGCTGTAGGAAAATATCTACTGCCTAATGTGTAGGTGCCACGTGGGTAAAAATAGAGTAAATATCTGCCTACTGTAGTGAGTGGATAAGGCCTACCCACTGTAGAGGTGTTAGATATTTATTCCTCTTTTTCCACCTCACGCCTTGTATAATAGGGTTGCTATAATTCCGACGGACTTGTTCGTAAGATTGAATCCTCATGATATTTATCGAACGGAATTGTGCAAATATTGCCATGTGGCCAAAGAAACACGGTCCTGTGTGTGACAGGTGGTCTTTTAGGTCAATGATACGTGTCTTACCAAATATATCCGTAACAATATATATATATATATATATATATATATATATATATATAGAGAGAGAGAGAGAGAGAGTAAAAATGAATAAACTTTTTTTTTCTTAAGAATAAGTAAAAATGATATTAGTAAGGTGAGAAAGCAATTGACTTGTACGACGATAATTACAAGAGCCAAATTCATTCAATTCATTAACGGAAAAAATACTGAAACGCCACGTGTCAACGGCCAAACTCTGGAAGCATCATAGCACGTTCCCGCAACACCACAAAGGCTCCAAACGCGGGACCAGATCCGCTGCGCGCGCCTCGGAATCTATCCTCTCTTATAACTCCAACTCCACCGCATTCTACTGTCTATGAGCCCCCTTCTTCTACCGTTGGCTCAAACAAAACATCTAATTCATCAAGAAATAACGGTCCGATCCAACACCTACCATACTTTTATCTCACTGTTCCCTCCTCATAGAAGTCATTTATTACTACCAACGCCCACCTGCGACCTCCCCATGCATGCCCGGACTCCCGCCATCACTTGCTCCCATGCTTCCGTGCAGTTCAAAGGAAATGAACAAACAAGTCGGCATGCTTATGTGGCTAAATGCCATTGGTGAACTCCTTTTTTTAAAATGAAAAACAAGAGAAAAGTCGGTGGAAATAACACTGGGTTTATCATTGTTTTCTCTTTCCCATGTGACCATTTTCATTACTCCTTAACCACACATATCCATCCTATATTATTATAAAGTGCTCGGGGACGCTATAGTTTGAAGTCCCATTGTATCAACACTACTATCCAGACAGAAAGCTTCAGAAGAGAACTAGAGGCAGACATGACGATAGTAGAGATGTGTGTGCATATGGATTGCGCCGGGTGCGAGAGCAAGATTCGAAAGGCACTTCAGAAATTAGAAGGTATTTATTTATCCATTTGCGTGATATGTTATAATCTTTTTAGTTAAAAAATAAATTGATAGAAAAAATTATATATGTATGATATATATCAGGAGTGGATGATATAGATATAGACATGGCGAGTCAGAAGGTTACAGTGACGGGATATGTAGACCAGAAGAAGGTTCTGAAGACGGTGAGGAAGACGGGAAGACGGGCGGTGTTGTGGCCCTATCCTTATAACACTGAGTCTCATGCCTACAATCAGCACTACTACCCTCAGCATCATCCGGCGTTGAATGTCATGGCCCATTCATCGGCTCCGTCTTCGTCTTATAACTATTACAAGCATGGTTACGATGATTCGAGCATGCATGTTTATCACCAGAGCTCGGCTTATAGTTCAAGTGTTGTTGGGGAGAAGGCTGGAACTATGTTTAGTGATGATAATACCTCTGCTTGCTCAATAATGTGATGTCTTGTCATGTTCTTTTATATGTTATGTATTAGTTTTTTCTTTTGTTGTTTTTCCCCCTTGTTTAAGATAATGAGTTGATATTTGAGAAAAAAGATTATTTTGAAAGTTTTTTTTAATGAGTTTATTAAAGTTTTTATTAGATATATAGTATAAAAGTTAGATGGTTTTTTTTTTTGCATATATACTCCCTAAATTCTTGTACAATATCGTAAGAATTTTATTTTATTTTTTTTAATTTATAAGTATTTTTTAATAATATTTTATTTTTAAAAATTTTAAAAATTATCTAAAAGATATTTATATTGATGATATTTTTTTTATTTATTTATTTTAAGTAAAAGGCCGTTCCATCTAATGGATACGACAAGGCTGTTTAGGCGCCGTTTCATTTCTGGAACCGTTGAACAACCACCACCTTCTTAATCCTTCTCTCCCTTCCTCCCTCCCTCAAATTATCCCCTCTTAATTAAGCCAAACTCTTTCCTCATAAAACAATGAAACTGACTCCCGGCGAACTCTCCGGCTCATCATCCCCTCCTCCTACCACCACTCGCCGCCGCCACCATCTCCCACCCTCCCCCTCCACCACCTCCCAACAAGATGAGTCACAGCCCGAAGAAGAGGAAGACCAGTACTCCCTCTCCAACTCCTATTCCAAACATCATCAACATCATCATAAATATCAAAACGATTACAAAGAAGAGGAAGAATACTATGATGACAACGACGAAGACAACATAGAACCCTACTACTCCTCCAACTTCTCCGGCTCCGCACCACCCACCTACATCAATGTGGCGCCCCTACCTATATTTCACGGCTCCGACGAAGAGTGCGCCGTCGCTCATCTCAGCCGTTTTGAGCGTGTCTGCAGAGCCAACAACGCTACAACACTCGACATGATCACTCGAATCTTTCCCGTAACTCTTAACGGCGAGGCCGCTCTCTGGTATGAACTCACAATCGAGCCAAACCCTTCCATGTCTTGGAACGATATCAAATCCTTGTTCTTGGAAGCATATCGTCCGCCGGAGTCCTTTGATGAGTTTCGGGCAGAACTGATGGAAATCCGGCAAGGAGAGACGGAGAGTGTGAATGGGTATCGTTTGAGGATGCAATGGATGTTAAAGAAGTGGCCCGAGCATGAGATGCCGGAGAAGGTGTTGAAGGGAATATTTGTCGATGGGCTGAGAGAAGAGTTTCGAGAGTGGGTTGCGGTGAGGCAACCGGAGACGGTGGAGGAGGCGGTGAGGTTTGCGATGGTGTGGGAGCGGGCTAGGAGACGGCGAAGGGATAGTGAGTTGAAATGTGGGTTTTGTGATGGATTGCATGAGGAGACTTGTTGTGAGGTGAAGAGGAGGATGAAGGAGCTCTGGCTTAGAAGCCGGGACGGGCTGCCGGAGGGGAGGATGATAGCGCCGGCGGGGAGTATGGTGAGGAGAGACACGGTGGGGGAGGAGAGAGGAGTGAGTCTGAGAAGGTCTGAGTGCAAGTGTTGGAAGCACCAGTGTTGGAAGAGGAGCAATAGCATGGTTACTGATGTGAATGCGAATGATGATGCTAATCCTGAATGAGCTTTACAGAGAATGTTTTTAGATTGCATGGGGAGCATATGTTTGTCATAGATTATAGATATATTTGTTGTTTATATGTATTTGCTTTGCATTGTTTTCTATTTTTCATTTTATGTACAAATCTCTAACTTTCATTCATTATTTAATAAACAATTTTATTGTACATGGTAAACATTTTAGTTTAATATTTCATGTTATGTAGTGTTATAACCATTAATGAAGACTAAATGTTATGGTCTAAAGGTAGGATTAATATTTGTTATTATAATAATGATATAAATTATAAATTATAAATTATTACATTACTAATAATTAAAATTTCTTGTTACATAAATAAAAAAAATTCACATTTACAAATCCCGAAATACAAAAAAATAAAATAAATTTGAATCGATCCCTTCTTTTTTTCCTCCAACCAAAAATAGTATAGGAGAATTTACAAACAACCAAAGACTTCTCTGGCAAACAAATGATTTTAGGTTTCATACTGTTAGAAGTCTATGTAGTTTGGGCCTTCTTATAGATTTTAAAACATTCATATACAATGGAAAACTTTTAGTCTCACATTGGATATTCATAACCTTGCATCCTCCTTTTATATGTTCCACTCTAGAAAGTTGTTAAGTTTGTTTAGTTAATATGCTCTCTTATGTGCGTTCACAGGGTATGCAAATATCCGGGTTTGGCTTGAAATTTCCTTATGTTTTATCTTCCATGTTTATAAATGGAATCTCACCCTTTTTTCTCTATCAGAGCAAATCAAAGGGAACTCGTTTTTCTCAATTCAGGTGTTGTTATCCTGCTACACCGAGTTAATCACTTAGAGGTAGTGAAATTGTTCTATTCCTGCTTATAGCACCATCTCCAACAATCAATTCCAACACATACTAGTTTCTTAAAGCATATTATGTGAAGAAGAGCATTGTTAGAGATAGCTAGGGTGATTTTTTTATTAAAATTTATTTTCAGTTTTTTATTAAAAAATCACCAAACCGTTTTTTTATATGCACAAAATTTTCACCCGGTTTATTTGAAAACCCGACCCTTTAGACACCTCATGCATCGAACAAATTTAAAGAACATTATAATATTTAAAAAAGAAAAATAAACTTTCTTTACAATCTCTTTAAGTAGAAATTTGTAATAAACTACAAACGTTCTTTTTCATTGCATGTGGATAGGGGTTTGATGAGAACATGATTTTTATCTATTAGTTTATATTTATAAATATTTAAAAATTATGGGTTTTTTAACACTTGATTTAGAGATAAATTTTATTAGCTTTAATTTTTTAAATAAAGATAAAATTAGACATTTTTATTAAAAATAATATATATATAGAGGTGTTAGGATCAGGCCGGCTAGACATCCGGCCGCCAGATCCTAACACCTATATTATATCTTATATATACAACAACAACAACAACAACAACTAAGCCTTAATCCCATACTAGATGGGGTAGGCTATATGATTCTCTGTTTTCATGTCGCTCTCAAATATGAAATAAAAATAAAATGAAATGAAATGAAATAAAAATAAAAATAAAAATACATAAATAAATAATAATAACAACAAATAATTCTATGAGAGATTGGGATGTTAGAAGCAGAACAGTATCCCTACAAACAAAGTTAAGCTAATGAAGGAAAACCTTTTAGCCGACTTATCGGTAATCCTATACTAGGCGGGGTCGGCTATATGAATTTTTTGTCTCCATGTCGCTCTGTCAAAAGCAAGATCCGGCTCAATATCTAACATACGTAGGTCCTTAGACACCACCTCTCTCCACATAATCCTAGGCCTACCTTTACCCCTCTTCTTACCTTCTACGACTAAACTATCACATTTTTGAACTGGAGCACCTGGGGGTCTCCGGCGTATGTGTCCAAACCATCTTAAACGTCCTTCTCGTATTTTATCTTCAATTGGTGCAACATGCACCTTCTATCGGATGTGTTCATTTATAATCTTTTCCAATCTTGTATGACCACTCATCCATCTTAACATACTCATTTCGGCCACATTCATCTTATGCATATGTTGAACTTTAGTTGCCCAACACTCGCCCCTGTATATCACGGCCGGTCTAACTGCCGTCTTATAAATTTTCCCTTTATTTTGTTAGGAATCTTTTTATCACATAACACCCCCGTGGCACTTCTCCATTTCAACCATCCAGCTTTGATTCTATGGGTTACATCTTCATCTATCATCCCATCATCCTGGAAAATGGAACCTAAATACCTAAAATGGTTAACCTTGGGTACTACCACCCCCCCTAGTTTCACTTCTCCTTCATCTCTCCTATTTAGACTAAAATTATAGTGCATATATTCTGTCTTACTTCTACTTAACCTAAAGCCTTTACTTTCTAAAGTGTTTCTCCATAATTCTAGCTTTTGATTTACTCCATCTCTAGTCTCATCCACTAAGATAACATCATCTGCAAACAACATACACAATGGGATGTCATCTTGGATATAACTAGTTAATTCATTCATTACTATGGTAAACAAGTATGGGCTTAAGGCCGATCCCTGATGTACATCCACTATTATAGGAAACTCCTTTGTATCGCCTCCTACTGTTCTCACACTCGTAACCGCTCCCTCATACATATCCTTAATAATATTTATATATTTTACATGAATGTTTTTCCTCTCCAATACCGACCAAAGGACTTGTCTTGGTACCCTATCATACGCTTTCTCCAGGTCAATAAAAACCATATGGAGATCATACTTCTTTTCTCTGTAGATCTCCATCAAGTTTCTTAATAGGAAAATGGCTTCTGTTGTGGATCTACCTGGCATAAAACCAAATTGGTTCTCTGACACCTTCGTGATATACCTGAGTCGATGCTCTATTACCCTCTCCCAGAGTTTCATCGTATGACTCATTAACTTAATTAATACCACGGTAGTTGGTGCAATTTTGAATATCTCCCTTATTCTTATAAATAGGAACCAAAATGCTCTTTCTTCAGTCGGCTGGCATTTTCCCCCCTTTTAGGATAGAGTTGAAGAGTTTGGTTAACCACTCTACACCTACTTCTCCAAGGCACTTCCAAACTTCAATCGGGATACCATCTTGGCCACAAGCTTTTCCAGCCTTCATCAGTGCCTCCTTGACTTCGTTAGGCCTGATCTTACGTGTATAGCTAAAGTTCGTTTCTATCGTTGATGCATAAAAATCCGTAAAGTTATCCTCATGACTTGCATTGAACAAGTGATCAAAGTAGTTTCTCCATCTCGCCTTGATTTCCTTAGCCCCTGTCAAGACCTGTTGAGACTCATCCTTAATACACTTGATTTGGTTCAAGTCTTTCCCTTTTTTATCTCTTAGCCTTGCTCTCTTGTATACTTCCTTTTTCCCTTCTCGTGTCCCTAACTTTTGGTATAAATCAGCTAGGGATTTACCTCGGGCCTCACTAACCGCTTTCTTGGCCTCCTTTTTTGCCTTTTTTATACTTTTCAAAGACTTCTCCATCCTCAGCTGTGGATAATTTCTTATACCAATATCTTTTCTCTTTAATAGCCTTTTGAACCTCTTCATTCCACCACTATGATTCCTGTGGTCGAGGTCCCAGTCCCTTAGAGACCCCTAGGAGCTCACTTCATATTTTCTCAATATGATTCGACATCTCCTTCCATAAGGTGTTTGCATCATCTTTCACATTTGCGCCTCTTTCTTCCCATATTTTATCTTTAAATGCTAATTGGTTAGATCCTTTTAACGCCCACCATCTAATCCTACTTTACTTAACCCTCCTTTCTGTTTTTACTATGCCCTTTTCTTCACATCCAACACCACCAACCTATGTTGTGTGGTTAATGCTTCTCCAGGTATAGCCTTGCAATATTTACAAATAGATTTATCCCTTCTTCTTGTAACAAGAAAGTCAATTTGGCTACAATTACCCCTATTCTTAAAGATAATCAAGTGTGATTCCCTTTTCTTAAAGCAAGTGTTGGTCAACACCAAATCATGAGCAAAAGCAAAATCTAATATAGATTTTCCTTCCTCATTCATGTTGCCATATCCATAACCTCCATGCACTTGCTCGTAGCCATCACTAAATCTACCTACATGTCCATTAAGATCATCCCTAATAAAAAGCTCTTGTTCACTTGGAATCCCTAGAACTACCATATCCAAATCTTCCCAAAACTTGACCTTATTTTCTTCTCCTAAGCCTACTTGAGGGGCATACACACTCACTATGTTAATTATTTCTTTTCCCAGCACTAGCTTCAAATGTTTAATCCTGTCTCCTACCCTTTTCACTTCAACCACTTTGTCGTTCATTTTTTGTTCCACAATTATACCCACACCATTTCTATGTTTATCCCCTCCACAAAACCATAATTAATCTCTCTAGCCTTGTTTCGTATCCACCTAGTCTCTTGCAAACATATTATATCTATCCTCCTCCTTTTTAGAGTGTCAACTAACTCCATAGATTTTTCTGTCAAAGATCCTATATTCCAACTACCAATCCTAATCCTACTCTCATGGACTAACTTCTTTACTTGTACCCGTCCACTAAGATATGAGAACCCTTACTCATTTCACACCACATCTGGGCGCCGATGTGGCGGGACTAACTTCTTTACCCACACTCGTCCATGATGTGGGAACCCTTGCATATACTCCATCACACCCGGGCGGCGATGTGATGAAACCCTTGCTCATTTAACACTACATCCGGGTGCCGATGTAGCGCGTGCCTAGGTGAGCATGTTCTAACGGTATATATTAGAGAATCCATATCATAAGAGTGACAAAGTTTCACGCTGGCTGTCAACCTATCGCAACCCTCCTCCTTTATCCTGGCATGGGACCGGCTATGCTCGCATAGGCGGAGTTTATACATATATAAAATATATATTATATTTCTTATAATGTTTTTAGATATATTTTGATTTATTATAAATTTTAAACAGAATATAGATATGTATATATACTTTTTAAATTATCTTTATCTTCAGAGTACATGTATATGTGCATATAATTTTAAAAAGTATATACATATCTATATACTGTTTAAAATTTATAGATAAATGACAGTATATATAAAAAAAATTATAAAAAATATGATATTATATATATATAGTAGTGTTAGGATTAGGCCGGCCGTAAGTGCGGCCGCCTGATCCGAACACTATTTTTATATATTAAATATATATATAATATATATTATATTTTTATAATATATATATATATATATATATATATATATATAAAATTTTTAAATTATCTTATCATCAGTATACATATAGATGTATACATATATCTATTTATAAATAAATAAATAAATATATATATATATATATATACATTAAAAAAATATAATATATATATTATATATATAAATGATATATTAAAATAGTGATAGGATCCGGTGGCTGCACTTGCGGCTGACTTGATCCTATCACCATTCTATATATATATATATATATATATATATATATATATATATATATACAGGCCTGATACTATGCGGCCAACCTTATCACTTTACAAGTACAAGTGTGGTCGCCTCCATTCGACCCACTTGCATAGTGTTTTGAGAAAATCCAACCATATGGATGGAAAGAACATCGAAAAATAAGCTAGCATGTCAATTTTCATACAAATTGGGAACTTGTAGGGTCTTCATCTTAACGGGTGAAATTCTGAACCGGTAGGATTTTTATAAATTTTCACCCGTTAAGATGAAGACCCTACAAGTTCCCAAATTGTATGAAAATTGACTTGCTAGCTTATTTTTCGATGTTCTTTCCATCCATAAAGTTGGAAATCCTTAAAACATACTCCAAGGGCTAAAATGGGAGGCGACTTTACCGGAACAGTGTTCCGGCCGGCTTGATTGTATCATACCCGTATATATATATATATATATGTGTGTCTGTGTGTGTGTGTACGCGCGCGCGCGCGTGTGTGTGTGTGTGTGTGTGTGTGTGGGGAAAATCTAACCGTACACATGGCATAATCCCACTAGTCAAAAGGTCGGAACCATCGCTAGCCAAAAGATAACGAGAGAACTTCTAGCGAGCTTCTCCAAGTCGCCAGAAGGCTTCGTCCTCGCTAGAGTTGAGTTGGTACTTATTTGGCTCCCAAGAAATGGCTTGTTTGGTTTCCAAGCTACCTCCAATCGTCCAACAACCTTGGGGGGAAAGGTATAAAGGGGGACTCACTAGAAAGAGAGGGACTTCTTTTGGACTATGATAGCTTCTACTTCCCCTTCGGCCAAGAGGAACAACTCTCTCTCTCTCTCTCTCTCTCTCTCTCTCTCTCTCTCTCTCTCTGCTCTCTTGCTCCCGACACTCCTCACTCTTTATTCTAATTTCCTCTTCTTGAATCTCTTGGAGAGAGACTTTAAATCTCAACTTTCCTCTCCTGAATCTCTAGGTCTTACATGATCGTCAGAGAGTCCAGAGATAGACTTCGGACTTCCTCTTGTAGGTTACGTTTAATGTCCAACTTCGGACCTTTGGTAGCGATAGGAGTTCTTCACGCCAGCACCATCACCAGTGGCTAATCGTCTTTTCTGTCTCTAGCTGAAGAAGCTGCTATCTCCACCAAATCTCACTAATTGATTGTTATCAACTCTGATCCTGAAAGAGGAGCTGAATCCACTCATCAACAGTTGGCACCGTTATGGGAAAATTGATCAAGAAGCTATGTCAACCACTGTGATGACGAGAGGCAAGAAGAACCCGATCCCTCCTCCAACTGAGGGGAGGTTACTGGCAAAGATGCGATCCTCGACATCAGGAACACACCTCAAGAGCAGGCTACTATCTTGGAGGAGGATCTATGGGATCTCCAGATCCAGATGCTATAGAAGCAGTTGGAAGTACTTACTAGAGCCCCCAGGAGCAAGAGCCGTGAGTTTCACAATCTCCTCAACTGCCAAGGAATTCTGAAGTGTAATCGCCTAAAACTAGGAGGAGAACTACTACTTGCAATCTAGAACGGAGGACCCGTGTTCCTTATGAGGAGAACAAGCTCTCGTGGGTGTGATACACATAATTACTGAGGGACCCGCTACCGGTAGCGAGAGTAGATCATCTCAGAAGAGATACGCGCAAATATCATCTTGAATAAATCCCTCGCCCACGAGGTATCACGCTGAGCCACCTACAACCTTTTCGGATGACGATTTGGAAGGAGTCCACCAACCTCACGATGACACGTTAGTGGTTATTGTCACTATTACAGGCTATGAGGTTAGAAGAGTTCTCATAGATAGCAAGAGCTCGGCAAACGTCATTTTTGGGATACCTACGAGAAGCTAGGACTTAAACTGAAATCATTGCGCTCGACGATGCCCCCTTAGTCAGATTTATGGGAGCACTCTAAGGAGTATTCAAACCCATACTTATAGTAGGAACCTACCTCTGCCAGTCTATAATTGCAACAAATATCTTGGTGGTTAGGTATAGGAGGTGTATTAAGTCAAGAAGGTCATCTCATTGCTTTATTCAGTGAGAAGTTGAATGAATCGCAATGAAGAAACTCTACCTACGTATACGACAAAGAGTTTTATGCTATTGTGCAAACATTAAGGCATTGACAACATTACCTTCTGCCCTAGGAGTTCGTTCTATACTCTCACCATGAGGCTCTGAGATTTCTCGGTTCTCAAAAGAAGCTCAACTAGAGGTATGTTAATTGGGTAGAGTTCTTGCAAGCAGCCACCTTTGTGCCCAAACACAAATCCGGTGTAGAGAACAATGTTGTTGATGCTCTCCGCCACCGATTGGTCGTTCTTGTAGCCATCAGCACTATAGTCATTGGATTTGAAAGGTTAAAATATGACTATGAGACGTGCTCAGGCTTTGGAGATATATACATTGCCTTTCAAGATGATCTTTTTTGTGAACCTAATGACTATTTTCTCCAAAATGGCTTCCTCTTCCTAGCAATCAAAGTACAAGATTTCATACTCTGGGAAGTACACGCAAAAGGAGTAACAAATCATTTTGGGAAGAACAAGACAATAGTCCAAGTGAGGAACTGTTCTATTGGCCATGGTCGAGCTTCTAAAATGTGGCATGGTAAACATTATTGGTCAAACGACCAACCAACAAGGAAAAAATACGGGATTGTATACTTCTCTTCCTGTCGTCATCTATCCGTGGGAAAATGTGAGTATGGATTTCATTATTGGGCTACCACAAATGGCCAAGTGGTACGATTTCATTCTTGTGGTAGTGGACAACTTTTCTAAAATGGCCCATTTCATTGCTTGTGCCAAAACGTCAAACGCAACCAATGTTGCGACGTTGTTTATCAAAAGATAGTCTATCTGCATGGACTTCCTAAAACCATTGTGCTAAACAAAGACATCTGTTTCACTGCTTATTTTTTAAAGACTTCTGGCACAAGACAAACAATATGTTAAAATTCTAAATAGCCTACCATCACCGAACTAACGTATGGTCCAACCAAAGTGGTCAATCAAAGTGTAGGCAATTCTTTTAGGTGTTTAGCAGGAGAGCACCCTCGCACATGGGATGTTGTTCTCCCCACTGCTAAATTTGCCTATAATAACTCTATTAATAGGTCAATTGGCAAAAGTTCTTTTGAGGTTGTGCATAGTTATAAGCCTAGGACCCTTTTAGATCTCATTCTCATATCACCTTTGCATAAAGTGTCAAAGTCTGCAGATTCCTTCATCCAACGCATGCATAATTTTCATATAAGTATTCTTGTTCAACTTAATGCCAATAATATGAAATATAAAGTTTCGCAGATAACTGATAAGTGCACAATTATACATATATTTCTATCATATTTACATACACTTATTCCATTGTTTCATATCAATTCCTCTATCTTTGTGCTCCCTTGGGTTTGTTTTGTGATTGAGCTGGGAAAATAGGTACCCAGAATGAAAAGAATGAGAAACGGGGCAAACTAGGACGAAACAAGCTGAAAAAGGTACTCACAAAGATGTGCACGACCTAAATAGAGATATGCATGACCGTGCACGCGGCTGTGCATCTCTCTGACTTCAAAACACGTGAAGATAAAGCCATAGGAGTTGGAACGGACGTGTATTAGATGCACATGCCCGTGCCAAATTAAATCTAAAATCTAAATAAGCCGCCGAGGATACAGATTTCGGGACTTTTGGGCAGATTTGTCTTCGGCGGGTGTTCCGAGTAACGGTTAGGGTTTCAGAGAAGACCAAAGGCGGAGAAGACATCGAGCAAGAAAATCCCTATGTATTCAATTATGTCTTTCTCCGGTATCTCTGTTATGGTTTCCATTAGCATGAGAGGCTAAACCCCTTCGGTGGTGCCTCAGACACATGAACCCTAGGATTATTTGTTAATTGAATTCTTTTATTTATTGGCTTTCCTTTATTGATGATTCTTGTGAGTCTGTGCTTGATTTATGTGATTGTATTTTGCATGAGCCATGGTCATATACCTTGTTATATTCTGGCGAGACACATACATACTTAGGGTTTTGACTTACCTGTCTCTTTATGCATAGGTCCATATCTTTCTCAGTTAGATTATAACTAGGCATAGGTAATGAGTTCGATCTGCATACCGAGAGATCCGATGTGACATCTAGATGGTGCAATTATCGAACTCCCAAGAATTAATCAATGGATAACCAATACTTAGAATTCTATTATTAACAAAGGAATCCTAGGAGGATTGTGATCTGAGGTGCCACGTTTCATCTTTGATTGCCCACAACTACTAATTGTTCATGTTAGTTCTTTGTTTAGGACACATAACCAGATTTCCAACTACCATCATTACCTTTCGACTAGATAGCAAAGGATAGTTAGTACTAGGATTCCAGTCCATATAAATTCGATAACCCTACCTTTGGGTACTTTACTACTTGATCGACTTTGTATACTTGCGGGATAGTCATCGAGCACCCTGTGCGTTCATCAATAACCATAGGCGAAATCAGAACTTTAAAATTAGGGATTATGTCATGGTTAGGTTAAGACCTGAGAGGTTCCCATTAGGAGTTTCAAAGAAATTGTAGGCCCATAATGCTGGCCCGTTTGAAATTCTCAGTAGAGTCGGGTCAAATGTATGCGTTAGATCTTCCCACCAACTGGGGTATTAGCTCGACATTCAATGTTGAATATTTGGTTAACTTTAAAGGTTTAGTATCCACTCTTTGAGTCCCATTGAGCAATTGAGTATAAGTAATCCTAAACCTTCAAACTCCACCATCCCAAACACTCCCTTATTTCCTGATATACCTACATGCGAAGAAAAGATAGATTGTATTCTAGATGAGTAGGTTACTCTTATATGGAGAGGGAGCCACCAATGGTACCTTGTATATTAGCAAGGCAAACTAGACTCTGATGCAACATGGATCCCTAGAGCAAAGGTTCAGAGGTTAATACTCGAGTTACTATAGGAGTTCGACCATACCTAGCTTGACTTCCAACACACCACCCAACACAATGAGTACTCGACAAAGTTGAGTTTTTCCACCATGAGAGGATTGATATAGTCATCAGTACATGCCAAACACACTTACGGACACGTTAGCAAGCCCAAAGATGCCAAGCATCTTCTAGGCAACATTCCCAGCCAAGATGAGCAGCTTAGGAGCTCCAGACATGCATTTTGCTAGTTATGTTATCATTTTTGCACTTATTTCATTTTTGTGTTTTGTTATTTATGACATCAATTTGAAACTGTCCTTTATTTATGTCATAAATGAGTCAGTCGAGTCACATGTGACTTAAGTCTTTCATTTCGAGTCAAATCCTGTGTAGTCCAAGTTAATTTAATCATGCTTTTATTTAGGGTTAGGGTTTTGGTGATTGATGAGTAAAAAGGGCTGCTTTGTGAAGCTGCTGTTTTGATTACCGTGAGAGAAATGGGTTTCTCTTTTTTTTTTCTTGTGCTTGTTCAACCATAGCAAAACCAATCCTCAAGCCTAGGAACCCTCTTCAAGAAAACTAAGAGCCGGAGCCAGCGAATGGTAGGGGTGAATCGCAAGTGGTGAAAAATGACCACAAAGCAGCATACTCCAACTATTCAGATGGAGTTGGGCAAGACACTCTTTGTAAAAATGGAGAACCTCCTGAAGATAGGATGAAGGGGAAAGTGAAGGCTTGCCCTAAAGGACTCCTGATATGTGGTGAACTTCCTTGGTCTTGAACGGTTGGGCCTCTCAGAGGAAGAAGTGAGCCTAAGTTCAAAAGGGAGGTGAATACCAAAATACCCAGCATGACGAAGGAGGTTGAGATCGGTAACCATACTAGGGAAGGATTCTATGACAAGGGAGTCTCCTGACAGATGAGGGCTCCACCTCCATTGTCCTAGCTAAAAGAATAGAAAACCAAAACTCCCCAGGTAGGCGAAAGCTTCTTTGAAACTGTGAAGAGGGAAGCACGCACGAGAAGGTGTAGATGCTCAAAGAATCTGCTAAGGAGGAAAAGCATAGATGGAGTCTTATCACCATGCCTAGGTGGTTATGATCTAACTGTCCGCGTCGTTCAATAGAAGGATATCCGCCTGATAACCAATGCATGGGCCATGATCTCCCACGGTGCTTCGTAAAGACTTCCTGGGGAATAATGTGAATCATACCATCTGATGCATTCCATTAATGAAGACAGTTTGTCAGGAAGACATGGACTTAAAAACCGAGGTCGGCTTGACGCACCTACCCCATCCTAGGTGACTAGTTCCGGCTGAGGTGACGTTGGCTCAGCCCGGTCACATATTCACATTCCGCCCGACAACCCAGGCATTAATTAAGAAGACCAAACGCATGGTCCGTCAGTCAGAAGGTAGATAAGTGACCTTAACGAAGATGACCAAAGGCTGCAACCCCACAAGTCAACAAGGACCCAGAAACTCAGACCAATGCCTGGTCTGTCGGACGAGTAGGATGAAATAAATGAAGTCGAGAAGAGAAAGTCCCTCATCTCACCAAACCAAGCATATCTATTGGTGACCTAACTTCCTTGGTCGATCTGGGCCAAGCACTCGTCGACCTAATAAGTTGGGGGACAAGTTTTATGGGAGAAAAAAAATAGGCTTTACACTTGGCTTGATCCGGTTAGCCAAAGATGACGGGCCCATACAATAAGCCGACCTTCTCTTAGAGTGCCCAGTGGAGATTCTCCCGTGACCTGCATACTAGAGAGCGTGCGCCTGTGCTGATAACAGAGGTGACACTTAGCTTGGGCAGGAACGAGCACCCATACTGAAGTCAGAGACAACGCTCACAATCAACGGTTGGGCAGGGGGATCCTCCTGAGGCTTAGCCTGCCCTAGTGTTAGAGGAGACATCCCCATGAATAACTACCTGATAACGACTTAAGAGGTATAAAGAGGGGAAAAAAAGAAAGAGGGGGACACTTCTAAGCTCTCTCTCTCTCTCTCTCTCTCTCTCTCTCTCTCTCTCTCTCTCGGACTCTCTCTAGGAACTCATCTCCTACCTCGAGATCTCTCCTCCTCCCTTCTCTCTTATATCCTCTCCAACTTTCTACTTCTCCTTACTTTTCCTTCTCCTTCTCCCCTCGCTCTGATTATCTCTGACTAACTTGAGCGTTGAAGGGTCCTGGAAGAAGCTCTCAGACTTACCTTGCAGGAAGGAGGACCCTAACGGCCACCGCTCCATTGCCCCTAAAGACTATGACTCCCTAAGGCTATTACCAAGCTCGTAACATCCTCTATTCAGTAATCTAGTCACCACCACACACTTTCCACTTTTTCAGTTGAACTTTGAGCGGAGTATGGATCCCTAAGACCCTCCCGTTTAGAGCATCAAAATGATATAATCTTGATTTGCATGCTTTGATCCATTACAAATATCACCTTATGATCTTGTGAGTTTAGATCTACCAAGGTTTATGTTTGCTGAAAATTCTGAACTTACTTCTAAATTGACATTGAACTAGAGTGAAAACCTAGCTTGGGAAACTCTTTGTTTTCCCCCTATCCTACTAAATATTTCATATGTCCACGTTAGCTTGCAAAATAACTTAAACTATTACATAATTCTTCAATATTCAGTTCTGATTTTAATTATTGTTAGTTGCTTAAACGCTATAAAGTAAGTTTTATTGACCTTAAGTTGATCACGAACATAGGCCATATAGGTCTTGCATTAGCATTCCCCATCAGTAATTTTCTCAACTCCACCAACAATTTCCTTCATGTTTTCTGTACCATTGGGTAAATAGATGAAATTATATAACACACATACAACAACAACTATATTTAAGAATCGATTGGATAAAAAGTTGCAACTTTAAGTATCGAAAATCTCATCTTCAAAATACCGATGATGTGTTCAACATGATTCCTCAATGAAGCATGTCGCAGATTAAATATTTCTTTATAATTGGTAGGTCCAAATTGCGCCCGTCCTTGCTCTTGTAAATGATAATGAACACCTTGGTATGGAGCAATGAAATTTGGTGTATTTGTATATCATGCGTCCACTAAATAAGATTTACCCATTGGAATATGGAAGCCTTGATCGATCGAACATTGAAGCACCCTAGCATCAAAAGTGGTACATTCCCAACTATCTCATGCATATATGAAACGTAAGTTAAAATCACATACGACCATAACATTCTGGGATAGTGTTTGTTTTTTATTTGGATAAGGATTTTGCAGTTCCAAAGAAATAGTGATCGGACTATATGTTCTATCAATGGCGCCAATACAATCCTAAAAGAACAAACGTATAACATTTGTTAAAATAAATTTTAAAAAAGGGAAATTAAACGAAGAGATAATTAATTCATAATATAAAGCTTTCAAATCTTGAAATATGGAAAAAAAAAATGTCTACTATTTGAGAAAACTGATGATGTAATTGTCGATGGAGGTTCTATTTATGCATCAGTAAGCTTAGTGATAGTTTTAAGTACTTTATCAAAATAATGACTAACTATTTCTGCCGAGTGGAAAGTGCTTTTGTATGTCACGGTTACTTGTATTTTGCACAAGAGTGTAAACAAACATTGCTAATTGTTCCTCGACGGTAGTTCTTTTCGAGTTGTCAAGGGAAGACCTTTTCCTTAAACAATTAGCCAGTACTTGGAAAATATGAGGCTCTATACGTATGGAACTCTCTCTTACAACGTACCTTGTGACCTTCAAGAAGTTTAAGTACATATGCAGTACTAGTAAATATAGATGTATGATTGGGTTTACATTATGAAAAACTCAATAAAATGGTGAGCATGAGTTCATCTTCTTCTCCATTATTCCTTCTCCAATGATCCAAATCAATGTTGAACGCAAGGCTTGGAAGTGTGAAAATAGAGTCAAATTAGGGAGATGATTATGCATATTGCCAATGAGAGTGTTGTGTATAAATAGAGCGAAATGGTTAACAACTAAAATTATAATGGTTATTTTTCAACGTGTATTTGACGATGGATATTATGTAATGACTATTTTTTATTATTAAAATATTTTTTTCATTGGAAATTTATGTTGTGCCTAAGCAAACACTCAATTGCTAAGAATTTTTTTCTAGAAGGAATTCCAGTAGGAATCATTTCTACATCTTATGAAAAAAATTCTATGAAAAATTTTATTTTGCATCCAAACATGTTCTAAGATTTTATTCTATTTACTCATGGGGATTTTATAAATATCCGATTCCACAATTAAAATATTTAAATTATTAATATATATATATATATATATATATATATATATATATATATATATAAAACGATGTATGGTATGATTGCCTTAATTATTTTTCTTAGAGAAGACTCTCATAAGATGTGATATATCAAGCACTGTTTTTATTGGTGGATATGAACACTACATATATATGAATTCAGTGTTGATAAAGTTACATAAGAGGATAGATCCGAATTAAGTGTGAAAATTAGCAGTGAAGGACACCTAAGTATATATAGCAGATGCACTGGTTGACTTGAGTTGACATCTGGCGCAGGTTGAAATGATAAACAAAAGTCCTAAGTGCGCTTGTTGAGCAAGTGTGGCCTCAGACGTAACTCAGTGATGATGATGATGATGATGAAGGACCCAGAAAGATTAGTGAGTGCTCTCCATTCAAATCACAAAGCCCAACATTATATCGCCCCGGACCCTCAACTCACCCACTACGTGCGGGAATCGCGAGAAACCCAGTCAACTAACATTCACATCATGACTCATTTCCACTCCTCCAGTTGCAGTGTTGCACAAGCTTCTAAGCTCCTTTCTTGATTGCATGTCTGCATACTTCTTCACATAAATTTAATTAGCTTTGTCTTGGTGGGTGATTGACAGCTCCATGCCCCCACATTAATTGTCTTGAATCATAACAAAACTCCTCTTTTTTCTTCTTCTTCTTCGGGATTTAATGTTGTTAATATGCCACACGAGGAGGCCCTTAGATAATGCTCATAAACTAATACTCATCAATCAAAGTTTAATTAATTACATTAACTTGTCGGAGTCCTCCTCTACTAAGTCTTGATTAGCATGTCATTTGGAGCAAGCAATTAGTGGTGTCTCAATGGGGACCTTGGAATATGGATCCTGAGGCCCACACCTTATTGCTCATCATGAAACTCGCCGCTCCTCTGTTGGAAAGAGTGTGCCCCTCACCAGGCTTTAGTGCACTCCCAGGCACTTCTCTCTGAGTACCAAGTTTTAATTTTAGGTTTGAGCCAATTTAGCGACCAGGATATAATAAGGTCTGGATTCAACTCTGATGCTAGCCAGGTTTCCAAACAGCTAGCTAGCAGTGGATGATGGATCCATATTGCTCATGCCACCAGTTCCTGAAATGCCCTTCACTATGTCTGGACAACATTGAAGAGGTGGAAGGCAGTGATGAGAACAACCTCCAGGGAGCAGCACTGGTGCAACCTCCGGAGACTCCAACTGAGACAATGGAGTTCCTTGCAAGGTCATGGAGCATCTCGGCCATGGAGCTCTCCAAGGCTCTCACTGGCGCCTCTCGCCAGACTCCACTCCTTGAGAACAACACACAGACACCAAAAAAAGCAACGCTGCAGCCATTGCTGCCACTCGAGTTACTCGGTATCAGTCCTCCCATCTCTCCTAGAGACGACAACGGAGATCTTAAGGTATCATCATCAACCATACATTCTGTTTTCTAGATATATATATATATACACACACACACACATTAATTAAGGCGGAGTTTTAAATGTTTGTTGAGATGAAGCTGCTGAGAGGAGTACCAAGAGGAGGGAAGACAGTGGGAGAGTGGCTGAAAGATCACAAGGAGAAAAGGAGAGAGGAGGCGCGGACTCGGAACGCGCAAGTATACGCGGCGACCTCAGTGGCTGGCGTTGCAGCGGCAGTGGCGGCCGTTGCTGCACAGTCGAATGGGGTGTCAAAGACTAGTGCGGCCTTAGCATCGGCAGCAGCGCTGGTGGCGTCGCATTGCGTGGAGATGGCGCATGTCGTTGGGGCTACACGCGATCAGATTCTCACTGTTGTGCATTCCGCGGTCAACGCGCAGACCAGCGGCGATATCATGGCGCTCACCGCCGGCGCCGCAACAGGTGATAGATACTTGGGTTTGTATTTATGATAATTAATATACGTGTCATCGTATCAGTAAGTCACGTTAATAATGGCAAACATTGAAAAGTGTGCATGGTTAATGATGGTACTTGGATGAAGCTTTGCGAGGGGCAGCTACGCTTAGGGCAAGACTTCACAAAGAGATTCATTGTTCTACATTCTCGGGAGATAGTAAAGAAACAGAAGGGACTTCATCAGCCTTGGCTTTTGTTTCTCATGGAGGAGAGCTGCTTAAACGCACTAGGAAAGGTATTTAATCTCCAAACCACAGGGGATCACTATCTATGAGAGCTGATCCCATGATACCGAGACGTGGCATCATCTTGACCGCAAAAGACTACTCGGACTACATATCCCGAGACACGCCATAAAGCAAGCCTCGGGACATATCCTGAGCCGCCCTTTACGGCCGAGATGATGCCACATCTCGATACCATGGAGTCATCTATAGTACCGAGACCATTCGATAATAATTCCATTATCTTTATCCAGGTTTGTTGTGGAACATGGTTCGAATTTCTTAAAATTAGAGATCTTTTAATTATCGTTTTTCAACATAGATATATTCGTACAAAATCTTCACTTTATGAAAATTAGTGTGTGAAGTTTCTATTTACATGGGTACCCCTAAAAATTTTAGATTCTTCGAACATAATTATTAATAGCAAGGTTTTCCAATCATTTTTTTTTACAATATTGGGTCGAGTTGCGTAGAAATAAAATCTAAATTTACTTAGAGTCAAAATAATATCTATATATATATATATATATATATATATATATATATATATATATTCGCAATTCTGCAAGGGTATCTATGTCAATAGAACCTTGGTTTTAGGAGAATATTTAATAGTAATATTTAAAAGGAAAATTTGAAAATATTTGAGAATTTAACCTTGATTTCATGATAGGCGTGCTTCACTGGAAACAAGTCTCTATCTATATAAACTCAACCTGGCAGGTATGTCACAGTAACTGTAATCTAAACAAACTAGGTATACTACATTTTGTTAGTGAACTTTCAGAAACAAAATACCACCTCACATTAGCATTGGAATCTAACAAGTTGCAGGTAGTTGTCAAAATGAAAAGCACGCACATGGCTGGAACCTTTGTGAAAAAGAAAAAAAGTAAGACAAACTCACCTTGTTATAGAGGTAATAAACGTCAGAGAAAATCTAAGGGGTTCTGTTGTTTTCAGGTGTTGTTGTAGATGTCTGCTCTGATATATCCGCATGGCCTGGTAGAGAGTTTGGAGATGGCAGCAACAAGAAAGCTTACTTTGGAATCAAAACACCAGAAAGACTAATTGAATTTGAATGCAAAAGCAAAGTTGAGAAACAGATGTGGGTTGAAGGCATACAGCAAATGCTCAATTCCCATACTAACATGAACATTTCTCTGTAATTATTAACAGGACATCAAGTGAACTGAAAATGCAACGCCTGAAATGTAGATTGGCATTGTGCTCTAATAAAAAAATAATATACATGAAAATGTTTCAAAAATTTATGGTGTTTGCATCAATCTATATAATTACAATTTGCAACTGTAAAACGTAGGTGAAATCAAAGGCAGGTGAAATCGATATCTACAAATAGATCTCAAGAAGGCACATCTGCAAGTTATACAGAAAGCTAAGGGCCGGGTAGTATAGCAATTATCAGACATCCTCTATATGTTTGAAGCAAGCAATTGTTGCTCACTCAAGTTCTCTTGCAAAGTCAATATTGTCAACAAATACCTGCACAGAATCCAAGTAAGAACCTGAATGGAAGGTCTGAGAGCTTAAGCGATAACATATGGTTACACAAAAGAAAAGGAGCAAGAGAAATTAATTAAAAGAACTAACACTAATCCAGGAGCAAGAGTAATTAATTGAAAGAACTAACACTGATCCTCAAAGTTTCGTGAATATCCAGAAAATATGGTCTTATTCAACACCCAGACTAGAAATCCCCAGGGGCATTTAGACCTATGATCCTTGGCATGCCAAGATATAATGAAATATTGAAATGAGTTGTAACTTTAATAGCTACTAGATCTAGAAAAGTGATGCATCAAAAGCTAAACAACCAATCTTTAGTACTTTTCTTTGATTTTACTAGGGTATTTTCAATTTCTGTTTATATGGAATAATTAATCATTGACATAATCAGTAATTGGATAATAAAATAACAAAACGCACTCATTGAGTTCGTCATTTCAAATGAACTTTTATTTAATAAAGAGATTTCAATTGAAGGCAAATTGCAGGTTGATAATTTTTATCTAGATTTCAAGAAGGTCAAGGAATGAAATTGATACATTGACCAGTTTCAAGAGAAATAAAAGATGCAGGTGAAGTCTTAAAAGAATTTAGCAAACAGGGCAAGCTGGCTCCATACCGTTTTCCACCCATCAGGATCCAAGCAGGCAGTGATCTTAGTGTTGATGCCAGGTAAAGGCCCTGGTTCACGAGTAATCTTCCCCCCACATAATTTTATTGCTTCTGCAGTTCTATAGACATCATCTGTACCTATTGCAACCTGCTATGATAGAGTGTGTCAATCTCCTTACTGCATGATTAGCTGATCAAAGAGTTAACTGTAGTTGACTTCAAATGATCCAACTATCAGTAAACCTTTCACATGGAAAGTTGGAAAGCAAAAGCTTACCTGTGCATATCCATTTCCTTTGTCATACTCTTTAACCCCATAGTTATATGTCAACTCCAAAACTGTACTTTTGTCTTCAGGTCCATACCCCATCACCGCAACTGTATACTGAATAAAATAAAGTAAATACAAAGGCCGTGCATAGGAGATGCAATGATGAATAAAAGTACTGAATAAAATGCAAACTTATGAAGAATTGGGCTTTTCCACACATTCAGCTGTAGAATAGCTTAATTGTATCCATACCATTCTAAATTTTTCATTCATGTATATCCCTGCAAATCCATAATACTTGCAAGTCGGAACAATGCGCCAACAATTATTGTCCTTAACAGAATCGCAACTTGAAAGGTATATATGTAAATATATGTTATAACAGTATCTGCAATGAAATTTCTGCCACTTCTTAAACGGTCATTTACATAAAACTAACTAGTACAAATCTTAGCGGGATATAAATGCACTTGAGTTACTTTCCAGATTTATATATAAAAAACACCAAAATGATATGAAGGCTTCATGGATACTCAAAAGGATGAGAAGGATTTAAATCAGCCATCAATTCTTAAGAATTGGTTAAGAAACAGTAAAAGAATATCAAAGCTTGCAAAATGATAGCAATGTTGGCAAGATTGGTGCATGATGCTTTGAGAATAGGTAGTTCTCAGAAATGGTGAGCACAAATTCCTAGAAGAATGAAGGGTAATAATAGCATCAATATGTGCTCCTTTCATGAACATCTTTCATACAGTAGAAACATAGAAAATGAAGAATATTTTGAAGTATTCATTTGAAGGATAGCATAAAGGAAAGGGAAAATTACTGTAGCATCTCTGGCATATTTTCAACTTCCTGGACAGTCCCTCTGACATTTCAGTTTTCTTGTTAGTCCCTGCTTTTTGAGTTTTTTCCCAACCAGTCCCTCTTGTTAGTGACTGTTATGTTTCTTTAAAAAATACTAATTTTTCCCTGTCTTTGTTGGTTATTTTGGTGGGAAATCTCCCAGTCACATTTGTATTCTCACCTTAATAAAATTAAAAAAAATATATCACGGTTCTCATTGGCTACTCCTTCCTCGCTGTAGTAGTGTTCCTCATTTCCCTTCACCCCTCATCTTTAACCTTCTCCCTGCGCCACCTCTCCACCTCTAGCACGCCCCCTGGGGCAACTCGCTTAGGAGAAGCACGTCTGCGTCTTCGCCTTGCGTGTATTTTTTTGGGGTAAGCATGTTTTTTTTTTGGAGTAAGCGTGTATTTTTTGGGAGTTTGTGTTTTTTTGGGGTAAATGTGTATTTTTACTTCTTAATGACTACATGAGCCTGTCCTTTTCCATATGTGTATGTTGCGAAATAAAGGGGAAATGAAGAGCATAAAAATTGCAAACGCTTATTATTATTTGAATAAAATCAACTCATAACTTCTACAAAAGGCGTGGTTAGAACTCACAAACTAACTTTACTCCTAAAAGATAGGACAAAAGGTAAGATAAGATAAGAATTTTCAAAGTCTCAATTCAGTTTGTTTCTAATTTCTATACATATCTATTCTTTGGTGGTCACCATGCTGGTGGTCGATAATAGTGAGGCCAAAGCCGAGACATGCAAGGGAGAGAACCATACTACTTGTGCCGATGAGAAATAGAGACCGGAGGCCCATTCGGTCGAGCAAGAAGGTTGCGACGAGGATGGAGATGATTTTCAGGAGACTAACTCATAAAGTTGGGGAGAATAACAATTATGTCGGCATTCTCGTAATTTCCAAGGGTTTTTAACACCATCAGTTAATTTTCGAACCAACATAACATTTGGTCAAAAAGGAGGTGCTTTTTAAGGATGTGAAAAATATAGGGGCATCTAAGAAGTTACAAAGTTCCCAAGGGTTTTATGGAACTTTCCTCTAAAGGAAATGGATGCAAACACAACAGAAATATCAAGTCTCAATCTAGTAAACTAGATTGCTTTCAAAGAGTAAAAATCAGTATGATGCGCTGAATAGAAGTTAACACTGCTCAAATGAAACTACCTAATAATACTATAAATATTTCCATCTTTAACATTTCCACATTAATCACCATAGAAGCTCATCATAACATATATGAGCCTGCACAAGTGAGAATTACATCTAGATCATTTGAGGTCCAGATTAATCAAAAGTATCCTTGAGGTCATAAAACCTTTCATACAAGACTACTTCTATTGTTTAAACATGCTTATGATAATTTAATATCAATCCCCATTTTGTTAGATTATGGATAAACAAGTTATCTGATGTTGATACTTCTCGGTCCTTGCTCTCTCTAATGGAGAGCAAATGAGTTTCTAACAACAACAACAACTAAGCCTTGATCCCATACTAGATGGGGTCGGCTATATGGATTCTTTGTCTCCATGTTGCTCTATCAAATACAAGATCCAGCTCAATATCTAATCTGCGTAGATCCTTAGACACTACCACTCTCCACGTAATCCTAGGCCTACCTCTATTCCTACCTCTATTCTTCTTCTTACCTTTTATTAGTAGATTATCAAATTTTTGAACTAGGGCACCTGGGGTTTACAACGCATGTGCCCAAATCATCTTGAACGTCCTTATTTTATTTTATCTTCAATTAGTATGACATGCACCTTCTGTCGGATGTGTTTATTTCTAATCTTGTCCAATCTTGTATGACCACTTATCCACCTTAATATCCTCATTTCTGCCACATTCATCTTATATATATGTTGAAATTTAGTTGCCCAATATTTACTCCCGTATAGCATGATTGATCTAACTGTTGTTCTATAGAACTTTTCCTTTACTTTGTTAGACATCTTTTATCACATAAGACACCTATAACACTTCTCCATTTCAGCCATCTTGTTATAATTTTATAGGATACATCTTCATCTATCATCACATCCTCCTAAAAAATGGAACCTAGATACTTAAAATGGTTACACTTAGGTACTACTACCCCACCTAGTGTTACTTGTTCTCCGTCTCTCCTGCTTTGACTAAAATTACAATGCATATATTTTGTCTTACTTCTACTTAGCTTAAAACTTCTACTCTTAAGAGTTCCTTCACAATGCTAACTACTGATTACTTCCATCTCTAGTCTCATCAGCTAGGACAATATCATCTGCAAACAACATACATTATAGGATGTCATCTTGGATACAACTTGTTAACTCATCCATTACTAGAGTAAATAAGCTTATTATCCTTCAACAGTATAAATCATTGTTGAATTAATATTTGCAACATCATGTGACAAAAAATGAGTATTTTTAAAGATTTAGTAAAAGTGTAGATTCAATTATAAAGACTTGAAAAGTAAAGTTATAAAGAGCCTTTAGATGCACTAGGTTTAGTTGGGCTTATCTAAGACAAAGGCGTGGCAAAAGACTTAATTTTGGCAAGTGCAAATTAGGATAAGTTTGGTAATATAATTTTGCCAACAAATACCTTCAACTAATTCATTTCTTTGGCTTAAAACAATAAACTAAAATAGTCTAGTTTAATATAAGAGTTATCATAACTAATATGCAATTAAGACAATAGGCTGAATAGTAGGCAAAGATCTAGCCATACGTAAAGTTAAGTAGATTTTCAATGATAAAAGTTGTATAGAATTTATAAGAAATAAGTTCACAAAAAAAAGGGGATAAAAAGTGAAAGCATTGAAATGACACGCATGAAAGATTAAGAAAGCTCATGACAACAATAATTGCTATGTCCATCCTTGAATTAGTAAGTGATTACAATTATGAATGCTAGTTACACACGTTATGTTATGTCGGTGGAATTTGGAGCTTGTATAACTCTAAAATCACATACGAGTCCAAATTTTATGTTTTCTCATAGGTATGTGAGGGGACTTTTCTATTTTCAAATCCCATCAGTGTTAACATGTAAAATTGAAAACATTGAAGTTGGTTTCAAATACCAAATAATTTGATATCAAGCATGAAGTAAGTTATCACAAAAGTGTACAAAATAAAAATAAAAATAAAAAAATGTTACACCATAAGAATATTAGGGGCTATATAGTTGACTGTGATTGGTAGTTACACCCAAAGAGTGAGTTCAGCTATTCGGTTCACTGTATATGCAATTCACAGTGTAACTCTAATTACCAAACAAGGTTAGATATGCAGCATCTCAACTTTATAGCCAATCTAGCCCTAAGCCAAAATAGAGTAATTGAAACTACATCGCTAAATTTATAAGTTTTCTTCATTGTATTTATAACAATTATAATCTCATATTAATTATATATACTCATATTAAACATAAGGGAATTAGCATATATACCCCTATAAAAGTGTAGAATTACATATATACGACATAAATCATATTTTGTATAAATACCGCAAAAACAATTATTTTTATAATACCAAATGAAATTTTTTAACAAAAGGACCATTTTACCTTTATTTTTTTATTAGACTAGATATGACAGTAACATTTGGAAAAAAGGTGAGGGCTTAATAGTTTTTTAAAAAAACATATATACTAGTTGACTTTTGACCAAAGGAATATTATGCAAATATTGGTGTTTTATGGAGTTGATACACAAATATGGTTTATTTAAGGGTATAAAAGTAATTAGAAACTTCTATAGTGGTATATCTGTAAATTCGCATAGGTAACCAAAATTGTTGAATTACATCCGACCAAACATAATATTTGCACTTGTCATAACTGAACTTACAAGCATTGGAAGACAACAAAAATAACTGAAGTTGCATATAACTCACCTTACACAGGATTGGCACTTGTAACCAAACATTCCTTGAAAATCATATACTAACCTTGTTCTCCAGATTGTCTTGTTTGCGCAAAAGCTCCATGCCAAAAGCCTGAGCTTAAACATATGAAAGGATTCCTTACTCCACAAAAATGGATTGGAAATACTTACATAGAGCAAAATTGAATAATATATGAAAGAAACAATTTCATGTCATTAAAGCTTACTTTCTCATAGAAATTAATGGAACGACCAAAGTCACCCACCCGAAGCATTACTTGACAAAAGGGCTCAGGTGTCGGAGCCCTTTCCAAAAGCTTGAAGCTGTAACCATCAGGATCTTCGATATAAGCAATCACAGTACTGCCATTTTTAGTGGGAGTTGGTTCCCTGATAACCTTTCCTCCCTTCGCTTTTATGAGATCCACAGTTTTGGATACCTATTTGAAATTTAACTAAGATTAGAAAAATATTTTTCATGACAATTTCTTGCAAAATCTACTTAAGGTCTGATTAATTATGAAGCCTATTATCAGCTTAATTCATATTCTATCCAAAATCTGGGCTATCAGATGACAAACAAAATAGAGAAAATAGGTTTTCATTTACAAATTAAACAACAACAACAACAACTAAGCCTTAATCCCATGCTAGATTGGGTTGGCTATATGAATTCTCTGTCTACATGCAGCTCAGTCTCCATGTAGCTCTTTCATTTGTAAATTAATCAATTAAAAAATTATAACCTTCAAGTTGTACATAATTTTTGGTCTGGAGAAGGAATTCATTATCAGCTTTATGTTAATGAAAGTTTGAATGATATTTCTTGTCCTTCCTGATCTATGTATGCTCTGATAGGTTCTAATGAGTATTGGCTTCACTATTAGTTGACCATATTGTAGCTTTTATACTTGGTCAACACCTTTGTAGGCGTGATTCGAACCCGTCACCCTCTCTTTGTCAGAGGAATGAGTTACCAACTTTCCTTGTGAAAATTGGTTGGTCAAGAGATAATAAATACCAAAGAAGACTCCCTATTGCCAATAAATCTACAAATATTGCAATTTTTATACCTAAATTAGAATTCATTATCCTCCCAACAAAGTCTCAAATGATACACAAGCACAATCTACCAATAATAGCAATTGTAACTTGAAAGAAAATCTACTCATTTAAAAAGGAAAAAGAATGTACAGGGTAACAACTGTATGGGCACAGAAACTTCCTAGATTGAGCTTTCTGGGTCTGTTAAGAATATCAAAAGAAAGAGAAGGATCTATGCATACACGTGGTATGTCAAATGTTGTGTAGATGCAACAAATATGTAAGCTTTGTGTAAAAGATTGGAATCTTAGCACATTTTTATTTATTTTAAGAGTTTATTATTGAGATTATTACGTCAAGATATTTTATTAAGAGTTAATTAAATGAATAGTTATCCTTGGATGTTTTTATCTATTGTAAATCAAGTCAAACTGCAATTAGGGTTTTCCATTTTAGGAAGTTTGCTATGGTTAGGATCACTCTTAGGGTCTATAAATAAGGATCAAGTTATCATTATAACAAAAAAGACAGTTCATGAATGAAGTTATCTGTTTCTCTTATCCTTCATTCTCAGTTCATGAATGAAGTTATTTATTTCTCTTATTCTCCGTTATTTTCATCATTATAATATTTTTCAACATTTTCTATTGACTTTTCAGCATTATCCTTCTAATTCTTTAGAGGGATCTTTGTAAATGAGATGTTAAAAATTGGTTAGAAATTGAAGATCACACCTCTATATCCTTGACATTGGTTCTAACTAAGATTTTATGTCAAATTATATGGTTTGGTCTTTGAAGTCCTACTCAGAAGTGTTTCAAAGACTAAAGTTTGTATTTTGCATCCCCCGTGATCCATCAAGGATGAGGTCTAATGGCCATTAGTACATAAGCATGTAGTTGTCTCTCTCCATGTGTTTCATACAATAATCAAGTATTAAACTCTTGCAAGAAGGACGTACATCAAGTTCTCATATTTCACATTTTTACTCTTTAATTCCAATGAAGGGTCTAGTATGAGATTAAGGCTTAGTTGTTGTTGTTGTAATTCCAATAAAGGGATTGCCATTTAAACAATTCACTTTCCAGCAAAATCCAAATTCTAGTTATCACTAACAAAGATTTCTCAAATATCATAACTACCTAAAGATGCTTGAATGCAATCGTATATCAGAAATTTAAGAAACTTATTTGCTTTCCACCTCAGTTTATAACTAATTTTCTAGTAATAAAAAAAAAACAGGCAATGTATGATTGATGTTAAACCAAATTTTTGAGATATCTACAAGCTAAGTACTCAAAAGAAACCATTATATGTGACCATCAAAGTTAATGGCCACTGTGGCATTTTGCAAAGAAACAAAAGAGGTTAAACAAATTTAACAAGTATGCTTATGAACAAGAAACAGAGCCTTACATCTTCAACTGCTATGCCAAAATGACCAAAACCAGTTCCAATATCATACTTATCGACTCCATAGTCTGTCAAAATTGACATGTAAAGACAGATATAAATTCCATAAATGTTCCATGCCTATAAGAAATGTGAAAGTGAATGAATCACTGAGAATTTAAAGTTTCAGCATAGTAGAGAATACTAACTTCAGAAGTGTGCCCAACAAAGATTAAATTACTGAGAACCATCAAGGAAGCTTACTGTAAGTCAGCTCAACGACAAAATGAGAATCTTCTGGCCCATATCCAAGAAAAGCATTTGTGTATCTTTCCTCAGGAATGTCACGTTTCCTTAGCAGCTTCATTCCCAAGCATTCAGTGTAAAATCTGCATTATTAACATTAAAACAAGACCCAGAAACAGTTAATAGCTGTATCACCCAAACAAGCACCTTTGAAAAAGAATCAAATTATTAAAAAGGTAAATACTTTATGGTCTTCTCCAAATCTCCAACACGGTAAACAACATGAAGTAACCTCCTTCTATCTCTCTTCACCCACTCCAGTGCACTTTCTTGGCTGATGCTGATGCTTGTTTGGGCCATATTTCCAGGGGCACTGGCCTCTATACCGTTCACTTCAGCTCTTTGTTTCATATAAGTTCTTATTCCAAACATCTGTGCCTGAGATAGGGCTGGAAGGTAACTCAAAATCAATCAAACATTCAGCCACACATGAGTAGTCATCATCCATTTGGAAATGTACAAGTTCATCATGTGCAAAGGCATGAATATGTTACATGAAAATCCGAGAATAACCATAGCAATATTAGGACATGAAAAAACCTGCACGAAGCAGAACTTAAGTTGGAATGTAAGAAAGTTTGATTACTGGTCTTTGTGTCTGGTCAAATACTTCCTGTCAAGCCGTGAAGATTTTTGTTGTTCAAGTCAACTTTTACAAAAGTGGCACCAAGTACAAACAAATTATCAAAACCCTGAGCATTTTATTAGTTTTCCCAGTGCAAGTGTAACCCTAACTCTTTCTTCTTCAAACTCTAATGACATCTTTGGCTTCTATAAAGAGGTTAAAGTGACTAAGGTTACAGTTTTCAAGAGTGGAAATTTGCCATCTTCCCTTTATTTGCCGTTTTCTTTTTGACTTAATTGTGATACCAAAAATTGACACATGGATCAAATTTAATCCCACAAGCTATTTAGAAGGATTTAAATTTCGTAGTATAGCAAAGTCTGATCAGCTAGCCTCATCATTGATTCAAACCATGTCTACAAGGATGCAAGGTTATGTGTACCTGAACTTTTATCTTCATATTTCTTGGGAATAGTACCATACTTGTTGAAGATAAACACTGTATAGGACAAAAAAGTAATTTACCATAGCATTCCAAATGGAAATCTTATCATTGCATTTTATTAAAACATAATAAGGAAATCTTATCATTACATACTATCTATTGTGATCAGCCATCTTTTTATATCCAAAATTCGTAATTGAAGCTATTATTTGATTCACTCGTGAACAAGCAGAAATGTGGCACACTGTTGTCTTGTATCTTTGCATTTTAATTTGATTTTCAGAATGTCGACATGAAAGATCAAATGTATTTTACCAATTCAATCTTGGTATAATGGAAACCAGCACATCCTTAAAAAATAATAAATATGAACATATTTTATTAAAAAGAAAGATAAGATTGTTAGACATAATTTGTCTGTATATGTTTTTGTGTATATATTTACACATATGCCCTTTTATTTATTTGTATATAAACCCTTGGCCGGTGCCCTAATGTATTGCGATTCTATTTTTTCTCAATTCTTCAATCTTTCATGGTATCAGACGCTAGCGATGTCTTCGCACTCCCACGGCGTTGTTGCTCGCTTGTCAGCCACTGTGAGCCTGCGCCGGCACCGGCGCCCTCCTGTCCGTCTCTCTTCACCGACGCAATCCCATAGCGCTGTTGAGCGCTTGTCTGCCCCGGTGTTCCTGTTCCGAGTGCGATCGCGAGGTGGTCCACGACTCCCTGTTTCTTCTCTAGAGGCTTGCCGAGGAACCTCTATTCGCCGACAGCATTTGTGGTTCTTTGGTTGAGATTGGGTCTTCTTGTTTGTTTGGTGCTTTGTGGTATCTTTTCGATTTTCATTTGAGGCAGTCCTGTAGAACTCCTCAGTTTCGTTGGGAAAAAGATTTGAGGTTGGATTTTGGTATTTTGATTGAGTTCTGGCGTCGCTTGTGAAGAAGTTAGGATTTGGGATCGAATTTGTGAGGGGGTTTTGTGTTCCTCCAAGACAGCGTGATCAGATTTTCTTTGTTTTTGTAATTGTTCCACCATAAGTGTTTTATTATGGCCTCTTTTTCCTTCACTTCTAATTTTCTTGCTAAAGCCATTTTTGGTCCTTGAAAACATGGCCAATGTTCATTTCCATCCCAAAAATTTAAAATTTGTTCAATACGGTCCACATCAGCATATACTGACACTTATCACTCCACATTAGCAAAATAACAACCTAAACATAATAATAAAAAGATTATATGCATTTCATTGGTATTCCACATGACCGCCACGTCAGCAATAGGGACCAAAAATGCCAAAATACGGAATATATTGGGACCCAAAATATCAAAATATGCAATACACAGGGACCATATTGAACAAATTTTGAATTTTGGGATCGAAATGAACATTGGTCCCATTTTCAGGGACCAAAAATGGCTTTAACCATTAAGTTAAATGGCGCCAATTATAAAGAATGGTTTACCACCGTCCGAGTTATCCTTAGATTAGAGTTGCTTGGGCATGTTGATGGTACATCTCCGCCGCCCACCGAGTCTTCCCCTGGCAGTCCCGATGGCTCTGTCTCTAGCATTTCAGCTTCTCCTGATCATCATGCTTGGTGTGCTGTTGATTATAGAGCTATGACCGTCATTTGTCAGTCTTGTAAGGTTGATGTTCAGATGGAGATTGGACATCTTTCCACAGCTCGTGAGATGTGAGAGCATCTGCGCCTCATGTTTGAACAGTCTAGTTCTACTCGTGAGTATGCTATTCTGCAGGATCTTGCTCACATTCAGCAGCGTGAGTCCTCCGTCCGGGAGTATGTCACCGAGTTGCGGTCTCTTTGGCGTCAGCTTGACTCTTTGGATTCCTCCACTTGTATGCATTATACAGGTTGTCCAACTTGTGTCCGATCTCGACAGCTAAAGCGGACCTATGAGATTCTAATGCGCCTTCGTCCCGATTTTGAGTCTGTTCGAAGTCAGCTGCTTAATCGGGAGCTTGTTCCTTCGTTTGATGATGTGGTTCGTAGTGTCATTTCTAAGGAGACCCGGCTGAGCACTCTTTCTACACATCGTTCTTCGTCAGTCGATACAGTTCTCTTTGTGGCTGCTTCGCGTCCCTCTGGTCCACGTGGTCCTTCTGTACTACCAACGTCCTTCACTCAGCCACCTTCTTTTACTGGTTCTTAGGTTACATACCGCTACTGCCGCTGTTCCGAGCATATGAAGGCCCAGTGTTCCAAGCTTCAGCAGCCAGAATAACAACATCGACCCCAGCAGCGTCCTCATGGTGTTTCATCTCCTTCTCATGTGCTTCTGTTGAGGCTTCGACTCCTGATTCTACTGTCGACCTTGCTTCTTAGGTGGCTCAGCTCACTGAGCAGATACATGTTATGCAGTGCGCCATGCAGTCCGGTTCTTCTTCTGCTATGTGTGATGTCTTTAGTATGGTTTCCTCCTTATGGATCTTGGACTCTAGGGCTACCCACCATATGGCGCCCGATGTCACTAACCTAGTTGACCTTTCTACTACCCCACCCTTCTCTAGTATTCGTACTGCAGATGGAAGTCTTCTTCCTATCATGCAGTGTGGTCGTCTGCACTCCACTTCCCTTGGCATTCCCATTGTTCATAATGTTCCTGGCCTAGCCTTAAACCTTATTTTTGTTAGCCAGCTTACTAACCATGGTCTGACGGTTACCTTTTCTTCTTCTACTTGTTCTGTGCAGGACCATCTTACAGGCCAGAGGATTGGGATCGGGCGTAGAGTTAGCGATCTTTATTACTTGGAGCATCTTTGTCTACCTGCTTCTCCTTCTACTTCCGCATGTGTTTCCGATATTACTGCTTTTGTGTGCTTTCTAGATCGTTGGTATTATCGTTTGGGTGCGATCAAACTGTTAACCAGTTCAAGTAGCCTTGGTTCTGTTTCTTCGCGTCTATTATCTTCCGGTACGGGTTGTAGGTTAGACAAACATTTGGCCCTTCCTTTTTCATATTGTAAGTCTATTTCAGTTGCATCTTTGGATCTTGTACATTCTGATATTTGGGGCCCTGCTCTTTCCTCCTCTTTTCGGGGTTTCTCTTACTACATTTGTTTCATTGATGATTTCTCCCGTTACACTTGGCTTTATCTTATACGTTCTCGATCTGAGGTGTTTTCTATCTATCGTTAGTTCACGCAGATGGTTCATACTCAGTTCGGTAAACGCATTAAGGTTTTTCGTTCCGATGGGGCTCACGAGTATCTTTCCACATCTTTCCGTGACTAACTTTTATCTCATGGCACTCTCTCTCAGCAGTCATATCCTCACACGCCTGCTCAGAACAGTGTTGCTAGCGGAAGCATCGTTACATTCTTAAGACTACTCGTACTCTTCTTCTTGCTTCTTTTGTTTCTCAGCGATTTTGGGTTGAGACTGTTATGACATCAGTTTATCTCATCAATCGCACTCCCTCCACCACTCTCTCCCGTGTCACTTCTTATGAACGTCTTTTTTCTTGTGCCTCTTTTGGTCATCTTCGTACCTTTGGTTGTGTCTACTTCGTGCTTCTGCCCTCCATTGAGCAGACAAAACTTTCTCCATGGTCTGTGCTCTGTGTTTTTCTTGGATATAGCTCTGGGCACAGGGGCTATCGCTGCTATGATCCTAGATCGCATTGTCTTCGTATTTCTTGTCATGTTTCCTTTCTTGAGGACTCTCCCTACTTTTCTTCCACCACTTCGGATCTTTCCTTTCTTCAATCGTCATCTACTCCATCTCCTATCTACCCTTTTGTTGTCCTTCCAGGGTTTCCCCTACCTGTCTCATCTGTGCACTCCCCTGCAATCTTCTTTGACTCTTCATCTGTGCCGATGCCTACTATCTCTGGGTCTGTTGACTTTTCAGGTGATACTCCCATCCTCATGTCCGGCACATCCTCTCCTGAGGATGTTCCTGCTGCACTTTCCCGTCGCTACCCTGACCGGCTACGCTGTCCTCCTGCTCGGTTTACCCTTTCCACTTCTCACACCTACTCCCCCATTTTTCAGTCTTTTCTTGCAGTTGTCCACTCTCATTCTGAGCCCAGATCTTATCATGAGGTTGTTCAGTATCCTCATTGGTAACAGGCTATGGCAAAGGAGCTTGGTGGACTACATCGGATACACACCTGGGATCTCGTTTCATTGCCTTTTGGTGTTACTCCTGTTAGTTGTCAGTGGGTCTATCGGATGAAGACCCATGCTGATAGCAATGTCAAGCGCTATAAGTCACGTCTTGTTGCTTGTGGCTTTACTCGGGAGTATGGAGTTGATTATGAGGAGACTTTTGCGCCTGTGGCTAAGATGACTACTGTTCGTCTTCCTTGTCGTTGCTACAGCTTATCAGTAGCCACTTTATCAATTGGATGTGACTAATGTTTTTTTACAAAGGGATCTTTTTGAGGAGGTTTATATGGCTCCACCACCTGGTCTTTCTCATCCACCTCAGTATGTCTGTCATCTACGTCGGGCTATTTACGGGCTCAAACAGGCTTCGCACGCCGCAGTGTGGTTCTTGTCTTTGGTTTTACCGAGAGCTCCCATAACTATGCCCTTTTCACCCGTCAGACTCCCTGTGGTCTTACTCCTCCTCTTCTTCTTCTTCTTCTTCTTCTCTTCTATGTGGATGACATGGTTATTTCTGGTGATGATGCCGATATTATTCTTTCTTTGAAACAGCGGTTGCAGCAAGAGTTTCAGCTAAAAGATCTTGGTCCTCTTCGCTACTTTCTAGGTCTTGAGGTGGCTTATGTTCGTCGTGGCTACTTAGTGTCTCAACAGAAGTACATCTTTGATATTCTCACTCGGGTATGTCTTACTGATCTTCATACCGCTTCTACTCCTATTAAGCTTCATCACTGCTTTTCCACTTCAGAGGGCAAACCTCTTCCTGACCCTACTCGCTATCAAGCGATTATGGGTGCTCTTGTCTATTTGACTATAAGCCGATCAGACATTGCTTATGTTGTTCGTGTACTCAATCAGTTTGTTAATGCTCCCCGCTCTACTCATTATGCAGCACTTCTACATGTTCTTCGTTATCTCCGTGGCACCATCACACGCTCCCTGTATTTCTCTGCTTCTTCGCCTCTGGAGCTTCGCGCTTACTCTAATGCTGATTAGGCAGGTGATTCTACTGATCGGCGGTCAACCACTGGTTTCTGCCTTTTCCTTGGAGATTTACTTGTTTCATGGAAAAGCAAGAAACAACCGACTATCGCTCTTTCTACTGCTAAGGCTGAGTATGGTACCATGTCTTCTATAGCCAAGGAGGTCCTTTGACTTCGTTAGCTTTTGATAGACTTTGGTGTTTCCGTTACTAGTCCGACTCCTATTTATGGTGACAAGCAGAGTGCCATCAAGATTACCTGCAATCCTGTTTTTCACGAGCGAACAAAGCACATGGAGGTTGCCCTTCATTTTGTTCGCCATCATTATCTTACTGGCATTCTCAATCTTTCTTATATTGCATCTACACAATAGATTGCGGATCTCTTCACTAAGGCGCACACTCTCTCTCGTTTTTATTCCTTTCTTAGCAAACTCTCGGTTTATGATCCACCGTGAGTTTGAGAGGGCGTGTTAGACATAATTTATCTGTATATGTTTTTGCGTATATATTTACACATGCCCTTTTATTTATTTGTATATAAACCCTTGGCCTGTGCCCTAATGTATTGAGATTCTATTTTTTTTCTCAATTCTTCAATCTTTCAAAGATGATGACATTAAACATTCTTTTCACAAGAATATAAATTTCATCAAAATGTCACTGAGCTCATGAAAACAAATAAATCAACAAACAAAATTATTCTGTTTCTCAAATTTAGCTTATCAAGAAGTGTAGTTAAAAAAAAAAGGAACAACGCATCTAGGACCTGCATAAATGAATATACAAACTTGGTTCCCGTTTCAATAACGAACGCCATCAATACAATTATTTATCAAAAGAATTCGCCTAAATTTCTCAAGGACTCCACGTGGAGATAACTAAGAAAACTTGAAGATGATTCAAAAAGCACGATTCAAGAGAGACGCAAAAGACTCACCGGAGGGGCGATGGGAGCGTAAGAGAGGGCGAGGGATGGGAGAGAGGCGGGCGGCGTAAGTAGGGGAGGGCCGGAGGGAAGCGAGGTGGAACGAGGAGGTCGACATAGGGATGATCCTCACCATCAGCCACCTCTCTCCATATATCTCTGCGGTGCTGGCTTCTGGTTCGTCCGCTGTCAAGCTCACCGTCCTCTCGGTCTTTCACTTTGATTTTTTTATTTAAAAAGAGAATTTGAAGTGCATGAATCGGGCGACGTGACCGTCCGATGGAGGAGTTGAGCGCTCAGGTAATTTCAAACGACTCAACAACTTTATCCCTTCAATAGCTTGGAACTCAGAAGAACTTACTTGAAAGAACAAAGATGTATGTAAGGATTTTTTTTTTTTAAATATTCTTATCAACTCAAAAAAAGTCGTAAAGTTATCCCATTACTCAATGGTGAGTTATGGAAAACAGTTTCTTTTTATTTTTATTATATTCTACACTTGTTAAATTTTATGTGAAAAAGGCCCAAGTGCAAAACTTCACAACCGGCCCAATCCGTCATCAGCCCACCAAATCTGGGCAATCCAATTAACAAGCAGGCCCAATTTGCAATGTAACCACCCAAGTGAGGCAATTATAAGAGTAATGATATTCATTCTGACAAAACTTCCGGAATCACTTTCCTAAATTTAACCCCACTAGCTGGATTTTTAACCCCGGTAGTTGGATTTGGTAATCTAGCTAGCGGGGTTAGATTCGGGAAAGCAATTCGGAAAGTTTTGTCCGGATGAACATCAAGTAATGAAGCACAGGGCCCACTGGAGTCCATTAACCCCTATATTGCAAGAGTCCACTCACAAGAACCCCCTCAAGCCCAAAACTTAACCAACCTAATACAAATGGGAACAAAACTAGTCTTGGACATGAACAAAGTGGCAATCTGCTTCATTAATGAGACTTGCACCCTGATCTCGGATGAAGCTGGACACTCATATTTGACCAAGACTTACCAACAATACCTCAAAGGATAATGCCCTGAGGAGGAACATAAAGTAACACGGAAAAAAAGGAAAGGAATACCAACCATTAGAGAGCCACCAAAAACCAGGGGGAGGCCGCAGAAACAAAGACCTACCGAGGATATGGTTTTAGTGGAATCGGTACCAGAAAGGAGAATGGAGAATCTGGAACCAGATGGAGAGCCCCACACCCTCATTATTGTACCACTTACATTCTCATAATACCTTGACAAGGAAATACTTGCAGTGGCAACAAAGGTGGTCATCGAGATCGGTCAGGACCCATGCGAAACCCACCCACTACATGTAAGGAGGAGAGAATTGGGCCACAACAAAAGAAATAGGGGTAGTAGCCAGTCCCCCCTGTTTGTAAACAACCAGAGGAGAGCGCTTCCAATGTGGACCCATGAAAATCTTCACCTGGAATGTAAGAAGGCTAGGAAAACGGAGGAAGAGATTCCTAATCCATGACATCCTCCAAAAGTGCAACATCCAGACATTTTACTTACAAGAGATGAAACTAGCTGCTATAAATGAAAGTACATGTGTAACGTCCTGATTTTTTCTAGTAATTATCGTTTAATTTTTAGAAAAATAAATCAAGGTTTATTAAATTAATAAAAGATTTACAATAATAAAAAATCAAATTTAATACTAATAATCTGAAAATGAGTGAATGTAATAAATAAATGAAATCATTTTAATACATTAATGTAATAAAGCTAGTGTGTTGAAAAATAATAATAATAAAAATATTGGAGTGTTGATGGGACAAATAAAACTTAGGAAACTAAGATTTAAAATGAATGTCACATGATGTGACACAGCCGGTGGTGTTGAATTAATTAAAGTTAAGTGTTGATGATTTAAATCAAATAAGCTAGGTACATTAATGACATTATCATCCGTTATGAAACTTCAATTCATTATATATAGCAGGAGATGGAGGCTTTTGAATATATAACACCATCAATGATTATAACCAAGAGCTAAATTTAGGGAACTGATTAAAGGGTTATCATGCATTCCATGAGGCCACGTATTGAACTAAACTTCGATAAAATGGTTTAGTTGTATGTTAAAGAGCATAATTGCTTTTGGATTTGAATTAGAGCCTCTCATTTTAAATAAAATTAGATTCAATTTGTTGATCAGTGGTATTAATTGGCAACATCTTATCAAGTGAATTCAAAAGCTTTCTCTTGCACGAATTGCACTTCTTAGTTATTAAATTGTCATGTTGGGTGGTCTCGCTCATCTCAGGCAAGTTGTGGTAGTTTTTCAATTAGAACTTCATTAGGAACTATTATTAAGTTAGATTTTTACAGAAGTATCATTCAGAAAATGTTAATCCATATTGTCTCTTTAATACACCAACCATCTCACACGTGGTTGTAGTGATTGACTGGGGATGCCATTGAAGAGCTCTGCAGAGCATTTAAATGGCAACAATGACCACATACTTGCATAGATATCGATATCAAGTTAGGATCTCAAAGGCTCGATTCACTTCAGCTGAAATGAAACCAGAGACGCTCCACTCTTCAAAGCCCTATCTCTGCTCCAGCATCCTCCCGCAGGCTAAGTACATGAGAGTGCATATATATAAGATCTACTGCTAGCTCAACTCCTGTCACTTTCTTTTCTGTGCACGGACAAAAGAAGATTGCATGATCTTTCCATTAATGAAATTATTGATTCAGTGACACATGCATCACAAGCTCAAACAAAGAAGACAAATCCATCTCAAGCATATATGTTCTACCTTGCTAACCATTTTGTTCCATACTTCACTCTACCACTACAGAACGAATCATTCAGCTAGCAATGGAGTTTCCAGGCAGGAAGACCTGGGATCTCTTAGAAGATCATCAAGACTACAGGATCATCTCTCCCGCACGCCACTCATGTCCATCCTACCACCCGGCAGCAGCTGAGAATTCCAATGAAAACAGCCGGTTGAGCTTCTCCAGACTCTCATCAAGCCCCGGAGGATCACCATGGAAAAAACTCTATCCTCTCCCTCGCTCACCATCTCCTTCCATCCTCTATCTCTGCATAGCATCACTCGAAAGCCAAGCCGGCAACGTCTTTTCCATCGCCATATCCAGGGGCATCGTCTACACCGGCTCAGAGAGGGACCGCCTCCGAGTCTGGAAACAACCGGACTGCGTCGACCGCGGCTACATCCAAACCGGCCACGGCGACATCCGGGCCATCTTGGCCTGCGGCAGCACCGTCTTCACCACCCACAAGGACCACCGCGTCCGCGTCTGGAGCGTCACGGTCTCCGACCGGCTCCGCGCCAAGAAACTAGCGACGCTCCCTCAACGAAACTCATTCCTCAGTTTCCACCGGAAACGCGACAACCAGCACAAGGACTGCATCTCCTGTATTGCATGCAACTACGTGGATGGGCTTCTATACACGGGGTCGTGGGATGGGACGGTGAAGGCGTGGAGGTTGGCAAGGAGGGAGTGCGTGGACTCGTTTGCGGCGCACGAGGAGCATATCAATGCGATCGTGGTTAACCAGGAGGACGGGTGTCTGTTCACAGGATCGTCGGACGGGTCGGTGAAGCTGTGGAGGAGGGTGTTCGGGGATAGCTCGCATGCGCTGGTGGCGACGTTGAGGTTTCAGGCGTCGGGGGTGAACACGCTGGTGCTGAGTCAGGGGAATGGGACGACGTGGTTTCTGTACTCGGGATCATCGGACGGGTACGTTAGTGTTTGGGAGAAGGAGGAGTTGTCAGGGAGGTTTAACCATGGAGGTTTCTTGAGAGGGCATAGGTATGCGGTCCTGTGTTTGGCGGCGGTGGAGAGGTTGGTGTTTAGTGGGTCGGAGGACACGACGATAAGGGTGTGGAGGAGGGAGGGGAGTGGGCATGAGTGTTTGGCGGTGATGGAAGGGCACAGAGGCCCGGTGAGGAGTTTGGCGGCGAGGGTGGAAGTGGGGGAGGAGGTGATGGGAGTGTTGGTTTACAGTGCGAGTTTGGATAGGATGGTGAAGGTTTGGAGGGTGAAGGTGATGGTGGGAGAGGGGAAGGGAGGGGGAGAAGATCAGGGGGATAAGGACGAGGGTGAGTATGTAGCTAGCCCTGTCTTGTCTCCTTTGTGGGTGGAGAAGAAGTTGCAGAGAGGTCAATTCTATTAGCATTTTCTTTATTACTTTCTTTTTTTCTAGGAAATTTGCAAGCTTGCACCTATAAAGTGCATTTGCTTTTTTTTCCCGGTGAAAACAATTTCTATTGAGAGGGATATTTCGGTTACCGAATTTCGTAAACTCATTAATCTTAAATTTTATTTTTATCCAAAATTCTCTCTCAATTTCTCCTTTACCTTTCTCATCTTCCTGCAATTAAACGATAGCAGCCCTAACAAAGACTAGGGGTGTATTCGAGTTGAGCCCAGCCGACCTTTCGTGTATTTCAGGCTCGGCTCGTGACTAAAAGAAAGAGCTCAAGCTCGGCTCGTGGCTCGAATCGAGCCTAAAATATTGTTCGAGCTCTGCTCTTTTTTGAAGAATTACAGAAGTCGAGCTCAACTCAGAAAATCTTGTTTATTGGTTAGTTCGAGCTCGAGTTCGTTTAAATGCTCGATTATAGGCTCGTTTAAGCTCGAATTCGCTAAATGCTCGTTTAAAAGCTTGTTTGAGCCTCGTTTGAAGCGCGTTTACAAAGCTTGTCTAGAAAGTTCTTTTTCGAAAGAAAAAAACCTACATATTCACAAATATTATACCTATGCAATCTTTACATCAAAATAAATTATCAATTGCAATCAAGAAGCTGAAAATATGAAATGACAAATTCAAATATAATCTTGAAATAAACAACAATAGATTATCCAATACAAGTCATGAAACAACAAAAACAAAAACATCATTATTCCATATTGAAATAATAAGTATCTTGTCCATAATCAAATAATAACAAAGCATAAAAACACTTGAGCCTTCCAACTCTTCATTCCTTCTAAGCAAACTCCTCATAGTCCAGACTCCAAACAAACTCACAAGTCCAAGCACCTTCACAAAAGCATAATTACCTAAAAACAAAATACAAGAATAATGTTATTCACAAATACAAAATGTAAAATTAAAAACAAAATGTCGTACTCTTACCAATATTGGTTACTAATTTCTTCTAGTCAAAGATGGTTTCGTTTCAAAGAAAATTCAAGAACTTCCTTCTCCTACGAATTGCAAATAACATTGAAAATGGTCTTACATATAATAAACTTCAAAAATAGAGAAACATAAATTAATTTTACTTACTTTTGCTTTTCTTTGAATCCCATAATAAGCTCTTAACCAATCTCCACCACACATTAATGCTTCAACTGTAGCTAGTGCTAATGAAGCACGATACGACTCAATAACTCTTTTAGCTATACTAATTAAAAGCTAACTAAAAGGTACTATATATGGTTATTGGTATGGATAGAACATCACAACCAATCTTTGACAAAACCCGAAACTTCAAATTATTAGCTTTCCACCACTCCAAGACATCAAACGGAGGGTCAATGCTCTCATTGTGTATGTGAAATCCTCCTTCCAAGTACACATCTAATTCTGACTTTACCAATTGAAAAGAACCCACATTTCTAATGAAATTATCAAATTCAGCCCTTCCACTAGATTTACCAACACTATGTGTAGATGAAGAGGACGTTGTAGGAGCAAAAAGTTGAATATTGGAGTTTCTATGACATTCTTCGCCTTGAAAGCTTCCACATACTCATTATAAAGCTTGTAATGTGATGATTGAACAAATCCCATCATGTTTGGAACATCCTCTATTAAATAGAATCAACCAAAGACATCTTGTTCCTTGGATCTAAAATAGCCGCAATTGATATCAACAAATTATTGTCACCCCAATATTTATCAAACTTTCTGATCATTCTTACTGCCATTTGCCTCTTAAAATCATCATCACTTTCCACATTTTTAGACAAAGCTTTCTTCACAGTGGTAATTTCGAGGAGAAACAAATTGGAAGTAGGATACTCAAAACCTGAAATGACATTTGTAACATAATGAAATTCTTCAAGAAATGTGCAAACAATTTGGAATTTATTCCAATCTTCCTCAAATGGCAAGTGATGATAGTTTGAATCTCTTAGGGGCTGTTTGGTTACCTATGAGTGGCTGTGAAGTAAGTGACTTTTAGAGTAAGTGGCACTTTTTACTATTTGGTTTGTTGTAAAACAATGACTGTAAAATCTGAGGATTTTATGGAATAAATTTTTCTTTATGGCTATTTGGTTAATAAGGGAAAGTCCCTGAGGTTTGATTTGTTTAAACTTTTGGAATTTAAAATATCCTATTGGCTAATTTGGTAATTAGTTGATTAATAAATGGGTTCTAATTGTTCTCTAAGTGTTTAGTTAATTGTTCTCTCTCTCTCTCTCTCTCTCTCTCTCTCTCTCTCTATATATATATATATATATATATACACACACACACACACACACACACACACACACACAAGATTAGGGAATTGTTTGAAATTAAAAAATAACGATGAAAGGTGCACGTAACCCACTCATCAATCACGGTGTTCAGCTTACTATCACAGATAGACCCCTATTGTTTGTATAGATAATAATTCGGCCCCGCATCTTTTGACTGTTGCAACTAATCTTTTGAATGTTCGATTCTACTCTATGTTAGAACATTTCAGTGAATGCTATTCCGATCTAAGTGGTCCTATTCTGTGTCCCGTGCTAGGAAGCATTACTCTTCTTTTGATTCCAAATTCAAGAATACGACCGATACGATTGATTGGTCTGTGCGCTTCTCTTATTACTTTTTTGTACCCCCTGTTCCTCGGATACAATTCGATCCTTCTACGGCCAAATCTCAATTTGTGGAAATAATAGATATATAAGAAAGGCAGAGGAGGAGCATGGTTTCCATTAATGGAATTTGAAATTTCTTTTTGACCAAAACGTGTGAGAGCCATGCACGTTATTGTGTTCATTTGAATTGGACGGTTTGGATTAATGAGATGAGTTAAATTAGGAATCCAATGGGTGAGGGCTGGCTGGAGAGAAGAACGCGAGGGGATAACTGATTCAAGATCATGGCCGCTGGTCTGCTGGAGATCCTGATCGCGAGATGGTGCGTTTTTCACCTTCTTTTCCACACGCACGTCTCCGCGTTGCTGATCCTTTCCTCTGCGATCAACCGACCAGCCATGAATAGTTGAGGCATTAGCGCACCTGTCAACCTAGATCAAAGGGATCCCCGGTCGCCCAAACCCTCACGAGGACTTAAATAGAACCAGGCCGCCCTTGGAAAACTCTAATAACACTCATCTTCACAGCGCCGCGCACCACCACCCAACGATGGTGCTTGACCCACCTGAGAAGAGGACCAGAACCAGGTCAATAAACCCTAATTATATACCTAAGTTTATGCGTTTGTAAGTAATGAGGATTATAAGCATGTATGGAACGAAGAGTTAGAAGATTAATTGTAACATCCCAAAATTTCATAAGTAAAATTCAGTGAATTTCTGAAATTTTAAATGAGGTTAATTAACTTTAAACAGATAAATTAATATTAATCTCAAGTTAAAGAAAATTAGAATAAAATGGACCGAAATCCAACCTCGCAATCAGTAGGGCGAGAGAGGCCTTAATGGGCGGGCCAGAGTTATATAGAATAGTTGGAGATGGATGGTCACCGAAGTTCGATTAAATAAATCAAAAGATTATTTAAATATTAATTAATCCAGTTAATTAAGTAGGAATATCGGACAAAAGTTAGAGTCCCGATAAAGTCGATCCTGGCTTAGTCAAAGCCAGATTCGGGCGGATCCTGGTCGGGAGAGAAAGATGACCCGTGACGCCTTCTGATCGGCTCAGGTAACGAACGTCGACCCGGATTCAGGATCCGGGTCAAGAATTATTGATAATTATTAATAAGATAATATTTTTAAATTATGAGGTGACATAAAGAAAAAGATAAAGTATTATAAAATATTTAAAGAACAATACTTTTAAAAAAAAAATAAAATATTATAAAGTAAGTTAAAGATAATACTTTAATTAAAGAAAATAAAAATAAAAAAAATAAAAAAATAAAAAAAGGAAGAAAATCTCTGTCTTTAAAAAGACAGAGATGAGAGAAAGAGAGAGAGAAACAAATCTCTCTCTCTCTCTCTCGATCCCTCTCTCTCGTTTCACTCTCTCGCATACATCACCGCCACCACCTCAATCTTGTACCGGCTTACCGATAACGACGCCGTTCTCCGTACTTGACACGCGCCCGTAGTCCATCGCAGAATGACCTTTTGCGATCCCGCCCGGCGTCGCGCGCCTCCCGACTCACACGCCTCCGGCCCGGCCGGCCGTCCGCGAGCTCAGCTCGCCAGCCCGGCCCGTGACCTAGCGGTGATCCGGTCGTCTGCGGCGTCGCTCCAGCCTCCTTGGTAGCGCGGCAGCCCCACTCGCCGTACGGGCCTCGGCTAGGCACCTCGCCTAGAATCCGCGAGCCACTAGCTCTGACAAATTTTGCCTCCGGCCATCATCTACCTCCACGTGACGATTGAAGCTTGTGCAGGAGCTTCAAGGGCTTCAAGTAAACCTTTTGCCGAGCCCTAACTAAATTGGGGAAAAACCCTAGTTATATGCATGATTAGTTGAGTTGTAGTTTTTTTAACAAGAGATTAGCATGTTAGATGGATGAATTTACATTTAATTTCAGTAACTTGATGAATGTTTGTAGTCATTTCGGAGCCCTACAAATAGAGGAGGTGCTGCCGAAATTTTTACCGATATACTTAGATTTATCATGCATAAATTAGCAAGTATTTGCTTTAATAAAACCATGATGTTAGTTTTAAGATAGGTTAATGATGAAGTTGAGTATAGATACTTGGAGGAGAAATCTCATATTTTTATCGTACTCTATTTAGCTTTAATTGGAGTATGAATCAAGAATACGGACTCCGTACTTATAGAACTCTTATTCCAACTATCAGGCAAGGGCAAGGGCAAGTCCGTCACTGAAGGACCGAGCCAGATCTAGCTCGAACCAGACCAAGGTGAGGGAAATCCACCTGTACAGTTCATGAGTTTTTACCGTATGTTTATACGATACAGTTTTCAGTTTTAGAAGCATGAACTCTGAGTTTTATGAAGTTTCCAGAGTTTTATGAAAACCACTTTCATGCTTAGTATTCAGTAACAGAAAAGAGAAATAGTTACAAATACAGTTAGATTACATTCTATTGATGTACATGTATAGAACCATGTAGTGGCTCTTGTAGACCCGAGAAGTACGACATTTATTAATGAGTTAGGAGAGGGTGATTTAAATTCGCTTTTTTAAGTCCGAACTATCTGCTTTTAAAAAGCACTTCCATTTTATAAAAATCAAAACCCCCTTCCATCCCTTCTGGATGCTTAGTGTTGATATATATATTAGCCGACCACTTGTATCAGATATACTCGTTGGTCGCTGGCCATACAGTATTGAAGTAGATGTGTAGTCGGAGAATAGTCTTGTGTATTAGATGATGCCGCGTTCCTTGCCTTCTAGAGATAGAGCTCATCTCAGAGAGAGAGAGGGCACATGTACAGATTACCCAGGGGGAATGTCGGCTTCATATTTAATTCACAAGACAGAGAAACAGAAACTCAGATATGCATTTTAAGAGAATACCTTGATCAATGCTTACTTGCTCAGTATTCAAGCATTTCAGATTTTTAATCGGTGTTTTTCCATTCATGTTTTACACGCCGCTTTTACTTTACGCTTTATTATCTCTATCACGGGTATGCAGTTACACCCGGCAAAGTTATTTTACGCTTCAATGAGCTTTAGTAGCTCGACCCACTGATCTTTGTGCTTTCGCGGGGACGTTAGGCAGGAGTTCTTCTAGAGGGCCGTCTGGCCACGAGTTAATGATGATGCCCCGTAGCTGGCTCTGACTCCGTGTCTAGTTATGTTTATTTGTTTTCGAGTATTGTGAGACATTAAGTTAAGACAATGTTTATTTGGCTTTGTATTAATTGAGTTGGTGTTTTAATTTATTTAGTTTGTTTATTACCTTCCGCTTGTTGTTATTTCCCCAGTTAAATAGCAGGTTACAGCCTTAGCTTTAGGGTTCATTCCCTAAACCTGGCTGGTGTGACACCTGGGTCCTAAAAAGGATAAGGGTGTTACATTAATGCATTAAGGCTGATTAATTTGTTTGCATATTAAAGCATGCGTTCAAGGATTACTAGTGGGATAACTCCGTTCAATTTGTTTGGTTATATGGGAGGAGTCTTCTGGGCATGCATGGCTGGTGGGGGTCAAAGGAAGGCGATGGTGTGAGGGATTGTAGATGGCTGTGGAGTTGAGGAGACTTTACTTGAGGCTTAGCATAATGGTGGTGTGGCGTAGATGTGTGGGTTCTGGTGATGAATAGACAAGAAGTAGAAGTCTCATTGATTGGTATTAAGCTTGGTATTCTCAAAGTTGTGGTAATGTATGTGTAACTAGATCTCTATATTATTTTGGTGGGGTTGTGGTTGCTGATTATGTTCCAGGGAAGGGTTAACTAGGTTTGGGTTCATGGAGGTTGCAAGTATGGATTAGGGTTCAAAGGAGGATGATGATGGTGAACTGAGATGCTTGGGTTGCATTTTGGAGATGATACTAGAAAGGATGGTAGTGTTGGGTTATATTCTAATGGTCTTGAGACTGATATGCCTGCATGAGTATGTATGAGCATGAGGAGGATTGGTTTTTCTGTATATATTTGAGAGCTAGACTTGAGAGGAGTTTCCAAATTCATTAATTGATGCCTTACTTGAGGATAATATGATAGATTGTTTAATGTTGTATTTTGGAGGTTGGCCTATGAGTATAGAGAACCCTATTAATCATCCTTATCTCTACATTGTAACTACCTTGGATTTAGTTTAAAGAGTGCGGTGTGTATAGTTGAGGCCTGGTGCTAAAGATGAACAAATACGTGAATAATAAGGAGCTCTGAGAGGGTAGTGAGTTGGTATTTAACTTTTGACTATGCCCACACTTGCATGAGAAAAGGAAAAGAGGTGATGTGGGGTTATGTGTATTTAAAGGGTTGATTAGTTCTTCATAAAGTGTTTGATGGGTGAACCTCTAGAGAGAAGAGGCAACATAATAGATTACCATGAAAGGAGGAGATAGTTGTACTAAGTGATCATGCACACATGGTTATGTGGGTATGAGTGATGTTAGGCGATAGCTGTAGCTTGGCAGTGGATTCATGGGGGTTTCATGCTAGATTTTTCAGTGATGGTGGTGGTAGAGTGTGGTTGGGTTCAGCCAGGACCAATTAGGTTGATTAAGTTTGGAGTGGATTAGTGGCCTATAGTATGGCTGTCCTTTTCGAGGGACAGCTAGGTCACTTGTACTTAACTGATTGAGAAGTGTAATATACCGTTAGAAAGATGAGGGAAAGACCTTACTAACGAGCTTTAGATCAGCTAGATTGAGTTTCTGGATCAAAAGTTATGAGCAGTTCATTGCGACTACGAAGGAATTCCAGAATTTTGCATTTATACTAATGATAATAATGAACCACTTTGCTTATGATAATAACACCAAGTTATGGTTATCATTACCAGATTTGGATGTAGGGCACTGAGCTTTGTCGGGATATATACAGATCAGTCGGTTGGATTATTGGTCGAGGTAAGTACTCTTGCCTAGTACCCTTATTTATTGGTTGGTTGCTTTCTTGATTTTATGCTTGTAAGTTACTTCTGCCTAGTGCCCACTCTATGGAGTGTACCTTGGAATTGTTGTTGCCATATTTTATTTTGTAAGTACTCTTTGCTAGTGCCCTTATTTATTGGCTTGTTGCTTTCTTGATTTTATGCTTATAAGTTACTCTTGCCTAGCTCCCACCTAGTTATGGGTTTTGTTGACTGTGTTGGTGCGTGGTTTTTTGTAAGTTCTCTTGCATAGTTTCCACCCATCTTTGGGTTTCTTGGCTTTGATGATGGCTATTTGTTAGCATGCTTGCATGATTCATGATGAACTGTTTATTGGCTACGTACACATACCTGCTTCATTGTTTTTTTCCTGCTTATGTATGTGTATGGTTGGTGTGTTAGAAGTAGTATTTTGTTTCACTACTTATTGTTTGAATGCTGGTTGGGCATGCCCTCCTATGATCGACACTTGACTGTAAGCACTCATGGTGCTTGTTGTGTACAAGCTAGGTAGGTATGTGTTTGTTGAGTATGCGTACTCATTGAGCATAGCCTCATGTTGTCCGGTATAAGGCCATTGAGATACGCGGTACTTGTGTGCTGGCCGGGTAGGTGTGTGCCAGTTAAGTTTGTTCTTCCGCCTGGTGCAATAGAGCCACTATAAGAATGAAGACATATAGTGACGATTTCTTTGTGACTCATAAACATTTTGTCACAAATATAATGTTTATTGTGACAAAATAATTATGTGGCACAATTGTTAGATTTAATTGTGATGACTTATTTGTATGTCACTAATATACTAATAATTGTGATGATTTACAGTCTTTCACAAATGAAGTATCACAATTAATATATTAATAGTGTTGAAAACTGTTTTGTTACAATAAAATTGTCACTTATAATGTAGATACCTCTGTGATTGTGAAATATTGGGGTGAATGAAGTATATTTGTGACAAAACATATTTTTGATAATATTATTTTTATTTATTGCGATGAGAAAGTTGCTTGTCACTCAATCTAATAATCTTTTGTGACAAAAATTTTTATTATGAAATGTAATTGTGACCAATCATATTTTAGTCACTATTATTTTAAATTGTTGTTACGGGAAAGTTACTTGTCACTCAATCTAATAATCTTTTGTGACAAAAATTTTCGTTATAAAATGTAATTATGACCAACCATATTTTAATCACTATTATTTTCAATTGTTATGATGGGAAAGTTTTCGTCACATAATCCATTACATTTTGTGACTAACATTGTCATCAATAAAAATCCCATTAGTTAACAGGATTTTTTTTAGGGGCCAAATAAAAAAGTATTATTTTTTGTGCAAAACAATAGATTTTTTACAAATATTTTTCTAAATTTATAATTTTTTTATACTATATATACTAATTTGTAATAAACCAAATCAAACTAAATATTTTTATGAATATTTTTTGAGAAATATATATTTTGTATACTATATACTAATTTATAAAAAGCTAAGGGGCCAAACTATAAAAATTCACAAATCTATCTAAGCAAAAGTGAGTCTAATTTTAATTTTTACAAATCCAAAAAGAATAATAAAATTAGGGTAGTATTTTGACATTTTCTCAGAATTTTGGATTTTTTTTATTTTAAAAAACTATCTATATTACTAAATTTTTAATTTAAAAAGTATCATGTATATATGTATTTATGGGAGTCTATCGGACATAATTCTAATTTAAAAAAAAAATTAAAAAATATTACATTGGGATTTTGAAATTTTATCACAATTTTGGATTTTAGAATTTTAAAAAGTCTATTTAGTATTTTTAATTTTAAATGGTATCTATATATCTATATATTTATAAGAGTCTATTGGTTAGATATAATTTTAATTTTGAATTCAAAAAAGCTAGAGTGGGATTTTGATATTTTTTCATTGTATGTTCTAATTTTAAAAGGTCTATCTATATTACTAAGTGGAGTATTTTTAATTTCTAAAATTATCTATAAGTATATTGATTATAGATAATTTTAATTTTAAAAATTTTAAAAAATTAGATTGAGATTTTAAAATTTTCTCAAAATTTTAGATTTTTTAATTTTTAAAAGTATAATAACTTCATGTTTGTTTCTATTCCATTACCCACATCTTTGCCTCCGCCCTTACGCCAACCGAGATCGAGGAAGGAATACCATGGGGTTCGTTTTAGCCCGGGTAAATTTGAGAACTTTATTCACCTATTCCAAACTAGGGTTAGGGTTTTCGGTTTTTCTCTTTCTCGATTTATCTATACGTTTTTTTATAGATCATCTCGAAGAAGAATCGCCATGAGATCTGTAAGTAATTCTTCCAAGGTATCATGCTTCTTCTTCTCTTTTCCTTTGTTTCTCGTTTGATTGGAGCTAGGGTTTGGTTCTGAGATTGGTTTCTCTGGTGTGGTGTTATAGAGGGGGTACTATATGCGAAGAAGGACTGCAAACTTGCGAAGCACCCATTGATCGACGTGCGCAACCTACAGGTCATAAAGCTGATGTAGAGCTTCAAGTCGAAGGAGTATGTTCGGGAGATGTTTGCATGGATGCATTACTACTAGTACCTCACCAATGAAGGCATTGAGATCTCCATAGATTCCTCCAACTCCCATTTGATATCGTTTTTGTTGAATATTTGAAAACAATTTGTGTAAATAATTTTTTACTGAATTTTTGTATTTGAGGAAAAATTGTGTAATTTCATTAAATATTATTTTGTTTTAATTATTTTTGTCACGCCCCGAACCCGAGACTCGGGCCTCGGTGCACGCGACAGACGCCGCGTGCTTATAGGGTCACCCCTAAAAGCACGCAAGGCTAAGTAACACAAGCAGATAATCAATACAGAGTTAAAATTATAAATTAGCGGGAAAAAAATATATGAGGTTTATACAAAACCCTAACAGGTCCTGAATGTCACAAAATCCTTACTCAAAATGGAATGGAGGCCCGTAAACCTCAAATCAACATATCCCCATCGCTGTTAGGCTGTCCCGCGGAAGCTCTCTCCTGGGTTCCACTCCTAGCTACGCGTAAGATCCTCGTCTAGTTCCGACCCTACTCCTCGTTGTCACCTGAGAAGACATCCATCAAGTGCATGAGCCAAAGAAAGGCCCAGTAGGATCGCAAATAAATCGATAAAGGTGGCGAAAGCCACTAGCATAGAACATAATAAAAGAAGTGCAAACATGCAATAGTAACAACATCACAAGCAAATAACAAGTCTCGGAAATGTGGATGAATCCACAGATGTACTCAATCTCTGGCATATGTGATACTAAGATGTCTACGACATCAACGACACCATCGGCATCGTCTTCGGCCTAAGCCGGACTGCGCTATAGCATACATGTGCACATGGTCAGAAAATGCCGCTCTCTGACTGAGCCAGGTGGCCAGATATTATACGCCCTCTGCCGAGGCATCCGTCCGATGGAGCACCAAGTGCTCGTGACCAGATATTATACGCGCTCTGTCGGGGCCTGATGGCCAGATATTATACGCCCTCTGCCAGGGCATTCGTCCGATGGAGCACCAAGTGCTCGTGGCCAGATATTATACGCCCTCTGTCGGGGCATCCGTCCGATGTATCATGCCTGAAAGTAAGAGATTCTAGTACAAATACCTAACAACAGGTATACATATATATCCAAGGCAGCAACATCTTGAATATACAAAGATCAATGACCTCATCGAGATCGGAAGCCAATACGTATCCAAGGAATAAACTCTACTCAGATACGCGTACGAAAAACATGAAAGCAACAATCTCCTCGAGATATAAAACCGATACATATGAGGAAACCCATCTCGAATATGTATTGGGAACCTCTCGAGGAAATAAGAGTACAAAATCAAAGTAGGATAGGAGGAAGGAATACTCACAAACCTCCCGTGCGAGAGCTTACCTGGCTAGAAGCAAATCACAAGCAGGGTAGGAGGAAGGAATACTCAAACCGAGTATCAACAGACTGAGCAGAGCAATATCAGAAAGCTCAAGCAAAGCATAAATAGAAAATCACACTCAAAGCAAAGCAAATCTGATCAGAGTATACAATTTGAACAATGCAGCAAGCATAACCTATCGACAGACAGAGCAGGTATCAAAAGATGGACTCCAACATCCATCTAGCACAACAACAACAGGAATCTATAGAATACTATGAGTTAGAAATACTCACAGCACCCATGCGACATCCTACCTTATTCGCTTCCAGGACCTACCCAGGTCCGAGCCTTCCACTCAGGTCCTCGACCACCTCACCACGTCCTAAACATGGTAAATGTTCGTCACATAACATTTCATATCAAAAGAAATGTATTACATGCATTAAATCACCCTACTTGTGAATTTACCGAAATGTCATCTTTTAAATTCGTAACCGATGGATCCGGGCTCTTAGACACGTGCCCGCACCATTTTTATTAGTTTAAATATACCCCCGAACTATCGGGACGATCGGAATCGAATTCCGAGTCTTTTTGAAAATATTGAAGTTTTAGTTCACTCTTTATTCTACTGCTACAGTAACTGAGGAAATCCCGAAATTAAAACATTAAATTGAAGCTCGAAACTTCTTCATTTCTCCCCAAACTTCCAGTAAATTTAGTTTCCAATATTATCTTTCATTTCCCCCATAATTGGGCTCATTATCACCTCTACATAGCCCCTAAAAAATGAAACAAAGTCCATGTTCTGCAGTGCTACAGTAATTCTTACATTTTTCCATTCCTTGGAGTTCAAACTTCGACCAAGCTTTACAATTAATCACACATATCCTTAATCCAAGGAAATAGGAAAATCAAATACACAACGGTTTCCATTCTATTATTTGGTAACTCACATTTATATATATAATGCCTTAGGCAAGACCAACTAGTCAAAGTTACCCAATCAAGGCCGGCCACTTGGTAGTCAACTAGATCCAAGTAATGCATAACATATTTTTAGAAGTTTGCATGTTGTTCAAGAATATCTCAATCCTCAAAAGAGTAGCAATACGAAGCTATGAATTTACACATAATACGAGATGTATCCATCTCCATCCTTAGCATAGAAGAAGGCTCTAAAATGCTTTCCTTAAGAATGACTAAGTGTTAATCAAGATCTTCATATTTCTATGGAATTAAAATACGGAATTGTTCAATAAGAAACCTTAGCTCTAAAAGCTTCAAGTATGTTTCTTACATGTAACTAAGTACTAAGCATGTTCATGGAGCTTTAATCAACTATAATCTACTTATGATTTCTATGAAAATTTGGCAGCATCTCCTCTATTTGGAGGGCCCCGAAATCATACAAACATTCACCAACATACCCATTACACATGGGTTTCGTAACCCATACATCAATGAAACATTAAAGCTTATACAATCATACATCTATTACATTTCACCCCTAATTCTTCCATGAAATTACCAAATCATAAATCACACAAATCCCCTTTTAGTTTCCCCTTAATTACTTTCATTCCACTGCCTTATAATCCCACGCAAATGAATTGATCCTCTTACTATCGGATTTCATTGATCTAAGGTTCGTTAGCAAGATGACTTCGTCATCTTACTATTGCTACCCCGCGCTACCCCTGAAGGGGCAGCTCAACATCGATTTCGAATAGAAATCGGGCAGCACTTCCCTTGTTCATCGGTTCCCGGAATTATATAAACATACACTCACAACGTAATCCAATACACTTGGATTTCATACATTCAACATTCAATTTCATTAATTTCATACAATTTGTTCATTAATTGCCCCCAATTAGGGTTTAGGGTTCACCGTCGTTGCGGTCGGCGGGGATGTGCGCGCAGGGGCGCTGTCGGGGCTGCAGGCCGGCTGGGGCTGCGGGATCAAGGTCGGCGGAGGGGCTGCGGTAGAATATGGGTTGTGGAGGGACAGCCGGCGGCTGGAGGTGGTTGCCGGGAGGACAAAACGGCACCAGGAGCTCAGGCCGGCGGAGGAGACAGACAACCGATCGGAGTCGCAGAAATTGCCGGGGTGGGTGGCATCGCCGCCGTATGAGGGAACCGGCAGGGGACGGAGGCTGCGCAGCGCCGCTGCGTGCTTTCGCATGTGGACGGCGGCCCGGGACTGGCCGCGCCGGGCTGCCAGCGGCTGGTCGAGGGGCTGCGCGGCAGAGGGGCGTAGGACGCGGGGTGGCTGGTCCGGAGCTGGTAATGCGGATAGCCGGCGGGGCCTGGCTGGCAGGCGGCTGTTGCTCCGGCGCGGCGGTTGGATGATCGGCATGGGTAGGGGCGCGGGTAGAGTAGGTCGTGAGAGAGATAGAAGAGAGACGATGCCCTTCATTTCAATTGAATCTCAATTGAAACTAATAAAACCTAAGTTTCTCTCAATATAAATAAGTTCATATATGAATAATTTAATATTAACCTATCTTATTCAATTCCCCTTGTTGGAAATTATCTTTAATCATTTAATTAAATTATCCCCAATTTTGTGTCACACCGCCCATTAATTAACATTATCTTTCTAATATTTCATCGACCCAAATCCTAAAATCTCGGGTCAATGATCCCAGTGTCATGAGCGTATTGAAATCTCACACGGTCCGTCTCTCGTCAGACCAAATCCGAGAATGTCGATTTTTAGTCAAATCCTTCGTCATGGGCTTACCGTGGCATCACGGGGTTGTCTCGGTCCCCAACCAGATCCACCTTTCCGAGGATTTGAATATTTGTTTATTTTTCATAATAATTAATCTGATTTAATTAGTACTTAATTAAATCTGGATTAATTAGACCTTTAATATTTTTCTCAAATTCCATCGCTTACTTTATTAAATTACTATTTAATAAATTATGGAAATAAATAAATAAAAATTCTTATTTATTTTGGGGCGGGTTTTTACAATTTTTGAATTATCAATAAATTTTGTATTATTTTTATATTTAAAGTGGATGGAATTCAATAGTAAATATTTTGATTATTGTAAAAAAAATTGATAAGTATTTATAAATAAAATAAAATAATAAAAAACCACCGCTAAATGACTTAAAAACCACCACAAAATTTGTATTTTCTTGTAGTGAATGTATGCTATTCTCACGATTTTTTGGGTCACAATTTAGAATTTCACAATTTAGCATTTTTCGAGACAATAAAATTGACACAATTGGTTAGAGTTATTGTGACTACACCAATTTCGTTGGACACCATTGTTTTGAACATTAGTGACGATATAACTTTCACTAATGAAAATAATATTAGTGACAAATTTTATCGTCAAAGTTTTCAATAATTTTAGTGCCAATACGGTTGTCACAACAATATACGCTATGGTCACGATTTTTTTTTTGTCACAATTTAGACGTTTTTGAGACAATAAAATTCTCACAATTTGTTGGAGTTATTATTACTACACCAATTTCATCACGAATATTTCACTTTTTAGTATCAACATATTTGTCACAAAAGTGTCGCATAATTTTGCCAATTTTTAAATGTCGTCACTAATGAAATAGTGACGGGGTTATTTGTGACGGCAAGTGATGAAATGGAAAAATGGTCACTATAAGTACTAGTGGCTATTTATTAGACTTTTAGTTACGAATTTTGGCTCCGTTTGGGAACGTTCGAGGACGGGACATCTTGGCGTTTTAGCTTGCCATGCCAGTGGGACGATACTCTGGTTGTCCTGCCCGTCTGTGGGACTGATTCGCTGACCATGTCGACATATACGAGAGGTGGCACTACCGAGGTGTGACAAGTTTGTCGCTTACGGCCAAGGCTGTGTTGTTGCTGTCTGGAGGAAAGTTTGTTGAGCTTCTTCTTGAAACTCTCTACCAGAGCCCGAGGGCTGCCGTAGGATAGGAGTTGTACAGTTGCTGTTGATTGTGGTAGACTCCTAGGTCTTTGTTGTGCGGGGTGTAGCCCCTTGGTGATTAATGATTCTTGGATTTGATCATGCTTGACTTATCATTTATCATATTTGTTGGAATTACATCTTTGTGATCCTTGGAGGGTACTTACTGGGCTTTCATTCGAAAGCTCACCACTTGTTTTCCCTTCTCTCTTTTTCAAGTCCTGAGGAGTAGGTGACTCGGTCTCAGGAGTCGTGCGAGAGTCAGGGGTTGTTTATCGAGGTCAGAGGACCTCACTTATCTTTCTTTTGTATGAGAGACTTTGATTTTAGGACCCTTGTAGGGCCCAGTATTGTGTAGGGCATTTGGACCCTTTATATTTTATTTTTTCGATGTAGCACTCTAAGATTATTTATCTATGTTATTTGAGACAGTTTGATTATCTATGTTATCTACTTTTGATTTACACAGGTCTTGTATTCGAGTGGGGTGTGACTTACTTGGGTACGATCGGTCTGCTCACTTGCCTGAGGTCCTGGAATCCAGGTCAGGGAGTAGTAATGACTTACCTATAAAAGTTGAAGTAAGTGGGTGTAGTTTTGTTGTAAGTCCACTCACAGCAAAATTGGTCGTAAGTAGGTTATACAGTAAAACCTCATGCTTACGCTCACTCTCTCTTTTCCCTTTCATTCATGCTTAACCAGCAGGCTCTCCCCTCCGTTCGTACTCAAATTGCAGGCTTTCCCTCTTTCCCTTCCGTTTGTGCTTAACCTGCAGGCTTTCCCTATTTCCCTTCCATTCGTGCTTTGCCCGTAGGCTTTCCCTCTTTCCCTTCCGTTCATGCTCAGCCAGCAAGCTTTCCCTTCCGTTTGTTCTAAGGCCGCAGGCTTTCCCTTCCGTTCGTTTTCAGCCAGCAAGATCTCTCCTTCTCTTCAGACCTCATCCCGCCCCGACCACAATAACGAGTTTCTCTACTTCTTCCCCTTGGAAACTCTAATACTTTGTTGATAAACCCTAGATCTAATCTTGATTCCTTTTTTGTTGATTTTGTTCTATTCCTTAGAGACACAACCCCTTTCGAGATCTCTCCGGAGAAGTACGACACCAAGGATCACGAAGTCGCCCACCGTTGCTCGATTCGAGATCTACCTTCCCTGAAGATTTTGTCTACTCACATCTCCTAGATGAAATCCCTTTCCACTACTTACGAGCAGGTTTGGGAATTTCAATGCCTTCGTTGTGATTATGGTTTTGACGATTTGCTTTTGTTAATTTTTTTTTATTTGGATTCATTACTTTATGTTTACGATCTTTGTCAAGGATATATTATTATGGATTGTTTGGATTTGTGATGTTAATGAATGCCCTCTCTCTGAAAGAGTAGGCGGTGTTTGTTATCATTGTCATGGGTGTGATATTTTTTGGCTTTCTATTTTGAAATGCTATAGAATGGGAAAGAATGGGGGATGATTTTCATGAGAAGCTTCTCAATTTTAGTCTGTGTTCTTTCATTGTCTTTTATTTTATTTATGCTTTTTTCTTTATTTTGGTTTTCTAGTTTGAATTGTTATAGAATGGGAAAGAATATTGGTGCATGATTTTCATGAGAAGTTTCTCAATTTTAGTCTGTGACCTTTCATTGTCTTTTATTTTATTTATGCTTTTTTTTTTGGTTTTCTATTTTGAATTCTTATAGAATGGGAAAGAATATTGGTGCATGATTTTCATGAGAAGCTTCTTAATTTTAGTCTATGTTCTTTCATTGTCTTTTATTTTATTTATGCTTTTTTTCTTGGTTTTCTATTTTGAATTGTTATAGAATGGGAAAGAATAGTGCATGATTTTCATGAGAAGCTTCTCAATTCTCCTCTATTTTTTTGTTAGCTTATGTGCTGCTCTGTTTCTCTAAGAACAACTATGTATGCACTTCATAGAATAACATTATCTGTTACTCCAACTACATGTGAGGACTGTCTTCTTCTATGGCTTGAGATTTAATAGCATGAAACCTTATAATGTTTCTGAATATCGATCACATCAAGTTTGTGTTTGTGCTGTGATTTTATTTTTGGTTGTGGCTCTAGGAGAATCAGATTGTTTGGTTGGACACAAACAATGTCTAATCATTGTTTTTAGATTGAAAGATTAATTAGGTCTTAATAATTTCCATCCTCCATTGAGTACAATGGACCATAGGCTTGTTTAGTCAAATATAATACAATGAAAATGCATGTCTTGTTGCTATTCCTTCCTACTAAATCATAAAATCAATGAATTCAATTGTTACAACTGTTAACCTTGATATTCATGCCCAATAACATTGTTAAAGATATGATAATGCTTTGTCCAGCTTTGGTTGTTCTACTCCTTGAGAAGATCATTTTCTATTGACTATTTGTGTCATGGAGCTGCAAGGATAGGAGACTTGTAGTTTCTTCTGTAAATTGATAAAGATCATGCACCAATACAAACATTCATATCTTTTATATCTGATATATATCACTTGGAATTTGGGGTAGTAGTATGTTGTTTCTCTAGTTTGTATCAATTTTGCTTTTGTCCTCCTTTCCTTCTCCTCTCTCTCTCCTTCTATCCCTCTCTCTCTCTCTCTACCTCATAAAAAAATAGAATAAATATATAGAAGAGGACTGTTGTAAGTCCTTTATTATATGGATCTATAATTCCAATAATATATCATGTAGAAGAGGACTTTTGTATTAGTCTTCAATTGTTCTTTTTTTTTTTGAGAATGTGCAAGTGACTTCATTATATATGTGGTTGCCTGGTTGGTGGTGTATTGAATAAATGCTCTTTTCAAAGGATGGATTGCTTGCATATATTTTACTATATATATGAGTAATAATGATACTTTCTACTAGAGTTTGAAGTTTTATTTCCCTTATGGTTTGGAATATAAACATAGATTATATACAAATTAAAGATGGAAGATAACTACGAAGAGGAACATGCTGTTATTGCTTGGGTTTCGGTTGTTATCGATCTTATATCAAGTTCGTACAAAAGGAAAAGACGACTCGCTTTGCCATTGGAGCCTTATTACAATAGGGATGAACGATGCATAGACTACATTTCAAGGATAATTCATGGGTCATATGAAACTAGTATAACTGTATAACAATGTTGAGAATGACAAGAGGCACTTTTTTCGGGTTATGTGATTTAATGAAGGCAAAAGGATTACTATTCAATACTCTTCACGTAAGTGTTGAAGAACAAGTAGCAATGTTTCTTCACATTGTTGGTCACAATGTGAGAAATAGAGTGATTGGAGTTAATTTCTTACGTTCCAGAGAAATTGTCAGCCGATATTTCCACAATGTATTACATGTTATAGGAGAGCTTCGAAGTGAATTAATTCAACCTCCTAGCACAGTTACTAGTCCAACAATCACTGGTGATCCATGATTTATGCCATATTTCAAGGTCGGTATACCTAGATTAATTACGTAGAATGTTATGCAAGTCTTACATTATATTTACATAACACTATTTTATTAATTATATAGGATTGCATAGGAGCGCTTTATGGTACACATATTCAAGCATTTGTTTCAAGTAATATTGTAGCGCGCTTTCATGGGAGAAAGCCATTTCCCACGCAAAATGTGTTAGCCGTGGTTGACTTTGAACTAAGATTTACATACGTGTTAGCTGGTTGGAAGGGTTCAGCACACGATGCACTTGTCCTTCGGAATGCTTTGGAAAGAGAAGATGGACTTGTGCTGTCCAAAGGTATTAGAAATATTCCTAAAAATTATTCTATCTAGTCTAAAGGATTGTGAACTAATTATTAAATTTATTTTTGTAGGTAAATATTACCTTGTAGATGCGGGATATTCCACACACCGGGCTTTATATCACCATTTCGTGGTGTTCTCTATCATCTTAAGGAATTCAATGCCCATGCACCATCTAATAGAAGGGAGTTATTTAATTATTGGCATTCCTTTTTACGTAATACGGTGGAACGAGCGTTTGGAGCATTGAAGAATCGTTTCAATATACTCACATATAGACCATTTTTCCTATTTGAAACGCAAGTAGATATTATGGTCGCATGTTGTATTCTACATAACTACATTCTAAAAGGAGGCAACGATATCTACATACCCAATATTGAAGAATGGGAACCTAAAGTGCGAGAAGTGAGATCACAATCTCAAATGCGTGAAGACGCAAGGGAATGGTCGACATTACGAAATGCAATCATGGATAACATATGGAATCATAGATGAAGTTGCTCGCTAAATTGTCTTAAGTTTTGCTTTTGTTTTATAGACATCATATGGAATATGGTATTTGTTTCACCATCTTTATTAACATTTTGAAATGTTAGAAGACACTCTCCACTGGAGTTTATTTGGATTAATTTTTTTTAATGCTAATTATGTTTCCCTGCTAAAGACTTTTTAAAAGAACCATTCTATAAATTACTTGTGTTGTTGCTGCTGAAACTAAAGAATTAATATGTGAAATATTTCTGTCCATTTTAGGCAGGTACGGGTATTTGTAATAAAAAATTAGTCCTTGATTAGCTTCATAGTTAATATATCACATACCTTTCTAACGTGGTGTCCAAGTATATACCAGACTGCAAACTTGATCATATATTCAACTGTTAGGACTATCTTCTACATACTGATCGAGCTCAGTAATAATTACAAAACTCTTCATCCTTAACCAATATATACAAATGTTGATAAACTTTTTTAAGCACCAGTATCAATCATATGTAATTACACACAATCAGAAGCATGACTTTGACAAGTAGAATGTAACTAGCTGGACAGTAATGATTGCATAATTGTCATTGAACACTAACTAGATTTCTATCACAAGCTTGAATTCACTGAAGGTTCACTGTGATATATGCAGGTATGTAAGTAATCAATTTGTAAATCACAAAGACAATTCAATTCAGTTCAGTTTCAATTCAGATTTTTATCAGTATTTCAGTTCAGTAAAGTTTCAGATTTTCAGTTTCAGTTTTGTTCAATCTCTGTAATATTTATTGCTTTTTATTGAATACCATTTCATTTTTTTTTTAATAAAAGTTCTTTAACTTGTGTTGGTGTTTATGGTGCATAACAAATGGAATCAGGAGATATGATGCAAGAGAGTTAGGATGTTGCGGGAAGGAAGATACCAAGTAACTTTTGATGGACACCGGCCATGACTTCAGTCATGCTTCAATTCTTAGTTAAGCAAGCCAATCTTGGGTTTAAAACTGACAAAGGTTTTAAGAGTACTGCTCTTAATGCTGTTTCTAAAGATTTTAGTGCCAAATTCAACTTAGTCGTGAATGACACACATGTTAACAATCATCTTCGGCATGTGAGGAAAATATGGCTAATCATCAAGAAGCTAAAGGATTTAAGTTGATAGCTAGGAAATACATCCTTCAAATCCAAAGCAGCTGCAAGCATGTAATATGTAGCATTCCATCTTGTGCAAACATCAAGAATGAACTTCTTATTTGGCAGATTTAATTGCTTAGCAATATCACTAAACATAGTAAGACGAGACACACTTTTACTGATATGCTTCACACTTTCACGAACATTGTAAACTATATCACTAATTTCACCAAGCCCATTAGAACCAAGAGATTCAAAATATGTGCACAACACCTCACATGAAATAATTTCCCATCAAGTACAAGTTCATTCTGATTGCGCAAATTCATATTATCTTTCAACAAATTCACAACAAGATAATTAAAACTAGCATTATAAACTAACCCAGTCATCAACTTTTTTTCAAGACCCCAATCAGTTATACATCTTTGTAACTCATTACAAACAGGAACACCAGTGTGTGGAGGGAGAAAAGAATGAAAGTATAACATACGTTTTTGCAATTTCCAACCAGGATCCACAAAATGATAATTAACTACCATATACTCTAAATCTTGCACCGAAGATGTCCCCAAATCAGTAGTGACACTAACTCGATCAACTTCTTTCAACAATGACACTACTTTTTTTCTCTTAATGTCAAAAGCAGATATACAGTCTTTTTTTGAAATTCCTCTAATTATTCTTTCCCAATTAGGACTAACAGTTCTCATAAAATAATTTAAAACTTCATTCTCAGCAAATGAAAATGTTAAGTCATGTACTAAAACCATATGAGAATAGACTTCTCGCATCTTTGCTTGGTCATACTTTCAGGTTTGAATAGCATTTACACTTTCAGATTTTGCCAAATTTGTTGAGTAAGTTAGTTGTTTTTGTCCCTTCAACACCAATTGTCGTCTCACGCATACTTTCAAATGACGAATAAACTGAGTTGTTGCGCCCGACTATAATAGGCCAAGTTGATACCTACAATGAATTCACTTTGCCTTCTTTGTTCTATCCGAGAAAGTAACTTCTTTGAATTCATCCCAAACTTTAGAGGTTCTCTTTCTCTTCTTGGTTACAAATGGATTCTTTTCTACTTCATCATCTTCAACATTGATGGGAGATTCATTAACTTCAACATGATTAGATTAGCCTCATTAACATCATCATCCAAATTTCCCACACTACAAATGTAAGATCCATGATTTTAGGGAAATTTTTACTTTATTATTTGGTTAATAAAAGGAAAAATTCCCAAGGTTGGATTTGGAGTGAATTTTTATTGGAATAAAAAATTCTCTAATTATTTCTTTAAGTGATTAAAGATTCCTAAAATTTGATTGAATGGGATTTTATTTATATATATAAATATTTAATTTGTGGTTAAGGATATGATTCAATTGGAAATTGATCTAATAAATGATATTATATAATCGTATTATAGGTGGTGCATTAGAGGATGATATATATATATATATATATATATATATATATATATATATATAAAGAATGCATGGTTGAAGAGTACATGTTGTCACGCCCCGACTCGAATCCCGGGACCTCAGGCACGCGCACAGACCGGCCGTATCCAAGTGGAGACAGACCCGGCTCGGATACAAGGCCTAAGTAATTCAGAAACAGATAACAAAATATCATAAATAAATCAAAATTTATTTATCAGAGTTACAACGGAAACAAAAATAGAATTTATACACCCTACAGGGGTCCTATAAGTTAGAATTAGTTGAGATCTACCAACCTCGGCAAGCGTGTTCTGACGCTACTGAAACCAACTCAGCTAATCCCTCAATCTTGAAAGAGAGGAAAAAGAAAGTGGAGTGAGCTTTCGAAAGGAAAGCTCAGTAAGTTCCCCGCAGGGATCACAACGAAATGAAAACATCAAACCAATAAAAGCATAGCAAAACTCAACATTTATCAAGTCACATTTATCAAGTCACATAACCGGACCGGTTCATTTTTAAAATGGTAAAATGTTTTTTAGGGTTATTAGAAAATTAAATTTTTTTAGTGTTCCTGAACAAAAATTCAATCGAGTCTATCCAGACCCGCCGCTCTCCCCTCTCTCTGTTTGTCTCTCCGCCTCTCCCGGGCGGCAGTCGGCTGGTCCCAATTCTTCCCTGATCCCTCTCGCGGTTTATCTCCGATTCTCCCTCTCTTTCACTCATTGCTTCGTGGCGTCAAGAAGCCGCGCTCTCTAGTCTGAGTAGTCTCTACCTCTCTCGCTCTCTCTCTCTTCGAAGTTGAAGAATCCGATTGAAAGGTACCTCTCAATCGCTCTCTCTTTTCGGGTCGTTACTCCAAAGCATTTTATTGGGATTTCTTATGGAAAAATCCTTTTTTTTTCTTTCTTTTGTTAGACTAGGCTGCGGACCCTCCTGTGTGGGCTACTGTGCTTTACTTGGGCACCGATTTTTAAGTGCCTATCTCGTAAGTTATATATGTATTTTTTTCATTTTTCCCCTGAATTAATGTATCATGATTCATTCACTTAAAACCACATCCTTTGAGTTGTGAGGATGTTTCAATTAATTATCTACAATTTATTTTGGTTGACTACAGGAAGGCTGTAAGAGAAGTCTTTCTTTCCTATTTTGATAAAGGTATAAGGTATCACCTTTCATTTTGTATGATTTAATTTGGTATCAGTAATGAAATCCAACTATGGTTATGAACGTTGCATACATGTAAGATGAATTGTATGCGGAGTTTCTTAAATCCATTTGTTTTATTTACATAGTGATAGAATTGATAATATGATATAATCATTGGTTTCCTTGAGTAGCTATTTGGTTTCAGAATACATGCCTGTACAATTTCAGTATGTTCCATGCCTCTTATCATATTACTCCTGTTGTTGCAACTGATACTACTGATTCACTGATTTGAACTGATTTTATATTTTAATTTTATAATTAGTTTTTTCTGTGTTTACTGTTTTTTCTAAATTCTCAGCTTGCTTTTCAGTTTTCAGTATTTATTGATTTTATTCTATTCATACATGTTGGACCTGGTAACTTCATTGTTTTTTATTTTTTTTTGGTTTAGCAAATTTAATGGCGGAAGAAAATCAAGATACATCTAGAAATGTAGCGGAGACAGCTTCAAGTGTTGTTTCAAGAAAGGGGAAATCTTCTTTGCGGTCTGATGTTTGGGAAGATTTCAAAGAAATAGAGGGGACTGATAGGTTGAATGTAAGCATTGTGGGAAGAATTATAAGTGTGATAAGAGCAAAAAATGACACTAGTACTCTACGTAAGCATCTAGGAAAGTGCACGAAGAACCCAAATAATGATGGTAAAAGACAAAAAACTCTTGCCTTTGAAAAGGTAGATGGAGCTGAAGATGGAAAGTTGGTGACTGTGAATTTTGATCAAAAAGTTTGCAGAATAGCTTGTGCTAAGTACATAGTTTGCGGGGAGCTGCCGTTTGGGCATGTTGAAATTGTGGCATTCAAGACATTTTGTTTCAAGCTACAACCAAAGTTTAAGCCACCATCTCGGACAACTGTGGCTAGAGATTACTATCATCTGTACTTGGACATGAAGAAAAAATTAAGTAAGAGTATGAAGAAGCATAGGGTTTCCTGTACCACAGACACTTGGAGATCCATTCAGAACATTAACTACATGTGTGTCACAGCACATTTTATTGACAAGGGTTGGGTTTTTCATAAGATAATCATAAACTTCTTTCAAGTTCCGAATCACAAGGGGTAGACCATTAGTAGAGAGCTTGAGGCATGCATGTGAGAATGGAACATCAAAAACTATGCACCATCACAGTTGATAATGCATCATCTAATGATGCGGCACTAAACAGTTTAAAGAGGAAATTGGGTTCTGGTCCAGGTTCTATTATTTTAGAACCAAAATTTCCACACTTAAGATGCGGTGCTCACATCATCAATTTGATTGTGAATGAAGGTTTGAAGGAGATTGAGAAGTCTGTGGAAAGAATCAGACTTGCTTGCAAATATGTGCGGTCTTCAACAGTGAGGAATCGAAGGCCTTATTGTGTTTAGATATGACCACTAGGTGGAATTCCACCTATCTTATGTTGGATACAACAATAAGATTCCAAAAGACATTTGATGGGATAGCTGGAGATGGGAATTATGATAACTATTTTATAGAAGATGATCAACAACCGCCTACTTATGATGATTGGGAGCAGGCAAGGGAATATAAAGTGTCATGCCCAGTAGGATCGCACATAAATCAATAAAGATGGCGAAAGCCATAAGCAAAGAACAAAATAAAGCGAGTGCAAATATGCAAGTAAAACAACATCACGAGCAAATAACAAGTCTCTGGAATGCGGATAAATCCACAGATGTACTCAATCTCTGGCACATGTGATACTAAGATGTCTATGACATCAACGACGCCATCAGCATCGTCTTCGGCCTAAGCCGGATAGCGCAATAATAATCATGTGCACATAGCCAGAAAATACCACTCTCTGACTGAGCCAGGTGGCTAGATATTATACACCCTTTGCCGAGGCCTCCGTCCGATGGAGCACCAAGTGCTCGTGGCCAGATATTATACACCCTCTACCACGGTCTCGTGGCCAGATATTATACACCCTCTGCCGGGGCCTCCACCCGATGTATCATGCCTGTACGTAAGAGATTGCTAGTACGAATACCTAACAACAGGTATATCTATATATCTAAGGCAGCAACATCTCGAATATATAATAGTCAGTGATCTCCTCGAGATTGGAAGCCAATACGTATTTAAGGAGTAAACTCCACTCAAATACGCATATGAAAACATGAAAGCAATAATCTCCCCGAGATATAAAGCCGATACATATGAGGAAACCCATCTCAAATATGTATTGGAAACCTCTCGAGGAAATAAGAATACAACAATCAAAGCAAGGTAGAAGGAGGGAATACTCAATGCAAAGAATAGAATATCGACAGACTGCTATGGAGTACCACCCTCCTGACCATCCCATGTGCAAGTAGGATGCCAGAGGGTACTCCACTGGCCATATGCCATGGAGTACCACCTCCTGGCCATCCCACAACAACACAAGAAGAATGTCAAGAGGCACTCCCTCAAAGCAGATCATATCAGAACATACAAGCTCAGATAAATGCAACAAGCATAACATGTCAACCGACAGAGCAAGTATCAAAAGATGGACTCCAACATCCATCTAGCACAACAACAACAAGAATCAATAGAATACTATGAGTTAGAAATACTCACAACACCCGTGCGACATCCTACCTTTTTCACTCTTGGGCCTACTCGGGCCCGATCCTCCCAGTCTGGTCCTGGACTGCCTCACCACGTCCTAAACATGGTAAATGTTCATCATATAACATTTTATAACAATCTAAATGCATTACATGCATTTAATTACCCAAATCGTGAGTTTATCAAAACGTCGGCTTCTAAATTATAATTGATAGGTTAGGGCCCTACAACAACTACCAGTTTAATTTTTATTAGTTTAAATACATCCCCGAACTATCGGGATGATCAGAATCAAATTCCCATTACCAAGAACTTTAAGGATTACTATGAACCCTGAGTAAGCAATAACATCTCAAGCTTGGTCCATCTTAATGCACACTTTCCAATGTCCTCTCATACAACCAACTTCAAGTCTCTTGGAGTTCAAGGAACCCATCTAAACTAACATCAAATCCCAAAATAATTTATGTTACCAAAATCAATCAAGAAAGATAGTAAATTCAGAACATTACCAAGAGACTTGCTATAACAGAGAATCCCTTACTTATTTCAATTTCATGCATCTAATGAAACCATTATTTAGCCAATCGAGCCTCTAACATGTTCTTATTAATCATCTCCGAATAGAGAGTCTTTATATACATGCTTTCCTTAAGAGTGACCAAGTGTTAACTATGATCTTCGTATTTCTATAGAATCAAAATACGGAATTGTCCAATAAGAAACCTTAGCTCTAAAAGCTTCAAGTATGTTCCTTATATGTAGCTAAACACTAAGCATGCTCATGGAAATTCAAACAACTGTAATCTACTTAAGATTTTTACGAAAATTCGGCAGTACCTCCTTAGTTCATCAGGATCCGAAAATTATACAAACATTCCACAAACAACAATGGAGTTAAAATCATACAACAGTTAACACTTCAAGAATCACATGAACTGTTGGATCCTCACAAAGAAACCCCTTCTATTTAACTACTTACAGGTTCAGAAGTAAAAGCATACTTAGCCCAGCCGTGATATTTGCTTCTAAATATATAATAGGGGTATTTTAGAAGAGATTCCAAGTAAGGAGTTTACCATTCATAAAGGCATTAATAAAAATGTTTAGCCATGAACTCTACCCAACCATTGATTTATAGAATTCTTTGTAAATTAACACTTCTTTAAAACATTATGATTGTCAGTGGATATATATACATCACCTAGCTTTTGGAAAATCTACTTAACAAAGTATTTTCAATTAATTAATCCAGTTGGGCATTTCTTCAAACAACATATAGGCATGCTTAACCTTTAAGACATTTTTTTCAACTCCATATATGCATCCTCTAAACATGGCAGTAGATCAACAATCTATTTCTATAATTATATGCCATTAGACAAAAAATCCAGCAGCACCTTTCCTATTTATCGGGCCCTGAAAAATGTACAATCATTCTACAATTAAACTCAATTACCACATACAATCACAGTTCACAATCCCATGATTCATAATACCCATTCATAGTTTAATCATCAAGTCTCACTCAATCATAGCCTTAGTTCTCCACTTGATCTCTCCTTTCATCAACATACATAGAATTACACCATCCATTACTAATTAAACCCAAATTGAAAGCTTGCAACTCACCCAAAGGAGGAGATGACGAAGGGCACTGGATCGGTTCACAGATCTTGCTGGAATGAGGATAGGCCGCCGGTTCCCGTCATAGCCGAAGGAGAGAGGCTTCGCCGGAGCTCTGTCGGCGGCGGGAGGGGTGCGCGACCGGTGGACAGGGCTCAGGCAGGGGTCGCGCGCGTGCTTAGGTGGCTAGCCGGGGCACTGCCGCGGCTGAGGAGGCGGATGGCGCGGCTGAAGACCACGCGACGTCGAGCGGCGTCGGGCGGCGGCGCACAGGTCGTCAGCAGCGCAAGAGGTTGGTCACGCTCAGGCAGGGGGCGGGGTCGCCGGGCTCAAGAGCGTATTCGGCGGCGCTGACGCTCGTGAAGGCGGCACGATCTTTTCGCTGCGGCTAAGTAGCTCCAAAGGTCGGGTGGCTACCGATTGAGGTGAGGGAGAAGAGGAGAAAATGTGAAAGCTAGGGCATCGGCTGAGAGATAAATAAGAGGGAGAGAGAGAGATTTTAAAAAAAAATCTCTTTTCTAGCATTAAACATATATAACACTATATTCTAATTTCAAATATTAAAATTGTAATACTTTAAACTAAAATATTATTATTACTGTAGCTCCACATGTGGTACTGTGGAGTCACGGGGTTTTTGTAGCCTCTCATGCCCAATAGTGGGACCACGGAGTCCAAATCGGGGTCCGACCGGGCTCCATGAAATCCCGGGTCAATGATTCCAGTGGCACGGGCACACTGTAATATCACGGGGTTGTTTCAGTCCCCGACCAGACCCACTTTTTTCTGAAATTCAAATATTTGTCTATTTTTCTCCATAATTAACCTGAATTAATTCATACTTACTAATCTGGCTCAATTAGTACCTAATAATTTCCCAAAATGTCATCGCTTATTATATTAAATTACTATTTAATAAATTCTGAAAATAAATGAATAAAAATTCTTATTTATTTCGGAGTGGGTTTTACATAAAGAGTTTCTGAAGACTTTTTATATGGCCACGAAGAAGTTTAGTGGGTCATCTTATGCAAAATCAAATTTGTTTCTTCCAGAAATATTTGATGTATCCCAAAAGTTGGATAAGATGATAAATCAACCAGATGGGAATCCCACACATTGCATGATGGCTATTAGAATGAAGAACAAATTTGACAAGTACTGGGGGGATGCAGAGAAGATTAATGATATGTTGTTTGTGGTTGTTGTTCTTGATCCAAGGTTCAAGTTCAAACTACTTAGACATTTCTATGCGAAATGCCGAAAGCCACAAGATTACATTGAAGGTGTGTTCCAGAAAGTTGAGAAGTTGCTTAAGGATTTGTCCAGCTTGTATGACAAAGAAAATCCACAGTCCTCAAATGATAAGCAAAGCACACTAAGCGTTACAGCTGAAGTTGAGGAACAAGAATAAGATCTTTTTGCTGAATATGTAGATCCTAATGACTCTTCATCAAGTAAGCATGAAGTTGACAAATATTTGAATGATAATTGTGAACCATACTCTAAACAATTGGATATTCTCAGTTGGTGGAGGTTGAATGGTCACAAGTACCCAATCTTGTCACACATAGCTCGAGAGTTATTAAGCGTTCAAGTTTCTACAGTTTCTTCTGAATCTGCCTTTTCTGGTGGTGGTAGAATTCTTGATTCATTTATGAGTTCTTTGCATCCAAGGATGGTTGAGGCGTTGATGTGCTCACGTGATTGGTTGCTTGCCAATCGTCTTTCAACTATTATGGATGAAGAATGCAGAGAAGAGTTGGAGAACTTATTGCATTCTCAATCAATTTTGGCAGGTTATCTTTAAACCTCATTCTTTATTTATTTCATAATATTGATTACTAAACTTTCATCACTTGTTTATTCTTTCTTCTTTACTACTTTTTCAGAAATGGAAACAATGTCAACCGGTTCACATTCATTTGGGGAACAATTACCTTCCACAACTCTAAAGAGGATGATAGTGAAAGGGACTCAGATTGATATTGTTATGTTTTTTTTTCGAGTTCTTTTGTTCAAGACTTTACTTTTGCTTTCTGAATTTTTCTAGTTTTTGTTTGATTCTCCTGGATTGTCTTCCAAGTATGTATGGGATTTGACTGTTTGATGCTTGAAGTTGAGCTTTTCTTTTACTTGATTGATTATATACTTTCAGGAAACTAACAATGACAGGGCAATATCAAATCCAATTGGCAATTGTCTGATTTTTTTTTTGATTTCTGATTTCTAATTTCAGTTAAGCATGTTAACTGACAGGGAAATGAACATTTTGCAGGGAATTGCAGTAGTACAGGGCAATATTCAATCCAATTGAGTCATTGACTGATTTATGATTTATGATTTTATGATTTATGATTTATACTTTTGCAAGGAACTTCAGGAGTGCAAGGAACTGCAGAAAACTGTAAGAGTTAACTGCAGGAGTGCAAGGAATTTTGTGATTTGTGAATTATAATTTTGTTTTGTGATTTGTTGTGTTTCAGCATGGAGAATATGTATTTAACAATAGATAATCTTATTTTTTTTCAGGGAGAATGAAAACACAAGGAAGCTATATGTCTTCTGGAATTTGTTCAGGGAGAATGAAAACACAAGGTAGTTGCCACTAACTACTACAAACCTTGCATTGTATTGCCTGCTGCATGATATTCATGTTATCTCTCTGTCTTTCTGTATACACAGGTTTCAACTTTCAACTAAGGATGCAAGTGCAAAGGAAGTGAAGCCTTTGAGAACTAAGCAATGCACAGCAGCACAAGCGAAAGTAGTGATCTGGATCTTATGAAAGGTATGGATAGTATAACATGATTTTGATGCTTTCTTTTGTATTCCATTATTTGATCTTTGTTGTTTCAACATTCAGGGACAAGTGATTATGATTTGTCTTTGGAACAATTACTATCTCCATCAAAAGCTCAACTTTTGAAGTGGCATCAAGTATCCTATAGAAACTTCAATGTAATGAATCTGTGAGTGTGTATTGGTTTTTTAGTCTTTTAACTGTAATGAATCAATGTAATCTCTAAGCTCTCTTGTGACTTTTGTGAAATGGGATCATGCCAGAACTTTGCCGGGGGTTGGCTTGTTGACTATGGCCTTGACGACGAGGTCTCGTCGGTGGATTTCATCTGGCTTGCTTCTGTCGTCGACGATGCCGCCGTCGCCAAGTTTATACCAATCTCTTCTCGTTTCATTTCCCGGGGAATTGAATTCTGGTTGATTATTATTGTGTTTTTGATCATGCAGTGCTATTCTTGAGTTTGATGTTTCACAGAAAGTGGACTACTTCTCGGAAAATAATTGCATAAAAAAAGGTGTAAAGTATAATCAACTTGTCTGTCACTTAGTTTTCATGTTGTGTAACGCCCCGACCCGGATTCCGGGACCTCGAGCACGTCAACAGACCGGCCGTATTAAAGAAGAGATAAACTCAACTCGAATACAAGGCCTAATATTGTGATAAGCAGATAACAATCCATAAAATTAAATAAAACTCGTGTTCCAAGGAACATAGAGTCAACAGGGTCCATAGGCCCTAAAATAGTTAGGTCCCTATACGGGTCCTACAAATAACAAAGTACATAAAAATAAAAGATAATGGAGACTCCTAAAAAACCTCTGGTCTCCCGGAGTCCTCTCCTCAGGCTTCTCCCCCTCCTAAACCTCGGAATCTGTAAAAAGAGGAAAAGAGAAAACACATGAGCTTCCGAAAGGAAAGCCCAGTAAGTACCCCTGCAGGTCATAGTGTCATGAATAGGAAATATGACAGTCAACGAGATCACAATATCAACAATAAAGTCCTAGGAGTCTACCACAAGCAAGTCAAAGGTACGACCCCTGATACAGAAGCCCTCGGGCTCTGTTGTGAGTCCTAAGAGAACTCAAAGTTTACTCCCGTCCAGTATGTCCAGCTTTAGGATATAAATATGACCTAGATGGTCATTTGACCCTCCGGTCACATGTCGGTAGAACTACCTCCCCTACGTGTTAACACCTGGCCGCTGTACCAAGCCCACGACAGTAAGACCTCCGTGAGATTTGCTTCTCCGGTGAGGTCAAGCCGTGAAGGTCAGGGGTCCTAACCGAACATTCCTAAATTGAGCTTCCCTAGCTCCACCGAGTCCCGCAAGAGAACATAGCAAATGGGGACACCAACGTCCGAAAACAAAACACATGCTCAATGTAATTCAAAACAGGATATGAACGGCATGTATGGCATCGCAGTTCATGTAATAAGAATACATAGCAAGTCCAAGAAATCCCGTTACCGGGTGAAAACTAGGCATGTGTACTTACCTTAGTTCGAAGAAACTAGAAGTCTTTCTAGTCCTTTTGTGCGTGCCAACAACTCCCCGAGAGTATCTGGCATATAATGGTTTTATTAGAATCATCGTTCCAATAATTTCTATCTCTCTAAGTGTCCATGCATGCCTAACGTCCTTGTTGGGCTTAGGCCCACTAACGGGCCCTAGGGACCATCTCTCGTGTTACCGGCCCTTATTCCCGTTTCAGTGTCCCTTAGTTGACTTTTGGTCCTACCTTGGTCAAACCTAGTAAACTTTAGTCTATTTGTCGAGTCTGACTTTTATTAAGTCATTTTAGTTGAGTTGAACCTCATTAAATTGATCTTAACCCCTTTTTACCCTAGAAGGGCATTTTGGTCATTTTACAACCTTTTGACCCTAAGGTTTTAGGCTCCACCTTGCTTAGGGTTTATTAGTCCTTTTTGAATTTATTTAGCTTCCTTACTAAATAATTCTTATCACTCAACCAATTATCCAAATTTAAGAAATTAATTAATTTCTATTTATTTTATTTCAATATTTCATAATAATTATTAATTATTATGTCACACACCCATAGTTCCATACACTTTATTTGATTAATTGAATAAGTGCCACACTTTCCAACCTCTGGAACAAATTAATCAAATAATAGCCATTTACCAATTATTTGTCACTACCACTAAGTTAATATTTTAATTAAAACATTAACCCTCTATTAATCAATTAACATAGCAAACTATTCTATAGTTTCTACTAAACAAATGTCACACTAGCAAAATATTATCCACTATAATATTTGTCACACTCCTCTAAAGTCTCTTAGGGTTTTTCAACAATTATTGGATTGATTGTCACACTCCCTAAGTTCATCTAAAATTATTTGTGACATACCAATAGTCCTCAAATAACTATCCCATCTAATTTATTATTGTTTGTCACAATAATTAACTAATTTTCTAGCTCAAGACTAATAGTTCAATAACATTATTGGCTTGTCACACTAAGTTAATAATTCATTAACTTATATCTATTGTCACAAGTCCATAGTTTCCCCATTTTTAATACCATATCTAGCTAATTGTTATTTATAATAATAATTAGCTAATGTTTTAATTAAAAAGAGAGAGGAAAACATCTAATTATTCCGATTAATCATATAAATGTCACACCACTATAGTCATATGTTTTAATTAAACATTACCCTTTTAATATTATTATTATTATTATTATTATTATTATTTATTTATTTATTTTATTAACCTTCTTCTTCTTCTTCATTATTCTTTCTCTCTCTCTTCCAAATACGACCATCAAGATCGACCGCTTCTTGCCTTCTTCTCCCAGCCTTGGGCGCTGCGTTCTTGCTCGGTCCCTCGCCACCGAGCCTCACTCTAATTACCTACCTCACCTCTAATGCGCCAAATTTCACCTCCATCGTCGGGACTCCCTTGAAATGCTCGGCCGCGAGGACATCATTCTCCAGCGAGCTCCCCATCGAGTAAACACTCATACTAACGTTCCTAATTACATAAACGAGAGTGTAGAACAATTACCTGATGCTTTTCGCTGTCGAGCGGCACTGATGACGCCGGAATGAGCCTCTATCACACTTTTCCGGCGAGCCCTGTCTCACTGTGCAGCACCTTTGTTGCCATCGATGTTCTGTTCCCCTCTTCGTCTCTGGACGTCGTCGATCTCGGCGACAGAGCGCTCCTCTCTAACTAGCCTCTCCTTTCCGTTCCCCACCTCACCGGAGTTGGAAGCTCAGTTGGTTTGCAGTGCGGAGTCAGAGAGAGATTTCCCTCCATTTTATAGCCTTGCTCGGGGGCCAGACGAAGAGTTGGCCGTTCAAAACCGTCGCGCCGGCCGGTGACCGACCTTCCCGCTACAGAATACCGACAAAGCGGCGGGCTCTCGCATTACGCGCTGCGCGGCCGGGAGAGAAACTGGCGCCTCGCGATCGCCATTCTGGCGTTCAACGGTGATGATCGGTTGGATTACATTCAACGGTCTAGATTAGATTAGGAGTTCTCGAATCAAACATTCACTGGATCAACGCTCAAGATTAAAACATAATCAACGGCCAGATCTTCTTAATTTACATCAAGATTGTGACTCATCTCTAGATGAGCGGTTCTGGTGAGCCCTCACCGTAGGTTCGTCTTCACCATCCCACCCTTCGATGCCTTGTATCTGACCCTCGATTAGATTGATTCAATCTGAGCTCGCCACGTGGCTCCTCCTCAGCCGTTATAACGCCTCGAGATATACCACGGCACGAGATGATTTAATCTCAGCCGATCAACCTCTCTCTAAAGGGTTTTCTCATGAAAAATTTACAAGAGGTCCCTGTCATTTTTGAAATTTCGTACAGGTTCAAGGCTAAGAGAGGGGAAAATTAGCTTTTAGTCCCCCAGACCTTAAAAATTACAATTTAGTCCCTCTGTCTCCCATAAACCCTAATTAGGGTTTTAAACCCCTTTCAAATTTTTCCCTCACTATTATTTTCCCATTTAAACTCTAGGGAAATTATTTAACTAAAATAAATAATTTTAAAATTTTTTTAACACCTTTATTTCATAGAATTTCTTGGATTTTACATGTTGCTTAAAATTAGTTTGCTTAAAATCGAATTTTGCATCTGTTGTTGGTCAGGACAAGGGTGGAGTCTTGTACTTCACCTGGAACAAAAGCTTGCCTGGAGAAAATGAGAAGGGACAAACTCACTGATAGGTTTGCAATTGCATGTACACACCATACTATCTCTACTACTTCACATGTATGTGCACCTGAATTGATGTTCAGAGTCTTGTCAGGCTTGCAGATTTGTGCTCCATCTTTGACCCAGCAAGGCCCCCAAAGGCAGACAAAGGAGCCATTCTCAGTGACACAAATCGGCTTCTGAACTAGCTACATCTTGAAGCTCAAAAGCTTAAAGAATCAAATGAAGCACTCCAAGTCTCCATAAAGAATCTCAAGGTGAATTTTTTAGTGTTCATCCCTCTCAAAATGTTCTCTTTACTCCTGTTTTATTCATTCATTCATTGTTTTCATTTTATAGGCTGAGAAAGTAGAACTGAGAGATGAGAAGATGAAACTCAAAGCTAAGGAGGGGATGGATAAGTTACTGAGAGACATGTAACTATAACTTTCACTGCTTGTGTTTGGTCCTTTGGAAATTCCTCTGGAATGTAACTGTAACAGTGTAAACTAGAGTGTAAAGAATCTGTGAGTGTGAGTTGTAACTTTTAGTCTTTTAACTTGTAATGTAACTATTTTTTTTCTTTGGAAGATTATGTGGTGTATTATTTTTATTTTTTATGACATTTATCATTTATGTAATGAAGTGAAGTGTGTAGAATCTGAATTCAGTGAGAATTGTAGAGTTTCAGTACTTGTTATTTTGTTTGATCACTTATTTTTAATTTTTTATACAATTGTAGTGTATTTACTATTTAGACTATTTTATAAAAATTAAGAAGGTATGAATCACATTTTTTTATTTTGTAATTTTTGTTTTTGGTCACATGTATGTATCATTTGCCTTCTCAAATTGTTGTATTGAAAATTGAAAATAAAAAAAATTCGGTATTTATGAGTAATGACTAATGAGTCTAATAATTATATATTAATTTCAATTTCAATTTATAAAATCCGGAACCGGACCGGGCCGGTCCAAAACGGTCCAAACCGGAACCGTACCGGACCGGGCCGGTCCTAAACGGTTTGGACCGGTCCGGATTTCCCTATTATTTGGTCCGGTCCGGTCTAAGTAATATGGAAATAGGTTAAACCGGTCCGGTCTGGTTCTGGACCTGTCCGGTCCGGTTCTGAACCGTGCACAACCATAGCCAGAGTATCCTACCCCTGGCATGGAACTATCAGAATGTCAGGGTGTCCTCAGCCCTGAGCGCTCCACTTAGTATTTGCTCCACTGAACCGACAGAATAAGAACTCACCTGGCGCAGACTTGCTTGGCCAGCACATAAGACCATGTGTCCATGATCAAATGTCGGTCACAGGGCGGTGTGCCCAACGAACAAACCAACCACAAACAATGAAATAAATTTCCAGCACATTGACCATGCACATACAAAGAAGGAAACAAACAATGTGCACGCATTCCAAAAACAGATAGACAATAGACATGCTAAAAGAAATAGCAATAATAAAATCAAGGAACCCGTTGACGGGTGGAAACTAGGCAGAGGCAACTTATCTCTATTGGCGATATCCGAAGTCCTTCCCTGACCTTACTCCTGATAAGTCTCTATGTCGGTATCTGGCAGTAAAGTCTAATTTAATAACAGTAATAAATTCTGAAATTTTCTAACAAGAACATGCATGATGCCCTAATTCGACCCAAGCCCGATTTATGGCCCCTTTTATTTTTCAAGCTTATCCCTTTTTATTAATAAGCCTTCTCTACTCATTATAAAACAACCAACTAGTATAGTGGTTAAGGCCCACCAAGCCCAAAAAGAGATCCCTGGTTCAATCCTTCTTCTCTACACCCCTTTTGTAGATTTTTATTTGCTTTTAAAACTTTAGCCAAGCCCAACCAGCTAGCCATCTTGACTAAGTCTGGCCCCTTAAAGTCGATTGAACCCAACCTGATTAAATCCTAATCAGCTAGACCCAATTAACTAGATTTGACTCAACCAACTACTTAAATCCAGGTCAACTCATCAGACCCAAATCAGTTAATTGATTAATCTAACTATGAACCGGTTTAGACCAAATCTTTTTAATCAATTCAACTAACTTTAAAATCAACCCAATCAGCCAACTTAAACCAATTAAACCCAAGCCCAACAAACTTGACTCAATCCAGTTAATTTGATTTAATCTGGATTTGGATCTGAGCCCAAATGACTTGGTTTAATCACCTTAACTTATTGGATTTGATTTTAGAATTGAGCTCGGACCCGTTAACAATCTCAAACTCGTTAGCCCTGTAAACTAGACCCGTTAACCCGTTAGCATCACCATCTTCATCCTTTGAACTGGCCTCGCTGGAGATGAGGGATGGTCGGTGGTTCCCGACGGCGCACAGAAAGTTGGAGTCGCCTTTGTCCCATGGTCCCTGTCAGCTGCGTGTCCAGATCAGAGGGCCTTCAAGTCCCCATCGTCGGAGTGCGTCTGCCCCCACTCGAGACCCTCCCTCACTGGCGTTTACCTCGGCGGCCATGGACAGATGAGAGAACTCAACCTCTCCCTCTCTTTCTCTCCCTCTTCCTCTCTCTAACCCATATGCAGGCATTACTGTTATCAAGAACTCAAGAAATCAGAGCGAGAGAGACTTACTAGAAGGCGATGATCCTAGTTCCGATCCCACGACGAGTTCCCCTTCTCCGTGCGACCACAGGTGTCTGGCGATCGTCCCCCTGGCTGACAGTGAGTCTCTGACGCTCTCCCTTTCCTCCTCCCTATTTCTCCTGTCTCTCTATCTCTCACATAACAGATGACGGTGGCACTTTTCTCCGATGAAGTCGTCCAAATTCATAGAGGGTTTTCTCTATTTATAAAGCTCGCGGAAAGCTTCCAGATAATCTTCTTTTGATCGGGTAAAACTTTATCTCTTCTTTAAATTTTATTTTGAATGTTTGTAGGATTGGATAATGTTGCGCGGCGGCGACGCGTTAGAGAAGACCGCCGCTACTGCCCTGATCGCCTAAGGATGGGTAGCCCTGATCGCGCGCAGCGATCCAACGGCCCTTGTTTTAATCCTTCTCCTCGTATCTGGCTTCATTTTATGTAACGTCCCGACCCGGAATCCGGGACCTCGAGCACGTCAACAGACCGGCCGTATTAAAGAAGAGATGAACTCAACTCTAATACAAGGCCTAATAATGTGATAAGCAGATAACAATCCATAAAAATAAATAGACTCGTGTTCCAAGAAACATAGAGTCGACAGGGTCCATAGGCCCTAAAATAGTCTGGTCCCTATACGGGTCCTACGATAACAATGCTCATAAAAATAAAGATAAAGGAGACTCCTAAAACCTTAGGTCTCCCTGTGTCCTCCCCTCGAGCTCCTCTCCCTCCTAAACCTCGGAATCTGTAAAAGAGGAAAAGAGAAAACACATGAGCTTTCGAATTGAAAGCCCAGTAAGTACCCCTGTAGGCCACAATGTCATAGATAGAAAATACGACAATCAATGAGATCATAAAGTCAACAATATAGTCCTAGGAGTCTACCACAAGCACGTCAAAGGTACGACCCCTAACACAGAAACCCTCGGGCTCTGTAGTGAGTTCTAAGAGAACACAAAGTTTACCCCGGGCCAGTATGTCCAGCTTTTGGATATAGATACGACCTAGATGGCCGTTTGACCCTCCGGTCGCAGATCGGTAGAACTATCTCTCCTACGTGTTAACACGGTCAGTGTACCATACCCACTGACAGGTAAGACCTCCAGAGATTTGCTTCTCTGGTAGGGCTGTCAGGAAGGTCAAGGGGGTCCTGTCCCTGAGCATCCCTAAATTGGAGCTTCCCTAGCTCCACTGAGTCCGGGCAGTAGAACATAGCAAACAAGGACACCAACGTCCCGAAAAACAAACATACATGCTCAACAGGATTCATAAAAATAGATATGAACAGCATGTATGGCATCAGTAGTGCACGTAACACGAATAAATAGCAAGTCCAAGAAATCCCGTTACCAGGTGGAAACTAGGCAAGTGAACTTACCTCTGGAGAGACCAAATGTCTTCCTGGACTCCTTGGAATGCCTTACGTCTCCCCTGAGAGTATCTGGCATACATAGACTCTTATTAGAGTCAAGTTTTCTACAAGTTTCTAGTTTCACATGCATGTCCTATGTCTTGTTGGGCTTAGGCCCACTAACGGGTCCTAAGGACCATCTCTCGAGTTATCAGCCCTTATTCCCGTTTCTATGTCCTTTAGTTGACTTTTAGACCTACTTTGGTCAAACCTAGTCAACCCTAGTCTATTTGTCGAGTCTGACTCTTATTTAGTCATTTTGGTTGAGTTGGGCCTATTCAGATTTATTTCAACCCCCTTTTTACCCTGGAAGGGCATTTTGGTCATTTGGCAACTTTTGACCCTAAAGTTTTAAGGTTCCTTCTTGCTTAGGGCTTAATAGTCCTTTTTGAACTTATTTAGCTTCCTTTCTAAATAACTTCCATCATTTAACCCGTTGTCCAAATTTAAGAAATTAATTTTTGTCACGACACCTTAGTTCCTTATAGTTATTACAATTATACTAAAACAATTATTCAAAATAATTGTCACAACACTAAGGTTTTCATTTCGTCGCATTACTATGCTCCAAAATATTTAATAAATTTTATGTCACACTATAGTTAATAAGCACTTAATTAATTCTTTAATTTTGTCACACCTAACATAGTTAGAGACAAAATTATTCAATTCAAATAATTGATTTTATTTTGTCACGCTACCGAAATATTATCCATTATATTATTTGTCATATAGCTAAAGTCCCTTTTTAGCTATTGTAGCTAGGTAAATAATTATTCAATTATTTGTCATACTACCCTTGTTATAAAAATAATTAGTAAAACTTTACTAATGATTTATTCAAAAATATATGTCACACTAAGTTAATAACCATTTAACTTTTTATCCTATAACAATATTTATATATACATATATATATATATATATATATATATATATATATATATATATATATATATATATATATTTGTTATGCTATTATTATTATTATTTTTATTTAATTGTCACACCCCTTATAGTTATATGTTTTAATTAAAACATTACTATTATTATTATGTTTTTTTTTTAAAAAAAAGACCTTCTTCTTCAACCTCTCTTCTCTCTCTCTATCGCGACCGAGAGCTCAACCTCACCGTTCTCCCTCGCCGGCAAGCACTGAGTGCCTGTCCAAACTCCATCCTCTTCGCCGTGAGAATTACAACCACGGCCAACCCTTCCGGAGCGCCACCGGCCTCAGTCTTCTCGCCGGAATTTTAGAACCTCTCGGCCGCGCGAACGGCTCTCTCACCGATGCATGCAAACGTTCTATAGACTACGTAAGAGGATGACAGGTGCTTACCAACTAGTTGAAGACGAATTCCGGCGCTGCAGGGACTTCCGTCCTTCCGCATGCACCACCGTCTCCTTCGTCGAACTCGGCTGCACCCTCAGTGTTCTCCTTCTTCTCCCTGGAGACTCGGTCTTCAACTCCGCCTGAGAACGATCCCTCCCCGCACTGCCCTCGCGGACGCTAAGAAACGATCCTCCGGAAAGCAACGCGCTCCTCTCTCGACAGCCACGGCCGGTGAGTTTGCTCGACAACGATGCTGAGCAAGGAGGCTCACTGCCCTTTTTATAGCCTAAGGGGAGAGGAGACGACAGGCGTTTCAGGGCGGCTCCGACGCCAACGACCAGCTTCTCCCATGCGTAACGGGCGGAGGAGATGGCCGGGTGCGCGCGAGCGTTATCCGGCCGCCGGGAAGGTCGTCCGTCGCCTCGTGATCAGGTCGTGGGGATCAACGGTGAGGATGGCTGGTTGTGATCCAACGGCCATCTTAAAATCCTTTTTGCCTTGGATCTGAGCGCATCCAGATCAACGGTCAAGATCTTGTAGGGATTTAACGGTCAGATTTTTTAGCCCATTGCCTCGGATTAAAACCATCGGGAGATGAGCTACCGACAATGTACTCGCACTGCGGAGGTCATACTTACTAAATTACTTTCACCTTGCCTCGTATATGGTATACGATGAGATGGATTTACTCTGAGCGCGCCACGTGGCTCCTCCAAGACCGTTATAACGTCTCGAGATTTAACACGGCATGAGATAATTTAATCTCAGCCGTTCATTCACTCTCTATAGAGTTGTTTCTCGTGGATAATTTACCAGCGGTCCTTGATACTTTTAAATTTACACACAGGTCCAAGACTGTGAGAGGGGAAAACTTCTTTAAGGTCCTCAATTCTTCCAAAAATTATTATTCAGTCCCTACAGACCCCATTTAATTTCCGTTTAATTTAAATAAATCTTTTAATCCCACATCAACACTAATCGGGGGAAACAATATATATATATATATATATATATATATATATATATATATTTTTTTTTTTTTTTCTCAAGGAAATAACAAAATATTTATTTCCAAAAATTCACGGATTTTACATTTTATATCAACGGCTATGATCGGATGAGAGCGGGCGGCCATATATCACTCCCGTGCCTTGAACTTATTCGTGATCTGTGGATTTTCTAATCCTAACCGTCCATTCCGTTTGAATATCCTCTCTGCATGTTTTATTCATAAATTCACAAATAAGTCCCTCTCTGCTATTTATATTACATGCAAGCCCCTCTTCTGAGAGAGAGAGAGATACATAATTCTCATTTGATCCCTGAGTTTTATAAATTTACAACTAGGTCCCTGATTCTGAGAGGGACACATTATCGTTCAGTCCCTGATCTTTTCCAAAATTATCATTTGGTCCTTAATGACCCCAATTAATCTAAATTACGGATTTAATTATTTTAAATCCTTCTTTTGTAATTCCTCTCCTTGTCTAATTATTATCCCGTATATAAAACTATATGTTAGGAAGTATCCTCTTATTTAATCACACCCCTATCCTTATCTCATCAAATAAATATATTAAGAGATATTCTCTAGATAAAAAAATACAAAGTTTGATTTTAAATTTTAACTTCATCCTTAACCACAAGTAAGATAACTATAATTTTAAATATTTTTAATTTTAAGATTTGGGATACTATTCATATTCAAATAAAAGAAGTAACTAGAAGGCTTTATTCCAAATAAAAATTTAAATAATAATTCTTGGGACTCTCCCTTATTCTTTAACAACTATTCAATTAAAAACCTAATAATATGAATTCCTAAAAATATCCTGGGCTTCACACATGTGATACTTTATACATATATTGTTATATATACATAGTAAAGTATATTTATAGAGAGAGAAGGAATGCATCTTGTCATGTGCATGGCTCAAATTTGACTCCTTGAATAAAATGCGTGGATAACGTGGATATGCATGGAGATTTTCATATTTAAGTTTAAATATGAATAGTTATAGAGAGAGAAACCCCAACCTATTATATAGAGAGATATAGAGAGAGAGTCTCTCTAACCGATCACCTCCACAATCACCGGATAGCCTGGTATGGATAAGAAGGGATTTGTGATTTCTTTTTACTTATTAGCATGATTATATCCCGTCGATTTACCACTACCAACCAGGTGGGAGATCATCAGTGATCCTTCCATTGGTTTCTATAAGAGAATGTAAAGGGTACAAACCCTAGCAGCGCCTGTGACTCATCCCTCGCAGCCGTGGACATTTGAGCAAGGAGAAGGGAAGGAGCGCAGAGAGATCGCCACAGCAAGGCCTCACGAGATTAGGATGGACGTCGAGGCCGAGAGGGAGCACCATCCAGCGACTACGGTGTGGTAGGGTTCTTCTGAGAACTCTGAGAGCTGTCGTCCCCTTCAGGTGAGCATCTTATTCCCTTTTGTTCTTTTCCAGTTTGGGTATAGGTCTCAGGGAGTTTACTCATGGTTCGGTTTTCACCTAGATTTAGAAGAGTAGGCTGGTCTGCATGCATGGCTATGGGAGAAGTTAGATCATTTGCATGGATAAAGGTAATGTTTAAGTTGCAAAGGTTTCAAGGGTTAGTACTAGCTTGGATCTATTAGTCATAGTTGATAGCGTGGGTTATCTGGGCATGAACTGGTTGAGGGTTGTGCATGTAGAGGTTTCCATGATTGTGTGTGTTTGGGATTCAGGAGGATAAATTTTTGTTTCTCTAAAGGTTGTGAAGGATTGTAAATAGCTGTGTTTGAGTTTGAGGTGCAACGAGATTTATACAATGGTGCATGGTCAATCTATCTGTGCACATGTGTGTGCAGGCATGGCTCAATAGAAAAGTTTGAAAGGTTGAGGATGGACAGTGAGTTGGCTTCAAGCAATGTAGGTTCTTTGATAATGATACTTAGTTGCTGGGGTTTATCTATGGTGGCTGTGAGGTAAATAGATGAATCTCTTATAAGTGAATAGGGGGTTTATGATTTTGTGTAATTGTAATGAATGTTTGGGCAAGTTTACTTGGTTGGAAAAGGTGGTTTTGATTTGGTGTTGATTGGCTAGAGTATAAAGGGAGTTCTATGATTTTATGTGAGTGTTTGTGAGCAACCTGTGTGGATGATGGTTGCTGTTGGTTAGAGTTGGTTGAGGGCTTGAAATAAAAAGTTTGCATAGATGGTGAGGTTCTGAGTGTAAGCATGAATGTAAATTGATAGAGAAAGGTTTAGAAGATGCTTGTAAGGATGAATTGATGAAGGTGTTATGTTCTCTGTTGAGGATTGTGAGGGGACAGAGGGGGTGAATATTTGAAGGACTCTCTGAAAATGATAAATGGCTGCTGAGAAGGGTAGTATTGTGGCTATATGTACTTAGGTTTAGCTGGGTTCAGGTCCTTATGAGTTGGATTAAGTGAGTTTGAGTGATTGGAGGCTGTTGCCTGGCTGCCCAATTGGAGTGGTAGTTGGGTTGTGTGTAGACATCAGGTTATGTCGTGTAAGGTACCGTTCGAAAGATGAGGAAGAGATCTTTCCAACGAACATTGAATCAACTCAAACGGGTTACTAGATCAAAAGTTATGAGCTGTTCATTATGATTGCGCAGATTGGGTAGAATTCTGCAATAGCGCTAAGAATTGTAATTTTAAATCACTTTAATTATGGAAATGGTTCTAAGTTATGATTATTGTTATCAGATTTGGATGTAGAGCACTGAGCCACGTCGGGAGTGACACGGGTCAGTCGAGCCGACTTTTGGAAGAGGTAAATGCCTTTGCCTAGCTCTCACCCAGTGATGGGTTTCTTTGACCTTTCTATTACCTGGATTGGTGTTTCTTTGTTGGTTTTGTGCTTGTGTATGTTGTTATGTTGCATTGGTCCTTTGATGTTGATTTCATATCTGTTGGATGGTTTGTTGCTTCCATATATGTGGATTGGTTGCTTGTATAAGTTTGTTGTTGGATGCTCGCTGAGAATGCCACCGTGGACAGGGACATTACTGTGAGACTCGTGGTTCTTGTGTTTAGGTTGGGTTGGTATGTGTCCGGATTGGGTATGCATCCCCATGGAGCATAGCCACCTGTCGTCTGACACTTGACGATTGAGGCGCGCGACACTTGTGCTGACTGTGGAGGTATGATAGGATGAGTTTAGGGGGCCCCATTTGACTGGCTTGTTGTGTTGATTGTTTCCTTTAATATGTCATTCTAGACTATCTATTGTTACTTGGATTGGTTTTATCGTATTCTCTTCAGGGTACTCACTGAGCTTTCCATTCGAAAGCTCATGCACTTGCTTCCTTTCTTTTTCAGGTCCCGAGGAGTAGGTAACTCAGACTCGGGCGCTATGCGAGGGGCTAGGCTAACTTTGTTGAGGTCCGAGGACCTAAGGTCTTTCTTGAGTGTGAGATTGTATTATTGAAGGACCCTTATAGGGCCTTGACCATATGTAGAGCATGTAAACCCTTATTGATTTTATTTTTGCTGTGACTCTGATATTATCTGATTATTAGATTTTGAGTTATTTGTTATCTGCTATGATTTCTTTAGGCCTTGTATTCGAGTTAGGTGCGCCTCTACTGGGGTACAGCCCGTCTGTGCGCGTGCCCGAGGTCCCGGGATGCGGGTCGGGGCGTGACAACAAATGGGAGTAGGACTAGCAGTAGCAAACTATTCATCAATTGATGTAGGAGTATACATTCTTTTAGAGTGGTGGGTGGGCGGCGCTTAAGAGGGATAAGAAAAGGATAATCTGCTTTTAGGGTTTAGTTATATATATATCTTATAAATATAAATCTACCCAAATATTTTTACACCTTAATATACATTCATATATATATATATATATATATATATATATAAACGAGCTCACAAACTAGCTTACAAACAAGCCTATAAAAGAGTTTGTTCACGAGCTTGTAAGCGAGCTGTGTTCACGAGTTTGTTTGCGAGTTGTTTTCGTGAGTCAAAATGAAGCGAGCTTTCCTCTGCTCAAGCTTGGTTGTTTATTAATCGAGCTTGAAATTGAAGCTGAAGCTTGACTCGTTTTCAATACGAGTTGAACACGAACAAGCTTTTATTGAGCCTAACACAGAGCCGCTCATGAACGGCTCGGCTCGAATACACTCCTAACAGAGACAAAAAAAAAAAAAATCTAAACAACTGTTATCTGTGTTTGGTTGGAGGATATCCACTAGGGATAAAAATAATTTTTAAAATTTTTAAAATTTTTATTGGAGGAAAATTTAAAGGTTTTAATAATAAGATAGTAATGTGTCTTCTATGCATTGGTGGGTGAACCATTATTATATGTTTAAATCTCAATTAAAAGTTTTGGGAGGAAAAGCTTTTTATTGGGAATTTTGTTGGGGATAACACAAAGTGGGTTATCCCTATGCCAAACAAATGGCTGATAACCATTTGAGGATATGAATCACTTTTGAAAAATTTAAAATTTTTTTGGAATAAAATTCTAAACCAAAAGTCTTAATGATAAGATAGTGATGTGTCTTTTATGGATTAGTGGGTAATTATTATATTTTTAAGTCTTACTTAAAAGTTTTGGCGGATTTTTTTTTTTTGGGAATTGTGTTGGGGATAACCCCAAGTGGGTTATCTCCATGCTAAACACAACCTAAGAGTTTCACTTGACTTGTCACCAATTTTTTTAAAAAGTTGCTACCTTGATGAATCACAGACGAATCGGGTTTTCTTAGTTGCCTCTTTTTCAGCCAGACTAACCATATATGTCCCCTTGATCTTATGCCATAGAAGATGTTGGAGTTGTTATAGGCATACGATGAGGCTACATGCACAATCGCACATTCTTGATTGGTGAGACTCAATCTTTCATAGGAGACCCAAGGTCTTCTTTATAGTTTTAGTCTAATGCTCATTTAAGTAGACCCAGATATGGTTGAGATTGGAGCTTCTACAACAAGCACTAGGAGTGTTTCCCTCTTAGATCACCAAATGGCCAGGGTAGTAATTGATTGATTTGTTGGTGGTGAATAAAGAGAACTTCAAAAAGATTCTTACATTATTTATTATAGGGTAAATTACCTAAATAACCACCCAACTATTCAAGCATTCCTATTTGAGTCACCTAACTATAAATAATTTCAATTGGGTACCCTAACTTTAGTTTTATATTCAATTGGGTAACCCATAGTCACCCCGTTAATGGCAAGCTGATGTGGCATGACACCTCACTTAACTTACGCCACATCAGGCTTCCCACATGGCTAACTTTTCTTCTTTCGTGCATCAAAACTCTTCTCTCCCTTGTGAATCCTAATTAATCGGAGAATAGTCCTGGACAAGAGAAGGGGTGATCGCCTGAGAGGTGGCAGTGCGACAATTTTCAAAGATTAGGTCCACGTATCCTTCCTTTTTTTTTTCTTTTTTTTTACCTAAAATTTACTTCCTTCATTTTTAGTTGGCTTTGGTTTATGATTTCTCCCATATGTTACATATCTTTATCCCAGGGCATGGCATCCGGTAACAATGATGACCTGAGAGATGGTTGTCTTCCAATTGAGGAAGATCATGTCCAATCATTGGTTCTTCCTTATCTTTTCTTTTTTTGCCTGAAATTTCCTTTTATTTTTGGTTGAATTTGGTTTATAATTTTTGTTTTCTCTCTGATTTTGGAATATTTGTGGGATTAAAAATGGTTGGAGTTAGAAAGATGAATTTTTTGTTTTCTTTCTTTTCCTAAATATGTTTTTGGGATTTTGGAATGGCTTTCTCTGTGATTTTTTCTTTCTTTGCTGATTTCTAATTACCACTTAATGTTTGTGGGATTTTGGAAAGGTTGTTGTGTAGATTAGCTAAAATAATCATGAAAGCTTGCAATTGTTTATTGAAAAATTCAATTAGTATGGCTGGTGGTTTATCATAGAGAGCCACGTCTCTCAAATAACTTGATAAATTATAGAACCTACTAACTTAAGTTTATTTCTAGATTACTATGGCTTGTGAGATTGAACTTCTCCTGTATATAACTATATTGCCCATATCCTGAAATAATATTGTTTAATTTTGGAATTTATTGTGTTGCTACTAATTAATTATTTATGAAATTACACTTGGATAATATTCATAAAAAGATTGAGAAGTTAAACGCTTGTTGATTCATCAGGTTATAATTTTTTTTATAATTCTACATATGATGTTCATAGATTAGTCCATTTTCATGGTGAGTTTTATAAAAGTGGGCTTCATTATATTTGTTTCAAGATATGTTTTTTAAAAATATACAAACAATTACAAATTTTGTAGAGATGCACATAAAAATTTAATAAAATAAAAAATGTAACAACAACAATTTTCATTGTGGCTAACTAGTTCATCAATTATAAAAACAATTACTTTTATAAGAAACATATTACGTGTGTACTATAATTGAAGTATCTCATCTCCAATATATTATTTTTGTCCATCAATGATTCATATATATTACTAGAATTTCCCCTGCTTGACTTTATTGTTTACAACACTTTCAATCACTTTCATTACCTCATTGAGATAACCTATAAGTCATTTTCTTGGAAATAAACAATACTCTGCTTATATAGCAATTTTCCCGCTCCTAGATTCTCAAGTATACTAAAGAACTCCACTTACAATAATAGCAATTCCATATTTGTCACATAGTTATACAACATTTGCAAGCTGAATGTTAAGACTGAATGTTCAAGCTCAACAAAAAGATCCTCAATTATTTGTGTTCTCTTGCTCACTAGTTGTATAACATTTGAATGCTGATATCAAAATTTGGTAATTACCCAATAATAATTAATGCAGTGAAATTATTAGCAAAAGTAAAAGAGGAGCTTTTGTGTTTAACAACCATTGAATCTTGTGTAAAAAGAGCCTCAATTATTTGCATTCTCTTGCTTTGTTTTTTTCTAGCATAAGAAATCTAATTTAGCACATTTTATAGATAATACACTCACTAGTTTACCACAATTCCATGAGTCCCAAAATAAAGTGTTTATTTATGCAAGAAAAAAGCTTGTACAGAACTATCTCATTAGAGTATATAAACCAAAACCATGATCTGACTGTCCATCAATGTATCGATTGAGACCATGAATATGTGTACCATTTAGTTGTATCCAAACAATGTAAAATAATTTTTTAAGTCCAAGCTGATTGCTTTGTAATAATTTTGGGTTGCAAACAGTGTAAAATAATATTGATTTTTGGGCAATTGCCAAGTTGTATGCTTTGTAATAATTTTGGGTTAAGTATTATTGGATTGTTGAATTCTTGTAGGTGGCCTTTGATGCGGTAGACCAACAATTGTCTCCTAATGAAGTAGATGAGCTCAATATAGGGTTTGATACAAATCTTGATAATGATAGCTCAGATTCTGATTTTTATCAGAGTGATTATGATATGGAGGATGATGATGCCCACATGTTTGAAGTTGATGTTGATTTAGAAATAGGGAGAGGAATGGGTGGTCTGAACTATAGCTTGGGTTTTGGGTTAGGCTCTGCAATAGAGACCAAGGGTATAGAAGTCAATATAGAGTCGGACTATAAGAATTTAGAGTCTTTGCATAGTGAGCCAGATTCTGATGATGCAGGTACAACATCATCAAGAAGGTTTCTAGAGTTTAATAACCAAATAGACATGGGAAAGTTAGAGAAAGGAATGTTGTTTTTTAGCCGAGAGTCCCTTAAGGAAGCAGTGAAGCAAAACAGTAGGAAGAATAGGTATAACCTGAAGTTTTTAAAGAATGACAAAAGAAGAGTTAAAGCTATATGCAAAAAAGATTGTCCAAGGGTTTTGTGGGGGTTCAAATTCAATCCAAAAGAGAAAATAGACATCACGTGGCAAATTAAAACATATGTTAATGAGCATAATTGCCTGAAGGAGATCAGGAGTAGGAATATCACTTCCAAGTGGATGGCTTCTCATTACTTGCATAAATTTTCTAGTGACCTGCATTATTCCATCAATTCTTTACAACAGGATGTGAGGGGTGAATTCAATTTTCTAGTGCCATTAGGTAAGTGTTATAGGGTTAAGGCGCTAGCACTAGAAATGGTCTTTGGAATGCAAAGGAACAATATGCAAGGATTTAGGACTAGCTACAAGGGCTTTGATAGACTAATGAAGGCACCACAACAATATGTTTGTTGGAATCCAGACTATTCATGCACATGTATGTTTGCCTACAAGCATGCAAGAATGGATTCAAAGCTGGGTGTAGACCTATTATCAACCTAGATGCTTGTTTTTTAAAGGGTTACTATAAAGGACAATTAATGGTGGTAGTGGGGATTGATGCAAACGATTGCATGTGCCCTATTGCATTTGCTGCTATTGAGAGTAAGAACTTTAATTCTTGGTGTTGGTTTATCGACAAGCAGATGCAGGATCTAGAGATAGTGAACTCACATCACTGGTCCTTCATGTCAGACAAGCAGAAGGTAGGTTACTTAGCTTAGCTTTTTGATTTTTTTTTAACTCACCCGTGCTGAAAGAAAGTTATTTTTGAACTCAAACTTCATAGGGACTAGTTGATGCATTGAAGGAATTGGTGCCAAATGTTGAACACAGGAATTATGTGCAACATTTATACACCAATTTTAAGGCTCAACCCCACAACAAAGGAAAAGCATTGAAAGATTGCTTGTGGAGAGCTGCTAGAGCCACATAGTTAAAGGAGTTTGAAAATGCAATGAATGAACTAAGGTGCTTATCAGTGGGTGCTCACAACTTGATGGAAGGTAAGGACCCAAGACATTGGTCCAAAGCACACTTCTCAAGATTGATTAAATGTGACATGTTGCTCAACAACTTTTATGAGTGCTTCAACAAATACATTTTGGAGGCAAGAGGGAAACCTATTTTAATAATGATGGAGACTATAAGTACAAAATTTGATGCAAAGGATTGCAAATTTGCAATACAAAGGGAAGCTGCTCAGAAATACACAGGTCCTTTGTGTCCCAAAGTCAAAAAACAACTTGACAAAATGATTGATGAGTCAAGTGTTGGGCGAGGCATGCTGGTTGGCAAAAAACTAAGTAGCAAGTGGGCTAACAAACTAACATGCGGTGGACTTGGAGGTGAGAAATTGTTCTTACAAAAAAATGGATCTTACTGGCATACCATACAACCATGCAGTTGCAGTGATGTTCATCTTTAAAGAAAGACATGAGCAGTATGTCAGCCAATGCTACCACAAGGAAACACGGGTGCAAATTTATTCATATTTTATTCAACCTATCGGAGGTACGAGAAAATGGAGCCATGTGCAAAATTTGGAACCCGTCTTGCTTCCCATAGTAAGAAGAACCCCAGGTAGACAACACAAGAATAGAAGAAGAGAACGAAATGAACCAGCTGCAAGCCAATCTATGGTTGGCAAGAAAAGAGTGTAACTCAGCTGTCGTAAATGCGGAAAATTAGGACATAACATCAGAACATGTAAGGGAGAGGTAGGGAGGAACAAGAGGCCTTCTAAACTAATTGTAAGTAGACCAAATTTATTTGAAGGGAAATTCAAATGCATTCTGTGTCTGTTTTAGTTTACAGGTTCTAACAAAATAATTTACATTTCAAGTTAGAAAAGTTATGGAAGAAACTCAAGGGATGTAACGCCCTGAATTTTCTAAGTGAATAAATCAGAAAGTTCTCGATAATTAACGGGATTAATTAGCATGAAAAATAAATTTATTATGTTAAAGTCCAATTAAAGGAAAATCGAGGTTAAATAAATTTAAATTCTGCCTCGCAACTAATGGGCCTGGGGAAGGCCTTATTGTGCCAAGTCGCTTACATTAGGAATTGTTGGAGATGGACGGTAAAGATAACCTAAGTTAATTAAATGGAAGATTTCATAATTATTAATTAATCAAGATTAATTAAGTAAGGGAATCAGACAAATGTTAGAGTTTCGATAAAGTAGATCGAGCGAGTCAAAAGTCGGTATTCGCGGATCTGGTCTGAGAGAGACAGACCCCGTGATGTTACAGTACCCCCGTGATGACTGGAATCATTGACCCGGGATTTTTGGATCTGGGTCGGTGAATTATTTAAAAGATAATATTAAAAAAATGGTGATGTGGTGTAAAGGAGAAATAATTTAGATGATAAGTTAATTAAATAATTAATAAGCTTTATGATAAGTTAAAGTAAAGAGCTAAATAATAAAATATACTATCATATGTTATATAATTGTAACTCAAACATAGGTCTAAGAGAGGAAATCAATTCAATTAAATTTCTTCATCGTTCCTTTACCTCTTTCTCTCTCTACATCTCCCTCGCGACCCTGCTAGCGCCTCTCGACCGCCCGTCACTTGCCGGCCTGGACCCGCGCCACCCTCCGCCGCCTTACCTGCTCCTGTCCCCTGGGCGACCGCGCGAGCCCCCCTCCCGCCGCGTTGCCTTGCGGCCCGAGGCTATCGCCCGCCAGGCCGAGGCTCCTCCCTTTGTGTCACCGTTCCCCAGCTGCCGGCGGCGGCGGCTTCTCAGGCCACCTTTCCCCGCCTCCCCTACAGCCAAGCCGCGACGACTACGCCGGACAGCCCACATCAGCCTCTCTTCCCCCTCTCTTAGACTACGAGCCCTAATTTGGGTAAAACCCTACTTTACTCAAGGGTTATGAAATTGGAAATTTGTATTATTCTATATGATAACCTGCAGGGATGGATATGGAAAGTTAATGTAGGGATTTAATTTATGAAAGCCAAGTATATTGGATTATAATGGTTGATTGTTTGTATAATTTTCGGGGTCCTCTAAATAGAGGAGGTGCTGCCCGATTTTTCTTGAAATCCCTAAGTATAAATACTCTATTAGTGATCACGTTAACATGCTTAAGTGTGATTAGTCTCCATGATTAATATGATTAATGGTTTCATGTTTTAGACTAATTAATCTTGGCTAATTAAGCATGTTTAGAGACATTCTAGAAGTTCTGAAGGCATGTAATGCTCGTTAAGTAGGAAAACAGGATCTTATGAGTTTAATGTCTCTTATATGCTACTTGGAGCTTAAATATGAGTCTAAGTTAAGAATATGATTTTTGTATTCTTAGATCTTCGTATTCTAAAACTATAGAACTAAGTATGGAAAATATGAACTTCGTATTTACTTAGTACTATTATTGGTTCTAAGAAAAGGAAAAGGTCCCCCTGGGGCTTCAGCAAGACCAACTAGACCTAGAGAATTTGCGAGGACTTAAGGTGTGGGGACTTCACCGTAAAGTTAGATTTAATTCATGTATCGATCGTGATTTCGACTTTCTCTTATTCTTATGAGTTTTATATCGGTTTGTGGATACCGATGGATTTATCGCTATAATTGTATAGTATTTTCATGCTTGTTTAATTGATTAAACTTTAAAGAGCATGAGATATGATTAAGGAAACCCTAAGGGGTGGATAAAGATTATTTCATGTATCATAGGCTGCACCTTAGTTAGTTATGTATGGGGGACCCAACAGGGGCTTAGGATAGAGCCCACATATTTAAGTAGACGAGACCGGGCTAAAGAAGGGGATTTGTTTTCAATCATTTTCTTAAAACAAAATTTTTTTGTGAAAGTCGCTCTTTTATAAAAACCCCCTTCCTGTCTCTTGTGAGAGCCCGTATCAGATACGAGATGCTCGCTTGACATACACATGTAGATGTATGCCTCTGGTCATCAGGTACCAGGTTCATGTAGATGTATGTCTCTGTTCCTGGAAGCATCAAGATCATGTAAATGTATGTCTCTGTTCCTGATGGTAGTTGGAGTCTTTACGGAGACATTTTAACTAGGGGTGCACGCTTGTATGATACGAGGCCATCGCATATACATGTTTACTATATGCTAGATATGATATGAGACTGCTTGTGTGTTTTCTTCGGATTTTTGAAAATGTTAGCATGCTTATCAAGATTCAAGATAACTGTGCTGACCTTCATTATTTATACTTGCATTATTTTTGTACTAGTATTTTAGTACAATTGATAGGTATGTATAATACATGGCGGAGCTGTCTTTACTCACTGAGCTTGTATAGCTCAATCTTTTTTGATACTGTTTTTCTGTTACAGGATCTAGACTTAGATCGGGATAGTAGCTCGTGTTTCATGCTAAAGCATGGATCGAAGTCTAGCTGGCTCTAGCGTACCTACCTTGTGTTTAACTTTATTGCGTTGTACTAGACATTATTTAATTTTCTTCCGCTGTATTTGGGGCCGTAGTGCCCAGACTTAATATTTTGTACTCTATTTATGACTTGGTTTGAATAAGATTCCCGGTGTGTAACTGGTTATGTTATGTCATATGAATTTTTGTTTAGAGTACATGATCATTATCAGGTTTAAAGTACACAGCTTACGGGTTGGGCGCACTCCCGGCCCAGCTGGTGTGACATCTGTCTCATTAGAGAAATGGGTGTTACAAGGGCAATATTCAGCATCAAGTGTATTACGAAGTACACCATATGCAGGGCTATGCAAAATGTAATGTGTTACGGATATATTTGGTGAAGACAGATGTCGTTAAGCTAAAGAACCACTTGTTCCTTTGGCTACACGGCAGTATCACCATCCTTGCACAATTCCGCTCGGAATTATAACGTAAGGATTCAATCCTGCAAACAAGTCCGTCGGAATTGTAACTAATTCTCCTCATAAAGGGCGAGGGTAGAAAGAAAGAGATAGAGAAACATCTAACGCCTTTTACGGTGAGTGGGCCTTATCCACCGCTACAAGATGAGGCGTGATATTTTCCTACCACCTTCCTACCGCCTTTCCTACCGCCTTAAGAGATATTTACTTAACTCACCGCCTTACTCCACCGCTTTCCCCGAATCCTTCTAAGGTGCTATAAAAGGAGAGCACTAATAGAAGAAAAGAGATCCAGAAAAAAAGCTCATCACACAAAAACTGCCTAAAACCAAGATTCTCTCTTCAAGTTTTCTGACTTAAGCATCGGAGCTGAATCCGGGCAGAAAGGCCCAATTCCGATCACCGTCCTCTCCCTTTTTTACAGGCTCGCTGATGAGTAACTCCAGTAATTCCGAGCGGAGTTTTTATGCTCTTCACACTCCCTGTTCATAGGCAGAAGTAAGCGTCCACATCAACTATAAATTCTAACCGTTGGTCGAAAGCTGAGACCAGATCACAAGGCAACAGTGACTGAAGCGTGACGTGGACCAGTTTTTGGCATCAACAGTTTGGCGCCGTCCGTGGGGACCCTTACGAAAGGCCAAATGACCACTACCAGAAGATCAAAACGAATTCAAGAACAGGGAGTCCCAAATAATCCCGAAGGATCTGGCGAAGTCCGAAGGCATGAAGAAATCCGGTCAGATAGTCCGCCCATCGTACCGCCATCAGATAATCCTTACGTCCAACCTCAAGAATCTGTTCCAGAATTTTACCTTAACCTACAGCAACAATTGGAACGGTTGACTCAGGCTGTTCATGCTTTGACTCATCCTCCGCCTCCTCCTACACAAGTTCCAACGCCAAACATACCAACAGCCCCACTGGATAATTCTGAAAGCAGAGGGAGAACGAGAACTCGCACTCATAAAGAGAAGACAGAAAGGACCGCCTTTTCCGCTAGTTCAGAACCTCCTCCGCTCACGCAAGTAAGCAAAGGCCACCACAAGAACCGAACGGACAAGGACGGAACGGAATAGTCCATCTGTTCAAACAGTCGATGGAAGGGCTCAACGACAGAACCTCTCTCGAGAAAACGGAAAGTCCGAACGACACGTTCTCAGTATGTGTTCACCCTTTGTTAAAGCAATATTGGGAGAACAAGTTCCGGATAACTTCGGACCGCAAGTTATGACTGCATATGAAGGCAAAACCGATCCATCCCGACACCTAAAATCTTTTCGGTCGAAGATGCTCCTCACTGGAATCACAGACGCTCGCATGTGCCGAGCTTTTCCCGCCACCTTAGAGGGAAAAGCGCAAGACTGGTTTGTCGATCTCCCATCTAGTACAATTACTTCTTTTCAGATTTTAGCAGATCGATTCTTAGCCTATTTTGCCAATTACTCAAAGCAAAAGAAAACCCCGTCTACCCTCCTGCGCATTAAGCAGCGAGGGGGAGAAACGCTCCAGGCCTATTTAAGCCGTTACATAGACGAAACAGCTAATGTTGCGGACCTCCCGCCACGGATGGTCGTGGACTTTTCTGATGGAAGGGTTATTAGACTCCCCCTTCCGGTTTTCCCTGACACTAGATCCACCAAAAACCATACCCGCCCTTATGATCCACGCCCAAAAGTATATCAATTCCGAGGAAATTTATATGGGTTGGGAAGAAGAGGCTAGACGTGGACCTGTGGACACCCAGAAGGAAAAAACCCGCCATAGCGTCAGCAGAAGGCCCCCGGATACACGAAAGGAAAAAGGATCGCACAGGGAAGACAAAGGCATAAGCAGAGGCCTGGAAACCTCCGCACGACCCCAACGACATACGCTACAGCCCAGAGAACCTTCTAAAGAAGGAAAAATTGTCAGATATGATCACCATACCCCACTGAATCAAACCAGAAGCCATATTCTTATGCAAATCAAAGAACAAAAACTTCTGACGTGGCCGGAGCCTGCAAGAAACGCCGAACGGCAAAAGAACAGTAAGAAGTATTGCCAGTTCCATCAATCCAGAGGACATGACACAGAAAAGTGTACCCACTTGATGAACGCAATAGAAGATGTCGTTCGAAAAGGACAATTGGAACAATACATCAACCTTGAGATTCAAGGGGAACCTGAAGTTTCACAACCTGAAGAAGAAAAAGGAGAAATGGTGGGATTTATCAGTGGTGGTCCTGGCTGCGGTGGTGAAAGTTCCGCCTCTCGGAACCACGCAGGAAATAGAAACGCCACGAAGACGATCCCGACGTACGGCCCCAATCATCTTTTATGAAAATGACATCAGCGGAGTTCGCCACCCACATGATGACGCGTTGGTTGTCGCTATCAAAGTGTCTAGTTTCCAGATGAAAAGAGTTCTGATAGACAGTGGAAGTTCAGTTGATATTCTCTTTTGGAGTGCTTTCGAGAGGATGAGGTATGACGCAGATGACTTGCTTCCGGTAAAATCATCCTTAGTAGGGTTCTCCGGAGGGGTAGTACAGCCAGAAGGAATGATCTCCTTGCCAGTTACGATAGGGAACTCGCCAAGGTCATCAACAGTGACAGCAAACTTCTTGGTTGTGCGTTGTGCTTCAAGTTACAATGTAATCCTTGGCAGACCAACCCTCAACACCTTGAAAGCCGTAATCTCCACTTATCACCTTCTCCTCAAATTCCCAACTGAGAGTGGCAGTGGAGAGATAAGAGGAGATCAACCCCTGGCACAACAATGCTATGTCTCAACCCTCAAAGGAAAAACTCTCAACAGCAGCAAGACAAAAGTTTCAGAAGCTATCTTAGTCAACAGAATGGCTGAACGGGAAAACGAGGAGCTTCGACCTACACCTGTTGAAGAATTGCTAACAGTCCCCCTAGACATAACCAGAGCGGACCGCACGGTACGGATTGGGGCAGATTTGACAATAGAACAGCAGGAAGATCTCATGGGAGTGGAGAGAGCAAATTCCGATCTCTTCGCTTGGTCTTTAGAGGATATGCCGGGTGTGAAGCGTAATATCATCGAGCATCGTCTCAACATCGATCAAGCGTTTAAACCCACAAAGCAGAAAAGGAGAAATTCTGCACCAGAAAGGCAGAAGGCCGCGGAGGAAGAAGTATCTAACCTCTTAAAAGCTAAGTTTATCCGAGAGGTATACTACCCAGATTGGTTAGCCAATGTGGTCCTGGTAAAAAAGCCGTCCGGAAAATGGAGGATGTGCGTTGACTTCACAGACTTAAACAAAGCCTGCCCGAAAGATTCGTTTCCCTTACCGTCAATTGATAGTTTGGTCGATTCAACAACGGGGCATGAGATGTTGAGCTTCCTGGATGCCTTCTCAGGTTACAACCAAATCTGAATGGCCAAAGGTGACGAAGAAAAAACGTCTTTCATTATGAGCACGGGAACGTACTGCTATAAGGTGATGCCGTTCGGCCTAAAAAATGCCGGAGCCACCTTCCAGAGGCTCATAACTACAGTCTTCAGAGAGCAAATTGGCAGGAATGTCGAAGCCTATGTGGACGATATCTTAGTAAAGAGCCGAAAGGCCAATGAACATCTGTCAGACTTACAAGAGGCTTTTCAGTCTCTTCGAATTTATACTATGCGGTTAAACCCGAACAAATGTTCTTTCGGCGTTCGATCAGAAAAATTCCTGGGATTTATTTTGACACAAAGAAGGATAGAAGCGAATCCAGACAAAATCAAAGCCATTCTTGACATGGGATCGCCCAAAAGTCTTCAAGAAATTCAGCGGCTTAACGGACGTCTCGCTTGGCCATGCATTCATCTCCAAAGCCGGAGAGAAAAATCTCCCACTCTTCCAAGCCCTAAGAAAAGCACCCAAAATGGAGTGGATGTAAGAATGCGAAAAAGCCTTTCACGGGCTTAAGGACTATCTCCTGGCCGCCTCGCCATTAGCTAAGCCACAGGTGGGAGAAGAACTCAACGTTTACTTGGCGGTCGCCCCACACGCGGTCAGCGCCGTTCTTCTGAGAGAAGATAACGGAATTCAAAAACCTGTCTACTACACAAGTAAAATCCTTAACGATGCAGAATCGAGATATCTACCACTTGAAAAATTGGCCTTTGCTCTTATCACGTCTGCACGGAGGTTGAGGCCATACTTTCAAGCCCACAAGATCATAGTATTGACTGATCAGCCCCTAAAGCAGATTCTCCATAAACCTGAAAACTCCGGACGCCTAGCCAAGTGGGTGATAGAATTGGGCGAGTTCGATCTCACCTACAAACCCCGAACAGCAATAAAGGCTCAAGTACTGGCAGATTTCGTCGCGGAATTAACTTTCCCAGCAAACAGGGACGAACCCCCGTCACAGAGTCCAGAAGAAAGCTCTAACATCCCGTGGACCTTATATGTTGACGGATCAGCAACGGAAGAAAAGGCAGGGGCAGGGTTCGTCCTCTACTCTCCTTCCAAATGGAAAATCGCGACAGTACTGAAGTTCCAATTCCGAGCAACCAACAATGAGGCCGAATATGAAGCCCTCATCGCAGGATTACATCTGGCCCGGGGGCTCTAATTCAAAGACTGCGACGTATATATTGACTCACGCCTAATAGTAAGCCATACCTTGGGCGCCTTTGAAGCTTAAGGAAGAAAACATGGTCAAGTACCAAGCAGTGGTAAAGAAAATAGTTCCACACTTCGCCCGCTTCCAAATTGAAAAAGTCTGTCGAACACAAAACGAAGAGGCGGACGCTCTGTCCAAAAAGGCCACAGCACCGAACGAAGACACAGAGCCTCCCTTTAACCTACAATACCTTCCCACAAAAACCATCGACGGATTAGAGGAGGAAGTACAAAGTGCAGCCGAAGAGCCAAGCTGGATAGACCCCATCAGAAATTATCTACAAGGTGGACCTGCACCACCCAACAAAGCAGAGGCCAGACGGATTTCTTACAAATCCGCTCAGTACACCATCATCAATGAGAACCTATACAGAAGATCTTATACGCAACCCTTCTTGCGATGCTTGCGTCCAACCGAAGCTAGTTATGTTCTTCAAGAAATTCACGAAGGCATTGGAGGAGGTCACATAGGGGGCAAAGCCTTAAGTTACAAAGTCCTACGACAAGGTTATTACTGGCCAACACTAACTCAAGACGCAATAGCATTCGCCCGGAAATGCGATGCCTGCCAGCGGCATTCCAAGATCCAGAGGCGACCACCGGCACAGCTTACACCCATCATTAGCCCTCGTCCATTTGCCATCTGGGGAGTCGATCTCCTAGGGCCGTTCCCCACTTCAGTTAGGCAAATGAAGTTTCTAATAGTCGCCATTGACTACTTCACCAAATGGGTGGAAGTTGAACCCTTGGCCAAAATCACGGAGAAAGCCTGTCAGGGATTCTTATGGCGAGCGATTATCTGTCGATTCGGCATTCCAGTCGCCTTCATTTCTGATAATGGACGACAGTTTGATAACAAAACCTTCAAAAGCTTTTGCTCAGAGCTCGGAATTGAATCCAGATTAACGTCTGTGACACATCCCCAAGCCAACGGCCAAGTAGAAGTGACAAACCGCACCCTGCTTCAAACACTGAAAACACGGGTATTCAGAAACGGTACTAACTGGGTAGAAGAAATTCCGAGCGCCCTTTGGGCCTACAGGACAACAACAAGAACCCCCACCGGAGAGACCCCATTCTCCCTCACTTATGGGGCAGAGGCTGTCATCCCTGCAGAAATAGGGATGCCTACCTTGCGGACACAGCAAACGTTCTCCTCAGAAGAGAATGAGGAAAAACTCCGAGCGGAACTTGACCTACTTGAAGAACGGAGAGAAGCTATGGAAACAAGGGCAGCCATCTATCGCCAGAAGGTAAAAAGGTTCTATGACACAAGGGTAAAAAGAGTCTTCTTCCAAATCGGCGATCTAGTCCTACGGGAAAATGAGTTTCGTGGAAATAAAAGCCGAACGGGGAAGCTAACTCCTAACTGGGAAGGCCCTTACGTCATACAAAGAATCGTCCGAGCGAGCACCTATTATCTAGTAAATATGGATGGAAAGACACTCAAGCGTCCATTCCATGCTGAGCATCTACGACGCTACTATCAGTAAATTCTGTAGCTGTTCCTTAAAATTCACGGAATAAAGCTCAAGTCTTTTTTTTCTATTAAGATGCGGCGAAATTCCCATCCTACTAAGATGCGGCGAAATTCCCATCCTACTAAGATGCGGTGAAATTCCCATCCTACTAAGATGCGGTGAAATTCCCATCCTACAAAAATGCGGTGAAATTCCCATTCTTGGAAGAAGAGTCGGAATTATCCTGGGGGGATAGAACGACAACTCTTATCCAAAAAGCAAGGGGCAAAAATCCCGATCGAAATATGAGGCAACAATCTCATTTATGAAGACGAGTATCTCATTCAACAACTTAAAGTCCCGCGATTGGACTAAGGACTCGTTACGAAGCATCTTACAAAGTCAAAGAAAGAGGGAAGAAAGAAGTTAAAGATAACCATCTCTGGGAAGTAAAATTTCATCAAAATAAAGGTTTGCGTTTCATTCATATGAATAGAAATTACATTCCAAGTGATTGAAAATTTACAAGAACATTCATAAAAGAAAAACATCCTAAGAGCTAGGGCCCTCAGGGCGACCGCCTGCTTCTGAAGGAGCTTGGGTAGAAGGTTCCGAAGGAGCAGGGACAGCCGAAGGAACAGAGACAGGAGCCTCCGGGGTCTTGATAACTTGTTGCTCTTTGAGCTCCGTAAATTTCTTCAAGACTCCAAACAAAATTTCATAGACAAATCCTCCTTAGGAGGAATATGATGGCCCACTTGTTGCACCACGTAATATATATGAGTGGCCCCATCTTTAACTTTCGCCTAAGCCGCAACCTCCTTCTCTAAATTGTCCGGCTGCTCTTAAATCCTTAATTTCTTGCGAATCGGACTTAGGAGCTTTCAAACGGGAAGCCAAATCTGCCTTAAGTGTATCACGCTCCCCCTTTATTTCCGCCAACTCAGCTTGAACGGCGGTAAGCTCAGCAGCCTTCAGCTTTAGATCCCATCGAACAGCGGCTCGCTCCTCTTGAGTAGATTGGAGTTCCTTCTTCAAACTGCTGGATTCATCTTGTAGCCCTTTGATATCCTCCTCAGCAGTCAGAAGAGAACCTTTGGAAATAGATAACTGAGCCGCTAGATCGTTCTTCTCCTTCTCTAGGGCAGATAGTTGTTGCAGCCGCTCGGCTTTGTCTCGCTCAAGGGCCTGGATAGCGTCATGCTGTTTCTTCTCCTTCTCTTCCAAGGCCGCCACTCTAGAGCTCAACTGAGTGATATCTGCCCTATTCATTTCCATCTTAGCCAAATCTTCTTGGCAAAGAGCGCCAACCCGATCCGCCCATTGTACGGTCTATGAAATAACAAAACGCTCATAAAAATATACCAAACTTAGAAACAAAGGGAAATATGAGAACAACCCTTACCAGCATGGCCGAACGGAATAATTGGTAAGTGGCCTCTTCCCTGCCCTTCAAGTTTGTAGAGAGCTGCTCGGGCCGCATGGCCATTAAAACATCCTTTACGGATGTGGCATCACGAAAAGGAGTATCCTCAGAAGGTAACTTCTTCTGCCTAGTAACGGATCCCTTTAAAACGGAATCCGCCACTCGTAATTTATCCACGAAGGCCGCTTCTCCTAGCTCCGCCTGCAAAATAAAACCTAAGCTAAAGGTTATAAGTGAAACATACCTATAGAAAATAGAAATTCTCACCTCTGCGAGAAGGATGTCCTCCGGTCGGCTGGAAGAAGGACCCTCGGAAATTGGGGACAGCTGGCCGGCGGATCTCTTCCGCACAAACCTCTTCCCCGAGGCGCCCCACTAGTTCTTTTTCTACAATTCCGGGACCGACACGCCCCTCGAATTCTTTCTCTTGGTCCTCCTCTCCCGTGAGGACCCTGCACCGGGGTCATTCTTAACCCCCTCTTTGGAAGAGCCCGTCTCTTTTCTCTTCCTTTTCTTTTTTTCCTCCTTGGAGGTATCAGCCCCTTGGCCAAGTACCACCTCTTTCTTCTTCCGTCCGCGAGGCAAGGACGGGTGAACTTCACCCTCGAAAGAGGCCAAAAGACCCTTAACATAGCTCAGGTCCTCGTCCTCCATCGGATTTCCTACAAAACAAATATCAAAAAATTAGATACTGTGGTTAAAAAATCAGACTAGTAAAGTAAACGAATAATTCCTACCGGCGGACACTATCAAACGACATTTAACAAGATTTTCCTTTGTCAAAAACTCATCCATGTACACTTTGGATAACCCTGTCATTGACTTAAGAAGACCCATCTCCTCACCCGTCATTTCCTCACAAGCGATGTCCGCTCGGGGAACCTCCCACTTTGTTCGGACATCCCACTCGAACTTACTTTTGACAAAGAAAAATTTGCTCTTCCATCGCTTAATGGAAGAAGGAACCTTCCCGAAAAATTTCCTCCCAGGGCGAAATGAGAAGTAATACCAATCGGCGTTAGACTCTAGACATAAGCTAAAAAGCATACAGAACCAACGGACTGTCGGATTTATTCCGTAATGCTTGAAAACAATAACAAAGCCGCTCAAGAGTCTCCAAGAATTGGGGCCAACTGTGAAGGAAGGACACAGATGATACTCCTCTAGTAACGCCTTTAGCAAAATCGAAAAAGGGAGTCTAAGGCCACCTAATAGCGCATCTTGATAGATGGCTATCTCCCCTTCCCTCGGGAGAACTTGCCCTCTCCTGCAACAAGGAACCTTAACCTCAAACAAATGAGAGATTTATCTCATATTTAGTTACCGTGCTATCTACCTCCACCGGCCCAAGAAGACTTATGAATGTATCAGACCCCCTACCCGTTGCCCTAGAGGCAGGATGAACCCGCGAACCCTGAACTGGAACGCCTCCAAGTTCACCCGGGATCGCCGGAATTACAACAGAAACCGTAGGGTTGGACGAAAAGGGAATCAAGGGTTCATGAGAAGAACTAGAGGAAGAAGAAGTAGCGCTAGCCATTACCTTAGAGAAAGAAAAAGATAAGAGAAAAAGCACTAAACCAGAGCTCGCCGGAGAAGAAGAAATCTGGAGAAGAGGACTCGATTTTCGACACAATCTTTTGCTGCCTGTACGGTTCCCCTTATATATAAAGGCAATGAACCCGTGGCCGTTAGATCTTAGGGTTATGTTCCGATCTGAACCCTTGAACCAAAGGCCCACAAATCTAAACCGTTCAAACAACCATCATACACCTGCTCGAAACAATTCAAAATTTTGTACACGTCAGCAATACCAAGCGCTGCCTGGCACAGATGGAAAATCATGCCCCATCGCCCATCATAACGTTGACAAAACGCACACGCCGCACATATCGCGCCACTATCCCCCTTTCAATGCTAAATAGTAGAGGAGACACGTGTCATTTTAGGGGACAAGAAGCGTTACATGGAAGGTAGAGCCGGTACGCATGGAAGGCAGAGCCTGTACCGCACAAAGACAAAGCGCACACTCCAACATAGGATCATCATCAAAAGCCAAAGGATTTAAAAACAAAACGACAAAACGTCATTTATTCAAGTTACACATGACGAACGTAAATAAAGCGATATAACAGACCCTAAAACATATTTCCGAACGGATTATCCTAACTATATTTCCGAACGGATTATCCTAACTAAACGTCTTCGGACCCGTCCGAAGCAATGCTCGGATAAGACTCGGAGGAGATGCACGGGCTTCCGCAGCCGTCGCTATCCTCATTGCCACTAGGGGAGCTTGGTTCGGCACGCGGACGGAGGTGGGGACCCACCTCTCTACGGCAGGAGTCGTCTCCGAACATCTCAACCTCGAAGCGCATACCCCCTGCGTAAGTAAAAACTAAAAGGTATCCCGCCTCCACATCATGGTCGACATGAAAAGCTTCCCACCCCGCGTCTAGGCTCATTTCGCCTACCCCACCAATCAAAGAAAATAGATGGCCAAACACGTACCGCTTGGACTTACCAAGTGGATTACCCGGTCCTTAGTTCCGGCTGCATGCTCATGAAAAGAACTGGGAATTCGTGAAACCATTTAGAGCATTGAGAAAAAGTGAAAAACTTGTAAAAGACAAGCTACCGAGCCATGATACAAAAATAGAAGGGTGCAAAAGTTTTCTCGTCAAAACACCCTATCCATACAAAGCCCTTAAATAGAAGAGCCCATTGACACTATAGGCTTAGAATTCGAACCAAAATCTATCTCGATAACAGCGAGAAGATAACACAATAAACGTCGGTCGCCTATTAAAACATGTGTCCCTTAGGTACAAGCGACCGTACACAGAGCCTACGCCTACATAGACATGCCAACTAAGAATAATACTTGTTCTCGAACCAAGCGAAACGTGTGTTTAGCTCACCCCTCACTTAGATTTTTCGAACAAGTACACTAGAGGAGGGACTAGTGTTACGGATATATTTGGTGAAGACAGATGTCGTTAAGCTAAAGAACCACTTGTTCCGTTGGCTACACGGCAGTATCACCATCCTTGCACAATTCCGCTCGGAATTATAGCGTAAGGATTCAATCCTGCAAACAAGTCCGTCGGAATTGTAACGACCCTCTCATAAAGGGCGTAGGGTAGAAAGAAAGAGATAGAGAAACATCTAACGCCTTTACAGTGAGTGGGCCTTATCCACCTGCTACAGTAGGCAGATATGTTCCTACCACCTTCCTACCGCCTTTCCTACCGCCTTAAGAGATATTTACTTAACTCACCGCCTTACTCCACCGCCTTTCCTGAACCGCCTCTAAGGTGCTATAAAAGGAGAGCACTAATAGAAGAAAAGAGATCCAGAAAAAAAGCTCATCACACAAAAACTGCCTAAAACCAAGATTCTCTCTTCAAGTTTTCTGACTTAAGCATCGGAGCTGAATCCGGGCAGAAAGGCCCAATTCCGATCACCGTCCTCTCCCTTTTTACAAAGCTCGTGATGAGTAACTCCAGTAATTCCGAGCGGAGTTTTTATGCTCTTCACACTCCCTGTTCATAGGCAGAAGTAAGCGTCCACATCAACTATAAATTCTAACCGTTGGTCGAAAGCTGAGACCAGATCACGAGGCAACAGTGACTGAAGCGTGACGTGGACCAGTTTTTGGCATCAACATAATGTATGATGTTGTTTATAATTTGTCAAACTATTAACAAAATAATTACATTTCAGGTTAGAAGCACTGATGGGAGAAATCAAATGCAACATTCAATATCGGAGGTATAATGAGGTGGTGTCTATTTTAATTTCTACATCTGAGAATTAATATGAAGAAAATTCAATGTCTGACTTAGTAAATGCAAGGTGAAGATGTGGGTGGAGGAGAAAGTGTGCAAATGGGTACATTTCAAATGGTAAAAATCCAATCAAATGTTTCTAAATTCACCACATTTCAGGGACTGACTTCAAACAAAATAATCACATTTCAGGGCAGAAAAATTGATGGGAGAAATCAGAGGCAACCTTCAACATCATAGGTGTGAAAGAGGTCAATTCTCTATTTTAAATTAATTAATTAAGTTGACTTGTAAGATGGAGAAAATTTAATTTCAGTTCCTAGAGGTCCACCTAGCAGAGGCAAGTTGAAGATACTAGTTAAGGACAAAGAGTGGAAGTGGATACAATTGAAAATGTAAAAATTACTCATTAGAGTTTTGAGATTACTACACTTTGAAGTATACTAACCTATTGTTTCACAGAGATCCAATCTAACTAATACAAAGATACTATCAACTCATCCACTAGGATCTACTCTTAGGTGGATACCTGATGTGAGTAAATTGACTCTGAAATTCTATTACTTTTGTCTTAATGTTCTCTTGACTTGGCTTGTGAATGCTCTTTAGGGTTCCAACAAAGCTCTGTCACTGGATTTGCTTCTGCAAACCTACATGAAGTGTAACGGTCAAGACTAACTAGGCAAGTGGAATCAAGGTATATAGGAGAAAAACCACTACCTGCCGAAGGAAAAACAAAACTACCTCAATGTGGAGGGAGTTCTCAAGGACACAACATGAAAAGTGCACCATGTGTTGGGAAAAACGATAAATTCTTATGGGGAGGTTGTTTAATGTAGGTAAACCTTGTGTAGAGAGCTTTTTAAAGGACTTAGGATACTGAGAACCAGTTTTTTATTTTTCCTACGACAAGAGACATGTGATTTTGCTTCAAATTTTGGTTCATTAGGATCAAGTTGGATGTAAATGAGCATATGGTGTTTTTTTTAGTAACAGTGCTTCAATTATTAATGTGTTTTTTAGCTTTTTTTCAAAAAAATTGATCTATGTATAGTGCTTTGTACTCTTAATCAAATGTCTATTACAAATATAACGGCATTACCCAGGTGTGATGACAGCATATAGGTCATGACTCAAATATACAGAAGGACCACCAAAAACAGGTTGATAGATAGATGAATGTGGATAAGTAGATAGAAAACCATGCATGTGCATGTGCATGTCTGTAGTATATATATTCCTTGCTTCATTATTAGGACGTCCTTTAACTTGTGACAATGCTAAAGGCACTCCTCAGGTTTTTGAAGACCAACACATCAAGATGAAAAAAGAAACAATAAAGAGAAACCTCCACGAGAGGTAACCTTCATGCCAACCAACTCCTGGACTACTGTTTTCAACTTTTCAGTATTTCATTAGTCACGGGATGTGCATGCGGAGATGGTGTGATACAACCGCAAGTGTACGGGTCGTAACATGTAATATAGTAGACTTGAAAGTCAGGTTATCGATTCTCAGGGAGATGAAAGTACTAGTACCCACTATTCGTCTACTATCTAGTCTATCCAAAGGTGGTTGATTTTGTTAATTTTAAACTAATCAATTGAAAATACGACACAAGGGAATCGAGTTGCTCTTTGGGTTAAACAATCATAAAAGGGGGGATGCTCGGACAATTGACTCCCCTTGGACTTCTAAAAGATGAATGCTACTCTCTTTCTCGACTTTTGGTTGATTCTTGGCCAAGGGTTCCTATGGTGCTTTCACTCCCTCTCTCGAGGCGAATTACTAATCCTAGTGCCCTCACCGATGATGTTCTAGGGAACCAAATTCTTGGAGGGATTATGGGAATAATACATCTAAAGGACTCGCTCTCCTTAGTACCCGGGTTCCCGGTATACTCACAATCCCCTCTATTGGAGATGGTCTACACACGGGGAGGAGTTCTCTTCTTCCCCCATATGGACTACGAAAATCCCTCTCGGCTCTCGCAACGTAGAGGGATTAACATACATTAAAACATAAAATAGACTCAATGAAATTCAACAAAACAATCAAAGATAGAGAGATAACATTAATTAAAACATACCCAATGGTTCATCAATCATCCAAGCATCTACAAGATTAGTCCTCCATAAAAGGGGGGCAACAATCCAACATAAAGATAAAAGCAAACAAGGAAATCATAATGAATACACTAATGAATGTACCGTTGATGGCTTCCTTGATCTTCTTCCAATGGTTTCCCCTCCTCTTGCTTCAATAGCTTCAAGATGAGGATCTCCAAGCTTTCCCCAAGATTAGCCTCTCTCCCCCAAGCTGCTTTCCATCTCTAAACCCTCATTAGTCGATTTTTATACCTCTAGGGTTTCAGGGGTGAGATTTACCAATTTGCCCCCTTCTAGATCTGCAGATTCGCTTAAATTTATGATGTACGGGCCCGTATACGGGCCAACCACCTCCATACGCGCCCGTATACGGGTGTATATCAGCCCATATATGGGCCAGCCATCACCTTGCGATCTATCATACGGGCCGTATACTGGCCCGTATTCCCTTCAGGTACCAGTATACGGCCGTATGTCAGAAGGTATAAATGCCCGTATGGGCTCTTCTGGGTGGTCTGGGATCCCAGTTTCTCTCGAAATGCTTTCTTTCCTCCGGGGTCCTTGTATTATGCCCTGTTGATCAGAATGAATACATTTTAAGTATCGGTGGGCAAAAAATCTTTAAAATTACATGCCAAGCATATAAGAATATGATATAAAATTATGCTTAAATGAATACTTATCAGGAGATTACAAACAGAATTGATAACTTAGCATTTGACCAAATGCTAATTTTATGAATAATGATATATATCATGACTAGACTTCCCGAATAGACTTCATGAAATGATCTCAACTATCCATGTCATCTCGAGATGGTGGTATTGATGATCTCAAGATGACATGGATGGTTGAGATCATTTCATGAAATCTATTCGGGAAATCTAGTCATGATATATATCATTACTCCTAATTTTATATCACAAACCAATTTAGATGTTAGGATGGAACATATTAATCTGACAAATTTTCACTAGTTTCTACGCAAATACGAGCAAGGATTGAGAAATGAAATACATACATGGAGAAGGGAGAGAGCTCTCCAATGAATTATGCAAGAGGTTTAAAGAAATAGAATATACAATATTGCATTAGATTGCTTCATTATTGCCACCCACCAGCCTAGTTTGCATCAACATACATTGTTACAAATAATTTGATTTACCAAAGATAAATGTGATTATATCTACATTGGCGCTGGAATTAAAAAAAATGGCACAAGAATTAAAACAATCCAAAACTTTATCGTAATAAACAACAAATACAATCCAAAATATGTCCATACACAGTAAATACATTTCCATAAACAAGATAAAATATCTTCAATAAATAACAAATCCGAAACTCTCAAAATAAGCTCTTAAGTCCTCAATCAGAACACCTCACCTTCCCAAACACAAAAACACAAACTACATTAAGAACTATGCCCTAACAACAAAGGGATCAAAGTTAACATGAATAGTATTACAGAGAAGAGACATGATGGTGACCAGTTATTCCAGCGACTTCGCCTAGGTCATGTTTGGCTTGTTGGTATCATCTTGATAGTGCTCATCGTTGAATGAGAAGAGAAGAACAACAAAAGGATACATTAGGGATTTAGAACGATCAATCCGTGGGAAAGGATGTTTTTCACAGGTTAAAAATAATAATAATACCACGTGAGAAGGCTGACGTGACATAAGTCCAGTGACATGTTATGCCTCATCAGCATGCCGTTAACGACGTGGCGATGTATGACCCAATTAAACGTAAAACTAAAGTTAGGGTACCTAATTAAATTTTTTTATAGTTCAGTGACTCAAATAAGAATGTTCGAATAATTAGATGACTATTTAGGTAATTTACCCTTTATTATAACTACTTTCTTGTTTCTCCTTACTTCAAGAGTTACAACAAAGTAGGTCTTAAAGTACAATCACGGCTTTGTTTCCTCATGAATGTGTTTCATATTACAGAAAATAGTAATAATTTGGTATATACAAACTGATTATGATAAAAAAGTCATAAAGATGATATTAGATTCTGATAAATTAATTTTATTGAAAAATAGATTATTATTATTATAATTTTTTTTTTGAAAATGAGAGTTTTGATAGACTAACTAATCAGTACAAGTTCTTTAGGTTAAGGCACAAATGAAATCTCGAAGCTAGATTGGCATCCTAATAAGGTCTTCATGGCATGTGTGGGATCAAAAATAACCATATGACATGTGTGTGTAAAGAGACACCAGACATCGAATCACAAATATCATATTTGTTTTTTTGTGGGTTTTTCCATTCTTAATAGCGGCAAACCTCTATTATTAATTACCTTGAATGTGTTTTCAGGGTCCTTTTATTAAGAGCATAAGTACAAGTAAAGACAATGAATAAAGCAATGCATATATTGCAAATCATAACTTTTATTATTATTATTATATATATATATATATATATATATATAGAGAGAGAGAGAGAGAGAGAGAGAGAGAGAGAGAGAGAGAGAGAGAGATGATACAGTGAGGCCGGCCGCAAGTACGGCTAACCTTACTGTATCATATCTTTTATATATTATATTACGGATATATTTGGTGAAAACAGGTGTCATTGACCTAAAGGACCACCTGTTCCTTTGACCACATGGCAATATCACCACCTTTGTACAATTTCGTTCGACAAATAACGTGAGGATTCAATCCTACGAACAAGTCCGTCGGAATTGTAGCAACCCTCTTATACAGGGCGTGAGGTGGGGAAAGAGAGATAAATATCTAACGCCTCTACAGTGAGTAGGCCTTATCCACTTGCTACAATGGGCAGATATTTATTCTATTTTACCTACGTGGCATCTACACACTAGGCAGCAGATATTTTCCTACCGCCTTAGGAGATATTTACCTAACTCACCGCCTTACCCCACCGCCTTTCAAGATATTTTCTTGCTACCTCATGTGTTCTCATTCACCGCCTTATTCCATCGCCTTTCCTGAACCGCCTCTAAGGTGCTATAAAAGGAGAGCGGTAATAGAAGAAAGGGGACCCGAAAAACTCATCACACAAAGAACTGTCTAAATCTAAGACTCTTTACTCAAGTTTTCTGACTTAAGCATCGGAGCTGAATCCGGGCAGAGAGGCCCAATTCCGATCACTGCCCTCTTCTTTTTACAGGTTCGCCTATGGGTAATTTCGATCGGAGTTTCAGGATGTTCTCTGCGCTCCCTGTTCGTAAGCAGAAGTAAGCGTCCACACCAACTATAAATTTTAACCGTTGGTCGAAAGCTGAGGCCAGATCACGAGGCAACAGTAGCCAAAGCGTGACGTGGACCAGTTTTTGGCATCAACAGTTTGGCGCCGTCCGTGGGGACCCTTACGAAAAGCCAAATGACCACTACCAGAAGATCAAAACGAATCCAAGAACAGGGAGCCCCAAGTAATCCCGAAGGGCCTGGCGAGGTCCGAGGACATGAGGAAATCCGGTCAGATAATCCACCCATCTTACCTCCATCAGAAAATCCTTCCGTCCAACCCCAAGAATGTGTTCCGGAGTTTTATCTTAACATACAGTAACAATTGGAGTGGTTGATTCAGGCTGTTCATACTTTGACCCATCCTCCGCCTCCTCCTACACAAGTTCCAACACCAAACATACCAACAGCCCCACTGGATAATTCCGAAAGTAGAGGGAGGACAAGAACCCGCACCCATAAAGAGAGGAAAGAAAGGACCGCCTTTTTCGCTAGTTCAGAACCCCCCTCTGTTCGACGCAGACAGCAAGCCACTACAAGAACCGAGCGGACAAGGACAGAGCGGAATAGTCCATCTGTTCAAACGGTTGATAGAAGAACTCAACGACAGGACCTCTCTCAAGAAAACAGGAAGTCCGAGCGACATATTCTCAGTATGTGTTCGCCTTTTGTCAAGGAAATATTGGGAGAACAAGTTCCTGATAGCTTCAGGCCACCGGTTATGATCGCATATGAAGGCAAAACCGATCCGTCTTGTCACCTGAAGTCTTTCCGGTCGAAGATGCTCCTCACTGGAATCACAGACGCTCGCATGTGCCGAGCTTTTCAAGCCACCTTAGAGGGGAAAGCGCAAGACTGGTTTGTCGATCTCCCATCTAGCACAATTACTTCTTTTCAGATTTTAGCAGATCGCTTTCTAGCCTATTTTGCCAATTACTCAAAGCAGAAGAAAACTCCATCTACCCTTCTGCGTATTAAACAATGAAAGGGAGAAACGCTCCAGGCTTATTTAAATCGTTACATAGACGAAACAGCAAATGTCGCAGACCTCCTTCCTCGAATGACCTTAACCTTCTTAATGCAGGGACTGTTAGAATCCCCCTTTCATTTTTCCCTCACTTTGGATCCACCAAAAACCATTCCCGCCCTTATGATCCATGCCCAAAAATATATCAATTCCGAGGAAATTTATACGGGTTGGGAAGAGGAGGCTAGGCGTGGACCTGTGGACACCCAGAAGGGAAAAACCCACCACAATGTCAACAGAAGGCCTCCGGATGTACGAAAGGAAAGAGGATCACATAGGGATAACAAGGGCGCAAACAGAGGTCCGGAAACCTCAACACGGCCCCAACGACATATGCTACGGCCCAGAGAACCTTCAAAGGAAGGAAAAATTGTCAGATATGATCACCATACCCCACTGAATCAAACCAGAAGCCATATCCTTATGCAGATCAAAGAAAAAAAACTTCTGACATGGCCAGAACCCTCGAGAAATACCGAACGCCAAAAGAATAGTAAGAGATATTGCCAGTTTCATCAATCTAGAGGACATGATACGGAAAAGTGTACCCACTTGATGAACGCAATAGAAGATGTTCGGAGAGGACAATTGGAGCAATACATCAACCTTGAGATTCAAGAGGAACCTGAAGCTTCACAACTTGAAGAAGAACAAGGAGAAATGGTGGGGTTTATTAGTAGAGGTCCTGGTTGCATTGGTGAAAGTGCAGCCTCTCGGAAAAGTTACGCCCGAATGGTGGGAACCACACAGGAAACAGAAAGGCCACGGAGACGATCTCGACCTACGGCTCCAATCATCTTTTACGACAATGACGCGTACGGTGAGTTCGCCACCCTCATGATGATGACGCTACCGGTTGTTGCTATCAAAGTTTCCAGTTTCCAAATGAAGAGAGTTCTGATAGACAGTGGGAGTTCAGTTGATATCCTCTTTTGGAGTGCTTTCGAAAGAATGAGATATGACGCGGATGACTTGCTTCCGGTAAAATTATCCTTAGTAGGATTCTCCGGAGGGGTAGTACAGCCAGAAGGAATGATCTCCTTACCAGTTACGGTAGGAAACTCGCCAAGATCATCAACAGTGACAACAAATTTCTTGGTTGTGCGTTGTGCTTCAAGTTACAACGTGATCCTGGGCAGGCCAACCCTCAACGCCTTGAAAGCCGTAATCTCTACTTACCATCTTCTCCTCAAATTCCCGACTGAAAGTGGTAGTGGAGAAGAGAGAGGAGATCAACCCCTGGCACGTCAATGTTATGTCTCAACCCTCAAAGGGAAAGCTCTCAACAGCAGCAAGACAAAGGTTTCAGAAGCCATGTTAGTCAGCAGAATGGCCGAACGCGAAAATGAAGAGCTTCGACCTACACCTGTTGAAGAATTGCTAACAGTCCCCCTAGACACAACCAGAGCGGACCGCACGGTGTGGATTGGGGCAGATTTGACAGCAGAACAGCGAGAAGATCTCATGAGAGTATTGAAAGCAAATTCCGATCTCTTCCCTTGGTCTTCAGAAGATATGCCGGGCGTAAAATGCGACATCATCGAGCACCGTCTCAATATCGATCAATCGTTTAAGCCTACGAAACAGAGAAGGAGAAATTCCGCACCAGAAAGGCAGAGGGCCACAGAGGAAGAAGTATCAAACCTCCTAAAGGCTAGGTTTATCCGAGAGGTGCATTACCCAGATTGGTTGGCTAATGTGGTTCTAGTAAAAAAGCCTTCCGGAAAGTAGAGGATGTGCGTTGATTTCACGGACTTGAACAAAGCTTGTCCAAAAGATTCGTTTCCCTTACCATCAATTGATGGTTTGGTTGACTCTACAACGGGGCATGAGATACTAAGTTTCTTAGATGCCTTCTCAGGTTACAACCAAATCCGAATGGCCAAAGGCGATGAAGAAAAAACGTCCTTCATTATGAGCACGGGAACTTACTGCTATAAGGTGATGCCGTTCGGCCTACAAAATGCCGGAGCTACCTTGGAGCTACCTTCCAGAGGCTCATAATTACAGTCTTCAGAGAACAAATTGGAAGAAATGTTGAAGCCTATGTGAATGATATCTTGGTGAAGAGCCGAAAGGCCAATGAACACCTGTCAGACTTACAAGAAGCTTTTCAGTCTCTTCGGATTTATACTATGCGGTTAAACCCGAATAAATGTTCTTTTGGCATTCGATCGGGAAAATTCCTGGGATTTATCTTGACACAAAGAGGAATAGAAGCAAATCCAGAAAAAATCAGAGCTATTCTTGACATGGGGTCGCCCAAGAGTCTTCAAGAAATTCAGCGGCTTAACGGACGCCTCGCCGCACTTGGCAGATTTATCTCCAAAGCCGGAGAGAAAAATCTCCCACTCTTTCAAGCCCTACGAAAAGCACGGAAATGGAGTGGAGCGGAAGAATGTGAAAAAGCCTTTCGTGGGCTTAAAGATTATCTCCGACGCCTCGGCTACTAGCTAAGCCACAAGTGGGAGAAGAACTTTACATCTACTTGGCGGTGCGCCCGCATGCCAGTATGATCCTTTTGAGGGAAGATAACGGAATTCAAAAACCAGTCTACTACACAAGTAAAATCCTTAACGAAGCGGAGTCAAGATATCTGCCGCTTGAAAAGTTGGCTTTCGCTCTTGTCACATCCGCACGGAGATTGAGGCCGTATTTTCAAGCCCACAAGATCATAGTGTTGACTGATCAGCCGTTAAAGCAAATTCTTCATAAACCTAAAAACTCCGGACGCCTAGCCAAGTGGGTGATAGAATTAGGCAAGTTCGATCTCACCTATAAACCCCGAACGACAATCAAGGCTCAAGTACTAGCAGATTTCGTCGCGGAGTTAACTTTTCCTGCAAATAGGGATGAACCCCTGTCACAGAGTCCAGAAGAAAGCCCTAGCATCCCATGGTCCTTATATGTTGACGGATCAGCAACGGAAGAAAAGTCAGGGGCAGGTTTCGTCCTTTATTCTCCTTCTAAGTGGAAAATTGCGACAGTACTGAAGTTCCAATTCCGAGCAACCAACAATGAGGCCGAATACGAAGCCCTCATCGCAGGATTACATCTGGCCCGGGGGCTCGGAATTCAACATCTGCACGTATATTCCGACTCGCAGCTAGTTGTGAGCCACACCTTGGGCAGCTTTGAAGCGAAGGAAGAGAACATGGTCAGATACCAAGCAGTGGTGAAGAAAATAGTTCCATACTTCGCTTACTTCCAAATTGAAAAAATCTGTTGAGCGCAAAACGAAGAGGCGGACGCCCTGTCTAAAAAGGCCACAGCACCGAACGGAGATACAGAGTCTTCCTTTAACCTACAGTACCTTCCCGCAAAGACCATCGACAGATTGGAGGGAGAAGTACAAAGTGCAGCCGAAGAGTCAAGTTGGATGGACCCCATCAGAAATTATCTACAAGGTGGACCTGCACCACCCAACAAAGCAGAGGCCAGACGGATTTCTTACAAATCCGCTCAGTACACCATCATCAATGAGAACCTATACAAAAGGTCTTATACGCAGCCTTTCTTGCGATGCTTACGTCCTACAGAAGCTAGATACATCTTTCAAGAGATTCACGAAGGCATCGGAGGAGGACACATAGGGGGCAAAGCCTTGAGTTACAAAGTCCTACGACAAGGTTATTACTGGCCAACACTAACTCAAGATGCAATGGCGCTCGCCGAAATGTGATGCTTGCCACGCATTCCAAAATTCAGAGGCTTACCACCAAAGACAAATTACACCAATTATTAGCCCTCGACCATTTGCCATTTGGGGAGTTGATCTTCTAGGACCATTCCCTACTTCAGCTCAAGAATCAAGTTTCTGATAGTCGCTATTGACTACTTCACCAAATGGGTGGAAGTTGAACCCTTGGCCAAAATCACGGAGAAAGCTTGTCAGGGATTCTTATGGCGAACGGTTATCCGTCGATTCGGAATTCCGGTCGCTTTCATTTCTGATAATGGGCGACAATTTGATAACAAGGCTTTCAAAAGCTTTTGTTCAGAGCTCGGAATTGAATCCAGATTAACGACTGTGACACATCCCCAAGCCAAAGGCCAAGTAGAAGTGACGAACCGCACCCTGCTTCAAACACTGAAAACTCGGGTATCCAGAAATGGGACTAACTTGGTAGAAGAAATCCCGAGCGCCCTTTGGGCCTACAGGACAACAACAAGAACTCCTACAGGAGAAACCCCATTCTCTCTCACTTATGGGGCAGAGGCTGTCATCCCTGCAGAAATAGGAATGCCTACCTTGCGGACACAGCAAACTTTCTCATCAGAAGAGAATGAGAAAAAACTCCGAGCAGAACTCGATCTACTCGAAGAACAGAGAGAAGCTGTGGAAACAAAGGCAGCCATCTATCGTCAGAGAGTAAAAAGGTTCTATGACACAAGGGTAAAAAGTGTCTTCTTCCAAATCGGCGATCTAGTCCTACGGGAAAATGAGTTTCATGGAAATAAAAGCCGAACGGGGAAGCTAACTCCTAACTGGGAAGGCCCTTACGTCATACAAAGAATCGTACGAGTAGGCACCTATTATCTAGTAAATATGGACGGAAAAACGCTCAAGCGTCCATTCCATGCTGAACACTTACGACGCTACTATCAGTAAATTCTGTAGCTGTCTCTTAAATTTCATGGAATAAAGCTCAAGCCTTTCCCGTCCTACAAAAATGCGGTGAAGTTCCCATTCTACAAAAATACGGTGAAATTCTCATTCTTGGAAGATGAGTCGGAATTATCCTGTGAGGATAAACGACAACTCTTATCCAAAAATAAGGGGTAAAAATCCTAATCAAAATATGAGGCAACAATCTCATTCATGAAGATGAGTACCTCACTCAACAGCTTAAAGTCCCATGATTGGACTAAGGACTCGTTATGAAGCTTATCTTACAAGCCAAATGAAGAAGGAAGAAGTTTACGAAGGACTTCAGAAAATACTTCTCATGGTTAAGGATAACCATCACTCGGAAATAAATCTTCACCAAACTAAAGGTTTGCTTTTTCATTCATACGAATAGAAATTACATTCAAGATGATTGAGAATTTACAAGAACATTTCTCAAAAATGCTGAAAACATCCTAAGAACTAGGACCCTCGGGGCAGCCCGCTACTTCTGGAGGAACTTGGGTTGAAGGCTCAGGTGAGGCGGGGCGTAAGCCTCTGGGGTCTTAATAGTTTGTCGCTCTTTTAGCTCCGTGAACTTCTTCAAAACTCCCGCCAGCCCTATGGACAAAACCTCCGTAGGAGGGATATGACGGCCCACTTGTTGTACCACCGAATAAATGCGGGTGGCGCCTTCTTTAGCTTTCGCCCTTAGCCGGGCGACCTCCTTCCCTAATTTATCCGCTCGCTCTACTAAATCCTTGATTTCTTGCGAGTCGGATTTAGGAGTTGTCAGTCGGGAAGCTAAGTCTTCTTTAAGTGTGTCGCGCTCCCCCTTTAGCTCTTCCAACTCCTCACGAATAGCAAAGAAGTTCAAGATTTTTCGCCTTCACCCCCATCGGGCTTCAGCTTGCCCCTCTTGAGTAGATTTGAGTTCCTTCTCCAAACTGCTAGAGCTCTCCTGCAACTTTTTAACATTCTCCTCAGCAGTAAGAAGGGAACCCTCAGAAATAGACAACTTGACCGCCAAATCGTCCTTCTCCTTTCCCACAACAGCCAGTTGTTGAAGCCGCTCAGCTTTATCCTTCTCAAAAGTGTGGATAATGGCGAGCTGCTCTTTGTTTTTCCCCTCCAGGGCCGCCACCCTAGAGTTCAATTGGGCGATTTCCGCCCTACACGCTTCCATCCTTGCCGAATCCTCTTGGCAAAGATTGCAGACTCGGTCCGCCCAGTACGCAGTCTACGAAATAACAAACAAATAAGTTAGTAGCATTAATACCGAGCCAAAAAGTAAAACTTATTCGAGGATAATCCTCACCAGCATGACCGAACGGAATAGTTGAGAAATGGCCGCCTCTTCCCTTCCAGCTCTATGAAGTTTGGAGGAGAGCTGTTCAGGCCTCATTGCGAAAAGGGACGTCTTCGGAGGGCACCCCCTTCTCTTGAGGAGCCGGTCCCCTTAAGACCGAGTCCGCCACCCGCAGTTTATCCAGGAGAGCCGCTTCTCCTGCCTCCGCCTATAAAATATAACCTAAGTTAAAGGTTCTGAACGAAGCACGAAGCATACCCATAGAAAATATGTGTGTAGAAATTCTCACCTCTATAAGAAGGATATCCTCCGGCCGGCTGAAAGAAGGACCCTCGGAAATTGGGGACAAAGCCGGGCGGACTTCTTCCGCGTGAACCTCTTCCTGAGGCACCTCCGCTTGTTCTTCTGCATTCCGGGAACTGATGCATCCTCGGAATTCTTTCTCTTTGTCCTCCTCTCCCGTGAGGACTCGGCACTGGGGTCACTTTTAACCCCCTTCTTGGAAGAGTCAGTCTCTTTTCTCTTCCTTTTCTTCTTCTCCTCTTTGGAGGTATCAGCACCTTGGCTAGATACCACTTCTTTCTTTTTCCGCCCACGAGCCAAGGGCGGATGAACTTCACCTTCGAAAGAAGCCAGAAGACCCTTAACATAGCTCAAGTCTTCGTCTTCCATCGGATTTTCTGCAAAACAAATTCCGAATAAGGTTAGACATTAAAAGCCAAAATCAAACCAAATTAGGTACGCGGATGAGTCCTACCAGTAGATACTATTCAATGACACTTAATGAGGTTTTCCTTGGTCAAAAACCTATCCATATAAACTTTGGATAGCCCCGTCATTGACTTAAGAAGATTTCCCTCTTCTTCCGATATCTCCTCACAAGTAATGTCCGCACGGGGAACCTCCCACCTTGTTCGGACATCCCACTCGGATTTACATCTAACAAAGAAACACTTGCTCTTCCATCGCTTAATGGAAGAATGAACTTTCCCTAGAAACTTTCTCCCAGGGCGAGCCGAGAAATAATACCAATCGGCATTAGACTCCAAACAAAGACTAAACAACAAAGCGGAACTGCAGACAAATGATTTACCCGTAATTCTTAAAACCATGACAAATCATTGAGCTGACCTCCAAGAGTTCCGAAGTTAATCATGAAGGACACAAACGATATTCCTCTAGGATCGCCTTGGTAAAATCAGAAAAGGAAGCCTAAGTCCGCTTCTAGCAACGCATCCCGATAGACAGCCTATCTATCTCCCCTCGGGAACACTCGCCTCTCCCGAACAAGGAACCCTAACTTCGAATAGAGAGAGGTCTATCTCACATCTCTCTACTAGGTCATCTACATCCTTCTGCCCTAGAAGACTTATGAACGTATCCGACCCTCTACCCATTGCCCTAGAGGCAGGGTGAACCCACAACCCTCGAACTGAACGCCTCCAAGTTAGCCTCGAATCACGTGTAAAACCGTAGGGTTGGACGGAGAAGAAATCAAGGACTCATGAGAAGAACTAGAGGAGGAAGATGCAGCACTAGCCATTACCTTAGGAAAAGAAAAAGACAAGAAAAGCGCAGAAAGCTCAAAACCAGGGCTCGCCGGAGAAGAGGAAATCTGAAGAAGAAGACGCGATTCGATTTTCGAAACAACCTTTTTCTGCCTGTACGATTTCGCTTATATACAAAGGCAATGAATCTGTGGCCATTAGATCTCAGAGTTATATTCCGATCAAAACCGTTGAACCAAGGGTCCACAAATCTGGACCGTTCAAATAACCATCATTACACCTCCTCAAAACAGTTCAAAATTCTGCCCACGTCAGCAATACCAAGCGCCGCCTGACACACATAGAAAACCACGCTCATCACCCATCATGACGTTGACAAACGCGCACGCCGCGCACGTCGCGCCACTATCCCCCTTTAATGCTAAATAGTAGAAGGGACACGTGTCATCTTAGGGAGCAATGAGCGTTACGTGGAAGGTAGAGCCTGTACCGTATGAGACAAAGCACACACTCCAACATAGGATCGCCAGTGAAGGTCTCATAAAAATGCCAAAGGATTTAGAAGCAAAACGACAAATGTCATTTATTCAGGTTACATGACGAACACAAACAAAACAAACATAACAAAAACATATTTTCCGACGGATTAAAGCTAAATATCCGCAGACCCGTCCGAGGACACGCTCGGATAAGACTCAGAAGAGACACACGGACTTCCGCAACCGTCACTGTCCTCATTATTACTAGGGGAACTGGGTTCGGCACGGGGGCGAAGGTGGGGGCCCACCTCTCTGCGTGAGTCGCCTCGAACATCTCAACTTCAAACGCATACCCCCGCATAAGTAAAATTATGAGGTCCCCCGCTTCCACGCCGTGAATCGACATGAAAAGCTTCCCACCTCAAGGCCGATGCTCATCTCACCTACCCCCCTGTCAATCAACAGAATAGACGGCCATATACAGCCGTTCGGACTTACCAAATGGATCACTCCAGTCCTTAGTTCCGATAGATGCTCGTAAAAAGAGCTATGAATTCGTAAGTGTCGAGAACATTGAGAAAAAGTAAAAAACTTATAAAAAGACAAGCGCTGAGCCATGATACAAAGATACAAGAGTACAAAAGATTTCTGCCCAAACTCGCCATCCATACAAGCCCTTAAATAGGAGAACTTATTGACACTATAGACGAGAATTCCGGAACAAAACTCTACCTCTATAACAGCGAAAGGATAACACAGTAAACGTCGGTCGCCTATTAAAACACATGTACTTTAGACGTAGTAGACGTACACGAAGCCTATGCTTACGTAGACATGCCAACTAAGAACAATACTTGTTCTCGAACCAAGCGAAACGTGCGGTTAGCTCACCCCTCGCTCAGATTTTTCGAACAAGTACACTTTGGGGGGGACTAGTGTTACGGATATATTTGGTGAAGACAAGTGTCATTGACCTAAAGCACCACATGTTCCTTTGACCACATGGCAATATCACCACCTTTGCACAATTCCGTTCGGCAAATAATGTGAGGATTCAATCCTACGAACAAGTCCGTCGGAATTGTAACAACCCTCTTATACAGGGCGTGAGGTGGGGAAAGAGAGATAAATATCTAACGCCTCTACAGTGAGTAGGCCTTATCCACTTGCTACAGTGGGCAGATATTTATTCTATTTTACCTACGTGGCATCTACACGTTAGGCAGCAGATATTTTCCTACCGCCTTAGGAGATATTTACCTAACTCACCGCCTTACCCCACCGCCTTTCAAGATATTTTCTTGCCACCTCATGTGTTCTCATTCACCGCCTTATTCCACCGCCTTTCCTGAACCGCCTCTAAGGTGCTATAAAAGGAGAGCGGTAATAGAAGAAAGGGGACCCGAAAAACTCATCACACAAAGAACTGTCTAAATCTAAGACTCTTTACTCAAGTTTTCTGACTTAAGCATCGGAGCTGAATCCGGGCAGAGAGGCCCAATTCCGATCACTGCCCTCTCCCTTTTACAGGTTCGCCTATGGGGAATTCCGGTCGGAGTTTCAGGATGTTCTCTGCGCTCCCTGTTCGCAAACAGAAGTAAGCGTTCACACCAACTATAAATTTTAACCGTTGGTCGAAAGCTGAGGCCAGATCTCGAGGCAACAGTAGCCAAAGCGTGACGTGGACCAGTTTTTGGCATCAACATATTATATATATATAAAATATATATATTTTATAATCTATTGATATATATATATATATATATATATATATATATATATATATATATATATATAGATTTATCTATATATTTTAGATAATATATAGATATGTTTATATAATTTTTAAATATTTATGTATATATATATGTATTCTAATGATAAGATAATTTAAAAATTGTATATACATATCTATATATTATCTAAAATATATAGATATATCTATAAATATATAAATAGATTATATAATATATAATATATATATTTTATATATATAATATATAAAAGGTATGATATAGTGAGACGACCGTACTTGCGGCCGGCCTCACTGTATCACATCCCTATATATATGTTGATGCCAAAAACTGGTCCACCTCACGCTTTGGCTATTGTGGCCTCGTGATCTGGTCTCAGCCTTCAACAAACAGTTGAAATTTATAGTTGGTGTGGACGCTTACTTCAACTTCTGAACGGGGAACACGGAGAATGCTTTGGAAATTCGCTCCGAATTACCCTATGAAAATCCGCTCGGAATTACCCTAGCTTTCCTTTGGGATGAATCTGTAAGAGGGAGAAAAGAGTGATTGGAATTCGACCTTTATGCCCGGATTCAGCTCCGATGCTTAAGTCAGAAAACTTGTAAGAAGGCAATCTTAGACATGACTTAGCTCTTTGTGTGATGATTTTTCCGATCCTCGATTTTCCTATTATCGCTCTTCTTTTATAGCAACTTAAAGGCCGTTTAGGAAAGGCGGTGGAGTAAGACGGTGAATGAGAAAATATCTTCTAAGGCAGTAAGAAAATATCTCCTAAGGCGGTAAGAAAATATCTGCCTACTATGTAGGTACTACGTGTGTAAATAGAAAATATCTGCCTACTGTAGAGGCAAATGGATAAGATCTACTTACTGTAGAGGCGTTAGATACGCTCTTACCCAGATGGCTATCACCTTCTTGCTTCTTGTATAATTCCGATGGACTTTTTGTAGGGGTGAGCCCTCCTTATTTTCCGGACGGAATTTATGCTAATGCATTTGGTGGTGACTGACTGTCTTGTGGCCAAAAGAAATGTAGCCCTGTGTATGACAGGTGGCTATTTAGGCAGGCGACACGTGTTTTACCAAATATTTCCGTAACACTAGTCCCCCCCAGAGTGTACTTGTTCGAAAAATCTGAGCGAGGAGTGAGTCAAATTGTACTTTTCGCTTGGTTCAAGAACAAGTATCTTCCTTAGCTGGCGTGTCTATGTGGGTGTAGGTTTCTTTCCAGATACATTTGTTTTAATAGGTAACCGACACTTATTGTGTTGTCTTTTTGTTGTCTTGAATCGAGGTAGATTTTTCTCTGGCATTTTCGTCTATAGTGTCACTAAGTTTTGCTATTTAAGGAGCTAGCATGGATAGTGTTTTTATCTATTCTGCTGCCATCCTTGCGTTTTGGTAAAATGGCTCAGCGTTTGTCCTTTTTTAAGTTTTTTATTTTTACCCAGTGTTCTCGTCACTTACGAATTCCAAGTTCGTTTCACAAACATTTATCGGAATTGAGGACTGGGGTTATCCAATTGGTAAGTCCGAACAGCTGTGTATGGCCATCAATGCTGGTTGTTGATAGGGGATTAGGTGAGATAAGCATTGAGGAAGGGTGGGAAACCTTCCATGTTGACCATGACGTAGAGGCAGGGGATCTTTTAATTATCACTTTAGTTATTATTTATGCAGGGGATGTGCGCTTTGAAGTTGAAATGTTTGGGAGCGACTCCTGCCATAGAGAAGTGGGCTCCCATCTTCGCCCACGCGCTTTGTCAGGATTTCCTAGCGATAACGAGGACAACGACGGTTGTGGAAGTCCGTGCGTCTCCTCTGAATCTTATCTGAGTGGGTCCTCGGACGGATCTATGGATTGTTAACTGGGGAATTCCGACGGAGAATATGTTTACTAGGGTTTGCCATATTGCTTTATTGTGTGCTTTTTAATACTACTCTCGTTGTAACATGAATAAAGTTTTTTAATTTGCTCATAAAATCTTCGATTTCTTCCAGAAGAAATGATCACTGGTGATCCTATGTTGGGATGTGTGCGTTTTGTCTCTTATGATGCGGGCTCTACACAACGCCTGTTATTCCCTGAGACGATAAGTGTCTCCCCTACTATTTAGCATTAAAGGGACATAGTGGCACGATGTGCGCGGCGTGCGCGTTTGTCAACATCATGGTAAGCGCGGTTTTCTATGTATCAGGCGGCGTTTGGTATGCTGACGTGGACGGAATTTTGATTTGTTTGAGGAAAAGTGATAATGCATATCTGAATGGTCCAGATTTAGGAACCCTTGGTTACACAGTTTGATTGGGATGCAGCTCCGGGATCTAACGGCCAGGGATTTATCTCCTTTACATATAAGCGGAATCGTACAGGCAAAAAGGGTTTTATTTCAAAAGTCGAATTGCGTCTTTTGAAAACTTCTTCTTCTCCGGCGAGACCTGGTCTTAAGCTTTCTGTGTCTTTTTCTTGTCTTTTTCTCTTCTAAGGTAATGGCTAGTGCTACATCCTCTTCCTCTAGTTCTTCTCACGGGTCTTTGATCCCTTCTCCGTCCAATCCTACGGTCTCTGTCGCAATTCCAGGTGAACCTAGGGATATTCTAGTACAGGGTTCGCAGGTTCATCCTGCTTCTAGGGCAATGGGTAAGGGGTCTGGTACGTTCATAAGTCTTCTTGTGCAGAAGGATGTAGATGGCCTGGTAGAGAAATATGAGATAGATCTCTCTCTGTTTGAGGTTAGGGTTCCCTGTTCTGGGAGAGGGCGAGTTCTCCCAGGGAAGGAGAGATAGCTATCTATCAAGATGCGTTATCGGGTGGCCTTAGGCTTCCTTTTTCTGATTTTGCTAAGGCAATTCTAGAGGAGTATCATCTGTGTCCTTCACAGCTGACTCCGAATTCTTGGAGATTACTGAACGACTTTGTTATTGTTTTCAAAAATTACGGAGTAAGTCCTACCGTCCGTTGGTTCAGTATGTTGTTTAGCCTATGTTTAGAGTCTAATGCCGATTGGTATTACTTCTCAGCTCATTCCGGAAGAAAGTTTTTAGGGAAAGTTCCTTCTTCCATTAAGCGGTGGAAGAGTAAATTTTTCATTGTAAAAAATAAATTTGAGTGGGATGTCCGAACAAAGTGGGAGGTTCCCCGAACGGATATTGTTTGTGAGGAAATGACGAAAGAAGAGGAGGTTCTTCTTAAGTCAATGACGGGTCTATCCAAGGTTTACATGGATGAGTTCTTGACCAAGGAAATCCACGTTAAATGTCGTTTAGTAGTATCTGCTGGTAGGATTTATTCGTGTATCAATCTTAGTTTGATCTTGACTCGCGATATCTAACATGATTCGGAATTTTATTTTGCAGAAAGTCCGATGGAGGATGCACGTTAAGGGCCTCCTGGCTTCCTATGAAGGTGAAGTCCATCCACCCTTACCTCGTGGGCGGAAGAGGAAGAGAAAAGAGGTCGACTCTTCCAAGAAAGGGGGCAAAAGCGACCCCGCTACAGGGTGCTCAAGGGAGAGGAGAACGAAGAGGAAGAATTCTGAGGACGCATCGGGTCCCGGAATTATGATTGAACATGTGAGTTCACCTGTGGAAGAGGCTAGCCCGGCTTTATCGCCAATTTCCGAAGGGCCCTCTTCTAGTCAACTAGAAGATATCCTCCTCAAGGAGGTAAGGATTTACTTCTTAAGGGTATCATTGTTTTGCAATAATTTTTTAACTTAGGTTTTGTTTTACAGGCGGAGGCGGGAGAAGCGGCTCTCTTGGATAGACTGAGGGTGGCAGACACAGTTTTAAGATGACCGGCAACTCAAGGGAAGGAGTTGCCCTCTGAAGACATCCCTTTTCGGGATGCTGCTTCTTTGAAAAATGTTTTAATGGCCTTGCGGCCCGAACAACTCTCCACTTAGTTACGGAGAGCTGGGAGGGAAGAGGCCACTTGCCAGCTTTTCCGATCGGCCATGCTGGTTAGGACCGTTCTCACATTTCTTTTGTTCCTAAACTTGGTATCGTCTATAACTCCTTTGTTATTTCGTAGACTGCGCATTGGCCGGATTGAGTCGGCAATCTTTGTCAAGAGGACTTATCAAAGATGGAAGCAAGTAGGGCAGAATTTGCCCAGCTAAACTCTGCGGTGGAGGCCTTGGAGGAAAAAGAAAAGAAGCAGCTCGCTATTATCCATACTTTTGAGAAGGATAAAGCCGAGCGGCTTCAACAGTTGGCCGCTATCGAAAAAGAGCAAAATGACTTAGCGGCCAAGCTGGGGAGTTCCGAGGGCTCTCTTCAGACTGATAAGGAGGATATCAAAAGACTACAGGACGACTCTAGCAGTTTGAAGAAGGAACTTAAATCTGCTCAAGATAAGCGTACTGACGCCCAATGGAGTCTAAAGTTGAAGGTTGCGGAACTCGCCGCCATTCAGGTTGAGTTAGAGGAACTCAAGGGGGAGCGTGATACACTCATGGAAGACTTGGCTTCCAGACAGAGGACCCCTAAATCCGACTAGCAAGAGATGAAAGACCTAATTGAACGAGAGGATAAATTGGAGAAAGAGGTCGCTCGGCTTAGGGCGAAAGCCAAAGAAGGGGCCACCCGTATTTATTCTGTAATGCAGCAGGTGGGCTACCATGTTCCTGCTGCGGACGTTTTATCTATGGGGCTTGCTGGAGTCTTGAAGAAATTTATGGAGCCAAAAGAGTTGCAACTTATAAAGACTCCAGAGGTTCCTGAGGGCCCTAGTTCTTAGGGATTTTTTAGGACATGTTCTTGTAAGCACCTAGTTATTTTGGAATGTAATTTTAATTTATATGAATGAAACACAAACCTTTTTCTTTGGTGAAGATTTATTTCCGAGTGATGGTTTTAACCATTTTAAAAAGTCCTTCGCAAGGTATTTTTTCCTTCATTTGGCTTGTAAGTCAAGCTTCATAGCAGGTTCTTCTCTTCTTAGTCCAATCTTGGGACTTTGATTTGTTGAGTAAGATCCTTGCTTTTGTAAATGAGATTGTTGCCTCATATTTCGATCGGGATTTTTGCCCCTTGTTTCTGGATGAGAGTTATCGTTTATCCTTGTAGGATAATTCCGACTCATCTTTTAGGAATGGGATTTTCACCTCATTTTTGTGGAATGAGATTTTCACCTCATTTTTGTAGAATGGGATTTTCACCTCATTTTTGTAGAAAGGGCTTAAGCTTTATTCCATGGAACATTTAGGAGACGACTACAGGATTTACTGATAGTAGCGTCGCAAGTGTTCAGCATGAAATGGACGCTTGAGCATTTTTCCTTCCATATTTACCAGATAATAGGTGCCTGCTCGGATAATTTTCTGTATGACGTAAGGGCCTTCCCAATTAGGAGTTAGCTTCTCCGTTCGGCTTTTGTTTCCCTGGAACTCGTTTTCTCTTAAGACCAGGTCACCGATTTGGAAGAAGACTCTTTTTACCCTTGTGTCATAGAACCTTTTTACTCTTTGACGATAGATGGTTGCCTTTGTTTCCACAGCTTCTCTTTGCTTTTCAAGTAAGTCAAGCTCCGCTCGGAGATTCTTCTCATTTTCATCTGATGAGAAAATTTGCTGCGTCCGTAGAGTAGGCATTCCTATTTCTGCAGGGATGACAGCTTCTGCCCCATAAGTGAGAGAGAACGGAGTTTCTCCTGTAGGGGTTCTTGTGGTTGTCCAGTAAGTCCAGAGAACGCTCAGAATTTCTTCAACCTAGTTAGTTCCTTTTTTAGAGACCCGAGTTTTGAGAGCTTGGAGCCAGGTGCGATTGGTTACCTCTACCTGGCCGTTGGCTTGGGGATGTGTCACAAAAGTTAATCTGGATTCAATTCCGAGCTCTGAACAAAAGCTTTTGAAAGCCTTGTTATCAAATTGTCGCCCATTATCAGAAATGAAGGCGACCGGAATTCTGAATCGATAGATAACCGTTCGCCATAAGAACCCCTGACAAGCTTTCTCCGTGATTTTGGCCAAGGGCTCAACTTCTACCCATTTGGTGAAGTAATCGATAGCCACTATCAAAAACTTCATTTGTCGAGTTGAAGTGGGAAATGGCCCCAGGAGATCAACTCCCCAGATAGCAAACGGGCGAGGGCTAATAATTGGCGTGAGCAGTGTTGGTGGTCGTCTTTGAATCTTGGAATGCCGTTGGCAGGCATCACATTTTCGGGCGAACGCCACTGCATCTCGAGTTAATGTTGGCCAGTAATAGCCCTGTCGCAGGACTTTGTAACTTAAGGCTTTACCTCCTATATGTCCCCCTCCAATACCTTCATGAATTTCTTGAAGGATGTAGTTTGCTTCTGTGGGACGCAAGCACCGTAAGAAGGGTTGCGTATAGGACCTCTTGTATAGATTTTAGCCAATGATGGTGTATTGAGCGGATTTATAAGAGATCCGTCTGGCTTCTGTCTTGTTGGATGGTGTAGGTCCACCTTGCAAGTAGTTTCTAATGGGGTCCATCCAACATGACTCTTCTGCTGTACCTTGTACCTCCCCTTCTAACCCCTCAATAGTTTTTGTGGGAAGGTACTGTAGGTCGAAGGAAGATTCTGCATTGCCGTTGGGCGCAGTGGCTTTTTTAGTTAAAGCGTCCGCTTCTTCATTTTGTGCCCATGCATTTTTTCAACTGAAATGAGCAAGTGGGGGACTATCTTCTTTACCAATCGCTTGGTATTTGACCATGTTCTCCTCCTTTGCTTCAAAGTTGCCCAATGTATGGCTAACGACCAGCTGTGAGTCGGAATATACATGTAGGCGTTGAATTCCGAGCCCTCGGGCAAAACGCAATCCTGCGATGAGGGCTTCATATTCGGCCTCGTTGTTGGTTGCTCGGAATTGGAACTTAAGAACTGTTGCAATTTTCCATTTGGAAGGAGAATAAAGGACGAAGCCGGCTCCTGACCTTTCTTCAGTTGCTGATCCATCAACATATAAGGACCATGGGATGCTAGGGCTTTCTTCCGGATATTCTGGCGCGACTTCATCCTCATTTGCGGGAATGGTCAATTCCACAATAAAATCCGCCAGCACTTGAGCCTTGATTGCCGTTCGGGGTTTATAGGTGATATCAAACTCACCCAACTCTATTACCCACTTGGCTAGACGTCTGGAATTTTCAGGCTTATAGAGGACTTGCTTTAAGGGCTGATCCATTAGCACCGTAACTTTGTGCGCTTGAAAGTAAGGCCTTAATCTTCTTGCGGATGTGATGAGAGCGAAAGCCAACTTTTCAAGTGGTAGATATCTTGATTCCGCATCGTTAAGGATCTTACTTGTGTAATAGACTGGCTTCTGAACTCCTTTGTCTTCCCTCAAAAGTACTGCACTGACCGCTCGAGGAGCAGCGGCCAAGTAGATGTAGAGCTCTTTCCCTACTTGTGGCTTAGTTAGCACCTGAGGCGATCGGAGATAATCTTTAAGCTCTTGAAAGGCTTTCTCACATTCTTCTGTCCACTCCATTTTTGGATCTTTTCGCAAGGCTTGGAAGAGTGGGAGGTTTTTCTCTACGGCTTTAGAGATAAATCTCCCCAGAGCTGCTAGGCGTCCGTTAAGCCGTTGTATCTCTTGGAGGCTTTTGGGTGATCCCATATCAAGGATATCTTTGACCTTTTCCGGATTCGCTTCTATTCCTCTTTGGTAAATCCAAGAAATTTCCCTGACCGGACACCAAAAGCACACTTGTTCGGATGTAAGCGCATAATGTAAGTCCGAAGTGACTGAAAGACCTCTTGTAAATCTGATAGGTGTTCGTCGGCTTTTCGGCTCTTCACCAGGATGTCATCCACATAAGCTTCAACATTTCTGCTAAGTTGTTCTTTAAAAACCGTATTCATGAGCCTCTGGAAGGTGGCTCCGGCGTTGTTTAAACCGAACGACATTACCTTATAGCAATAAGTTCCTGTGCTTGTAATGAAGGATGTTTTTTCTTCGTCATCTTTGGCCATTCGGATTTGACTGTAGCCTGAAAAGGCATCTAAAAAACTCAGCATTTCGTGCCCCGCCGTGGAATCAACCAAGCCATCAATTGAAGGTAGAGGGAATGAGTCTTTGGGACAAGCTTTATTTAGGTTCATGAAATCTACACACATCCTCTATTTTTCGGATGGCTTTTTTACTAGAACCACATTGGCCAACCATTCTAGATAGTGCACTTCTTGGATAAACCCAGCCTTTAAAAGGGTTGATACTTCTTCTTCTGTAGCCTTCTGCTTCTCTGGTGCGGAATTTCTCCGTTTCTGTTTGACAGGCTTGAAAGACTGATCTATGTTGAGGCGGTGCTCAATGACATCACGTTTTACGTCTGGCATATCTTCTGATGACCAGGCGAAGAGATCAGAATTGGTCCTTAGTACCACCATGAGATTTTCTTGTTGCACTGTTGTTAGATCTGCACAAATCCGCACGGTGCGTTCCATCCTAGTTGTGTCTAGAGGAACCATAAGCAATTCTTCAACTGGTGTGGGCCGAAGCTCTTCATCTTCCCGTTCGGCTATTTTGTTGATCAACATGGCTTCCGAAACTTTCGTTTTGCATCTGTGTAAAGCTTTTCCTTTGAGGGTTGCAAGATAACATTGCCGCGCCAAGGGTTGATCTCCCCTTACCTCTCCACTACCACTCTCCGTCGAAAATTTGAGGAGAAGATGGTAAGTAGAAATTACGGCCTTCAAGGCGTTGAGGGTTGGTCTGCCAAGAATAACGTTGTAACTTGAAGCACAGCGTACGACTAGGAAATTTGTTGTCACTGTTGATGATCTAGGCGACTTTCCCATCAGAATCGGCAAAGAGATCATTCCTTCCGGTCAGATCACTCCTCCGAAAACCCTATTAAGGATGATTTTACGGAAGCAAATTATCTGCATCATATCTCATTCGCTCAAGGCACTCCAAAAGAGAATGTCAACCGAACTTCCACTGTCTATCAGAACTCTCTTCATTTGGAAACTGGAAACCATGATGGCAATGACTAAGGCGTCGTCATGGGGGTGGCGAACCCTGCTGACATCGTTATCATAAAAAATGATGGGAGCCGTAGGCCGTGATCTTCTCTGTGGCGTTTCTGTTTCCTGCGCAGCCCCCAATATTTGTGCATAGCTTTTCCGAGAGGCGGAGCTTTCACCACCACACCCAGGACCACCACTGATAAATCCGACCATCTCCCCTTTTTCTTCTTCTAGCTGTGAAGTTTCGGGCTCCTCTTGGATATCAATGTTGATATACTGCTCCAATTGTCCCCTTCTAACGATATCTTCAATGGCGTTCATCAAATGGGTTCATTTTTCCGTGTCATGTCCTCTAGTTTGATGAAACTTACAATATCTTTTACTATTCTTTTGCCACTGGAAATTCTTTGCAGGTTCTGGCCATGTCAAGAGTTGTTGATCCTGGATTTGCATGAGAATATGGCTTCTGGTCTGATTTAGTGCAGTATGGTGGTCGTATCTGACAATTTTTTTCTTCTTTTGAAAATTCTCTAGGTGCAGCACATGTCGCTGAGGGCGTGTTGAGGTTTCCTGTCCTCCCTTACTGTCCCTGCGTGGCCAGCCTTCTTTTCGTATTTTCAGGGGCCTTCTGTTGACATTTTGATGGGCTTTTCCCTTCCGGAGTTCAACAGGGGTGCGTCTAGCCTCTTCTTCCCAACCCGTATAAATTTCATCAGAATTGATGTACTTCCAGGCATGGATCATGAGGGCGGGGATGGTTTTTGGTAGATCCAATATGAGGGAAAAACGAAAAGGGGATTCTAGCAAACCCTCCATCAGAAAGGCTACAGCCATGTGCGGAATAAGATCCGCAACATTTGCTGTTTCATCTATGAAACGGTTTAAATATGCTTGGAGTGTTTCCCCCCCTCGTTGCTTAACACGCAGAAGGGTAGATGGAGTTTTCTTTTGCTTTAAGTAATTAGCAAAATAAGCTAGAAAGCTATCTGCTAAAACTTGAAACGAAGGAATTGTGCTAGATGGGAGATCAACAAACCAGTCTTGCGCTTTTCCCTCTAAAGTGGTGGAAAAAGCTCGGCACATACGAGTGTCGGTAATTCCAGAAAGAAGCATCTTCGATCGGAAAGACTTCAAGTGGCGAGACAGATTAGTTTTGCCCTCGTATGCAATCATTGCAGGTGGTCGAAAACTGCCAGAAACTTGCTCTTCCAATATTTCCTTGATGAAAGGCGAGCATATGTTAAAAACATGCCGTTCGGATTTCTTGTTTCCCTGTGATGATCCCCCGCCATTTGTGTTCTTCTCGGCAGCTTGGAATATGGGCCATTCCGTTCGGTCCTTGTCCGCTCCGCTCGTATGTCGCTCGTTCTTGTGGCGGCTTGTTCTCGACGCCGAACGGAGGGGTTCCGAGCCAGCGAGAAGGCGCTTCTCTCTCGCTTCCATGAGTGCGAGTCCTTGTCCTCCCTCTGCTTTCGGAATTGGCTGGTGGGGCTGTTGGCACACTTGGTGGAACTTGTGTGGGAGGAAGTCACGGATGAGTTAAAGTATGAACAGTTTGAGCTAACCGTTCCAATTGTTGCTGCATGTAAAGGTAAAACTCCGGGATGGGTTCTTGGGGTGGGACGGAAGGATTTTCCGATGGAGGTAAGATAGGTGGATTATTCAACTGAATCTCCTCATGCCCTCGGACTTACCCAGGTCCTTCGGGATTACTTGGTGCTCCTTGTTCTTGGATCCGTTTTGACCTTCTGGTAGTAATCATTTGGCTTTTTGTAAGGGTCCCCACGGACGGCGCCAAACTGTTGATGCCAAAAACTGGTCCACCTCATGCTTTGGCTACTGTGGCCTCGTGATCTGGTCTCAGCCTTCGACAAACGGTTGAAATTTATAGTTGGTGTGGACGCTTACTTCAACTTCTGAACGGAGAACACGGAGAATGCTTTGGAAATCCGCTCGGAATTACCTTGGCTTTCCTTTCCTTTGGGATGAATCTGTAAGAGGGAGAAAAGAGTGATCGGAATTGGGCCTTTCTGCCCGGATTCAGCTCCGATGCTTAAGTCAGAAAACTTATAAAAAGGCAGTCTTAGACATGAGTTAGCTCTTTGTGTGATGGTTTTTCCGATCCCCCTTTTTTCCTATTATCGCTCTTCTTTTATAGCAACTTAAAGGCGGTTTAGGAAAGGCGGTGGAGTAAGGCGGTGAATGAGAAAATATCGTCTAAGGCGGTAAGAAAATATCTTCTAAGGCGGTAAAAAAATATCTGCCTACTGTGTAGGTGCTACGTAGGTAAGTAGAAAATATCTACCTACCGTATAGGTACTACGTGTGTAAGTAAAAAATATCTGCCTACTGTAGAGGCAAGTGGATAAGATCTACTTACTTTAGAGGCGTTAGATACGCTCTTACCCAGATGGCTATCACCTTCTTGCTTCTTATATAATTCCGACGGACTTTTTGTAGGGTTGAGCCCTCCTTATTTGCCGGACGGAATTTATACTAATGAATTTGGTGGTGACTGACTGTCTTGTGGCCAAAAGAAATGTAGCCCTGTGTATGACAGGTAGCTATTTAGGCAGGCGACGCGTGTCTTACCAAATATTTCCGTAACAGGTTAAAATAATATATATATATATATATATATATATATATAGAGAGAGAGAGAGAGAGAGAAAGAGAGTGTGTGTCATATTAGTATAGGGCCGACCTCAGCACTATTTATTTAAGGTCGCCTCATTTCGAGTCACTTGGAGAGTATTTTTTCCAAATCCAACCATATGGATGGAAAGAACATCGAAAAATAAGCTAGCATGTCAATTTTCATATAATTTGGGAACTTGTAGGGTCTTTATCTTAACGGGTGAAATTCCGAACATGTAGGATTTCTATAAATTTTCACCCGTTAAGATGAAGATTCGACAAGTTCCCAAATTGTTGAAAATTAACATGCTAGCTTATTTTTTGATTTTGTTTCCATCCATATGGTTGGAAATCCTTAAAATACTGTGCAAGTGGCCAAATGGGAGGCGACCTTAAATAAATAGTGTTGAGGCCGGCCCTATACTAACATGACCATATATATATATATATATATATATATATATATATATATATATATATATATATATATATAATTTATTTATTTATATATATTCAACACGCTGCCAACCCCAATTTAAGCTTAGTTCAACCAACCTTAAGGAATTGAACTGATGTCTTGAATTGTAGTGTATACAGGTTGTGAAGACCAAGTTGATGCCAATGCACACTATTATCCGGATCCTCTTCAATTGCCTATTTTAATGTGCAGAGATCCCACTCTGCCATCTATGCCAAGTTCTTTTGTCCAGTTTCATATTTTACTAAAATCTATTAGGGAAAATTTCAAAAAAAACCCATATGGTTTCACCAATTTGTAAAATAGGGAATGTGTTTTTTTGTTTTGAAAAAAAACCTGTGGTTTCTCCGATTTGCAAAAAGAGGAAAAGCCATCAACGGAGTTAACCCCTGTTGACGTGGCAGGGGTATTTTCGTCAAATCATATAAATTATAATTGATTAAGCTTTAACATTAATTTTGACCCTAATCATATCTAATTAACTAATTAATTAAAATTAAAACCTAATTAACTAAACCCTAATCTATCCTCTCTCTCCCACCCCGCCGCAGCCGCACATGATAGCCCTCCGCCCCTCTTCATCTTTTTCCTCCCCCTCCTCCCCGCCGGCCGCCGGCCACAGCCTACCTCGTCTTCCTCCTCCCCTGCCGCCCCCTATCTCCACCTCCTTGACGATAGACCTTTCAACTCACTCCACAAATACTTGGGATCATGACTTGTTAGCTAAAGAGGGTTCAAGGCCACTTCTTGAACAAAAAGCAACTGTGTGAAATTTTCTCAGAAATAAGCATATTCATGCAAAAGAAAGAGCAAAAACTTTCTCATATTCATCTTCTAATTCTCAGACATTAGAAAAATAATAGCACCTTGATTCTCAGAATTCTGATAAATCAAAAGGAAGAGTCTATGTTCATTGGAACCTAAGGACAACCGAGGTTGGGGGCGGCACGGGAGGAAGAAGAGGAGGTGGGAGGCGGCGGCCGGCGGGGAGGAGGGAGAGGAAGAAGATGAAGAGGGGCGGAGGGCTATCACGCGCGAAGGCGACGGGTGGGAGAAAGAGAGAGGATAGATTAGGGTTTAGTTAATTAGGTTTTGATTTTAATTAATTAGTTAATTATAGGGTTAAAATTAATGTTAAAGCTTAATCAATTATAATTTATATGATTTGACGAAAATACCCCTGCCACATCAGCATGGGTTAACTCCTTTGACGGCTTTTCCTCTTTTTGTAAATCAGAGAAACCACAGGTTTTTTTTCTAAAAAAAAAAACACATTCCCTATTTTGCAAATCGGTGAAACCACATAGGTTTTTTTTTGAAATTTTCCCAATCTATTATTAAGCTCTTTGGGCCATAGCTAACCCTGCCCATGCTGTAGTAAGATCAATTAATGTAGGCTCACCTTCTTGAAGCCATTTTACTTGCCGCCCAAGAAAATTGTTTTGTAGAATCTTGAAACTTTTCAAGTAATTAATATGGTGAACACTGTAGCATACCATGCAGGCATTTGGTTGGATTCCAATTTCTTTGCCTTCTCCTAGCACTTTTTCGCATTCTTATGATAGTATACATTACCAAGATTCACCCATATAGGCCCAAGTTTGTGATAAGATTTTATTGCTGCTAGAAGACACTCTTTTGCAACATTAGTAGCTTCAACATGATGTGGAGTAGCTCCTTCGCCTACACCAACACCTACACTTATTGATTCATAGTAACACAAAAGAAAGACTACATCATTGTGTGCTTCATGAATACTGTTATCTTCACCTTCTAAAGGTTCATGTTTCACTCTAAAGAGCAACGCTTATAGAATTGGATCAAGCAGAAGACTTTCATCATTTATAATTTCTGATTTTATGATTAGTTGGAAAGTTAGCATATGAAATTTTGCTTCATATAGTCGTTGTCTTTGGTTATTATCCTGGTTTTCCAGTTATAAGAGAATCATTGATGAGAGACTATTTGAATAACTCTTGACCTCTGAGTGTATACAAGAATTACCAATATTCTCGTCTATGGCACATGTATCATTCCTTAAATACACAAATTCATTTGTTTAGACATATTGTATGTTTGAAGACCAGTTCTTTTATGTTGACATTTTACATCAGAGATGGATGCTTGGTATGACAGTATTTGGTCAATTTATGAACTTTGAGTGATCACACTTTGTAATGAATTTGGAATTGAAGTGCTAATGGATATTGTAGCATCCTTATCGGCACCATGTCCATAAAATTACTTCCTTGCATAATTCTTAGCAACTAGATGCTTTAGAAAGTGCAATGTGATATGTATTATTATCCGCAAGTGCACGAAGTAGCTTAAGTAGTAAAGTACCCAAAGGTAAGGTAGTTGAATCTAAAGGGACTGGCAGAGCTAGTACTAACTAGACCTCGATTATCTAGCCTAAAAATATATGTGGGGATCTAATCCTAAATAAAGAAAGCTAAAGAGACTATCGTGAACAGTTGACGAATCTAGGGTTTAATCAATACAGAGAACATGACACCCCAAAACTCTATCCCCCCACGAATCCCTTGCACAATTCCTAATACAGGCTATCTAATAATGTATTCTTGGACCGTAAGGTACCCTAAATTAGTTTGACCCCGATCACTCATGAAAGACAGACCCTAGTCCATACAACTACTTCCCATATTACTGCATTATAATTAATGGGTGTTTTGTGATTCCTACTATTAGATATTACCCTACCAGAGAGTGTGTTGTGATTTGTCACAACTACGCCCGATCTCCCAACTTGCGTAGACCCCCTATTATCTATGCTTAGATCTTAGCTTGACCAAGATTTCGCTTCATGCATCAAGCAATTACAAATTATGTGAACGCCACTCTCGCACTAACAAATCACAATCATTAACCATCCCATGGATAATTCACAAGAATAAACAAAATAGAAAAGCCTATATTAAATAAAAAGGAAAAGAGTTCACAAGTTCATCCTAAGGTTCAAGGACCCGAGGTAGCACAAGAGGTTTAGCCTCTTATACTATGAAAACTTACACAAGATCTAAAGGAGGAGACATGACTAAAGAAACTATGATACTTCCCCGATGGATTTCTCCTCCGCCTTCAATCTCCACTAAAACCCTAGCCGTCGACAGGAAGGTTGCCAAAGGCTCGCCCGTCAAAAGTTAACTTCAAAAGTTTTATTAGGCGCCCTTTTATATACTTCAAAATCCCATCTGCACGGCCGTGCAGATCTAAGCATGCTTGTGAATCTCTTCTACAACGAGGTTTCACACAGTCTTTTAGAATCCTGAGAGATACATGGGTAAGTGCACACTCATGCATCTGCCTGTATATCTCCCTGTATCTCTACCCATGTTCTAATTCATGTAAGACCCACCGCCAAATCAAGGGACAAGTGTCATACTAGCCAGGTCAAGGGGAGCACCTTTAGCCTAAGGTTGTAAAATGGTAATCAAGAATAGAGAAGATATGTGCGGAAACTAATAAAGCAAACAACTAATAACATAACTCAGAATTCAAGATCCTATTTAATACAATACCAACTAAAGTACTGACTTAGACATAATTGTCTCAAATATAGTATGAGTTCTATCTCTCCTAAAAATAATACATAACACTGGGAGTCAGAGCCTACTACTAACACTCTTCGATAACGAGCAGACAAAATCCTCTACCTAGACTCTTGTCTATTAACTGCATAAAAACATAATGAAAAAGGGGTTGAGCTACTCGAGCTCAATGATCTGGGAACAATACTACCGGGTATAGAACTATACCTGTATATCAAAATAAAACTGTAATCTCAATAACAATAAAACTACGTATATAAAAATAATTGAAGATAAATATTGTTCAACTAATGATGCTAGTCAATGCATTATCTTCAATATGGTATAATCATACCAATATGCAGAAAAATCTCATGTCATGTCACATGCATACTTATCTCATTATTTAATCCTCTGTATTGTGAATGAATCCCGAATTTTCCCTTGGTATATATAATCTATACCAAGAAGTGGGAAATACGGAGTCAGCTACTAATCACAATACAATAATCACTAACTACACATCTACTTCAATACTACGGAACTAGAGTGGGGGCAGACAGACTCATCCCACACCTGAGCCTTCCGGTTGGTCTCTACTCGCTACCGTCGGGCTATACTTATATATGTACACTAGACACTCTGAGAGTATGGAAAGGGGAGGTTTTAAAACAGATAGTTCGTGAATAAAAATCAGAGTTATAAATCACCCCTTCACTAACCTAATGCCATATTCTCTAGCCCTCTAAGAGCCACTACTGATCCAGGCAAGTATATCGGTAAAGTGTAGTCCATCATTTGCTCTATCTATTTCTCAGCTAGTATTACATTTTTTTTGTTACTAAATACTGTGCATGAGTACTGAAAGAAGAATCTATCCCCAACTAGAGATGTATTAATACGATGCAACCGCAAGTGTACGGGTCGTAATCAAGTAATAATAGTGGACTCAAAGGTCGGATTATCAATCCTCAGGGAGATGGAAGTACTAACACCCACTGCTCGTCTATTATCTAGTCATTCCGAAATGTGAGTGATTATACTAAACTTAAACTAAGAAATTGTAGACACAAACAAGGAAATCAAATTGTTCTTGAGATCAAACAATCATAAGAGGTGGATGCTCGGATAATTGAATCCCCCTTGGACTTCTAAGGGATGGATGATATACTCTCTATCTTGACACTTGGTTGGTTCCTAGCCAAGGGTTCCACGGTGCTTTCACTCCCCCTCTCGAGGCGAATTATTAATCCTAGTACCCTTAACGATGATGTTCTAGGGAACCTAATTCTTTGAAGGATTATGGGAATAATACATCTAAAGGGCTCGCTCTCCTTAATACCCGGGTTCCCGATGTATTCACAATACTTTCTATTACAGATGGTCTACACATAGGGAGACGTTCGCTTCTTCCCCCATATAGACTATGAAAATCCCTCCGGGTTATCGCAACATAGAGGGATTCACTTACATTAAAACATCCAATAAACTCATGAATTCAACCAAGCATTCAAGAATAGAGAAATAATATCAATTAAATCATGTCCAAGGGTTCATCATTCATCCAAGCATCTACAAAATAAACCCTCCATTAAAGGAGAGCAACAATCTACTACAAAGATGAAAACAATCAAATAAATCATATGGGAAGAGACTATTGCATACACCGTTGATAGCTTCCTTGATTTCTCCTCAATATCTTCCCCTTTTCTTGCTCCAATGACTTGAAGATGAAAATCCCCAAGCTCTCCTCAAGATCAATCCTTTTCCCAAGCTGCCTCCTTCTCTCTAAATCCTCATTAGTCGGTTTTTATACCTCTAGGGTTTTTAGTATGAGATTTACCATTTTGCCCCTTTCTAGATCTGCAGATTTACTGGGAACTTCGAGATATGGGCCCTTATGCGGGCTGTATACGAGCCCGTATAGCTTCCATGTGTATCCATACGGCCGAATATAAGACCATATGAATGCATGTATAAGCCATATGGGGTACTGTACGGCCCCAAAGGAGATCACTTGTATGGGCCTCGATTCTCCAGGTCCATACGGGCTGTATGGAAACCCGTATGCCTGAGTTCTTTCTCCAGGAATGCTTTGTTTTGGCCTCAATTTCCCCTCGAAAAGCTTCCTTTCTCTTGGGGTCTTCATTTCTTGCCCGTTTATCAAAATAAACACATTTTATGTATCAGTGAGCCAAAAATCCTCACAATTACTTGCAAAGCATACAAGAATATGGTATAAAGTTATGCTCAAACAAACACTTATTACATATCTCCACACTTAAAGGTTTGCTTATCCTCAAGGAAATAAAAGAAATTAACAAAACAAAAGAAAAGATAAGTGTTCATCATTTAGCCACAAAACCCATGACCCAACTTCAAGTTGACCATCTAAATGTTTGTTCTCCCATTTCCACGCCGGAGCTTATATACATCTCGTTAAATTTATAAATATAGCTCTAGACAAAACTTGTTCACTCCACATGCCATGTTCTAAAATATTTGCAAGACAAGCATATCCTCAATGGACTCTAGAGAGTCCTTGAGGCCCTATGGTCAAAGAGCCCCCCTAGGTTAGATAAGTGGTGGACAAGTTGGAAGTATATATATATATATATATATATATATATATATATATATATATATATATATATATATATATATATATATCGGGTAGGGCATCCCTAATGCTGATTAGGCACCAGAGCACTTTGCTACTAAGATGGTTACAACTCTACATGGTTGTGGTTATGCTAAGTAGTGATTTTTCGAATCGAGGAACACTCTTATCAGGAGCCAGAACCCCAAACTACTTCACCACAACAAGCAGTAGAACACTGTCTTTGTCCCTTCACAACTATTATGTACAACTACTTTATTCTTCCCTTACTTGTCCACCAGGTCATATTATGAGAGATCAAATATTTGAACTAGTGCCACAAAATCTCTTGGAGCCATTGAAGATTATGCTTAGCTATTAAAGTTAAGAGAACATGGCAACGAGTCATCTATTATCTCTAAAAATCATTAGTATCACAAAGATGTTCTCTAAGTGCCCATGGCGTTTTATAGGAGAAGTTAACAAAATTATGTGCTAAGATGGTGCCCTAGAAATAGAGTGTGCCAACATTTTTCCTTATGGCCTTCATCGAGGTATGCTAGTCATGAATAAAGATTTTCAATGAATTTCACTAATAGCTACCTATCTCCACACTTAAAGAGTTGCTATACATGCACAAAGACATAGGTAGCCACCCATCTCCATACTTAAAAATGTACATTATCCTTAATATATGTAATAATACCAAAATTAAATTTGCATGGAGAAAGGTGAACTAAGAATTCCCCGGTTAATTTGATGTGCCAATCGATTTCCATGAAGTTATTGCTTGGTAATTACCGGGGGATGTTGATACAAGTTCCGAATATGCAAAAGAGGGAAATCATCATAACTCCACAATAGAGATAATAGGAAATCAAAGGAGTCCACAGAAAGTAAAAAAAAGAGATAAGTTTAGCAGGGCGATGCCCTTGCTAACTAGTACAACCGTGCACAAATGAAAGAGATAAGTCCTAATAATGATGAAATATAAAATAAAAGTAATACAAGATAGTAAAGTCTCATAAACACCAAGAACAAGATAAGTCTCAATCCTCAAAAGGTAGGATCATCTGCTAGTGCCTCGGGTGCGACTCCTGTGGGTCCCTGAGATGGAGAAGGTGCAAATGGTGCCTGCCCTTGGATGAAAAGAGAGAGCTCAGTAAACTGGTCTCTCAACTAATGCTGCTCAGAGAGGATCTAGGTCTGCATCTCGCGCTGCTCATCAAGAATGGTATCTTGTACTTCGCGGATCTTAGATATCTGCTCCTCCAATTGCTCGAAGCGGCTCCTGTGCTTTGAGAAAGGGAGCTGGCCAGCAGGTGATTGAAGATCAGAGTCCTCAGAGTCGGACTCCTGATCATCGGAACTATCTGTGCCTTGGCCAACTAGGGTGTAGCGGCTAACGGAGTGTTGGACGAGCCCCATCTGACATAGAGTGTTCATCCCCAATGCGATCATAAGCTGGAGCCGATGCATGTCCTTCGTCCTCTCCTCAAGGCCCATAACAATAATTTTTTTTTTATTTTTTATGAAAAGGTCCATCACAATAATGAGGCGGGTGATGTAGGATCCCGCATTGATGACCTTGAGATTGGTGTGCGTCCCCTTATACACCAAGTAGTCAGCGAGTACGTATCCTAGATGGATAGCCACTCGCTCAATGATGCTGTATAGGATAAACAAGTCTGTGAGGGTGAGAACACCGGAACTATCATCCCTTCTTGCGATGGTGCGGCTGATCAGGGCATAGATGTAGAGGTCTACCAGATCGCTTGTGAGGGATGCCTTGTTGTTCTCGTGGTGCCCCCCAAGCTCAAGTCAATACCTCGTGGTCGTAATGGTGTGCTGGGGGAAGGCAGTGAGGAGCTGTTTATACTCACGAGTATCTATGGCCTCGCGATCATAGAATCCCATGTACATGGAGAACCGAGTGTAGCTCATGATCCTCCGCTCCCCAAAGAGCTGAAACGATATACCTGTGAGGGATCGCTCAGATACGGCGCTCCTGTTAACTTTGAAAATGCTCAGGACCTCCAAGGTAGCCTTGCGGAACACCTCGGGGTTGATGCATAACACCTTGTCTCAACAACCGACCGAAATCATCTCCCGAACTTGATCCATAATCCCGGGTTGAGTGACCACCCCTCAATCTATAAAATAGGTATGCCCGAAGGGTTTGGTGGTCAAGCGATGGTAATAGTGGAGGAAGCGCTCCTCCTCAAACTATGGTACGCCGGTGGAGGAACCCTCTCCGGTCTTGCGCTTCTTCGAGACGGTGAGCTTTGGAGGCATGTCTGCAAAATAATCCAAAAGGGAGTTAGCGAAAAGGGTCATGTAGCATACTATGACCCTTAATTGGCTCTATATGGGCTTCCATACGGGCTGATATATGTCTCGTATGACTCTGCGTAGGAGCTATACGGGCATGTATACGGCCTATATGCACCTGGGCGCGGCGGTATCGGTAGCCATGGCGATTTCTTGCCCCATTTACATCCAAATCAAACCCATTTCACATCGTAAACCTTAAACATGCCTTTAATCAAAGTATTGCGACAAAAATTTGATGTAAGAACATAAATTCATCACCCATTCATTCAAGATTCATTCATTCAAACCCTAGGGTTCTAAATCTGGAGAAGATGAACTAAATCGACAAATCAAACCATTATCGATCATACCTAGGGAAGAAGAAAGCCCAAAATCAAGAAGAGAAGTTACGTCGATGAGGAGGAGGTTCGGATCGATGTGGAGAGGGGTAGGGTCGGCTAGGTTTCTGAGAAAGAAATGAGGGTGCGCTCTTTATAGCGCCACAATTTGTGCCCTTGGCCGACCCCATACGGGCCCGTATATGGGTCGTATGATACCCCATATAGCTTACTGGCGGGGTTATACGGCTATATGACAGCCCGTATGACAACCCGTATGGACCTGGATTTGGCTTATGCAGCCAATCCATGACGCCACTCAAACCTTCCTCGCGCTACCTAACAACAATTATGAATCTAGGGCTATGAATGAACAATAAACAGGAAGATGATACAAGATAGTATGAAAATGGATATGAAACACCTCATTCATTTATTCCAAACACACACAATCCAACTAATCAAAAGAAAATTGCAACTGAAGAAAATGAAATTTTCAAGAACTTGGGTTGCCTCCAAAGAAGCGCTTGTTTAACGTGACTAGTTTGAAGTACCTTCACCTTACCTTATGGGGGTTCAAATACCTTGAAGCTATCATTAACTCCTCCCTCGAAGCATCGTCCAAATAAACACATTCCCAAGTTGGCGTAAATTGAGCAGTTGTTGTCATCCATACCTGGGCTTTCCTTAGATGTATTGTGAGTCGAGGATTCCATGCTTACTCCTTTGTCCTTCACCTTTCTCCAGCATATCGTAGGGAGATTGAAGTTTTGCTTCTTCTTCTTCTTTACTTTCACTATTTCCACCTTTGATGAGGTGGAATTTTCTTGGATCTCCTCCGATTGCCCTTCTTCGTTTCCCCAAAAAAGGGTATAATGGATCTACCATTAGCAAGTCTTTAATGCACTCGGAAGTGAGCATGTCTACATCGTCTAAACAATATGAGGTATCATCTTGAGCCATTGTATGCCACATTGCATCGGGTAATTGAAACACAACCTCTTGATCTCCCACCCTCAATACAAGCTTTCCTTGTGCATGGTCTTCTAGAGCTTGAGCGGTGGCGAGGAAAGGACGCCCAAGAATGATAGGGACGTCAACATCATCAACAACATCTAGAAGTACGAAGTCGTCTGGGAAGACAAATTGATTGATCTGAACAAGTACATCTTTAGCTATTCTCTTCAGTCTTCTCACAGATCTGTCAGCTAGTTGTAGTATCATTCCTGTAGGCTTTGGTTCTTTGAGGCCGAGTTTCATATATAGTTTGTAGGGCATCACATTGATGCTTGCCCTGGAGTCTGCCAATGCCTTCTTTGTGACCCCTTCTCCAAGTACACAAGGGACAACAAAGCTACCCAGATCCTTCAATTTTTTTGGCATAACTTGTTGGATAACAGCCGGCATTGAGCATGAAGTGTCACAATACCTACATCTTCCAATTTCCTCTCGTTGGAGAGAAGCTCCTTCATAAACTTTGCATATTTCAGCATTTGAGAAGGAACCTCTACCAACGACATGTTTATGTGTAGTTTCTTCAACATAATTTTGAACTTCATTAACTAGGCATCTTCTTTGTCTTTCTTCAACCTTGCAGGATAAGGAACTTGAGGTTGATAAGGAGGTACGGACGGTGTCTCTACGAGTTTCTCCTTCCTTTCTTCTCCTCTTCGGAATTAACAACAGGCTTGGAGGCTTCAATTTCATAGGAAGTGTTTGCTTGAAGCTTTAAGACAGGGAGTTCCACCTCCTTTCAACTTCTTAATGTGATAGCCTTGCATTGCTCTCCCTGAGGGCTCACCTCTGTATTGCCCGACAAACTACCTTGCGGTCTTTCAGCTAGGGCCTTTGCAATTTGCCCAACTTGATGCTCCAAATTATGAACTGCAGCTTGTAGATTCTGAATTGTAGTGTCATTGCTCTGCATGTACTTCAAGATCAACTCCTCCATGTTGGTTTTTCATTCTTGCGGCTTTGGAGGGTGTTGAAAGCCAGGAGGGTATTGCCCCACTTGTGGATTTCCATAGGACAAAGCTGGATGGGTCCATCTAGGAGCATATGGTCGATATTGACCATCTGGTTGCCTTTGAGCATTTCCCATATATTATACTTATTCCATGGGGACCATTTCTGTGCTCACAATGGGACAACTTGATGCTTCATGTCCTCCCCAACAAGTATTGCAGAACATTACTGTTGCCGCATTTGAGCTATCATTGGACGTAAGTAGCTCAATCTTTCTTATTATCTAACTTCTCACCAAGAATTTGATAAAAAATTATGGCTTCATCCACGGACCCAACTATTTTCACTTGCTTCCCTAATGTAGACAAATGGGCTTCATTAGTAGCCATGTCTTCAAAGATTTACTCGGCATCCTCCGGATATTTGTTCCCCAATGACCCGTCGGCGGCAGCATCAGTCAATTGCCTAGTTGAGTTGTCCAACCCATTATAGAATGTTAGAACTTTAGTACAAGGGTCTAAACCATATTGTGGGTAACGTCACAGCAAATATTTATACCTCTCTTAGGCCTCAAAGAATGTCTCGGTGGGACTTTGCTTAAATGTTGAGATGTCCAACCTTAACTTTGCGGCCTTGCTCGGTGGGAAATAGCGGCCCAAAAATTTATCAAGCATCTCAGCCCAAGTACGAATATAACCGGAAGGTAATGAGGTAAGCCATCTATAAGCTTCTTCCCTTAAACTGAACAGAAAGAGTCTCAAGCGAATTGCTTCATCAGAAGCTCCATTGATCTTGAACATGTTACATATTTTGATAAATTTTGCTTGGTGGGCACGAGGGTCTTCATCGAGCCTCCTATCAAACTGAGTTGAATTCTGAATCATGTTCATTGTACTTGCCTTGATCTCAAAATTGTTCATATTAACATTGGAAGGATGGATACTGAATTCCTCCTTTGTGTAGTGAGATCTCTCATACTCTAATAATGTTTGCCTTCTCTTTTCCATAATAGGCACTTCTCTTAATTCACTAATATCTTCAATAGGAGTGAAGTTTTCTGACTTTGAAGAGGATGCCGGAAGTACTCCTTCACCTTCTCTTAATCTCCGGTGCAGAGTTCTCTCAATCTCACTATCCACTTCAAGAAATCCTTTATAATTTTTGCGGGTCATGCAATCAATACCTCGCAACAAAATTTAGTGAGAATGAAGATTAGTGTCCAAAATTTCAATTGAATGAAAGGCGAAACAAATAAAGAAAAATGACTGAATTAGTAATCTCCCTGAATTCCTAGTAGTCCAATTCTCCAAGGTAATGGTGCCAAAAACTTAATGCGATGTAAGGACAAGTGTACGGGTCGTAATCAAGTAATAATAGTAGACTCAAAGGTCGGGTTATCGATCCTCAGGGAGATGGAAGAAATAGTACCCACTGCTCATCTGCTATCCACTCGAACCTTGCATTCTTCCATAGCAGCTTGGTCTTAAATTGGGCGATTGAAGATAAGCCTTCCATGAACCGCCTGTAGTAACCAGCCAACCCAAGGGAGCTTCTGATTTCCTTGACTGTAGTTGGGGCTTGCAAGTTCACTACTGCTTCGATCTTCTGGGGATCCACGTAGATCCTTGACGCTGAGACGACATATCCCAGAAAATTAACTTTGTCAAGCCAGAATTTACATTTGCTGGGCTTGGCTTATAATTATAGCTCTCTTAGAGTCTGGAGCAATATCCTGAGGTGGTTGATGTGGTCCTCCACGCTCCCGGCATGCACCAGGATATCATCGATGAATACCACCACGAATTGGTCTAAGTACGGTGCGAATACCCTGTTCATCATCTCCATGAATGCTGCTAGTCCATTCATCAACCCAAAGGGCATTACTAGAAACTCGAAATACCCGTATTGTGTCCGGAATGTAGTCTTCGGCACATCCTAGTCTCGTACCTGCATCTAATGGTAGCCCGACTTCAGATCGATCTTGGAGAACAGGCATACTCCTCGCAATTGATCGAATAAGTCATCTATACGTGGCAATGGGTACTGGTTCCGGATAGTAACTCCATTTAATTATCTATATTCAACACATATTCTCATGGAGCCATCCTTCTTCTTCACGAATAGTATGGGCGCATCCTTCTCCAGTAGTTTTTTCAATTAAACCTTCAACTCTTTCAGTTCTATTGGAGCTATCCTATATGGCGCTCTGGAAATTGGAGTTGATCCTAGGAACAACTCAATAGTGAACTTCACGCCTCTATGTGGGGGTAATCTTGATAGCTCGTCGGGAAATACATCTAGAAATTTGCACGCTACTGCGATCCCTCCTACAGCTCCCTTGTGGGCTTCAGCTTCTATCATGTTTGCCAAGCAGGCTTCTTCCGTCTCTTCTGTCTGAGCTCGCCTCCTATAGAAGAGAATCTCCTCCTCGTCTGGTCGATGGAATCTCACCATCTTTTGTAGCAATTTAGAGTAGCATGGTGGACCGACAACAAATCCATTCCTAGGATTGCGTCGAAATCTAGGATTCACATAAAGATCAAATCTGCTGCTAACTCCTGGTTTTCTATCATCACATCGTATCGCTCATTCACAGCTTTTAAAATAATGGAACTACCTATGCATGACCATAGGTTGCATCAATCTAGTAGCATAAATATCTTCTAGCATAGTAAATAATGTAGCAATGTAGGAATGCATAGAACCAAGGTCAATATGAATGGAGGCATCAGTACCTTAAATCTAGGCCATACCTATAATAACTTCTTGAGTGTTCACAGCCTTATATTGTGTCATATCAAAAGCCTCGGCTTGCAACTGGGATTAAACCCTCGGTCTCCTTCTCTGGACCTTCCCCCGGAAGATCCTCCTCAGTTGCTCCTAGTACTGCCTACAACAGAATACCCTGGCGGCTACTGTACATCCTGGCCTTGAACTTGGAACTGGGGAGCTGTGCTACTTCCCTGAGTTAGTACAGGATATTGCTTCATGAGGTATCCCGGCTACTGATAGTGAAAACAGATACCAACTCCAATACCTGCTCTACATACTCAAACATGGTACTTGTGGTAGGTCTAACATTGAGGCCTCTACTGTTCCTGTCCTCCTAAAGAAGAGCGACCACTGCCGCTGTCGTTGCTCTTTTTCATTGGCCTCGAGCTGTCACCCATCTGAAAACTGGGCGCGTTTCTCTTCTTCAATTTATCCAAGCATTGTTTCTGTCTTTCAAAACTCATCTCCATGAGAGCACCCTAGACTAATTAACTCAGTGACATCATCAAACCCGGACACTATAACAATAATTTTGATATTATCTCGGAGTCCATCTTCGAACCTCCTATATTTCTCGGACTCATCATCCATGTAAGCGGCTGTATACCTCCCCAGATATGTAAACTTGGCCTCATATTTGGCCACTGAGAGGTTCCCCTGTATAAGACGCATGAATTCCTGCCGCTTCGCATTCTTGTACACTCGAGACATATACTTCTAGTCAATGGCCTTGCAAAAATCGATCCATGTAATAGCTGTCTAATCTGTCTGGCGTCGCCTAATAGTCAACCACTGGTGTAAAGCTCCCTGTTCCAGCAACAAAGTAACCATGGTTACTTTCTCCTCTTCTTGGCACCATAAGGACTAGAAGACTAGCTCCAGATGAGTAACCCATACTTTAGCCTCGGCTGGGTTGTGAGTTTAAGTAAACTGTGTGACTCCCATCTCTCAGGCCTAAGTGACATAATCTGGTCTCTTAGGCCCGGCCTGCTTGTAATTCGAGAAGCCTCGAAGCGTCTCAGTCAGTTGCTCCAGAGTCTCTTTCATTCCAGGGTTCTGCCACTGTCCAAAATTGGGATGGGATACTTCACCATGCTCTTCTTCTTGCTCAAGAGCCTCCACATTAGGCTCCTCCACGAGTTCCTCACGTGGCACCAGAGGTGGTCTACCCCGTTTCTTGGGTGGCATTCTGAAAAAGAGAATGTGTCATTATAATTCCTTAATATGTTAGCAATTATCAAAATTTACTCTACTGACACATACTCCCACCCTAAGGCTCTGATTACCCCTAGGACTTCCTAGGATTAAATCCGCTCTGATATCACTAAATGCAACACCCATCTCCAAATCAAGGGACAAGTGTCACACCAGTCAAGTCAAGGGGAGCACCCTTAGCCTAAGGCCGTAAAACTGGTAATCAAGAATAGAGAAGATATGTGCGGAAGCTAATAAAGCAATCAATTAATAACATAACTAAGAATTCAAGATCCTATTTAATACAATACCAAATAAAAGTACTAACTTAGACATAATTTTCTCAAATACAGTAGGAGTTCTATCTCTCCTAACAACGGTACATAAACGTGAAACATAACACTCAGAGTTAGAGCCCACTACTAACACTAATCCATAATCTCGTGAGTAGACAAAATCCTCTACCTCAACTCCTGTCTATCACCTGCATAAAAAAATCAGGAAAAAAAGGCAAAGCTACTCGAGCTTAGTGATCTAGGAAAAATACTGCTGGGTATAGAACTATACCCATATATCTAAATAAAACTGTAATCTTAGTAACAATAAAACTATGCATATAAAAGTGACTGAACATATATACTGTAACTAAAGATAAATGTTGTGCAACTAAAGATGCTAGTCAATGCATTATCTTCAATCAGTTATAATCATACCAATATGCATAAAAATCTCATATCATGTCACATGCATATTTATCTCATTATTTAATCCTCTATATAGTAAATGAATACCCAAATTTCCCTTGGTAAATATAATCTGTTCCAATAACCTCCACGGTCAATCTCTACTCTCTACCGAGAGGTGGGAAATACGGAGTCATCTACTAATCACAATACTATAATCACTAACTACACATCTATTTCAATACTGTGGAAACGAAGTGGGGACAGGCGGACTCATCCCACACCTGAGCCTTCCGATCGGTCTCTACTCGCTACCGTTTGGCTATACATATATACATTGTTGATTGTGAAATCGGATTTGCCTTGAGATCAAACCCAATTCCAAGTCAACGGTTAAATTTGTTTGATTTGTGGGGCTTTGAACCGTGAGGAAGTGAAGAGAAAACCAATCATTCAAGAAGAGAAGACAAAGATCTAACGTGGAAAACCCTTGGTAGGGAAAAAACCACGAACGAAAGGAGCAAATTCACTAATATTTGGGCCTTGAAGGCCATTTTACAAGTGGAAAAGGAAAAAGTGGATCAATCTTCAGAGAAGCACAGCTTCACTATCAGTATTCTCCATTCCCAAATGAGTCGGGATCAGTGCCTTTTATAGGTTTCGATGGCTTGGACAAGAAGCTTGGTTTTTCAACATGTGTCTCATAGAATTAGGCCACGTGCTCTGCCAACTAAGCATCGAGCTGGGCTCCAGCTAAGCATCCAGCTGGATCTGAGTTGTCGACAGCTCTAAATCTTCTAGAAAGCCAGCCTAGTGACACCTAAGCTTCTTTTAGAAGGCTTCTTGTGATAACTGGTATTATTCCGATGAGTTGCGAACATTTTAGGTGGATGAAGTGAGGAGCGCTTCCAGGTTGATGAAGAAGTGAGGAGCGCTTCCAGGATGATGAGTCGGTGTTGTATACCGGTAGGTGTCGTATTGATTATTCATTGGCCCAATCTGATCTGATGTGTTGCGATTACGTTTCCAATATTGTGTAACCAATCTAATATGGTACAAGAGATGGTTGCTATGATATGGGCTGGTTCAGTATGGGTCGGCCCAACCTTAATGAGGGGCTCTTTGATGTGGACACGTGGACGGCTCTGATGGGCTCCGCGTGTCTTACCACCTTTCCTGCTATCGTAAGTCCCCCCTCAAGTATGCTTGCGGTGAGCTAAGCATACAATTATCTCAGTAAACTGTTTTCCTTCCGATATGCATTCCTAGGCTGTCTATTCACAGCACACCCCTAGTGGTTTCATACTCATCGCCGTGTGTCCGAGCCATGATCACTTTAAGACTTTGATGAAACCGTTTCATGGATTCTTAAGCCACAAGTTACGGATAGGCAAATAGGTCTTTTACCTTGGTCATTTATTACCCATCGTTTCGTTCTTGGGCACCGCTTTCGAGGAAGGATCAAGAGGCATATCAGCGGTATGGTGTCTTTGTAAAATCCAAGAATTTTTATGGAAATAAAGATGTGTTTAAATTCCTTTTAAAGTGGATTAAAGTTTTTTGAAATATTAGAGGAAATTTTCCTAAGGAATTAAATTGGAGAAAATTAAGTTAAAAAAAAGGGGTTTAAAACCCTAATTAAGGGTTTATTTAGGACTGGAGGACTGATTTGTAATATAGAAAGTCTTGGGGACTAAAAGGTAATTCTCCCCTCTCACATGGATGGACTTAAATGTGACCTAAAAACATCCGGGGACCTCGAAAATTTTTCGTTGAGAAAATTCTATTAATAATGGATCAACGGCTGAGATCAGATTATCTCAGACCGTGCCTAATCGCGAGGCATTACAACGGCCTACAGAGAGACTCGTGGCGATCACAGGTTTAATCTATCTGATCGGGGATCAGATACGAGGCAAGGGAGGGTGGATATTATGTTGGTGACCTCACGGTGTGGGTAATCTTGAGCCGTCCATCTCATGATCATTGCTAGATCGAAGGCATTGGATTGAGATCTGACCGCTAGTTGTAGATCAAATCCCAACCCTCCATCTGAGGTTTTCTTGATACGAGACATAGTAATAAGATTCAAGCCGTTGGATAGGATCGAATGATCCTCACGACCTACGGTGAGGATCATTCGATCCCCTCCTTCAAGCCGTTAGATTCATGCCCCTCCTTCTTCTGTATATTTAGAATTACGGTGCATGCATTGTAGTAGTAGATCAATCTCACCGGAGATTTCTGTAAACTCCGGCGAGACTCAATCAAGCCACGGCTCAGAGGGGAAATAACGAAGAAGAAGAAGATAGGATAAAAAAAAATAACAAATAATAAAATAATAAATAATAATGATATTATTTTGATTAATAAATTCAGTAATAGTTAGCTAGTGGAAATATTTTTTTTTTGGAAACTACGGAAGTATGACAAATAATTGATTAATTGTTTTGTATAGTTGAAATAACTATATGGGACTTAGCAGTGTGACAAAATCAATGAATTGATTAATTAGTATGAATGAGAATAATTCCATAAAACTATAGTGGAAATGGAATAATATTCTTGGTGTGACAATGCTAGTCTAATAATACCCATGTTGGGGTTGGATAAAATAAGCTAGTGTGACAAATATTCGTTGGTAAATTATAATAAGATAATTGGGGAGAATTAATCTAAATAATTTGCTAATCATGGTTAGTAGTTAATTGGATAATTAACTAGCTAATTGCTTAATTAGACAAATTAAGCAAGGGGTTTAGTTAAATCGATTTAGTGGAAAAATCGATATTTTCGTACCAAGATATTTAAAATATATCATATTTAGTTGGGCTAGTCGCCTTTCTTGTCAACTTAATATGGTCAAATCCGATTGATAAATTTAAATTGGAAATAAAACGAAAATCGATTATCATAATTAGTTAATAAAGGGTTTAATTAATTATATCGGTAAGAAAATGGCACAAGTAAGCTAAATTACTTAATGGGCTAAAAGGTGAGCCTAATTCACTTAGGATGACTAGAGGCGAACAATTAGGGTTTAAAACTCGACAATTAAAGTAGAGTTAACTGGGTTTCACCAAGTTGGGTCTAGAGACACTAATGGTCATGGAAACAGAGGATAAGGGTCGTTAACAAGAGAGATGGACTTAGGACCCGTTAGTGGGTCTAGGCCCAACAAGAACGTTAGGCATACGTGTGTAATTAGAGATATAGGGGTTTATTAGAAATTTGACTCTAATAGGAACCCTGTATGCCAGATACTCTCGGGGAATTGTAAGGCATTCAAGAGGAGGCTAGAAGGGCTTCTAGTTCTAACAAGAGGTAAGTACACTTGCGTAGTTCCCACCTGGTTTCGGGTTTTTCTTTGGACTTGCTTATGCCTTAAATGCTTATGCTTCAATGATGACATACATGCATCCATGTTTATTTCTAGATTCTTGTTGAGCATGTATGGTTTGTTTACGGGATGTTGGTATCCCTGTTTGTTGTGGTCTACTGCCCGGACACAGTGGGGTGTGGGGGCTCCGATAGTGAAATGTTCAGGGTTAGGACCCCCTGGCTTTTCTGCCTGCCTTGCCAGAGAGGCGATTCTCTGGTGGTCTTACCCGTCAGTGGGCATGGTACGCTGACCGTGTTAACACGTATGAGAGGTAGTTCAATCGTTGGCGACCAGAGGGTCGAACGACCAAAAGGTCGTGCTTACAGCAAGTAGCTGGACATACTAGCCGGGAGTGATGTTTGAGCTTCCTTTGAAACTCATCACGGAGCTTGAGAACTTCTGTTATTAGGGGTCGTACCTTTGGATTGCTCCTTGTAGACTCCTAGGGTTGTGTTTTTCTTGGGTTTGTGACCTCATTGTTTGACATATTGTTTACTTATGTCTTTGTGACCCTGCAGGGGTACTTACTAGGCTTTTCATTCGAAAACTCATGCGTTTTGCTCTTTCTCTCTTTTACAGATTCCGAGGTTTAAGGGGGGTGGAGCTGTGAAGAGGTCGCTAGGAGATCCGAGGTCTGGGGGACTCCTTTATGTTTTATTTTATGAGCTTTACTTTGTGTAGGACCCTTATAGGGACCAGACTATTTATAGGGCCTATGGACCCTTGTGACTCTATGTTCCTTGAACTTGAGTTTATTTTATATTATGGATTGTTATCTGCTTATCATACTTAGGCCTTGTATTTTAGTTGAGCTTGTCTCTGCTTAAGTACTGCCAGTCTATTGACGTGCTCGAGGTCCCGGAATCCAGGTCGGGGCGTGACGGATTAAGGTGGTATCAGAGCGGGTTTTCTCTAGATATTGCAGATAACAGAACCCTAGATACCCTTAGCCAGTTGCATAGACTGAGTGTGGGTCTGGGGTAGTTTAGTTAGTAGTATGTTAGATTGATGCCCGGGTTTACTTGTAGGATGTCGGGACCTTCGAACTGTCAGGATTCATCCGACGACGAGGTGGAGTTAGTTCGCGAGAACACTCCACCACCCCGTGCTGACTTGTCATATCTTGCAGAGGTCCTTGCGGAGATGAGGAGGACGGTCGAAGCCACCAATCGAAAGATTGATAGGCTTCAGTCCACAGTTGCTGTGCTCGTACGTGGACTAAGAGACGAGGTTGTTGCTCAGAGGCCAGTGGACAGGAGCCTGAGGGTTCCACTGGTGCACGAGATAGTGAGCCCCAGTATCCCTCCTCGGCGTGTGTTTCGAGCTCGTGACTACCGCCGAAGATTGGGGGTACAGCTTAGGGATAGAGCTGTGGGTCCGTCTCCTACCGTTCTCAGGATTGTCTGGTGCCGACAGTGCGGAGGATATGGACACCGCATGGCAGAGTGTAGGCGCCCTGCTATCTGGTGCCGTAGCGGTGGCAGTACGGAGCACCTCGCCTTCTACTGCCCATTTGGTACACCGGGTTCTAGTAGGGGACCACAGGGGTCAGGAGGACAGCTGCCCTTTGTTGACTACACTCCACTGTCTCCTGACGAGCATCACCTGGATTGAGTTTAGTTTTTGTTGTTAGAATCAGTGTAGTCTTACAAACATTTATGTTGTATGAACTACTCACATTTTGTCTTTCAGTATGTTTTGTTTTAACATGTTGTCTCTAGTTGTTGCTTTTTAAATTCAATAAAAGTATGTTTATCATCACTTGTCTAGCTGGGAATAAAAGAAAATTTGAAATTTTTTAACAGCTGAACTATGAATCGAACACGTGGAGGCCGTGGTGGTAGAGGTGGGGGTAGGGGTAGGCGAGGGTGACCTCATGATGCTGATGTACCACAACCGCCTGTGGAAGAGATACCCCAACCACAGGATGGGGAGATACCCCCACCTTTAGACGAAATGGAACTTGAGCAGGAGGTTCCTGCTCAGTCAAATGCTCAGGTGCCTCAGGCAGAGGACCAAAACCCAAGGGGGAAGGTACCCCCCATGAGCATGCTGGATCTCATGAGTGAAATGCTGGGGCTAATCCAGGAGACTCTACAACAACGAGTACCACCTCCACCAGCCACCCCCAAGTCCAGTAGAGGTTTACTAGGGGAGATCAAGAGACCCTCTCCCCGACCTTTTAAGGGAGCCGCAGATCCCCACGTTGCGGAACAATGGATCAGAGAAATGGAGAAGACCTTTGAGGTCTTCCAGACTACTGAGGCGGAGAAGATCAGGACCGCCGTCTATATGCTCCAAGGACCCGTGGAGGACTGGTACTTTGGAGAGATCAGACTGAGGAAGGGTGAGGCCTTCCAGACTTGGGAATAATTCAGAACTGCGTTCTTTGCCAAGTATTTCTCACGGGGACATCTAGTTCAGCTCGGACAGCAGTTCTCTCAGCTTGTTCAGGGAGGCTCAACTGTAGAGCAGTACGAGACAGAACTTGATAGATTGGCCCGCTTTCTGCCTGACATGGTTCCGACAGAGGAGAGTCGAGTAATGAAGTTTGAGGCCGGCCTGTGGCCATCACTAAAGAAGATAGTAACTAGCCACATGTGTAAGACCTATACTGAAGTTGTGGCTAGGGCTAAATATACTGAGGCCTCTTGTCAGGGGGACGCCCAAGGGTCGTCCCAGAAGGAGAAAAAGGACAAGGGGACTGACAGCCAGGGTCAATCATCAGGCAAGAGTTCAGGAAAACGTAGGCCTGATAACAAGTATCGGCCTTATGACAAGCCGACTAGGTCTACAGCCTCATCTGGAGGTAAAGGGTCATCAGCTAGTGTTACCCAGACCCTAAGGTGTTATGAATGCAAGGGACCGCATAATAAGTCCCAGTGCCCGAGGATAACTGGAGGATGTTATCTTTGCTTGAGTCTGGATCACCAGAAGGCCCAATGTCCCCAGCGTCAACAGGGACAGAGTGTGGTGGACGGAAACCAGGGATCACAACAAGCTTCCAGGCAATCGGTAGGACCACCACCGAGACCACAAGGTGGAGATAAGAAGGGGAAGGCAACTTCTGGACAACCTTCCACCTCAAATCACCCTAACAGTAGCAGAGGTTGATGACCCATGGACGGGTCTATCATCTGACGATCGAGGAAGCTCAGGCATCAGTTGATGTCGTGGCAGGTACCATTTCTGTTAATTCATTTTATGCCTGCACTTTATTTGACCCTGGAGCCACACACTCCTTCGTATCTGCACGATTTGCACGAAGACATACGTTGCCCACCATAGATCTACCCCAGAAGTTGTGTGTAGACACCCCGGTAGGAGCTGCCAAGTTGGTAAGAAGGATTGTACCGGCATGCCCAGTAATGATAGTGGGGCGGAAATTACTTGCAAACTTGCACGTAATGGACCTGAAGGATTACAATGTGATCCTCGGGATGGACTGGCTCTCATCAGCCTACGCGGTGGTAGATTGTCGTGGAAAGAGACTTGTGTTCAGGATGCCGGGAGACGAAGAATTCACCTTTAAAGGCAGCCAAACTTGTTCCCTAGTACAAGAGATTTCAGCTCTTCAGGCACGAAAGTTACTTAGGGGTGGATGTATAGGTTATTTGGCTTCTATCTCTAAGGCGAAGAAGGATATGGAGATCGTAGTCTCAGATGTACCCATAGTGAGGGAGTACCCTGATGTATTTTCGGAAGAGTTACCGGGATTACCCCAAGGAGGAGAATTAGAGTTCTCTATAGATTTGGTTTCGGGAACAGCTCCTGTGTCTAAGGCTCTTTATAGGATAGCGCTTGCGGAGCGTAAGGAGTTGAAGACACAATTAGAAGAGTTATTGGATAAAGGTTTCATAAGACCTAGCATGTCACCTTAGGAAGCACCTGTTCTTTTTGTCAAGAAGAAAGACGGGTCGTTAAGATTGTGCATCGATTATAGGGAGTTGAACAAGGTGACTGTGAAGAACAAATATCCTGTACCAAGAATTGATGACCTGTTGGATCAGTTACAGGGAGCTCAAGTATTTTCCAAGATCGATTTGAGATCCGGATACCATCAAGTGCGGATAAAGGAGACGGATATTCCGAAGAGTGCATTCCGTACTAGATACGGGTACTATGAGTTTTTGGTAATGCCGTTTGGGCTTACCAATGCTCCGGCAGTTTTTATGGACATGATGAACCGGGTATTCCGTCAATACTTGGACCAGTTTGTGGTGGTTTTCATCGATGATATACTTGTTTACTCAAGTAGCCACTAGGCACATGAGGAACACTTAAGAATTGTGCTAGAGACCTTGAGGGAGCATCAGCTCTATGCCAAGTTCTCCAAGTGTGAACTCTGGTTGGATAAAGTTGCTTTCTTGGGTCACGTGGTAAGTGGAGCTGGAGTTTCAGTAGATCCTAAGAAAATTGAGGCCGTCGTTGATTAGAAAAGACCAACTACGGTACGAGAGATAAGGAGTTTCCTGGGATTAGCTGGCTATTACCGGAGATTCGTTGCTCGGTTATAGCAGCACCATTAACTAAATTGACCAGGAAAGGAACCAAATTCGTTTAGAACGAGTCCTGTGAAATGAGTTTCCAGGAGTTGAAACAGAGGCTGATTTCCGCACTAGTTTCCGCACCAGTTTCCGCACCAATACGGTCTACAGTGACGTATGCAAGACTGGCCTCGGCTGTGTGTTGATGCAAGATGGGCGTGTGATTGCTTATGCATCACGCCAATTGAAGCCTTTTGAGGAGAATTATCCCACAGACGATCTTGAGCTGGCACCAATCGTGTTTGCCCTAAAGATCTGGCGACACTTCCTCTACGGTGTACCTTGTGAGATCTACACCGATCATAAGAGCCTCAAGTATATATTCACACAAAAGGAGTTGAATATGAGGCAGCGACGTTGGTTGGAGCTGATTAAGGACTATGATCTCAGTTTCCATTACCACCCGGGTAAGATGAACGTGGTGGCCGATGCACTGAGTAGGAAGTCTGGATATGGAGTTGCCACTATGTTAACAACGCAGAGACCTTTGTTGGAGGACATGAAGAGGCTCGAGTTAGAGGTTGTTTTGCCCATGATGGATGTCTCATTTGCCAGCTTGCATATCCGACCCTCGTTGTTGGAAAGGATTCAGGTTGCTCAGGGACAAGACCCTGATCTGGAGAAGATCAGGGAACACATAGGCCAGGGAGAGCCAACACGGTTTAGAGTATATGAGGACGGTACTCTAAGATTTGATGGACGGATTTGTGTCCCTAATATCCCTGAACTAAGAAAGGAAATTCTACAGGAAGCTCACTATTCGAGCTACACTGTTTACCCTGGAGGTACCAAGATGTACAGAGGGTTGAAGGATCACTTTTGGTGGAAGGGTATGAAGCGAGAAGTCGCTGAGTTCATGGCTAAATGCATCACCTTTCAGTTAGTGAAGGCGGAGCACCAGAAGCCGGCAGGAATGTTACAACCCTTGCCCATTCCAGAGTGGAAATGGGAGCATATTAACATGGACTTTGTAACAGGGTTGCGACGTACTCAGAGAGGTTATGAGTCAATCTGGGTTATTGTGGACCGATTTACCAAGTCAGCCCATTTTATACCTTTGAGGACGGGAGCATCCCTAGAGAAGTTGGCTCAGCTTTACATCGACCAGATAGTCAGACTACATGGAGTACCAGTGTCGATCACTTCTGATTGAGACACTCGGTTTGTCTCAAGGTTTTGGGAGAGTCTGCATACAGGTCTGGGCACAGGATTAGCATTCAGCACCGCTTTCCACCCACAAACTGATGGTCAATCTGAAAGGACCATCCAGGTATTGGAGGACATGCTGAGGGCATGTGCCTTAGATTTTACGGGGTCTTGGGATGAGCGTCTAACCTTTGTAGAATTTGCCTAAAATAACAGCTATCAGGCGAGCATTAAGATGGCTCCGTATGAGACACTCTATGGGAGAAAGTGCCGAACACCTATTTGTTGGGGAGATGTGGGCGAGAGGAAGCTGGTAGCTGAGGCGACACTTGAGCAGCCAGATTTTGTCAAACAGACTGAGGATCATGTTAGGATGATCAAAGAGAGACTCAAGGCTACACAAAGTAGACAGAAGAGCTATGCAAATCGTAAGAGGTCTGACCAAGAGTTTCAGGTGAGGGATTTTGTGTTCCTGAAGGTATCACCTATGAAAGGGGTGGTGAGGTTTGGACGACGTGGAAAGCTTGCTTCACGCTATATCGGACCTTTTGAGATTTTGGTGCGTATAGGAGTTGTGGCGTATAGGTTGGCCTTACCTCAGGATCTCGCTCAAGTTCATGATGTTTTTCACATCTCCATGTTGAAGAAGTGCATCCGAGATCCAACACGAGTAATTCCCCAGGTTCCTGTAGAAGTCAAAGAGGATATGTCCTATGAGGAGCGCCCAGTGGCTATTTTGGGCCGGGAGAACAAGCAACTGAGGAATAGGACTATTCCCTTTGTTAAGGTGAGATGGAGTAACCACACTGAATGGGAAGCTACTTGGGAACGTGAAAAAGATATGAAAAAGCGTTACCCCGACTTGTTTATCGCCCAGTAGAAGATAATATAATTTCGAGGACGAAATTATTGTAAGGGGGGAGGAATGTAAAATCCAAGGATTTTTATGGAAATAAAAATGTGTTTAAATTCCTTTTAAAGTGGATTAAAATTTTTTGAAATATTAGAGGAAATTTTCCTAAGGAATTAAATTGGAGAAAATTAAGTTAAAAAAAGGGGTTTAAAACCCTAATTAAGGGTTTATTTAGGACTGGAGGACTGATTTGTAATATAGAAAGTCTTGGGGACTAAAAGGTAATTCTCCCCTCTCACATGGATGGACTTAAATGTGACCTAAAAACATCCGGGGACCTCTCGCAAATTTTTCGTTGAGAAAATTCTATTAATAATGGATCAACGACTGAGATCAGATCATCTCAGACCGTGCCTAATCGCGAGGCATTACAACGGCCTACAGAGAGACTCGTAGCGATCACAGGTTTAATCTATCTGATCGGGGATCAGATACGAGGCAAGGGAGGGTGGATATTATGTTGGTGACCTCACGGTGTGGGTAATCTTGAGCCGTCCATCTCATGATCATTGCTAGATCGAAGGCAATGGGTTGAGATCTGACCGCAAGTTGTAGATCAAATCCCAACCCTCCATCTAAGGTTTTCTTGATACCAGACATAGTATTAAGATTCAAGCCGGTTGATAGGATCTAATGATCCTCACCACCTATCTGAGAAATCTAATTACGAGGCAGTACCTCTGTTACCACGGTCGCGAACGCCACCGCGCCAATCGCCTTCTTCCCGGTCGTTACTCGCGTGGAAGTCGGCCGACTCCAGCGGTTGCAGGAGCTGAAGAGGACCGTCTCTTCGGCTTCCTGGGTCTATAAAAAGGACAGTCGGAGCTGCGACCAGTACACAAAACACGTGGAGCTCGAGATTCTTCGTGTGAAGCTCCGGCGAGTGGTGGACCGAGAGGTTTCCTCGTTAGTAGTTGCTGGTGCTGCAATCACCACTGAGTTAGAGATCTTTGTAGTTATTCTCAAGCGGGGGCAGAGTCCAAGACCGAAGGTTGGAGGTCGCTCGCCGGGAAACACAGAGCAGACCTCACCCGACGACAGTAGCTCTCTGAGAAACCATCTCGCGTCCACGGCCGTCCGGTAAGCCCCTCCTTCTTCTGTAGCTTTAGAATTATGGTGCATGCATTGTAGTAGTAGATCAATCTCACCGGAGATTTCCGCGAACTCCGACGAGAGTCAATCAAGCCACGACCGAGAGGAGAAATAACGAAGAAGAAGATATGGTAAAAAAATAATAATAATAATAAATAATAAATAATAATGATATTATTTTGATTAATAAATTCAGTAATAGTTAGCTAGTGGAAATTTTTTTTTTTTTTTTGGAAACTATGGAAGTATGACAAATAATTGATTAATTGTTTTGTATAGTTAAAATAACTATATGGGACTTAGCAGTGTGACAAAAATCAATTAATTGATTAATTAGTATGACTGAGAATAATTCTATAAAACTATAGTTGAAATGGAATAATATTCTTGGTGTGACAATGCTAGTCTAATAATACCCATGTTGGGGTAGGATAAAATAAGCTAGTGTGACAAATATTCGTTGGTAAATTATAATAAGATAATTTGGGAGAATTAATCTAAATAATTTGCTAATCATGGTTAGTAGTTAATTGGATAATTAACTAGCTAATTGCTTAATTAGACAAACTAAGCAAGGGGTTTAGTTAAATCGATTTAATGGAAAAATCGATATTTTCGTACCAAGATATTTAAAATATATCATATTTAGTTGGGCTAGTCGCCTTTCTTGTCAACTTAAGATGGTCAAATCCGATTGATAAATTTAAATTGGAAATAAAACGAAAATCGATTATCATAATTAGTTAAAAAAGGGTTTAATTAATTATATCGGTAAGAAAATGGCACAAGTAAGCTAAATTACTTAATGGGCTAAAAGGTGAGCCTAATTCAATTAGGATGACTAGAGGCGAACAATTAGGGAAGTTGACAGGGTTTGACCAAGTTGGGTCTAGAGACACTAAAGGTCATGGAAACAGTGGATAAGGGTCGTTAACCAGAGAGATGGACTTAGGACCTGTTAGTGGGTCTAGGCCCAACAAGAACGTTAGGCATACGTGTGTAATTAGAGATATAGGGGTTTATTAGAAATTTGACTCTAATAGGAACCCTGTATGCTAGATACTTTTGGGAAGTTGTAAGGCATTCAAGAGGAGGCTAGAAGGGCTTCTAGTTCTAACAAGAGGTAAGTACACTTGCCTAGTTCCCACCCGGTTTCGCGTTTTTCTTTGGACTTGCTTATGCCTTAAATGCTTATGCTTCAATGATGACATACATGCATCCATGTTTATTTCTAGATTCCTGTTGAGCATGTATGGTTTGTTTACGGGATGTTGGTATCCCTGTTTGTTGTGGTCTACTGCCCGGACTCAGTGGGGCATGGGGGCTCCGATAGGGAAATGTTCAAGGTCAGGACCCCCTGGCTTTTCTGCCTGCCTTGCCAGAGAGGCGATTCTCTTGTGGTCTTACCCGTCAGTGGGCATGGTACGCTGACCGTGTTAACACGTATGAGAGGTAGTTCAATCGTTGGCGACCAGAGGGTCGAACGACCAAAAGGTCATGCTTACAGCAAGTAGCTGGACATACTAGCCGGGAGTGATGTTTGAGCTTCCTTTGAAACTCATCACGGAGCTTGAGAACTTCTGTTATTAGGGGTCGTACCTTTGGATTGCTTCTTGTAGACTCCTAGGGTTGTGTTTTTCTTGGGTTTGTGACCTCATTGTTTGACATATTGTTTACTTATGTCTTTGTGACCCTGCAGGGGTACTTACTGGGCTTTTCATTCGAAAGCTCATGCGTTTTGCTCTTTCTCTCTTTTACAGATTCCGAGGTTTAAGGGGGGTGGAGCTGTGAAGAGGTCGCTAGGAGATCCGAGGTCTGGGGGACTCCTTTATCTTTTATTTTGTGAGCTTACTTTGTGTAGGACCCGTATAGGGACCAAACTATTTATAGGGCCTATAGACCCTTGTGACTCTATGTTCCTTGAACTTGTGTTTATTTTATATTATGGATTGTTATCTGCTTATCACATTTAGGCCTTGTATTTGAGTTGAGCTTGTCTCTGCTTAAGTACGGCCGGTCTGTTGACGTACTCGAGGTCCCGGAATCCGGGTCGGGGCGTGACAGTCTTTTTGTTCAATAATGGGTTAATTGATCCTTATCCCACGTGTTAAGAATCATGACCGTCAAAGTTGATTTAAACTCTGTAGAAGATTTGCAATTGAATGGTTTTTCAAACCTTGTTGCGGCGGTGTCTCTTCTTTTATCTTGTGCTTGTGCCTTGCATGCGAGACCTTCTTCTTCCTTTCCGAGAGCTCTGGTTGCCAAAAGAGTGCATTTTTTCAGGTATGGGATCCCGAACTGTTCCTGAGATTTCTCCTCCTGATGTTCTTTCACCATATGAGAATAAGCTTGAGTCGAAAGGAGTTAAAGCTTGTTCGGATTCTTTCGCGAATACGCTCCCAACAGATGTGATGAGAAGCTTGCAGACCATTATAGATTATCCATCCCTCCTTTCAGTTACAGGGTCCCTGCTTCTACTGAACGGGATTGCTTGCCATCCATCTCGAGAGGGAGACTTAGTAGTTTATTATGACGCTTTACTTGCCGGTCTCAGGCTTCCTTTTCCTCAAATCTTTGTTGATATTTTCCTTTTATTCAATGTATGTCCTCAAATCCTCTGCGGTTTCGCGATAGTATTGTCTCAAAACAACCTTGTACCTTCCGTCCATATTTTCAACCTTCTTTTTAGTTTGAACAAAGATAGGAATACAGACTGGTACTATTTCTGCGCTAGGCAAGGTAGAAAATTTCTCGGTCCCATTCTTGATTCTATTAAGGACTGGAAGAGAAGGTTCTTCTTCCAGCGAGGACTGGGATTTTCCCATTAAGTGGGGTGTTCCCAGGACCCACGTAGCGAATAGGGAAAAACTTAGTCCCGATGAAGAGAAGATATTGAAGAGGTTAAAGGGACTTCATCTTGGTCCAATTAACGAATATTTAATTGATCGACAAGTTCATGACAATGGTTTATATTCCGCTATGGGTAGGGGCACTTTAGGATTTCTCATGTTATTCATGGATCTATCGGTTCTTTGGTTCAAGAATTAACAACTTCTTTTCATCAATTGCCAGGTGACGAAATGCCTTCCGATAAGGGAGTACACATTGCCGATAGATTGAGGGTTGTCTCTCGAGCCAAGAAACAGAAAGAGAAGGCTGCTTTGAAGACTAGGGGCCAGGTATCCAGTGGGGTCCCCTCGGAAGTGGCGGCAAAGAAGATTTCCGATGAACGCAGTAAGGAGGCGGTAATAAAGGTTGGCCTTCCGGAGTCTATTGCGGGGACTGATACTTATGCCGTGAAGGGAAAAGAATCTTTGAAAAGGTTGTCATCGAGGAAGAGGGGGACAACCTTTGGGAGATGAACCAATCATATCCGATGAGAGGAACCCCGATGTTCTAGACAGTGATCGGAGAATCAAATACTCGACTGTAGATGTACCTGTTGTGGAACCTCCTTCAAATCCGGTCTCTGAGACAATTTCAACCAAACGGAGGAGGTTGGCGCTGGTCGATGACGATGACGCCGGGGATGCTCGTGCAACAGTTTCTGACTTTTCTTTTACAATCCCTAAGATCTTTCCTTCTACCACTTCGGATGCGGGACCTCTCCCTCCCAATCCAGCCGTTGTAACTGATCAAACTTTCATTCCTGGTCGATTGGGAGAAGGGTTATCTTTGGTCGGTGGGGCTGGAAAAGGGAAGGAAATAGCCAGTATTCCTCCTGTTCCAGGTATGTCTTTTCTTCCTCTTTAGACCTCAATCGCATTCATGTGGGGGTCTCCGAATAACGTTCTTTTGACAGAAAGTATTGCTGGTCTAGTGCCTGACGAGGAAGTTTCTAAAGCCGATTCTGAAGCATCTGGGGCAAGAGATCGTAAACGGATCAACCGTCGTGACTCCGTATTGCCTATTGATTACCATTCGATCAGTGAGTCCATACGGGCTTAGGGAGATGGGAGAGTTGACGCTCATTTGAGTCAATTCAACGGTCCTCAATCCATGGGACATCTTCGTCTCTGCCTTCCTTCGGTGAGTGGATGGTCTTTGTTTGTGCTCTAGTCCATTTTTCTCAAAACTTACGTCCATGCATTTCTTTTGTAGTCTTTTAAATGGATCGATCAAGCTGAGAAACGCGTCAAGAGAGAAAATTCTTAATCATCTTTTCGCTGGGAAAAGATACAGGTCCAGAATGCTCGACTAATAAAGGAGCTGCTCCGCAAGGACAAAGAAATTATTAAAATGGCTGATGAAGTGGATCAAGCTCTAGAGAAGTGTAAAGGACTTGAAGAATCCTCTAAAGTCCTTGAAAGTGAGCGCAATACTCTCGGAGAGTCTATTCGTTTATCGGAAGAGAGTACTTCTGCTTTGTCGCAGAACTTTGATAAGATTAAGAAGGAGAAGAAGATACTTTCATCTGATTTATCAAGTGTTGTGAACGAATGCGCTGCGCTTAGACAGTCTAATACTTTATTGAAAGAGCAGAATGTTGTCCTTAGTGAGAGAGCTGAGAGCGCTGAGGATGAGGTCCGAGCTGTAAAGATTGAGAAAAGTGTTCTCACTATGAAAGTAGCATCTTTACAAACTGCTCTCTTTGAGGCTGAGACTAGGGAGACAAAAGTTCAAGCGGAAAAGGATAAGGCCTTAGCCGATCTATCATCTTATCGGAATGATCTTGGACAGTGTAGGGAGAGGATTATTGAGTTGGAGACTCAAGTTAAGACTCTGGAGGAATCAGCAGAGGGCGCTGGAGAGATATCTGAAGATGAATTGCAGAGGCTCGGGGAAGACGTTCATAAAATGTTTAGTAACCTTCAATCCGCCGATCCTTCAATAGTTTTCAAGAATTTGAGTTATTCGGATATTGTGGAGGAATATTTCAAAAAATGTCACGGACAATCGTCCTCCCCAATTTTTGAAGATGAGGAACTCAGTCGCAAAGGTGTGTCTCCTTGTGCTCTTATTCGACTTTCTTATCGTTTCAGGGTTTCTTGCTTTTCCTTTTTGGACTTCGTTTGAACAGACGACCCTGTTCCCACCAACGATGAGCCGGTTATAGATGAAGCCGCTGTTGATAGGGTCGTGGAGGAATTGAGCTTGATCGTTGCTTCTGATGAACCTTCTAACCTTATAGGTGAGCGAGCTGTGGAGATCGGTGCTACCGATAGGCCGGATGATAAAGTCGATGAGATGGCTTCCATTGTCGATGTTAAAGATGTTAGTTCATCGGGAGTGGCTGATAAAGAAGATTCTTCGGTTGTTCTGGTAGGCTCTTCATCGGTTGTTAAAGAACCATAAGTTATTTCTGATGAGCAACCGGTGGTAATTGATGCTGTTGTTGATGTCGTTGTTGGTCGGAATTTGTTTTTTAATTCTCCTTTTTCCTCCTCGTTTGTTCCTTGAATAGTGTTTTACTTTCTTTTATTTTGTCTGTTAGAAGGGGAAACAACCGCTGCTTCTTCGCCTAATGTGATTCCTGGCGATGTGATCGAGAGGGATACTCCTGGTCCCAGATTAGATGGGGAGTCTTCGAGGCTTGACTCGAGGGCAGGTAAATATAGTCTCTTATTCTTGATCCTTCCCTTTACTTATCGGAAAAAGCGGCTTACTCAAAGTTGTGGGCATTGTCGAACTAGTTTCCGCTGATTTTAGAGATGTAAGATTCCAATCCTGCCTTCGAATCTTACGAGCCAGACGTCCTCATAGAGGTAAAACGTTTCTTCTTTTTCTTCTAATTTCTTCTCGGTGCACCTCGACTGACTTCCTTAACCAATGCAGGTGGAGCTGAGGCAGAAGCCGTTCGTAAAGAAATCAAGTCTTTAAAAGCTGAATTGGTGAAATGGGTTAAGAAGCTGCTGATAGATAGGATCCATGCCTGTTTTGGGCCCGCATGGTGAACCTTATGCTCCACTTATCAGAAAAATTTGGGAGGATTTGGATGCAGAAGAGAGGGTTCATAGGGGACTCAACTTTGTAATTGATAATCCTCTCGGGAACTGGGATGTCGTTCCTTGATGATGTTATTTACTTTTTTGTAATATGACTTTTTCTAGACACTGGATTCGATTTGTTGCTTGATAGTGTCACTTGCTCTTTTGTGTTTGTACTTTTGGTCATTGCTTTGTTAATTGCATGTGTTGATCTTTGTTTCCTTTTAACGATCGTTTGGAAAATCATATTCATTTCGCGATATTCCGCTGTTCAAAATTCATGTGATTTGATTCAGTCAATCTTCCTTGGACGTTCTTTTGATTGACCATTGTTTGTCACTTGTTTCCAAGACATTTCAATATGCTTTTCATAATAAGTTACGAGAACCTGTTTATTGTCTTGAACCCATATTGTCCTTTCGATGTCAATTCAAGAGATCGGCACATCGTTTCAAAGAAGTGACTTAAGGGATCCGAATCGTCCTCATAAATCATGTCTTTGATCGAGGAGTCATCATTAATTAAGGCGCTTCAGTTCGCCTGAACTTTAATTGTTTTCCCATGGTTTCCTCGATGGGACAGTATAAAAGGGGGAACAAGGGAACGTTGGATCTTCAAAGGTTGGCTTGAGTGACATGAGTGATAACAGTCGTCCTTCTTTTCATAAATTCTTATTCTCTAGTGATCATACCCGGAGCTTATGGATTCCTAGGTCTTTCTATCGGCGCATGATGTCCATTCCTGACGTCCAATAAGGCTGCGGGGACCAAGTAGTAACTACTTGTGGGTGGCTTTGTTAACCTTCAGAGAGGTTGGAGGAGTTAAGCTTAGAGAAGGATGGCAGGACTTCGTGATTGACCATCAAGTAGATGAAGGAGATCTCCTCCTGTTCGTTCTTCGTGAGGATGAGTGTTTCGAGGTTCACATCCTTGGGCGGGACGGGTGCCAGAAAACAACTACCCTTCATGTTGTTCCTAGCCAGGTGTCAGATTTTACTACACCGAGCTCTTCCAGCGATGAGGGCTCATCTGACTTTCCTTAATTATGGACGCTTCCTTTGTATTTTTGCAATTTATCAATGAAGTTTGTGTTTCCATGTTTCTATCCTTTTCCTGTTGCCTCTGTTTTGATTGTCTTAAGGGTATAGGAAATGCATTACTCCTTTTGTTTCTTTGCTTTGTGGCTGACATAAATCTTCCAAGAAGTAGGATTTTGTTCCGCCTCTTGATATGACTTCCGATGTAAGGAGTTGATGTAATTCCTCGATGTAGATGATCTGTTACGGCTTTAGTGTGGATTCTTCAGTGGGGTTTGTTGGTGTAGAAAACTGATATGATTCTCTTATAGAAGATGGTAGTGACTTCTTTGTCGCAATGGATCGGTATGATCCTTTGTTATATTGGGCCGGTACGGTCTTTTGTGTGATGTTTAGCCATTGGGAAACTATATACCCCTTACCGATGGATTCTCTTTCCTGGAATTTCCTCGATTGGTCATTGTTTGGAGATGGGCTCTAAAACTTTTTATTATGCCTTGGAAACATAATATTTTTTGACGTTACCGAAGAGGCCCAGCTTGAGGAATTCGAATCGTGCTCATTAATAATGATCTTAATCGAGGAGTCATCATGAATCAGGATGGTTCAGTCTGTCTAGACATTAATTATGTTCCTCGGGACTTTCCCTGGTGGGTGGTATAAAAGAGGAGGGATGGAGGCTACTCGAGACAATCTTTCTGATCAGTATAAGCAGTAGTGGGGGTATTGGTAGCAACGGCCGCCCCTCCTTTAACAGGTTCTTTTCTGCCAGCGACTATGCTCGAAGGTTGTGGATTCCCAAGGCCTTCCATCAAAACATGGCATCTATGCAAGGTGGATGGAAAAGAGTTCGCGGACCGAGCGGAGGTATTTGGATGGTTATTCTATCTTCTTCTGCAGAAGATGGAGAATTCAAGTTTACTGTTGGATGGGAGGATTTGGTGATTAATCATCAATTGGTTGAGGGAGATCTCTTTGTTTTCGTTCTTGACCAGTACGAATGCTTTGAAGTTCACATTCTTGGGAGAGATGGTTGCCAGAAGGCGACGACATTGACGGTTGTTCCCGAGGGAAATCCAATTTTCAGCCCTGATTCCGATGCCTCTAGTTCTCCATAATTTGTTTCGCTTAATTATGTGTATTTTGTCAGTTTGAGTCTTTGGATCTTCTGTCATGTTTTTCCTTTGTCTGTTTGGTATTTGTATGTCTTCGATATTTCAGTATGAAAGATAATTCTTCTTCCTTTCTTTCTCTCTTTTTCTTCCTTGTTCTTCCTTATTTTGGTTGATGTGATTCTCCCGAGAGGGAGTGCGTATCCAGCTGCTTGCACAATGGAGAGTTGAAATGGTTTTTGGACAGTTGAGGAGCTATTATGATTATCGTTGAACTTTTCTTGGGGTGAAAAATTGGTAGGAGTGTTCGATGTATCGGAGCGGTAAGGTCTTTTCCGATGTGTTAGACCGATATGGTCATCTTTGTGGGAGCAGGTATAGCCCATTGTCGTAGTAGACCGGTGCGGTCTTTTGTAATGAAGGACCGATATGGCCCATTGATATTTTGGGACCGGTATGATCCCTTTTTGATGTATCAGATTCGGATCGGTATGATCCTTTTTTGACGTATCGGATCAGTATGATCCTTTTTTGATTTATCGGATCGGTATTACCCTTTTTTGATGTATCGGATCAGTATGATCCTTTTTGATATATCGGATCGGTATGATCCTTTTTGATGTATCGGATCGATATAATCCTTTTTTGTATGTAGAAGGTTGGCTTGGTTCTTTTTACTTTGATGAGGTTGGAGTTGTTATGTCTTCGGGCGTAAGTTGTGGTTGTGATAGGCATTCCTAGAGATCTTCATGAATGTTGTTTGTTCATCAGAAAAGAGAAGAGTAACAAGGGAGCTAATAATTTGTAGAGAAGTAATCAGATTTATTGATAGTACTTCCGTAGATGCTCAGCATGGTATGGGCGTTTGAGACTTCGCCCATCTATTTTTGTAAGCCAATATGTCCCTGGCCTTACAATTTCTTTAACAATATATGGCCCTTCCCAATTGGTGTTCAGCTTCCTTGTTCGGCTTTTATTACCCTGGAATTTGTTCTCCCAGAGGACCAAGTCCCCAACATGAAAAGTGATTTCTTTCACCTTGGTATTGTAGAATTTCTTGACCTTTTATCGATATGCCGCAGCTCGGATATTGGCACAATCTCTCCTTTCTTCCAGAAGGTCAAGTTCAGCCCTGAGTCGCTCTTCGTTGACTGTTGGGTCAAAAGACTGTGTCCGTGGAGTCAGGACTGATATTTCGGTGGGCAAGACCGCTTCAACTCCAAAAGCTAGCGCAAAAGGTGTCTCTCCTGTAGGGGTCCGAGCGGTAGTGCGGTATGCCCATAAGGCCCCCGGGACTTCGTCCACCCAACTGGAGCTGTTCCAGAGAACTCGAGTCTTAGGCCGTGTAGTAAAGTCCTGTTAGTTACCTCAACTTGCCCATTTGCTTGAGGATGTGTGACGGAGGTGAGCCTTGACTCAATTCCGAGGTCAGTACAGAACTTTTTAAATGCTGGGTTGTCAAATTGGCAGCCATTGTCAGTGATAAATGCCACTAGGATGCCAAACCTACAAATTACTGATTTCCGTAGGAAGCTTTGGCAAGCCTTTTCTGTAATGGGGGCTAATGGCTCACCTTCTACCCACTTAGTGAACTAATCAATTGCCACAATCAGGAACTTCAACTGCCGAACTGCTGTTGGGAATGGACCAAGTATATCTACTCCCCATAAAGCAAAAGGTCTTGTGCTCACGATGGTTGTCAATGGGGCCGCTGGTTGCTGTTGGATGTTTGAGTGGTGCTGGCATGCATCACATTTCTTGACAAAATCCATTGAATCCTTGACAAGTGTTGGCCAATAGTACCCTTGTCGCAAAACCTTGTGGCTGAGGGCTTTTCCTCCCAAATGATCTCTGGCGATCCCTTCATGAATTTCCAGAAGGACATAATTTGATTCTGAAGGACGGAGGCATTTCAAGAGTGGAAGGGTGTATGATCTCTTGTAGAGTTGCCCATCCACTATACTATATCGGGATGATCTGGTGATGACTCTTCGTGCTTCTTTTGGATCTTTGGGGAGGGTTCCATCCTGGAGATAATTAAAGATTGGATCGATCCAACATGAGGTGTCATCAATATCCATCAACTCCTCATCTGGTCGGCATTCGATAGTTTTTGCCATTAAGTATTGAACATTGATCGTTTGCTTGATATCAGCATCCGATGAAGCAAGCTTTGAGAGAAGATCAACATCCTGATTATCAGCTCTAAGGATTTTCGAAATGTAACACTTCTGGAAGCTGGAGGTTAGTTTTTGCACGAAAGTCTTATACTTCATCATGTTTTTCTTCTCTGGCCTCGAATTCTTCAGCCTAATGTCCGACCACTAACTGTGCATCAGTATTGGCTTGTAAGTTTTGAACTCCAAGGCCACGGGCTAATTGTAAACCTACAATCATAGCTTCGTACTCGTCTTCATTGTTTGTTGCTTTGAAGTTGAACTTCAAAGCAGTAGATGTACTACATCCTGAGGGTGATTTTAGGATCAGGCCCGTTCCTGAACCATCACTAGTCGATGAGCTGTTAGTATGTAAGATCTATTGATCGGAAGAAGCTTCCTTTTCTTCTGATAACTTTTGGCCCACCCCTTCATCATTATCTGTTGTAGTGAGCTCAACAATGAAATCAGCCAGTATCTAGGCCTTTATGGCTGTTCTAGGCTCATAACTGATATCATATTCCCCGAATTCTATCACCCATCGTGCTAATCGACCGGATATATTGGACGGATGAAGGATCTGTCTCAACGGTTGGTCGGTCAACACCCGGATCTTGTGAGATTGAAAGTTTGGGCGAAGCCATCGAGCAGAGATTATCAAAGCAAAAGCTAATTTCTCCAAATGAAGATATCTGGATTCGGTATCGGTGAGAACTTTACTTGTATAGTAGACTAGCTTCTGTAAGTTCCCTTCTATTTTCACCAGAACTGAATTGACAACTACATCAGTGGCAGAGAGATAAATGTAGAGATCATCTCCTTGTCGGGGTTTGGCTAATAAGGCGGGCGACTGTAGGTGCTCCTTCAATTGCATCAATGCCCTTTCACATTCTTCGGTCCATTCAACCTTGGGTGCTTTCCTCAAAGCACAGAAGAAAGGAAGGTTTCTTTCTCCAGATTTTGAAATAAATCTCCCTAGATAGTTTTTGATAGTTTTTGGCCATTAAGCCTCTTTATTTCCTTGATAGTTTTTGGGGATCTCATTTCCAAAATAGCCCTGATCTTCTCAGGGTTCGCCTCAATACCCCGTTGGGTGAGCATAAATCCAAGAAACTTGCCTGATCGTACACCGAATGCACACTTGTTGGGGTTAAGACTCATTCCGTGCATCCGAAGCGCATTGAAAGTTTCTTGAAGATCAAGTGCGTGTTGTTTGGCATTATCACTTTTCACCAATATATCATCCACATATGCTTCCACATTCCTGCCGATCTGGTGTTTAAAGACTTTATTCACTAGTCTTTGGAATGTGGCGCCTGCATTTTTCAAACCGAAAGGCATAACTTTGTAACAATAAGTCCCTCGCCAAGTGATGAAGGAGGTTTTTTCTTCATCGGATTCGGCCATGCGAATCTGATTGTACCCAGAAAAGGCGTCTAAAAAGCTGAGCATTTGATATCCAGATTTGAAATCTACCAAATTATCAATGTGAGGCAAGGGGTAGCAATCTTTGGGGCAATTTTTATTAAGATCAGTGAAATCTACACACATGCACCACTTGCCAGTGGACTTTTTTACAAGCACCACATTAGACAACCAGTTGGGGTAGTTTACTTCTCTAATGAAGTTTGCTTTCATCAATTTGTCAACTTCTTCCGCTTGCGGCGATGCGGAGCAAAGCTTCTTAAACTACGCCGCGGCCGGTTTGTGCTCAGGATTGACATTGAGGTGATGCTGGATGACTTCCCGTGGTACCCCAGGCATCTCCTCAGCCGTCCAGGCGAACACATCGGAATAGCTTTTAAGTAGATCTAAGATCTCACTTTGTTGATCAGGCTTCAATTCTGTTCCCAGTTGCACAGTTCGCTCGGGCTGCTCTTCTTTTAAGGGGAAGGCTATCAGTTCTTCAACAGGTGTTGGCCTTCATTTTTTCCTTTCTTCATCTTCCCCTATTGCTTCCTCAACAATTAGTGCTTCTCTCACACTGTTGCTCCCTTTCCCCAAATCCTTGAGCATAGTAGTGTAGCATTTTCAGGAAGCCAACTAGTTGCCCTTCACCTCTCCACAACCGTTCGGTGTCGAGAATTTCATCATCATATGGTACGTCGACAGGATTGCTCCGATCAAATTTATGGATGGTCTTCCTATTATGACATTGAAGCTTGACGGACGAACAACAAGAAAATTAATGTTCACAATGGTTGTCCGAGGAGGGGTACCAAGAGACAAGGGAAGGGAGATCATACCGTCGGGTTGGAGAGGGCTGCCATTGAACCCATCAGGGGGGACTTCACCGGCTTCAAGTTCTCGGCCGGTATCTTCATTCGGTCAAAGGCACAAGAAAAAATAATATCTACAGAACTCCCAGTATCCACCAAAACCCGCTCGACCGTAAAGATTCTGATCCTTGCGGTGATCACCAAGGCGTCGTCATGAGGATGATAAACGCCTTCCATATCTTCATCGGAGAAACAAATCTCCATGGATGAATGAGGCCTTTTAAGTAGTAGGACGTTCTGCACGGCTCCTACCATCCTTGGTATAATTCTTCCTAGATGTAGAGTTTTCTCCTCCATATCCTGGGCCTCCTACGATCACTGTGACGTGAGTGTCACTCACAGGGATTGGTGGTACCGAAGGGGGATCTTCAATCTTCTGCTCCCTTAGTAAGAACTGGTTGAGCTTCCCCTCTCTGATGAGGCTTTCAATCGCGTCCTTCAGATGGATGCATTCATCGGTTGAATGCCCTTTGTCTTAGGGTTATCCTTCATCGGCTGTGGTGGTTTCAGGATTTTCTGATCTTGGATTTGTCTTAGGATGTTCTCCCTGGAAGTATTGAGAATGGTGTAATTATGGTACCTTGCCATTATTTCCGGATCATACCTTTGCCGATGAGGTGGCCTCCTGTCATCAAGTCACAACGGTTCGCCCTGGTTTCGTGCGCCCTCCCTGCGAGGCCTATCTTCTTTCAAGATTCCCTATTTAGGATCCTTGTACTCCCCTTTCGGGGGTTCTCTGCTGCCAAACTCCTCCATTTTGAGAAGATATTCTTCTTCCCATCTGGCTTTCATCTCTTCTGAGGCCACATATTTCTCAGCAATTGCAAAGAATTCTGATACGTCCCGAGGGACGTCTTTGGTGAGGGAGTCTTTAAATGGTCCTTCGTTCAGCCCCTTGATTACGATCCCCACTACCATAATAGAAGTGAGGTCTGTCATCCCGGTAATGTCCTTGTTAAAGCGACGGATATAGTCGCATAAGCTCTCTATTGGCTTTTGTTTGTAACCCAAGAGGATGATTGGATTCTTCTTCAACTGCTTATTGCTAGCGAAGCGTTAAAGAAAGAGATCGGAGAACTGCTGGAATACACAGTCCCAGCGGGTATACTCCGGAACCAGTCATGGGCGATGTCTGTTCGTGTTCGTGGGAAGGCACGACACATTATGGCTTCCGAAGTTCTATTAATTGCCAGTTTATCTGAGTATGATTCAAGGTGCTCGAGTGGATCCGATAAACCGTCAAAATTTTGAATATTTGGTGGCTTAAATTGATCTCGGAATGGAACTTCCCAGATTTCCCTGATGAACGGGGAAGTGGGTTGAGGGACAAGTTGGAGGACCCTTTCCCTCTCAGTAATATATCGCTGTGGACAGCGATGATAACGGTAAGGTGAACGCCGGTGGGGGGACCGGTACCCCGGTGAGTGTCGACGTAGCAAACGATCAGGGGACAGCAGGTGCCGAACGAAGGTTGATCGATGTTGGTACGTCAGTTCACTGGTGAGTGGCCTCTCTTTCTCATAGTGTGTCGATCCGGAGATATAGAGATTCTTCTTTCCCTCCTATCTCTCCTCCGATCTTGGTGATCATGGATCCAATGTGAGTGAGAGGGATCTGAACTTCCAGTAGATGACTCAAGATTCTTATCTTTCGCTGGAGAGTGTCTTGTCCGATGCCCCCGAGGGTGAGTTGCTGATCCCTCCCTATCTACCGTCAAAGGTTGGGCGTCATGTGGCACAGTAGTTTGTTAAACGTGCGTTGTACATTATGTAGCGCACGCTTCAGCTCCTCAATCTCCCTTGCCATAGCCTTGATCTGGGTATTGTCATCAACAGCTTCTTTGCTCCTCTGGGGTACCTGTACCCCCTCAAGAGCTACTGGGACATCTCCAGGTGCGTGAACATCCTCCGATGGAGAATCTAGTGGAGATTCCCCTTTTTCTTCCTGGTGTTGAAGCCTCTTCGATTTTCTCACTACGGCCGCCATGGACTTCTTGCTCAAACTCCCCACGGATGACGCCAAACTGAGACTGTGAAATCGGATTTGCCTTTAGATCAAACCCAATTCCAAGTCAACGGTTAAATTTGTTTGATTTGTGGGGCTTTGAACAGTGAGGAAGTGAAGAGAAAACCAATCATTCAAGAAGAGAAGACAAAGATCTAACGTAGAAACCCTTGGTAGGGAAAAAACCACAAACGAAAGGAGCAAATTCACTAATATTTGGGCCTTGAAGGCTATTTTACAAGTGGAAAAGGAAAAAGTGGATCAATCTTCAGAGAAGCACAGCTTCACTGTCTGTATTCTCCATTCCCAAATGAGTCGGGATCAGTGCCTTTTATAGGTTTCGATGGCTTGGACAAGAAGCTTGGTTTTTCAACATGTGTCTCATAGAATTAGGCCACGTGCTCTGCCAACTAAGCATCCAGCTGGACTCTAGCTAAGCATCCAGCTGGATCTGAGTTGTCGACAGCTGTAAATCTTCTAGAAGGCCAGCCTAGTGACAGCTAAGCTTCTTCTAGAAGGCTTCTTGTGATAACTGGTATTATTCCGATGAGTTGTGAACATTTTAGGTGGATGAAGTGAGGAGCGCTTCCAGGTTGATGAAGAAGTGAGGAGCGCTTCTAGGCTGATGAGTCGGTGTTGTATACCGGTAGGTGCCGTATTGATGATTCATCGGCCCAATCTGATCTGATGTGTTGCGATCACGTTTCCGATATTGTGTAACCAATCCGATATGGTACAAGAGATGGTTGCTATGATATGGGTTGGTTCAGTATAGGCCAACCCAACCTTAATGAGGGGCTCTTTGATGTGAACACGTGGATGGCTCTACTGGGCTCCACGTGTCTTATTACCTTTCCTCCTATCATACGTATACTAGGCACTCTGAGAGTATGGAAAGGGGTTTAAATTTCATGAAAATAGAATGTGTAATAATAGATAGTTTGGTAATAAAAATCAGAGTTATAAATCACCCCTTCCCTAACCTAATGTCGTAATTTTTGGCTCTCTAAGAGCCACCTCTGATGCAGGCAAGTATATCGATAAAGTGTAGTCCATCATTTACTGTATCTATTTCTCATGTTATATTTCTTGTTTCTGTTTGTAAATACTGTGCATGAGTTTTGAAAGAGGAATCTATCCCCAACTGGAGATCTATCAATATGTGTGTTATGATTTCCAAAACTCAGGAAATTTTCATAAAATCTCTAACTCATGCTTTTCAAATTAAAATCAACACTGTAAGCAAAATACGATAAAGATACAAACTGTACAGCGGGTTCCCTCACCTAAGTCTAGCAAGCTCTATGGCTGGCTTGGTCCTTTAGCAGCTCCTGCTTTGCCCTTGCCTTTACCTTTACCTTTCCCAATAATTGAAATAGAGAAATCCATGAATACAAAAATCATCTTAACTTAACTCTAACTTAGACTCGATAAAATACGGTAAAGACATTAAGCTCTCTAAAGCATGATTTATTACTTAACATGTGTTACATGCTTCTATGGGGCATGAGAATACGGGAATTACTCTTAATAAGACATTTGACTATCTTCATCCTTAACATAATTGAAGGCTTCTAACATGCTCTCTCTTAAAGCAATTAAAGGCTACACAATTAAGGAGAATTAAGCATGTAATTTTAAGGAAAATTGGGCAACATCTCCTCTATTTTCAGGCTACCGAAATTATACAATCATTCCACAATAAAAACTAGGAATTAAACCATTCATCCCCCCTCCCCAATTTCTACTAATTAAATCATGACTTCTTTCACAGCCCCTAAATTCCACTCAAAGTTATCATTTCATTCACGAAGTTCTTGGCCGATTGGCCTCTAATTACTTGCCCTTAGCTCCCCAAAATATAAGGTTGCTCACCGGAGGGTAAGAGATCGTCGGCGCTCGATCCTCACCGGAGAAGAGAGGAAGAAGCACTGAAGGCCGGAGTAGGTCGAACAGAGGCTACGGTGGCGGCACTTGCAACGGAGCTGGGCGAACCGGTAGCGGGCGTGCTCAGAAAGGGCAGGCCTGTGGGAGGTGTTGGCATGAGCTTGGCGCGAGCAAAGACGGCTGGGGGGCGCCGGGAGCGGTCAAGGGGGTGCAGCCGTGGGCTAGGGGCAGAGCAACGCATAGGCAGCCAGGCGATGGCGATGCAGGTCAGGCAAGGGTGCCATCGACGGGCAAGGGGGTTAGGCAGGCTGCGGCCGTGGGTAATGGGAGAGAAGAACGAAAGGATGAGAAGTACACGATTTCAATTTGATTTCAATTGAATCGTTGCCCTAAGTTCCTCAATATATATATTATAACAATTTAAGTTTTATTATTTAATTCTATTAAAATAACCTACCTTTAAAATCTCATTAGTTTATCTTATCTTCTAACCCATTAAACTAAATTATCTTTTTACTATCCTATCACATGGGTGTCGAATTGACTAAATGTCTCGTCTCTATCCCTGACCCAGATCTAGAAAACCCTGGTCAAGAGATTCCTAGACCAGATCCGAAATTGCCGGACTTTGACCCGTCAAGATCTACTTTACCGAGACTCTAACTTTTGTTCGATATGTCCCACTTAATTAACCTGGATTTATTTATATTTAAATAATTTCCCATTTAATCAATCGGGCTTTGTTGTCTATCCAACTCCAACTATTCTAAGTAAAAGTGGCCTGGCCCAATATTGCCTTCTCTTGGCCCTATAGTTGCAAGGCTGGATTTTGGGTCCATTAACTCCTGATTTTCCTTTAATTGAGGTTAAAATAATTAATTTATTTTCTGTGCTAATTAACCTTATTTCATATTTGAAAATTTTTTGATTATTTATTTATAAAAATCCGGGGTGTTACAATTCACCCCTTTAGTAGTCCTGTCATTTGCACGGGAGTGTGCGCGGCCGTGTACTTGTCTTTTTATCCCTTTTTTATCTGAATTAGTCTGTATTTCACTTCTTTTGTTCTGAGTACCTTTTTTCCTACTCGATCACAAGAAAATACCCAATAGAGCACAAAAAAAGAGAAATCCATATGAAGGAAGCAAAGTGTATGCAAATATGGTATAAAAATATGTATAATTAGGTAGTCATCACAAGCACTCGTTTTAGTAAAAAAAATTTCTTCTACACAAAGTGATATTGGTGCATCACTCAATTTGTTTTCTCAAGCATGTATCATTTTTCTCATTTACACATAGAGCTATAGTCTGCTTACACCTTGGATATATTCCATCAATAAGTAATGGTTTTGCTTTGTCAATACTTGTTCTAACAGGAATTTTCATAGTTATCATTGCATATTGAGTCTTGAGTAAATAGAAAGAGGTTTGGAAGCACTTGAGGATGTAACTGAAGTCACTGTTTCAAAAAAGCTTTGTCTTAAATTTAGCATATGATCTTTGATAAGCGTTCAAATATTTTTATATCAAATATTTGTTTACTATTCATGTGATTTCGAGTAATTATTGCTCATTGATACTTAATTAGTGTTAATTCTCATTTGCAGGGCACTGGAGAGCCTCAAGAGCAAAATGGAAGTAACGCAGCACAAATCTAAGCTAAACTACAATTTACTGAAGCCGTGCGGGCTAGCGTGCGCCCGCACGCGCCCATACGAAGCTAGAAATGGGCAGCCATACGCCCACACACACCCGCGCGAGCACTCTGAGCACATACCTCCAATCTTACAAAGGTTCGTGTACCCGTACCCCAAAGCGCACAGGCCTTAAAATAGGGTATGCGGGCTGGCCTGCGCCTGCACGACAGTTCGCAAGCCTCGCGCTCCAGACCCGACCTGACCCAATTTTATGGTTGATTTGAGTCCGGATTAAGTGAATGCAAACACTAATCATGTAAAGTGACCTGGGCCCTATAAATAGCTAATTTAGGGCTTGAGAAAGGTGGCTTGAAACTTGAAACTCATCACCTCTTTTGGAGGCTCCTACCCTTCCTCCACCTTGGAGATTAGGGTTTCATTGAAAACATTGGAGCAAGAAGGTGACAGCAAGCATCGAAGGGGCATCTCCATACACACCGCCAACGGTCCTCGCTAACGGTTGAGGGAAGGGTGTTTCATATTATGTCTCATTTCTTTCTCTTAAACATTGTATTAGATTTGTGTTCCCCTTTGATGAGAAACTAACTTGTTAGATACTTGGCCATGATGAACCTCTGTATTTATGTTTAACTTTACTTGTATGGATTTCTATATTTCAATAAATACTTTAATGTTTTGAGAACCTATTGGATGTAATGTATGGTATTGATGCTGTGCGTTACGATAGCTCTAACTGTTAATCTAGATCTATAGGGGTGTAAACAATTAAAGCTCCGTCTATATACATATAGATCTACTTCAATAGGTGGGGGTTGTGAATACACCGAGAGATCGGGTATTTAGGCAAGTGACTCCTTTAGATTGATTATTCCCACAACTCTTCCAAGATGAGTATTCCGTAGAACGTTAATGCATTGATGAAATTAGGTTAGTAACTCTCCTCGATGGAGGGTATGAAAGCATTGTAGGAATTCTTGGTTCATAAACCAACATTCACTAATTTGAAACCCATACTAGTCCCAATTTATGAATATCCGAAGGGGATTCATTACCTGAGTATCTCCCCTTTATGATTGATTACCATTATTACTTTCATCAAGTCGGTCTCAAGATATTTTCAGTTTTAGAAATTAGATTAGGATCTCATCAACCTTTGAATAGGCTAGGTAGTAGACAATTAGATAGAATTAGTGACGTAAGTCTCTGTGTTCGATATCCGACTTTCATAATCCACTTTACTACTGGTACGACCCATGTACTTGCGGTATAAGCATAAGTATTAGGCTCAACATCAACCTTTAGCTCTCTGTTGTCAAAAGGATCAAAATCTATAGTCAAATTTATTTAAGCTGAAGATTGTCTCAACTCCTTATTCAAATTTCTTTAAGTTTTAATATGCTTAAGAGCATATTCTTTAACCTTTGGAGAAACATATGTCCGGTGTCCCTTTCTCAAAATTCTTAATGGAAATTCATAGTTGAGACATATTAGTGAAATTCCACAACTTGAACATGATTCCACAACAAAGTAGGGATGTTCCCATTAATATCCATTATTAAAAATATCAACCCATAAATTTCATTCACATATAACTATCCAATAATGGATTTTTTCAAGCATTTTATTAAACATATAGAGGGCATTATGAATATTATCAATTTTCATAACATGGCTAAGTAGCATTAAAGTGTTTTACAAAGATTTACAAGAGAATATAGCTTGCTTCTACAACCCAAAAAAAAAAAAACACAAAATTCAATAAAACAAGCATCATCAACTAAAGTCTCAAATTTCGCATGGGAAGGCTCGGGCATTCATATCATCAATGTCACAATCTTCAAAGAGATCAAAGTCACCAGCAATCCTCTTTTTAGTTGTTGCCTTCAATTCACAACATCTTCATCGCATACTATTCCTCATTTGTAGTAATATGTTATGCATCCATCTCTTTCTTCATCTCTTATTATATATATATATATTTATTATTATTGCTCTAAACGAAGGGTACCTTGGGCCCCGCTCTCCCCTTGGAGATTAACTTGGAAAGATGCAGAATGAGAGGGAATAGTTTCAGGGATGAGGAGCTGGCGAGGAAGTTGTGGTGTTCACCGAGGCGGACGAACTAGAGCAACTTGGTCGCCCTGGATCTTCTTTCCTGCAAAGGAAGTCCGTGGTCTTCTCCCCGGACCCTATGATGATCAAGTTAGAGGAATATAGTCCAACGGGAGAACGGAGGAGGAGGAATTAGAGTTCGATAATAGGGGGAAGAAAAAAAGGGTGAATACCCAAGAGGGATTGATTCTTGGATCAGAAGAAGATGCCCCTCCCCTTACCCCTTCTTCCACTCTTATACCTCATGAGCACCCCATTTTGGGGCATTAGTCACGGGGCAGCTACCTTTGCCACGAGGGCAAGGTTGTCCCCAGAAGACTCCTCTGCCAAGTTGCAGCTCGTGCTCTCACTATTGTACGAATGTGCGTCTCACCCAAGGTGGGGTGTCATCTATAACATCCGTATAGGTGAAATGTTCTTCTGTCAGGAGATTACCACAAGGCTTCCTAGGGTTTAACCAGGTGATCATGTTGGTCCTGCATCGCTGCTTGGGCGCTACCCCATGTCCAGTTATTTTCCCCCGCAACACTTGCCCCCCAACTACTAGGCTTGCAAACTCCCAATTTGGATAGGCTTAGGGAGTTTAATACTTGGTAGATGCCTCTGACCTGGTGGGATGAGATGATCTCATCTTGCGACTCATATTTCGAATGGTAGTTATGACTTCCAACTGATGCTAATATGCCTCCAGGTATTTTTATAGTCTCCCCCAACTATTGATCAATGTGTCAGGCCGGCCTCCCAAGCACAGGGGCCTCTTGGCAGCAACGGGGTACATGTCTAAACGGGGATATACATATGAGGTCAGGCTCGGTTTCCTAGTCCGTTGATAAGTGTTCAAATGACAATAATTTTCTTGTACATCCAACCACACTTTGAATGTTATTAGAGTAATTATAACTGTAAGTACTTAATTTCTATTAATTTTTATTTACAGGGTACTAGAAAGCCTCATGAGCAAAAAGAAGGCATTATGGGATCATTTGAGACATGAACAAGCAAAACAGGATAGCACACGGACACACACGAGCATATACACCCGTATAAAGATGATAATTTAGTTTGTAGGCCTACATGGGCGAGCACACACCAGCGATGAAGACCGGTGTAATCTCTGGAGCAAAGCCTAGGAGCTATACGGGTACAGACGCGCTCGTGTAAGCACTCGTGTAGACCGCGATTCGACACAAAGCTGTCTCTTGAGAGCTACATGTGTGTAGACAGGCCCGTGTAACAGCCCCTGTAAAGTAGGTTTCCTAGTTTCCAGCAAATTTATGCAGAATGGGGCCTAGGCGGACCAAATCAGCAGCAAACCCTCTCTAAATGGGGGACATCATATAAATAGCAGTTTTGAGGGTTTGGAAAAGGGGCTTGGGTCTTTGAAGCTTCTAATCTCATCACTACCCTTGGGAGCTACCGCTACCCACCATCATCCACACATCATCTAGGGCACATCGGAGTATTGGAAGGGCATCTCTTGACGCTGGAGGCTTGTAGGAGATTCTCCAACGGTTCTCTCCAAAGTGGAGAGAACGACATATCATTTTCCTATGCTTTATTTTGCTTTCATTATTGTATTGGATTTGTGTTCCACTTTAATGGGAACTAATCTTATAGGTATCCGGGCATTGATAAACCCTTGGGTTATGGATGAACTTTGATTTTGAATGCTAATGGTTATCTGGTTGTTTGTTTTATGATTAAGATCTATTGAGTGTCATTCATTACATTCGTAATCTACGTTACGACAGCCCAGATTATCCAATCCGACCCATCAGGGGAAGAAGCGAACGCCTCCTCATGTGCGAGTATACCTCAATAGAGGAGATTATGAGTGCGCCGAGAGATCAGGCATTAAGGAGAGTGACTCCCTAATATGCCTTGTTCCAATAGTCTTTCCAAGACTTAGATTCCCTAGAACATCATCAGTGAAGGTACTAGGTTAGTAATCGCCTCGAAAGAGGGATAAAAGCATTAGATGAATTCTTGATCTAATCCATTGCAACTAGTGACCCTAGCATTCATTATCTATCTTTATGAGAACCGGAGAAGGATTCATTGCCCGTATGTCCTTCTTTTATGATTGATTGCCCCTACGATCCCATTACATCTTTATTTGTTCTCTTCTCTTTTTCTAGATTTAACAATTATTTTAGTTTAGAATTCTCTATTCTTTGGTTAGGCTAAATAGTAGGCAAGTAGACTTTACTATTCCTGAGGATTCAATATCTGACCCTTAGAGTCCACTCTATTACTTGTCCGACTCATGCACTTGTGGTTGTAAGCACATGCAGTTGAGATCATCCGTGTGTTATCCATTTTTATAATGGACGGCGACGAAAAATATGATTAGCACCAATCCCCAGATAAGGTTCCTGAAGACAATGTATCGGTCATCAAACTGGCGCTTATTGGAGGAGCAATACGGCCAGTCATACCTTTATCTCAGGGTTGAAGCGATAAGATGTCTACCATACTCATTTCCTCCCCCCTTTTTTGAGCCTTTGTGAAGTCCACATACCGACACATGAAGTCCCTTCTTCTAGGAATCCCTCTGCTGGGTTTTTCTTTGACTACGAGTAATGGAGGTGGAACCTTCATCTTCGGAAATCCCCTTTTTGTTAGCTAAATCTTTCCCTAGAAAGGTCACAAATCTAGGTTTCTTCTATCGAGTAGGGGACTCAATCCGGCGTTCATCCTCCCTTTGAACTTAGGCCTCATCTCTTCTCTGAGATGGCTAATGTACCCGTCCGAAAGAGATTGCTGTATACTTAGAGTCTTTTGGAGCGGGTCTCCATTTTCCTTTCCACACATTCTTTCAAGAAGTGCTCTTGTTTTACAAGGTGAGCCTCGCGCAGCTCCACAAAATAGTTGGAGGATTCTCTGTTGCTTCATAGTTACTCTCTACCATTTTGGTCTTCTGCCAACCATCTGTTTATAGCGGCTCCTCTTTTTCCTAACTAGGATCCTTGAGCTTGGAGATTGGTTCTGCTTCGAGCGGCGGGATGAGTCATATCTGTAACTTCTTTTACCTGAGATACCTGAGTGGTGGTCTTATTTTGTTTTTGCCTCATATGGGAGTGATTGGGACATCCAAACCTTATAGAGTAGGCTTTATTTGGACCGGGATTATGATACGACCATATCATACCACAAAAGATGACAACTTTCCCTTTATCGGGCCCTTGGTCTTCTAGACCTTTCATGGCCGTTACCCGAGTCGGTCCTTTGAACAACAGGGCTTTCCTTCACAGGTAGCACCCTCCCTCTCATCCCTTCTCTGGGTGTTTTCTGTCCATTGACCACTTTGCTCGTCTTTCATTATGCAAAAGTACCCTATGGGCAGCATTGTTTGCTGAGGACAGTAAGGGAAGGAGTAAGACCTTCCCCTTCGACTTAGAAAATTTTAGAATTGTAGGGCGAGACATCATCAAAGAAGTGATAGAGGTGCGAAGGAGAGCAACTACTCCCCCCTTTCTTCTATTCGGAGGCGCGTGACCTTGCTGTGAGACGGGTGGAATCATGTCAACATACTCCGGTAGTTGCGATTCCGCCTTTAGATCTAAATTTTCTTTAGAATTATACTATCATTTATCTTATTTAGGTCTTTAAACCTTTATATTCTGATTCTTTCATTCTCCATGAATCTAATAAATCTTAGTAATTTTATCAAAAACCGATCAATAGAATGGAAGTTATGTAACAACCTTAGAGAGTAGGAAAACTTGTCAACTTTTGTAATCCAAATTATGATAAAATATAGGAATCCATAAATTTCTAAAAGGAAAATATGAAATTTTTTATTTATCTGAAATATTGAATATTATAGTTTTAATAACCTTGATTTGGAATCTTATAGCTCTCAAAAAAGATCTATTCAGAGTATATATTATGCTAGGTTGAGACCAAATATGGGTAATTAATGACGTATTCAAGAATCAATTTTGGTTATTTTATGTAAACCCTACTTCAACTAGCATGCACACTTGTGTTAGTGAATTTCAATACAACATGGATTAATTTATTCACTAATACAAGTGTTGCCAATATTGACAGGTGATAAGTCCATTGGAGCGTGATTGGGATGATCATTAGGCAAAAGAGAAAAGTTTTTTATGACAAAGGAGCAAATTGGGAGCAAGCTGAAAAGCTGCTGAGATCAAGAATTTACTGGAAGAGCTACTGGACTCCAAATCCAATCTCCACTGTTCAGATTGAAGATCAACAAGTCAAAAAAACTCCATTAAAGTTTTAGCTCAATCCGAGTTTAAATGGTCATCCAATCATTGAGTTGATGAAGACATCATGATGCAGACTACATACATTGTGATGTTAGTTAAAGGCTGGGCATGCTCCACTGGAAATAAATTAACATCACGATGTGCCTTTTGGAGATCGCGATGTAACTTCCTGGGGGTATAAAACAAACTAATTTCTAGGTTTTGGGCATCCTTCACTTAGGGTGGCGACTAGAGCACCAAGGGGGTAATCCGAAGGCATTCTCTTCCATTTGAGGTTGGGTTTTGCTCTACATAAGATGGGGAACATTTATCTTTTGATTTTTAATGTTTTAATCCTTCTCTTAGACTTAGACATGGATGTTTACTTCCTTCATCGCATCATTATGGATTCAATGTTTGTAATGATAGCTTGAACATTCATTCTAGGGTTGTATGGATTTCTTTTGATTTGAAATAGTTAATATCCTATGTTTTCTTTGATGGAATGGTTATTGGTATGCTTATGATTCAATATTATTTCTAATAGTTAGCCGACGAGCAATGACCATCTTTAATACTCTATTGTACAGACATGTGTGTATGAGGAAAGTGTTAGAATCATAGGGTGGATGCAATGACACCGCAAATGCCATTAATTTAGACATAAGTATTGGCATTCCATGGTGATGATCGATGGAGTTTATCCATATAGTGCCCTCATCACTACCATAGATATATGGAGTTAAGAGTATGTCCCTTAGACATAAGGACTTGTAGGATGCACCCGGAGTGCACATAAGTGCAAGCTCTATCATTGATCAAACCCGTCTCTATAACTTTATATGATATCATAGCAAACATTGGAGAAAATCATCAAAAGTCAATTGGACTATACAACCCTAGAAACTTATCATTGAGAGCTTAACCCAAGCAACCCTTCGTAATTCTATCAACTTCTTAGGATTTAGTTATCTTTCACTTTATTAACTGACCGACTTTACTAAGCAATTTTGTAGGTTATTGCTCATCTAAACCTAGTAAGACTTACTTGTGGATTCGACCCGGTACTTATAGGAATTTATTACTTGCAACCACGTACACTTGCGTGCGGAGGTTTGAGTACTTGCACTCATAGCTGATGGTCAACAAGTTTTTGGGGCCGTTGTTAGGGAAGGTATAGGCTATAGGTGACACTAGTTGAATAAGACCTAGTTTAGCTTAGTTATTTATTTTCTTTTACATTATTTTGTATTATATTCAACTTGTTTTTATTTTCCTTTTTCTTAACTCATTTTTTTTCCTCTTTATCTAGGCTTCATGTGTTGTACCTTGGGCTTTAAATGAAGCTCACACCTTTTGGAGCAAAAGTGTGTTATGACCATTGAGGGCAACTATTCTTCTGAGAGTGCATCATTTTATATGGATGAAGAAATTCCACCATGCTTTCAAGGCGCACTTTCAATAAGCAATAACTACATATTGTCATTCAAGAATATTCATTATTCAGCCTACACAATGCATCAGGGAAGCACGAAGATGTACCGTAACATGAAAGAAAACTACATCTGGAGGAAGATAAAGAAGGAGATAGGTGAGTATGTGGCATGGTGCTTGATCTATCAACAGATCACAGCTGAGTACAATAAGCTACTGGGGTTATTGGTACCGCTAGAGATCCCGCAATGGAAGTGGGAAAGGATAGCCATGGATTTTATGACTGGTCTGCCTCGAACCAGTCAAGGCAAGGATGCCATATGGTTATCATAGATAGACTGACCAAGTCTGCCAATTTCCTTCCGATCAATACAACTTCTTCTCGAGATCGGTTGGCATGGATATACGTGGATCAGATAGTGAGACTACATGGCGTACCCGTGTCCATCCTATCATATAGAGACCCGAGATTCACCTCTCACTTTTGGCGGAGTCTACAAAAGGCCCTGGTGACAAGGCTAAATTTTAGCACAGTATTCCATCCACAGACAGATGGACAGTCTGAAAGAACTATTTAGATACTCGAGGATCTACTCCAAGCATGTATTATGGAACTCCCCGGGAGCTGGGATGAGAATCTAGGATTGTTGGAGTTTGCGTACAACAATAACTACCAGACAAGCATTGGTATGCCACCGTATGAAGCATTATAAGACAGAAGATGCAGGACTCCGTTATGCTGGGATGAGGAAGGTGAAAGAAAGATTCTAGGCCCAGAGCTGGTACAGGCCACCTTTTAAAAGATCAAACTCATCATACAGCGCCTCAGGAAAGCTCAAGACAAGCAGCGGGGATATGCCAATACCCGCTGCCGGGATTTAGAGTTTGAAGTAGGAGACGAGGTATTCCTTAAGGTATCCCCATAGAAGGGTGTACTAAGGTTCCACAAGCGTGAAAAGCTGAGCCCACGGTACATCGGGCGGTATAAGATAGTGGACAAGGTAGGCCCTGTGGCTTACCGGCTTACCTTACCAAAAGAGCTGTTGAGGTTCCACGATGTCTTTTATGTATCGATGCTACGGAAGTGCATCAAGGTTCTGAATCAAGTTCTGACGGGACCAGCTGTAGAACTAGCACCAGATTTGATGTACGTGGAAGGACCAATATGTATCTTTGATAGGAAAGAACAAATATTGAGGAACAAGATAATATCTCTAGTGAAAGTTCTATGGAGTCATCACCAAGTGGAAGAAGCCACTTGGGAAAGAGAGGATCAGATGAGGGAACAGTAACCTCAGTTATTTTAGTTACTATTATATGAAAATTTTGGGGATGAAATTTCCTAAGGGAGGGAGAATTGTAATACTCCGAATTTTTCTAAATAAATATTCAGTAAATTTTTGAAATTTGAATGAGGTTAATTAGCATAGGAAACAAATTAATTACTTTAACCTTAAATTAAAAGAAAATCGGGTATTAATGGACCTGAAATCCAGCCTCGCAACTATAGGGCCAAAAGAAGGTCTTATTGGGCCAGGCCACTTTTACATAGAATAGTTGGAGGTAGGTAGTCAGCACAGCCAGATTAATTGAATGAGAAATTAATTATTAATTAATCCAGATTAATTAAGTATGAGATACCGGATCAATGTTAGAATCTCGATAAAGTAGATCTGGCTTAGTCAAAAGCTGAGAATAACATATCTTGGTCCGGAGTGTTATTAAAAAGTGATGTGAGATGAAGCTAGAAGATAATATTAATTATTAAATTCTTTTGAAAGATAAGTTAAATAATAACGTTTAAATATTATAAAGGAAAATGATATTTTAATTTAATAGATTTTTATAAGAATGAGAAGCGAGAGAGAATGATTTATTGTCATCTCTCTCTCTCAATTAAGTTCTCAGACCACGATCCCTTCTTCTCTTCCCTTACCCACACCCACGGACACGCCTAGCGCGCTTACCCATTTTGGCGCAATTGCGGTGCCGTGTCGCCATTTGCCCTACGATGTCATGCGGCCGTCAGACTCGAGCTGTCGGCCAACCTTTTCGTCGGGCCGACCTCCACCCCCGAGCGAGCTCCGCCCACTGCCTAGAGCTGCGTCCAGCTCCGCTGCCATCCATCTCTTGCGCGCCAGTGAGCTGTCAATGCTTCTAGCTTCAACCACGCCTCCGACCAGTATCTACGCCGCCAGGTTGCGTCATCAAGCTCCCCTGCTGCTCCAGCCAGATTTTCCTCCGGCCTGCAGCCCAAATCTTCTCCTTCTCCAACGAGCGACAGCCGCCGACCTACAGCCCCGCACTCCGCCCTCTTCGTTCCCCACGATAGTGAGGCTTACTAAACTATGTTAAATCAATTAGCAAATTTGGGGAAACCCTAAAATGAATTCTTGATTTAGGGCTTGGGATTTGGAAGGGTTGCATGAGATTAACATTAATAGCTCATGTTTGATAGGGGGATATCCCCAAGTGGGATATCCCCAACACACTCCCCAATGAAAATTTTTCCCTCCAAAAACTTTAATTTAAGTTTAAGAATATAATAATAACCCACCCACCAATGCATGGAAGCCACATAGCTATCTTATCATTAATACCTTTACTTTAAAATTTTCCCCCAAAAAATTTGAAATTTTTCAAAAGTTATTCCTAATCCCTAGTGGGATATTCCCCTATCAAACACAAGCTATAAGTTTAGGGGCTTATTGTATGTTGTTTGATAGAAGAATAGAGGTTGTGAGAGGCTTTAGGTTAATGTTTAATTTGATGGAATGGTGATGCTATGAAGCCATGTATGTCATGAGATTAATTAAGTGTTTAAATTGGGAATGTTTGTATAATTTGGGGAGCCTATAAATAGAGGAGATGCTGCCCAAATTTCTTTGAAAATTCTGCCTAATTATTCGTGTTTATGTTTAGCAAGTAATCACCTTAAGGAGAGCATGTTAAGAGCCCCGATATATGCTTACGATGAAGTAGATTCTAGATTATAACATGAGAGAAATTCATGTTAAGTAAGTTGTTAATTTCGTGTTAATTTAAAACCTTTAAGACATGAAATTCATGTTAAATAAGAATTCATGTTTTAGAGAGTTAAGGTCTTCATCGTATTTTATCGAATCTAAATAATAGTACAAGCTAAGAATACGATTTCCGTATTCATGAAATTTCCTCGTTCGATTATTAGGGAATGGTAAAGGAAAGGGCAAGGGAAAGTCAGCCGCTGCCGAAGAACCGAGTCAATCTTAAAGCTTACTAGACTCAGGTGAGGGAACTAGTTGTACAGTTCATGATTTTACCGTATTTTTCATACATATTGATTTCAGTTTGAAAAGGATGAGTTAGAAATTTTATGAAACTTTCCAGAGTTTTGGAAATAATTTCATGCACAGTAATCAATAACAAAAAAGAGAAACAGATTTAGAAATAAATAGACTACACTTTATTGATATACTTGTTTGTACCAGTGGTAGCTCGTAGAGAGCCAGAGAGTACGGCATTAGGGTAGGAAAGGGGTGATTTAAAACTCTGATTTTCGTTACCGAACTATCTATTTTAAAACATTCCATTTTATGAAATTAAAACCCCCTTCGATACTCTCTGAGTGCCTAGTGTACGTATATAAGATTGGCCCCGTGTAGCGAGGATAGATCTGCATGTTGGTCGTTGGTCCTGAAGTATTGAAGTAAATGTGTAGTTAGTGATGATGGTATTGTGATGATTAGATAACTCCGTATTACCCATCTCCTAGAGGATATTGGTACAGATTACCAAGAGTAATTTCGAAAATCATTCATAGTACAGAGAAACAGATAATAAGATACGCATCATGAGATTTCTATGCATATTGGCATAATTATACCAGATTGAAGATAATGTATTGACTAGAATCTTTATTTTCTAAGCATTACTTGCAGTTACAATATGTATTTTCAGTTACTTATATGTGCATAGTTTTATGATTCAGCTTTTACAATTTTATTTGATATACAGGTATAATTCTATACCCGACAGTACTGTTCCCAGATCACTGAGCTTTAGTAGCTCAACCCCTTTTTTGTGACATTTTTTTGCAGGCGATAAACTGGAGACGAGATAGAGGGCTTTGTCTAATCGCGAGTTTATGTGGAGATTACCTGTAGCTGGCTCTGACTCCCTTTGTCGTAGTTCATGATTATGTTCTGTTATGACTATATTTGAGACAAATAAGTCTAAGATAGTATTTATATTTTGTGTTGTATTAAACAGTATTGTGAGTTTGGAGTTTATGATATGAGTTGTTTGCTTTAATAGCTTCCGCAATTATGTTTATTACTCTTCATTACTAGTTTTACAGCCTTAGGCTTAGGGTTCATTCCCTTGATCTTACTAGTGTGACACGTGTCCCCTGATTAGAAGATGGGTGTTACAGGATGGATAAGAAGTGAGGGTATAAAGATTGTTAGGTATCTGTTTGGAAGGATATGGATATGGATATGGAAAGTCTTGGATATACATTTTTAATAATTTGTTTGGAGGGATAAAAATAGATAAAATAAATTTATATATAATTATAAATATTTTCCTTTAAATTACGTTATCTAAAAATAAAATAATATTAATTAGTTGTAATTAGATAAGTAATAATATTTATTTTTTTATTAAAAGATAATTATAATTTTAACTCTAAAGTTATAATATATTATATTCATCATTAATATATAATAATTATATATTAAAAATATTGTTAAATTTATAAAATAATTTATATAATCTTATTTCAAATTATAAAATTATTATAAACATTCAAATTTAATAAAATTTAATATTTAAATTGATATAATTAATATATAATATATAATTATCTTAACTTAAAAATTATTAATTATTATTTAATAAATAAAATGCATCCCTTTAGAGAAGGACGAGTGAATCGGTCAGATTTGGAGGGACGCTATCGGCCCATGAAAAGGGGAGGGCCATCCCTGCCCCTTTCCGTCCTAGTCACCAAAGAGCCGGATGGAGAGGGATGAACTCCATCTCACTTACCAAACACCCCCAAAATAGGCAAAGGGAGTTCTCTCAAGCATTTCCAATTGCTGAGCTGTCATCTTAGTCTTTAGCTCTTTTAACACTACCACAATGAGAACCAGATAGCTCCTGGCGTTGATGAGGCTGCAGTTCTTCTTTGCCATCTTGCAAAGAACTACACATTAGAGAAAACAAGGTAAGTGCTTGAATATGTAATTGAAACAACTTCATCTTGAATAATAGAAGCTTTTGCTAAAAAATAAACTGAAACCCGAATAATAAATCCTTTTACTAAAAAATAAATGAAAGCCCCGAATAATAAACGCTTTTACTAAAAAATAAACAAAAACCAGAAAAAATAATCGATTTTACTAAAAACTAAACTAAAGCCCCAAAAAATAAATGCTTTCTCTAAAAATAAACGAAAAGCCCAAAAATAAACGCTTTCGATAAAAAAAAATAAACAAAAATCCTAAAAAAAAAATGCTTTCGCTAAAAATAAAACGGAACCTCCAAAAATTAAACACAAATGCATTTTGATAAACACAGACTGTTACAACTAGGACAATAAACGCTTTCGCTAAAAATAAATGGAAACCCTAAATCCAAGAAATTAAACAATGAGGCCTTCTGATTAACTCCAACTATAACCAAGAACACCACTTATACCCTAGAATCTAAAATAAACTTCAACTTGTGAATCATGCATCGTAATCCAAAAAAATTGAACGGCTTTTCTTTGGGGAGAGGCTTCTTTTTGGGGGACTACACACTTCGAAATGGTCGTTAGGAGCTCCAGAGAGATGGTCTTCCTGGCGGCTGGTAGAGATACGACGTTGTGAAACTGGAGAGAAAAGTGACAAAAACTCGTGAAGTTGGGGAGACTAACACAGAGAAGACAAAAGATCGAGTCACTTCTAAGGGTGAATAAGAGGGAAACTCATGCTACACGTGTGGTAGACCGGTAGCCTGCGAACCCAATCGAACATGGAGTTCCAACACCGGGAGTAATTCTCATAATTTTTATTATTAAAAAGCATATATTACAAGTCAGATGTGCATTCTAGTAATTTCAATGAGCCTTTTAACACCATTAGTGGGCCGCCAAATTGACTTGACATTCAATCATAAAAGAGGGGATTTTTATGAAAATGAAAATTAAGAGAGATTTTTTCGGGATAAACCAAGTTTTCTTGGTTTTCCTTATACTTTTCTTAAATTTGAAGGACAATTTTGAAATTACCTAACAGTTTTTACATGGACCCTATATCAGACCCACCGTTTTGTATTTACCATGAGAGTTAGTTTCTTGGAAAATAAATTAAAATAAAATACTTTATTTCAGTTTATTCTAATTTCTCAAATTAAACTTTTTATTAACGTAAAAAATTATAGTAATGTTATAAAACTATAGAAATAATAAAGAAAAGGAAGACAAAAGAAGAACAAGACAAAAGATATGTAGAGAAAAATTTTCTCTTCTTGTTGTTGTTATTTACTCTTTAGGTACATCAAATATATAGGGATTACAATTTTAACCCAAAAGCTCTTTTACAAATTAAACGCCAAGAGTCAAAAGGAGTTAAGAAAACTGTCATGCCCCGACCCAGATTAAAGGCCTTGAGCACATGTACAGATCGGCTTGTATCCAAGAGAGGCGCATCTCACTCGGATACAAGGCCTAGATAAATCAAGAACATACAACAGATAATAACAAATCCAAATAACATAAATTATAATCCAGTGTACTATAATAGAAATAAAAATGAAAGGATACAGGCACCCTACATAAGTTCAGGCACTACAAGGGTCCTGCAAATAAAATCTCACTCACCAAATGAAATCACAAGGTTCTCGAACCTCTGCAACAATGTCCTAATACCCCGCATCGCTCTTGAGTCCGAGTCGGCTACTCCTCAGGATCTGAAAAGAAGAAGGAAACAAGTGGATGAGCTTTTGAAGGGAAAGCTCAGTAAACACCTCGTATGGATCACAATGAAATCACATCCAATACAAGATGATAATAGATAAGTCAAGAAACGAGCATATCAAAACAACCATCAAGACAAGCCAAGCAAGTGGGGACCACACCCCGCACTATCCAAACTCTGGGAGTCTGAAACCTATCACAAAACTATCAACGGTAGAGACTCCTAACGCAACGGCAACCCTCAGGCTCTGGAAGAGAATTCCAAAGAAAACTCGGCAAATATCCCTGGGTTAGCACCATCAGCCTCAGCTTTTGTAACACCCATCTTTCTACTGATATAGATGTCACACCAGCCAAGTCAGAAGGGTTTCTTAGGCCGAAGGTTATACAATCTAAAATCTGAAAACTTATGATATACTTCAAATACTTAGATTAACATAAACTTAATCTGTTAATACAGATTGTCAAATACAAATAACTCAAGTAAAGAGTACATCACATAAAAAGTCTGGGCAACAGGGCCCCAAATACTGCGGATCATAAAAACATAACAAGTCTCTCAGACTAATACAAATACAAACATAAGCTAAGGAACGCCAGAGCCATCTACGGGACTACTCAGTCTCGATCTCCTGCACAATTCACTTCAGTGAGAAACACTATACAAGGAATACAAGTAACTGAACTAAGAGATATAAATACTAAAACAATGCTAATCATATGCATTATCTTCTAATCACTTATACATGCCAAGCATTTCTGAAAACTCGAGATAAGGCACAGATGCAATCTCAATCATCACATAGCATTTCAACTCATAAATATTCATAGGCCTCGTATCACTAAGCATGCACCCCTAGTCCTGGTCTCTTTGAATGAACACCAGACCTCATTAGAGGTATGCCCTCTGTTGTACCTGATGTATGTACACTGGTATACACTCAACCAAACCTGTACCTAGCTTGACGACCAGTGGTATGCCCTCTACCAAACCTGTATTGCCGTCAAGCATGCATCTCGTATCCAATATGGGCACTAAAAAGTCGGAAAGGGTTTTATATGAAAAATATTTTACGAAAAAACATTTATTTGAAAGAATACGATTTAAAAACAAATCCCTTCCCTAACCCGATATCGTATACATCTTTTCTGGGTGCTATCAACTGAGCCCGCTATTGCTGGGTCATTCAATCTGTCAAACTAGGTGCAGCCTACGATACATCTACTAACTCTACCAATTAAGGTATTTTTTTTATTAACTTATGCTAATTCATCTTATAGCATATATCAAGCATGGAAACCACTCAGCTACTATAGCGGTAAAATCTTCGGCGTTCAGAAACTCCGAATAGAATTCATGCAAAATTATATGAATGAAAACCTCGTTAAATCTAGGTTATGAAAATATTCCAAATATAATGTAATCACTCACATGAAGTCCTTGCTTGGTCAAGGGTTGACTTGGTCCCTTGGGCGCTCCTGCGGGGCCTTTACCCTTTCCTAGAATCATGATTACGATAACTAGATAAATACGAAATTCATATTTTCATAACTTTAGTTCTATCGCTTAAAAATACGGTAAATATACGACATACCCACATTATCTTAACTCATGCTTATAATCTTTTAACATGCCCCTTAAGATGATCAACTAGCCCATTTTAATTAATCTAGAACATAGTAACAAGTAGGCATGATCATAGGAAACTAATAGAGCATTATCAACTAAAAACCTTCATGAAAATTCGGCAACACCTCCCCTTTTCATAGGGCTCCAAAAATGATACAAACATTCATCCATAATTATAACATGCTAGACATGTACAACTAACTTCATCCAAAATACAATTCGTAACATCAACACCCCCCCCCCCCCCCCCCCTAAATTCATCCGATTAAGCTACCAATTAAGCAATAATCTCTAACATTCATCTCTCAATTTCCCCCAGTTGAGACTACCTGACTTTCCAAGATGCTCTGATGTTCGCCGGGGCTGCTGGTGTTACTGAAGAGAAAAAGTGGAGGAAAGAAGAATGGCTAGTTTGAGGGGAGAGGTCGTGTGTCACCGGAGGGGGGCTAGCGTGAGGGTGAGCCGATCTAGGCGTGGGGGCGCTGAAGCGAGGCTGGGCGGAGGTCGTCGTCAAGCTCGCAGGCTGCGTACGTGAGCGCGAGGAGGAGGGCGGTGAGCGACCTATAGGCCGGGGTAAGACATATCCGGCTGACGCCGAGCGCGGACAGGGAGACGCGTGCGCAAGAAAAGGGGTGGCCGAAGGGCTCGGGGCTGGTGGTGCTCGCCGGAGATGGGGCTCACCGGTGGGGCAAAAGAGGAGGCCCGGGTTGAGCTAGAAGAGGAGCTCGAGGGAGAGCACGATGTGAATCCCAATTCAATTGAATCTATTTCAATTGCAAACCTAAGTATGCAAGGCTTTTGATATATATATATATATATGTATTATAATATTTAATTTCTTATTTAATTCTATTACTTTACCTTATCTTAAAACTTTTAATTATTATAATTTATCTTTATGCTATTTATCAGAAGGTTTAATTAATCTAAGTTATCTCTTAAATTTATGTCACATCCCCCCTTTTATCAATATTATCCACTCAATAATTCATCGACCCAGATCCGGAAAATCCGGGTTAATGATTTCAATCGTCACGGGCGCACTGTAGCTTCACGGGGTCTGTCTCTTGTCAGACCAGATTCGATATTACCGGCTTTTAACCTAATCAGATCAACTTTACCTGGACTCTAACTTTTGTCCGGTATCTCCCACTTAATTAATCTAGATTAATTAATACTTTAATAATTTCCTCATTTAATTAATCGGGCTTTTACTAATTAACTATCCATCTCCAACTAATTCAAGTAAATGTGGCCTGGCCCAATAAAGCCTTCTCTCGGCCTTATAGTTGCAAGGTTGGATTTTGGGTCCATTAACTCCCGATTTCCTTAAAATAAAGTTTAAATTAATTTATTTATTTTCGGTGTTAATCAATCTCAATAATATTTTCAAAAATTAACTGATAATTTATTTAGAAAAATTCGGGGCGTTACAAGAAACGATCCTCCGGTTGTGAGTCGGTAGCAGTACCTCTCGTACATATCGACACTGTCAGTGAATCAACCCGACTGACAAGCTTGACAATCATAGTTTCCTCCCTCTTGTATGGAAAGCCGCAACACTAGGGTGTCCTCGGCCCTAGACATTCCGCAATGAAGCCCCCATGCTCCACTGATCCGGGCGGAAGAACAGAATTCAGCTGGCACACACCCACCCAACCAACGCCAAAGTACACATGTGCCCATGGTCAATTGTCGGTCAACAGGTGGGCATGCCCAATGAGTATTCAACAACTGATAGTGATACTGACAAAATGCTATCCGGACGGAGCACCAACTCACGTGTTTCCAAGGCTATGTGTCGATCAACGGACAGTCATATTTAGTAAGCACTATCTCAAACATATCAACCATACACATATAATAAGGAAACAGTCCAACAAGATAGATATCTACGATGTGTATGCAATCAACAAAGAGATCATCGAATAATTAGGAAGGCATGTTAGAATATAGAAAACAACAAAGCCAATTAAACCCAAAACTGTGTAGGAGCTAGGCAAGAGTAACTTACCTCTATCAGAGATCTACTCAATCGTTTTGTGTCCCTCCTAACGTGTCTCTATGCTCCACTTCGGTATCTAGTAAATAAAATACCACCTCAGTCCCTTCATATGCACACGGAGTACATTCCCCTATCTAAGCCCATTTGCCTAATCATATACTTAGTGTGCTCACTACCAATATGGTGTGTTAATTAAAGCTATTCAAATCAGCAAAACACACACACACACACACACACACACACACGCACATATAATCACTTTCTCTCTCTATCCATTATGTCTGCCTACACATGGGTTTCTTCTTTTATTTATTTATTTATTTTTATAAATACATATTAGCAGCATCCTTTATCAAGGTTTAATGGCCATGATCTATCAAGTCATTTCGAAGCCCACTTTGTGGTGAAGTAATAATTAGCTAACTACACCTGACAATTAATTCCTCTAACCTTCATGGATTAATATTAAATTCCTTTCACTTGTCTCATCCATCACTAATAAGCTTGTTTAACACAAAGAAGTTTCCATTCATGACCCTCCATACAATATCCAATCACAAAATACAATTCCCACATGTGATATTATATATAAGGTACTAAACTATGAAGCCAAAAATCACCAAAGAAGCCGACACCCTTTGATCACAAGAGTGTTATGATGAATGCCAACCAAGAACCCACATCTCAGTTTTCACATGTTTTTATAATTAAGTGTGTATTCATTTCTAAGGTCGATGAGCCTTATATTTAGTTGAAAGATACATTGTATGAATTTAAATCAAAGTAGTACTAATCCGCTGGCCTACATGTTCATTAATCATTACCATCTTTATGCTAATCCTTGAACATAACCTAAAGCTCTTTAACCATGTCTTCACACTACCCATGTTGAACATACTCATGATCTAATTCATTTCATAACCTTCATCAAGACAGCTCATGCTCTCAACTATCAAACACTTTATTAACAAACCCGAGCCATTATCAGACACTTTAGCAAGTTTGAAAACTTCCTGAGACCCAGATCCAACCATACTACACCTCTATCCATGCTTCAGGCCCAGAAAACACCATCAACCCTGCAACCCTATCACTAACAATCATTATCACTACTCTTCTCTGATAATTTATCATATGCATGCATATCATCCATATATGACCCATTAATCACTAGCTAGCCCTTAAAGTACATATGTCACGCCCCGAACCACGGCCCAGGCACGTGGACAACCGGCCGCACCCAAACAGGGACTAATCCCCATTCAGGCACAAGGCCTTAGAAACTCTTATACAATAAGTATTCAGAGGTAATGATAACAGTGAAATTATAAGATAAAAGAAGAAGGGAGTTTATACAACTCCGTACAAGTACAATACCGGGTTTACACAACCCAAGACTAGGATCTAGTCCAGTCACCCCTAGAAATCCATACAACAAGAAATACAAAAATACAAGTCTCACACAGGATAAAAGAGGTACGCAGACCTCGAGACAAATACAAGTAGCCGAGTCAACTACTCGGTATATCCCCGCCTAAGCTCGACCCTACTCCTCCTCGTCTGAACCTGAGAACACACAAGTCAAGTGCATGAGTCTAAAGAATAGGCCCAGTAGGGTCGCATAAACAATAAAAGAGGCGGAAGCCATAAATAAAGAACAGAATAAAGCAAGTACAAATATGCAAGTGCAACAACACCACAAGCAAATAACAAGTAACTGGAATGTGGATAAATCCACAGATGTACTAAATCTCTGGCATATATGATACTAAGATGTCTACGACATCAACGACACCATCAGTATCGTCTTCGGCCTAAGCCGGATAATGCTATAGCAAACATATGCACATGGTCAGAAAATGTCGCTCTCTGACTGAGCCAGGTGGCCAGATATTATACGCCCTCTGCCGGGGCATCCGTCCGATGGAGCATCGAGTGCTCATGGCCAGATATTATACGCCCTCTGCCGGGGCATCCATCCGATGTATCATGCCTGAAAGTAAGAGATTACTAGTACAAATACCTAACAACAGGTATATATATATATATATATATATATATATATATATATATATATATATATATATATATATATATATATCCAAGGCAGCAACATCTTGAATATATAATAATCAGTGACCTCATCGAGATCGGAAGTCAATACGTATCTAAGGAGTAAACTCCACCCAAATACGCATAAGAAAACATGAAAGCAACAATCTCCTCGAGATATAAAACCAATACATATGAGGAAACCCATCTCGAATATGTGTTGGGAACCTCTTGAGGAAATAAGAGCATAAAATCAAAGTAGGGTAGGAGGAAGGAATACTCACAAACCTCCCGTGCGAGAGCCTATCTGGCTAGAAGGCAAATCTCTGACCCTCGTCGCGTCTCACGCGTCCAAATCGGGATCTAGTAAATAGATAGAAATTCTTAGTGTCTCTACACTTAGCATTCTCTATCTAAATACGAAATACGAAAAATTATAAATCTCTCAATGATTTCCATCATGGAGATTAACTTATCCGATTGTGGTTCTCTAAGTTTAAGCATGCTTGAAGGCCATTAATCATGCAATTAAGATGTATGTATTCAAAGTAAATTTCGGCGGCACTTTCCCTATTTATCGAGCCCCGAAATTATACAAACACACATCCATAACATCCATTACACATGGATTACATAGTTCATACAATACATACACATGACATTCAATTTGCATTTCTATTTACAACACCGGCATACTATCTTCTACCAATTCAACTTTAAATTCATATACACATTCAATCAATTTCATCACCCTAAAACCCCAATCAATTTCATCAATTAATCAATTAATTCCATAAATAATTCCCCAAGGTTTAGGGCTCACAATCACGATGGGTGATGAAGGAGTAGCGTCGCAAAGCGGCGGCGACGCTGCAGGGGGGGGCTGCAGACGGTGCCTGATGGTGGTAGCCGTGACGAGCACCGGTGGCCGGACTTGGGGGGCGGAGAGAGGCTCGGGACCGGCGGCGCGGACAGATCGGGTCAAGGGCGGCCGGATGCGAGCAGATCCGGGCAAAGGCGGCCGGATCGGGGCCCTCTGGCGTCTGGCGGGCGGCGCCTTGTCGGCTAGCGGCCGGCGTGCGGCTGCGTCTTGAAGCGTGGCGCGCTAATGGCGCTGGCATGTGGCTGCGCGTGGGACCTGTGCGCCTTGGCGCTGGGAGCATGTCCGGGGAACTGGCCGGGGCGTCGGCCGGTGGTTCGCCGGAGACGAGGCGGGCGCAGGTAGGAGAGGAGACGAACGAGAGAGAGAGAGAGGAATTCTCAGATCTGAGAAAAGAGAGAGAGGTTTCTTTCTCTCTCTCTCTCTCTCTCTCTCTCTCTCTCTCTCTCTCTCTCTTTCATACTTATAGATATAAAATATTTAATATATTTATCTAATTAATAATTCAATTATTACATCTCATCTCCAACTCATTTTATTTTAAAACTCCAAAAGTTGTCACATGTCTATTGTTCACCCACATGACTAATGTTCAATCACGGGTGAATTTATCTCTAGGATCTACTGCCCTGGTTCTCTCATCCTAGCGCCCGACTCAGATCCGCGAATTTCGGGTCATTAGTCCTATAGCACGGGTGCACTGTAACATCACGGGGTCTGTCTCACGTCAGACCAGATCCGGGATTATCGGCCTTCGGTCAAATTCTTTGTCACGGGCATACTGTGGCGTCACGGGGCTGTCTCAGTCCCCGACCAGATCCACCTTTTCCGGGATTTGAATATTTGTTTATTTTCTCTTCTCGATAATTAATCCGAATTAGTTAACATATAATTAATCTGGATTAATTAACCTTGATTAATTAACGCTTAATTAATCTGGATTATTCAGACATGTGATTTTTCCCAAAATTTTACCGTTCACTATATTAAATTTGCCATTTAATAAATTTTGGAAAATAAATCTTTATTTATCTCAGGGCGGGTTTTACAACATACATATAAACTTAGATTAATCATGCCTACCCAGGCTCTAAACATGGAGAAACCCATCAAACAACCACCAAACGACTAACTGGAGTGTATCTTCTCCTTCTCATTTTTAAAAATATGCATGCATTCATCTAACAAGTTCACAGTAAATCAATAGAGGCTTAGCGTGCCTACCGGCAAGGGGTGGCCCTCTACGCTCTCGGGAACCCTCTTCGATGATGAACAACAACAAGTGAATGTCTATGGCGGCGGCTGCTAGGGTTTCAGGGGTTGGTGCTTTTCTTATAGGAGGCTCGTGGGGTGGCTTGGACGAGATCGCGATCCTACTTATCCCGAGCAAAAATCAGATCTTCCTTAGTTGGTTGGTGTTGATCATGGATGAGATAAGGCTGGGATCTCTCTCTCTCTCTCTCTCTCTCTCTCTCTCTCTCTCTCTATATATATATATATATATATATATATATATATATATATATATATATATATATATATATATATTTGGTTATATAAATATATATAAAAGAGATATCATACATACATCCACGCGGTTTCTCATCTATTGAGATTTCGAACACCCGATAGTTTTCAAATAATGTTCATATCTTATCTCGGTCGTCCATTTCTAATTGAAATAGAAATCACATACATGCTTTCTTTTACCTTATAATGACCACGTGTTTATATATATATATATATATATATATATATATATATATATATATATATATATATATAGGGGTGTTAGTATTCGGTCGGCTGCATTTGTGGCCAGCCCATACTAACACCCAAACCAAAAAAAGAATAAAATCCCAACAAACCCAACAACCCCCGTTGCGGCCGTCCCGATACTATCAAAAGTATATATATATATATATATATATATATATATATATATATATATATTTTAAATTTTTCTTTGCTAATATATATATATTTCAGTTAAACCCTATCTTTTTCTGAAATTAGTGACACGTCCAAGATCACCCCCATTTAAACATAATTAAGAGATTAATCAATTTAATCCCCAATTTCCAATAAAATCTAATTAATTCCAAGTATGGGGAATTTCTTTAATTAATTAATTAATTAATTAATTAAAGAACAATTAGGAAACATTTATTCCATAAAAATCTTTGATTTTACAATCCTCCCCTCTTACAAAAATTTCATCCCCGAAATTATATTCAATCCCCAAGCTCTCATCCGGTAACAAACAATTCCGGGTAACGCTTCTTCATGCCTTCTTCACGCTCCCATGTTGCTTCTCGTTCATAATGGTCGTTCCACCTCACCATAACAAAAGGAATAGCTCGGTTCCTTAATTATTACTCTTTGCGGTCCAATATCTCCATATGGCGCTTCTCGTAGGACATATCCTTATGAATCTCCATTGGAATCTGTGAGGCTATGTGAGATAGATCGTGGATGCATTTCTTCAACATGAAGATATGAAACACATCATGGATTTAAGCAAGGTCCGGGGGTAGAGCTAATCTGTAAGCCACATCTTTTACCCGCTCTAAGATCTCAAAGGGTCCAATATAGCTTGGTGCAAGCTTTCCACACCTCCCAAATCTCACAACTCCCTTTATTGGTAATACCTTCTGGAATACTGTGTCACCAACCTGGAACTCCAACTCAGAACGGCGCTGATCAGCATAACTCTTCTGACGACTCTGAGCGGTCTTCAACCACTCTCGGATTATCCTGACATGATCCTTAGTCTGGAGGACGAAATTCGGTTTCTTGAGCTATCACTCGCCTACATCATCCCAAAATATCGGTGATCAGAACTTCCTCCCATAAAGTGCCTTATATGGCACCATCTCAATGCTCGCCTGATAGATGTTGTTGTAGGCAAATTCTACTAGACTCAGACGCTTGTCCCACGAGTCTGTGAGGTCCAATGTATATACCCTTAGCTTGTCCTCCAGAATTTTGATAGTCCTCTCTGACTGCCTATCTGTCTAAGGATGAAAAGTTATACTGAACGCCAGACGAGTGCCCAAAGTTGTGTACAAACTCTCCCAGAATCTCGAGACAAACTTGGTGTCGTGATCAAAGGTGATCAACACCGGTACTCCATGAAGTCTGACAATCTTATCAATATACAGCTGTGCCAAATGCTCCAATATGGTACCCGTTCTCAGAGGTATGAAATGCGCCGACTTAGTCAATTGGTCCACTATCACCCAGATTGACTCGTTCCCCTTCTGATACGGGGTAGCCCTGTAGAAAAATCCATGTTGATATGCTCCCGGTTCCACTCTGGAATGAGTAAGGATTGCAACTTCTCAGATGGCCTCTGATACTCTGCCTTTACCAACTGACAAGTAAGGTATTGTGCCACAAACTCAGCGACCTCCCCTTTCATGCATTTCCACCAGAAGTGGCCCTTCAATCCTTTGTACACCTTGGCGCCTCCATTTCTGGCATATTGGGCACACAAACTCGATCGTCATATCTAAGTGTACTATGCTCATGTATCCTGAACCATGTCGGTACATCCTACTCAACCTGACCCCTGATCTCCTCCAAGTATGGTCTTGCCTTTGGGTATCTTGGATCCTCCCCAACACCGTGCATCGTATGCACAAACTTGCTAAACTAACCTCCATATCTAGCAATATGACCTCAAGCTCCAATCTCCTCATATCCTTCAACAAGGGCCTCTAAAAAGTTAACAGTGCAGTAACTCCGTAGCTGGACTTCCTGCTTAAGGCATCTGCCACCACGTTAGCCAGACCCATGTGGTAATAGATGCTCAACTAATAATCTTTGATCAACTCTAACCAATATTGTTGTCTCATGTTCAACTCCTTTTGAGAAAAGATATACTTGAGGCTCTTGTGGTCTGTGTATATCTCACATGTACACCGTAGAGGAAATGTCGCTAGATCTTCAGTACATACACGATCGCCGCAAGCTCTAGATTATGTGTGGGATAGTTCTCCTCAAAGGGCTTCAGCTGTCATAAAGCATAGGCAATGACTCACCCATCTTGAATCAAAACTGTCACACCCCGACCCGGATCCCGGGACCTCGGACACGTCAACAGACCGGCCGTACTCAAGCAGAGACAAGCTCAACTCAAATACAAGGCCTATGTGTGATACAGCAGATAACAATCCATATATAAAATAAACTCAAGTTCAAAGGAACATAGAGTCATAAGGGTCCATAGGCCCTATACAAAGTTTGGTCCCTATACGGGTCCTACATAAAGTAAACAGCTCACAAAATAAAAGATAAGGGAGACCCCCCAGACCTTGGATCTCTTAGTGTCCTCTCCTCAAGCTCCACCCCCCTAAACCTTTAGAATCTGTAAAAGAGAAAGAGCAAAATGCATGAGCTTTTGAATGGAAAGCCTAGTAAGTACCTCTACGGGGTCACAAAGACATAAGTAAACAATATGTAAAACAATGAGGTCACAAACCTAATAAAAACACAACCCTAGGAGTCTACCAGAAACAATTCAAAGGTACGACCCCTGATAACAGAAGCCCACAAGCTTTGTGGTGAGTTTCAAAGAAAACTCAAGGATCACTCCCGGCCAATATGTTTAGGTACTTGTAAGCACGACCCTCTGGTCGTTCGACCCTCCAGTCGCAAATCGGTAGTATTACCTCTCATACGTGTTAACACGGTCAGCGTACCATGCCCACTGACGGGTAAGACCACCAGAGAATCGCCTCTCTGGCAAGGCAGGCAGAAATATCAGGGGGTCCTGTCCCTGAGCATTCCTCTATGGGAGCCCCCATGCTCCACTGAGTCCGGGCAGTAGTCCACAACAAACAGGGATGCCAACATCCCGAAAACTACAAACATGCTCAATAGGATTCTAAAATAAATAATGACGCATGTATCATATCAATGAAGCATAAGCAAATAAGGCATATGCAAGTCCAAAGAAAACCCGAAACCGGGTGGGCACTAGGCAAGTGTACTTACCTCTTGTTGGAACTAGAAGTCCTCCTAGTCTCCTCTTGAGTGCCTTACAACCCCCCGAGAGTATCTGGCATACAGGGTTCCTTTTAGAGTCAAATTTCTAATAAATCCCTATGTCTCTAGTTACACATGCATGCCTATCGTTTCTGTTGGGCCTAGGCCCACTAACGGGTCCTAAAGACCATCTCTCGGGTTATTGGTCCTTATCCTATGTTTCTATGTCCTCTTGTTGTCTCTAGACCCAACTTGGTCAAACCTAGTCAACTCCACATTCATTTGTCGGGACTGAACCCTACTTGGTCATCTCTAGTCATTTTAGTTGAATTGGGCCCACTTCTAAGCCCTTTAAACAATTTGGCTTACTTGTGCCCTTTTTCTCTACTGAAATAATTAATTAAACCCCTTTTAATTAATTATTATAACAGTTCCCCATATTCTCTCCCCAACTGAATTTGATCAACTTTAGTAACGGTTTTATCAACTTAGATACCACAAATTGAATATTCAGCTTAGATATTATTTATTTAAATATCTAAATGCGAATTTGTCATTTAATTCAATTTAATTAAATCTTCATGTCAACCTAAGTAAACCATTAACCGGTTAAGTGACCATACATTTTACTAAGTAAAGTAATTGTCACTCTATGGTAAACTAGTCCCTTCTTATTAGTTTGTCTAATCAAAGAATTAGCTAATTAATTACACAATTAACTACTAATTATGATTAAGTAATTTTCCCAACTTATTTATCCCTCAACGACAAAATAATTGTCACGCTAACTTACCTAACTCAACATTTCTTTTGATTTATTGCATTAGTAATAATTGTCACTCTAAAGTGATTAAAACTTATCCATTCACAAAAATTTAATCTATTTATAGATTAAATTAATTATTTAATTATCATTACAATTATTATTATTATTATTATTATTATTATTATTATTATTATTATTATTATTATTATTATCTTCTTCTCTTCTACCTTTCTCTCTCACTGTAACGCCTGCCCCGAAATAAATAAAATTTTTTGTTTATTAAATCTTTAATGGGGAAATTTTTTTGTGTTAATTAATGGAAATTAATTAACGGTAACTTAATTCGGGTTAAAAAAAAAAAGAAAGGATTTGGTCGGGGACAGGGACGACCCCGTGATGCCACAAAGGAACCCGTGAATCAAGGAAATGGTTAAAGTTCTGTGATTCCCTGGATCCGGGTCCTGACGAGACAGATTCCGTGATTTTTTTAGTACACCCGTGCCACTGGGACCATTGACCCGAGATTTGCGGATCTAGGTCGGGCATGAGGACGAGAGAATCATGACCGCGGACCCCGGCGTGAAATGATTGAGGGCCCGTGACTTAATAGTAACCATGTGAATTAATAGGTGACATGTGACCCAATAGTAAATCATCAAATAAATATTTAATGTATAACTTTATAATGTTTAGACTTAGGGCACGAGAAAATAACTTAGATTCTCTCATCTTGCCCAAAAGCCCTCATCCTCCTTCCTCATCTCTCTCGCTTTCACCTAACGGCAAGTACCCTACCTTTCTGCCAAGGCTGGGCCCCAAAGAACGCTCTCGAAGGCACTCCCTCTTGGATCGCCATGGCTTCAGCCAGGCTTGAGCGCAGCTCTCCCATCAAGGCTTCGAAGGCTCCCAAAGAATAAGGCCTGAAAGTGCTCCTCAAGTAGACAGCTGCAGGCATACTGAAAGGCGGCCATCCTTCAAATTGCCCTTGAAGGCTGGTCTCAAGACTGACTATTTCACAAGTAGTCCCAACCGCCCTCGCTACACCCCCATGCCCGATCTGTCATCGCCAGCTAGATTCTCTCAAGGAGCCACTAGATCTCGTTGTCACAACCGCTGACGCACTCCCGGCCAGACTGCACAAGACCTGCCTCTTCCTCGCTAATCCCCCTTGGCCTAGCTCATGCCTCATGACGCCGGGTCATTCTTCACCCATCGCGAACGTGAGTCCTAGTTGGGATTAACCCTACCTTAATCGAATGAGTTTATGCATGATTAGACGGGTATTAATTGTAGATTAGAGGGCTGAAGTGAATTTAATTGAGCATTTGTGCTATGTATCATGAAACCCATGTGTAATGGGTGTGTGGATGATTGTTGTATTAATTTTCGGGACTCTATAAATAGAGGAGGTGCCGCCAAATTTTTCTTGAAAATCTCTAAGTATAAATACCCTATTAGTAGCCTTACTAACATGCTTAGGTAAGGATCATGTCCATGATTATAAGCTTGATATCTTCATGCTTTAAATTTATTAATCATGACTAACTAAACATGCTAAGAGCACTCTAGGGATCTTAAGGACATGAAGGGCGTGTTAAATGTAGAAGCAAGCTTAGAATAAGCTTGGGGTCTTTTCAAACATGATTAAATGAAACAGATCATCATTCGCTGAATTAATTCCTTGTTAGAGATTTAAGAATAACCTTTTGTTTCGTATTCTTGTACGAAGTATTAAAGTGTTATGACACCAAGACTTATGATCTATCTATTAGATCCTGATTCGGGCGCGTGATACGCGACGTGGGTCGAAGGATCGTTCCTTGTGACAGGTAGGCTCTCGCACGGGAGGTTTGTGAGTATTCCTTTCTCATACCCTGCTTGACTTTTGTACTCTTATTCCCTCGAGAGGTTCCCAACATATATTCGAGACGGTCTTCCTCATATATATTGGTTTTATATCTCGAGGGGATTGTCGTTATCATTCTTCTTCTTATGCGTATTTGAGTAGAGTTTACTTCTTAAATACGTATTGACTCCCGATCTCGATGAGATCACCGACCATTGTATATTCAGGATGTTGCTACCTTGGATATATATATATTTATACATGTTGTTAGGTACTAGTACTATCAATCTCTCACTTTCAGGCATGATACACTGGACGGAGACCCTGGCAGAGGGTGTATAATATCTGACCACAAGCACTTGATGCTCCATCGGACGGAGACCCCGGCAGAGGGTGTATAATATCTGGCCACTTGGCTACCGAGAGCGACATTATCGACCATGTGCACATGTATGCTATAGCTTAGTCCGCTTAGTCGAAGCGATACCGATGGTGTCGTAGATGTCGTAGACATCTTAGTATCACATATGCCAGAGATTGAGTATATCTGTGGATTTTATCCGCATTCCAGCTACTTATTGATTATTTGTGATTGTGTTTCACTTGCTTATTTGCTCTTGGCTTACTTTATTCCGTTCCTTGTTTATGGCCTTCGCCTATTTTATTGTTTATGCGACCCTACTGGGCCTATTCATTAGGCTCATACACTCGATTCATGTATTACTCACGTTCGAACGAGGAGGAGTAGGATCGAGCTTAGGCGGGGATATACCGAGTTGCTGACTCGGCTACTTCTATTTGTCTTGAGGTCTGCGTACCTCTTTCATTCTGTGTGAGACTTGTAATTTAGATTTCTTTGTTGTATGGATTTCTAGGGGTGACTGGACTGGATCCTAGTCTTGGGTTGTGTAAACCCGATATTGTACTATATGGAGTTGTACGAACTCCCTTCATGTTTTAGCTATGATTCCGCTGTTATTATTAACTCTGAATACTTATTGTATAAGAGTTCTTAAGGCCTTGCGCCTGAATGGGGACTAGTCCCTGTTTGGGTGCGGCCGGTTGTCTACGTGCCTGGGCCGTGGTTCGGGGCGTGACAATTATTATTATTATTATTATCTTCTTCTCTTCTACCTTTCTCTCTCACAGCCGAGCCCGACGATGGTGGGCAACGACCACCGGCGAGATCGCCGCGGTTGACTCCACCTGCGCCAAACTCTTCTTGGCCGGAAGCTCCTTATGGAACAATGCAGCCGGTGTAGGCCTCCATTTTCTTCTGGACCGGAGCTTTTCCGCACCTCAGCCGCGCTGTTTTCTCTAGCGAGATCGAAACTAGCACTACGGTGCATACACTGAAATTCTAAGCTACAGAAGAAGAAGGGACTTACCAGACGGCCGTGGGCGGGAGGTGTTTTTCCCCAAAGAGATCACTGGCGTCGCGTCAGGTCTTCTCTGTGTTTCCCGGCGAGCGGCCTCCAAACTTCAGTCTTGGGCTCTTCCCCGCCTGAAAACCACTATGACGATCTCGAACTCAGCTGTGGACGCGACACCGGCAACTACTGACGAGAAAACCTCTCCCTCTCTCCGTCCACTACTTGCCGGAGCTCCACACGAAGGATCTCGAGCTCAACGAGTCTTGTACATTGGTCGCAGCTTCGACTGCCCTTTTTATAGACCTAGGGAGTCGAGAAGATGGTCCTCTTCAGCTCCTGCAACCGTTGCCGTTGGCCGACTTCCACGCGGGTAACGGCCGGGGAGAAGGCGAATGGCGCGGTGGCGTTTGCGGCCAGGGTAATTTAAGGCGTTGCCTCGTGATCTTATTTCTCAGATGGACGGTGAGAATCATTAGATCCTATCTGATAGCTTGAAACATATCCCAGAGCCTCGGATCACACAACACTAAGATCACCGGTTGAGATTGAGAGAGAATCAACGGTTGGATCTCCCCCACAAACCTCGCATCCAAACCAAGCCCGGATGATCGCCTAAGAGCGCGCCACGTGCCTCCCATGGATGGCTTAATAGTGCCTCGTGATCTTCCACAATCCGATGGATCTTCTACCTGAGCGACACGTGGTTTCACTAAAACCTTCTTAATGCTCCGTGATGAGCACTTTCAAGGATCTACAAATCCTGGCCGTTCAATCTTCCCAAAAAGAGTTTTCTTTTGGCAAACTAACCAAAGGTCCCTCAATGTTTATAGGTCACACTTTAGTCCTCTTTTTGAGAGAGGGAACAATTTATCTTCAATCCTTGGTACTTTCAAAATTACCAAAAGGTCCTCCGGACCTTCCATTATCCCTATTTGGGATTTTTTTTTTCTTGTCCACTCCCTCCCAATTAAATCATTTAATTAATTAGAAAAAAAACCTTTTTAACCGATAATCCAATTTAAAGGAATTAACTCATTTTATTCCTATAAAATCCTTGGATTTTACAATCTTCCCCCCTTAAAATAATTTCGTCCTCGAAATTACATCTCCACTCCCTACTAGGTGGTAAACAAATCCGGGTAACGATTCCTCATGTCCTCTTCGAGTTCCCAAGTCGCTTCTCGATCAGTGTGATTGCTCCATCTCACCTTGACAAAGGGAATGGTTCTATTTCTTAATTGCTTGCTCTCCCGACCAAAATCGCTACTGGGCGCTCCTCATAGGACATGTCCTCCTGAACTTCCATAGGAACCTGGGGGATTACTCGTGTTGGATCACGGATACACTTATTCAACATGGAGATGTGGAAAACATCATGAACCTGAGCAAGGTCCTGAGGTAAGGCCAACCTATATGCCACAACTCCTATGCGCTCCAAAATCTCAAAAGGTCCGATATAACGTGGAGCAAGTTTTCCGCGTCGTCCAAACCTTACAACACCTTTCATAGGAGCTACCTTCAGGAATACCAGATCTCCCACTTGAAACTCCTGGTCAGATCTTTTACGATCCGCATAGCTCTTCTGCCTACTCTGAGCAGCCTTGAGCCTATCTTTGATCATTCTAACATGATCCTCAGTCTGTTTAACAAAATCTGGCTGCTCAAGTGTCGCCTAAGCCACTAGCTTCCTTTCACCCACATCACCCCAACAAATAGGTGTTCGACACTTTCTCCTGTAGAGTGCCTCATACGGAGCCATCTTGATGCTTGCCTGATAGTTGTTGTTGTAGGCAAATTCTACTAAGCTCAAGCGTTCATCCCAAGACCACGTAAAATCTAACGCACATGCTCTCAACATGTCTTCTAACACCTGGATGGTCCTTTCGGATTGTCCATCAGTCTGTGGGTGGAAAGCTGTGCTGAACGCCAAGCCTGTGCCCAGAGCTGTGTGCAGGCTCTCCCAAAATCTAGAAACAAAACGAGTGTCTCGATCAGAAGTGATCGATACCGGTACTCCATGTAGTCTAACAATCTGATCTATATATAGCTGGGCCAACTTCTCCAAGGAGGCTCCTGTTCTCAAAGGTATAAAATGGGCCTACTTAGTCAATCAGTCCACTATGACCCAGATTAACTCATGACCTCTTTGAGTACGTGGAAACCCTGTTACAAAGTCCATGTTAATATGCTTCCACTTCCACTCTGAAATGGGTAAGGGTTGCAACATCCCTGCCGGCTTCTGGTGCCCCACCTTTACCAACTGATAGGTGATGCATTTAGCCACGAACTCCGCAACATCTCGCTTCATTCCCTTCCACCAGAAATGATCTTTTAACCCTTTGTACATCTTAGTACCTCCAGGGTGAATAGCATAGCTCGAATAGTGAGCTTCTCCAAAATCTCCTTTCTTAACTCAGGGACGTTAGGCACACAAATCCGTTCATCAAATCTTAGAGTACCATCCTCGTGAACTCTAAATCGTGTTGGCTCTCCCTGGCCTATGTGTCTCCTGATCTCCTCCAGATCAGGATCTTGCTCCTGAGCAACCTGAATCCTTTCCAACAACAAGGGTCGGATATGCAAGCTGGCAAATGAGACATCCATCATGGGCAAAACAACCTCTAACTCGAGCCTCTTCATGTCCTCCAACAAAGGTCTCTGAGTTATTAACATAGCGGCAACTCCATATCCAGACTTCCTACTTAGTGCATCGGCCACCACGTTCGCCTTGCCCGGGTGGTAATGGACACTGAGATCATAGTCCTTAATCAGTTCCAACCAACGCCGCTGCCTCATATTCAACTCCTTTTGTGTGAATATATACTTGAGGCTCTTATGATCGGTGTAGATCTCGCAAGGTACACCGTAGAGGAAGTGTCTCCAGATCTTTAGGGCAAACACGATCGCCGCCAACTCAAGATCTTATGTGGGATAATTCTCCTCAAAAGGCTTCAACAGTCGTGATGCATAAGCAATCACACCCCCATCTTGCATTAATACACAACCAAGGCCAGTTTTGCATGCGTCACTGTAGACCGTATACCCACGATTACTTTGAGGTAACGCCAGAACTGGTGCAGAAATCAACCTCTGTTTCAACTCCTGGAATCTCTTTTCACAGGACTCGGTCCAAACGAATTTGGTACCTTTCCTGGTCAATTTAGTTAACGGTGCTGCTATAACCGAGAAACCCTCAATGAATCTCCGGTAATAGCCAGCTAACCCCAGGAAACTCCGCATATCTCGTACCGTAGTTGGTCTCTTCCAGTCAACGACGACCTCAATCTTCTTGGGATCTACTGAAACTCCAGCTCCACTTACCACGTGACCCAAGAAAGCAACTTTATCCAACCAGAATTCACACTTAGAGAACTTGGCATAGAGCTGATGTTCCCTCAAGGTCTCTAGCACAATTCTTAAGTGCTCCTCGTGTGCCTGGCGGCTACTTGAGTAAACCAGTATGTCATCGATGAAAACCACCACAAACTGGTCCAAGTATTGAAGGAATACCCGGTTCATCATGTCCATAAAGACTGCCGGAGCATTGGTAAGCCCAAATGGCATTACCAAGAACTCATAGTGCCCGTATCTAGTACGGAAAGCACTCTTCGGAATATCCGTCTCCTTTATCCTCACCTGATGATACCCAAATCTTAAATCAATCTTGGAGAATACTTGAGCTCCCTGCAACTGATCCAATAGGTCGTCAATCCTGGGTAAGGGGTACTTGTTCTTCACAGTCACCTTGTTCAACTCTTTATAATCGATGCACAACCTTAACGACCCGTCTTTCTTCTTGACAAAAAAAACAAGTGCTCCCCAAGGTGACATACTAGGTCTTATGAAGCCTTTATCCAACAACTCCTCTAGTTGTGTTTTCAACTTTTTAAGCTCCGCAGGCGCCATCCAATAAGGAGCCTTAGACACAAGAGCCGTTCCCGGAACCAAATCAATGGAGAACTCCAGTTCTCTTTCTGGGGGTAATCCCGGTAACTCTTCCGGGAACACATCAGGATACTCCCTTACAACAGGTACATCTGAGACTACGATCTCCACATCCTGTTTCGCCTCAAAGATAGAGGCCAAATAACCTATACATCCACCCCTAAGTAACTTCCGAGCCTGGAGAGCTGAAATCTTCTGTACTAGGGAACAAGTTTGGATGCCTTTAAAGGTGAACTCTTCATCTCCCGGCATCCTAAACACAACTCTCTTTCCACGACAGTCTACTACCGCATAAACTGAAGAGAGCCAGTCCATCCCGAGGATTACATCGTAATCCTTCAGGTCCATTACATTCAAGTTTGCAAGTAATTCGCGCCCCTCTATCACCACTGGGCATGTCGGTACAATCCTTCTCACCAACTTAGCAGCTCCTACCGAGGTGTCTACACACATCTCCTGGGATAGATCTATAGTATGCAACGTATGTCTTCATGCAAATCGTGCAGATACGAAAGAGTGTGTGGCTCCAGGGTCAAATAAAGTACAGGCATATAATGAACTAACAGAAATGGTACCTGCCACGACATCAGTTGATGCCTGAGCTTCCTCGGTTGTCAGATGATAGACCCGTCCATGGGTCATGGGCCTCTGCTGCTGCTGTGGTTTATTTGGTGTGGAAGGTTATCCTGCTATTGCCTTCCCCTTCTTATCGCCCCCTTGTGACCTCGGTGGTGGTCCAACCGATTGTCTGGAAGCTTGTTGTGATCCCTGGGTTCCTCCCACCACACTCTGTCCCGCTTGATGCTGAGGACATTGGGCCTTCTGGTGATCCAGACCCAAACAAAGATAACATCCTCCAGTTATCCTCGGGCACTGTGCGATCCCTTGCACTCATAACACCTTACGGTCTGGGTCACACTAGCTGATGACCCTTTGCCTCCAGACGAGGCTGTAGACCTAGTCGGATTGATATAAGGCCGGTACTTGTTGTCAGGCGTACGTTTCCCAGAACTCTTGCCCGATAATTGGCCCTGGCTATTAGATCCCTTGTCCTTTTTCTCCTTCTGGGACAACCCCTGGGCATCCCCCTGGCAAGAGGCCTCCGTATACTTGGCCCTAGCCACAACTTCAATGTAGGTCTTACACATGTGGCTAGTCACGATTTTCTTCAGTGATGGCCGCAGTTCGGCCTCAAACTTCATTACCCCACTTTCCTTTGTCGGAACCATGTCAGGCAGAAAGCGGGCCAATCTATCGAATTCCATCTCGTATTGCTCTATAGTAGAGTCTCCCTAAACAAGCTGGGAGAACTGCTGTCCAAGCTGGACTAAGTGTCCCGGTGAGAAATACTTGGCAAAGAACGCAGTTTTTAATTCTTCCCAAGTCTGGACGGCCTCACCCTTCCTCAATCTGATCTCTCCAAAGTACCAGTCCTCCGCGGGTCCTTGGAGCATGTAGACGGCGGTCCTGATCTTCTCCGCCTCCGTAGTCTGGAAGACCTCAAAGGTCTTCTCCATTTCCCTTATCCATTGCTCTGACACGTGGGGATCTGCGGCTCCCTCAAACGGTCGGGGAGAGGGTCTCTTGATCTCCCCTAGTAAACCTCTACTAGATGTGGGGGTGGCTGGAGAAGGTGGTGCTCGCTGCTGCCAAGTCTCTTGGATTAGCTCCAACATCTCACGCATGAGATCTAACATGCTCATGGGGGGTACCTCCCCCCTTGGTTCCTGGTCCTCTGCCTGTGGCACCTGTGCATTGGACTGAGCAGGCACCTCCTGCTCAACTTCCATTTCGTCCAAAGGTGGGGGTACCTTCCCCTCCTGTGGTTGGGGTACCTCTTCTACGGCGGCTGTGGCACATCAGCTCGACGAGGTCGCCCTCGCCTACCTCTACACCTGCCTCTACCAGTACGTCCTCCACGTGTTTGGTTCATATTTCAGCTGTTAAAAATTTCAAGGTTACTTTGTTCCCAACTAGACAAGTGATGATAAAACATACTCTTTATTGATTTGAAAAAAAATCAACTAAAGACAACATGCTGGAAACAAAACATACTGAAAGACATAATATAAGTAGTTCATACAACATAAATGTTTGTAAGACTACCATTATTCTAACAACAGAAACTAAACTCAATCTAGGTGATGCTCGTCAGGAGACAGTGGGGTATAGTCAACAAAGGACAGATGTCCTCCTGACCCCTGTGGTCCCCTACTTGGTCCCGGTGCACCAAATGGGCAGTAGAAGGCGAGGTGCTCCGTACTGCCATAGCTACGGTACCAGAGAGCAGGGCACCTACACTCCGTCATGCGGTGTCTATATCCACCGCACCGTCGGCACCTGACAATCCTGATAACGGTAGGAGACGGGCCCACAGCTCCAAGCTGAACTCCCAATCTACGGCGGTAGTCACGAGCTCGACATACTCGCCGAGGAGGGATACTCGAGCTCACTATCTCCTGTACCAGTGGAACCCTCGGGCTCCTATCCATTAGCCTCTGAGCAATAACCTCGTCTCTCAGTCCATGAACGAGCACAGTAACTGTGGACTGAAGCCTATCAATCTTTCGATTGGTGGCTTCGACCGTCCTCCTCATCTCCGCAAGGACCTCTCCAGGTTCTAACTAGTCAGCACGGGGTGGTGGAGTGTTCTCACGAACTGACTCCACCTCGTCATTGGATGAATCCTAACGGTGCGAAGGTCCCGACATCCTATAGGTAAAACCGGGCATCAAACTAACTTACTCTAACTATACTACCCCAGAGCCACACTCATCTAAGCAACTGGCTAAGGGCATCTAGGGTTCTGCTATCTGCTCTATCTAGAGAACTTGGTTCTGATACCACTTTAATCTGTCACCCCCCTACCCGGATCCCGGGATTTCGGGCACGTCAACAGACCGGCTGTACTAAAGCAGAGACAAGCTCAACTCAAATACAAGGCCTATGTGTGATACAGCAGATAACAATCCATATATAAAATAAACTCAAGTTCAAAGGAACATAGAGTCATAAGGGTCCATAGGCCCTATACAAAGTTTGGTCCCTATACGGGTCCTACATAAAGTAAACAGCTCACAAAATAAAAGATAAGGGAGACCCCCCAGACCTCGGATCTCTTAGTGTCCTCTCCTCAAGCTCCACCCCCCTAAACCTTTAGAATCTGTAAAAGAGAAAGAGCAAAATGCATGAGCTTTCGAATGGAAAGCCTAGTAAGTACCCCTACGGGGTCACAAAGACATAAGTAAACAATATGTAAAACAATGAGGTCACAAACCCAATAAAAACACAACCCTAGGAGTCTACCAGAAACAATTCAAAGGTTCGACCCCTGATAACAGAAGCCCACAAGCTTTGTGGTGAGTTTCAAAGAAAACTCAAGGATCACTCCCGGCCAGTATGTTTAGCTACTTGTAAGCACGACCCTCTGGTCGTTCGACCCTCCGGTCGCAAATCGGTAGTACTACCTCTCATACGTGTTAACACGGTCAGCGTACCATGCCCACTGACGAGTAAGACCACCAGAGAATCGCCTCTCTGGCAAGGCAGGCAGAAATGTCAGGGGGTCTTGTCCCTGAGCATTCTTCTATGGGAGCCCCCACGCTCCACTGAGTCCGGGCAATAGTCCATAACAAACAGGGATGCCAACATCCCGAAAACTATTTCTCTTGATTCATTATCTTTGCCTGCACATGGATTTTTTCTTTTTATTTATTTATTTTTTTTATATATACATATTACCCAACATCCTTTATCAAGGTTTAATGGCCATGATCAGTCAAGTCATTTCCAAGCCCACTTTGTGGTGAAGTAATAATTTGCTAACTACACCTGACAATTAATTCCTCTAACCTTCATAGATAAATATAAAATTCCTTTCACTTGACTGACCCGTCACTACTAAGCTCATTTAACACAAAGAAGTTTCCATTCATGACCCTCCATATAATATCCAATCACAAAAGACAATTCCCACAAGAATGTGGTATTATATATAAGGTACTAAACTATGCAGCCAAAAATCACCAAAGAAGCCGACACCCTCTGATCACATGATTGTTATCATGAATGCTAACCAAGAACTCACATCTCAGTTTTCACAGGTTTTTATAATATATTCATTTCTAAGGTTGCTGAGCCTTATATTTAGCTGGAAGATACATTGTATAAATTTAAATCAAAGTAGTACTAATCCCTTGGCCTACATGTTCATTAATCATCACCATCTTCATGCTAATCCCTGAACAGAACCGGAAGCTCTTTAACAATGTCTTCACACTACCCATGCTGAACATACTCATGATCTAATTCATTCCATAACCTTCATCAGGACAACTCATGCTCTCAACTATCAAAAACTTCATTAACAAACCCGAGCTATGATCAAACACTTTAGCAAGATTTGAAAACTTCCTAAGACCCAGATCCAACCATACTACACCTCTATCCATGCTCCGGGCCCAGAAATCACCATCAACCCTGTAACCCTATCACAGACTATCATTATCACTACTCTTCTCTGTTAATCAATCATATGCAGGCATATCATCCATATATGACCTATTAATCATTAGCTAGCCCTTATAGTACATATATAAACTTAGATTACTCATGCCTACCTAGGCTCTAATCATGGAGAAACCCATCAACCAACAACCAAACGACTACAGGTGTGTATCTTCTCCTTCTCATGGTTATAAGTATACATGCATTCATCTAACAAGCTCACAGTAGATCTATAGAGGCTCAGCGTGCTTACCGGGAAGGGGTGGCTCTCTGCGCTCTCGGGAACCTCTTCGATGATGAACGGCAACAGGTGAACGTCTATGGTGGCGGCTGCTAGGGATTTGGGGGTTGGTGCTCTTCTTTTAGGAGGCTCGCAAGGTGGCTTGGATGAGATCGCGATCCTACTGATTGCAAGCAAAAATCAGATCTTCCTTAGTTGGCCATTGTTGATCACGGAGGAGATAAGGCTGGGATCTCTCTCTCTCTCTCTCTCTTTCTCTCTCTCTATATATATATATATATATATATATATATATGATAAGGTAAGGCTAGCCGGAACAATATTCATTTAAGGTCGCCTCCCATTTGGCCACTTGCAGTGTTTTAAGGATTTCCAACAGTATAGATGGAAAGAACATTGAAAAATAAGCTAGCATATCAATTTTATAAAATTTGGGAAGGTGTAGGGTATTCATTTTAACAGGTGAAATTTTATAGAAATCTTATTGGTTCAAAATTTCACCATTTAAGATGAAGACCCTACATCTTCCCAAATTGTATGAAAATTGACATGCTAGCTAACTTTTTGATGTTCTTTCCATCCGTACGACTGGATTTTCTTAAAACACTGTGCAAGTGGGCTTAAATTGGGCGACCGTACTTGCACAATGTTAAGGCCGGCCGTAGAGTATCACGACTGTATATATATATATATATATATATATATATATATATATATATATATATAAGAGATATCATGCATCCATCCACGCGGTTTCTCTTCTATTGCGTTTTCAAACACCCAATAGTTTTCAAATAATGTTCATATCTCATTTTGGACGTCAATTTCAAATTGAAATGGAAATCACGTGCATGCTTTCTTTTACCTTATCATGACTACGTGTGTGTGTGTGTATATATATATATATATCCCCTCATCCATCAAATCACGTGACAATTTAATCCTGCGTTTCTAATAAAATCCAATTAATTTTAAGTATGGGGAATTTTTTAATTAATTAATTAATTAAAGAACAATTTGGAAACATTTATTTAATAAAAATCTTGGATTCATAAAAACCTTGGATTTTACAAAAACCATAATGGATATTCACTTTAAGTATTTCATAACACTCCCCCTTAAATGTCCATTGTATAGGAATCTACTTCATTATACAACTCGTCTATATATGACTCCACCTAAAGAGAACATTATTGAAGATTCCTGAGGCGACACATCCCAATCTTGCAAACAAATTTCTCAAATGTTGAAGTGGGTAATACCTTAGTAACTAAATCTGTAGGATTTTCCCCTGAGTGATTGTATTTTCAAAACATTAATATCGTCATTTTTCTCAAGATTATGTGTGAAAAATAATTTTTGTGATATATGTTTTGTCTTGTCGCCTTTGATGAATCCTCCTTTCAATGGAGCTATACAAGTTGCATTGTCTTCATATATTGGTGTGTCCTTTTTGGACAACAAACCAAAAGTTTTTTTAATATGGTGTGTCATTGATCTTAACCAAATATATTCATGACTTGCTTCATGAATTGCAAGTATTTATGCATGTTTTATAAAAGTAGCAACTATGGTTTGCTTTATAGAACACCATGGTATGCATGTTCTCCCATGTGTAAACACATAAACAATTTGTGATTGGGCTTTGTGCGAGTCAAATAAATACCCTACATCAGCATATTCAATTAATTGCCCTTTTATTTCATATGCATAAAATAAACCCATATCAACTATTCCTCGAAGATAACGTAGTACATGTTTAACATCATTCTAATATCTCTGCATTAATGCAGAACTATATCTTGATAAAAAAATTTATAGCAAAGTCAAATTTTTATTTAATATTAATTAATAATTAAAGTAAGATTAGATAACTTTCACAGGTTTTTTTTCTTTATTTTATTTATTTATTTTTTTGCACTAAACCAAAATTTAAACTTCAAAACCTAATACAATTGAGGGCAACCATCAATGGAAATGATTTATCCATATGTTTCAAAAAAAATAGAAAAGAAAAAATCGACGGCAACCATTTCAGCCCTAGCCAAATAAACAATAAAGAAAGGTGGAGGACAATTATAACCTAAAAAGTAGTTCATTTCACGGAAGTAAACTACTACATATGATGATGCTCGCCCCACTTGTTTAAAAGAATTGGTCCAAACAGTAATGTTACAGAATAAGAGACTCATTAATATGGATGAGGTAGAATGATGATAACAACTTTGACGATGCCACATTAGAATTTATCTTAATGCTACATTTATATATTTTTTTAGGACCTATACTCCTTTTTCTTTAGTAGTTTCTAGCTTTGATCTTTTAATTAAATTATGGTTTTAGCCGAATGCACTAAATTTTTTTCATAAATCAAACACACTGGAATTCTTTGACAAAAAATAAAAAATTAAAAAATAACAACTTTTTTTTCACGATAAATATTGTATGTTACATTAGAGATATAATGAAAATAAATTTATAAAATCTTTTTTTTTTAAAAAAAGTAAACTTTGTAGCACCGGGCTGTTTTTTTTTTTTCTTATTTTCATATTTTTTTTATTTTTTATTTATTTCCAAAGGCAAAGGCAAAGAAAAACTACTAAAAAAATAAAATGAGGCTACCAGATACTGATCTTTCCCTTTCTACTCCCCACTTCACATTCCAATTGTGAACAAAAACTTCACTTTCTGCTCTTGAACTTTCTCCGTGTAAGTTTTGGGCGTGTGGAATCCAATTAGTTTTGTCGTCCAGAGCTTCTTCTTTGGATACTCAAGGAATATCACAATGGATATTCTATTCTCTTAATAATTAATTTTTATCCAACAAATACAAATGAATGATTGTTGTTTGGAGCTATGATAATAAAAAAATCTCATCAATATCATAAAGAAATTATATATCCATTCATTGAGAACTAACTAGAAACAACCAAAATAACAATAATAATAATAATAATCTTATATAAAGAAGTTGCTGGAAGAGAAGAAGATTCCCTCCTATCCCTTTTTCATGCTTTCCTTGCTGGCCATGTACATCTTGTGATCCGTTCATCGGTTCATGAACAGCTAGGGCCTCAATCTATGCATTTCCTGAGAGTCACGTCATCTCTCCCGTGAGAAATCAAACAAAATCTTAGTTTTTTGTTCTTTTCAGGTGAATTCCACTTGTCATTTATCAATCTTTTTTTTTTTTGAGGAATTAAAAGAAAGAGAGTTAGCCAAAAAAACAAAAAAGTCTCTCTTTCTGTACGTCCCGCCGTCGGCATGCAAAACCACTACAACGCTCTCTCCCTCTCTCCCTCTCTCCCTCTCTCCCTCTCTCCCTCTCTCCTCCATTATTATTATTAAAAAGACATGGATATTAGTAGAATGTAGTGGAGCAATAGGGACATAAATTTCGAGTCATCTTTACAACGGGGTGTACGGCTGTCAAAACAAATTGATCAAGTTGCATGCATGGTCGGCGCCATTTGTGGTCAAGCTTCACAGACGCCATACATCCATCTCGATCATCATCCCCATTCCAGCGTGCCTCAATTCCCCTATCCCTATTTTCCACGGGTCCCACCATTCCTGCACCACCTCTGGTTGGTCGGTCGGTCACATGGACCAACTTCACTCATTGTTTTCGCGACGCTTCGACCATGATGCACGTTCTTCAAAGCTGGCAGGACCCCTTGGATAAAATCTCCACGTCATCTAAACCTACATATACATGTATATAACCACCACCACCACCACAATGCCACCCTACCCGGCTACTACTAACCGTGTTTTAATTCATAGTCTGTGAATCAAAATGGCCTGCATTACTTTCGGCCGCTTTGATGACTCATTCAGCCTTGCATCGCTCAAGGCCTACTTGGCCGAGTTCATTTCGACACTCCTCTTTGTGTTCGCTGGTGTTGGCTCTGCTATTGCTTACAGTAAGCTTTTAAAGTAGAATAAATTATTTATTGTAGATTTAAACGGAGAAGATGTACGTTTTCCATATATATATATATATATATATATATATATATATATATATATATATATTTATCTGATAAATATTGCTTTGGTTTGGTTTAGACAAAGTGACGGCAGATGCCGCGTTGGATCCGGCGGGACTGGTTGCGGTGGCTATCTGCCATGGATTTGCACTGTTTGTGGCGGTGGCGATTGGAGCAAACATCTCCGGCGGGCACGTTAACCCGGCTGTGACATTTGGGTTGGCTCTTGGAGGGCAGATCACTGTTCTTACTGGGATCTTCTACTGGATTGCTCAGCTTCTTGGCGCTGTTGTCGGGTCTTTCCTCATCAAGATTGTCACTGGAATGGTAAGTACTTTGACGGTGCTCACTTCATGTTGTTCTTTCACTGATTCTTTTCTGAAGTTTTTTGACTAATGAATTTAAACGTGATGATTATATATTTATATTGACAAGTCAAAGAAAAAGCAGTCCTGGGACAACAAGACTCAATATAGAAAGCCCATTGTTAAATATATTTCAGTAGAAAAACAGTCACAAGTTTTTATATCTTAATTATTTCTTACTTTATATTTAACTTATGTCTAACAATCAATATATTTAGTTTTTAGTAGTGTTTCATCTGTCCTCATAATTTCCTCTTGTCTTTTAAATTTATATTATTATCATTTTAGTTATAAATCAATTCATGTTTAGTATTATACTATACCAATGTAAAAAAGGGTACCTCAATTTTCATAATAATTTGCTAATAACAAATTAATATATTAAAATATTAAAAAATAATAATGAATTGTTTGAAATGCAGACAACTCCAACCCATGGTCTAGCGGCAGGAGTGGGAGCGGTGGAGGGCGTGGTGATGGAGATCATCATCACCTTCGCGCTGGTTTACACGGTGTACGCCACCGCTGCCGATCCCAAGAAGGGATCTCTGGGCACCATCGCGCCGATCGCCATCGGTTTCATCGTCGGCGCCAATATCCTCGCCGCCGGCCCATTCTCCGGCGGTTCCATGAACCCCGCCCGATCCTTCGGCCCCGCCGTTGCCAGCGGTGACTTCACCGACAACTGGATTTACTGGGTGGGTCCCCTAGTCGGGGGAGGCCTCGCCGGGCTCGTCTACACCTACGCTTTTATGTGCTCCGATCACGAGCCTCTTCCCAACTAGATCTCTTCAATCTCTTTCACTAAAATTATTAGCTCTTTCTTTCCTCCTCTTCTCTTGGTATGTTGTTGTGTCACTTTGGTTTGGAATTTATTTGGTGTTCTTTCCTTATAATGTGTCTCGTTGTATGATGCTGTATAATTTGTCCTCAAGTTTTTCTTTTTAGTAGGTCCGTGTTACCATTTGCATGTGCGCGCGTTTTGGGAATTTTTTTATATTCATCATTTCGCTTGGAGAGGCTTTGATAAGAGTGCTCTATTTCCTTAATTTTGAGGATCTGAAAAGGACGTTGATAATTTGGTAGTACAAACACGCAGAGGTGGGTTCTTTGGTTCCTAGAAAGATAATAATTAGCAAATACCGGTGGCATTGCATAGGAATTATTAAATTATTTTTTAAAATCATAAGTAATAGTTTTTTTTTATTTTAAGCTTGGAACATCTATTAGTTTTTTTTATTAATTAATAAGTAGAAATTATCTAATAGTTCCTAATACTATTTGTGCACTATTTACCTTTATACCCTACCCACCCAAAACACTATTTATACTAAATCCCTACACACCCCCACCCAAGGACCCCTAGGCAATTAAGTAACTATTTAAGGGATGAATAGTTAAATATCTAAATTAATAATTATAATTAATAAATTAATTATAAAAGAAAAAACAATTTTTTATCCAATTTACTTTCGTCTAAACACCGCTTGGAATTTTAATTAAAGTAAATAATAAAATTGAATTTGTTTTATTATTTTTTATGTAATTTATTTAAAGGGCAAATTATCTATAGGTCCCTAGCACTATTTGGCACTGTTTCTCAACCAAAACACACACCCAAAATAATATTATACTAAACCCCTACACACCCCCCAAAGACTCCAAGGCAAAAAAGAAACAGTATCAGGGACTAATAATTAAATAAGTAATAATTAAAACATATAAATTGTTTAAAAGATTACAATTTTTTAAGTTTTAAATATTTATTCAAATTTATATTTTTTAAATCCTAATATTCTGTATATGACCGCAAGTCCAAGAGATACAGTTGCAGTTCCTGAAGCAAGTACTGATACAAATCTATGGCACCGCAGGCTTGGTCACAAGAGTGAGAAAGGGATGAAGATGTTGCTATCAAAAGGAAAGCTACTAGATTTGAAGTCCATTGATTTTGACATGTGTGATTGTTGCATTCTAGGAAAGCAGAAAAAGGTAAGCTTCTTGAAAACTGGCAGGACACCGAAGGCTGAAAAACTGGAGTTAGTACACACTGATTTGTGGGGGCCTTCTCCGGTTGCATCCCTTGGAGGTTCAAGGTACTACATTACTTTCATTGATGACTCAAACAGAAAGGTATGGGTTTATTTTCTGAGAAATAAATCTGATGTATTTAAGACTTTTAAGAAGTGGAAAGCCATGGTTGAGACAGAAACAAGTCTGGAAGTAAAATGTTTGAGTTCAAATAAAGGAGGAGAGTACATAGATGGAGGGTTCAATAAGTATTGCGCTGTATAGGGAATTAAGATGGAGAAGACCATTCCTGGGACACCACAACAGAATGGTGTAGCAGAGCGCATGGACAAAACTCTTAATGAGCGTGCTAGGTGTGTGAGGTTGCATGCTGGACTACCAAAAATATTATGGGTTGATGTTGTTAGCACTACATCTTACCTGATAAACAAAGGACCATCAGTTCCTTTGGAGTTCAAAATTCCTGAGGAGGTTTGGAGCGGTAAAGAGATGAAGTTTTCACATTTAAAGGTTTTTGGTTGTGTTTCTTATGTTCATATCGATACTGATGCTTACAGTAAACTTGATGCAAAGTCTAAAACATGTTTTTTCATTGGCTATGGTGATGAGAAATTTGGCTATAGGTTTTGGGATGAACAAAACAGGAAAATCATCCGAAGCATAAATGTGATATTTAATGAACAACCTATGTACAAGGACATGTCAACCGTACTGTCAGATGTAAAACCCGCCCCGAAATAAATAAAGATTTTTATTTACCAGAAATTTTAAATGGCAATCCAATGTGATGAGCAGTGAAGTTTTGGGAAAAATCACATGTCTGAATAATCCAGATTAATTAAACGTTAATTAATCGAAATAAATCAGTTATTAATAAATCCATATTAATTACATGTTAGTTAATTAGGATTAATTATCAAGAAGAGAAAATGAATAAATATTCAAATCCCGGGAAAAGTGGATCTGGTCGGGGACTGAGACAGCCCCGTGATGCCACAGTATACCCGTGACGAGGGATTTGACTGAAAGCCGGTATTCTCGGATCTGGTCCGACGAGAGACAGATCCCGTGATACTACAGTACACTTGTGCCACGGGGACCATTGACCCGAGATTCGCGGATCTGGGTCGGGCATGAGGACGAGAGAATTATCACAGTGGGCCCCGACAAGAAATAGATCACTTACCCGTGAATGCATAGTGCCCATGTGGAGGAATAGTAAACATGTGAGGGTTTTATTCTTTTTAGGAAATAAAAAAAAAAATTATTATTTATATTATAACAAAGAAGAGAGAGAAAGACATTTCATCTCTCTCTCTCCCCAAATTCTCAGATCTGAGAATTTACTCACGCCTCTCTCTCCCTCTCTCTCGACGGCCAGCGGCCGCTATCGTGAACCCGCTGCCGATACCGGGAAACCAGCGGCGCCTCAGTGCGCACCTGGCGTCCGTGGCGCCCAGCAGCGCTTCAATTGCGCGCCCTGCGCCGCGTCCGCCCACAGCGGGCCCCGGCTGTAGCGTCAGCGGCCAGCGCCCCCGGTACAGCGTTACGCGCGTCCCGATGCGTCGTCTTGGCAGCGTCCCCTACTTGGCGTCCGTGCGCGCGCCTCAGCGCCGAGCCGCTCACCGGCGAGCTCTGCCACCAGCGGTTCCGGCCCAGCGTCTCGGCCGCCCTCAGCGCGACTCCCGCCCGGCGGACACTGGCGCCCGGGCCGGCGTTCGGCTCGCGTCGATCTGCGGCGTAGCAGCCAGCGTCGCGACCACTTCTCCGGTGAATTGCCCTGCAAGACAGCGACCCCTTCTCCGGCAGCGACACCTTCCTACCTACCTCGACCTGCAGCCCTGATTTTGGGGTAAAAGCCCTAAACTAACTAAGGGTTTTAATTTGTGTGAGGAACTTGATTTTAATCGGTTAAATGGTTGAGATTAAGAGCATGGGCTTGCATGAATGTTAATTAAGGGATGGAAGAGGCATGGGAGGGGTTAGAAGCATGATAATATTATGAAGAAGTAATGATTTATAGTTGTATGTATTCTTGTATTTTATATGGATGTATGAAATTGTGAAATCCAAGTGTATTGGATCTCTTTGTGAACTGTTGTATAATTTCGGGGCCCGATAAAGAGGGGAGGTGCTGCCGAAATTTACTTAGAATACATACAGCGTAATTACATGTTTAATGGTCTTCAAGCATGATTAAACTTAGAGAATTATCATTGAGTAATTTGATCCCCCTATTAGGGATGATTGGTAGGTTCACGGGTAATCGTATTTTGTAACTAGATAGGAGATGCTTAAGTGTAGAGACACTAAGATTTCTATCTGATTACTAGATTCTGATTCGGACGCGTAAGGCGCGACGAGGATTTATTGATTCGCTTCTAGCCAGGTAGGCTCTCGCACGGGAGGTTTGTGAGTATTCCTTCCTCCTACCCCACTTTGATTTTGTACTCTTATTTCCTCGAGAGGTTCCTAATATATATTTGAGATGGTTTTCCTCATATGTGTTGGTTTTATATCTCGAGGGGATTGTTGTTATCTTGTTTTCTTATGCGTATTTGAGTAGAGTGTACTCCTTAGATACGTATTGACTCTCGATCTCGATGAGGTCACTGATCATTGTATATTCTGGATGTTGCTGCCTTGAATATATATTTATACCTGCTGTTAGGTATTAGTACTATCAATCTCTTGCTTTCAGGCATGATACATCGGACGGAGACCCTGGCAGAGGGTGTATAATATCGGCCGCTGAGACCACTGGCGAGAGGGTGTATAATATCGGCCATGAGTATTTGATGCTCCATCGGACGGAGACCTGGCGAGGGTGTATAATATCCGCAACTTGGCTCGCCAGAGGCGGCATTTTCTGACCATGTGCACATGTATGCTATAGCTTAGTCCGGCTTAGGCCGAAGACGATACCGATGGTGTCGTAGATGTCGTAGACATCTCAGTATCACATATGCCAGAGATTGAGTACATCTGTGGATTTTATCCGCATTCCAGCTACTTGTTGCTTGCTGTGTTGTTGTTGTATTTGTATAATTGTACTTGCTTTATTTTGTTCCTTGTCTACGGCCTTCGCCTCTTTTATTGTTTATGCGACCCTACTGGGCCTATTCTTTAGGCTCATGCACTTGATTCGTGTATTACTCAGGTTCGGATGAGGAGGAGTAGGATCGAGCTTAGGCGGGGATATACCGAGTTGCTGACTCGGCTACTTCTATTTGTCTTGAGGTCTGCGTACCTCTTTTATTCTGTGTGAGACTTGTAATTTGCATTTCTTTGTTGTATGGATTTCTAGGGGTGACTGGACTGGATCCTAGTCTTGGGTTGCGTAAACCCGATATTGTACTGTATGGAGTTGTACGAACTCCCTTCATCTTTTAGCTATGATTCTGCTGTTATTATTAACTCTGAATACTTATTGTATAAGAGTTCTTAAGGCCTTGCGCCTGAATGGGGACTAGTCCCTGTTTGGGTGCGGCCGGTTGTCTACGTGCCTGAGCCGTGGTTCGGGGCGTGACAATTAATATGGTATCAGAGCGGTACAATCCAAGTCACCCTAGTTATCTCAGCAACTTAGGAGTTGAGTCTTTATTTTTGTTGAGAGAGTGGGTTGGGCAGTGTATTGACAACTGGAACTTTTCTATCTTGCAGAAGTCATGCCTCCGAGACGAGGGCGGCCAAGCAAGCGGGCAGTGAGCCCACCCCCGGAGCCCATGCACTGGCAGGAGGAAGTTCCAGTCGGTTTAGATCTGGAGGAGGCCCTTGGTAGGCCCACGAGGCCCGGGTGCCCTTGAGGCCGGTGAGACCCCATGGCGGGGGGTCATCACAGCTATTCACGGAGGCTACCCGGCTACCCGGTTATCCCGGCTACCCCGCAGGAGGATACCCCAGTTTTCCAATAGGGCGATATCCCGGACGAGCAGCCGGTGGGTACCCTTGCCCGTCTACCGGAGCGTATCACAGTCCGCGCCAGAGGACACCACAGTCCTACGCGGGGCCTATCGAGATCCGACCGCGATGCCGGGCTGGTATAGGAGATAGCGAGGATGATGCGTGACGGTAGCGGCGGCAGCGGCGATGGTAGGAAGCGATGGCGGCGGCGATGTAGACCCACCTACACACTCTCCCTGCGGCTCACGGAGGCGGTAGTGCTACTTGGCAGTGCCGGTGGTAGTAGTTCTCTAGCTTGAGTTTGGAGGCGCGGACCCCACCCTTTGAGGGAGGTACCGACCCAGACGTGGCAGAGCAGTGGATAGATGAGATTGAGGCTACCTTCCAGGCTATGCAGAGCCCGGAAGAAGACATGGTGAGACTAGCCGCTTACATGTTGAAGGGCCGCGCCAGAAGTTGGTACAAGACTGAAGTTAAGAACAGAGGTGAAAAAGGCTTTGAGTCTTGGAAAGAGTTCAGGACCGCCTTCTTCGACAAGTATTTTTGTGGCGAGACAAGCTTTGATGACTTCAGCTGATTTTGACCTTGCAGTGAGGGGACTAGGGTGCCGGCGAGTATGAGGCCGAGTTTGAGCGGCTATCCAGGTTTGCCTCTACCCTTGTGGCTGACACATTGTTCAAGGCCCGCCAGTTTGTTAGTGGCCTGAGGCCCAACCTCCGGCGTTCCGTGACGCCATCTTTGAGATGTCCCTTCCACGAGTTGGTGGAGATAGCCAAGGACGCTGAGCTAGCCTGGCAGGAAACACAAGAGCCACGCAAACGAGAGCAGAGCAGTGACAAAGGAAAGAGCTCCAGGAAGAGTGAGTCTTACGGGCGATTCGAAGGCGCTCGAGTGGCGCAGTCCACCTTACAGCAGATCTTCCTCGTCGTCCGGGTCCAGAGGCAGGGGATCGTCAGGGAGGAGCCCACGTCCTCATTGCACCCGTTGTGGGAGCTCATATACTAGAGAGCAGTGTTGGCACCAGGCAGATATGTGCTTCCGATGTGGTAGCACCGAGCATTTCAGAACCAATTGTCCCCTCGAGCAGGCCGGGTCGCCAGGAGGAGATGGGTCCCATAAAGACCTGCATATACCCCCACGGACACACTGGAGGTTCACGGCAATGAGCCACGGAGACCGAGGTCAGAGAGGAGGATCCAGAGGCGGGAAGGGGAAAGGGAAAGGAGCAAGTTCCCCTTCTTCCTCTAGTCGACCAGTTGCTCAGGGTCGGGTTTACAACCTGACTCAGGAGGATGCCCGAGCCTTTCATGAGGTGGTTGCAGGTACTATTACTGTCTGCTCCTACTATGCTTGTACACTGTTTGATCCCGGGGCGACACATTCCTTCGTGTCTACTTCATTTGCCCGGAGAAATAACTTGTATGTAATTACACTACCCCACGACTTGTGCGTCGATACTCCGGTGGGAGCGACGAAGATCGTGGGATGATTGGCACCAAAGTGCTCGGTAGTGTCGAGGGTTACGAACTTCGCCGATCTACATCTGATGGAGTTGCGAGACTACGACGTCATCCTCGGCATGGACTGGCTCTCCTCAGCATATGCAGTGCTAGACTGTAGAAGGAAGAGGGTGCACTTCCGATTTCCAGGCTACGAAGAATTCATCTTCAAAGGCAGCAAAAGCTATTCTATGGCTCGGGAGATATCTGCACTTCGGGCCAGGAAACTGATCAGCAGGGGATGTATCGGGTTCTTGGCGTCTATCTCAGAAGCAAAAGACGCTCAGTACACGGTGGAGCAAATTCCTGTTGTTCGGGACTTTCCGGATGTGTTTCCAGATGATTTTCCAGGACTACCCCCAGAGAGGGAAGTGGAATTCGACATCGACCTGGCTCTAGGAACCGCGTCCATATCCAGAGCCCCATACAGAATGGCACCTGCCGAGCTGAAAGAGTTGAAGCAACAACTTGAAGAACTTTTGGATAAAGGTTTCATCCGGCTCAGCATGTCACCTTGGGGAGCCCCAGTATTATTTGTCAAGAAGAAAGACGGATCGATGAGACTGTGCATTGACTATCGGGAGCTCAACAAGGTGACGATCAAGAACAAGTATCCTCTACCGAGGATAGATGATCTGATGGACCAGCTTCAGGGAGCACAGGTGTTCTCCAAGATAGATTTGAGATCTGGGTACCATCAGGTGCGGATCCGAGGCGAGGACATACCGAAGAGTGCCTTTCGTACGAGGTATGGGCACTATGAGTTCCTAGTAATGCCGTTTGGGCTTACCAACGCCCCAGCGGTGTTCATGGATTTGATGAATCGGGTATTCAGACGATACTTGGATCGGTTTGTAGTCGTCTTCATCGACGACATCCTGATCTACTCCAAGAGTAAAAAGTTGCATGCGAAGCACTTGAGGCTGGTACTGGAGGCCCTGAGAGATCAGGAGTTATATGCTAAATTTTCCAAGTGTGACTTCTGGCTGAACAGTGTTGCTTTCTTGGGGCACGTCATCAGTGGAGACGGAGTCTCTGTGGACCCTAAGAAGATTGAAGCGGTAGTAGATTGGAGTAGACCGAGCACCGTCAGAGAGATCAGGAGCTTCCTGGGGTTAGCTGGCTACTACAGGAGATTTGTAGAGGGGTTTTCACGTCTGGCATTACCCTTGACCCGGCTGACCCGGAAGGGTACTCCTTTCATCTGGACGGAGGACTGCGAGCAGAGTTTCATGGAACTGAAGAGTCGATTGGTGTCTGCACCTGTCCTGGCCCTACCAGAGAGTGGGTGTGGATATGTGATCTATAGTGATGCTTGCAAGATAGGCTTGGGATGCGTACTCATGCAGAATGGGCGAGTCATTGCCTATGCTTCAAGGCAACTGAAGTCGCATGAGGAGAACTACCCCACACATGACTTGGAATTGGCAGCTGTAGTCTTTGCCTTGAAGATTTGGCGCCACTTTCTCTACGGTGTACCATGTGAAGTGTATACAGATTATAAAAGTCTGAAATACATATTCACGCAGAAAGAGCTGAACATGAGGCAAAGACTCTGGTTGGAACTGATCAAGGACTACGACCTCAACATCCACTACCACCCGGGCAAGGCTAATGTGGTGGTCGATGCATTAAGTAGAAAGGTCATTTATGGGACAGCTGCAAATCTCACTGAACAAGTAAACCTTCTAGAAGAAATGAGGAGACTGGAGCTGGAGGTGATCGAGCTGAGCTCGGAGGTGAGCTTGGCTAGCCTGTGTATCAGACCCAATTTATTGGAAAGGATCAAGGCGGTCCAGTTACAGGATCCTGAATTATTGAAACACTGGGAGAAGATCCAGCGGGGCATCCACACTGAATTCCGGGTACATGAGGATGGTACCCTGAGACGAGGAGATCGTGTCTGTGTGCCCGACGTTCCTGAGCTTAAGAGAGACATTTTGGAGGAGGCCCATTACTCTAGCTACACCATCTACCCTGGAGGTACGAAGATGTACAGGGGGCTAAAGACCACCTTCTGGTGGGTCGATATGAAGCGGGAGATAGCCGAGTTTGTGGCCCACTGCCTTACCTGCCAACGGGTGAAGGCGGAGCACCAGAAGCCAGCTGGACTATTGCAACCCCTACCTATACCAGTGTGGAAGTGGGAACATATAGCGATGGATTTCGTGAGAGGCTTACCTCGTTCTAAAAAAGGGAATGAAGCCATTTGGGTGATCGTTGACCGACTGACCAAGTCGGCACACTTCTTGGCATTGAGACGTAAGATGAGCCTGGCGCGACTAGCCCAGTTATACTTGGACAAGATCGTGTGTCTACATGGTATACCGGTAATGATCATATCCGATCGAGACCCCAGATTTGTCTCGGAATTCTGGGAGAGTCTACATGCAGCACTGGGTACCCGATTGACATTTAGCACTGCCTTTCATCCTGAGACGGATGGTCAATCGGAGAGGACAATCCAGATATTAGAGGATATGCTGCGAGCTTGTACTCTTGACTTCACTGGTTCTTGGGATGAGAACTTGGCTAAGGCGAGTTAAACACAACAAGCGGCTACCGGGCAAGCATTGAGGATGGCCCTATGAGGCTCTGTATGGGCGACCGTGCCGATCTCCTATATTTTGGAACGATGTGGGAGATCGCAAGTTTGAAGGGCCTGAGGAAGTACAGAAAGCTGAAGAACAAGTGAAGCTCATCAGAGAAAGGCTGAGGGTAGCTCAGAGCCGACAGAAGAGCTATGCTGATAAGAAACGCTCTGCAGTGGAATTCCAGGTGGGCGACAAGGTACTCCTGAAGGTATCACCCATGAAGGGTGTATGGAGATTTGGAAAGCGTGGGAAGCTTAGCCCGCGTTACATTGGACCCTTTGAGATACTAGAGCGGGTTGGAACAGTAGCATATCGGTTGGCCCTGCCTCCCGATTTGGCCCAGGTCCATAATGTCTTCCACGTATCCATGTTGAGGAAGTGCTTGACAGACCCAACCAAGATTATAGAATATGAACCGGTGGAACTCCAACATGATCTATCTTATGAAGAGTGGCCGGTGGAGATACTTGACTACAAGGAGCAACAACTGAGAAACCGAACTATTCCTTTGGTCAAGGTAAGATGGAATAACCACACTAGTGGTAAAGCTACTTGGGAGCGCGAAACTGACATGAAAAAGCGCTACCCCGACTTGTTTGGATGAGCTTGTTGTGAGTTTAGGGACTAAACTCCTATAAGGGGGGGAGATTGTAAAACCCGCCCCGAAATAAATAAAGATTTTTATTTACCAGAAATTTTAAATGGCAATCCAATGTGATGAGCAGTGAAGTTTTGGGAAAAATCACATGTCTGAATAATCCAGATTAATTAAACGTTAATTAATCGAAATAAATCAGTTATTAATAAATCCAGATTAATTACATGTTAGTTAATTCGGATTAATTATCAAGAAGAGAAAATGAATAAATATTCAAATCCCGGGAAAAATGGATGCAGTGGGGGAGAACTGACCGTGATGCCACTGATATACCGTGTGAGGGATTTGGTGAAAGCCGGTATTCTCGGATCTGGTCCGACGAGAGACAGATCCCGTGATACTACAGTACACTTGTGCCACGGGGACCATTGACCAGAGCTTCGCGGATCTGGGTCGGGCATGAGGACGAGAGAATTATCACAGTGGGCCCCGACAAGAAATAGATCACTTACCTGTGAGTGCATAGTGCCCATGTGGAGGAATAGTAAACATGTGAGGGTTTATTCTTTTTAGGAAATAATAAAAAATTTTATTATTTATATTATAACAAAGAAGAGAGAGAAAGACATTTCATCTCTCTCTCTCCCCAAATTCTCAGATCTGAGAATTTACTCACGCCTCTCTCTCCCTCTCTCTCGGCGGCCTTGGCGGCCACCCTACCGTGAACCCGGCCAACAGGAAACCAGCGGCGCGCTCCGGTGCGGCGCCCAGCGCTTCACGCGCACCTGCCGCGTCGCGCGTCACGCCGCGCCCCGGCCTCGCGCGCGCTGCCCGACCAGCGCGCCCGTGCTGCGTTACGCGCGTCCCCAGCGTCGTGCGCGCCGCCTGCAGCAGCGCCGGCTCACCGGCGAGCTCTGCCGGCCAGCCACAGTTCCAGCCCCCACGTCCCAGCCACCCTCGCGCGACTCCCCGCCGGCCTGATCTGGTCACCGCCGGCGGACACACTTCAGCGCCCGAGCCGGCGTTCAGTGCTGCGTCGTCTGCAGCGTAGCGGCCAGCGTCGCGACCACTTCTCCGGTGAACTGCCCTGCAAGACAGCGACCCCTTCTCCGGCAGCGACGCCTTCCTACCTACCTCGACCTGCAGCCCTGATTTTGGGGTAAAAGCCCTAAACTAACTAAGGGTTTTAATTTGTGTGAGGAACTTGATTTTAATCGGTTAAATGGTTGAGATTAAGGGCATGGGCTTGCATGAATGTTAATTAAGGGATGGAAGAGGCATGGGAGGGGTTAGAAGCATGATAATATTATGAAGAAGTAATGATTTATAGTTCTATGTATTCATGTATTTTATATGGATGTATGAAATTGTGAAATCCAAGTGTGTTGGATCTCTTTGTGAACTGTTGTATAATTTCGGGGCCCGATAAAGAGGGGAGGTGTTGCCGAAATTTACTTAGAATACATACAGCGTAATTACATGTTTAATGGTCTTCAAGCATGATTAAACTTAGAGAATTATCATTGAGTAATTTGATCCCCCTATTAGGGATGATTGGTAGGTTCACGGGTAATCGTATTTTGTAACTAGATAGGAGATGCTTAAGTGTAGAGACACTAAGATTTCTATCTGATTACTAGATTCTGATTCCGACGCGTGAGGCGTGACGAGGATTTATTGATTCGCTTCTAGCCAGGTAGGCTCTCGCACGGGAGGTTTGTGAGTATTCCTTCCTCCTACCCCACTTTGATTTTGTACTCTTATTTCCTCGAGAGGTTCCTAATATATATTTGAGATGGTTTTCCTCATATGTGTTGGTTTTATATCTCGAGGGGATTGTTGCTATCATGTTTTCTTATGCGTATTTGAGTAGAGTGTACTCCTTAGATACGTATTGGCTCTCGATCTCGATGAGGTCACTGATCATTGTATATTCAGGATGTTGCTGCCTTGAATATATATTTATACCTGCTGTTAGGTATTAGTACTATCAATCTCTTGCTTTCAGGCATGATACATCGGACGGAGACCCTGGCAGAGGGTGTATAATATCTGGCCACCAGACCCTGGCAGAGGGTGTATAATATCTGGCCATGAGTATTTGATGCTCCATCGGACGGAGACCCTGGCAGAGGGTGTATAATATCTGGCCACTTGGCTCAGTCAGAGAGCGGCATTTTCTGACCATGTGCACATGTATGCTATAGCTTAGTCCGGCTTAGGCCGAAGACGATACCGATGGTGTCGTAGATGTCGCAGACATCTCAGTATCACATATGCCAGAGATTGAGTACATCTGTAGATTTTATCCGCATTCCAGCTACTTGTTGCTTGCTGTGTTGTTGTTGTATTTGTATAATTGTACTTACTTTATTCTGTTCCTTGTCTACGGCCTTTGCCTCTTTTATTGTTTATGCGACCCTACTGGGCCTATTCTTTAGGCTCATGCACTTGATTCGTGTATTACTCAGGTTCGGACGAGGAGGAGTAGGATCGAGCTTAGGCGGGGATATACCGAGTTGCTGACTCGGCTACTTCTATTTGTCTTGAGGTCTGCGTACCTCTTTTATTCTGTGTGAGACTTGTAATTTGCATTTCTTTGTTGTATGGATTTCTAGGGGTGACTGGACTGGATCCTAGTCTTGGGTTGCGTAAACCCGATATTGTACTGTATGGAGTTGTACGAACTCCCTTCATCTTTTAGCTATGATTCCGCTGTTATTATTAACTCTGAATACTTATTGTATAAGAGTTCTTAAGGCCTTGCGCCTGAATGGGGACTAGTCCCTGTTTGGGTGCGGCCGGTTGTCTACGTGCCTGAGCCGTGGTTCGGGGCGTGACAATCAGATGTTACAGAGATAGGTCAAAAGAAATCTGAGTTTGTCAACCTCGATGAATTGACTGAAAGCACTATTCAGAAAAGGGGTGAAGAAGACAAGAAAAATGCTGATTCACAGGTAGATCAGAGCGCACCTACAGTTGAAGTCCGCGGATCTTCCAAGAACATTAGACCTCTACAGCATTATTCACCCTCTCTAAATTATCTTCTGTTGACTCATGGTGGTGAGCCAGAGTGTTATGATAAAGCTTTGCAAGATGAGAAGTCAAGCAAGTGGGAGTTAGCTATGAAGGGTGAGATGGATTCTCTATTGGGGAATCAGACATGGGAATTGACTGAATTGTCAGCAATAAAGAAGGCTTTGCACAACAAGTGGTTATATAGAATGAAGAATGAGCATGATAGCAACAAACTTTATAAGGCAAGATTAGTTGTTAAAAGGGTTCCAACAGAAGGAGGGAATTAGACATGGGAATTGAGAAGCTAAGGGATTTGAATCGCGATGCGATGCCTTAAGAGGTAGCAAGCACACATCTCGAATCTTATGTTGCATCACAATGTAGGATTTTGTGCCTTTTCCGGAGTTTCAAGTCGCATCATGATGTAAGCAGGTTGCATCGCGATGCGAGCACTTGGACAGATCATGGGATTTCCAGCCGCATTGTGATGCGCGCAGGTTGCATCGCGATGCCATTTTTAGACGCATCCAGGTGTTACACTTGCATCGCGAATCCACATCGCGATGCAGATTTTTTTGGAGGTATAAAACAACCTAGTTTTCTATAGCTAGGTGGAGCATGTTTTTCTCGACGAAGCGACTGTGAGTAGAAGGCGATCCGAACGGTTTCAACAACGTTTAATGCTTGAGACTACTAAAATTAAGAAGGGGATTCATTGCTTTTTGTTCTTGAATGTTTATTTTTCCTTCTTGCTTATCTAGACATGGATTTTTATGTTAATCTTTGTATCATTATAGAGTCATCTTTTGTTAGGGTTGTATGGATTCCTTGTTTGAAATCTGTAACACCCTAAATTTTCTAAATAAAAAAATCAGAAAATTCTCAAAAAAATTAAGAAGATTAATTAGCACAAAAAAATAAATTTATTATTTTAAAGCTCAATTAAAGGAAAATCGAGGATTTATGAATTTAGATACAACCTCTCAACTATTGGGCCCAAGGAAGGCTTTATTGGGCCATGCTACTTACATTTATAATAGTTGGAGGTGGATGGAAAGGATAATCCCAATTAATTAATTGAGAAATTTTATTAAATGTTAATTAATCAAGATTGATTAAGTGGGAGATACTAGACAAATGTTAGAGTCCCGATAAAGTAGACTCGGTCGGTTCAAAAGCCGGGAATATCGGATCTGGACTAGTATGGGGACAGACCCCATGATATTACAGTGCGCCCATGCCACTGGAATCATTGACCCAGGATTTCTCGATCTAGGTCAATGAATTATTAAAAAGATAATATTAATTAAAGTCGATGTGACATAAAGCTAAATGATAAGTTTAAATAATTAAAGGGGTTGGAGATAAGTTAAAGTATAGTCATGATTTAATATTTAGATGTGACAAAAGCCAAGGGATAAGATAATTGATTTAAATAGCTTTATTAAGTTATATATATATATATATATATATATATATATATATATATATGACTTAGGGTTTCCTAATTGGGAAATCAAATTCAGAGGAAAGGATTGTGCTCCTCTCCCCATCATCCTCAATCCCTCTAGATTGCAGCCCTACTTGCCTTTGTCGATGGCTGTCAGACCACTCTAAGCTGGCGCGTGGCCAGTCGAACCATGAACCCCTTGCTTGCCTGTAACATCTCAAATTTTTCTAAATAAATTTTCAGTACATTTTTAAATTTTAAATGAGGTTAATTAGTTCAAAAATTAGATTAATTATTGTAACCTCAAAGTTAAAGAAAATTGGAAATTAATGGACCCGAAATCCAGCCTCGCAACTATAGGGCCGATAGAAGGCCTTATTGGGCCAGGCCAAATATATTTAGAATATTTGGAGGTGGATAGTCAGAAGAGTTATATTTATTAAATAATAAATTAATTAAGAATTAATTAATCAAGATTAATTAAGTGGAAGATATCTGACAAAAGTTAGAGTCCCAATAAAGTAAATTTGGTTTAGTCAAAAGCCGAGAAGCTCAGATTTGGGTCGGGAGAAGAGACGACACGTGATGCTACAGTAAGCCAATGTCAGAATTAGTTATGACCCGGGATTCCGGATGGAGTGCAGGGGATAGAGGCGAGGCAGTGTAATATTACTAGTCAGCCCCTCGTGACGCAAGACAAGAATAAGATAAGATCAACGAAAAGTTGTTCAGCCTTTAATATGAGATATTTTAGAAGATAATATAATTAGTCAAATACTTTTAAAAAAAATAAAAGAGAGAGATAAGTTATTATAATTGTTTAAACATTTAAAAAGATTATTTAAATTAAAAATATCTTCATACTTACCTTATAAGTAAAGGGAGAGAGGGAGAATGAAAGACAAATTTCTTTCTCTTCTCTCTCTCTCGTTTTCAATTCAAGCCCGAGCTGCCCCTTTACGCTTGGCAGCCCCTCTCAGTCGCCCGTGAATGGCCACGTGTAGAGTTGCAGGCGAGCCCGGCGCCACCTCACATCGCGCCTTCTCCGTAAACGCTACCTCCCGTGCAATGCGTAGCGTGAGGCCCCAACCCTGCGCCGCCCTGGCATGTCGGCGCCGTAGATTACTTCCATGCTGGCCTCCGCCTGTGAGATCCGCTTGCATCTGGCCAGAATTGTGCCCAGCTTTGCCGCTAGTCCCCTACAACCCTGCTGGGCCCTGTGTCGCCTCCCCTGCTGCGCGCCGCCCCTCCCTGCACGCGTCGGTGAGCCACCGTAGCAACTCCGCCCCAGCTCAGCAGCGAGCTCTAGCTCCACCAGCCCACATCCTCCTATTGTGAGCATTCATGGAAGAACCCTACTTTAATTAGTTGATTTAAGGATGAAATTGGGGAAAACCCTAATCAAATTTAGGAATTAGGGTTTTGGATTGAATGATAAATGCTTATGTGTAGGGCTGAAATTGTTTGAGAGATTAAGGGGAGATTGATAGAATTAATATGATGAATGTTATGTAAGCATGTATTGTGATGTTAGTATGATTATGAGTGAATGTTTGTATAATTTTGGGAGCCTAAAAATAGAGGAGGCGCTGCCTGATTTTTCATGAAATGTATAGGAGTTAAGAATTTATTTGAGATTTAGTTTCACGCTCCCATGTTTAGTTAATTAGTTTCATTCCATGCTTAATATGCTATTTATTAAGTTAAGAAGGTGATAATTAAGTATAAGTAAAGAATAGTTAGAAGAATGGAGAAATACGAACATGTTGTAGTCCCTTGTACGTTTACCATACTCTATTGAGTTTAGATTAGAGTACGAGTCAAGAATACGGTTTCCGTATTCATGATTTTTGTATTTCTCTTATCGGGAAAGGGAAAGGAAAGGGCAAGGGCAAGTCAGCCATTGCCGAGGGACCAAGCTAGTCTTAAGCTCGAGCCAGACTCAGGTGACTTTTCATCGTATTTTCATTTTATTATAGTTTTGATTTCAGTTTGAAAAGCATGAATTATGATTTTTCTTGAAAACTTACAGAGTTTATAAACAATCATTCATGCACAGTAATCAGTACTAGAATAGAGAAACATATACAGGAACATAGAGACTACACTTTATTGCAAGTGGTGACTCATATAGAGCCGGAGAGTACGACATTATAGGTTAGGGAAGGGGTGATTTTAAACTCTGATTTTCATTACCGAACTATATGTTTTTAAAACATTCCTTTTTATAAAATTAAAACCCCCTTTCCATACTCTTTGAGTGCCTAGTGTACATATATAATTTGACCCTGTGTAACGAGGATAGATCTACCCGTTGGTCACTAGTCTTGCAGTATTGAAGTAGATGTGTAGTTAGAGATTATAGTCTTGTGATTATCAGATGATTCCGTATTTCACATCTTCCGGTGATTGAGTATATCTCGACCGTGGAGGCTATTGGTACATATTACCAAGGGAAATGTTGGTTCCAGAAATAATTCACAGGACATAGAAACAGAATATCAGGTTCGCATATAGACATGATTAAACAGATTGAAGATAATGCACTGACTAACATATTCTGTTGCATAGTATTATCTTCAGTTGCATTATTAAATTTCAGTTATTTTATATGCATATTTTATGCTTTATAATTACAGTTTTTATTTTATTATACGGGTATAGTTTATACCCGACAGTTTTGTTCCCAATTCACTGAGCTCCAGTAGCTCAGCCCCTTGCTCTTGACATTTTGGTTGTAGGCGATAGACAGAAGACAAGATAGAGGGTTTGTCTAATCGCGAGTCTAGTGGAGATGTTCTAGAGTTGGCTCTGACTTCAGTGTCTTAGTTCCTATTTGATTTCGTTGTTATGAGTGTATTTGAGATGTTAAGTCTAAGACAATATACTTTATTTGGTGATGTATTAAACCGTATTTGGAGTTTGAGTTTATAATATGTTATGTTTGCTTTAATTAGCTTCTGCAAATTACTTGATTTACATTTGATTAGAAGTTTTAAAGCCTTAGGTTTAAGGTTCATTCTCTTAACCTGGCTGGTGTGACACGTGTCCCCTAAAAAGGAGATGGGTGTTATATGGCCGCCCTGCGCGTGGCCGTTGTCGTTAGAGCTTCACCCCTCCGCAGCCTTGCTCCCCGCCTACGTGCAACCCTTTATTTCCGACGAGCGACAGCAACCCCCCGACGGCCGACAACCACGAGCCCTCCGCCCTATGCACAGTCCGGCCGCCCTACTCCTCTGCGCCGCCCTTTTTCTCGGCCCCTTGCACCACTGATCTCCTCCTCTCCATGTTTTCTGGCGAACTAAACACCGTGAGGTCCCTTGCAATTGTAAGCATGAAATTGGGGGAAAACCCTAGATTAATTCATGGGATTGAATGAACTATTAGGGCTGTGAATTAGATAAGGGAGTAAGGGGGGAATTGAAGCATGAATTCATGTTAAGAGCTTTAGTTGTTGGTTATGATTAATTGGATTTATTGGTGAAGGTTTGTATTAATTTAAGGGCCCTATAAATAGAGGAGGTACCGCCAAATTTTTCATGATAATTCTAAGTATTTATGTCCTATTAGTTTCCATGTTAGAATGCTTAAGTGTTACATGCCTTAGATTAACTGAATGGGGCTAATTAATCATGTTAAGAGGCATGTTAGGATGTTATAAGCATGAGTTAAGATTAATCAAGCATGACTTACATTTATCGTATTTCGAAACAATAGAACTAAAAGTATGAAATACGAATCTCATATTAATCTAGTTGTTATTGTAAACTCTAGGAAAGGGTAAAGGTCCCGCGAGGGTATAAGCAAGACCGAGCCAGACCTAGGAATTTTCGAAGGACTTTTGGTGAGTGGACATCCCTGTATATTTTGTATATGCATGTATTTATCGTAACTAGATTTATTCGTGATTTAAATGAGTTTTATCGGTTTGTGGATGCCGATGGATTTCATCGCTATTTTAGTATAGTGATTTCATGCTTGCTTAATTGTTTAAAATTGAAAGAGCATGAGAAATGGTAAAGTGAAACCTTAATTGGTAGAAATTGATTATTATATGTATCATAGGCCGCACCTTAGTTAGATATGTATGAGGGATCCAGAGGGGCTCAGGATAGTGTCCAAAAATTAAGTAAACGATACCGGGTAAAGAAAGGGACTTTGTTTTCAATCGTTTTTCTTAAAACAAAAATGTTTGCGAAAGTCATTTTTTTTAATAAAACCCCTTTCTTACTCTTGTGAGTGCCTGTATCGGATACGAGATTCATACTTGACGTATACATGTAGATGTATACCGTTGGTCGTCAGGCATCGGGCTCATGTAGATGTATACCGCTGTTCCCGGTCATAAGGATCATGTAGATGTATACCTTTGTTCCTTGATGGTAGTTGGAGTCCTTCCTGAGACATTCGAACTAGGGGTGCATCCTTGTATGATACGAGGCCATTGCATATACATGATTATTATATGCTTATGATGATGTGAGATTGCATATGTGTTTTCTTCGGATTTCTGATTGTCTAGGCATGCTTATTATGATTTAAAAATCTTTAAGGCCTTGTTTGGCAACGGAATTGAGTATGTGGAATTGGGTCTGGGTGGAATCCGATGTAAATATTCTCCCGCCAGTTAGCTAACATATATTACATGCTACTAAAGCTGGGTTAGATGTGGGATTTAATGGCTGCATTGATTTTCCACCCATATGCACACATGACCAAAATAGCCTTGATATGATAGTGTGTAAGAATGGTCATTTCAGCACTTTATCGGGGTCCCCCAATACATTAGCTATAATCAACATTTTGATGTGTTTGTGTAATTCATCGGACTGTTAGTGGTAAAGCATAGTCAAAGATATAATTATGTAAACATATTATCAATAATCTTCGCTTTGTGTATAGTTCTGCCTTGGATTGTTCTGAGTCAAGCCCTAGTACTGGGTTGCAACTTTCCCCATTTAGTCGTTGTGCCTCTATCGTCATGGCAACCATGCTAGGAAAATGGAAGGGTTGCCATTGATTCTCTGAACTACCCAACATAGCAAGTTGGTTCCTAGAATACTCGACTGAATGGCGGTCTGCAGGGAGGCGAAGCGCGTAGTGTTCTGGTCTGTAGGAAGAGGACGAGAGATTACCAGGTTTGAATCTCCTACTTCAATTTTGAATATAGTTAGTGGGTATCTGAGTTAATATATTTGTTGTTTGATAGTAATCTTTGTGGTTACTCGCTATAGTAGGGCTTGTATATGTCTGATTTGCAAATGATTTTTTAGTTGTTGATCCTCACTGTTTGCGCACTCATTCGATGACAGCATTGTAGGCATAATCTAGGATTTCGTCCAACCTATCTTTTTTTTTTTTTGTCAGCAAGGTCCATCCATCATGTCAAATTGTGTTGGTACAAGCCCGGTCCAGGTAGGTGGCTTTGCCCCAGCCAGTGAACCGCCAAACCTGCCATCGGGTTCGTGACTGCAACATAAGGGTAAATGGGGTCCCTCGGTAACGAATGTCTTGTCAATCTGTTACAGAAGGAGCATATAGCAGTGAATAGCCTCGCAAGCTCTTTCAAGAATGAGTCCTAGACTAGAGTGTTGTCTGCTTACGTATAGAAGACTCAAGAAGATGTCACTATCGCTCAACTGAAGAATAGATGGAATACATTGAAGAAGAAAGGCTTTAATCGAACCTTCTAAACAAAAGTGGATAGGCATGAGATTACATCCAGCACCGTCCAACACTGGACAATCTGGATGTTTGGGACGAGGTTCTGAAGATAGTATGTTAACATTATTTCCTTCCCATGTAGTATTTATCTTTGATTCATTCTCAACATATCAATAAAGAATACAAGATTGTGAAAGAGAAGTTGCATGTGTTAGCCGGTATATCCATCGCAATAGGCAGGTATGTGATGGGTTCCACGGAGGATAAGACAATAGTGGAAATAACTGAAGGCTCTTGTTCATCAGGCAGTCCTGAAACACAACAACTGGCAGATAGAATTGCACGTGTGCAAGATGATGTCGAAGTGTTACTTTCCGAGAGCAAGAGGAAGAGGAATCAATAAACTAATACTCACTGTAAGAAGTCCTCCGAACATACGACAGTGACACTGGAACACCTCTTGGAGCTGAGTGATCGGCGTAGTAAAATTGTGGAGCAGTACAAGAAGGATGACGCAAGCTACTCATACAAGCTTTATATGGACAGACTGACCGCATTGCCAGGTATTTCTGCAGAGGAGATGTACTTCGGAGGTCAAGCGATCAAGCAACAGGAGGAGCTGATTTACTTCCTCAGCATCTCATATACAACAATACCTTTCTGGCTCAGTTGGAAGGTCCTTAAATTCCGAACTCAGGTATGAATTTGTTCAACGGCTTATGATTTATATTTTAAATCTCTCTGCCTTCCAATGAATCATATGTAATCGGAGCTATTGTTGTTGTGTAGGTCTAGGAGTGAAGCATTATGTGCACGACGAATGGTAGTATCCTGGTAATGGGACCGCGGGGGGGGGGGGGGGGGGGTGGGTTGCAGTTTATCTTCATCGCATTCCAATCATCTCGTACTCGTATTGTAACACCCTTTCTGAACACAAGGACAGGCCGGGAGTGCACCCAACCCATAAGCTGTATAATGTAAACCTTATAACAATGATAATCATCTAATAAACATGATTATTAAATAAAGTATTTAGAATCTTTTACAACGTATGCAATTCTTGCTGAAGCATTCTAAAACTCTAAATATCAAATGAGAATAAGCTATCCTCATCTGCTAAGTCAGAGCCATCTACAGGAACACTCAATCTCGTCTACCTGCACATTTAGGAATGGAAGTGGGGCGGGGAACCCCCGCTCCTGAGGACCCGCCTATCGGGCGGGATTCCACGAATGTCCCCGGGGCGGAGCGGGAAAAATCCCTCCCGCCCGGCTGAGGCGGGCGGGGAGAGCACTCCCCGCCCCGCTCCCCACGGGGTTCCCCATGGGGATTCCCCGCGCCTCGCGGCGAAGCCCCACTAATATATTTTTATTATATTTATTAAAAAATATTTCAACATAAATATAATATTATTATATATAAAATCACCAAGTATTTGATTTTTAAAAAAATATTTATAATATTTTATTAATAATGTTTTTGAAAATATAACTTTCATATTTACTAGGAATTTACCCATGAGGCTTTTTCATTAATATATAATGCATTCCAATAATAAAAGCTCGATTTAAAAAAAAAATCAGTTTTGTAATTATGCCTTAATCTCCTTCGGATCCATCTCAACTCAAGTACTGAGGTGCCTCCTCCTCTTCCCCTCCTTCTCAGATCCCCAAATCCTCCCTCTAATTCCTCCAAAACAAATCAATTACTTCAATCCAAGAACCATTTCCAAAGTCGGGAGAAGTGAAATCAAGCCTTATCTTATTTTTTTTCCTCTCTCTTTTATTTCCTCTTGTTTTGGAGATGCTTTTAGGGTTATTATAATCCTCTTGTGCTTTGGTTTCATCTCCCGATTCTCCCCCAAATCACAAAAGTCGACAGCCCGGCAACATCGATGGAAACATGAAATTATTGTGTTAGTTTTGAATTATATATTTTGTTAATGGAGTTGTGATTTTAATTTAGTTTTAAACTTATGTTATTTGTATTACTTAACTTGCACTTTAATATTGTTGTTTAATTATACATTATATTATGATTTGTTAGGAGAAATATTTGTGTGAATGTTTATTTTATATATAGGATGTTGTAAACAAATTGGGTGATAATTTTTATTTTATTTCATATTACATTATAATTATTATTATTATCAATTGTATATAGGATTTTTTTTATCAATGTAGGGGGGGGGGGGATCCCCGCCCCGCCCCGCCCCACTTCCATTCCTGTGCACATTTCACTTTGAGTGAGAATCACTATACAAGGAAAGACAAAGATAATATCGGATATATGAACATCGAAATAATGCTGAATCATAAACATGATCATACCAATATCCAAAGAAAAACAAAATGCTATGCACATATGCATTTCTTTAATCATTTATCATCAGTACGGGAGATGATTTCCACATATGTCCTGGCTGACCAACTCAAAGCCAGTAGGCTTCACGGTTGGACCAACTCAACAACCGTGAAGGTAACAATCTGTAAAATCAAATCCTCGTCATTAATCATATTAGTGTCAAAATCTGCGAGAGATGATTTTCACATATGTCCTGGTCATCTACACCTCTACTTCCATACAGCGGAACCAGAGTGAATACGAGTGGACCAACTCAACACTCGATAGCTCTCTGGTTGGACCAACTCAACAACCGTGAGCTATAAATATATATACGTATACTAAGCACCCGATGGGTACGGAAATGGGGTTTTCTTTCTTGAAATCAGGAGGGGTTGAAAACATATAGTTGGACTAATAAAAACAGAGTTATGGAAAACCACCCCTTTCCTACCTAGTATCGTATTCTCTGGCTCTATCGTAGAGCCACCTCTGGCGCAGGCATGTATGTGAGTACGGTGCAGTGCACTAATATTTCTATCATTTCAATTTCTGTAATATGTATGTGCTTTTCACATGCTTTTCATAAATGAGTTTTCAAAAATACTGAAACATGATCACTACTTTTGTAAAATCCAGGATTTTAGGGGCTAAATTTTTTCTAGTTATTTTCCTTAATTATTTAGTTAATAAGGAAAAATCACAAAAGTTGTTTGAATTTTTGTTGAAATGAAAGTTTACTAATTACTCTTCAAGTGATTAGTTGATTAGTTAGTTAAATAAAAAGATTTCCCAAACTTGGATTTAATGAGATTTATTTATAAATAAATAAGGTTGTGGTGGTTAATCAGAGATTGATTTGATAAATGATGTTTGACAAATAATATATATATATATATATATCTATATCATCATAACTGATTTGGCTAAAGATACTTATGGGATGATATATATATATATATATATATATATATATATATAAAAGGAATGCATGGTTGGAATTTATAAAGATATTTATATAAATATTTTATGGCAAGTAGGGGCATGATTTTAAAAAAAAGGGATGGTAGATATATATAATATAAATTTTAAATATGCATGTAAAGGATGGTTTTTGAATTCAAATAAAATAAAATAAAATAAATATATAGATATAGAAAGGACGTGCATGGCTTATGAATGCATTTTCTTAAGTAATAAGTATATGATTTGTAGGTAAATATGTAGATAACTGTAGATATTTGGTTGGTGATTAAAATTATAAATCAAATAAGATGAGGTTTGTTTTGCAACAGTGGTCAAACATCAGCCATTAAGTTTTGATTTTCTCTCTCCATTGAGGTGGAATCCACTAACATCTCTCTACCTCATGGTTCCAAAGGACTTGATTGAATTTTCATTTGAATGAAGACTTTCCAATCCATGAGAAGCCACATGTGATCGAAAGAAGGAAATAAATGGTGGCTCGTAAGCTTGAGTCTTGACCCATGCGCTTGATGACCATAAAACCGCGTGAAGACATGGTTCATGCATGGTTTCAACCATGTTATTTTTACTAATTGAATCAGCGGGATTCAAAGGTCCAGATAAAGAATGGGAGGATAGCAACGCGCCATCTAGCCGCTCCAGCGATCCACACGCGAGATCACCGCCGTAACGACCTCCATCAATAGAGTCAATTTCCTTCTAAGCCTCGACACCGCGCGTTTCTATAAATGTTGGGCTCGTTTGCAAACCCTAGCGGCCGCCACCACCATTGATAGGGAGAGAGATTGAGGAAGGACTGGCCGTGTTCTCCAGCACCAGAGTTTCACCCGAAGCCGTCGAACTTGGACACCAACTAGTAAGCCTTCGTTCCCTTTCAGTTACTGTAGATCTGTATAGAGATTATATGAAAGTATACCTGGTGATGTCCTGCTGAAGTATAGATAGGAAAGGCTATCTATTTAGGTTTATTGGATGAGACATGCATGGCCTGGTGAGTTCTTTAGGGGCCTGTTATATATATATATATATATATATATATATATATATATATATATATATATATATATATATATATATATATTATTGTTTTTGCATACTAAGTATTACTTGAAGGCTATCATGATTATTGATGCATGTTAGACTAAGTGATCAAGGTGAGGTTTCATCTAAAAGGAATATACAAGGGTGAGCAGGTGTGGTTGCTAGCTGTTAGGTGTGTGATCTTGAGTTGATTTGAGGGTTATGATTTGATTCTATGTGATTAAGAGGAAGGAGAGTTTATCCGGTGATTCTCTGTAGTATCTTGGTTATAGCTTATGAAAAGTGAGGCAGAGAAGAGGGTTCAATGTGGAAGTTTGATGTGGGATATTTGCCGAGGTCGGAGGATCTCCCTGACTTTTGTTTCTGAGTGAGGATACTTGGCTTAGGACCTATGTAGGGCCTGGATTTGTTAGGGCTTTGGACCCTTGTACTTTATTTTCCGCATTAGCACTCTGATTTGTATTTGGTATTATTGGATTAATAAACTTTTGAATTTATTTTGTTATCTGCTACTGTTAACTTAGGCCTTGTACTCGAGTGGGGCCCGTCTCTACTTGGGTACGGCCGGTCTGTTGACGTGCCCGAGGTCCCGGGACCGGGTCGGGGCGTTACAACTTTCATGCTTGAAAATTTACAGTATTTATGAAAACTAATCAACTCATAACATGAATTCTCAAGAAATCAATACGATAAAATACGGAAAAATATAATAAATTTACAGTTGTGTTCCCTCACCATTCCAAGTATAGTGTAATCACTCACTTGAAGTCCTTAGCAGGCTTAGGTTTAACTCGGTCCACAGGACGTTTCTGGGGCGTTCCTCTTTTTCCCTAGTAATCATAATACGGAAATTGTGAATATGGGAACCGTATTCTTAATTCGTACTCTACTTGAACTTGAAAAATTACGCTATACTCATTAAACTATCTAAGGACAATTCTTAATTAAGATCTAACACATGCTTGGAAACTTCATAAGAATACAGAAACCGTATCCTTACCTTATACTTTAAATTAGACTCGTTAGAGTATGATGAGTTCATAAGCTAAATAGAGTTGGATTTCTCCTAACATGAAATTCGTATCTCTAATAGATTTAAAATACGAAATTGCCAATTTAAGGGATTTAACTTTTCTTCAACTTAATCTTAACTTAAGAATTTCTAACATGCTCCCTAAGAGTGATTAAGCGTTAAGCATGATCATGGAGATTTAAATCAAACGTTAATACTAAAATTTTCTACTAAAATTCAGCAGCACCTCTGTTATTTGGAGAGCCCCAAAATTATACAACCATACACACAATTTAATCTATCTCAAATATACAGCATGCATTTCTTAGCCTCTAACTCATTCATATAATACTCCATGAAGTTTATCAGTTTTCATGTCCCCTTAACCTTTGGTTGAAGATCACGTCGCGCTCGTCGCCTTCGATCTTTGTTGGGTACCTATAGAACGATCCAAACCCGTTAAATTCCCTACTAATCTCTCCCCATTCCATGATCCTTGCCACTAGATCTATGATTTCACATATCTGACACATACCGGTGATCAAATGGAAGAAGAGGGGAAGAAGCCTGTATCTATTCGTCGAGGCGGCGGAGGGGCAAAGGAAAACCTTGCTGACGAGGAGAGGCAGCCGGCCTGGACTGCGCGCAGAGGTGGAAGAGATCTACAGGACCATCGAGGGAGTTGGCCTCCCCGAAGTTGGCTGCGGCGGCACGTGAACAGAAGGGCGGCCTGGCGGCGGCATGAGCTGCGTTAGCTCGCAGCTGTGGGCGGCGTGGCCGGGTGGAACAATAGGAAGCGGTGGCGGCCGCACGTAGTGGCTCAAAGAAGTCATGGGGCCACTGCAAGGAGCTCCTCCGGCGACGAATCAGGCAGGGCTCGTAGCGGAGCTTGCCGGGAAAGGGGACGCGCGGATGGCTGATGGTGACGCGGGGTGACTGCGGCCTGCAGCTACGCGCAGACGGCGCCACTCCGGTGGCGCGTGGGGCGCTGCTCCCGGTTGAGAAGGGCGAACAGAGGGATCGGGTGGCGCTGAGCGCGGGCTGAGCTCGCAGGCCCTGAAGGGGCAAGAGGAGAAGAAGGCGTTAGTCGCCTAGGTCTAAAATCGAGAGAGAAGAGGGAAAGACGGCACTATCAATTGAAATTTTGATTTCAATTCATTCTTTGATGCCCTAAGTCCATCTATTGATTTAATCATATGGTATGTATTATAATATGGGTTTTATATTAAATTAACCTATTCCCCAACTTTAATTTACATACCCCACTAATTAATAATATCTCTCCAATAATTCATCGACCCAGGTCTGAAAATCTCGGGTCAATGATTCCAATCATCACGGCCGTCTCTTCTCCTGACCTAGATCAATATTTCACGGCTTTTGACTCTGTCAGATCATCTTCATTGGGACTTTAATTTTTGTCTCGTATCTTCTAACTAATTAATCAAAATTAATTAACACTTATTAAATTTCTTAATTAATTAATCGGGATCTTTCTCTTCAATCCAACTCCAACTATTTCATATCTATTTGGCCTAGCCCAATACGGCCTTCTCGGGCCCAAATTGTTGCGAGACTGGATTTTAATTTCATAAACTCCCTATTTTCTCTTAATTGAGTTTAAAAGTCACTAGCTCATTTTCTGTGTTAATTAATCTCGTGAAATTTTTCAAAAATTAATTTATTTATTCGTAAAAATTCTGGGGCATTACACGTATGGTGTCGACTTTGTGCTAAGTTATTGCATAGTTTTGTGCCCAACTTGTGAAATTATATATGTGAAGGTTGTGATTGGAAATTATGTTGTTTACTATGTATCAGAATATTATATTTTACAGTTAAGCTATTATGATCAATGTATATGACTTGTATGGTATCCAAGTAGACCATAGTCGTACCATGTACTTATGTAAAAGCAAGTGCCTATCTGGGTATATATCCCAGTGATGCATGTTAAGAATGGAAACCAATTGAAGTGACGCAACACATTGTAACATAGCACAAATATGAAACCAATGACCAACATGCGTTCTTAATAATTATTAATTGATAATATCCAATGCCAAACATGCCCGGAAAGGTTACAACAACCACCTGGTAATGAATGAAGAACTGAAACTACTTTGAAAAAGAAATGCAAGGTTTCACATACATAAAATTCTCCATGATGGGACTAGGGTGTTACATCCTCATTACAAGTGTTTAAATAATATCATCTTTCTGGATTGGTTTTTTTCAAACGGTTACAGAACATGTGAATGGGTTAATGGCATTAACCTCACAAATGGACTGGTTGGTGGTAGATCTGTACCATTCTTCAAGTTCATCGGATTAACCCTCCTTCTATGTTTGGATCAGTTGAAGCTAGTTGTGCCTCATATGGATAGACCTGGGAAGAATTATTCCAGGAGGATGAAGAAAAGTTTGGACTTATTCTACATGTACTGCTGGACTCTATAGCCCGAGACCATAACATAGTGCGACGGGAACAGCACATGCGGCCTTTCTCTAAACATGCGCTGGTGCGGGATATGCTGTATAGTCATTCATAATGCTCACACAGTTTATTTCGGATGGAACCAAGGGGGTTCATGGACCTAAGTGCCCTCCTAACACCACGCGGTCTGCTAGGAGCACAAGGTTTGTTGACGTGCATGAGCAATTAGCCATCTTCATGTCTATTATATCCCATGTTGTACCTACAAGGGTCTTATATAAACAGTTTCAACATAGCTCGGAGATAACAAGCAGGTACTTTCATCTCATTTTGGAAGCAATTCTTTCATGAAAGGACGAGTATATCCAAATGTCGACTGGTAACGAGGTTTTTCATCAAGCAATCCGCAACATTCCGTGTTGCTATCCGGCGTTCAAGGTGGGTTTCCTAATTTCGGTTACATGCATGTTTTTTTTCATACACTTCTGTGTGCTTACATACTTGTAAGTGATCATACAGAACGCACTCGGGACCATTGATGGAACCCATATACCCATAATTGTTCGTAAGGAGATGCAAGATAGTTTCCGAAATAGGCACGGGTGGACTAGTTAGAATGTGATGGTCGTGGTATCATTCGGCATGGAGTTCCAATTTGTGTGTGCTGGGTAGGAGAGATTTGCGACTGACATGCGTGTCATGCAGCATTACATCGAACGAAAACTGTCGTCCCCGACGGCAAGTTCTACCTCGTTGACAGTGGTTTTAGTAACACACCAAGTTTTATTGCGCCTTACAGCGGTGAAAGGTACCATTTGCAGCAGTTCCGAGGTACACAGGGGAGATACGCAACCTAAAGGATAAATTCAGTCATATGCATGCCGGTCTCAGGAACGTAGTTGAAAGGGTGTTTGGCCTGTTGAAATGGCGCTTCAAGATTCTCCGTATTGCGTCACCATTTTCTATACGAACTCAGCATGACATAGTTTTTGTACGCATCATTATCTATAACTATATCCGTCGGTATGCACAACAAGGTGAACCAGGAGACCCGGTGCATGGGCCATGGCCTGATACATATGAGGCCAACATGGACATAAACGATGAGTTAGTGGTGAATAGAAGCGAACAGCTAATTCGTGATGCAATGGCAATATCCATATGGAACGGTGATGGTTGAGCTGGGCAAAGTCTTGCCAGTCATAATGTTCTTTGTGGTTGTATATAGCCCAAGGGCCTTTTGAATGTAATTATATTGGTTATGTTATATAGATTCTAAGAAGTGTTGCACTTTTGAGCACATATTTGTTTTTGGTCAGTGTGAATAGTATTTACTAGACTAAGACGGAAACTATATAACAAAGAAGCCTCATATGCATATCTGCCTACATGCATTTTGCATGAGCACAAAAACATATTGACAATGATCAGCCCAGTACATCAAATGGTGCGTCATTTGTTCTGACGAGGGCATTTTCCTTGTCAGTTTACCAAATTACATGGGTTGGTGCAGAAGCAAATATACCAGTATTGGTGCGTCGTTTGTTCTGACCATGTAAAAGACCAATATCAATTACAACACAACAGGATTGTGCGGTTTGACTGATAAATCCCGGGAGAGAGGGTATCGTAGGCATCCCTTATATGTAGATTATCACGTACACAAAGTTTTAGAAGGGCTATATGAAAACACATACATAAATATTGTTATAAAACATGTTAAGAAAGAAACTTGTCCTCGATAATAATAGCTAAACAAAAGTTCTAAGAAGCTGTCTGAAGAAGACATGGAGCACACATTTAAATATTGTTTGAAAGCATATAAAAAGAAGCATGTCAAAGTTATCACTATATGCAATACACATATTAAAATCAAGTATTCCTACTAGTGTCATTATCTCCATGTCTAGTCCCTGAATTGGTTGAATCGCCATCAGAATCGGCTTCAGCTTCTCTATCCTGAGCTTCGCAGGGCATGCTGATACTTCTTTTACGACGGCGCGATGATGTTCTGGGTACTCCTGGTATGGGAGCACTTATATGATCCGGCTGCATATTTACTACCTGCATCACAGTATCCATATGGCCCCACAACGCTTGAAGATCTCTCTAAAGTAGTAGAGGAATGTCAGCTATTTGTGCATGCTTCTGCTGAATGCATCGAGCATGATGTACGAAGTCAATCTGCCAGTTAATAACATTCCAATCAAACATTTATCGCTTCTTGAGATGTATACACAATTAAATAAACATACCAGTGTGCGTTCATCAGCGAGCTGTGGATTATACTCGTCACCGATGTTTTCATATGACAGAGGTGAAATAAAACGCCGGGTAATATTCCAGTACCAATGACGGTATTGTATGGTTGCCTCCTCTCTCCGAAGGCTAATGCCATGGACCTGATAAGCGATTGATGAAAATCGGTCTTCCTACTCAGCTACAAGTTCTGAACGCACATCCAACCAATTGATGTATGCCCTTCCTCTCCTTAGATATTGCTGATAATAAATCGGGGGTGAGGGGATATGTTGTAATCGTTTAAACTGCCGCATCACCCTATTTGGCCAATGTGGCTCCGTAATATGCATACAAAGTAAGGGTGCACATGTTCTCCGACCCCCTTTCCCCGTAAACATTCAACTGGCAGTCTCCTGAGAAGCTTCTATAAGGCAACCAACACACCTACATTGCTAGGAACAAGTTAACATGCAGAATGTTTAAGTCATGAAAACTATTATATACTACAAGCACACTTACCCTATTCTCATCTAACATATCCAGATTCTTCCTATATATGCGTAGGTTCGAAGTGCGAAGATTCCGTATATAAGTTAAGGCAGTGCCCCATTGTTAGAAGAGATAATAATATATTATTATAGTACAAAGATAACAGTAATTCCTTCACATATAACATACCTAGCACCAAGAGCATAATCACCACCAAAATCGAAGTCAGGCCTGGACTCCAACCAGTCTTGGCGAAAGGCTGGGAATCTTTCCCATGCCCATCATTGCGACTCAATTGTTGTTCCAGTTATGATAAATGGATTGGAACAATGAAGTGGAAACATTATATATAACAGTAAAGACTCACCTGTAACAGTGTCCAACAAGCTGCTGTGGCAGCACAATTCCTTGTGCATGCCCTGCGAAGTTCAGAGTAGAGATGGTCAAGCACGGTGGCGCCCCAAGTAAACTGTCCACATTTAATGAAGTCCTGAGTAAATTGGAGCTATTTCAGATGTACAAGATATCCTGATGAGTACGGCATTAGCCGGGTCCCAATAAGGTATAGGATACATGCGCGGGCGACGTGATCTTCCCGGTGTTTAGGCACTTCTGTATTGGCGAATGTATCGTACATCCAAAGAACGCTAACCATACCATTGTCTATGATATTTGGAGTTTCCCCAAGCATGTCCTCCTAGATTAATAGTAATCAGTCCGCACATTGGTTATCATCGCCGGTCCATCGACACGCAGCCCGAGCAGCACTTCAATGTCTTGCAAAGTGTTGTCATCTCACCGAAAGGCATGTGGAATGTGTTCATTTCACTGCGCCAGTGTTCCACGAGCGCACTAAATAAGGAATGATCGAGGCGCATGTACCTTATAGAACCTACAATCCAAAAGCCTGCAAACTTAACCCTGTCAAGTACACCAATATAATCAGTTATATCCCATGCATGACCCCTGTGATTGACGTAACGGGGTCTGGATTCCTACATAAAAACAAAGTATTATCGAACATATTCGGGTTAGTACAATCAAAATTTGAGAGCTGAATCTTATTCCCGGCCAAAAGTGAGTGGAGATGACACACCTCACCCTCCCATACAGTTGTCGATCGGTGATTGGTCTACTCTGATAGAATTAAGGGGTTCACAGGGTATGGCATACTGTTAGATGGTTTAACTAGGAGGCGGCCTTTGTGATGAAAGGTTTCCCAAATCTTTGGAAACATGACATTGGGGACCACAGCCCCACGTCCCACTAGCCTCCAAGAAGACCTAAAAAGCAAGTTTTGGATAGACAGGTGAACAAAACTAAGAAAATATCTAATACTAATTTGCAATCGCATTTGCAATTAAATTTACATCCAAAGTAAGAAATAAGCAACGCAATTAATTTAGAAAAGCCAGACAATGGAAGAAGATGGTATAATGCAAAGATAAAATGCAGGTGTAGACATGTTTGCAATTCAAACCCATTTGTACAATGAAAAATCGAAGATCCGATGAAGAATCAAGCAAATAGTAAACATAAACATACTTTGGATTTCGAAAACTTTTTTTTAGTAACTTCTATTTCAGGTTGTACCAATTTACTTACCCAAAAATCCTGACTAAATGAGAAAACCTAAACCCTAAAATGGTAACGACGAAGATGATGAAAGATGTTTCAGCACTCACCTCATATTGACAGTTCTTGCGTAGAGACAGTGGCAACAACGCAGGCTGCTTTGGGTGGGAGATAGTGAGTCTTTGGAAGGCTGCGATTGGGTTGCACGATTTTGCAGTATTGGTTTCTTCTTCTTCGGTTAAGCCAGTTATCCTCATCTTCGCGTAGTTAACTAGCAATTGATGGAGTCTGCTATTGATGGACGCCGGATTGGGAACTCGCGAGTCGGTTCGATTACCCTGATTGGACACGCAGGTCACGAGGGTCAAGAGTCAATATCAATTAATAGAGATTGCAAAAGCTGAGGGAAGTCAAGGTAATTAATGGACAGTGAAAAAGGGGGAGGGCTTTTTGGTCATTGTCCCACATGTAGTATTAGGAATATCTCTCCAGGGGCTTAATTGCGTAATAAAACGCATGAGGTTACAATTCCCTCCACAATTAATTCAAAAAATTTCAAAAACCAATTCCCTTGAAGCCCAATTACACCTTTTTAGTTCCGTTGCCAAACAAGGCCTAAGTGTGGAGCTGGGTAGCTATTAGGCTAATTTTCGAATTCATTGCAAATCTTGATGAGAAAAATGCATGCTTAATATATACCTATGATGGCTTTGTTGAGAAATCATAGTTTTGCTTTACTCTTAGTTTACACCTTTGATCACAAATTTTTTTTTTTAATTTTTTTTTAGGTGTTTTCTGGATTTTGTGGATTTTTTTGGGATTTTATGAGATTTTCTGCACTTTTTGCAAATTTGTCTTATTTTTTTAATTTTTACGGGATTTTGTGGGGTTTTCCGATTTTTTAGAATTTTTTATAATTTTTGCGGATTTTTAAAGATTTATGTGTTTTGGAATTTTATGGAAATTCTTGATTTTATTTTTGATTTTCTTTCTTTTAGGATTTTTGAAGCTTTTTTTGTGGTGTTTTTATTTTTTGACAATTTCTTGAATTTATTTATGATTTTGAATTTTTTTTTTCTGTTTTTAGTGATTTTCTGGAATTTTTTTATTTTTATATTTTCCCAAATTTCATATATTTTTTGGATTTTTTAAATTTATAATCGACTCACAAGCTGACCTGACGCGACACGGGCCAAGATTAGCTGGGTTGTGCCTCATGCTAGGCTCACTTGTTTGGCTTTACCGGCCTTATCGGCCCGGCCCGGTATATAATTTTCTTTAGTTTTACAATATTTAGGATTTTTTTAACGATTTTCGTGAAATTTTTGAAATTTTAGGGATTTTTTTTGGAATTTCTGTACTTTTAACAAAATTTTCAGATTTTTTATTTTATTTTTTTCGTGTTTTATGGATTTTGTGGATTTTTTTTTTGGATTTTATGGGATTTTCTGCACTTTTTACAAATTTGTCTTATTTTTTTTAATTTTTATGGGATTTTGTGGGTTTTCGATTTTTTAGAAGTTTTTATAATTTTTGCGGATTTTTAAAGATTTGTGTCTTTTGGATTTTTTTGAAATTCCTGATTTTATTTTTATTTTCTTTCTTTAAGGACTTTTGAAGATTTTTTGTTGTTTTTTATATTTTGACAATTTCCTGAATTTATTTATGATTTTGAATTTTTTTTTCTGTTTTTATTGATTTTTTGGAATTTATTATGTTGATGCCAAAAACTGGTCCACCTCACTCTTTGGCTACTGTGGCCTCGTGATCTGGTCTCAGCCTTTGACAAACGGTTAATATTTATAGTTGGTGTGGACGCTTACTTCTGCTTGTGAACAGGGAGATGATGAGGGCACTCAGCAATTCCGTTCGGAATTGTCCACTGGTAGACCTGTGAAGAGGAGGAAAAGTGATCGGAATTGGGCCTTTCTGCCCGGATTTAACTCCGATGCTTAAGTCAGAAATCAGGGTAAGAAGTCCTAGGTAATGCTTTGTGTAATGTGTAGTGAGTGTTTCTTTTTTTCGTCCGCCTTCCTTTTTGTCCTTCCGCTCTTTTTATAGCAAGTTAGAGGCGGTTTTAACAAATATCTTGCAAGGCGGTGGGGTAAGGCGGTGGGCTAGGTAGATATCTTCTAAGGCGGTAGGAAAATATCTGCCTAGCGTATAGGTGCTCTGTAGGTAAGTAGAGTAAATATCTGCCCACTGTAGTAAGTGGATAGGGCCTACTTACTGTAGAGGCGTTAGATATTTACTTCTCTTCTTCCACCTCACGCCTTGCATAAGAGGGTCAAGTTATAATTCACCGGACTTATTCGCAGGATTTATTCCCCATGTTATTGCCGAACGGAATTGTGCAAGGTTATTTGGTGATGTTGCCACGTGGCTGAAGAAACACGGTCCTGTGTGTGACAGGTGGTCCCTTAGGTTAATGACATCTGTCTTACCAAATATATCCGTAACACCAGTCCCCCCTAAAATGTACTTGTTCGAAGAATCTGAGCGAGAGGTAAGCTAATCGCACGTTTCGCTTGGTTCGAGAACAAGTATTCTTCTTAGTTGGCACATCTATGTAGGAGTGGGTTTCGTCTATGGCTTTGGTATACGTGTTTTTAATAGGTGACCGACGTTTACTGTGTTCTCTTTGCGCTGTTATCGAAGTAGATTTTTCTCCGAAATTTTCGCCTATTTTTCTACTTAAGGGCTTGTATGGGTAACGTTCATAGTCAGAAATCTTTTGTATCATGGCTCAACGCTTGTCTTTTTATAAATTCTTCACTTTTAGCCAATGCTCGCCACTTGCGAATTCCGGCTCCTTTCACGAACATGCAGCCGGAATTAAGGATTTGGGTTTATCCACCTAGTAAGTCCGAATCTACGTGTGTGTGGCCGGCGTTCTATTGATTAACGGGGACCCGGGTGAGATATGTATCGATGCAGTTGGGAGGCTTTTCATGTTGATCACGGCATGGAGGCGGGGACCTTTTAGTTGTCACTTATGCGGGGTGTATGCGTTTGAATTTGAGATGTTTGGAGGCGACTCACATGCGTAGAAGTGGGTCCCTACCTGGCCCCGTCTTGATCCGGTTCTCCTAGTGGGAAGAGGATAGTGACGGCTATGGAGTCCGTGCATCTCCTCCGAAGTCTCATTCGAGCGTGGTTTCTAATTTAATCCGCTGATATTTAACTTTAGTCCGTCGGATAACATGTTTTTGTTATTTTTGCTTTGTTTGCGTTCGTCATGTAACCTGAATAAATGATGTTTGTCGTTTTGTTTGTAAATCTTTTGGCATTTTTATGGCCTTCACTGGCAATCCTATGTTGGAATGTGTGTTTTGTCTTTTATGGTGTTGGTCCTATGGTATTGTGCTCATTATTTCCTTGAGGGACACGTGTCTTTGGCACTGTTTCATATTAAAGGGGGGATATGGCGCGACATGCGCGGTGTGCGTTTTGTCAACAGCATGATGGGCACGATTACCAATATGTGTCAGGCGGCGTTTGGTATGCTGACGTGGACGGATTTCTTGGAGGAGTAATAATGGCTTATTGGAACGGTCAGGATTTGGGGACCTCTGGTTCAACGGTTTTGATCGAAATGTAACTTGAGATCTAACGCCGGGGATTCGTTGCTTTTCATATATATGCTTGAAATCGTCTGTAGAAAAAGGTTTATTTCAAAAGTTGAATCGTGTCTTCTTCATAAGATTTCTTCTTCTTCTCCGGCGAGCTCTGGTTTCGAGTTTTCTGTGTTTGTGTTATCTTTTTCCTTCCTAAGGTAATGGCTAGCGCTACTTCTTCCTCCTCTAGTTCTTCTCATGAGCCCTCGATTCCTTCTCCGTCCAACCCTACGGTTTCTGTTGCGATCCCGGCGATTCCGGGTGGACTTGGAGACGTCCCGGTTCAGGGTTCGCGGGTTCATCCTGCTTCTAGGGCAATGGGTAGGGGGTCGGACACATTCATAAGTCTTCTTGGACAAAAGGAAGTAGATAGCCTGGTAGCGAAGTATGAGATAAATCATCCTCGTTTGAGGTTAGGGTTCCCTGTTCTGGGGAGAGGGCAAGTTCTCCTAGGGAAGGGGAGATAGCCATCTATCAAGATGCGCTATTGGGTGGCCTTAGGCTTCCTTTTTCTGATTTTGCTAAGGCAATACTAGAAGAGTATCATTTGTGTCCCTCACAGTTGGCCCCAAATTCTTGGAGACTTTTGAACGGCTTTGTTATTGTTTTCAAGCATTACGGAATAAGTCCGACCGTCCGTTGGTTCCGTATGCTTTTTAGCCTATGCCTAGAGTCTAACGCCGATTGGTATTACTTTTCGGCTCGTTCTGGGAGGAAATTTTTAGGGAAAGTTCCTTCTTCCATTAAGCGATGGAAGAGTAAATTCTTCTTTGTCAAAAGTAAGTCCGAGTGGGATGTCCGAACAAAGTGGGAGGTTCCCCGAACGGACATCGCTTGTGAGGAAATGACGGGAGAAGAGGAGGTTCTTTTTAAGTCAATGACTGGGCTATCAAAGTGTACATGGATGAGTTCTTGACAAAGGAAAACCTTGTTAAATGTCGTTTAATAGTGTCCGCCGGTAGGCATTATTCGTGTATCTTGCTAGTCTGATTTTTAACTACTGATGGCCGACTCATTTTGGCCCTTGTTTTGTAGGAAATCTGATGGAGGATGAGGACCTAAGCTATGTTAAGGGTCTTTTGGCCTCTTTCGAGGGCTGAAGTTCACCCGATCCTTGCCTGTGGGAAGAAGAAGGAAGTGGTACTTGGCCAAGGGGTTGATACCTCCAAGGAGGAAAGAAAGAAGAGGAAGAGAAAGGAGGCGGATTCTTCCAAGAAGGTGCAGGGTCCTCACGGGAGAGGAGGACCAAGAGAAAGAATTGAGGACGTGTCAGGTCCGGAATTGCGAGAAGAACAGTGGGGGTGCCTCGGGGAAGAGGTTAGATGCGGAAGAGGTCACTTGCGGCATTGTCCCAATTTCCGAGGGTCCTTCTTCTAGCCGGCCGGAGGACATCCTTCTCATAGAGGTGAGAATTTCTATATATATTTTTCCTACGGGTATGTTTCACTTAGAACTTTTAACTTAGGTTCTATTTTATAGGCGGAGGCGGGAGAAGCGGCCCTCTTAGACAAATTAAAAGTGGCGGATTCAGTTTTAAAGGGATCTGCCACTAAGCAAAAGGAGTTATCTTCTGAGGATACTCCTTTTCGCGACGCTGGGTCCGTAAAGGGCGTTTTGATGGCCATGAGGCCCGAGCAGTTCTCCACGAAACTCCGGAGGACTGGGAGGGAAGAGGCCACTTATCAACTATTCCGCTCGACCATGCTAGTAAGGATTGTTCTCACATTTCCTTTTACGTCTAAACTTGGCGCGTTTTTTTACGAAGCCGCCTTGTTATTCTCAGAGATCGCATTAATCGGGCTATCGAAGTCGGCAATCTTTGCCAAGAAGATTTGGCAAAGATGGAAATGAATAGAGGCGTACATCGCCAGCTTAAGCTCTAGGGTGGCGGCCTTGGAAGAGAAGGAGAAAGAAACGACTTGATGCTATCCGGCCCTTGAGCGAGATAAATCCGAAGCGGTACTGCGGCGGTACCGCCGCTATGGAAAAGGAGAAGGCCGATTTAAGCGGCCCAATTATCTGCTTCTAAAGGTTCTCTTCTTACTGGCGAGGAGGCTATCAAAGGGTTACAAAATGAATCCAAAGCAGCTTGAAGAAGGAACTTCAATCGACTTCAGATGAAGCGGCGGCCGCTCGATGGGACCTAAAGATGAAGGCTGCTGAGCTTACCGCCGTGCAAGCTGAGTTGGCGGAAATAAAGGGGGAGCGTGACATATTGAAAGAAGATTTGGCTTTCCGCTTGAAGGCTCCTAAATCCGAATCGCAGGAAATTAAGGATTTAATAGAGCGAGCGGACAAATTAGAGAAGGAGGTTGCCCAGCTTAGGACGAAAGTTAAAGATGGAGCCACTCGTATATATTCCGTGGTGCAACAAGTGGGCCATCACGTTCCTCCTACGGAAGTTTTGTCTATGGGGAATTTTGGAGTTTTGAAGAAGTTCACGGAGCTGAAAGAGCAACAAGTTATCAAGACTCCAGAGGCTCCTGTCCCCGCTACCTTGGAGCCTTCTACCCAAGTTCCTTCAGAAGCAGGCGGCTGCCCTGGGGGCCCTAGCTCTTAGGATGTTTTCTTTTATGAACGTTTTTGTAAATTCTCAATCACTTGGAAATGTAATTTCTATTCATATGAATGAAACGCAAACCTTTATTTTGGTGAAGGTTTATTTCCGAGTGATGGTTGTTTTTGAACCATGTAAGAAATTTGCGAACTTCTTTATTCTTCCTTTGGCTTTTAAGCTTCGTAACGAGTCCTTAGTCCAATCATGGGACTTTGTTGAGTGAGGTACTCGCCTTCATGAATGAGATTGTTGCCTCATATTTCGATCGGGATTTTTGTCTTTTGAGAGTTGTCGTTTATCTGTGTAAGATAATTCCGACTCGTCTTTTAGGAATGGGAATTTCACCACATTTTAGTAGAATGGGAATTTCACCGCATTTTAGTAGAATGGGAATTTCACGCATTTTAGTAGAGAATGGAAAAAGACTTGAACTTTACTCCATGAAATTTAAGAGGCGACTCTGAGAACTCATTGATAGTAGCGTCGTAAGTGTTTAGCATGGAATGGACGCTTGAGCGTTTTTCCGTCCATATTTACTAGATAATAGGTGTCAGCTCGGACGATTCTTTGCACGACGTAAGGGCCTTCCCAGTTAGGAGTTAGCTTCCCCGTTCGGCTTTTATTTCCTTGGAATTCATTTTCTCTTAGGACTAGATCGCCGATTTGGAAGAAGACTCTTTTTACCCTTGTGTCGTAGAACCTTTTGATTCTTTGGCGATAGACAGCGGCCTTTATTTCTGCCATTTCTCTTCGTTCTTCAAGTAGGTCTAGTTCCGCTCGGAGATTTTTCTCATTTTCTTCTGACGAGAACTTTTGCTGTGTTCGCAAAGTAGGCATTCCTATTTCTGCGGGAATGACGGCTTCGGCCCCGTAAGTAAGAGAAAATGGACTTTCCCCTGTGGGAGTTCTGGTAGTTGTCCTGTAGGCCCAAAGGGTGCTCGGAATTTCTTCCACCCAATTGGTTCCATTTTTGGATACCCGGGTTTTCAGAGTCTGGAGTAAGGTACGGTTTGTCACTTCTACCTGGCCGTTGGCTTGGGGATGTGTCACAGAAGTCAATCTGGATTCAATTCCGAGTTCAGAACAGAAACTCCTGAAAGCCTGGTTATCAAACTGTTGCCCATTATCGGAGATGAAGGCGACTGGAATTCCGAATCGGCAGATGACCGTTCGCCATAAGAATCCCTGGCAAGCTTTCTCCGTGATCTTGGCTAAGGGCTCAACTTCCACCCATTTGGTGAAGTAGTCGATAGCGACTATTAGGAACTTCGATTCTTAGGATCGAAGTAGGGAATGGCCCTAAAAGATCAAACCCCCAAATAGCAAACGGCCGCGGATGATAATTGGCGTAAGTGGTGCGGTGGTCGCCTCTCGAATTTTAGAATGCCACCGGCGTGCATCACATTTCCGAGCTTAACGCTATTGCATCTTGAGTTAACGCGTTGGCGGTAATAACCTTGCCGCAAGACTTTGTAACTCAAGGCTTTGCCTCCTATGTGACCATCGCTGATGCCCTCATGAATTTCTTGAAGGATATAGCTAGCTTCTGTAGGATGTAAGCATCGCAAGAAAGGTTGTGTGTAGGACCTTTTGTACAGGCTTTCGTTGATGATGGTGTATTGAGCGGATTTGTAAGGAATCCGTCGGGCCTCCACTTTGTTGGGTGGCGCAGGCCCACCTTGTAGGAAACTTTTTATGGGATCCATCCAACTTGGCTCTTCGGCCACACTTTGTACCTCTCCTTCCAGTCTATCGATAGTCTTTGTGGGAAGGTACTGCAGGTTAAAGAGGATTACGCATCTCCGTTTGGCGTTGTGGCCTTTTTGGATAAGGCGTCCGCTTCTTCGCTTTCTTTCGGCAAATTTTCTCAATCACTGAAATAGGCTAAGCATGGTACTATTTTCCTCACTATGGCTTGGTATTTGATTATGTTCTTTTCTTTTGCTTCAAAGTCGCCTAGGGTGTGGCTCACGACTAGTTGCGAATCGGAATATACATGCAATTTGAATTAGAGCCCCGGGCCAGGTGTAATCCGGCAAGGAGTGCTTCATATTCGGCCTCATTGTTAGTCGCTCGGAATTGGAACTTGAGCACTGTCGCCATTTTCCATTTAGAAGGAGAATAAAGGACAAAACCTGCTCCTGACCTTTCTTCAGTTGCCGACCCATCAACGTATAAAGACCACGGGATGCTAAGGCACTCTTCTGGATTCTGTGAAGGGAGTTCGCCCTCATTCGCAGGAAAAGTTAATTCTGCGATGAAATCGGCCAGTACTTGGGCCTTGATTGCCGTTCGGGGTTTGTAGGTGAGATCAAACTCACCTAATTCTATTACCCACTTGGCTAGGCGTCCGGAATTTTCCGGTTTATGAAGAACTTGCTTTAGTGGCTGATCAGTCAATATCGTGATCCTGTGGGCTTGAAAATATGGTCTCAATCTTCGCGCAGATGTAATAAGAGCAAAGGCCAATTTTTCAAGTGGCAGATATCTTGATTCCGCATCGTTAAGGATCTTACTTGCGTAGTAGACTGGCTTTTGAACTCCGTTATCTTCTCTCAAAAGAACCGCGCTCACTGCTCGTGGGGCAATGGCCAAGTAGATGTAGAGTTCTTCTCCCACTTGCGGTTTAGATAATAGCTGAGGCGATCGGAGATAATTTTTAAGCCCCTGAAAGGCTTTTTCGCATTCCTCCGTCCAATCCATTTTTGGCGCTTTTCGCAGGGCTTGAAAGAGCGGGAGATTTTTCTCTCCGGCTTTGGAGATGAATCTGCCAAGTGCCGCAAGGCGTCCATTAAGCCGTTGAATTTCTTGAAGACTTTTGGGCGATCCCATGTCAAGAATAGCTTTGATCTTTTCTGGATTTGCCTCTATTCCTCTTTGTGTCAAGATAAATCCCAAGAACTTCCCTGATCGAACACCGAAGGAACATTTATTTGGGTTTAACCGCATAGTGTAACTCCGGAGTGACTGAAAAGCCTCTTGTAAGTCTGATAGATGTTCATCGGCTTTTCGGCTCTTCACCAGGATATCATCTACATACGCCTCAACATTTCTACCAATCTGCTCTTTGAAGACTGTATTTATGAGCCTTTGGAAGGTGGCTCCAGCATTTTTCAGGCCGAACGGCATCACCGTGTAGCAGTAAGTTCCAGTGCTTGTAATGAAGGATGTTTTTTCTTCGTCGCCTTTGGCCATTCGGATTTGGTTGTAGCCTGAAAAGGCGTCTAAGAAACTCAGCATCTCATGCCCCGTTGTAGAGTAAACCAAACCATCAATTGATGGCAAAGGAAACGAATCTTTTGGACAAGCCTTGTTCAAGTCTGTAAAATCAACGCACATTCTCCATTTTTCGGACGGCTTTTTTACTAGAACAACATTGGCCAACCAATCTGGGTAATACACCTCTCGGATAAACTTAGCCTTTAGGAGGCTCGATACTTCTTCCTCTGCGGCCTTCTGCCTTTCTGGAGCGGAATTTCTTCTTTTCTGTTTCATAGGCCTAAATGACTGATCTACATTAAGGTGGTGTTCTATGATCTCCGTTTTACGCCTGGCATATCCTCTGATGACCAAGCGAAGAGATCAGAATTTGCCCTTAATACTCTCATGAGGTCTTCTTGCTGTGCGGTTGCCAAGTTTGCCCCAATCCGTACCGTGCGGTCTGCTCTTGTTGCGTCTAGGGGAACTGTTAGCAATTCTTCAACCGTGTAGGTCAAGTCCTTCATCTTCCCTTTCGGCTATTCTGCTGACTAGCATGGCTTCTGAAACCTTTGTTTTCCTTTTATTTAGGACTTTCCCTTTGAGGGTCGAGACGTAACATTGCCGAGCTAAGGGTTGGTCTCCTCTTACCTCTCCACTACCACTCTCAGTTGGGAATTTGAGGAGAAGATGGTAAGTAGAGATGATGGCTTTCAAGGCGTTGAGGGTTGGCCTGCCAAGGATCACGTTATAACTTGAAGCACAGCGTACAACCAAGAATTTCGTTGTCACGGTTGATGATCGTGGTGAGTTTCCTACTGTAACTGGTAGAGAGATCATCCCCTCTGGTTGTATCACCCCTCTGGAGAACCCTACTAAGGATGATTTTACAGGAAGTAAATCATCCGCGTCATACCTCATTCTTTCGAAAGCACTCCAGAAGAGAATGTCAACTGAACTTCCACTGTCTATCAGAACTCTCTTCATTTGGAAACTGGAGACCTTGATGGCAATAACCAGCGCGTCATCATGGGGGTGACGAACTTTACTAACATCGTTATCATAAAAAATGATGGGAGCCGCGGGTCGAGACCTTCTTCGTGGTGTTTCTGTCTCTTGCGTCGTTCCCACCATTCGGGCATAACTTTTTCGAGAGGCGGAACTTTCCCCTCCACAACCAGGGCCACCACTAATAAACCCCACCATCTCCCCTTTTTCTTCTTCAGGTTGTGAAGCTTCAGGTTCCTCCTGAATCTCAAGGTTGATATATTGCTCCAACTGTCCTCTTCGAACGACATCCTCTATCGCATTCATCAAGTGGGTACACTTTTCCGTGTCGTGTCCTTTAGATTGATGAAACTGGCAATATCTCTTGCTATTCTTTTGCCATTCGGTATTTCTCGCAGGCTCTGGCCATGTCAGAAGCTTTTGCTCTTTGATTTGCATAAGGATATGGCTTCTGGTTTGATTTAGTGGGGTATGATGATCATATTTAACAATCTTTCCTTCCTTTGTAGGTTCTCGGGGCTGCAGCATATGTCGTTGAGGGCGTGTTGAGGTTTCCAGATTTCTATTTGTGCCCTTGTCGTCCCTATATGATCTTCTTTCCTTCCGTATATCCGGGGGCCTTCTGTTGACACTTTGGTAGGTTTTTCCTTTTAGGGTGTCTACAGGCCCACGTCGAGTCTCTTCTTCCCAACCCGTATAAATTTCATCGGAATTGATGTATTTTTGGGCATGGCTCATAAGGGAGGGAATTGTCTTTGGTGGATCCAAAGTGAGGGAGAAACGAAAGGGGGAGTCTAACAGTCCCTCCATTAAGAAGGTTACGGCCATTCGCGGAAGAATGTCCGCAACATTTCTTTGTTTCGTCAATATAACGATTTAAATAGGCTTGGAGTGTTTCTCCCTTTCGTTGTTTAACGCGTGCAAAAGGGTAGATGGAGTTTTCTTTTGCTTTGAGTAATTAGCAAAGTAGGCTAAAAAGCGACCGCTAAAATCAAAAGAAGTAATTGTGCTAGATGGAATATCGACAAACTAGTCTTGCGCTTTTCCCTCTAAGGTGGCGGAAAAGCTTCGGCATATCTGGCGTCGGTAATTCCGGTGAGGAGCATCTTTGATCGAAAAGACTTGGTGGCCAGGGGACGGATCGGTTACGCCTTCATATGCGGTCATAATAGGTGGCTCAAGTCGCCGTGAACTCGTTCTTCCAATATCTCCTTGACAAAGGGCGAACACATACTGAGAATATGCCGTTCGGATTTCTTGTTTTCTTGGGAAAAGTCCCGCCGCTGGGTCCTTCTATCCACAGTTTGTATGGATGGGCTATTTTGTTCCGCTCTTGTCCGTTCGGTTCTTATAGCATCTTGCTCTCTACATCGAACGGAGAGGGGTTCTGAGCTAGCGGAAAAGGCGGTTCTTTCTCTTTTCCCCTTATGGGTGCGGGTTCTTGTCCTCCCTCTACTTTCGGAATTAGCTAACGGGACCGTTGATACGTTTGGTGTTGGGGCTTGTGCGATAAGAGGTGGAGGATGGGTCAAAGTGTGGACAGCTTGAGCCAATTGTTCCAGTTGTTGCTGCATGTTAAGGTAAAACTCCGGAATGGACCCTTGGGGTTGGACGGTTGGATTTTCTGATGGGGGTAAAATGGGTGGATTGTCCGACCGGATTTCTTCATGTCTTTGGACTTCGCCAAGTTCGATAGGTCCTTCAGGGCTAGTAGGTGCTCCTTGTCCTTGGATTCGTTTTGATCTTCTGGTAGTGGTCATTTGGCTTTTCGTAAGGGTCCCCACAGACGGCGCCAAACTGTTGATGCCAAAAACTGGTCCACCTCACTCTTTGGCCTCTTGTGGCCTCGTGATGCAGTCTCGACCTTTGACAAACGGTTAATATTTATAGTTGGTGTGGACGCTTACTTCTGCTTGTGAACAGGGAGATGCTGAGGGCACTCAGCAATTCCGTCCGGAATTGTCCACTGGTAGACCTGTGAAGAGGAGGAAAAGTGATCGGAATTGGGCCTTTCTGCCCGGATTTAACTCCGATGCTTAAGTCAGAAATCAGGGTAAGAAGTCCTAGGTAATGCTTTGTGTAATGTGTAGTGAGTGTTTCTTTTTTTCGTCTCCCTTCCTTTTTGTCCTTCCGTTCTTTTTATAGCAAGTTAGAGGCAGTTTTAACAAATATCTTGCAAGGCGGTGGGGTAAGGCGGTGGGCTAGGTAGATATCTTCTAAGGCGGTAGGAAAATATCTGCTTAGCGTGTAGGTGCTCTGTAGGTAAGTAGAGTAAATATCTGCCCACTGTAGTAAGTGGATAGGGCCTACTTACTGTAGAGGCGTTAGATATTTACTTCTCTTCTTCCACCTCACGCCTTGCATAAGAGGGCTGTTATAATTCCGACGGACTTATTCGCAGGATTTATTCCCCACGTTATTGCCGAACGGAATTATGCAAGGTTATTTGGTGATGTTGCCACGTGGCTGAAGAAACACGGTCCTGTGTGTGACAGGTGGTCCCTTAGGTTAATGACATCTGTCTTACCAAATATATCCGTAACATATTATTATTTTTTTATTTTCCCATATTTCATATTTTTTTTGGATTTTTTATATTTATAAATTAAAATGTTGACTCACAGGTTGACCTTACACGACACGGACAAAGACTAGCTGGGTCGTAACTCATGCTAGGTGGACCTATTTGACATTACTGGCCTTATCAGCCCGTCACGGCTTAAAGGTGTGTCGTACCTGCTGGGATGTATGCCCTAAAGCAGATGATGTTATGAACATTATTGAATTATGAATAAAATAATATCATTATTGCAAGTGCATGTATTGTTTGAATACTTTATGAATATCACAAAATTCCATAATTATCTACGTAACCTTGAATAAATATATATAAGTGTTATATATATGGGAGGATATTATTTAAGGATGATAATTTAAATTAGTCCGTGAAAATTAGTCAAATGGTTTAACAATTAAAGTATGGAATCTTTAATTGATTTTCACTAGTGCTGTTCACTATCATTAAGAATGAAATGGTTTTATCCAAACCATTGATGTATAGGGACATCTAATGAGGGCACTATACATAAGGAGATTTTGTGGGACTAGGACACGATGTGATTTGAATCATTGATAATTTCCGTTAAAATATATTGTATTTAAATCATGTCACTGATGGTCGGATATATAATTATCTTAATCCTGAGTGGTTAGCAAACTCCTATTTATTGTGTTACATCTTTTGATTTACTGGGTACAGATTATAAGATCATAATCCTTAAACTTTGTATTTTGGAGGTGTAACAAAATAAACAGCAGGGAATGTTAACATCACAAGATGGAATCCATTCCTTCTTTTATGAGAAGTAGATAAATAATTTCCTTGAGTGATGATTCGGGGCTGAATGGTATGAGTACTCAGATTCTAGATTTGTTCTTGAATCTTATCATTCATTAGAGAAACATTGGTACTTGAGGACAAAGATGTAATTAGAGAGGTTAACCGATTTTTACCTAGCTCTAATTATGAATTATTTATGGAGGATCAATATATACGAGATGACTATATCATATGGATGACTCTAATCCCGAGTAATTTTATATCTATAATTTCGGGAGTGCAATTCCAAGTTTTTAGTGGAGTAACTTTGGAATTAATAAAACATATTGATTAATTAAATAGTTTAATTAATTAATGTAAAGTTTTATTAGAGCCCTGGATTATAGGTCCATAAGTCCCCCTCCGGACAAGGAATTCTGATTGGACAAGTTTAATTGATTTTGTGCTAATCACTTAATTACAAATTAATTGAGAATTGATTTGTAGTATTTATGAATAATAAGATTATTCATGAATAATATAAATAAATACATAATTTGATTATATATTTATTTATGGACTTTGGATAATGTGAGCCAAGATACATGTGTTTAAATTTGAGTTAAAATTAAGATAAACTCAAATTAATTTGAATTTAGATAAGCTTGTGAAGCATACGTCTAGACTCAATGTATGTGGCAAGTTGGTTGGTAGATTTGATTTTGAATTTTGAATTTAAAATCAAATAATTAAACACATAGAAAATGATAAAAATAAAAGTTTTTAAACTTGGCCAAAAATCTCTCTCCGTAGGATAAAATTTGATTTTGAATTCAAAAAGGTGTTTATCCTAATTTATTTGAATTCAAATCGAATTTGATCCTAATTTAAATTAGAGATTCTTTTTCTCTCTATAAAAAGAGTAAGCTTTTTCCTTTCATTAGGGTGTGTGTGAGATAGGAACCCTTTGAGGAACCCTAAGAGAGAAAAGAGTGATAAAAGTTTTTTCTCAAAAGTCTGATTCTCAATTGCTCATTAGATGAGTTTTAGGGAAAGATAATAATCAGTTAAGTGATCTTATTAATCTTGAATTGTGCCCACACACAAATCCATCTCGGATCTTTGTTGTCGGAAGGAAGACCGTAGTTTTGGGAAAAGAAGATCTACCAATCTTGGAGCATACTTCTACAATTTCAGGGTACGCTAAGAAAAGTGAAAAATAGCTATGGAAAATATCCCTCACTAAATCATATATTTCCATCACTAAAATAATTCAGCAAGGGAATAGAGTGGAAAAATTTTCGGTTGTAATTATTATTCTCGATCTAGTTTTATTAATTCATAAGTAGAATTAATTATTATAATTTATGAAGTATTCATAAAAAGTGTTTTTGATGAATACCGATCCAAGATCTTGGTTTTATACGTGTTTATTCACGCTTCCGCATATCTTGAAAATTGTTTTCTCCAAGATAAAAAACCAACAGTACCGGCATGGGCACGCATAGTGCCAGGTATAAGCCAAGTACATATTGTGTCGTGCCGACTCATTTGATACCATGACTTCCTCCCTGCCTTAGGCCCACCAAGTTGTCATTCCTCCATGGCATGAAGGGTTAAAATTTAAATAAGAAACTTTATCCACGATTCTAAGTTGAAATAAACTTAATAAATTATGTTTGTCTAACCAAAACAAAGAAGTCAATTTGTAAAACGGGCTAGTTCGGCATGCCACTGCCTAAGCATGACTTATGTTGGATATTGTTCAAGCCTGTTGGCCTTGCTCGAGAGCAAGCTGTGTTGTGTCAGCATGACGTGTGACCTTGGAGAGGTTGGCCCCACCATGAGGCACAACCCAACTTCATTGCACCCGCGGATGGGCCCAAATTTTTAGAAAAACATTGAGAAAATTTCGTAAAAAAATAAAAATAAAAATCCAAAAAATACTAAAGAAAATAGAAGAAAAACTTTGCCAATACCTCAAATCTAAAATCTTGAGTTAGTTCCAACAATTTTTGCCAAATTTAAGTACTAATTGATTTGATTTTAGAAGAACAATTATTGTCAAAGACCTCTTGGTCTAGCGGCATAGATCCCTTGCATAAGAGATTTAGCCCACGGAAGTTTCGGGGTGAATCGAGCTCTTATGCATGCCTTATTTGATTGATCTTTCAGGGGTGTTTATTACCCTGGTCAACAAATAAATAATAATAATAATAATAATATTCCATGGACCAACCTCATATGAAAGTACGAAAATCCTTTCTTTTTTGGGGGAAAAATGCAAACATAAACTGAAAAGAAAGATCAATTTGATCTGAAAACCAATTAAATATTTTCACAAACAAAGAACGAATTAACTTTTACTCCCATCTCCTCCAAACCAAAATCTCCCAAAAAAAAAAGACTGATCCATGTGAATCCACACAATAAAGTAACCTAAATCTCCAAAAACTCTCTCACCAACTCCACGACCTTTGGTGATTCAATCGTCTGCACTGCCACCGCAGCAGAGACATCAACAACCTTGCAACCCCATTTGGTAAGCATCATCGATACTGCACATGATGAATCAACTCTGTTCCTGCTCCCATCTCGACTCCAATCCTCGAATTCTCCTCCAAAAATCACTCTTCGATCCAAATTTGATAAAAAATCAGCGTCCCTCGGGCCATGCCAAGCATCGCACGATTCGGCTCGTGTTGGGCCGGCACGACATACGCTGGCGGCTTGCCGTGCGGCAAGCGGGCTGCGCGGAACCTGCCCAGCATGAGCCCGGGTATGGGTCGTGCCTTAGATACGGCCCGTGTGCTACAATGGTTGTGCGGCCCCCACTGGCGATACGGCCCGTTTGACACCTTGAGACTTCAATAAATCGCGCTCCGCAACGATGTGACTACTTGTTGCGTTGGGTATTCGCCCAGACAAGGAGGATCGACGAAGGTGGAACAGACAGCAGAAATGGCAGAGAAGCAGTGCTTTAGCTTCAATAAGAGACGGGCCGATGGAAGGGACCATGGCCGGGAGCCTAAGAACCTTCAAATGAAGTCAAAGAAATTGAATCCCGTCAATACCTCATGTTACGTTCAGGTGAGTGAGAAGTGTAGTTTTTGACGATGGATTCTATTGTAAATTCTGGAGTTTGGATTTGATTTGATTTCACTGAAAATTTGGTCTCTTATTGTAGATTTTGGGTACTGGAATGGATACACAAGATACTTCACCTTCGGTTTTGCTATTTTTTTGATCAGCAGAAATTTATTTTTAATGTCTGTGAGGGAATTCTTAAGCATGTTGTGCTTTTGCTTTGGAATAAATTGCAAATGCTATCTTTCATCTTATTGATCTCCTAAAGTAGGATGAGCAAATTTATTTGAATTAATTGATTTCTAGATGCATACCTAGGGTGTTCTTTTACCTAAGACCCTTATGCCTTTATCAATTGATTTGAATGGTAGTTATAATTCATAATAAGTAACATATTGTTTACGAAATTCACTTCATAATTAACACCCTTATTTGTCTACCTCACTGGATGTACTCTCTACCTCACCATCCCTTTTCTTGTGTAAAAATTCCCAAATGTTATTATGAGGAGGTCCACCTTTGATGCACAAGTAATTTTAAGATTTCTAAACTAAGTATATGCTTAAACTTATTGACCTCAATTCATATTCTACTCCTACTCACGAGTCACAAAGAAACAGTCTAGGTTGAGATTGATCTTATATTATTTTCAAAGAGGTACGTGCTAAATCGATACATGGATGTAATGTTAAGTGAGCAAGGGATTCCATCATATCATCGCCTAGGTGAGATGGAATATAGGCAAGGGTTCCCGCATCATGGATGAGTGTGGGTAAAGAAGTTAGTCCCACTACATTGGCACCCGGATGTGGTCATAAATAGGCAAGGGTCTTCGCATCTTAATGTAGTGCGGGTGCGAGTTAAGAAGTTAGTCCATGAGAGTAGGATTAGGATCGGTAGTTGGAATAAAAGGTCTTTGATAGGAAAATCTATGGAGTTAGTAGACACTCTGAAAAGGAGGAGGATAGATATAATGTGTTTGCAAGAGACTAGGTGGATAGGAAACAAAGCTAGGGAGGTTAGTAACACAAGCTATAAATTATGTTACTGTGGATGAGATAAATATAGGAAAGGTGTGGGTATTATTATGGAACCAAGAATGAAGGACAAAGTTGTTGAAGTGAAAAGGGTAGGAGATATGATTATACATTTGAGGTTAGTGTTTGGAGAATAGACAATCAATATAGTGAGTGTGTATGGCCCTTAAGTAGGTTTAGGAGAAGAAGCTAAGATTAAGTTTTGTGAATATTTGGATGGGGTAGTTCTCGGGATTCCAAATGAGAAAGAAATTTTTATTGGGGGAGATCTTAATGGGCATGTGGGTAGACTCAGTGATGACTACGAGCGAATGCATGGAGGTTATGAATATGGCTATAGGAATGAGGAAAGGAAATCTATAATAGATTTTGTTTTCGCTCCTAACTTTGTATTGACCAACACATGCTTTAAAAACAAAGAATCACACTTGATTACCTTTAAGAATGGGGGTAACTATAGCCAAATAGACTTTCTTGTTACAAGAAGAACGGATAAGTCAGTATGTAAAGACTATAAGGTTATACCTGGAGAAGCACTAAGTACCCAACATAGGTTAGGCAGTATAGGATTAGATGTTGGGCTTTAAAAGGGACCAACTAATTAGCATTTATGAATAAAATATGGGGAAGAGGCAGTCGGAGACATGGAAGATGATGCAAACACTTTATTGTAGGAGATGACAAATTGTATTGAGAAAGTAGGGAATGAGGTCCTAGGGGTCTCTAGGAAACTAGGACCTCCACCACAGGAATCATGGCGATGGAATGAGGAGGGACAAAAAGCTATTAAAGAGAAAAGATATTAATATAAGAAGTTGCCCACAGTTGAGGATTGAAAATTATAAGAAGGCAAAAAGAGAGGCCAAGAAAGCGGTTAGCGAGGCCTGAGATAAATCTTTATCCGATTTGTATCAAAAGTTATGGATGCTAGAAAATGGAAAAGAAATGAACAAGATTGCATGGCTAAGAGATAAAAAAGGAAAGGACCTGAACCAAGTCAAGTACATTAAGAATGAGTCTCAACAGGTCTTGATAGGAGATAAGAAATCAAGGAGAGATAGAAAAGCTATTTTGATCACCTATTCAATGCAAGTCAAGAAGAAAACTTTACAGATCTTTATGCATCAGCAGTGGAGAGGAACCTTAGCTATATACGTAGAATTAGGCCTAGTTAGGTTAAGGAGGCACAAAAAAAGATGAAGGCTGAGAAAGCTTATTGCCCGGATGGTATCCCGATTAAAGTTTGGAAGTGTCTTGCTGAAGTGGGGGTACTATGGTTAACCAAACTTTTTAACTCTATACAAAGAGGTGGAAAGATTGCAAATGATTGGAGAAAGAGTATTTTGGCCCCTGTATAGAAAAATAAGGGAGATAATTAAAATAGCACCAATTATCATGGCATTAAGTTGATGAGCCATACGATGAAACTCTGGGAGAATGTAATGGAGTATTGATAAGTGTTCAAATGAGTACATTTTCTTATCACTTATATACATTTTTTTTCGTATCAAATGCATTGCTTTATAGCCTACTGGTACTTAGAATGCTTCATATTTTGTAAACATGGCATATATAAGCAACCCCGACGTAGAGGAAGCATTTATCAACAAAACGAAGGACAAACGAAGACATTTTGAAGAAAACAAGGGTTAAACGGCCTGGTGAACGGCCATTCACACCTGGGCATAGGAGCAGACACCCAAGGAGATGAACGGCCTTGTGAACGGCCGTCCAACTGCCCGTTCAGGGCAACCTGCGAGCTGAACCGACTGATGAACCGCCCGCCCAACTGCCCGTTCAAAGCAACCTGTGAGCTGAACGGCCTCATGAATCGGCCGTTCATGAGGCATGAGGCCGTTCACCGTAACCTTTTGCAATTCCACGTGTCCAATCAAGGGCAATGTTGTAATTCCTTAAGTGAAACCCTAATACATGGGTATAAATAGTTAAGTATGAGAGTTTAGAAGGAGGTTGGTTGGGGAGAGAAGCTAAAAGAGAGAGATTATGTTTTGGGGGTCATCTCCCCTAAATCTTGAGAATAGATAACCATTGGAGTTACAATCTTGGAGGTAATGGTGTTCTCTATTACCTTTTCATTACTTTGTAAACTTTTCCATTTTGGTTTGAGTTCCCCTTTGATGGGGAACTAATCTATTGGTACTTGGGTATGCTGAACTTTTGGATTATGCATTAATTGGCAATGAATGTTTATGAGGATTTGTTGGTTTGTTCTTGAATGTCTAATGAATGTTTCGTATTGATTGTGATTTCATTATTAGAAATTACTTGAGTGCATACAAGGGTTAGAGCGGACGCCTCCTTGTATTAGGAACCTACTTCATTAGAAAGTATTATGAGTACACCTAGGAATCGGGTACTAGAAGAGCGAACGACTCTTTCAAACTACTCACCCCCATAATCCTTCCAATATTTGAATTCAATTGATCTTAAGACAATCCTAGGAGATTAGTTATCCAATCACCTTGGAAGAGGGATTGGATATAATTTAGGAATTCTTGGCACAAGAACTACCAACTTTGATTCATAAATATCCTTGTTTATCTAAAGAATTGAAATCCAAAAGGGATTCATGCCCAAGTATCCTCTCTTGCTATTGATTTACCCCAATCAACTCTCGATTTTCAGTTCTTACTTTCAACCTTTTTAGTTCTTTAGTTTTGAAAACCAAAACCCCCCAATTTACCATTTAGACTAGGTTATTAAAGCTTGGTTTACACTTAGCATTCTCTATCCCTGTGGTTCGACATCCGACTTCCCATAGTCCACTTTATTACTTGACCATAACGCGTATACTTGCGGAAATCATTCATCAAGTTTTTGGCGCCGTTGTCGGGGAGTAGGATTGCTAGTTAGACTAGGATTTTATTAATTTAGTCTCTTATTTTCTTGTTTGCTTTTTCTTCTTCTATTTTATTTTATTTTGATCCTTCGAATACTCATTTTTCGTCATATCTTTACTTGCAAGGAATCGTTGCATGACCCGAAGGAACCCCAAGGGTCTACTGGAAAGAGATAGTGAAATTGACAGAACCTTTCATCGGCGTTTGAGAGGATTAGAAGGTTCGTCGCTGGATCCTTCTTCTGAAGCAGAAAACTCAGTCACAGTTGAGATTGACACTGAAACTGAAGTAGTACCCGTTATGGCCGAAAGAAGGCGTACATTAGCAGACTATGAGCGATCTCAATACACCGGAGAAGAATTCAGCATCCACCCTCCGAATGTTAATATCAACACCTTTGAGATCAAGGGAAGCACAATGCATATGCTTCAAAATTCGGCTCAATTTGATGGAAGGCAAGATGAAGACCCTCATGCGCATATAGAAAAGTTCCTTCAAATCTGCAGCATTTCTAAGCCAGATGGAGTCACCGATGAAGCCATTCAATTGCGACTCTTTCCATGGAGTCTACGAGGAAGGGCCTATAGTTGTCTCACATCGCTCCCTTCGGGTTCCATCCGTTCTTGGGCTAAAATGCTAGAGAAATTCCTGGGCCGCTATTTCCCACCAAGCAACGCCGCAAAGCTCCGATCTGACATCAATGCCTTCAGGCAGAATGGGGGTGAAACATTTTCTGAAGCCTATGAAAGGTTCAGGGAACTACTTCGTCGTTTCCCTCAGCATGGTTTAGATGCTTGTAGCAAGGTCCGCACCTTCTATAATGGATTAGACAATGCCAATAGAGTCGTGGTGGATTGTGCTGCAGGAGGGTTATTAAGCAACAAGTATCCCGAAGAAGCAGAGAAGATCTTCGAAGACATGGCCGGGAATGAGGCCCATTAGTCCATAAGGGATAAGCAAGTCAAGCTCGTGGGATCGGTAGAAGGCCCTACTTCAATAGACACTTCCCTTGCTGAAAAATTGGACACCTTGTCAAAACAAATTGACCGCCTTACAGCGGGTGGTGCCCCCCATGTTGGTAGTAGCTTCGATTCTGATTCTTGGGTTATGTTTTGCACTACTTGTGGAGGAGGCCACGAGCTATCGAATTATCCGATCTCTTGTGCTGAGACATCACCTATGGAGCAAGTCAAATTCATGGGAAACCAACAGAGAATGCCAAACAATTAGTATCGACCACAAAACCCAATGTGGAACAACCCGACGCTTTCATATGGGAACCCCCAAGTGGGACAATATCCACCCGGTTTTCAGCCGATGCCAAGGCCACCGCAAGAAAAGAAATCCACCTTGGAAGAAACCATGTTGAAGTTCATGCAAGACACTAGTGCCTCAATCAGAAATCTTCAAGCAGCATTTCAGGGATTGGAAAACCAGGTGGGGCAATTGGCAAAGGATGTCTCAACAAGGCCACAAGGCACCCTTCCGGGAAACACGGAGGCAAACCCCCAGGAGCATTGCAAGGCCATTACCTTGAGAAGTGGCAAGGAAGTGCAGTCATCCATTGCACCACCGCCAATTGAAAGTGCTGTAGAGGTTGAGGAAGTTGAGCCCCAGCAAAACTCAACAGGGAAACCAGCAGAGAATGAGAAAGTGGTAGATCAAACACCCCAAGCCACATATCAACCTCAACTCCCGTATCCGGAGAGGCTTAGAAAGGACAAGGAAGATGCTCTGTTCACAAAATTCATAAGCACGATTAAACAACTACACATCAGCCTACTGTTGGTGGAAGTCCTTGCCCAGATGCCAAAGTATGCTAAATTTATGAAGGAACTGGTCTCCAACAAACGGAAGCTGGAAGATGCAGACGCTGTCACATTGAATGCTCGATGTTCTGCAATATTACAACATGAGCTACCCAAAAAGCTGAAGGACCCAGGGAGCTTCGTAGTCCCTTGCATGTTGGGTGAAGGAGTTGTGAAAAAGGCATTAGCAGACTCCGGTGCAAGTATAAATGTGATGCCCTACAAGCTGTACATGCAGTTAGGTCTTTCAGCCCCAAAGCCGACGGGGATGACACTTCAACTAGCCGATAGATCAGTAAGAAGACCAAAGGGGCTAGCTGAAGATGTGTTGATTCAGATTAATCAATTTGTATTCCCAGCTGATTTTGTCCTTCTAGATGTTGATATAATGTAGATGTCCCGATTATACTCTGTCGCCCCTTTTTGGCCACAGCTCAAGCTTTAGAGGACCATGCCCATGGCCGACTGGCACTTCGAGTCGGGGACCAAGAAGTGGTGTTTAAACTGCCTGAAGCCATGCGACATACAATGGATCACGATGACACCTCTTATAGTATCGATGAAGTTGACAAGATTACTACCGACTGCTTAGAGGACTTTTTACATGCTGATCCAGCAATACAATGTTTGGGGGAACTCAATGAACGACATGAAGAACTCATGAATATTGGCACCGCTTCAACCCAACCTCCAAGGTCATCGCGGAATTCAAAGTGGAAGTAGCTGAAATTAATTGCCGGTGGCTATATATGGAGACGAAGAAAAAGGGTACCTCCTAATTCCTCAACTCACCCACTAAATGAAGGTGACCCTAGTATAAATTCTCAAACTTGCTCCATATATGATAATTTGGGAAAGATTTTGTTTGGTAAGTGTTTTTATGGAAATACTGATGGATACCTCTTTACATATGATCCTCCATAGGTAATATTGAGGTACGTCAAGCTCGTGACGTTAAACAAGCGCTTCTTGGGAGACAACCCAAGTCGAAATTTTTTTTCAATTTTGTTTCCTTGTGTCCTTTGTTTTATAGTGATAAAATTTGTGAGATATGTTGCTATTAAATCTCTCTCATCCACATCTGCATCATTAGACTCATCATGTTAGTCATGCACTGAGTTTTATTCAAAATTTGGGCTTTAAAGAACCAGTACAATGCATGAAATTCACAGCATTTTGTGTACTGACCAGTGAACGGCCGTTGACCGGACCGTTCACACTGTTATTTACACTGCCGTTACTCATTCTCTGCAAACACCCTAATTCAGTGTCTCAAAGCTAGCTTTGCAAGAAAACCGGCAGTACAAATCTTTCGTGAAGTACACCATGTCCCAATTCAATTTGCGCATAAAGGGTTCCGCTACTCCTTCCTCACCAACACTTCCAAGTTGTATCACCATCAACACCACCTCGGGTGGAAGCCCCACGCCCATGCATTGAAGATGATGAAGAGGAAGATACAACCGTGGTGCTCATAGACGCATTCGCCCTCCTAAACGTCAACGAGGCAGCAACCACAAGAGCACAAACAATTGTAGCACCAACCTTGCATCTCTCATCTAAAGCCACACTAGCATCCGATGAGCAGCTACATACGGAACATTGAGATTCATTATTAACAGAACTCCTTTTTCAATTTTGGTTTACTTCCGGCACTTTGTCACAAGGACCCCGCCCTGTGACCTCCCTTTTATCTACTTTTGTGCACTATTGACTATATAATCCCCCTTGGCCCCACCTCTCTATATGACTATATTTTACAGGAACCCGTGGTGGCACACCTCGGCAACAGCCTTCATGTATAGATCGCAATGCCACATCATCTACTTCATTAAACCGGGGAAGTTTCAGTTTGCCCTCCTCCTCATTCTTATTGAAATTTGTTTACGATACAATCTAATTGTGTACATTGAGGACAATGTACGACTTTAAGTGTGGGGATGGGTAGCTCCCTTCCATTGATAAATTTATTGCAAAACTCTAAGTGTGGGGATAGGGAGCTAGTTATTTGAATTTCATAACATTCATTGAAAATATCTATACACAGGAGCAACATGTTTGACATGGACCTATGATGGCACTATTAGGGAATGCAATGTTTCACTCTACTTCTTGTTCACCATTTTAGTACTCAAAATTTTTAGAATTCTCCTATGACACACCATGGACATCTAGAGATTATATTCATGAAATTTAAAAGCTCTAGTCACAATAGATAACCCACTGCCATGCTTTGTTGACTTTATTTGCTAAGAATTTTCCTTAATGGCTCCAAGAGGATTCGTGACACTAATTTAGCAACTTAGTGGACAAGTAAGAGAAAAATAAAATAGTATGTACATAGTAGTTGAGTCACTAGAGCAATAAAGACGGTGTTCCGCTACTTGTTGTGATGAAGTAGTTTGGGGTCCTGGCCCCTAATCAGGGTGTTCCTTAATTCGAAAAGTCACTTCTAAGTATGAGCACATCTAGGTAGAGTTGTAACCCTCTAAGTACCCGGGTGTTATGCTGCCTAATGTGCATCCTGAAAAAAAGAGGACCTACACTCTACACTGATCTTTAGCACGGGAAAGTCAGATCCATTAGAGATGCCCTACCGGTTTTAGAAAAAAAAAAAAAGGACTCTTGAGCTTGTCCACCATTTTCTCAGTAGAGGGTTGGTTGTCATAAAACTTAGGGCCTCAAGGACTCTCTAGAGTCCATTGAGGGAATTCTTGTCTTGCTAAGACTCTAGAACATGGTATGTGGAGTGAAAACACTCATCTAGAGCAGCGATGACATTATACAAACTCTAGGTCCCGGTGTGAAAATAGAAGAATACACACACTTCGATGGTGAACTTAAGATAGAGCAGACTCATTATCATTATTGTCGGAGGTTGAACACTTATCATTTCTTTTACTTGTACTTTCATTGTCTTGTTTGCTTGAGGACAAGCAAATACTTAAGTGTGGGGATATTTGATAAGTGTTCAAATGAGTACATTTTCTTATCACTTATATACATTTTTTTCATATCAAATGCATTGATTTATAGCCTACTGGTACTTAGAATGCTTCATATTTTGTAAACATGGCATATATAAGCAACCCCGACGTAGAGGAAGCATTTATCAACAAAACGAAGGACAAACGAAGACATTTTGAAGAAAACAAGGGTTAAACGACCTGGTGAACGGCCATTCACACCTGGGCATAGGAGCAGACACCCAAGGAGATGAACGGCCTTGTGAACAGCCGTCCAACTGCCCGTTCACGGCAACCTGTGAGCTGAACCGACTGATGAACCGCCCGTCCAACTGCCCGTTCAAAGCAACCTGTGAGCTGAATGGCCTCATGAACCGGCCGTTCACGAGGCCATTCATAATAACCTTTTGCAATTCCACGGGCCCAATCAAGGGCAATGTTGTAATTCCTTAAGTGAAACCCTAATACATGGGTATAAATAGTTAAGTAGGAGAGTTTAGAAGGAGGTTGGCTGGGGAGAGAAGCTAAAAGAGAGAGATTAGGTTTTGGGGGTCATCTCCCCTAAATCTTGAGAATAGATAACCATTGGAGTTACAATCTTGGAGGTAATGGTGTTCTCTATTACCTTTTCATTACTTTGTAAACTTTTCCATTTTGGTTTGAGTTCCCTTTTGATGGGGAACTAATCTATTGGTACTTGGGTATGCTGAACTTTTGGATTATGCATTAATTGGCAATGAATGTTTATGAGGATTTGTTGGTTTGTTCTTGAATGTCTAATGAATGTTTCGTATTGATTGTGATTTCATTATTAGAAATTACTTGAGTGCATACAAGGGTTAGAGCGGACGCCTCCTTGTATTAGGAACCTACTTCATTAGAAAGTATTATGAGTACACCGAGGAATCGGGTACTAGAAGGGCGAACGACTCTTTCAAACTACTTCACCCCCATAATCCTTCCAATATTTGAATTCCCTTGATCTTAAGACAATCCTAGGAGATTAGTTATCCAATCACCTTGGAAGAGGGATTAGATATAATTTAGGAATTCTTGGCACAAAACTACCAACTTTGATTCATAAATATCCTTGTTTATCTAAAGAATTGAAATCCAAGAGGGATTCATGCCCAAGTATCCTCTATTGCTATTGATTTACCCTAATCAACTCTCGATTTTCAGTTCTTACTTTCAACCTTTTTAGTTCTTTAGTTTCGAAAACCAAAACCCCCCAATTTACCATTTAGACTAGGTTATTAAAGCTTAGTTTACACTTAACAATCTCTATTCCCTGTGGTTCGACATCCGACTTCCCATAGTCCACTTTATTACTTGAGCACTTTATTTTCAGTTCTATAGAATCACAGTTAGACAAGCCACGCTATATGGGGAGCGAGTGTTGGGCAACTAAAGTCCAACATAAGATTAATGTGGTAGAAATGAGAATGTTTAGGTGGATGAGTGGTCATACAAGATTAGACAAGATTAGAAATGAACACATCCGACAAAAGGTTCATGTTGCACCAATTGAAGATAAAATAAGAGAAGGCCGTTTAAGATGGTTTGGTCATATGTGTCATTGACCCTCAGATGCCCGGTTCAAAAATGTGATAGCTAGTAATAGAAGGTAAGAATGGTAGAAATAGGCTTAGGATTACGTGGAGAGAGGTAGTGGTTAAGGATCTACGTAGATTAGATAGTGAGTCAGATCTTGTTTTTGACAAAGCGATATGGAGACAAAAAATCTATATAGCCGACCCCATCTAGTATGAGATTAAGGCTTAGTTGTTGTTCTCTCGCACAACCTCTTTGTTCTCTCTATCTTGTATCCTAACATTTACTTGGTTGTATTCGTTTGATATTTCTTGTAACACCTAGATCGGATTTAAAAGGATTTACCTTGCCAATTAGCATGGTAGAAGACCATCAACTGTGGCTTATGTTAGGCCTAGCCTTTATGACATGGAAGGCAATGGGTTATGCGAGAAAGTCATTCGAGTGACTACCAGAATCTGAGAATGGAAGATCAGATTGGAACAAGATTCGTTACATAAATGTTGGAGTTTGTGTAGATTAGTATTATAGATGGTTCAAGGAATGGGTATTTGATCATGGTTGGGATCAAATCTTCAAAATTTATTCAGTGCCCAAATATTATGAACCCAATTCTAGTTCATAAACTAAATTTAAGATGCCAATATTTTGCCTTTGAGCTTATGCTTGCCAGATATGAAGTTGATACTTGCTGGATTTCTGATACCAGTAACAACTCAAATAGTTTTGACTCAAATAAACTCATCATTATCACTCGTGTGGTATTCTAGCATCAGGTTCTGATTTATATTTACAATGACTTTTTACTTGGCCTAAAAGGTACCCTATTATATAAATAATGCATTGCTTGACGTTTCTCAGCAGAATATGACATTATATATCTTCTAAATGAGCTTTTCTCACTTCAGGGATTGCAACGATTTTGCGTTGAGCACAAGATTAAGTTAGCTAAGGTATATGAGCATATATTTTTAATTTATCAGGCAAATTTGCCCTCTTCCCTTGTTTCAGATAAACATTTTCTTTTGTATCTTGTTGCTTTGTAGACATGAAAATGAGGATGTTTAACTATGATGTGTTCAACTATTTTCAAATTATTGCTATATTTCTTGTTTTAAAAATGTATACTTCATACCAACGATCACTTGGTCTATTAGTACCGGGTTCCCTTGCTAAGAGGTTGGTCTCGATCTTTGTGACGGATCACGGGATCGAGCCCCTCCTCTTGCAAGGTGTGGGCAAGTGCGTTCGTCACGTGCCCATCTTTGACGGGTAGGCGCTTGTCGCCTTTGTTAAAAAAATGTATACTTCATTTACTTAATACATATATTGATTTTCTTCTTGTTTGACTTCAGATCGATCACATATTTTTTACTCGCATTTCCTCGGAAACTGCTGGTGGACTTCCAGGTTTTCCACTTATTTAAATTTCATTTCAACAACTTTAGAATGTATCCAAAATCTAATGTTTTAAACTCTGGAAACTGAGCGCCTTATTTTATTAAACTTTTCTAATATCCATTTTTGTTTATATTTTTTAAATTGAGTGGTAGAGAGAGTTGTCAAATTAGAGAAAGTATCAGACAAAGTGGGCTGTCAACAGGAGAGAGAAAAAATGTGGTTTGGTTTATGTGTATGTGTGTGATAGGAGATGCAAATTTAAGAGGCAAATCGAAGCATTGGAGGTAAAGAGAGGAAGGGCAGCTATGAAGTTGGGAGAGATGCTATGGTGGGGTTGTTGGGGTTTATGCCCTAAAAGCAAGTGTAATAAGACATTTTATTGATAGATAATAAAAGTACCTTTTCGTATAATTGAATGTTTATATTATTATTAAATAACTATAATGAATAATTGAAAATCCCTTATTCATAATGAGAGTTTGACCTTGTATTAGTACGAGAGGATTAAGGTCATTGATAATGAATAAAATAGTCAGCAACATATTAAAGTATGGGATCTTTAATGAATGGTTGCTAGTACGGTTTACTAAGCATTTATAAAATGCATGTGATCTAGATCCGGATTGCTGATGTGGATAGACATCTTAGTAAAGGTGCTATATATGATTATGATCATATATGACTGGACCGATGTGAATTAATTTCTTTATAAACTTACCGTTTTCCATAAAGATTTAATTCATATCAATATGATGATCATATGTAGATCAGTCTAAATCCTGAGTAGTCATGAACTCCTGTTTGTGTCTATTGGGTCTTCTAATTCACTCGTTAAGGTCTGCTACGGTAGTCAGACTAGTGACTTTTGTTTTGGAGACTCAGTGGCATGAATGGCTGGGGACATGTTCTTACAAGAATGGAATCCAAGCTTTCCTATTCAAGGATCGAATATTGGTTCCCTTAAGGGTTAATTCTGGAACTGAATAGTTATTGAGCTCAAATTCATAATATGATTATAAATTAACTGTTCACTAGTGAATTAATGGTACTTAAGGAACAAGAGGTTATTAGAGGGGTAAAACGATAATTTTGACCAGCTCTAATAAACGAACCAATAAATTGGAGGGCAGAACTACATTTAGTGATTATATCAATAGACTACTTGAAAGATTCAGTAAATATAATTCTATAACAACTAAGAGTGCAATTCCATATTTATAGTGGAGTAATAATGGAATTAATAAATAAGATTATTTAATTAAAGAGTTTAATTAATGATCTGGTTTATTGGAGCTTAGTGTTATAGGTCCATGGTCCCCAAGTCACCTCTATACAACACTGTCTAGGGTGTGGATTTTTTGTAATAATGGTTAAATGAGAGAAGGGCTTATTTGCAAAGGAATTAATATTCCAGTGTAAGTTCATGATTATGAGATAATTATGTGTAATTAATTAATTAAGAATTATTTAATTAAAAACGTATTATAGTTGGTCCAATTAGTTGTGAATTAATTAAATATTAATGTGACCAATATTATCTTGTTGTAAGATAATATTAATTTAAGTTTAAGTTTAAGTTTATAAGATAAAGTTAAAGATTGTCTTTAACTGATGTTTATGTTTAATTTTGAATTAGTACATAAATATATTTATCTTATAAAGTGGTTAAATGGTTAAGATATTTTGAATATTTTATCAAACCTATACTTGAATTTAAATCTTAAATAAACTGATTTTAATTGGTCAAAAGTTTTTTTAGGATTAATTGGTTTTAAAATTAAACCTAATCCTATTATACGTATCATATAGATATCAGATATCTATAGTATATATAAGCCTAAATAAAAAATAAAAAGAGATAAGAGAGTTTGCCTTCTACTCTTCTCTCAAGTCTCAAGGATCTCATGTGTTGAGTACATCCTTGAGATCAAAAATCATTGTTTCCTTTATCCTACGTGCCCACACACGTCCTAGTGTGTTGAGTGTGACTTTGAAGATCGTGGAGTGGATCTGACAGCTTGGACAGGAAGATCCTTATTTGAATACTACCAGATAGCGAGGATTCTTGATTAGCTTCAAGAGGTAATGATTTTTACTCTCTATATTTAATGTATGTCATCTTTATATGATCCTGGGATTGCCATTAAAGAGTTAACTAAGAAATTGGAATAAATGCTTCCGCTGCATGTCTAATTTACTCTACCGTAACCAACAATTGGTATCCGAGACATCTATAAAAATGTATACATTAAAAAATTGTGTGGGTTTCTTGCATTTTTTATATATATGAGATATGTATGATGAATGGATGGTTTAGTTTTATGAATGTGTGGTTGTTTAATAGATCATTTATTAAATAGTTACTATTGGGTTAGGCTTGTTTTTATTTTTCCTAGATCTTGTTGTAAGCCATCTGGGCCATAGGATTTTTTGTAATTTTTTTTTTATATTATTATTATTTTTAGGAATTAAAAAAAAAAATCTGCACAAGAGGAAAAACGGAGGAGGTCTTCAGCCTGACAAATGAAATTACAACCTTTAAATAATGAAGAGAAGAGAAGAGAAGCAACTAATGAAGTGTTCAAGCCCATTTTGCTATTATTTCTATTAATTCAAAGGTTGTAATTTTAGAAATACCCAATAGTCACTCGGTCTATTATTCATTGTTTATTTATTTATTTACTTGGTATTTATTTAAATAAATGTTCATTAATGTGATTGATAACATGATCATGCATTAGTAAATTACATGCCATACATGAAACCCCACACAGTTTATTAATCATGCATCTCATAGTAGAAACATGATTATTTAGGATTGTCCTATATGTTTATATGAATTGTTTTGAGAAATCAATTGCGTGTAAACAACTAAGTTAGTTGAACTTGGTAAAACACACCAAAATTAAAGGCAATTAATTTAGACCTTTAGCATAACCGACTTTATTTAAAATGAGTTTTATTTAAAGTTTGATGAGTGTAATGGTATAATTAATTAAAGGTTTACCTAATTGAGAACTAGGCTTTTCATAAGTTAAATAAATCCTAGTCCCATTAATTAATTGTGTTGCATTCATGGGGTTATTTATAACTATTAATTAATTTGGAATTAATTAATTAGTAAGAAACACGTTATTCCAAAATAGTGAGTGGGAGAAGGTTGACATCTCAATGTGACCTACGGTCTCCATTATTAGTACAACACCGTGAGATATGGGGAGGGCCTCGCGGCAGCTTTGTTTCTGTCCCCCTAAGGAAGGTGTTGAACCATATCAATACCAAGGTTGGCTTCTTATGAAGATAGGACTAAGTGATGTATTTTAGGTTTGACCGACCCTAAGGCGGCACTCCTAAGTTAAGTCATGGATTCCGAAATAATGGGTTACACTCACAAAGTCACATTTAAGCTTTCGCAGTGGTTAAATTTGTCTTGACCAAAAAGCGGTACCTTATAATTTAAAGAGAAAATAAAGAGTTATTTTAAGTTTAAAGAAATAAGGATAAGATTGTCTTATAGACTATCTGGGATTAATTTGACCGACCCTAAGGCGGCACTTTAATAGTCGGGTAGTTTTATCGTGGAATAGTAAATGCTAAGTTTATGTGTTTCGAATTGATTGCATTCATGCATCACATTTACTTTCCAAAACCTTGATATTTATTCAATTATATTGATTAATGTATGTTTTATTTTCAGTAAGAATGTCAAACATTGCCAATCTTGTGACTGCTTTACTATCGCTTGAAAAACTGAATGGTGATAATTTTGTGAGATGGAAATCTAATCTGAATTTGATGCTGATTTGTGAGAGTCACAAATTTGTCCTTACTGAGGAATGTCCTCAAGAGCCCGCTGCCAATGCCCCGAAAAATGTTCGAGACAAATATGATTCTTGGATTCAATCCAATAATAAAGCAAGGTGCTACATGCTTGTAAGCATGAATGACATTCTTAGAACCAAGCACAAAGGCATGGAAACTGCTTATGAGATTATGGAATCTCTTCAAGCAATGTTTGGGCAGCAATCTGATCAAAGTCATCATGAGGCTACTAGAACCTACATGAACACTAAGATGAAGAAAGGTACTTCTGTACGTGAGCATGTTTTGAACATGGTCAACATAATGCATGAGTCAGAAATACATGGGGCTACCATTGATGAGCGAACTCAAGTTAGCATTATATTTGAATCACTCACACCAGCTTTTTCTGCTTTTACAACCAACTATGTTATGAACAAGTTGGAATTCAACATGACCCAGCTGTTGAATGAACATCAAACTTTTGAATCACTCAATAAGAGTATTGCAAAAGAAGGTGAAGCCAATGTAACTGAAGAAAAACCTTCATCTTCTAATGATAAGATCAATAAGAGGAAGAAGTTCAATGGAAAGTACAAGAGTAAGGACAAGAAAGCCAAGAAGGGCAAAAAGTCACCCAAAGCCAAAGAGAACAAAAAGGACAACAACTCCAAAAAGAAAGATCCCAAAGGAAAATGTTTCCACTGTGGAGTTGATGGCCATTGGAAGAGAAATTGTAACAAGTATCTCGCTGAGCTGAAAAACAAGAAAGGTAAATCAGATTTACTTGTAATTGAAGATTGTGTAGTGGAAGACAATATGTCATATTGGGTCATTGATTCAGGAGCCACTAACCATGTTTGTTCTTCTTTTCAGATACTTGAATCGTCAAGAGAACTTGCTGATGGTGAGGTGACTATGAGAGTGGGAAGTGGAGCACTCGTCTCAGCTAAAGCATCAGGGACAGTCCATTTGAATTTTTGAAATAAATTTCTTGTTTTGAACAATGTTTATTTTATTCCTGGATTTTCTAGAAATTTATTTTCTTTGTCTATGTTGCATGAACAAAACTATGGGATTTCTTTTAATAATAATGAGATTGTTATTTCAAAGAATGGTTTTGCTTTATGCCATGCAACTATAGTAAACAGGCTGTATATGCTTTATCCAACTGAGCGGTCACTAAATAATTCTGAATTATTTAAAGTAGCTAATCCACAAAGTAATAAAAGACAAAAGTTTTCTCCTAAAGATGACAAATATTTATGGCATCTAAGACTTGGCCATATTAATCTAGATAGGTTAAACAGGTTAACAAAGGAAGGTCCTTTGAGGGAACTAAAAGTTGGAACCCTTCCAGTTTGTGTGTCCTGCCTAGAGGGTAAAATGACCAAGAGATCCTTTTCAACTAAGGGTAACAGAGACACAGAACCATTACAACTCATACATAGTGATGTATGCGGACCTATAAATATTCAAGCTCGAGGTGGTTATGAATACTTCGTCACTTTTATTGACGATTATTCAAGATAGGGTCATACTTACCTAATGCTGAAAAAGTCAGAGACTTTTGGAAAGTTTAAAGACTTTAAAGCTGAAGCTGAAAAACAATTAGGTAAATCACTAAAGACACTTCGATCTGATCGAGGTGGTGAATACTTGGATTTAGAATTCAAAGATTTCTTGCTGGAGCATGGTATTCGATCCCAACTCACAGCACCTGGAATGCCTCAACAAAATGGTGTTTCAGAAAGGAGAAACAGAACCCTATTGGATATGGTCAGATCCATGTTAAGCTACTCCTCACTTCCACTAACATTCTGGGGATATGCACTTCAAACGGCGATGTACATTTTGAATGTAGTCCCATCTAAGTCAATATGCAAGACTCCCATGGAGTTATGGAATGGTACTAAACCTAGTTTGCGCCATTACCGCATATGGGGATGTCCAGCTCATGTACTTAGACCTAAATCTGGGAAACTGGATTCAAGGTCTGAAGTGTGTTTCTTTGTTGGCTACGCTCCAGAAACACGAGGTGATTATTTTTATAGTCAAAAGGACCAAAAGGTATTTGTGTCAACAAATGCAACCTTCCTTGAACATGACTATATGACTAACTATAAACCTTGGAGCAAAGTAGTTCTTGAAGAACTGGCATCTGAACAAAGTAATCCATCTACATCATCATCTCATAAACGACAAACCATAGAAACCACAGTTCCTGAAAAGGAAGCCCCGGTGCAACGTCGTAGTGGGAGGGTTGTTAGATGACCTGTGCGCTATAGACACGAAGCACATGTCCTTGTGTCAGACACAGCTAAGGACGATCCATTAACTTTTAAAGAGGCAGTGGATGATCCTGAAAAGGAGAAATGACAAGATGCCATGAATCAAGAAATGGAATCAATGTATTCCAATTTTGTCTAGAAACTTGTTGACCCACCTGAAGATGCCAGACCCATAGGGTGTAAGTGGATCTTCAAGAAGAAACGAGGTGCTGATGGGAAAGTAGAGACTTTCAAGGCAAGGCTAGTAGCGAAAGGCTATACCCAAAGGGAAGGTGTTGATTATGGAGAAACATTCTCTCCCGTGGCCATGCTAAAATCCATCAGGATACTTTTATCCATAGCCGCTAGTTTAGAATATGAAATATGGCAAATGGACGTTAAGACTGCTTTTCTAAATGGCTCTCTTGACTAAAGTATCTATATGGCACAACCAGAAGGATTCATAAAGAAAGGGGAAGATCATAAGGTGTGTAAATTGTTGAAATCCATTTATGGATTAAAGCAAGCATCTAGATCATGGAATCTTACTTTTGATGAAACTATTAAAACATATGGCTTTGAACAAAATGTTGACGAAGCATGTATTTATAAATACATCAAAGACAAGATTGTGGTGTTCTTAGTTTTTTACGTTGATGATATTCTACTCATTGGGAATGATGTAGAAACATTATCTAAAGTGAAGAAGTGGTTAGCTGAGAAATTCCAAATGAAAAATTTGGGAGAAGCAAACTATATTCTGGGGATCCAAATCCTACGGGATAGGAAGAACAAGCTCTTGGCACTTTCTCAAGCATCTTATATTGATAAGGTATTAGAAAGATTCTCTATGGAAAATTCCAAGAAAAGTCAGTTACCAACCAGACATGGAATTGTTCTATCCAAGGAGCAGTGTCCTAAGACACCTCAAGAGGAAGAGGATATGAGAAAGTATCCCTATGCCTCTGCAGTTGGTAGTCTTATGTATGCCATGTTGTGTATGAGACCGGACATCTGTTATGCAGTAGGGATAGTAAGCCGTTATCAATCAAATCCAGGTTTGGAACACTGGATTGCAGTAAAGCACATTCTCAAGTATCTTCGGAGAATGAGAGATTATATGCTTGTCTATTCGGGGGGTGACTAAAACCCTACTGGATATACTGATTCTGATTTTCAATCAGATAGAGACAGTCGAAAGTCGACGTCTGGATCAATTTTCACTCTTGGAGATAGAGCTGTGGTCTGGAGAAGTATTAAACAAACCAGTATCGCAGACTCAACCATGGAAGCCGAATACATAGCAGCTTGTGAAGCAGCTAAAGAAGCGGTTTTGCTTAGAAAGTTCTATACTGATCTGGAAGTTATTCCAGACATGGATAAGCTACTAATCCTATACTGTGACAACAGTGGAGCAGTAGCTAATTCAAAAGAACCTAGCTAAGTCACAAGAAAGGGAAGCATATAGAGAGGAAATATCATCTCGTTAGAGAGATCGTACAGAGAGGTGATGTGACTGTTAATGTGGGTCCATGTTGAGCCTCCTCCATGTGGACTCTGGGTCTCCTCCACTGGTCTGTTGATCCTGAGTGTATGGTACTCAAGTGTGGCGGTGAACTCAGCGTCGTATAGTCCCAGTCAGACGACAAAGTCTGTGTAGCTCATCTGGAACATAGTGTCGCCCACTAGAACTCAATCTAATCTGACCGGTCCCATGAGATGAAGCCCCTAGTGAGGGTGAAGGTGGCACATACCTCTAGGGTCAGCTCCCTATACGTCATCTCTCTGATAGATAGCAGGCGGCCCCAGCCTCCCACCTTCAACTATCTCGTCACGTTTGCGGCGAGGCCTACCTTCTTTAGGGTGTCCTAATAGATGTATGAGGCCTCACCGAACTAGAGCTATCGGAGTCTGTAGTGTCTCCCTGCGTGCATAGGCATGGTGAATGCGAGCTCCAAGTGTGGCTAAGAGCTCAATTCTCCTCTCTTCTTCTTTGCATTTGTCTCTTGGGTGATGATCTTGTGGGGAGGCATGGTGGATGTTGGGGGAAGGTCACCAGAGTTGTAGGTGCACTGGCGTGATGTGGGGAAACATGACCGTGCTTCAAGGGAGAAGGGTCGGCCACATGACTGTTGGACGGTGGAAGCCGCGGTGACCAGTCTATTGACTGGTGGAAGCTGCAGTGATGAGGGAGGCGCTGACGAGGGCTTGGAGTGGAAGGGAAGGAGCTGTGGCGGTATGGGGGTCGACCTAATTGTTTTGCCTGTTCGTCTTTGCTCGAACACGCCCCTTAAACACGCTCTCGACTAATAAGCACGACTGTGCTTATGAGAGGCATGGCCATGTTCTTTTTGGTTTTGGCTTCCAGAGAAGCGCACTGCATGCAACACGACCGTGCTCATGCCCGTGTTTAAGAACACGCCCGTGCTTCTTGGAAGCATGGTTGTGTTCTTTTGTTCTGAATTTGCCTTTCAGACTCCTGAGAGATTCATGGCCTTAAGCACGTCCGTTCTAAGAGCCGTGCAACTCTCTGTTGCTCTTTTCTTTGATCAGATCCGTCATGTCATCCTTTTTCCTGTATGTTAGTGGCTCCAAGTACAAGAATTAGTCAATAAAACTCTTTGGAACGCAGATAATCGACGAACATCATCAAATTAATTAAATTCACCACTAATGTATACTTAACTAAAATCCTAAAGTAACCTAAAAAGTTAAAAACTAACTAACCGAGCTTGGGTTGCCTCCCAAGAAGCTCTTATTTTACGTCACTTAGCTTGACATACCTTGAAGCTCAAGAAGGTACGTAGAATCAGGTATCCCTAACTTTCTCATCTTGCATGCTGCGTCCTGTAATTTGCTCACTCAAACAGAATATAAACTCATACTCATAGAAGTTGTTACTGAGTGGTGTTGAGTTGGTTACTACAGGTGCGGGGGATCGACTCCTTCTTTTATTCATCAAATTTCACCACCACAATCTCTTTCTTTGTTTGCGTATCATTGGTGGAGTTTGCTCATGATCCTCTGTTCCCTCAGTCGGTTCTTCCTGGGGTGGATCATCCTTCAATAGGTCCTCTAGCTGATCCTTCAACAGCTCATCCTCCACATGGTCAGAAACACAGTCATCAATAAGATTAATAGAATAACAATAGTTGTCAAGCTCCATGGAATGTCGCATCGTGTCTTTGAGCTTGAAAACTACAGCTTCTTCTCCAACTCTCAGTATCATCCGACCATCCTTGATTTCGAATAGAGCTTGTGTTGTCTTCAGGAATAGCCTTCTAAGGATGAGTGGCACCTCTACTTGATCATCCAGGTCTAGAATGTAGAAGTCCACCGAGAATATGAACTTGTCAATCTTTACTAACACATCTTCAACAATCCCTCGTGGGTGCCGGGTGGATCTATATACCATTTAAAGTATCATTGTTATGGGTTTTGGCTCTCCTATCCCCATCTTATGGAGTATCTTATAGTGCACGAGGTTGATAATTGCTCCAATATCTACCAAGGCCTTTTCGTACACTAGTCCTACGATGGTGTAGGGAATTATGTAACTTCCTGGATCATTTTCCTTTTTTAGGAGGCTATTGGTGAGGATTGCTGAGCATTGTTAGTTCAGTGTTGTAGTTGACACTTCCTCCATCTTCCTTTTGTTGGTGAGCAATTCTTTCAGAAACGTGGCATATCGCTGTATTTGAGCAAGTGCTTCAACAAATGGAACGTTGATGTCCAGCATCTTGAACATCTCCAGAAATTTCTTGATTGCTCATCTTGTTGATCCTTTTTCAGCTTGGATGGGTAAGATAACTTTGGCTTATATTTTGGCACCATGGGTCCTTCCATGTTCTTATCAATCCCTTTCTCTTCTTCATATCAGACTTGCGCTCCTCGGGATGTGTAATGGGTGAACCCTTTTCTGTCTTGTTTTATGATGCGGTCACTTCCCTTCCACTTCTGAGGGTGAAGGTTTTGACGCACTCCCTTGGGTTGACTTCTATGTTGCTTGGTAGAGTGCCCGCTGGTCGTTCTGCTACTGACTTAGCTATCTATGCCACTTGATATTCGAGGTTCTGAAGTGAGGCTTGATGATTCTTCATCATCTCTCCATGCTTGGCGAGTCATATCTTGTTTGATTAACAGTACTACGTAAGCCAGTTTTCCATGCTTGGGATTTCTTCTCTTGTTGACTTTGATAGCTACTCTGCTGTGACAGTGGGTGCCCTTAAGGTGGGGTTGCTCTTGGTTGCCACGGATACTGTACAGAAATGCTGCAGGAGAAGTTGGGGTGGTTCCTCCATCCAGGGTTATATGTGGAGTTGTTTGGGTTGTTCTTAGATCTTCTGATATAATCAACCTCTTCCACTTGTTAGAGTTAAACCTTTTCTGTCTTATTCCTACATGAATTGTACATCATACTGGTGTCGGTTGTTGATGACCAATGTTTTCCAGTTTGTGGCTTATCTCTTCTACCCTGGCTGCCAACTTAGTCAACACGTCCAACTCATATATCCCGGCTACCTTGTTTTGTTTGGTTCTCTTAGAGCTCCACTGATATCTATTTGTGGCCATCTCATCAATTAGTTCTCTGGCTGTATCAGGATCCTTGTTGCAAAGTGAACCATTCGCTGCTACATCCAACATCTACTTGGTGGCTATGTTTAGTAGATTGTAAAATGTCTGAACTTGCATCCAGTCCTCTATACCGTGTTGAGGGCACTTCCTGAGTATATCCTTGTACCTCTTCCATATATCATACAGTATTTCTATCTCCATTTGTCTGATGGAAGAGATATCACTCCGCAACTTTGTTATCTTAGCCGGTGGAAAATATCTCATGAGGAACTTTTCAGTCAAATGGGCACATGATGTTATTGATCTGTGAGGCAATGAGTTTAGCCAGTGTTTTGTCCGTCCTTTGACTGAGAAGGGGAACAACCTGAGATGGATGGTATCTGTTGGTACCCCATTCACTGAAATTGTGTCGCTGATCCCCAAGAAGCTTTGTAAGTACGCATATGGGTCCTTGATGCGCAAAATCCGCAAGTGCACAGGTCGTATCAAGTAATAGAGTGGACTTTTGAAAAGTCCGGTATCGATCCTCAAGGAAAAAAAAGTACTAGTAATAACTACTCATCTATTATATAGTTGATTCAAAGATGGGTGTTTGTTAACTAAATCTAAATTGAGGAAATTAACAATTCCAACTATAGAAATGAGAGTTAACCTTAATGACAATCAATCATGAGAAAGGGATACTTGGGTAATGAATTTCCCTTGGATTTTACTCTATAAGATAGATGGAGATTTCTATGTTGATAATTGGTTGGGTTTGGGACAAGGGTTTCTAAGGTGTACTAAATCCCTCTCTCGAGGCGATCAGTACCTAATTCTGTCAATTGCATTACGATCTAGGGAACCTATATCTTGAAAAGATTATGGAAATAAATCATATTAAGGACTCGCTCTCCTTAGTACCCGAGCTCTCTGTATTCTCACAATCCCCTCTATTGGAGTCGGTCTACACATGGAGAGGTGCTCGCTTCTTCCCCCGTATGGACTACGATAATCTCTCCAGGTTCTCGCAACGTAGAGAGACTAGTATATCAATGAAAATATCCAATAGACTCATAAAGCTAAACTAATCATTCAAGCATAGAAATCAACATCTCATTACTTCATAATCCAAGGATTCATCATATCCAAATATCTACAAAATTAGTTCCCCATGAATAAAGAACAACAATCCAAAACAAAGAGAGTACAAGTCAAAAGGATCATAACGAGAAACACCGTTACGTACATTGTTGGTAGCTCTATTGACTTCCATTTCAATGCTTTGTCCTTCTCTCTCTCCAAGATTGGGACGTGGGGTTCCCAATCCCTAATCTAAGGTTTTTCTTTTCTCCAAGCTTATTCTCCAGCTCCAAAGCCCTAATCATTTGTATTTATACTTCCTTATAGGGTTTTGGAGTAAAATTTTACCTTTTTGCCTCTAGTTTGGTCCGTAGTATAAGGGAGGTTTACTAGTACGGCCATTCATATGGGCCATATGCCGGCCCATATAAAATACAGGTCAACGCATATGTCCGTACATCAGACCGTATGACACTCCGTATGGCCTCATATGGGCTGTACACGGTTACGGGAGGCTTGATGTAGAAACCGTTTTGATTCCCAGGTTCATACGGCTCGTATGGGAGCCGATATGAGGTTGTGCCTACTTCAAAGTTGCTTTGTTTCAGTCTTGATTCCTCCTTAAAAGCTTACTTTCTCCCAGTGTATCGTCATTATGCCCTTTTCATAAAAATCAATACTTTTTAGGTACCGGCGGGCTATAATTTCATCAAAATAACATGTTAAACATACATGAATACGATATAAAGTTATGCTCAATTAAACGCTTATCAAATATATTTATACTTAAAGGTTTGTTTGTACTAAAGCAAAAAAGAAAGAAATTAGCAAAAGATGATAAATATTCAAACTCTGGCCAAAGAGTTAATGGTACTACTTTATTCTAAGTTCACCATCAAAGTGTGTATTCTCTTATTTTCACACCAGGGCTTAGAGTGATCTTGTGATATATCCCATTGCCGCTCTAGATAAACATCCTCACTCCACATGCCATATTCTAGAGTCTCAGCAAGATAAGCATACCCCATATCTAATATATATATATATATTAAAACATATATATTATATTTTATATATACTATGTATATCTATATGTATTTTTGTATATTTTTGTTTCTTTTTTACATATATGTAATTATTATAGATATGTGCAGATATATAACTGAATTTTCAAGATAAGATAATTTAAAAAGTATATATATACATATATATATATATATATATATATATATATATATATATATATATATATATATATATATATACATAGTATATATAAAATATAATATATATAATTAATATATATATTAGATATGGGGGATGATAGGATCAGCCGGCTGCACTTGCGGCCAGCCTGATCCTATCATCCCTATATATATATATATATATATATATATATATATATATATATATATATATATATATTATTCGGGTAGGGCATCCTTAATTGATCCAACATTCCCATGCTAAAGATCAATGTAGAGTGTAAATCCTCTTTTCTACAGGATGCACATGCTGATTAGGTACCAAAATACCTATCTACTTAAAGGGTTACAACTCTACCTAGATGTGTTCATGCTAAGGAGTGACTTTTCGAACTGAGGGACACTCTGATTAGGAGCCAGAACCCCAAACTACTTCATCATAACAAGCAGCGGAACACTGTCTTTATTGCTTTTACAACTACTATGTACATAACTACTTTATTCTTCTCTTACTTGTCCACTAAGTTAGATTGTAAAGGGTTAGAAGCTTAAACCAGTGTCATGAAGCCTCTTTGAGCCATTGAAAGTGACGCTTAGCAATTAAAGTCAAAAGAACATGGCAATGGGTTATCTATTGTCACTAAAGATTATGAGTGCCACAAAGATGTTCTCTAGGTGCCCATGATATTTCATAGGAGAATTTGAAAAAAATTGTGTGCTAAGATTATGCACTATAAATAGAGTATATCAATACTTTTCCAAATAAGGTTGTCATTGGTGTATACTAAACATGCTCTTTCATAAAAATATTTGCAATGAATTTTACTATTAGCTATCTATCTCCACACTTAAAGATTTGTAATGAAGCTATAAATAGATAGGTAGCTACCATCTCCACAGTTAAAAACGTACATTCTCCTCAATTTACTAAATCAAGCTCAATAATGATAAGAATTCAAATAATAAACATGGATAAAGGTGAACCAAAACTTCCCTGGTGAAATGATGTGCTTCTTGAGTTCCATGATTCTAATGCGGGAGTATATACCAGGGAGTTTGTATCCGTTTTCCACATCTGCAAGAGACAAGAGATCATCATAACTCCAAAAACATAACAAATCAATAGAAGCTATACAAGATAAAAATAAAGATAAGTTTAGCATGGCGGGGCCCTTGCTAACTGGTACATAAAGGATAAAACATGAAATACACAAATATAAAGGACATCAATGATAAGTCTCGGTCTTCTCTAGGGAGCTACTCGTCTTCTGGTTCCTCAGGTGATGTAGTGGTAGATACTTGAGATGGATGAGGTGGAGAATGTGCTCCTGCTGGAGGTACAGAAGGTGCTAATCCTCGAAGGTATTTAAAAAGCTATGTGAACTGAGCTCTCATTTAGCGCTGCTCCTCGAGGATGGTATGTTGGACTACTCAGACATAGGTGATTTGCTCCAACAATCTCGCAAGTCTGCTCCTAGAGAATGAGGGTCGTCGGTCATTGTCAGGCCATGAGGAGGAGTTATCTAATCCGGATCTTCTGCTATCGGGGCTCTCAAACTCCTGGCTGACTAGGGTGTAGAGGCTGCCAATGTGGCGAACAAGCCCCATCTGGACGAGGGTGTGATGAGATATAGCTACTGTATACCCTCTATCCTCTGCTCGATACTCATCCCAATGATCAGTCGGGTGATGTAGGGCCCCACACTGATGGCCTTGAGAAGGGGGCTCTGTCCCTAATATGTCAGGTAATCAGCAAGCACATACCCCAGGTAGATAGGTACTTGCTCCAAGATGCTGTAGAGAAAGAAGCGGTCGATGACGGTGACCACTCCTGTGTTGTCATCTCGACCCGCGATCGACTCGCTGATCAAAGTGTGAGTGTAGAGGTGCACCAGATCGGTTATCAAAGATGCCTTCTGGTTGCCATAGTGCCTACCAAGCTACAACCAATAGCGGGTAAAGGAGATAGTGTACTTAAGGAAGGCGGTGAGTACCTCGCCGTATTGGGGAGTAGAGATAAAATCTCTATCGTAGAACCCCATGTAAAGTGCAAAGTGTGTGTCGCTCATACGCCGTGTCTCGCAGTAGAGCTGAAAGGTGATGATACTGAGGCGCTTCTTGGATACCATGTTCAGGTCGTCCTCAAAGGAGCTGAGTACCTCGAATATGTGCTCCCGAAAGACTGCGTGGTCTAGGGAGAAAACTCGACCCCAACCACCCACAAAAATGAGCTCGTGCACTCGATCGGCAATCCCAAGCTGGCCGAGAACCTCCCAGTCAATGATATATGCGCAGCCAAAGGACCGAGCGGCGAGACTCGTGTAGCGATGACGGAAACACTCCTTGGTGAATTGAGGTACCCCGGAGGATGATCCCCCCCATGCCTTTCGCTTTTTAGGCACTGATGCATGCACGAATATGCACGACACTTCTCCCGCAAGTATACAGGGTCAATCAAGTTGTAAAGTACCCAAGGGTAAGGTAGTCGAATCCATAGGGACTGGCCCTTAGTATTAATTGTACTCTATTACCTAGCCAAAACTATATGATGAATTATGTTATCAAACTAGTTGTAAAAGCTAATGTGAACAATTGGTGGATTGAGGGTAATCAGAGATGAAATATGACACCTCGGATCACAATCCCCCTAGGATTCCCTTGATAATGATCGATTCTCTATTACTGGTTAATTACTTAGAACTCCTAAAATATGTAACAATACACTTTTCAGCGCAACACACGATCTCTCGTGATGCTCATGCACACCCTAACACTTGTATCCAACTGGAACCTATCTAGAAGAATCCCTGGGCTAATGTGATATTATAACCGTTCCGAATCACCGTTTAAACACTTGTGATGCTAGATGATCTAACCTACTAAGGTAGATGACTCGAGACTCACACAAGGAAAAACCACACAAGGACATCTAGAAAGATAAGAACTCCGGGCTAATGCAATAATAACCACACAACTATTCAACATGAACACTAACGTGCTCATGCTATCCCCTGAGGAAATGGATGATCGAGCTCATGCACAAGAAAACCACACAAAATTGCAAGCACAAACAATTAAGATGCTACACAGGCATTATGAATAAAGCAAAAAACCGAACATAATAGGAAATCAATAAGTTCATACTAGGGTCTAGGTGTCCGACGTACCATAGAAGATTTAGCCTCTCATGTTATGATCTATCATAACTAAGATATAAGAGAAGGGCATATAGTCAGACATAGTAATCTCCCCTTGATAGCGCCCCCTCTGCCTTCAATTCTCCAAATTGTCACTGCAAAAATCGCCCGAGACTGATTAGCTAAAAGTTGATTATTAGGGTTCCGTGGACGGCCTTTTATAGATTTTCAAATCAGTGAAGCGCGGTCGTGTTCATCTCAAACATGCCCGTGTTGACCTAAACACACCCGTGTTCATCTTGACATGAGGGTGCTCAATGTCAGGTGACACGATTTTCAATAAATAGAAAGTTGCACAGGGTTGAACATGTCCGTGCTCATTTGCACGCCTGTGTTGAGTGGGAACACGGACGTGCTCTTCTATGTGTGTGCTTTCTTTTGCCCTGTTTTGCTCTGAAATGTCCCTTTTCTTTCGCCCCCAGGTACCTATTTACCTGTCCAATTACGCAAAAAATACCAAAGTAGCTTAAAACATAGAGGATTACTGCTAAAAATAGTACAAGTGCATGTAAATATAAGGGGAATTTATGTGTAATCATGCGCTTATCATATAAACCCACACTTGAGCTTTTGCTTATCCTCAAGCAAAGGAAAACACTACCCAAAACAAATCATGAGTGCATGATCTCCGACCTCAAAATAGTTGGGAGTCCCTCTGGTGCCCGGGGGAAACAAAGCGTTAAGTTCTTGAATATTTTCATGGAAAACAAGTCTCACCTTATACTTCGATCCCCCACATGTGTGTGTGTGTATATAACCCTTCATAGTAGTGCCACTTACCGCTCAGGTACGACCCGATTAGCCTAACCTTTATTCTATATCTGCTTTCCCTATCTCTCGTCTTAAAGTAGTAGCTTCATACATCTAGTGAGGTAGCCTTTTCCCTGGCAGGTCATCAAGTGAACATTTGTGGTGCTCAAGATCCAACTAATCAAGGGTGGCTTTTACGCTTCAATGGTGATTGCTCTTTTTGCCATCTATTCTATACCGATAGGGCATCAACTTTTTGGTTGTTCCAGTCGTCCGCAAGTTTTTTTTAAAAAAAATAAAAGCCTTCTCATGGTAAAACTAACTAGGATCCAAACCTGAGTAGTTAAGTAACACTAAAGTCAAAGTTTGTACTAAGAATTCCTGTGGGGTGTCGAGCAAAGGTAAAACTAAATATATATGTTTTGGAAAATTTGGCACCTAACGCTAATGTCAACCTAGACAATCAAAGAAGATTCCTATAAGTTGTTCATAGATCATCCTAAATCAGTCACAAATCATAGGTAGTATAATCCCTCCAATGATAATCCCTCCCCTACACTTATATTGTGCATTGTCCCCAATGCACGTGAATTATGCACTAATAAAAAAAATAAAAGATAAAAAAATAACATGTGATAGCAAGGTGGGGAGAGTAGACTTAGCTTGTTGTGTGTCGTGGTGTGTTTCGTCCTTTCCTATGATTATCCTGTGTGTGTTAATTTATCCTAAAATCATTGAAGGTAAAGAAGAATTTGATGCTCATAGCATATTGAAAGACTAAAAACATTTTTATGAACAAACCGACTAAACTAAAATAGAAAATTGTACAAAAGTTGTGAAAAAAATAAAAAGGAAGTGATGGGGCTCAATTGAGGTAGTCCTCCACATCATCCCTGTCGCAGGAATCCTCTGTATCTGTTGCATGTCCTCATCCTGAGGATCTGCTCAGACCTCTGTCGTGGGAGAGGCTGGTGGCCAGGGTGGTCGTAGATATAAGATCCCCTGCCGCTGGAGTAAGTAGTGTACTCCTCCCCCTAGCCAATTGAGTAGGGCTCGGTCGCCCTCTGTAAATGTTATGGTTAGTGGTGGAGGGGGTACTACGATTGACGGTGGGAGTACTCTGCTGGGCCCTGCTGTATCTGAGGGTGGTGCACCCATATATCTAATGCCATGTGCAGTCTACACCCATATATCTAATGCCATGTGCAGTCTACCTAGACTGCAGCATCCCCATCATCGCATGGTCCCTAGTGTGATCGGTGCAGTCCTCACGACTATCGTTATCCATGTGCTGATGTGGTCGAGGAGAGCTCATATCCCACATGCCAGACGAGTGATGTAGGGGCCTACAAATAGGACTTTGATCCTAGTGTCCGTCGCCTGGTGCCGAAGGAGCTCAGTTACAACCCATCCCAGGTGGATGGGGAATCCGTCGGCCATGTTATGTAGGTACAAGAAGTCCCATGAGCTGACAACACCAGTGCTCCACCCTCGCCCAGTGATCGAATGGCAGAGCACCATTAAAACATGAGGCCGCCCAACTGGAACTCGATCTGATCAGGTTGGTTCCATGATACAAGGCCTCTAGCAAAGGTGAAGGTGGCCAAAACCTCCAGGGTCAGCTCCCTATATGTCGTATCCCTGATGGATAGGAGGCAGCTGATAGAAGCCTTATGCTTATACTTATGCTTATATCGCAAGTGCACGGATCGTACAAGTAATAGTGTGGACTTTGAAGAGTAGGATATCAATCCCACAAAGAAAGAGAAATACCAGTATTAACTAGTTATCTAATATCTAGTCTAACAAGAATAAGGTAGTGGTGTGAACTAATCTAAACTATAAGACTAGGAAATAGGACGAACTCAGATAGATACAGTGAAGTCGCGAAGGCAATCAATCAAGAGAGGGGTATCTGGGCAATGAATCCCCCGTGGGTTCCCACAAAGATGGACAAAGGTTATTAATACCAATAGTTACAATAGACTGGACCAAGGATTCCTAGAATGCTTTCACTCCCTCTCTCAAGGTGCATTACTAAACTCAGTACCCTCACTGCATGATGTTTTGGGGAACCTTTAACTTGGAGGGATTGTGGGAAAGAATACTAGAGAATTTCAGTTCCTAAATGCCCGATCTCTCGACGCATACACAATCTCCTCTATTAAGGTATGCCCGCACACGAGAAGGCGTTCGCTTCTTCCCCCGATGCGTCAGATTAGATAACCTGGGTTGTCGTAACATAGATTACCAAATTCAATGAATGACATCCAATAAATCTCAATAATGAAAGCAACTAGATAAACATCAATATCCGATATCAACAATTAAACATCATCCCAAGTGTTCATCAATGCCTAAATGCCTAAAAGATTAGTTCCCCATTAGAGGGGAACACAAGTTCGATACAATAATGAAAATGAAAGAAAACAACAAAAAATACGTTGTTGCTTCCACCTTTGGGGATGTGAAAGGACCGCTGATGCGATCCCCTCCAAGCCTCGCCGTGGGAGAAGAAGACGATGGTGCTCGCTGCATTCCCCTCCAAGCTATGCTCTCTAATTGATGTTCAATGATGGTGGTGGATGATGGTAGGTAGTAATAGTTGGTAGCAGCCTCCTCCAAACCCTAACTTCCAAGGATCTCCAAGTCGGCCCAAAAGGGTGGCCAAAGGCCAAGAGATGGTTTCCAAATCCCTAAATCCCACTATTTATAGTCCCCAATGCTTTTGTAAAGTATTAGACTCGTTTCACCCCGCGTTCAAGCTCGAATAGCTTAGAAATTAACTTCAGGTTTGGTCCAAATGGTTCTAGTTGGCTAACCAAATGGTTCCATTTGGGTACTCTGGCGACTTTTCCCAAAGCAGACAGTTCCGTTTGCTTAGCAGATCGAACCGTCTGGTAGTACAAAATTGGTCAGCATATAGTTTACGGGTCTCCAAGCGGTCGTCTTTGACTCCATCTGGTTTTCTGGCAATTTAAAGGCAAGAGCTCAAGAATTACATTACAAGACGGTTCCATATGATTTCCAGACTTAACCATCTGGTAGTGCAAAATCAGCATGTTTTTTTCTTGAACTTGCTTGAAATCGCATCATACTTTGTAGATGCACTCAAATTACCCCTGGTATGTTCTGATGAGTGAAATAAGCATGAATTATGTTGATGCCAAAAACTGGTCCACGTCCCGCTTCGGCTATGTTGCCTCGTGATCTGGCCTCAGCTTTCGACCAACGGTTGAAATTTATAGTTGGTGTGGACGCTTACTTCTGCTTACGAACAGGGAGCGCAGAGAATATCTTGAAACTCCGATCGGAATTACCCATAGGAGAACCTGTAAAAAGGAGAGGGCAGTGATCGGAATTGGGCCTCTCTGCCCGGATTCAGCTCCGATGCTTAAGTCAGAAAACTTGAGTAAAGAGTCTTAGATTTAGACAGTTCTTTGTGTGATCAGTTTTTCGGATCCCTTTTCTTCTATTACCGCTCTCCTTTTATAGCACCTTAGAGGCGGTTCAGGAAAGGCGGTTGAATAAGGCGGTGAGTTAGGTAAATATCTCCTAAGGCGGTAGGAAAATATCTGCTGCCTAGCGCGTAGATGCCACGTAGGTAAAATAGAATAAATATCTGCCCACTGTAGCAAGTGGATAAGGCCTACTCACTGTAGAGGCGTTAGATATTTATCTCTCTCTCCCCACCTCACGCCCTGTATAAGAGGGTTGCTACAATTCCGACGGACGTGTTCGTAGGATTGAATCCTCACGTTATTTGCCGAACGGAATTGTGCAAAGGTGGTGATATTGCCATGTGGCCAAAGGAACAAGTTGTCCTTTAGGTCAATGACACTTGTTTTCACCAAATATATCCGTAACACTAGTCCCCCCCAAAGTGTACTTGTTCGAAAAATCTGAGCGAGGGGTGAGCTAACCGCATGTTTCGCTTGGTTCGAGAACAAGTATTGTTCTTAGTTGGCATGTCTACGTAGGCATAGGCTTCGTGTACGGCTACTACGTCTAAAGCGTGTTTTAATAGGCGACCGACGTGTACTGTGTTATCCTTTCGCTGTTATAGAGGTAGAGTTTTGTTCCGGAATTCTCGTCTATAGTGTCGATAGGTTCTCCTATTTAAGGGCTTGTATGGATGGCGAGTTTGGGCAGAAATCTTTTGTACTCTTGTATCTTTGTATCATGGCTCAGCGCTTGTCTTTTTATAAGTTTTTTACTTTTTCTCAATGTTCTCGACACTTACGAATTCCCAGCTCTTTTAAAAGCATCTATCGGAACTAAGGACTGGAGTGATCCACTTGGTAAGTCCGAACGGCTGTGTATGGCCGGCTATTCTATTGATTGATAGGGGGGTAGGTGAGATGAGCATCGACGCAGGGTGGGAAGCTTTTCATGTCGATCACGACGTGGAAGCGGGGGACCTCTTAATTTTTACTTATGCAGGGGGTATGCGTTTCGAAGTTGAGATGTTCGGAGACGACTCCTACCGTAGAGAGGTGGGCCCCCACCTTCGCCCCCGTACCGAACCCAGTTCCTCTAGTAATAATGAGGACGATGACGGTTGCGGAAGTCCGTGCGTCTCTTCTGAGTCTTATCTGAGCGTGTCCTCGGACGAGTCTGCGGATATTTAGCTTTAATCCGTCGAAAAATATGTTTTTGTTATGTTTGTTTTGTTTGCGTTCGTCATGTAACCTGAATAAATGACGTTTGTCGTTTTGCTTCTAAATCCTTTGGCATTTTTATGAGGCCTTCACTGGCGATCCTATGTTGGAGTGTGTGCTTTGTCTCATGCGGTACAGGCTCTACCTTCCACGTAACGCTCGTTGCTCCCTAAGATGACACGTGTCCCTTCTACTATTTAGCATTAAAGGGGGATAGTGGCGCGACGTGCGCGGCGTGCGCGTTTGTCAACGTCATGATGGGTGATGAGCGTGGTTTTCTATGTGTGTCAGGCGGCGCTTGGTATTGCTGACGTGGGCAGAATTTTGAACTGTTTTGAGGAGGTGTAATGATGGTTATTTGAGCGGTCAAGATTTGTGGACCCTTGGTTCAACGGTTTTGATCGGAATATAACCCTGAGATCTAACGGCCACGGATTCGTTGCCTTTGTATATAAGCGAAATCGTACAGGCAGAAAAAAGGTTGTTTCGAAAATCGAATCGCGTCTTCTTCTTCAGGTTTCCTCTTCTCCGGCGAGCCCTGGTTTTGAGCTTTCTGCGTTTTTCTTGTCTTTTTCTTTTCCTAAGGTAATGGCTAGTGCTGCATCTTCCTCCTCTAGTTCTTCTCATGAGTCCTTGATTCCTCCTCCGTCCAACCCTACGGTTTCTGTCACGGTTCCGGGCGAACTTGGAGTCGTTCCAGTTCAGGGTTCGCGGGTTCACCCTGCCTCTAGGGCAATTGGTAGAGGGTCGGATACGTTCATAAGCCTTCTAGGGCAGAAGGATGTAGATGACCTAGCAGAGAGATATGAGATAAACCTCTCTCTATTCGAGGTTAGGGTTCCTTGTTCAGGGGAGAGTGCTCCCAGGGAGGGGGAGATAGCTGTCTATCAGGATGCGTTGCTAGGCGGACTTAGGCTTCCTTTTCCTGATTTTACTAAGGCGATCCTAGAGGAATATCGTTTGTGTCCTTCGCAGTTAACTCCGAACTCTTGGAGGCTGCTCAACGGATTTGTCATGGTTTTTAAGAATTACGGGGTAAATCCGACTGTCCGCTGGTTCCGCCTGTTGTTTAGTCTTTGTTTGGAGTCTAATGCCGATTGGTATTATTTCTCGGCTCGCCCTGGGAGAAAGTTTCTAGGGAAAGTTCCTTCTTCCATTAAGCGATGGAAGAGCAAGTTTTTCTTTGTTAGATGTAAATCCGAGTGGGATATCCGAACAAGGTGGAAGGTTCCTCGTGCGGACACTACTTGTGAGGAGATGTCGGAAGAAGAGGGAAATCTTCTTAAGTCAATGACGGGGCTATCCAAAGTTTATATGGATAGGTTTTTGACCAAGGAAAACCTCATTAAGTGTCATTTAATAGTGTCTACTGGTAGGACTCGTTCGCGTACCTAATTTGGTTTGATTTTGGCTTGTGATGTCTAACCTTATTCGGAATTTGTTTTGCAGAAAATCCGATGGAAGACGAAGACTTGAGCTATGTTAAGGGTCTTCTAGCTTCTTTCAAAGGTGAAGTTCATCCGCCCTTGGCTCGTGGGCGGAAAAAGAAAGAAGTGGTATCTAGCCAAGGTGCTGATACCTCCAAAGAGGAGAAGAAGAAAAGGAAGAGAAAAGAGACTGACTCTTCCAAGAGAGGGGTTAAAAGTGACCCAGGTGCCGGGTCCTCACGGGAGAGGAGGACAAAGAGAAAGAATTCTTAGGACGCATCAGTTCCCGGAATTGCAGAAGAACAAGCGGAGGTGCCTCAGGAAGAGGTTCGCGCGGAAGACGTCCGCCCGGCTTTGTCTCCAATTTCTGAGGGTCCTTCTTTCAGCCGGCCGGAGGATATCCTTCCTATAGAGGTGAGAATTTCTACACACATATTTTCTATGGGTGCTTCGTGCTTCGTTCAGAACCTTTAACTTAGGTTATATTTTATAGGCGGAGGCAGGAGAAGCGGCTCTCCTGGATAAGCTGCGAGTTGCGGACTCGATCTTAAGGGGACCGGCTCCTCAAGAGAAGGGGGTGCCCTCCGAAGACGTCCCTTTTCGGGATGCCGCTTCCGTAAAGACTGTTTTGATGGCAATGAGGCCTGAACAGCTCTCCTCCAAACTTCAAAGAGCTGGAAGGGAAGAGGCCATTTCTCAACTATTCCGTTCAGTCATGCTGTGAGGATTATCCTCGTATTAGTTTTACTTTTTGGCTCGGTATTAATGCTACTAACTTATTTGTTTGTTATTTCGTAGACTGCGCACTGGGCGGACCGAGTCGACAATCTTTGCCAAGACGATTCGGCAAAGATGGAAGCGTGTAGGGCGGAAATCGCCCAATTGAACTCTAGGGTGGCGGCCCTGGAGGGGAAAAACAAAGAGCAGCTAGCCATTATCCACACTTTTGAGAAGGATAAAGCTGAGCGGCTTCAACAACTGGCTGTTGTGGGAAAGGACAAGGACGATTTGGCGGCCAAGTTGTCTATTTCTGAGGGTTCCCTTCTTACTGCTGAGGAGAATGTTAAAAAGTTGCAGGAGAACTCTAGCAGTTTGGAGAAGGAACTCAAATCTACTCGAGAGGGGCAAGCTGAAGCCCGATGGGAGCTGAAGCTGAAAAACGTTGAACTTGCTGTTGTTCAGGCAGAGTTGGAAGAGTTAAAGGGGAGCGCGACACACTTAAAGAAGACTTAGCTTCCCGACTAACAACTCCTAAATCCGACTCGCAAGAAATCAAGGATTTAGTAGAGCGAGCGGATAAATTAGAGAAGGAGGTCGCCCGGCTTAGGGCGAAAGCTAAAGAAGGGGCCACCCGCATTTATTCGGTGGTACAACAGGTGGGCCGTCATATCCCTCCTACGGAGGTTTTGTCCATGGGGCTGGCGGGAGTTTTGAAGAAGTTCACGGAGCTAAAAGAGCGACAAACTATTAAGACCCCAGAGGCTTCTGCCCCCGCCCCCTCGGAGCCTTCAACCCAAGCTCCTCCAGAAGCAGCTGGCTGCCCCGAGGGTCCTAGTTCTTAGGATGTTTTTAGCATTTTTGAGAAATGTTCTTGTAAATTCGCAATCATCTGGAATGTAATTTCTATTCGTATGAATGAAAAAGCAAACCTTTATTTTGGTGAAGATTTATTTCCGAGTGATGGTTATCCTTAACCATGAGAAGTATTTTCTGAAGTCCTTTGTAAACTTCTTCCTTCTTCATTTGGCTTGTAAGATAAGCTTCGTAACGAGTTCTTAGTCCAATCATGGGACTTTAAGCTGTTGAGTGAGGTACTCGTCTTCATAAATGAGATTGTTGCCTCATATTTCGATCGGGATTTTTGATCCTTGTTTTTTGGATAAGAGTTGTCGTTTATCCTTACAGGATAATTCCGACTTATCTTCCAAGAATGGGCCGCATTTTCGTAGGATGGGAATTTCACCGCATCTTTGTAGGATGGGAATTTCACCACATTTTTGTAGGATGGGAATTTCACCGCATCTTTGTAGAATGGCTTGAGCTTTATTCCATGAAATTTAAGAGACAGCTATAGAATTTACTGATAGTAGCGTCGTAAGTGTTCAGCATGGAATGGACGCTTGAGCGTTTTTCCGTCCATATTTACTAGATAATAGGTGCCCGCTCGGACGATTCTTTGTATGACGTAAGGGCCTTCCCAGTTAGGAGTTGGCTTCCCCGTTCGGCTTTTATTTTCATGAAACTCATTTTCCCGTAGGACTAGATCGCCGATTTGGAAGAAGACTCTTTTTACCCTTGTGTCATAGAACCTTTTTACTCTCTGGCGATAGATAGATGGCTGCCTTTGTTTCCACAGCTTCTCTCCGTTCTTCGAGTAGATCAAGTTCTGCTCGGAGTTTTTTCTCATTCTCTTCTGATGAGAAAGTTTGTTGTGTCCGCAAGGTAGGCATTCCTATTTCTGCAGGGATGACAGCCTCTGCCCCATAAGTGAGAGAGAATGGGGTTTCTTCTGTAGGAGTTCTTGTTGTTGTCCTGTGGGCCCAAAGGGCGCTCGGGATTTCTTCTACCCAGTTAGTCCCATTTCTAGATACCCGAGTTTTCAGTGTTTGAAGCAGGGTGTGGTTCGTCACTTCTACTTGGCCGTTGGCTTGGGGATGTGTCACAGACGTTAGTCTGGATTCAATTCCAAGCTCTGAACAAAAGCTTTTGAAAGCCTTGTTATCAAATTGTCGCCCATTATCAGAAATGAAAGCGACCGAAATTCCGAATCGACAGATAACCGTTCGCCATAAGAATCCCTGACAAGCCTTCTCCGTGATTTTGGCCAAGGGTTCAACTTCCACCCATTTGGTGACGTAGTCAATAACGACTATTAGAAACTTCATTTGCCTAACTGAAGTAGGGAATGGTCCTAGAAGATCAACTCCCCAGATGGCAAATGGTCGAGGGCTAATAATTGGTGTAAGGCTTGGGTGGTAAGCCTCTGAATTTTGGAATGCCATTTGGCGTGCATCACATTTCGGCGAACGCCATTACATCTTGAGTTAGTGTTGGCCAGTAATAACCTTGTCGTAGGACTTTGTAACTCAAGGCTTTGCCCCCTATGTGTCCTCCTCCGATGCCTTCGTGAATCTCTTGAAGGATGTAGCTAGCTTCTGTAGGACGTAAGCATCGCAAGAAAGGCTGCGTATAAGACCTTTTGTATAGGTTCTCATTGATAATGGTGTACTAAGCGGATTTGTAAGAAATCTGTCTGGCCTCTGCTTTGTTGGGTGGTGCAGGCCCACCTTGTAGATAATTTCTGATGGGGTCCATCCAACTTGACTCTTCGGCTGTACTTTGTACTTCTCCCTCCAATCTGTCAATGGTCTTTGCGGGAAGGTACTGTAGGTTAAAGGAAGACTCTGTATCTCCGTTCGGTGCTATTGCCTTTTTAGACAGGGCGTCCGCCTCTTCGTTTTGCGCTCGACAGATTTTTTCAATTTGGAAGTAAGCGAAGTATGGAACTATATTCTTCACCACTGCTTGGTATCTGACCATGTTCTCTTCCTTCGCTTCAAAGCTGCCCAAGGTGTGGCTCACAACTAACTGCGAGTTGGAATACACGTGCAGATGTTGAATTCCGAGCCCCCGGGCCAGATGTAATCCTGCGATGAGGGCTTCGTATTCGGCCTCATTGTTGGTTGCTCGGAATTGGAACTTCAGTACTGTCGCAATTTTCCACTTAGAAGGAGAATAAAGGACGAAACCTGCCCCTGACTTTTCTTTCGTTGTTGATCCGTCAACATATAAGGACCATGAGATGCTAGGGCTTTCTTCTAGACTCTGTGACGGGGGTTCGTCCCTATTTGCGAGAAAAGTTAACTCCGCGATGAAATCTGCCAGTACTTGAGCCTTGATTGCCGTTCGGGGTTTATAGGTGAGATCGAACTCGCCTAATTCTATCACCCACTTGGCTAGGCGTCCGGAGTTTTCAGGCTTATGAAGAATTTGCTTTAACGGCTGATCAGTCAACACTGTGATCTTGTGGGCTTGAAAATACGGCCTCAATCTCCGTGCGGAAGTGACAAGAGCGAAAGCCAACTTTTCAAGCCGAAGATATCTTGACTTCGCTTCGTTAAAGATTTTACTTGTGTAGTAGACTAGTTTTTTAATTCCGTTATCTTCTCTCAAAAGGACTGCGCTGACTGTATGCGGGGCGACCGCCAAGTAGATGTAGAGTTCTTCTCTCACTTGTGGCTTAGCTAGTAGCTGAGGTGATCGGAGATAATCTTTAAGCCCCTGAAAGGCTTTTTCACATTCTTCTGTCCACTCCATTTTCAGTGCTTTTCGTAGGGCTTGAAAGAGTGGGAGATTTTTCTCTCCGGCTTTGGAGATAAATCTGCCAAGTGCGGCGAGGCGTCGGTTAAGCCGCTTAATTTCTTGAAGACTCTTGGGCGACCCCATGTCAAGAATAGCTCTTATTTTTTCTGGATTTGCTTCTATCCCTCTTGTGTCAAGATAAATCCCAGGAATTTTCCCGATCGAACACCAAAAGAACATTTATCAGGGTTTAACCGCATAGTATAAATCCGAAGAGACTGAAAAGCTTCTTGTAAGTCTGACAGGTGTTCATTGGCCTTTCGGCTCTTCACCAAGATATCATCCACATAGGCTTCAACATTTCTGCCAATTTGTTCTCTGAAGACTGTATTTATGAGCCTCTGGAAGGTGGCTCCGGCATTTTTTAGGCCGAACGGCATCACCTTATAGCAGTAAGTTCCCGTGCTCATAATGAAGGACGTTTTTTCTTCGTCGCCTTCGGCCATTCGAATTTGGTTGTAACCTGAGAAGGCATCTAAGAAACTTAGCATCTCATGCTCCGTTGTAGAGTCAACCAAACCATCAATTAATGGTAAGGGAAACGAATCTTTGGACAAGCTTTGTTCAAGTCCGTGAAATCAACGCACATCCTCCACTTTCCGGACGGCTTTTTTACTAGAACCACATTAGCCAACCAATCTGGGTAATGCACCTCTCGGATAAACCTAGCCTTTAGGAGGTTTGATACTTCTTCCTCTGCGGCCTACGCGCCTTCAGTGCGGAATTTCTCCTTTTACGCTTCGTGAGGCTTAAACGATTGATCGATATTGAGACGGTGCTCGATGATATCGCGTTTTACGCCCGGCATATCTTCTGAAGACCAAGCGAAGAGATCGGAATTTGCTTTCAATACTCTCATGAGATCTTCTCGCTGTTCTGCTGTCAAATCTGCCCCAATCCGCACCGTGCGGTCCGCTCTGGTTGTGTCTAGGGGGACTGTTAGCAATTCTTCAACAGGTGTAGGTCGAAGCTCTTCATTTTCCCGTTCGGCCATTCTGCTGACTAGCATGGCTTCTGAAACCTTTGTCTTGCTGCTGTTGAGAGCTTTCCCTTTGAGGGTTGAGACATAACATTGCCGTGCCAGTGGTTGATCTCCTCTCACTTCTCCACTACCACTCTCAGTCGGGAATTTGAGGAGAAGATGGTAAGTAGAGATTACGGCTTTCAAGGCGTTGAGGGTTGACCTGCCAAGGATCACGTTGTAACTTGAAGCACAACGCACAACCAAGAAATTTGTTGTCACTGTTGATGATCTTGGCGAGTTTCCTACCGTAACTGGTAAGGAGATCATTCCTTCTTGCTGTACTACCCCTCCGGAGAATCCTACTAAGGATGATTTTACCGGAAGCAAGTCATCCGCGTCATATCTCATTCTTTCGAAAGCGCTCCAAAAGAGGATATCAACTGAACTCCCACTGTCTATCAGAACTCTCTTCATTTGGAAACTGTAAACTTTGATGGCAACAACCAGCGCGTCATCATGAGGGTGGCGAACTCCGCTGACGTCATTGTCGTAAAAGATGATTGGAGCCGTAGGTCAAGATCGTCTCCGTGGCGTTTCTGTTTCCTGTGTGGTTCCCACCATTCGGGCGAAACTTTTCCGAGAGGCTGAACTTTCACCACCGCAACCAGGACCTCCACTAATAAACCCCACCATTTCTCCTTGTTCTTCTTCAGGTTGTGAAGCTTCAGGTTCCTCTTGAATCTCAAAGTTGATGTATTGCTCCAATTGTCCTTTCCGAATGATATCTTCTATTGCGTTCATCAAGTGGGTACACTTTTCCTTATCATGTCCCCTAGATTGATGAAACTGGCAATATCTCTTACTATTCTTTTGTGTTCAGTATTTCTCGTGGGTTCTGGCCATGTCAGAAGTTTTTTTTTCTTTGACCTGCATAAGGATATGGCTTCTGGTTTGATTTAGTGGGGTATGGTGATCATATCTGACAATTTTTCCTTCCTTTGAAGGTTCTCTGGGATGTAGCATATGTCGTTGGGGCCGTGTTGAGGTTTCCGGACCTCTGTTTGCGCCCTTGTTATCCCTATGCGATCCTCTTTCCTTTCGTATATCCGGAGGCCTTCTGTTGGCATTGTGGTGGGTTTTTCCCTTCTGGGTGTCCACAAGTCCACGCCTAGCCTCCTCTTCCCAACCCGTATAAATTTCCTCGGAATTGATATATTTTTGGGCATGGATCATAAGGGCGGGAATGGTTTTTGGTGGATCCAAAGTGAGGGAAAAACGAAAGGGGGATTCTAACAGTCCCTCCATTAAGAAGGTTACGGTCATTCGCGGAAGGAGGTCTGCGACATTTGCTGTTTCGTCTATGTAACGATTTAAATAAGCCTGGAGCGTTTCTCTCTTTCGTTGTTTAACATGTAGAAGGGTAGATGGAGTTTTCTTCTGCTTTGAGTAATTGGCAAAATAGGCTAGAAAGCGATATTCTAAAATCTGAAAGGAAGTAATTGTGCTAGATGGGAGATCGACAAACCAGTCTTGCGCTTTCCCCTCTAAGGTGGCGGGAAAAGCTCGGCACATGCGAGCGTCTGTGATTCCGGTGAGGAGCATCTTCGACCGGAAAGACTTCAGGTGACGAGACGGATCGGTTTTGCCTTCATATGCGATCATAACCGGTGGCCTGAAGCTATCAGGAACTTGTTCTCCCAATATTTCCTTTACAAAAGGCGAACACATACTGAGAACATGTCGCTTGGACTTCCTGTTTTCTTGAGGAAGGTCTTGTCATTGAGTTCTTCTATCAACCGTTTGAACAAATGGACTATTCCACTCTGTCCTTGTCCGCTCGGTTGCTGTCTGCGTCGAACAGAGGGGGGTTCTGAACTAGCGGAAAAGGCGGTCCCTTCTTTCCTCTCTTCATGGGTGCGGGTTCTTGTCCTCCCTCTACTTTCGGAATTATCCAGTGGGGCTGTTGGTATGTTTGGTGTTGGAACTTGTGTAGGAGGAGGCGGAGGATGGGTCAAAGTATGAACAGCCTGAGTCAACCGCTCCAATTGTTGCTGTATGTTAAGATAAAACTCCGGAACAGATTCTTGGGGTTGGACGGAAGGATTTTCTGATGGAGGTAAGATGGGTGGATTATCTGACCAGATTTCATCATGTCCTCGGACCTCGCCAGGCCCTTCGGGATTACTTGGGGCTCCCTGTTCTTGGATTCGTTTTGATCTTCTGGTAGTGGTCATTTGGCTTTTCGTAAGGGTCCCCACAGACGGCGCCAAACTGTTGATGCCAAAAACTGGTCCACGTCCCGCCGCCATCTGTTGCCTCGTGATCCGCCTCGACTTTTCGACCAGCGGTTAAAATTTATAGTTGGTGTGGACGCTTACTACGCTACGAATAGGAGCCTTGAGAGAACATCTTGAAACTCCCACCGTAATTACCCATAGGCTAACACATGTAAAAGGAGAGGGCAGTGATCGGAATTGGGCCTCTCTGCCCGGATTCAGCTCCGATGCTTAAGTCAAAAAACTTGAGTAAAGAGTCTTAGATTTAGACAGTTCTTTGTGTGATCAATTTTTCGGATCCCTTTTCTTCTATTACCGCTCTCTTTTATAGCACCTTAGAGGCGATTCAGGAAAGGCTGTGGAATAAGGCGGTGAGTTAGGTAAATATCTCCTAAGGCGGTAGGAAAATATCTGCTGCCTAGCGCGTAGATGCCACGTAGGTAAAATAGAATAAATATCGCCTTTGTAGCAAGTGGATAAGGCCTACTCACTGTAGAGGCGTTAGATATTTATCTCTCTCTCCCCACCTCACGCCCTGTATAAGAGGGTTGCTACAATTCCGACGGACGTGTTCGTAGGATTGAATCCTCACTTTATTTGCCGAACGGAATTGTGCAAAGGTGGTGATATTGCCATGTGGCCAAAGGAACAAGTGGTCCTTTAGGTCAATGACATTTGTCTTCACCAAATATATCTGTAACAAATTAAATACCGGTGGGCTACAATTTATCAAAATCACATGCTAAGTGCATGCAAATATGATATAATAATATAGTAAAGTGAATACTTATCAACAACCCCAACCTCCCACCTCCAAATATCTCATTACCTGAGTATCTAGCATCATCAGTGTTTGTGACGTGACTTGGAACGGTTAGAATATAGCATTAGCCCAGAGATTCATCTAGACAAGTTATAGTTTGACATAGGTGTTACGGTGTGCATGAGCATCACGAGAGATCGGGTGTTGAAGTACAATTGTTACATCGTCTAGGAGTTGTCAGTAATTAGCCAGTAATAGGGAATCAATCATTAGCAAGGGAATCCTAGGAGGATTGTGATCTGAGGTGTCATATCTCATCTCTGATTAACCCCAATCCTCCAACTGTTCACATTAATATTTTAATTAAGATATCCAATCACACCAATCATCACACATAGTTTAGTTTATGCTAGGTAATAAAGAAATAATTAGTACTAGTGTCCAGTCCATGTGGATTCGACTACCCTACCTTTGGATACTTTACTACTTGATCGACCATGTATACTTGCTGGAGAGTGTCGTGCATAGTTGTAAGTGTATCAGTAACTCCCTAGGTCCTTTTCCTTTTTTGGGAGGTTATTGGTGAGGATTACTGAGCATTGTTCGTTCAATGTTGCAATGGTCACTTCCTCCAGCTTCCTTTTATTGGTGAGTAATTCCTTTAAGAACTTGGCATATCGCGGTATTTGAGCGAGTATTTCTATGAACTGAACGTTTATGTGCAGAATCTTGAATATTTCCTGAATCCTCTTGAATTGCTAATCTTGTTTGTCCTTTTGCAGCTTGGCTGGGTACGATAACTTTTATATTCTGGTACCATGGGTCCCTCCTTGTTTTTATCCATCTCCTTCTCTTCTCAATCTTTAGGCTTCTGCTCCTCAGGTTGTGTGGTGGGTGGATCCCTTGCTGTCGTGCTTGGTGATGGGGTCACCTTTTTTCTGTTTCTGAGGAAAATGTCTTTGACAGACTCCCTTGGGTTGACTTCAGTATTACTTGGTAGAGTGCCTGTTGGTCATTCTGCCAGTAATTTGGCTATCTGGGCCACTTGATGTTCAAGGTTCTGAAGTGATGCTTGCTGATTCTTCATCATCTTTTCATGTTTGGCGAGTCGTGTTTTGTTTTCTTGATAGTACTGCGCGAGCCAATTTTCCAAGTTAGGGAATTTCTTCCCTTGTTGGCTTGGATGGTTGCTCGGCTATGGTAGTAGGTTCCCTTGAGGTGGGGCTACTCTTGGTTGCCCCGGATGCTGTACTGGTATGCTAGAGAAATTGGGGTGGTTCCTCCAACCAGGGTTGTATGTAGAGCTCTATGGGTTGTTTTGAGATCTTCCAATATAATCAACCTCTTCCAATTGTTCGGGGTGCCCTTCTTGTATCTTATTCCCACATGAATTACACATCATTACTGGTACCGGTTGCTGATGGCCGATGTTTCCTAGTTTGTGGCTTATTTCTTCCACTCTAGCTGCCAAGTTGGTGATCACATCTAGCTCATATATCCCGGCTACCCTATTCTATTTGGTTCTCTCAAACCTCCACTGATATCCATTGGTGGTCATCTCATCAATCAGTTCTTTGGCTGTATCAGGGTCCTTGCCGCAAAGTGAGCCATTTGCTGCCACATCCAACATCTGCTTGGTCTCTATATTCAGTCCATTATAGAATGGATGGACTTGCATCCAGTCCTCTATGCCATGTTCATGGCACTTCCTGAGCATCTACTTATATCTTTCCTAGGTGTCGTACAGAGTTTCTTTCTCTATCTGTCTGAAGGAGGAGATGTCGCTCTGTAGTTTCGTTATCTTGGCTAGTGGAAAGTACCTCATAAGAAACTTCTCGGTCAGTTGGGCCCATGATGTGATCGATTTGTGAGGTAATAATTTCAGGCACTATTTTGCCCATCCTTTAACTGAGAAGGGAAACAACCTGAGACAGATAGTGTCGGTTGGTACCCCGTTCACTAAGATTGTGTTGCTGATCTCCAAGAAGCTTTGTAGGTCTGCATATGGATCTTTATCTTATAAACTATCGAACTAGCACGATTGCTTGACCATCTGGATGACATGAGGCTTGAGTTCAAAAGTATGGCCTGTGACTAGTGTTAGGAAGATGCTTGAACCAAAGTTATCCAGGTTTAGTCTTGTATAATCTGATATGGATCGAGCTGGTGCCGCCATTGGTCATGGTTGGTTAACTTCCGAGCTAGATTTTGTCGTTGTTGTCTTTGCAAGAAAAGCTTCTCTTATTTGACGACGAAGATGACGCTTGAAGTCTAGATCAGATACTATCTCTGGATATGGGACTCTACTCCTGGTCATGCACTAGCACTTGAAAGGAATAAAGAACAAAATAAGGTTAAAAGTAGGATTTCTTTTTTTTTGGTTTAAAGATAAGATATGATAGAATACGATAAGATAAGTAGAATAAGAGATTCTAATGTTCCTCGTGTTGCCAATCCCTGGCAATAGCGCCAAAAACTTGATGCATGCACGAATATAAGCGACACTTCTCCCGCAAGTATACGGGGTTGATAAAGTAGTAAAGTACCCAAGGGTAGGCTAGTCGAATCCACATGGACTAGCCACTAGAACTAATTGTCTTCTATTACCTAGCTTAAACTATATGATGAATTGTGTGATCAAACTAGTTGCAAAAGGCTAATGTGAACAATTGGTGGAATGAGGGTAATTAGAGATGAAATATGGCACCTCGGATCACAATCTCCTAGGATTCCATTGCTAATGATCAATTACCTAGTATTGGCTAATTACTAATAACTCCTGGAAGATGTAACAATGCACTTCTCGACACAAAACCCGATCTCTCGTGATACTCATGTGCACCCTAATACCTATGTCCCAATAGAACCTCTCTAGAAGAATCCCTGGGCTAATGTGATATTCTAACCGTTCCGAATCATCGTATAAACACTTGTGGTGCAGGATACTTTAACCTACTAAGGTATATGACTCGAGGCTCACACAAGAAAAAACCACACAAGATATCTCAAAAGATAACAACTGCAAGCTAACGCAATAACAACCACACAACCATCCAACATCATGTTATGATCTATCATAACTAAGATACAAGACAAGGGTATATAGTCAGACATAGTAATCTTCCCCTAATAGCACCTTCAGTGCCTTTAATTCTCCTCGTCAAAACCATAGCTGTCGCTACAGAAATCGCCCTAGACAGATCCACTAAAAGTTGATTATTGGGGTTCCATGGATGGCCTTTATAGATTTTTGAATCAATGAAGCACGGTCGTATTCATCTCAAACACAGCCGTGTTGACCTAAACACGCCCGTATTCATTTTGACACGACCGTGCTCAATGTCTAGTGACACAATTTTCGATAAACAAAGAGTTGCATGAGGATATAATCCCGTTTTGAGTGGGAGCACGGCCGTGCTCTTCTCTGTGTGTGCGCTCTTTTGTCGTTTTTGCTCTGAAATTTCTGTTTCCCATTTCATTCACCCCCAAATACCTATTTACCTTTCCAATTATGCAAAAATACCCAAAGTAGCATAAACCATAGAAGATTGATACTGGAAACAGTACAAGTGCATGTGAATATAAGGGGAATTTATGTGTAATCATAAACTTATATGGCGCACTTACCAAAAGCTTCCTAGACATGTCTGCAAATCAACTAAAGAGTTTGTTAGTGGATTCAAAAAAAATATTGGGAAATGGAAATCAACTCAGACCTATATATGGGTACAATACGACCCCTATACGGGCTACGTATGGAGCCCATACAGGCCTTAAGGAAGGTTGTATGACCCTGGCTGGGAACCAAATAGGACACTATACGAGCCGTACGCATCGGGCCGTTCGGACGCCCACAGGCACCATACGGCCCATCCGAGGCCTAACTATACTCTTTCCTCATTCTCTACTTTAGACATGCCTCAAATACTGGTATTGTGGCCTAGATTAGGTACAAACATGCATATATTGACCCTAGAGATCATCCAAGTGCAAGGCCTATGTTTCTAACTTTAAAAAGAGGAATTTCGTCGATAAACCAAAATAAATCAATACATACCTAGGGTGGATGATCGTCCAAATGCGAGGGAGAGGGTCGCGGGAGGTGAGGGAACGCTGGATTTGGAATGGAGAAGAGGAGGGGTCGGTGAGGATGTTTTAAAGGAATGAAAGGGCTTGAAATGAAACACCTCACCTTTTGTAACTTTTCGACTCCATACGGGCCCGCATACCGGCCATATGTGGGGCCATATGCTCCCCAGGTAGGATTGTGCGAGACCATATATGGCTGTACTCTACCCAGTTTACTCCCTTGGCTCGACCATACGGTCCCTAGGTTTGGCTTATGCAGACAACACCAACGGCCATTCTTGACTTCATCGCACTACCTATCAAGAGTTATTAATCTAGGGATAATAAAAAGAGCATCCAACATGATGAGATGAGTGATGCGAATATGGAAATGAGGCATATCCTAACTAACACAAAGAAGATTACACAAAGAAAAAGAAACTTTTCAAGAACTTGAGTTGACTCCCAAGAAGCGCTTGTTTAACGTCACTAGCTTGACATACCTTAATTTACCTCATGGGGACTCAAATACGTTAAAGTTCTCACCGGCTCCTCTCTTGATAGCTTCCTCATAGTACAACTTGAGCCGGTGATCATATACCTTAGATACTCCCCTCTCAGGATGATTAATCTCTACTGCTCTGTGAGGGTGAACCTTGGTGATGGTGAAAGGTCCAGACCACCTTGAACATAACTTGCTTGGAAACAATTTAAGCCTTGAGTTAAATAGTAGTACATAGTCTCCTTTCTTGAATTGCTTGTGCTGCTTTAGTAACTGGTCGTGACACTGCTTGATTCGCTCCTTATACAGTCTCAAATTTTCATAGGAGGAGAGGCGCCACTCTTCAAGCTCATCTAACTGAAATTTCTTCTCGGTGTTGGCAAGGGAAAGGTCAAGTTAAAGAACTTGATGGCCCAGTATGCCTTGTGTTCGAGTTTAACCATTAAGTGGCATGCTTTCTCATAAACGAGCCTATAAGGTGTGTTTCCTATGGGTGCTTTATAAGCAGTGCGATATGCCCAAAGTGCATCATCAAACTTGTCGGCCCAATCCTTCCTATTGTATGTGCTTATTCTTTTGAGGATTCTTTTTAGTTCCCTATTAGATACTTCCACCTGCCCGCTCATCTGAGGATGGTATGGGGTAGATGTACGATGCACTACACTGTATCATTTAAGGATTTTGGCAAATTGAGCATTGCAAAAGTAAGTCTCTCGATTACTGATTATGGCTCGTGGCGTACCAAACCAAGAAAATAGTTTCTTCAAGAATTTAACCACTCCCCTTACATTATTAGTGGATAAAGCTTGCGCCTCTACCTACTTAGAGACATAGTCTACAGCCACCAAAATAAAACTGTTTCTATGAGAATTAGGGAAGGGTCTCATGAAATCTATCCCCCAAATGTCGAACACCTCACATACTTGCATTGACCTTTGCGGCATCTCATCATATTGGGAAATATTACCAGTCCACTGACATCTGTCACATGACAGAGCACATTTCTTGGCATCCTGAAACAATGTGGGCCAATAGAAACCGTAGTTGAGAACTTTTCTAGTTGTCTTATTTGCACTGTAATGCCCCCTATAGGTCCTGCATGACAATGTACCAGAATTCTCCATCCTTCCTCCTTTAGAACACACCTCCTCAAGACTTGATTGGCACAAACTCGAAGGAGATAAGGATCTGCCCTTATGTAGTATTTCAGCTCCGCAAAGAATTTCCTCTTCTACAGATAGTCATAAGAATTGGGGAGAAATCCGGCCATGAGATAATTGGCAATGTCAGCAACACACGAGGTCTCTTTTTCATCTTGAATGGCTTGCATCTGTTTTGTACCACATGTAAGCTATACAAGCGCTCCTCTGAAAACTCTCCGAAAACTCTTCCTTGATATCTTCCTCTTTTAGGAGGTCTCTATTCGGGTTTTCCTACCAGGATAAATAGTCAGCGGCCAAGTTCTTCGCACCTTGTTTATCTTTGATCTCCAAGTCAAACTCTTATAGTAACAATACCCAATGAATCAACCATGGCTTACCATTTGGCTTAGCTAAAAGATAATGCAATGTGAATGATTGTTGTAAACCACTACCTTGGGGAGTACCAAATAAGGATGAAACTTATCAAAGGTAAAGACTATAGCAAGTAACTCCTTCTTGGTTGTAGTGTAGTTTTCTTGTGCTTCAGTCAAAGTCTTACTAGCATAATAAATAGGTTAGAAATGCTTGTTCTTTTGTTGCCCCAAAACTGCCGCACTGCATGATCACTTGTATCGCACATCATCTCAAAAGGAAGGTTCCAATCCGGTGTGGTCATAATAGGAGCTTGAACAAGTTTCTCCTTCAGAATGGTGAAAGTTGTTAGACATTCCTTATCGAAATCAAACGGAACATCTTTCTCCAGTAACTTGGTTAGTAGCTTGGCTATTTTTTAGAAGTCCTTTATAAACCGCTTATAGAAACCGGCATGTCCCAAGAAACTTCTTATGGCCTTAACTAAAGTAAGTAAAGGTTATTTTTCAATGGTATTGACCTTTGATTTATCTACCTCAATGCCTTTGCTTGAAACTTTGTGGCCCAATACAATCCCTTCCTATACCATGAAGTGACATTTTTCCCAATTCAAGACTAGGTTGGTTTCCTCACATCTGACCAATACCTTCTCCAAGTTTGTCAGGCAAAGCTCAAATGAATCCCCAAAAACTGAGAAGTCATCCATGAATACCTCCATAATGTTTTCCTCAAAATCCTCAAAAATAGCCAACATGCATCTCTAAAAAGTGGTTGGGGCATTGCAAACTCCAAAGGGAATACGATGATAGGCGAATGCACTATACGGACAAGTGAATGTGGTCTTGTCCTTATCCTCCGGGGTAATGGGGATCTGGAACTACCCCGAGAATCCATCTAGAAATCAATAGTAGAAATGCCCGGCTAACAGTTCAAGCATTTGATCAATGAATAGTAACGAAAAATGATCCTTTCTTGTAGCATCGTCCAACTTTCTATAGTCAATACACACTCTCCAGCCTGTGACGATTCTCATAGGGATCAATTCATTCTTCTCATTTGGTACCATAGTCATCCCTCCTTTCTTCGATGCCACTTGCGTTGGGCTCACTCATATACTATCTGAAATGGGGTATATAACTCCGGTATCCAAGAGTTTGATTACCTTTGCCTTAACGACTTCGTGCATATTCGGGTTCAGTCTTCTTTAGGGCTGAACTGAGGGTCAGTAATTGTCTTCCATAATAATTTTGTAAGTGTAAAAAGATGGGCTGATTCCTTTGATGTCATATATCTTCCATGTAATAGCCCGCTTATACTTTTTGAGCACTTGTAATAGCTTCTCCTTCAGTGAGCAGGTCAAGTTCGAACTAATAATGACAGCGAGCCTTTAATCCTCGGTTAGGAATGCGTACTTAAGGTACTAGGTAGCTCCTTCAATTCGAGCTGTGGGGGTTCTTCCACTGATGGCTTCAACTTGTTTGCATTATTAACTAATTGTCTCCCCCCCCCCCCCCCTCCCCTTAAGTTTTGATTTGTGTTGCTTACTTTCCCTTTTCATAGCACAGTGGCTTCTTCTTCTGGATATAGAATTGAGATATCTTTCCCAGCATGTTGTATTGAATCAAAATCCATGGTGTCACTCTTTTGGTTGTGGTTGCCATTTATAGTTGGTTCTACCGGTGACGTCAAGAAATTTGGCCCTCTGACCATGTCAAAATCATACTGCTCATTCTGCTTATTCATAAACTCGATCAGATGATCGTATTTTTACTGTGGTGCTCCATCATGTGGCTCCTCCAACCATGTCCTATGGGATCGAAGTGTGTTCCTGATACGTCATGGAAAAATAAACCTTTTGAGGTTCTGGATCCCACATGGCATTTGCTTCCTTAACTTATTGAATTGTACACTGGTTTTATAGTGAATTGTCGGGTTGGCAAGACAATTTATCCTTAATCCATCGGTCTAAAGCATCCAACTTGAAGAACATCATACTCTTGGAGCTTGCCATGTGATTCCTCGCGAAAAGAGATAATGAAAATAATTAGAATCAAAGAAATTAATCAAAAGAAAAGTAAAATTAAAAATAAAGAAAGAAAATAAAAAGACTAAAGTAATAAACTCCAAGCTTTCCTAGTAATCCTTAGTTCCTCGGCAACGGCGCCAAAAACTTGATGCGTAAAATCCACAAGTGCATGGGTCGTATCAAGCAATAGAGTTGACTCTTGAAAAGTCTAGTATTGATCCTCAGGGAAAAGGGAAATACTAGCAATAACTACTTATTTATTATCTAGTCGATCCAAAGATGGGTGTTTGTGAACTAAATCTAAAATCGGGGAAATTAACAATTCTAGCTATGGAAACGGGACTTAACCTTAATGACAATCAATCATGAGATGGGGATACATGGGTAATGAATCCCCCCCTTGGATTTTACTCTATAGGATAGATGGAGATTTTTATGTTGATGATCGATAGGGTTTGGGCCAAGGGTTCCTAAGGTGTACTAAATCCCTCTCTCGAGGCGATCAATACCTAATTACATCAATTGCATACGATCTAGGGAACCTGTATCTTAGAAAGATTGTAGAAATAAGTCATATTAAGGGATCGCTCTCCTTAGTACCCGAGCTCTCGGTATACTCACAATCTCCTTTATTGGAGTCGGTCTACACACAAGGAAGCGCTCGCTTCTTCCCCTGTATTGACTATACGATAATCTCTCCGGGTTGTCGCAACGTAGTGAGACTAGCATAACAATGAAAACATCCAATAGACTCACAAAGCTAAACCAATCATTCAAACATAGAAATCAACATCTCATTATTACACAATCCAAGGGTTCATCATACCCAAATATCTACAAAATTAGTTACCCATGAATGGAGAACAACAATCCAAAATAAAGAGAGTACAAGTCAAAAGGATCATAACGAGAAACACCGTTACGTACACTGTTGGTGGCTTTATTGACTTCCTCTTCAATGCTTTGTCCTCTGTTCTCAAGATTGGGAGGTGGGGCTCCCAATCCCTAATCCAAGGTTTTTCTTTTCTCCAAGCTGACTCTCCCCCTCCAAAGCCCTAATCATTTGTATTTATACTTCCTTCTAGGGTTTTGGAGTGACATTTTACCTTACTGCCCCTGCATGGGTCCGCAGTATAAGGGAGGGTTACGCCATATGGGCATTCATACAGGCCGTATGCGGTCTCGTATAGAATGCAGGTCAATACATACGGTCGTACATCAGATCCTATGACACCCTGTATGGCCCTATACGGGCTGTACACGATCTTGGGAGGCTTGATTCAGAGACCGTTTTGATTCTCAGGTTCATATGGCCCGTATGGGAGCTTATATAAGGTTTTGTCTCCTTTAAAGTTGCTTTGTTTCGGTCTCGATTACTCCTTAAAAGCTTCCTTTCTCTCGGTGTATCACTATTATGCCTTGTTCATCAAAATCAACACCTTTTAGGTACCGGTGCGCTATAATTTCATCAAAATATCATGTTAAACATACATGAATACGATATGAAATTATTCTCAATTGAATGCTTATCAGTCCTCATCTTGGAAACCATCAAATTGGCACGGTTGCTTGACCATCTGGATGACATAAGGCTTTAGTTCAAAAGTATGGCCTGTGACTCGTAGTGGGATGATACTTGAACCAATGCTATCCAGGTTTGGTCTTGTATAATCCAATATGGATTGAGCTGGTGCTACCATTAGTCTTTGTTGGTTAACCTCTGGGCTAGATTCTGTTGTAGCCATCTTTGCGAGAATAGCTTCTCTTATTTGGCGACAAAGGTGACACTCAAAGTTTGGGTCAGGTACTTCCTCTGGATATAGAACTCTGCTTCTAGTCATGCACTAGCACCTGAAAAGAAGGAAGAACGAAATCATGTTAAAAGTAGGAATTTTTTTCTTTTTTTAGATAAAAGATAAGATAAGATAGGATAACTAGAATAACATATTCTAATGTTCCGAGCATTTCCAGTCCCCGACAACGGCGCCAAAAATATTATGCATACAAGAATATACATGAGAGTTCTCCCGCAAGTATACGGGGTCGATTAAGTAGTAAAGTACCCAAAGATAGAGTAGTCGAATCCACAAGGATTGGCTACTAGTACTAGTTATCCTCTATTACCTAGTCTAACTATAAGAAGAGTTGTGTAATCAAGATAGTTGAATATTCTAACTAAAAAACTAATGTAAACAATTGGTAGATTGGGATAATCAGAGATGAAAAGATGGCACCTCGTATTATAATCCCCCTAGGATTCCCTTGCTAGTGATCTATTCCTTATTACCGGCTAATTCCTAATAATTCCCAGGAGGATGTAACAATACACATCTCAGCAAAGCCCTTGATATCTCATGATGCTTATGTACACCCTAGCACCCTTGTTTGACTGAAAACCTATCTAGATAATCCCAGGACCAATGCGATACTCTAATCATTCCGAGTCACCGCACAAGTACTCGTGGCACTAGGTGTTCTAACCTACTGAGGTGATAACTCGAGGCCCGCGCAAGGGAAGGCCATATTAGAATATCTAGACATATAATAATTCTAGGCTAATGTAATACAACTCCACGACCATCCAGCAAGAACATTACCATGCCAATGTTATCGGATGATTGGGCTCAAGCACAAGATAACCAATAAAGAGAATTGCATGCACAAACAATCAAGATACGACACAGGGATTATTTAATAAGCAAAAACCAAATAAATATAAGAAATAAGTATCAAGTTCATCATAGGGTTCAGGTGTCCAAGGCACCATAAAAGGTTTTTCTTCTCATGCTATGATCTATCATAATTAAGATATAATAGGAGACTATACAATCAGACCTAGAAATCTTCCTTAATAACTCCTCTTCTACCTTCAATTCTTCTTATGAAACCCCACCCGTCGCTGCATAAATCGCCCCGGACTACTCCACCAAAAGTTACTCATTAGGGTTATGTGGACGGCCTTTTAAAGATTTTTAATTTAGAGAAGCACGGCCGTGTTGATTTGAAGTATGATCGTGTTGACCTAAGCACGTTCGTGTTAATCTGATATGCCCGTGCTATTGGTCTGGCGACACGGTAAACACATTTTTCAATAAACAAAAAGTTGTACGGGATTGAACACGCTCGTGCTTCATCAATACATCCGTGTTAAGTGAGAGCACGACCGTGCTTTTCTTTGTATGTGCACTCTTTCACCCTTTTTGCTCAGAAATATCTAATTCCTGTTCCTTTTGCTCTCAGATACCTATTTACCTATCCAATTACACAGAAATACCCAAAGTAGCACAAAAATAGAGGATGATGCTTAGAAACGGTACAAGTGCATGGAATATAAGGGAAATTTTTGTATAATTATGCACTTATCATGTTCCCTTAAGGATTGGCGCAGATGAGAAGGATTCATCAGGAAAAACTTTGGGAAAATTGGAAGAAGCAAAGACAGTATATGATAAATACTTCACCTTTGAAAACTATCTAAGGATTGAACGAAGCGATATGAAAAGACACGTAGTGAACATTCTAACATGTTGATGCTATCCCCTAGGAGATAGATAATTGGGCTTATGCACAAGAAAACCACATAAAATTGCAAGCACACACAATCAAGATGCTACACAGGAATTATGAATAAAGCAAAAAACTGAACATAACAGGAAATTTATAACAAGTTCATCCTAGGGTTCAGGTGTCTTCATAACGGCACTAACTCGCATAACCATCGAGAAAAGGAAGAGTGGTCTAGAGGAAGCAAAGACAGTATATGATAAATACTTCACCTTTGAAAACTATCTAAGGATTGAACGAAGCGATATGAAAAGACACATAGTGAACATTCACAATGTTGCAGAGGATATCTTGGGAAAGTATCTTCATAACGGCACTAACTCGCATAACCATCGAGAAAAGGAAGAGTGGTCTAGAGGGCAGGAAGCTCGCATGAAGACTCGATCCGCTGTGACAAGCCGCCAACAGGGAAATAACTGACTTCTCAGTTTGTCTCAAGGGACCAACGAACTGAGAAGTCAAGGGGGGCAAATGTTATGGGTAAAAATCCGTATTACATGTGGCGTGATCTCCGCGGCTCGACTCTAGGGACACATGGCTATGCCAAAAGAAGAAGATCAAACAAGTCGACCCGACCAAGTAACGATGGCAACCACCTGGGCAAGAATGATGAGAAGTCATTGGGGAGTGCTCGGGAACTCGGCAAACCTTCTAAAAAGCTCCGACTGAGATGGCGGCTGGCTGGTCCCATGCTTGCAACCCCATTGGCACATAGCTGGTAGCCCTGCTGATGTACCGCTTGCAACACTACTGGCGCTCGGTTGGCACCCAAGTGGAAGGAAGCTTACAAACCAAGCTTTGGGGATGCAGGCTAGGCAGGAAGGTATAAAAGGGGGTGAGGAGAGAAAGCAATAAGATTCCCTCAGCTCATCCTGACTCTCTCCCTCTCACCCCCATCTTCTCCACATTTCTCCACTATTTTACTCTTTAATTCATTGGGAGCCCTGTAGTTGCTCCTTTGGGCTTGCAATACATAGAGAATGTCGACTGACTTGATCATCGGAAGGTCTGGAGGGAGATTCCCCGTACTTCCCTTGTAGGACATCGCCAGAGGAAAAGGTCGTGTGCCCTTGCCAGGAAGGATCGCCAGCTCTGACGCCCTCTCCAACGACAGATGCGATCTTGGATCCTCAGCTCAGAAGTCCCCCACACTATAAATTTCACTGGTTCACCCAAATCGGCCCGCACCTCCTAGAGTGGTCGATTTTTAGGCATTAACAGTTACTATTGCTAGTCTCCCTTCGCCTTCTTCGAAAACCACAGGTTTGGTGAGTAGGGCTCAAAATTGAGAAAAAAAAATTCAAGCAAATGGACCTCTCCTTGCTTCAATCTCCCTTGCTTCCTCTTGTGAGAGGCATGCAATGATAGATCACATTTCCTTGAATTCTTTTGCACTCCAATGCTAGTTTTGGACAAGCACCAACTACAACATTTCCAAGATTCTTGTTTTGTTAGCAATCTTGTCACTTTGCTCTGCTACCATGGCGATAGAGAAGGCCTTGAGGTCTTCTTTTCATCTCATCATCTCGTTGTCTAGGGACAAGAAGATGCAGTGCATCACCGACTCCCCTGTTAACTCTAACAATGTGATATTAGTTGCGGTCAAGGCCTGTTTGGACACAGGTGCCTCTCCAAGCCTTCTCTTGTGCTCTGTTGCTTTCTCAGCATCCTCATGGTCCTTCTCCTGTCTCCTCACTGGTCTCTAGTAGCTTGTTTGTTAACTATTCGTGCAGTTGTCACTACGATGACCAACCTCGCCGCACCTCCAGGATGTGGGAGCCTATGTATACTCCTCGCCATGATGGTTGGGTTGTAGGAATTGCCAAAAACTTGGACTGGTCATTTTGGTGTGTTGATCACAACTAGTGACAAGCTCGGGCCTTGGTTGCAATAATGGTGGTTTTTCCCTATTGAGGTGCTTCTGGCATTTGAAATGGACCTCAGTCCACACTTTATCCTATGAGCTTGTTCTTTGGGATATAATTGGAGTCATCAAAGCGGAGTTGATGAAATTCATTGACTCCTCTCTTTTGACAACACCAACGTATGAAAGGCTTCTTGCTATGGGCATTTTGAGGGTAATACTGGCTTGCTCGGGTTTGGATAGTGTGTTGTAGCCTTGTTGCCATTTCCCTATCCCTCTGATGATGTTTTCCTTCTTTCTCTACACTCAGCCATCTTGCTAGTCAAAGTCCAATTGCTTTGATATGCTATGCTATTCACTAGAAAATCGCTTCATCACTGCTCGTAGGTTATTCTTTGGTGTAATTCGGTCCCTCTATTATGGCCATAGTGCCCTCTTGGTCTATTCGAATTTAATTCTTCCAACTCCCTCTATTATTCCAATTGGGAAATCTTAGTCCTTAGCCCGATGACCATTTCCTTTGCTGTTTTCACCAGCTGATGTAGCATTTTTTATATATGAAAATATTTTAAAATATTCATTTTTCATTTGAAATAACATAATTAAATTAATTACAAACAAATAACATTATCACATTATAATCACAACTAAAATAATATAAATATAACTAAGACTATACAAGCATCATTAAATTACTTTGACTAAGCCCTAACCCTAATTTAACCCTAACCCTAATCTAATTAACAAATTAATTAAACCAAAACCCCAAAGTAACTAAACCCTAACCCTATCCTCTCTCTCTTTCCCCCTTCCTTTCGCCTCCGCCGCCCCGCGTGACAACCCCCCTCCTCCTCTCCCTCCGCCCCTCTTCCTCCATTTTTCCCCCATACCCTCCTCAAATCCACACATAGTCCACTCCATATGGTGTTGATCTCAAACGTGGCCGGAGCCGAAGACATCGTGCGTGTGAGCGTGGAGATTGCGAATCGTGTGGATGCCCATGTCTCGTAACTGGGGCCAGAACTGGCAGTCCAACTCGGTGCTTGGGTTGGTGAAAGTGGATGGACTGGAGTCGACTATGTATGGGCGAAGGAAAAGAAGGAGGGGGGACGACTTGGGGGAAAAAGAGAGGGGAAAAGGGACGGAGGGAGAGGAGGAGGGGGTTGTGGCGCAGGGCGGTGGTGGCACTGGGAGGGGAAAGAGGATAGGCTTAGGGCTTAGTTAATTAGGGTTTTGGGTTTAATTAATTTTTTAATTAGATTAGGATTAGGGATAAAGTTAAGGTTTGGATTTAGTCAAATTAATGAGTTCGGATCAAAAGAGAAGGGAACCGAACCTGTTTTGTTATTTCAAATGAAAAATGAATACATTAATATATTTTTCAGATATAAAAAATACCACATCAGTCAGTGAAAATGGCAAAGGAAACGGCCATCGGGTGTAGGACTCAGATTTCTTAATTGAAATAATATGGGTTGGAATAATCAAATTCTAATAAAAGGACTAAAAGGGCAGTATGACCCTAATAGAGGGACCATTTAAAGAATTACACCTTATTCTTTTGGCTACATATTTTCTTTTAATATTTGTATTCTTCTTTTTCAAATATTTTCCTGGTGGAAGAGATTAAAAATGGAGGCATTTTCAAAGTTGGAGGCCCAAATTTGGTTTTGGAGGCCCATTTGGGAAAATTTCTAAAAATGGGCTTAACACACGACTAGCAGTCGGCAGCGCACGCTTGTCCGTGAGCCGCGTGCGTGTTCCCCTCTTCATTGCAACTTCTCCCCTGAAGCCCTTGTAATTCCATGCCAAAAATCTCTTCTTGGATCCTTCTCTTCCTCCGCACCCTTTGATTCCTCCTCAATTAGGGCTCGTACTCAGCCTATTCCGTCCTCGATCTGGAACTCCAGTTTGTTTGATCCGAGCTTTCCGCTCTTTGATCCGCTTGTGCTTGATTTTGCCGATCGGCGAGCATGGATCAGAGCCGGAGAGCCGTGGAGGCTTATTGGAGGTCTCGGATGGTCGATGGCGTGACGGCGGACGAGGACAAGGTGGCTCCGGTTTATAAGCTTGAGGAGATATGCGAGCTGCTCCGGACTTCTCCTTCTGGCATCGTCAAGGAGGTCTCGGAGTATATTCTCAAGCGCCTTGATCACAAGAGCCCCGTCGTCAAGCAAAAGGTCTGTAAGTCAATTTTCTCGCTCTTTTTTATCATTTGATTTGAAAAGTTCCAATCTTTGTTGTTCCTCTGAGAATTATGATGGGATGAAGCCTCAGGGATTTGCAAGTTTAGGTATTTTATAAAAGTTGATTCTAAAAGATGGCAGGTTATAATAGTGTCTGATAATTAATTCTGATGAAAATATAACTGAAATTGTTCTACCATTGACGCGTATAGCAAATGATGAAGTTTCATTCTAATACTCTGAGAAAATTGGTTTTTGTTTATTATTTGTTTCGTGTACTCAAGGTTACTTGATATGGGAAAGTTAAGTGTTCATTGTGTATGTAATTTCCTAAATATTATGTTACCTATTTGAGATTTTCCTTTTGGTGGTAGGCTCTAAGGCTTGTCAAATATGCTGTGGGGAAATCGGGTTCAGAGTTTAGAAGGGAAATGCAGCGGCATTCAGGAGCTATGCGGCCACTGGTCCATTACAAGGGCCAACAGGATCCTCTGAAGGGTGATGCGCTTAATAAAGCGGTTCGGGAAACAGCTCAGGAGGCGATCTCTGCTATCTTTGCTTCTGATGACAATAAGGTGGTGGCACCTGCTGATAATTTAAACAAGCGCATCCAAGGTTTTGGTAATACAAACTATGAGATGCCAAGTGAGGAGAAGAAATCTTTTCTGAGCGAAGTAGTGGGTCTTGGTAGCGCTTCTATCATTCAGGGATTGACCAACATAGCTTCAGCTCATTCATTGAAGAAAAATGATACCGGTAGCTATAAAAGCCCAACTTTGCGAAGGTCTCTGACAAATGAGATGGATAGCCGTGAAAAATATGTTGTGAATGAGCACCATGGAGAGAGTTGGACCTCTTCTGGGGTTTCAAAAAATGTGGGTTCTGGAACTTGGTCACAGGATTCAAGAGCAACTATGGCTAGTTCATTGGCATATGAAGATGCTGGTTCAAGCCACAAAGGAGTCAAGAGTCGTGAGGAGAGGCTTTTGGAAACCATTGTGACTTCTGGGGGTGTTCGTCTTCAACCAACGCGCGATGCTCTTCAGGCTTTTCTTATAGAGGCTGCAAAACTGGATGCAGTGGCTATGAGTCATGCTATTGAATCTAAACTTCAGTCTCATTTGTGGCAGGCAAGTTGTCTTCATCCCTCCCTCCCTAAGCTCAAACTACTTGTTTGTGTTATTCTTTCTGTATTTTAGGTGCTATCATATAATTCGTTCTCAATAACCAAATGATATGGTATATTTAGTGATTCATCTAAATTTAGCAGTTCTCCAGAGTCCAGGCCTTGTATTTTTTATGCTCATTGAATTAGAACTTTCTGTAATGAATGGAGACTTCTCCCAATATTGGCTAATATTTGATTCATCACAAGTGTAGGGCCTCATTTTTCTTTTGCATTGTTTTATCAGGTCCGAATGAAGGCAATTTGTGTCTTGGAATCAATACTGAGGAAAAGTGATGATGATCATTTTTTTGTGATAGCATCCTATTTTACAGAGAATAGAGATCTTGTCGTTAAATGTTCCGAGTTGCCGCAATCTTCCTTAAGAGAAAAAGCAAACAAGGTAAGCGACTGGATTTGGAAATGCATTTATTCTGCCTTTTTTCTTGAAATTCCTCTTGTGATTTGCTTCAATTTTGTTACCATGAAAACATAATTGGCCATCTGTTATTGAACAGGTTCTGTTGTGGTTTTTACCTGTTATCAAGATATTTGTCATAGTAAATTATTACTAACATATCAAGAATTTATTATAATTTTAAAAGGTAAATCAAAATCCAATGCTTCACTAGAAGTTGGCATTTACTAAATTTATGTGCTCTCTCATGCCTCTTGGGAGGAGTATAGGACATAATTGCCATTTTGTATTGGCAGTTGTAGGTTTCTCCCTTCTCCTATTCTAGGTTAAGATGCTTTCTTCTTCATGTGATTCAATTTGTGCAAGTGAATATTTCATATATCTATATGATGTTCAATTCAGTCAAAACTTCAGATTTGCTGATATACTAATATGTTCATTCAACTTGGTTAAGATATCTGACAAAAAGAGTAATTTGGGTTGTAAAGAATCAAAAACTTTCATTTGACTTCTATTTCACTTAAGCAAACTGTTAAGCCCGCCCTTCTTCTCGTAACCTTTTTTTCTCACTCTTTACTTAAGAGTTTCTGTTCCAATGAATTCAAGTAAAATACTTACTAGAACCTTTTTTCATTTGAAACATGGTCAACGATTATGGGGTTTCAGTAATGCAAGAGAAGGCTGTGTTTTGATAATAGTAGAATAAAAATTCTGCACATGATAATTTGTTGAGAAATGAGCAAAAGGTAGATTCACCTGACATATACCTCCATATTGATTAGGTTAGTCGGCAATTGGGCTGTCCTTCCTTTTTTTTACCAAACATTACTCTTGTTCAAGAATTCAATCTAATCAGATCTGGAGTCCACTTTTTTATCTTTCTTTTAAAGTCTTGTTTTGAGGCCATCCAAAATCCTGTATAAAGAATATGCCCAGTCATTGACATCACTATCTAAATAGGAAAACCTCTAACCTGATTCCAACAATTGGAATGGTGTGGATCCTTTTCTTGAGTGCTGGAAGCAGTTAGTTATGCTCTCATATGTGTCCCCCTTAGGGGAAAATTGTTGACCTGAGATTTACATAAGTTGGGGGAGTTTGATACCTCACTTGGTTGGACAATGAGATATAAGTATATCTTCCTCTATGTTAACAACGCATTGTGGTTTATCTGGTTACAGTGATTAGTTCTTGTTTCCAAGATTCTGTGTTTCTATGAATACTAACATGCTTACCAAATGTGCTGTACACAATGAAATAGCATTGCTTTATTTGGCTTTCGATACTTGAGAAAGAATAATGCCACTTTCACCTTCGTACGCTTTTTTTTTTTTTATTTACTTTATGAGGTCATGTGGGTAGGATGAACAATGCAATCACTTGAGTCACCTTACTGCTGACATTGAATGACCTCAACTTTCTGTTAATTTATCAATTTCATGAGGGTGTTACTTTTGTGGGTGAGCTATATAGAGACTTATAGTCGGTGATGTGACAAATAGTTTGGGTTGGATTGATCTGATTAATGTAACTAGTGGATCATATGAAGTTATTATTGTTAGTAACCTTATCTTTTTCTCAAGAAAAAAAAATTAACATAAAGTTTTCTGATAGTTGTGTTGGATCATGTGACATTGAATATAAAGGCTTTTGAAGGAAATTTACTTCTTGCTAAGAGAAGAGTGACTTTGATTTTGTTTTCTCAATTATTAGCTATCTTCTTTATGTTTTGAATAAAGGCTTAATGTTAATCTTAAGGTTGAGTGAATAATATGTAGTTTCAAGACAGAAAGGTGTTTCTCATAAATCCATTAGGAACAAGCATCAATATACCCAGACCATGAATTATCCCAAGACTAGACAGAAAAAGGGGAGGGCAAGACCATTGATGATTTTCCACTAATGGTCCCCAAGATCTTTCTTGATTGGTTGACTGATGGAAAAGGTTGGTATCAGGGCATTGCTGAAGGGTAACATTGAAAGGCACATTGCACAGAGCTTACTCTGCCTTAAATAGAACCATGGTGAATATAGAAATTTTAATGAAGGTTGAACATTGGATTTGGGGAAATATTGATATTCCGCACTATATTATCTTGCCATTTTTTAACTAGGAAGCTGTTGCCTCCACTTCAGATGTGAACCTCGGGCACACAGAACATTTCAATATTAAATGAGAATATTGCAAGACTGAGTTACTGCAACCAAATTATACGCACCAATCAACTGATGCACTGGACCTGTACCATATTCTGGCTAGAAGTTAGTCTCTACTACTCATTGTTTTCCTAAAATTGCAGAAGCACAATAAGTATGCCATTACAAAAGCATATGCTTCACTGGACTACTTCTTGATAGAGATCTGAAATTATTGAAGCAATCCTTCTGATGACTATTTTTTCCCATCTCTATATGGCTACATGGATCCATTTTCAATCGATTTTATTCTCCTTCAGTTTGTGCAACTTTTTGTGTGAAATTTGTTTCTGGCATCTCAGGCGTCTCAGGCTTTCATTGGGCCTAAAATTATACCAATGTTGTGCCTTGTCATCATTACTTTTGGTGTTTTGCTTTTCAATGCCCAGGTCTTATCTCTTCTGGATGGGGATCATGCTTCTGGAGCAGGATACACAATAGAGCCTTCTGAAGCAAAAACTACACCAGTTCCTGTTGTTGAGATGCCGGACCTGATTGATACAGGTGGCATGAATGATTATGACAATGAAACTTCTAACCAGCATCAGGTTGATCAAGGAATTGGGAATCTTTCATCATCTGGTTCTATAGTCGATGATCTCTTTGGTGCTGGTCAAATTAGCTCTCCACAAGTAAATAGCAATGATCCATTTGCAGATGTGTCATTCCATTCAACAGAAGACAAGGAATCTGACCTCTTTTCTGGTCTGACAGTTGAGGATAAGAGATTGAATCATGAGCTGGATAAGCCTATAAGTAGTTCCTCTCCATTTGTTGATATTTTCTCTGATACCCCTTTGCAGAGTCTGCAGGAAACAGACACCAATAAAAAATGTGTGGAAAACCTAATGACTGGTTTATCTCTCAATGGAGGCACACAAGAGAACAAACAGCATTTATCTCCTGGAGGTGCCTTCTCAGTTTCCAGTTTCTTAGATGGTAGCAACCAGCCAACTGAGCTGCCTTACACTGGAACTATGAATCCTATGGTTGGTTCAAATACTTACACGACTTTGGGTCAATATAACATGCCGCCAAACATTATGTTTAATCAAGTATTTCCGACCCAGCCAATGGATTATGCTGCCATGGGAACATACATTGCTCAGCAGCAGTTGCTATTTCAAAACCTTGGAAATCTAAACTCTGGATTTGGTCATACTGCTGGAAATGTGAAGGAAGGAGGTTATACTCCACCCCTGCCTGACATTTTTCAATTTTCAAGCAATCCGATTCAGATGCCTGGAGCAATGAGTGCCAACTCAAAGAAAGAGGAGACTAAAGCCTTTGATTTTATTTCGGTATGCTTTGAATCATTCCGTAATCATTATTAATTAAGCATTTTCACATGCTGCTTTTAATTCCACTTAATTGGTTCATTTTTTACAGCAATGACACCTTAAGATTTTCAGATTGTACAGGTCAATACTGCAATCAACTTAATTGGAACTAATGTTAATCAAATTTCGCAAAATTTTCCTGTGGTCAAGTCTTCTATCATTTAAAGTAATTTCATTTTCCCAATGAAAACTATATTAATCTAATTTTCCTAAAATTCACTTTAGTAATTACTTGCAAATTAGTGCCATAAATTCCATGGTAATCTTAGCACATGACTTTGTATGATATATTTACTACTATCCAGACTGGCAAAAACTATAGTTCAAAGTTGATGGGTGACTGTAGACTCACTCCATGGGCTTGGAATTGGATGGAAACTTTAAAGTAACTTTGATTTCTTCTTTTATTGTAGGATCATCTTTCAGCAGCTCGTGATTCAAAAAGGGTGGCTTAGGCTTCAAACAATGAACATTACATATTGCGAAACAGATCAAATGAAGTCCGTTGCCTCATGAAATTGCATTCACTGATTCTTTTGCAATAAAAGCTATCATGCACTGGTATCATCTGATGCGGTGGGACACTTTTCTACGATGGGAGATGATGCCTAGTCATTGTATCATATTTGTAACCGAGAACAGAGATGAAAAGGCAATCTGTTTGTTAATTTTCTTACAAATAAAGTTTGTATCAGGTGTTCTGGAGTTCTGCGTTTTAGTTTTTTCGATGCCAGTGTTGTACATTGAATGAGATGAATAGACATTGGGTTCTAGTTTTAATGCTGCTATACATCTTGTTCTCTGTTACTCTGGAAAGGTTTAATTATGGAAAATTTGGATATATATTGGTGTTTTACGTGTGTATTCCTATAAATGTCATTTACTGCATGTTTATGCTGGTAAAATTTGAATTGCATGTGTTACTGAATGAAATGTCTGTGTTTACTTACCTCCTTTTTTCTTATCTAGTATTGGCCCGGGTAATATAGAAATATTAAAAATTATATATTTCTAAAATTTTACTGTGTCGAACAATTTTAAAAATTTTAAAATATCTAAACTACTGCGTAATCTCAACTTAACTAAATTTAAGTTACACATTGATGAAGTAATTTTAAAATTAGGAATCATATGAATGAATTAACGTTTAAATGTGGATAAGTGATATATTCAGGGCTAGCTTATATATATCCAAAGAGAATTTGGTCATTTTCACATAGTTTTTTTTTACTAGTAAATGGCATTTCTTATTGCTTATGATTTTGAAAAAAAAAAAATTCTGAGCAGGCTCACGGTTTCGCTACTATATATTAAAATTTTATCTATAATGTCTAAATTTCAATAAACCTAAAATTATTATCAACAAACCAATCTTAAATAAATTTCAATAACGTCTATATTTGAAAATATATAAAAAAAATCCAATTTTTTTCACCCACTTTTGTCGATCACAAACATATGAAGCCCATGGCATATCACTTTGGATCGGACTCAACGTCTACTTTGTGACATATGTCAAATCCGTCATTGTCAAACCTTCTTCGAATCCCACAACCACAATGATACTTCCACTTATAGTTAAAAAAATAGATTGTTAAAATTAAAAAATCTAAAATTATAGGAAAATTTTAAAATCCTAACGTACTTTTGAAAAAAAAAATTAGAGGAAAATTTTAGAAAACACTTGAGAACTTTGCAACTTCTAAAAAAAAAACCCTATATTTTTCACATCCCTAAAAAGCCCCCTCTTTTTGACCAAATGTCATGCCAATTTGGAAATTAATTGATGGTGTTAAAAACCCTTGGAAATTACAAAAATGAATGCCCACGTAGTGATTCTTCTCTAGTTCTCTCAACTCCTAAAAATCCTCTTCACCACTGCTTGCTCGACCGAATGGGCAACCGGCCTCTACCTTGTCGGCATGGGTGGTATGGTTCTCTCTCTTGCATGTCTCGGCTTCGACCTCATCATCATCGACCACCGCCATGATGACCGCTAGAGAGTAGATTGGTAGAGAAATTAGAACATACCAAGACTTTAAAAATTCTTATCCTATCTTTTAGGGGTAAAGTTAGTTTGTGAGTGACTTCTGTAGAAGTTATAAGTTGATTTCATTGGATTAATAATAAGAGTTTGCAAGTTTTCTTTTTTATTTTCTCCTTTATTTTGCAACATAGACATATGGAAAAAAAAAAAAACATGCTCATGCGGTCATTGGGAAGTAAAAATACGCGCTTACCCCCCAAACAATACACGCTTAAGCAAAATAATAACCAAAAACTCCAAAAAAATAAAAACATGCTTAAGCCTTTTACCCCCCAAACCGAAGAACCCTTCTTTTGGAGAGGCTCGCCTTGGAGATGATCATTGGAAGATTCAGAGAGATGGTCTTTCTTGTGGTCGACGGTGACAGGACGCTACGAAGATTGAGAGAATAGTGACATAAATTTAGGCCTTTCGGGAGACTAACTTGTGAAGCTAGGGAGAAGAGCAATGGTGTGCGTTATGTCATTGGTTGCGGAATGGAAATGGAAAACTTCACCGGAAACACAAATTTTTCTCCAAGCTTGTTGGAAATGCAATGGAAATTCAAAAAACATGTTGGCCAAGCAAAAGAATGGAGAGGGGATGTGATTGGGCGGGAGAATCCCTCTAAAACAATCAAAAGTGACAGGGGTAAATTTGTCATATTTCAAAAAAGATAACAATCTACTGACAGCCGGGATGGATTGGAAGAATTTCAAACAGAGGGGCTGACAAGGAAACTGAAAAGTCAAAGGGGCTGTCAAGGAAATCAGAAAATTATCTATAACCGATGTACTCCCTATATACTCCAACTTAGTACAACAACAACAACAACAACTAAGCCTTAATCCCATACTTAGACCGGGTAGGCTATATGGATTCTCTGTTTTCATGTCGCTCTCAAATATGGAATGAAAAATAAAATAAAATAAAATGAAATAAACTGAAATAAAATGAAATAAAAATGAAAAATAAAAATACATAAATAAATAATAATAACAACAAATAATTCTATGAGAGATTTGGATGTTAGAAGCAGAACAGTATCCCTACAAACAAAGTTAAGCTAATGAAGGAAAACCTTTTAACCGACTTATCGGTAATCCTATACTAGGCGGGGTTGGCTATATGAATTCTTTGTCTCCATGTCGCTTTGTCAAAAGCAAGATCCAGCTCAATATCTAACATACGTAAGTCCTTATCTCTCTACGTAATCTAAGGCCTACCTCTACCCTTTTTCTTACCGTCTACAACTAAACTATCGCATTTTCGAACTCGAGCACCTAGGGGTCTCTGGTGTACATGTCCAAACCATCTTAAACGCCCTTCTCGTATTTTATCTTCAATTGGTGCAACATGCATCTTCTGTTGGATGTGTTCATTTCTAATCTTGTCCAATCTTGTATGACCACTCATCCATCTTAACATCCTCATTTCGGCCACATTCATCTTATGCATATGTTGAACTTTAGTTGCCCAACACTCGCTCCCGTATAACATGGCCGGTCTAATTACCGTCCTATAAAATTTTCCCTTTATTTTGTTAGACATCTTTTTATCACATAACACCCCGTGGCATTTCTCTATTTCAACCATCCAGCTTTGATTCTTTGGGTTACATCTTCATCTATCATCCCATCATCCTAGAAAATGGAACCTAAATACTTAAAAATGGTTAACCTTAGGCACCACAACCCTCTAGTTTCACTCCTTCATCTCTCCTACTTAGATTAAAATTACAGTGCTCTGTTTTACTTCTACTTAACTTAAAGCCTTTCTCCATAATTCTAGCTTTTGATTTACTCCATCTCTAGTCTCATCCCACTAGGACAACATCAACTGCAAACAACATACACCATGGGATGTCATATTGGATATAACTAGTTAATTCATCCATTACTAAGTTAAACAAATCTAGAATATCCATTACTAAGTTGATTATACTTAATGATAAATAAATATTTTTTTAAAATTAAAAATACCCTCACTTAGTAATATAGAAGATAGATTTTTTAAAATAAAAAAAATCTAATTTTTTTTTTAAATTTCAAAATCCAAATCTAGTTTTTTGTTTTATTTTTTTAAAATTAAAATTATCTATATAACCGATATGCTCCGCTTTAGATAGATACTTTTTAAAATTAAAAATATTTTTGTTTAATAATGTAGACAGATTTTTAAATAAACTTTCTAAAATTAAAACATCCTCAATCTAGTTTTTTTGAAACTTTTTTAAATTCAAATTATTTGTGACCAATAGACTCCTATAAATATATAGATAAATAGATTATCTTTAAAATCAAAATTACTAACATAGAATTTATAAAATTAAAAGACTCACTTTTGCTTAATAATATAGATAGATATAGATTATCTTTGTCAAGACTATTTTTAATTTTTTTTTGAAAAAATATCATTTTATCTGTTTTTTTTCTCTTATGTTGCATTTCACATTGTAATTACAGTGAGAAACACGTTGAAAATAATGTTTTGTAGAAAAATTTTGTTGACTAATGACCACACAGCATGCCAAATTAAGGACATTGATGTTTCATTTTATGGGTTGTGTATGCAAATTTCATTTTTATGCGGTCTATATGTAATTATGCATTTTTGCAGGGCATATGTAAATTTTCTTTTATTAATTTTGTTGTTTTATTATATAATAAAATATAAACATAAATTATATAACTAATAATATCTTATTTTTTTAAAAAAATAACTTTTACAATAATTTAACCAAGAATATAATGTGTTCCAAGTAAAGTTGGTTGACTCGAGACCCGTCTAATTCAACTTGTCAACTTGGCCAAGTAAAACAAACTAGGTTCCAACTGTTAATTCATTGTTTAAAATTATATTATAAATAATATTAATTTTATTAAATTAAATTAAGAAAAACGGGCCATTGAATTTACAGGAGAAATATTACCTCAAAATTGGATTCATTGCATAGTCAAACTCAGACATTTATTAATGGACATAATAAAATAAAATAAAAACACAGGATATATATTAATTGGATTTGATAATGAAAATCATTGTTTGAAAAGAGACTGATAACTTCTAATCTTAAATCTACAACAATCCTATCCAATCTAAACAAATCCCTATTAATACCCCAACACACCAACCAACCTCTAATAATACTTCAATTCCTCCCTCTCTCTCTCTCTCACACACACACACACAGACAGAGTTGATCAGGAGCAATGGCTAGATTTCAAAGAACTCGAGTTCTTTTGAGAGCTCTTGCGGCTGTTTCTACTTTGGCTGCGGCAATGCTAATGGGATTCACAGAGCAGCAAACTGTTGTTTTTGGGCTTATTCCAGTGCATGCAAGCTACAAATCATCTCCAGCCTTCAGGTAATAAATCTTGAAACTTTTATTATTTTTTTTAATCTGTTTAGTTTATTTCAGTTGTTTGATTAATTAATTTGTTATTTGTTATTTGTTATTTGTTATATATATATATTATGATGATATAGGTTTTTCTTATACGGTAATGCCATTGCATCTGGATACTCCTTACTCTCCCTGCTTTTATCAGCCCTGTCGGACGACAATATTTTCATTCATCTTCTTGACATGGTAGGAAGCCATCTATATATTTTTATTAATCTGGATTATATAATATTCAAATCAATGTTTCATGTTTAATTAATTATGAAGGATTTTGTTTGGTTGATGGTCGCAGTTGATAATGGGAGGAGTGATGGGAGTGGCAACAGGAGCAGCAGCAATAGGTTATGTTGGCAAGTATGGGAATAGTCATATTGGGTGGATACCAGTGTGCTCATACTTCAACATGTACTGCAACCATGTCATGTACTCTATTGGCATTTCTTATCTTGGTTTTCTTCTCCTCTTTCTTCTATGTGGACTCTCCCATTTAAGCAGGGCCAATAACTAAACATAAATTTTGTGAGGTTAATGGAGATTTAATATAAATATAAAGTGTTTATTATTTATTACTTTTTTATTCTTTTTCATTGTTATTTACTTGATTTATGCTGTGATTTATGTTTAATTATATGTTATAAATTAGAAATATTATAATTATTTTGGGATTTTTTTTATAAATTTTAAAATTATATATATAATTATTTGTGGTGGGATGAGATCGCTCCCAGAATTATTATAAGTGACTCCAAATTGCCATCTCTATTGAACATGTTGGTGATCCAAAAAAATAAAAATAAAAAGTTAATGGTAACAATGATTTTAAAAAATAAAATCTTATTTTTCAGCATAAATAGTTATTCAAATCTTCTAAAGAAAAAATCTTTTTGAGAATTTCTAATCTAAGGTCATTGTCTTCAGCTTTCACCTGCTTTTTAGAGGCCCAACTTTCTTGATCTTGTACCAACCAAACAAACAATTCTCTAATTTATCCCATAAAACTCATAAACTGAACCCAAGATTATATACTGATCACCAAACTGGTTTGATTCATCCCTCACAAAAAAAAAAACTAGTAATTCAATTGAACTGATACAACCCAAACCGAAACCAACTTTCACAAAAAAAAAAATAAATAAATAAAGTTGACTAGCTCATTCGTTGCTTGTCTGCATTTATCAAAAAAAAAACAAAAACACAAGAAGATACGGCCCAAACCGAACCGACCCGCTTTCGGACCATGTGCTTATTCTTCTCAGAGGTTTCATCTGCACAGATTGTTGGTACCAAGTGAGTTTCTCAACCATTTCCTTTGATTACTTCCTAAGAATTCATTCCCATGTTTCTATCATGCCTGTCTCTAATTTTCATCTCTTAAAAGCTGAATTCTCTTCATTCTTATGTTCGGTTTTTATTCTCTTCTTGCAACTGCAGGTATGTATCGGTTTCAATTTTTGCTTCCCATCTTTGAGACAAGAAATCTAATTTCAACTGTCTTTTGCTTTGTCTCCAGAACAGCTCAGGCCTGAGTTTCTGTTGCTCATCTCAAAATCCATGTGAAATGGGACAGAGAAAACTAGTTTTGTTACTTGTAATCATAGCCTATTCTCTTGTAATTTTATCAACTCTCATGTTTCCATCCAAACATGCTTTGTGTCCACTATTCCCTGCATTTACTGTTCCTGAACTCGTTGAAATGAGTTCTCAGTTTGGTGATACTGATTCAGAAGAACAAAGTAACCATGATTTCAGTGTCAGAAATTTGGATTACAGTGTTGATTTGGCTCAGGATGGAAACCTTGTCAATGGTGCCATAGCAAACAAGGTCCAGGAATTTTCTATTAATTCAAAAGGAGATTCAAGAAGCAGGCAACAGTTATGAGAGATGAAACACATTTTAGTTTACAGACAAAAGATGAGCCTTATCAACATGATCAAGTGGTGTTGTGTTTTAAGCTTCAGTATGTCAGTGAATCCTGTTTGACTTCCTGATAATCAGGATATCAGGATATAAATTGTAAAGCACTTTCAATAAGTAAATTATATATATATTTTAAAGCACTATTCATAAGATCTTTTTCAGACAGATTTATAACAGTAAAATAAATGCTTGACATCAGGCTAAATTTTAAAATTATATATATATATATATATATATATATATATATATATATATATCTCTTCACAAAAGCTCTTATTTTTTAAAGAAAAATTTATCATTCAACATATTAACAGAAATTAAAGTCAGACAAATTTCCGAGGAGAATAAAATGGAGTTTGTTACTGAGGATAAGCTTCTTAACAAATCCTCTTTGAATTTGAACTCTCAAATCCTAACAATTCCAACGTATTTCTTCTCACTCTACCTGACTATTTCTTCTCCATTCTTTGCATTATTACACCAGACTGGTACTAGAAAAAGAAGATCAATGGAGAACAGCAGAGAGGAAACACCAGAGCAGAATCAAGATTTGCAGATGAAGAGAAGCAGTGGTGGGTACCCAATAGGCCAAGGGTTCTTCAGAGCAGTCTCAGCCATGGCCACCTTTGCGGCAGCCTTACTAATGGGTCTCAATCAAGAAACCAATGACATTGGTAATATGGTCATTCATGCAAGCTATAAATCTTCTCCAGCATTCAGGTACTAATCAGATCACATAAATTAGCATACATCCTGCTCTTTAAAAAGAAAGAAAAGAAAAGAAAAAAAATTCATCTCGGTCTTGTTCTTGCTGTGGCATAGGTTCTTCTTGTATGGGAATGCCATTGCCTCTGGATACTCCCTGGTTTCATTGCCTTTTGTGTCTCTCCTTGGCACAAGCTATATCATGCACTTGTTTGACATGGTAAAACAAGCCAAAACCTCTCTTTAATTTACATGTACTCGATCGGATCGGATGAATTTACTTTATTTATTTATATTCTTTTTGTGGAAGTTGGCAATGGGATTAGTGATGGGGACTGCAACAGGAGCAGCATCAATAGGGTATGTTGGGATGCATGGGAACAATCATATTGGGTGGATGAAAGTGTGCCCATATTACCCGAAGTTTTGCAACCAAATGACATACTCGATCGGCTGTTCGTATCTTGGCTTTTTCCTGCTTTTGGCTGTGTCAGCACTCTCCTCTGCTCGCAAGCTCATCTGAACACCAAGAACAAGATGCTATCTGTTGGATGGTATATCAGCAAGAACAAGACATGGAATAATTAGTTAATCTCTGGCTTCTTTTTTTTTTTTTTTGTCTGAATATATCCCTTTGATCTTGTTGATTTCTTTGCTTCATTGATCTGGTGTTAGAATGCAAGTGCATATTTAGTATGAATTTCATGCTTCTTCTATATACAATATAAGACAAAAAATAAAAAAGGGTAAAACTACAAATTATCCCAAGATGATAACATCTCTTTTCCATCCATAAACATGTTACATTTTATCAGCTAAAAGTTCTACAACCATTGCAGATAATCAACTCAAAATAATGTTCAGTTAACAAGAGAAAATAAAAACAAAATCATAAAGAAGAATTTTACGATCCCACCATTCTGCAGACAAACTCTGTTTCCTATATATATATATATATGATCACATCACATCATAATGGTTCCTCCAGTGGTAGCAGTGTCATCAGGAGGATCAATGGCGATCCAAAGCAAAGACAAAGTAATGGCGATAAGGCCCGACCAGACATAGATGATAGTAGGCATCCTCCCTCTCCTCCCCATCAATCCCTTGGCGAAGGGATACATGTGAGCAAGCACCCAGAAGCTGAAGAACACCCCTCCAAGGAGCTTCCCCCACTGCGGTATCTCACTGTATATAGTCCTGGAAAGCCCCACAACAATGGCTATTAAGTTGACCACGATGATTGTCAACGGAGGGATGAACAAGCTGGTCCACTTGATGAGGTAGAGGTCAGCGTAGATGTCGTCCTCATCCTCATTGGCGGATTTGGACGTGAGAGTGAAGGAGATCTCGATGCCGGCGATGACTTTGAGCAGACCTTGGACCACGGCGGCGAGGTGGGCGGAGGTGCCGCCGATGACCCAGAACTGCTCGTTGCGCCAGAGTTCCTCGAGGGCGATTCCCGACCACTTGACCTCGAGGAGGGAGATGAGAGTGAGGGTGATGGTGATCACGAGGAGGTAACAGAGGAAGGTGACGTCGAGGCCTTGGACGATGAACTTGCCCGAGAACAGGGAGAGGGCGGGGAGGAAGCAGTAGAGAACGAGGAAGATGGAGGTGAAGGGGTAGATGCCGACGTTGAGGTAGGCTATGCGCTGGAGAAACTTGAGCCTCCGAGAGGCGCAGAAGGCGTTGTTGCGGGAGAAGAAGATCTCGACGGAGCCGGTGGCCCAGCGGAGCACTTGGTGGAGTCGGTCGGTGAGGTTGATAGGGGCGGTGCCGCGGAAGGCGTCGCGCTTCGTGATGCAGTACACGGAGCGCCATCCGCGGTTGTGCATGCGGTACCCTGTCACGACGTCCTCAGTCACGGAGCCGTAGATCCACCCGATACGGGTTCCCCACTCCGTCTTGTCCTCGTACCTGCATTTCATCCAACACCTTACGATCAATTAATTTTTTTTTTTTTTAATATGTTTGAGTTAATAGATTCTGATCAGATGAAAGTTATTGTAAAACAAAAAAAAAAATGATTATTTTGATTTTATAAATAAATCATCTACTTACTTACCAACAAGAGATTACTGAGACAGCCTCTGCCACAGTGGGTGCATCAAGCGGCGGTCTTGGTATGAGTAAGATACCAGGGGGTCGCCCATTTTTTACTCCCGGATGGTCAGCAAGTGGTCTACCTTGATACTCAGCAACAGCTATAGACTCAGTTAGCATGGTTGAATTCCCAAACTTTCTGGGCAACTCCAAATCAGGGTTCTTATACGGTTGCCCTTGAGAATCATCCCCATGATCATGTGTCATGATCCCCTTTGACATTGGTTGTTTGTTTTGCCCATAGAGCCCCGTGTACTCATTAGCCCGTGGTGGATCAAAGCCATATAAAGCATAGCGTCGAAATAGACAACCAGTCCCAACATACATGGGCCCTTGGAGGCCGTCAAGTGCTCTCATGTTCCCATCAAAGAAGACAGTGTTGTGGTTGGCGTAGCGGTCAGAGGGATCAATCCCTTCGAACCGTTGCGGGAATTGGATGTAGCAAATGCGATCACCGCCACGATCCATCATGAAGCACATTCCCTCGCGAATAGCCATGCAATTATAGATATAATGATCGCAATCAAAGTTGAGGATGAAGGGACCGTTGGAGAGGATTGCAGAGGCCCTGACAAGTGCGTTCATGGCACCTGCCTTTTTGTTATGGTCATAACCAGGGCGCTTCTCCCTGGATACATAGGCAAACATTGGTAACCTAATATCAATTCCGGTGAAATCAATAAATTGGTGGTCACCGGGATTGCCATAAACAGGGTCATGATCTGGGGCTTTGATCATGACTTGAAGAATACCAGCATGATCTCCTTTCGAGTGGTCTTTCGAGGGGACGGCCCAAGTACCCGGCCAGTGCGTGCAGTCGGCCATCCATGTGGCCTTAACGACCTTAACCGTATCAGCAGAGTCGCCTTTCTCTCTAGCAAGATTCATCTCTTTCTTTTGTTCACGGTTATTCAATGCTTTAGCCCTCCTATTGATTACATCTGGGAGACCATTAATCCTTACTTTGAACTCATCATATTCTCTTTTGATCCATCGTCGGTCTTTGACAAAATCGGGTCTTTTCTTGTTCTTTGTTGGGTCACCTTTCAGTGAAAAATAACTTTCTGGGTTTCGAGGCTCAATGTTGTGCTTGCGGCAAAAAGGGACCCAGACTTCAGCAAAAGTAGAAGCCTCAGCCATAGCCTCAAAGGTGAGCAATGCTCCACCATCATCAGATATATAACAAGCAATCTTCTCCACAGGGTACTCAGTTGCAAGAATAGACAGAATGGTGTTGGCAGTAACCAAAGGAGGCTCTTTCTCAGGGTCTGCTGTGGAGATGAATATATCAACTCCAGGGAGGTCTGAACGACCATGAGGATTGGAAGGGGATGGAGTTTCAAATTTTTCACGAAGGGCTGCAAGGTCGGTTGCTCGATTGATGGGGTTGAGTTTAGGGAGTTGGTCCAACAGCCATGAGAAAGCAAACCATAACTCGCATATAATAGACAACCCCCATAGCCACATTGCATCCTCATTAGGGTTAGACACTCGCCATACCAAGAAAAACACCAACGCCACAAGCCGAATCACCACCAAAAGCCTACAAATAATGATTCCCATTTGAGTTACAAGAAAGAATAAGATAGTACAAAAAGATAGAGGTTGAGAAAAAAAGTATATATATATATTACCTATAAGGGCTAAGAACTCCTGGGGATATCTTGACTTTTCGTGTAAGAGGTTTCCATGGTTTGTCCAAAAAGTCAGTCATGCAAACTCCATCATCATCTTCAGCGAAGTTACCACTGTCTTGCGGCCAGAAAGCATTCCCAATGCCATAAGTCCCCTTGGTTTCAAATAACCATCGGTTATGGTCGAAGTCTCCAGTTTGGCTACGAAGCAACATCGATTTGGTCGAATTCATCACTGACATCATCCGCTCCATCTTTGCCCCTGATGCACTCCCATCTTCGCCACCTCCACCACTTCCCCTTCGCTTGGCATTTGGGCCATAAGGTGGGAGTGATTGGTCATCACGTTTTGAGGTTGAGGCACTAGAAGAGGCAATATAGGGTTGGTTGTCGGGTGTGGGTGGCATAAGCACCGTGTAATTCATGTAGTCATTAGGGCCGCCAGAGTTGGTGGCGGTGAACTCGCCGGAAAGCGAAATGCCGATATCATCATCACGAGAAAGACTAACAATACGGCCACTGGAAGTCCGGCGAGCAAATTTCACAGGAGGCTTTGTGGTAGGAGATGCCATTAGAGGCAAGAGTCAACAAGAGCTTGCATGTTCGATCGTAACTATGTGAATGGAAAATCAATGAAGAGAAATGGAGGTGTTGGAATATTTGAGAATGAATGGTATAGAGTGAATTACGTGAGAAAGAAAGGAGGTGAGGAGACAATTGCGGGCGAGTGAGTTTTCTCCCCTTTCATTCATAAGTTCGTTCACCCAGATGAAATCAAACAATATGATATTCAAAAGAAACAAAATATTAAAAATGATCCAAAGTTTTAAAAGATTACGTTTATTTTATTTTAAACTTTTCTTTGTGTAAATTTTATGTCAAACTAATTTAATTTTTAAATATATACTACGTGAAGCTCATAGCGTAATTGGTCAAATATTTTTATTTTGTCCCTTTCGTTTACTACTTTAATTTTTAGTTGATCTATAAAGGAAAATAGTTTAATTTCATAAGTTTTTTTTGGATACAAATGAATATAAGTGCATATATGAAAACAATAATCATGAATTTTAAAACTTTTGTATTAATATTTTTTTTTTTGGTCTATTTATATACCAAAACTTTATGAAATTTTGTTATTTTATTTTTATGGATCAAATAATAGTGAAAAATATGGAAAAACAAATACCTAAAGAGTTTTCTTGACATTATATCCTAGAAGAAAAATATTGAAATTAAAATAAAAAAAACATTTACACATGTTAAGGCCAAAAAATCAACCTCACCCAAAGGCTTGGGCCGACCGATCTGGGTTAAATAGTGAAATTTGTAGTATGGGAGACATATGGGCCCAGGATCTGGGACTACGTTCGTCGTCAGAGAGGGCGTCAGAGCTGGAAATCCTTCTCAGTGAGGGTGTGCGACCTCCTTCTCCGAGGGGGTCCTACAAGGGAAGTCCAAGGGATCTCCCCCTAGACCTTTTAATGATCAAGTCAGTCGGCATTCTCTCAAGGTTCCAAGACAAAGAAAACAAGTAGAGGATTCTCTGTGAATCGAAGAATAAAATGGTCAGAAAAGATGGAGGATGAGAGAGAGAGAGAGAGAGAGAGAGAGAGAGAGAGAGACTCGGGTTGGTGGTAATCGGAAAAAGGTCCTTTGCTTTTTCTCCTCACCCCCTTTTATACCTTTTGGCCTGGTCGGCGTCCCTGAAGCTTGGCTTGAAAGCTTCCTCCTACTTGGGTGCCAACCGCCAGCTCAGCCGGAGCTTTCTAGAAGGTTCGTCGAGTTTCTGACCATTTCCCGGAGACTTCTCGTCGCTCTCGGTCAGGCACTCGCCACCGTTACTTGGTCGGGTCGATTTCATGAGATCTTCTTCTCCAGGTGTTGGCATGTGTCCCCAGGGTTGAGCCCCTGAGATTGGCCACGTGCATTGCGGATTTTTACCTACAACACTTGCCCCCTGACTTCTCAGTTCATCGGTCCCTTGAGGCAAACTGAGAAGTCAGTTATCTCCTCTGTTGGAGGTTTGTCTCAGCGGATCGAATCCTCACGTGGGCTTCATCTTTGTCATGTGGTACAACCATGCAGCTTCTTAGGGGTTCCTCCTAGGCCTTGAGCTATGAGACACAACCTTACTCATAAGCTCTGATTGAGTCTCGCGTCAGTTCAATCTCCAAGCCTTGACTATCCTACTCCCAGATCTTGAACTACGAGATATCTTCCACTACTCTAATCTCTGACGCAAATAACTCGTCTGCTCTATTTTTCAGCATCCATGTGTCAACTAATCATCTGCTGGCTTCTTTTGCTCTTGGAGAGTATGTCGTCAGAATATCTATTGGGTGACTTATGCCCTATGTTCGGTGTTAGACGTTCTCTTTTATCTTTCAAGAGGGAAGTTGGCATGGTTTCTGAGCTTCTCTCTGGTCCCTGGGATGTCTTCGGAGGTCACTTTCTCCGTCTCCGCCTTGGCCACAGGTATGATGGCTCCTACGACTTCTTCCGATACTTCTGAACCTCGAGTAAAACCCTTGCTAGCGACATACTTCCGTCCAAGTTCACCGACTTAGTGGAGGGTTAGATCTTCCTTCTTCCTTCAAGGGCAGGATGCCTTGTGCCAAGGATCGAGCATACTTTCCTGGTCCGAACGAGATTTCTATTTACCTAGAATCTTTCAAGGCGGGTTTCTCGCTTCCCCTCCATGAAGTTCTTGAGGACATCCTCTGATTCTTTTCTCTTAGCCCCTCTCCACTTGTCCCTAACTTTTGGAGGCTTCTTTTTGGATTTCTTGACTCCTTTCAATGTTTCAACTATAAACTTTTGGTGAGATGGTTCCATCTCCTATTCACCCTGCCAAAACATAGCGAGGGTCGGTATGTTGTTGCTGCCCGTAGTAGGAGGTCTTACCTAGTTGATATGCCTTTCTCAATCCATGATTGGAAGTTTCCCTTCATTCTTATCTCCTACGATAAAGGATGGTTGATCCTGACCTCTTGGACAGAAACCAAACGAGATAAGACCAAAGTCATAATGTATGAACAAGAAAAGGAGCAACTAAGCTTCCTTCAAGTAAAGCTCCCATTTCCCTCCCGATTGATCCTGGTGGACTTAGTGTAGACCCTTCAGCGTCAGTAGATACGATGACTCCTTTGTATGATTGTGCTCTTCACGTGTCGTTATTTCCTCTCTTTTGATCTCTCATTCTCCACTGTCTGCATGTGTAGGAATTCCAATAGATCGTCAAACCCGGCTAATGTGAGATTTGCGGGCCATTGCCATGGCTTCCCTGAAGACAAAAAGGGTGAGGGGGTCTATCGAGTCTGAGGCGGGGCCGAAAAAGAGACGTTGGGCAAGTTTCCCTGTCGCTGATATAGGTTCTCCTGAGGGACCCCCCAAGGCAGGGTCGCCCTCCACTTCTCAGGAACCAATGCTACTAAATAGTGCCGTGATAAGTGTTTAATTGATCATAATTTTATATCATATTCATTCATATTCATTTACACTTTGCATGCCATTTAATGAAAATATAGCCCATTGATACAGAATAAGTGTTATTTTTCATAAACATGGCATAATGGACAAGTATCGAGAGAAGGAAGGCTTTTAAAGGTGATTTGAGGCCAAAATGAAGGATTTTTGGAGCTTATATGGGCCTGTACGGGATCCCATAGGGCCTGTATGGAGCTTCCTAGCAGTATAAGCCCTTCTCTGAGTTTTCAAATGACTATACGGGGTCATGTACGGACCCGTATGTAATGCATACGGGTCTATATGTGATACAAACGGGCCCATAGGGGTCATACAAAACTAGAGATTTGGAAATGAAAAGGCCATACGGGCCCATACGGTTCCGTATGGGAATCCGTATTGCTCTCTATTATGTTACGTAGTGGGTCTAGGCAGGCGAGACATATTTCACACAATTTTCTATTGATCTAAAGCTTATAAATACAGACTTCTAGGGTTTAGGGAGGGAGTCCCTTGACACATTATTCCATTACCCTCTTCCAATCCATCTTAGGGCAATGTGAGAAGGCGAGGCATAAAGGGCGAGGAAAGAGAAAACTCCATTGGAGATCCAATCTCTAGAAGTCACCAACAGTGGAGGGAACAACGTATCATATTATGTTTATTTTCTATGTTTATTGCTTTGTATTGGATTTGAGTTCCCCTCTAACGGGGATTGACTTTCTAGGTGTCTAGGCATTGATGAACCCTTGGGTTAATGTTTGTTCTTGATGATTGAATCTTAATGGGTAATTAGTTGTTATCCCAATCTTCGTCTCCTTCTTCCCTACACCCCTCTTCTCAATCTCCTTTAATTTCTCTTCTCCTCTGCCTCAATCTCTCCCCTCCTTCCTCAATCTCTCCCTATCTTTCCCTATGTACCTTCTTCTCTACCTAAACTCATAGAATCCCAAGTTCTTTCATCAGTTGGCTTGCAACATTTGGTGCTTTCATTAAGATATATATTCGACCTCCCACACCAACGCCTATAATCGACGGCGTAACAACTCAATTATGTGCCATTGACGAGCAAATTTCCTTCATGACTGATCGGCTGGACCGCCATAACTCCATCTTGACGAATCTGCCCTCACTTCCCTGTAGGCTGTTGTAAACGAGATACTTCCAAAGTTTGCCAATCTAGTCAAGGTGCCTCCCAAATCCTTCCTACCGTTGCTCCCAACACCACCCTCCTTTTCCCATTCCACTACCATGGTTGTTACCTAGACCCCTCCACCATTGTTTCCCACCCCCACCTGCTTACCCAAAATCAAAGTTCCCCTATTCACCAATGACAACACCCTCGATTGGTTGTTCCAAATAGACCACTTCTTCCATTTCCACCAAGTTCCTGACAAGCAAAAGCTCAGCATCGCGACCATCTACATGATCGGTCCGGCACTTCAAATGTTCCATTGGCTCCACTCTACTTCTCAGCTCGCGTCTTGGCTTGAGTTTGCTAAGCTCCGCTTTGTTCTGTCGTCCTTCGTCAACCATGAGGCGTAACTTTTTAAACTCTGACAAACCTCCTCAGTCTCAAATTACCTCCATGACTTTGAGTGTTTATCCAATAGGATCTATGGCCTCAACCACACCAGCCCCCTCAATTGCTTCCTCCCCGGCTTGTGTGATCATATCCAGTAGGAGTTATACTTACTAAAACAACAGTTGCCCAACGACGCCATGAGCATGGCCAAATTAGTTATAGACAAATGCAATGTTGCGAGCTCTCTTCTGGCTGCAACTCGACCTCCTCTGTTTGAACCTCCACCTACGTCACCTGCCCCCGCACCACCTCTATTCAACCCTAAACTGCCACACCTCCATGTTAGACAGTTATCGCTGGCTGAGAGGGCATCAAGACGAGAACGAGGCCTCTGCTTTAATTGCGACGGAAATTTTATGTCGGGGCACAAGTGTCGCCCCCCCCCCCTCCTTAAAAAAAAAAAAATGTCTCATGGCCGCGATAGAAGAAGACCATCCTCCTGTCCTCGATCCGACACTCGGTGCAGTGCAGTAAGGCTCTTGCCTGCCAATCAGCGAGGCGGTTAACGTCAACCTTCCCTTTTCGCAAAAGTTTGCCAGGCTTCTACCTTGAGGACAAGGTGAATTTCGAAGAGGGGTCTAATGATGCAAACGTCACTCTAGCAACAAGTACGGGGAGGTTATTATAGGATATAATTTAGTTTTAAATTGAGTTTGTTAGTATGTAATTAGGAATTTTATCCTTATCCTGTTAGGTTGATGTTGACCGTCAGCTATGAGTGCAAGCACTAAAGCCTCTGCACTCAAGCATACGTGTCTCTAGTAATAAAATTGGTGTCGAATTCCTCAGGGAACAGATTTTAGGTTTCCTAAACAAATGTACTAGATGATTGTGGAGTCTGTTTATGAAGTAGTAAAGGTTGTACTTTAGTACCAAATGAGTTGTGTGAGAAACGAAGGTCGTAGAGGGGGAACTCTTAGAGATAAATATCTAGGGATTGATAGTGTATGAGTCTAATGCTTATGCTTATAGCGCAAGTTCACGAGTCAAAGTGGACTATGAAAGTCGGATGTCGAACCCACAGAACCGAAATACTAGTACTAACTCTTCCTCTGTTATTTAGTCAAAACAAAAATTGGTGAAGGTTTAATCTAATCTAAATTCTAATTCTAGAAAGCAATATAAAATAGGATATGTTGAAGTCGTGAGGGCAATCAATTAGAAGGGGTATCTAGGCAAGGTATTCCCCTCAGGTTCTTGTGGATAATGATGTGTATGGATTCCTATTTGAAGAATGTTAGTTCATGGACCAAGAATTTCTATAATGCTTTCACACCCTCTTTCGAGGTGAGTTACTAATCTAATTTCCTTAATTCGTTCTAGGGAACACATAATCTTGGAAGATTTGTGGGAATTATCAATCTTAAAGACTCTCTCACCTAAACACCCGATCTCTCGGCTTGTTCACAACCCCCACCTAATGAAGTATATCTATATGTATATAGAGGGAGCGTTATTATCTACACCTCTATCGATCTAGATTGACACTTAAAGCTGGCGCAACCTAAAGCATCAATACCATACAATACATCCAATAGGTTCTCAAACATTGAAACATTCATTCAAATATAGAAATCCATAACAAGTAAATCAAAGTTCACACATATACCCAAAGGTTCAATAATGCCCAAATACCTAAAAGATTAGTTCTCCATCAAAGAGGAATACAAATCTAATGCAAATAAAGGAGAAAACATCAATATAATAACAAATAAACTTCCCTCCGATGTTTCCTATACTATTAGTGCCGCAAATCCTCCTCCAAACCTCGTCGCAGAGAAGCCTTGATGATGAAGCTTGATGCCCTAGTTGATGGTATGTGGGAGAGATGATGATGATGACCCAAGGAGTAGCCCCCAATGGGATGGTCCAAAGGTGCCCTAAAACCCTAATTTCTCATGTCTATATAGGGTTTACAATGATAGGAAAGTGTATGCCACGTGTTGGGTTCGTATTGGTCAAGTTTGGGCTGAAAAATCATGAATATCGGGCCCAAATATGCACCATACGGGCTCTCCTATAGGCCCTCACGGGCGCAAGGGTGCCTGTAACCTACTTTGTATGGGCTAGATTTCTGTACTGCGCAATCTTCATCAAACATTCGATCGGATGACTATTTCTCATCGGATTGACCTAAAATTTTAACTGAGTGTTCCTGATTTGTTGATCTTCAATTTGAACGTGGACATTTTATTTAGAGTCTTGTAGCTCTTGTAATAAAACTCTAAACTTTGCTACTTTTCAGGATTTCTGCAGTGTCTCAAGTTGCTTCCTATTTCGCCTCAAATGATGTCGACTTTCTTTCTTTTGATGCTTGAGGATCTCCAATGCTATGTAAAAGAAAGTTAACAAAAATTAAGTATCAATGGGCTAAAAGTACACCAAATCACATGCATAGTATACAAGAATATGGTATAAAAGTATGATCAATTAAACCCTTATCAAGGATGTATGGTGTTCTAGACTTGTTATGATTTTCTCCTTGGCTTGCTAAGTTATAAAGGTTGTGGATATGGGATTACAATAGTAGAGATTGTACTTATGTGCACTCTTGGTGCATCCTACAAGACCTTATTTCTAAGGTTCATGCTCTAATTTCCATATGTCTATGGGAACATTGGAGGCATTATAGGGCTAATCTCTACCATTACCTTGGATATACCTATACTTATGTCTAAGTTAAAGGGCAATTCGGTGGCACTCTGTCCACCCTATGTTTCTACTCTTCCTTCAAGCTCATATGCCTATATGCTTGAGGATTAAGATGCTTGTTGACTTTCGTCCGACAAGGATTAGCATGAGAGATTCATAAGCAAATCCACACACATGATAACAAAGCAAAACTAAAGATAATATTGATAACAAGTCATAACATCCATACAACCCTAGAAAGGGTGTTTAAGCTACCATTACAAAAGATGAATCTAAAGCAATGGCATCATTCACATAAACATCCATAATTAAGCTAAAAGAGAGTTCAACAACATCAAAGATGAAAATATAAAGATTTCCCCTCATAAACAAGTAATTTCCAGCTCCAAAGTGCTGGAAGAAGCCCTCTGGATCAATGCTCTCGCATGCAGCTGCCACCAAGACCAAAGATGTCCAACTCTAGCAGCTTAGCCCTCATACCTAGCGCTCTAGCCAAAATCGCGATGTGTAAATGTGTAAAAGTAACATCACGACGTGCTCTTTAGTCTTCTATCCTTTCAAATCTTGACATCGTGATGTGCAAAACTGACATGGCGATGTGAATTTATCTCTGCAAAAGTGCTCTTAGCTCGTAATTAACATTGCGATGCTCCTTTTCAACATCGCGATGTTTCCCCCATTCCTAAGATTCCGTAGAGCCCTTGTATCACAATGTTGGCTTCGAAGATCGCGATCTCAATTTGTCTCTAAAATTGGTGCTCTGTCCATAATTCACATCACGATGCCCAAAAAGCAAATCGTGATGTTAACCACTATGCTGCTTTATTTCACTTGTTACATAAAAACTTCACTCATTTTAGCATCTATCGATCACAAATAGGTGTAAATCACTACTAAAGCATCCAAGACATCAATTGTGGTTAAGTGATACATTTTAGAGCCAAAACAACATAGTATTTATTCCATAGTGACCTTTTCGACTCTAAACACTGATAAACTTATACTCAAATAGCTCTTTTCTAAGAGCTATCACACCCCCAAACTTGAACTATTGCTTGTCCTCAAGAAATGAACAAGAAAAACTCACAACACAAAAATTCAAGTTTATTAACTCATTTAGGGTTTGCTTCCGATGCTCATGGGATAAGTGCAATGTGATACTACTATACTGCACTGTCAAACCAGAGGACTTAGAAATAGAGAACAACCACTCATACTTGGAATTCCATGCATATAATGGTTTGAGCTTAGTAAAGATCAAAGTATCGATGCATGCTAAAGGGAATGGAATTAGAAGTATATAACTCCTTAGCTAGGTTTTCACTACTCTCAACTAGTAGAAGTCCTTATTCTCGAGGCAAGCTATTGCTTCAAATCTTATAGTGCTCTTTTTATTCTTTTTGTTGCCTATATGTGTGTGTGTGTGTGTGTTTTAAATAGTAGGGCATCCCTAATGGATTCGACTTTCTTCTATGTATAAATTAACAAACACATTGATGGAAACTCACTTGTACCCCTGGTTTCTGAGAGTCCCCCTAAGTTTTGAGTGCTACTCTGCCGCTAAGGGTCCTATACCTTAATTCCATTTCCTAAAGTATATATGTTTTCTAATTGACTTCACTAAGTTCAGTCATTCTTTAAAGTTTAGGGAATGTCCAAGGCATCAAGGTGATAGCAAAGTGAAATTCTTCTAGTTTGACACATACAACATTCAATTCATTTATATCACATACTCAATAAGCTTGGCAACAAACCATCATTTTTACTTAAGTGCGATAGGTGTGGGCTTCTCTAATGATGTAAAAAAAAAAAAAAAAAACCAATGTACGTCCTGGTTGGCGAGCTTTGCGCTAGTTGCTGTTGCACTTGTGGAGGTGACATATTTGCTGGAGCTATGGTTAGCCTGTGATAAGCGCTCAATTGATCATATTTTTATGCATATTCTTGTACACTATGCATGCGATTTGGAGTGGTTTTAGCCCATTGGTACTTAATTTGTACTAATCTTTATTTACAAGGCCTTATTGGAGAGTCTCAAGCATAAAAAGGAAGAAATTCGACATCATTTCAGGTGAAATAAGAAGGGACTTGAGATACTGCAGAAATCCTGAAAGAGCAGCAAAGATCATAATTTTATTACAAGAGCTACAGGGCTCTACATCGAAATCTCCACTATTCAGATTGAAGATCAACAAAGTTAAGAATACTAAGTTAAAATTTCAGGTAAATCCGAGGTGATTTGATCTTCCAATCGAATGCTTGATGAAGATTGCGCAAACCTGGAGCTATAGTAAAAATAGAATTTATTGTTTACCCGAGAAGTGCACATGTACGTGCGTCAAGGCCCCGCACTGCCGCACTCCGCCAAGTAGATGGCGTGCGCCAGATAGTACCCTCGCATACACCACGCATTGTTGCTACAGTAATTCAAGAGACTTGTGCAATCGCGCATGTGCCCGCATAGACACCTGCACGGGCCGTATTTGGGCTCGATTTTCATTATTTTTTAGTCCAAATTTGACCAATACAAACCCAACATGTGGCATACATTTCTCTATCATCTATAAATACCTAAAAAATTAGGGTTTTGGGCTATCTTTGGACAATCCCCCTTGGGCATCAAGCTTCATCATCAAGGCTTCTCGGCGGCGAGGTTTGGAGGAGGATTTCCGACACCAGTAGTAGAGGAAACATCAGAGGAATGTTTATTTGTTCATTATATCGATGTTTTCTCCTTTATTTACATTAGATTTGTATTCCTCTTTGATGGGGAACTAATCTTTTAGGTATTTGGGCATTGTTGAACCCTTGGGTTATTGTGTGAACTTTGATTTACTTGTTATTTATTTCTATATTTTGAGAACCTATTGGATGTAATATATGGTATTGATGCTCTACGTAGCGACATCTCTGAGTGCAAATCTAGATCTATAGGGGTGCAGACAATTAACGCTCCCTCTATATACATATAGATCTACTTCAATAGGTGGGGGTTGTGAATACGCTGAGAGATCGTGTAACACCCTTATCCTTTTCAGGACCCACGGTCACACCAGCCAGGTCAGGGAGTGAACCCCGGCCTAATGCTGTATAAAATACGTATTTACTCATCATCAACATTAATATTTGGAAAACATAAAGTCAAATACAATACTAATACAAGCCATAATGTCTTAAAATACAACACAAGTCTAGATAGGAGTTAACAATACTCCTCAAATCATAAACACGAAATGTAATACTCGACGTGGGCCAGGTGGTCAGAGTCAACTAAGGTAGTCAAGACCCTATCTTCCATTCTAAGCAAAGCCATGACCCTGCTTACTACCTGCAAAAGATCATTCAACAACAGGGTGAGCTACAGGAGCTCAGTGAGGTACTAACACTACTGTCAGGTTTAACATACCTGTTTACCTTCAATTGTAGATAATAAAAATATCGAAAAGTGAAATACAAAGACTGAACGATATTTAAAACATGAAAAACAGCATGTTGATCATAATATGAATCATGGCAATATTCAATTAAATCAAATGATATGCTCATAAGCATTTCTTTAATCTTTTATCATCAGAACGGGAGATGAATTCCACATATGTCCTGGCTGACCGTATCAAGCCAGTAGCCTTCCCGGTTGGACCAAATCAACAACCATGAAGGTGACAAGCTATGGAAACAAATCCTCGTCTGCGGGAGATGAATTTCACATATGCCCTGACTGACCGTATCAAGCTAGTAGCCTTCCTAGTTGGACCAACTCAACAACTGTGGAGGTGACAAGCTATGGAAACAAATCCTCGTCATCTATCATATTAGTGTCATCCACACCTCTACTTCCATACAGCGGAACCAGAGTGGACCAACTCAACACTCGATAGCTCTCCGGTCGGATCAACTTAACGACCGTGAGCTATAAGTGTATATACGTATACTAAGTACCCAAGGGTACGAAAAAGGGGGTTTTATTTCTTGAAATCAGGAGGGTTTTGAAAACAGATAGTTGAGCTAGTAAAAACAGAGTTACAGAAAACCACCCCTTCCCTACCTAGTATCGTACTCTCTTGCTCTATCGTAGAGCCACCTCTGGCCCAGGTATGTATGTGAGTATGGTGCAGTGCACTAATATGTCTATCATTTAAATTTCTAAAATATATATGTGTTTTCACATGCTTTTCATAAACACAATTTCAAACTCCGAAATAAATCAACAAGTCATGCTTGAATGCTGGAAGCATTTCATGAAAAGTAATAATTTCATATATGAATTCTCCAGAAATCGATAAGATAAAAATACAGAAGAAATACGATAATTTACAGTTGTGTTCCCTCACTCCAGTTTGAGTAGTTCTAAGGTTGGCTAGGTCCTTCTACAAAAGCGGCCTTGCCTTTTCCCTTCTCTTGTCCTTAAAATAAAAATACGGACTTTTCAGGAATACAAAAATCGTAATCTTAAGACATTCTGAATCTAACTCATTAGAGCAGGATAGATTCATAAATTGGATAGAGCATGTTTTCCCCTAGCATGGACTTCGTATTTCTAAGGAATCATGATACAAAGTTTCCCCCAAAATTAGAGAATTAAACTCTAATTAACTACAACTATCAAATACCTCTAACATGCACTTTAAACATGGATAAAGAGTTAAGCAAGATCATGATGCTTTAATCGGCTCTAATTTACCTAAGTTTTCTACAAAAAATTCGGCAGCACCTCCTCTATTTAGAAGGCCCCGAAAATATACAAACATTCATTCATTTTAATCCAACACACTTGGATTTCATAAAATAAATCCCTGCACTAATATCCAACTCCATCCCTGCAGGTTAGCATAGATTCATGCGATTTATGATGCCCCTTACCAACATACAATATGAAATCATTAAATCCCTAATACTTCAGTTCTACACAACCCCCAATGTCTCTAAATTACTAATCGATCTCTTGATCTAGCTTACTTGAAGTAAGGAGGGTGCTCGTCGGCGCTCAGATAGCAGAAAAGCACAATGGTGTTGGCAGAGACAGGGGCAGGGGTCGAGCTGGTGCTCACATTGGTGGCAGGGGGGGCGGTGCTGGCGCTCGGCTTGGTGTCGCCGAGGCTCCCTAACGGCTGCAGGCGGAGAAGCGCCGGCAGACAACCTGATCGGAGCAACGGGCGGTTGACGAGGGCTTACAGGCGGCTCGCGTCAGGGAGGCAGCGGGTCAAGGGGCGGAGCAGTGGCGCGGCGCAATCAGACCTGGCGAGGGAGCGAGGTAGCGGCGTCGGCGGCCGTGAGGCGCAAGTGAGGTAAAGCGAGAGAGAGGAGCAAGAGGGGAGGTCGTGAGGGAGAGGGAGATGAGAATCTCTCTTCTTTTCTCTCCCTTCTCTTATAGAGTAAAGTAGCAACCTTTTGTTAAAGTAGTATTATTTTAATTAAAGTAATATTATTTAATTGAATCAGAATGTGTTTTCCCTACTGTATAAACAAGAGCGACGAACCAACGTCCCGACCGGATCCACTTATCACGGACCACATACATAATCACTTGATTATTTTATTATTTATTTATTTAATTACTCCCTCTTTATGTCTTTTCGGTAGATCACGGACCCTGCTATAACTTCACGAGTTGCAATTACGTACCCGACCGAGATCCCTATCTTTCGGCTTTTTACCCTGCCAGTCATGCCTTATCGGGACTTACATTTTGTCCCGTTTCCCCAAGTAGACAATTGAAATTAATTCATACTTACTAATTTTTCTAATTAATGATCCAGGATCTCTCTCTCTCTTCAGTCCACCTCCAACTATTTAAGTGAAAGAGACCCGGCCCAATATGGCCTTCTTGGGCTCAATAGTTGCAAGGTTGGATTTTTTAATGAATTATGTTGATGCCAAAAAATGGTCCACCTCCTGCTTTGGCTAGTGTGGCCTCGTGATCTGGTCTCAGCCTTTGACAAACATTTGAAATTTATAGTTGGTGTGGACACTTACTTCAACTTCTGAACAAGGAACGCAGGGTATGCTTTGGAATTCCGATCGGAATTATCAGCTCTTGATCGGAATTATCAACTCTTTGCTTTGGGGTAAATCTTTATAAAGGAGAAGGGAGTGATCGGAATTGGGCCTTTCTGCCCTGATTTAACTCCGATGCTTAAGTCAGAAAGCTTGAGAGAAGGAAGTCTAAAACGTCAGTTAGCTCTTTGTGTAATGATTTTCTTGTCCTTCTCTTTCTATTATTGCCCTTCTTTTATAGCAGCTTAAAGGCGGTTTAGGAAAGGCGGTGGATAAGGCGGTAAGTAAGGCGGTGAGTAAGGCGGTGAATAAATATCTTCTAAGGCGGTAAGAAAATATCTGCCTAATGCGTAGGTGCTACGTAGGTAAGTAGAAAATATCTGCCTACTGTAGAGGCACGTGGATAAGATCTACTTACTGTAGAGGCGTTAGATATTTTCTACCCTAGGTGGCTATAAGCACCTTATGAGATCCTCACGCCTTGTGGATAAGAAGGTTGCTATAATTCCGACGGACTTGTTTGTGGGATTGAACCCTCATTTTTATTTGCCTTTACCGAACGGAATTATACCAGGATATTTGGTGATATTGCCGCGCGGCCAAAGGGGTAGTCCTGTGTATGACAGGTGGCCATTTAGGTCGATGACACGCGTCTTACCAAATATATCCGTAACACTAGTCCCCCCCAAAGTGCACTTGTTCGAAAAATCTGAGCGAGAGGTGAGTTAACCGCACTTCTCGTTTGGTTCGAGAACAAGTATCTTTCTTAGTTGGCATGTCTATGTAGGTGTAGACCTTGTCTAAGGTACATGTGCTTTTAATAGGTTACTAACGTTTATTGTGTCGTTGTTTTAATCGAGGTAGATTTTTCTCCGGAATCTTCGCCCATGGTATCACTAAGTTTTTTCTATTTAAGGAGCTTGTAGGGGTAGTGTTTTATTCAAAATCCAAAGATCTTTACAGTTTTGTATAATGGCTCAGCGTTTGTCTTTCTACAAATTTTTCACTTTCACTCAGTGTTCTCGCCATCTGCGCATCCCAAGTTCCTTTTATGAACATCTGGCGGAGTTAAGGACAGGGGTCATCCATTTCGTAAGTCTAAATGGCTGTGTATGGCCCTCCCTTCTGCTTATTGACAGAGGTGTAGGTGAGATAAGTATTAAGGAAGGGTGGGAAACCTTCCACGTTGATCATGATATAGAGACGAGGGATCTTTTAATTATCACTTATGCGGGGGGTGTACGCTTTGAAGTTGAAATGTTTGGAAGCGACTCCTACCATAGAGAAGTGGGCCCCCATCTTCGCTCGCGTGCTGTGCCGGGGTTTCCTAGTGACAATGAGGATAGTGACGGCTGTGGAAGTCCGTGCGTCTCCTCTGTATCTTATCCGAGCGGGTCCTCGGATGGATCCGTGGATTGTTAAGTAGGAAATTCCTAACGGAAAACATGTTTACTTAGGGCTTGTCATGTTGTTTTTTTCTTAAATACCACTATCGTTGTACCTTGAAATAAAGTTTATCCTTTTGTTCATAAAGTCTTTGATTTCTTCAAGAAGAATGATCGCTGGTGATCCTATGTTGGGGTGTGTGTATTTGTCTTTTATGTTGTTGGTTCTATGGTACAGTGCCCATTACTCCCTAGAGAGACACGTGTCTCTCACACTGTGTCGCATTTAAAGGGAGAAGATGACACGACGTGCGTGGCGTGCGATTTGTCAACAGCATGATGGGCGCAGCTATCTATGTGTGTCAGGCGGCGTTTGGTATGCTGACGTGGATAGAATTTTGAATTTCTTAAAGAGAAGCCACGATGGTTATCTGAACGGTCCATATTTGGGGTCCTTTGGTTTAATGGCTCGATCGGGATGCAGCTTTGGGATCTAACGGCTAGGAATTCATCTCCTTTGTATAGAAGCGAAGTTGTATAGATGAAAAAGGTTTTGTTTCAAAAGCTAAGTCGCGGCTTCTTCCTATAATCTCTTCTTCTCCGGCGAACCCCGTTCTAAATTTCTTGCATTTTTTCATCCTTTTTTTCTTCTAAGGTATGGCTAGTGCGTCTTCTTCTTCTGGTTCTTCTCATGAATCTCATGAACTTGTTGCTCCCCCCCTCCCCTTTCGATCCCTTCTCAGCCTGAACTCATGGTCTCTGTTGCGACTCCAGACGAGTCTAGGGACGTTCCAGTCCAGGGTTCGCGGATTCATCCCGCTTCTAGGGCTATGGGTAGAGGGTCTGGCACCTTCATAAGCCTCCTGGGCAGAAGGATGTCAATAGTTTGGTAGAGAGGTATGAGATAGACCTTTCTCTGTTTGAGGTTAGGGTTCCTTGTTCTTGGAGAGGGCGAGCTCTCCAAGGGAGGGGGAGATAGCCATCTATCAAGATGCGCTATCGGGTGGCCTTAGAATTCCTTTTTCTGATTTTGCTAAGGCGATTTTGGAAGAATACCACTTGTGTCCTTCACAACTAACTCCGAATTCTTGGAGGTTGTTGAACGGCTTTGTTATTGTTTTTAAGAACTACGGAGTAAATCCTAGCGTCTGTTGGTTTCGTATGCTGTTCAGTCTATGTTTAGAGTCTAATGCCGACTGGTATTATTTCTCGGCTCGTTCCGGGAGAAAGTTTCTAGGGAAAGTCCCCTCTTCCATTAAGCGATGGAAGAGTAAGTTTTTCTTTGTTAAAAGTAAGTCCGAGTGGGATGTCCGAACCAAGTGGGAGGTTCCCCGAACGGACATTGCTTGTGAGGAGATGACACAAGAAGAGGAGGTTCTTCTTAAGTCAATGACGGGGTTATCTAAAGTTTATATGGACGACTTCTTGACCAAGGAAAATCTCGTTAAATATCGTTTAATAGTAGGGGGTAGGACTTATTCGTGCATCTAACTTAGTTTAATCTTGAATCGTAATGTCTAACTTGCTTCGAAATTTATTCTTGCAGGAAATCCGATGGAGGATGAAGATTTGAGCTACGTTAAGGGCCTTTTGGCCTCTTTCGAAGGTGAGGTTCATCCGCCCTTACCTCCTGGGCGGAAGAAGAAGGAAGTAGCATCTAGCAAAGTTGCTGACACTTCCAAGGAGGAGAAGAGGAAGAGGAAGAGGAAAGAGGTCGATTCTTCAAAGAAAGGCTACCCCGCTGCAGGGTCTTCACGGGAGAGGAGGACCAAGAGAAAGAATTCCGAGGACGCATCGGGTCCCGGAATTACAAGTGAACAGGCGAATTCGCCTCAGGAAGAGGTCCGCTCGGAGGAAGTCCGCCCGGCTTTATCGCCGATTTCAGAGGGTCCTTCTTCTAGTCGTCCAGAGGATATCTTCCTTATGGAGGTAAGAATCTACTTCTTAAGGGTATCTATGGTTTTACTAAGAACTTCTAACTTGATTCTTATTTTGTAGGCGGAGGCAGGAGAGGCGGCCCTCTTGGACAAACTGAGGGCGGCAGACTTAGCCTAAAAGGGGCCGGCAATTCAGCGAAAGGAATTACCTTCCGAGGATATTCCTTTTCGAGATGCCAAGTCCGTAAACGATGTTTTGATGGCCATGAGGCCCGAACAGCTCTCCGCGAAACTCCGAAGGGTTGGGAGGGAAGAGGCCACTTACCAACTTTTCCACTCGGCCATGCTGGTAAATGCTATTCTTATATTTCTACTTCCTAATTTGGCGTTATTGTCTTTAACTCGTTTGTTACTCCATAGACTGCTCAATGGGCGAACCGAGTCGGTAATCTTTGTCAAGAAGATTTGGCAAAGATGGAAGCTAGTAGGGCAGATATAGGTGGCGGCCTTGGAGGGAAGGGAAAAGGAGCAGCTCGCTGTTATCCAGGCTCTCGAGAGGGATAAAGCCGAGCGGCTTCAACAGTTGGCCACTATGGAAAAAGAGAAAAATGACTTAGCGGTCAAGCTGGCTAATTCCGAGGGCTCCCTTCATACTGCTAAGGAGATCCTCCAAAAGTTACAGGATGACTCTAGCAGTTTGAAGGAGGAACTTAAATCCACTCAAAATAAGCGCGTCGAAGCCCGATGGAATTTAAAAATGAAGTTTGCTGAGCTTGCCGCCGTGCAAGCTGAGTTGGAGGAAATAAAGGGGGAGCGGGACACACTTAAGGAAGACTTAGCTTCCCGATTAAAAACTCCTAAATCTGACTCGCAAGAACTCAAAGATTTAATAGAACGAGCAGATAAGCTAGAGAAGGAGGTCTCTCGGCTTAGGGCGAAAGCAAAAGTAGGGGCCACCCGCATTTATTCTGTAATGCAGCAGGTGGGCCACCATGTTCCTCCTACGGAAGTTTTGTCTATGGGGCTTGCTGGAGTCTTGAAGAAATTTATGGAGCTAAAAGAGCTAAAGATTATAAAGACTCCAGAGGCTCCAGCTCCAGCCCCTTCTGAACCTCCAACTCAAACTCCTCTAGAAGCAACTGACCGCCCAGAAGGCCGTGGTTCTTAGGAGTTTTTATGACATGTTTTGTAAACACTTAGTCATCTTGGAATGTAATTCTATTTATATGAATGAAAAACAAACCTTTACTTTGGTGAAGATTTATTTCCGAGTGATGGTTTTAACCATTTTAAGAAGTCTTTCGCAAAGCCTTTCCTTCTTCATTTGGCTCGTAAATTAAACTTCATGGCAGTTTCTCCTCTTCTTAGTCCAATCATGGGACTTTGATTTGTTGAGTAAGATCCTTGCCTTTGTAGATGAGATTGTTGCCTCATATTTCGATCGGGATTTTTGCCCCTTATATCTGGATGAGAATTATCGTTTATCCTTGTAGGATAATTCCGACTGATCTTTTAGGAATGAGATTTTCACCTCATTTTTGTGGAATAGGATTTTCTCCTCATTTTTGTAGAATGGGATTTTTACCTCATTTTTATTTGGGAAAGACTTAAGCTTTATTTCATGAAACATTTAGGAGATGGCTACAGGATTTACTGATAGTAGCGCCTGTGTGTTCAAGATGAAATGGACGCTGAGCCGCTTTTCCTTCCATATTCACCGGATAATAGGTTCCGCGGGATAATTCTACGTATGGCGTAAGGGCCTTCCTAATTAGGAGTTAGCTTCCCCGTTCGGCTTTTGTTTCCGTGGAACTCATTTTCTCTTAAGACCAGATCACCGATTTGGAAGAAGACTCTTTTCACCCTTGTGTCATAGAACCTTTTTACTCTTTGGCGATAGATGGCGGCCTTTGCTTCCGCAGCCTCTCTTCGCTCTTCAAGTAAATCGAGTTCCGCTTGGAGATTCTTCTCATTTTCTTCTGATGAGAAAGTTTGTTGTGTCCAGGCATTCCTATTTCTGCAGGGATGACAGCTTCTGCCCCATAAGTAAGGGAGAACGGAGTTTCTCCTGTGGGGGTTCTTGTGGTTGTCCTATAAGCCCAAAGTGTGCTCGAAATTTCTTCAACCCAGTTAGTTCCATTTTTGGAGACCTGGGTTTTGAGAGCTTGGAGCAAGGTGCGATTTGTCACTTCTACTTGGCCATTGGCTTGAGGATGTGTTACGGAAGTTAACCTGGATTCAATTCCGAGCTCGGAACAAAAGCCTTTGAAGGCCCTGTTGTCAAATTGTCGCCCATTATCGGAAATGAAGGCGACCGAAATTCCGAATCGACAGATAACCGTTCGCCACAAGAATCCCTGACAGGCTTTCTCTGTGATCTTGGCCAAGGGCTCAACTTCTACCCATTTGGTGAAGTAATCAATAGCCACTATCAAAAACTTCATTTGTCGAGTCGAAGTAGGAAATGGCCCTAGAAGATCAACTCCCCAGATAGCAAACGGGCGAGGGCTGATAATTGGTGTGAGCAATGTTGGTGGTCGTCTTTGAATCTTGGAATGCCGTTGGCAGGCATCACATTTTCGGGCGAACGCCACCGCATCTTGAGTTAATGTTGGCCAGTAATAGCCTTGTCGCAGGACTTTGTAACTCAAGGCTTTGCCTCCTATATGCCCCCCTCCAATACCTTCATGGATTTCTTGAAGGATATACTTGGCTTCTGTTGGACGCAAGCACCGTAAGAAGGGTTGCGTATAGGACCTCTTGTATAGATTTTCGCCAATGATAGTGTACTGAGCGGATTTGTAAGAAATCTGTCTGGCTTCCGCCTTGTTGGATGGTGTAGGTCCACCTTGCAGGTAGTTTCTAATGGGATCAATCCAACTTGACTCTTCTGCTGCATTTTGTACTTCTCCTTATAACCCTTCAATAGTTTTTGTGGGAAGATACTATAGGTTGAAAGAGGATTCTGCATCTCTGTTGGGTGTAGTGGCTTTGTTAGATAAGGCATCAACTTCTTTATTTTGTGCTCTACAGATTTTTTCGATCTGGAAGTGAGCGAAGCATGGAACTATCTTTTTCACCACTGCCTGGTATTTAATCATGTTCTCCTCCTTCGCTTCAAAATTGCCCAATGTGTGGCTCACGACTAGCTGTGAGTCGGAATATACATGCAGATGTTGAATTCTGAGCCCCCGGGCTAAACGCAATCCTGCGATGAGGGCTTCATATTCGGCTTCATTATTGGTCGCTCGGAATTGGAACTTGAGCACTGTCGCAATTTTCCATTTAGAAGGAGAATAAAGGACGAAGCCGGCTCCAGACTTTTCTTCCGTTGCTGATCCATCAACATATAAGGACCATGGGATGTTTGGGCTTTCTTCTAGGTCCTGTGACGGGAGTTCATCTCCCTCCGTGGGAATGGTCAACTCCACAATAAAATCTGCTAGCACTTGAGCCTTGATTGCCCTTCGGCGCTTATAAGTGAGATCAAACTCACCCAATTCTATCACCCACTTGGCTAGACGTCCGAAATTTTTGGGCTTATGGAGGACTTGCTTTAAGGGCTGGTCAGTCAATACCGTTACTTTGTGAGCCTGAAAATACGGCCTCAATCTACGTGCGGATGTGACAAGAGCGAAAGCCAATTTTTCAAGTGGTAGATACCTTGACTCTGCATCGTTAAGGATCTTACTTGTATAATAGACTGGCTTTTGAACTCCATTGTCTTCTCTTAAACAAACTGCACTGACCGCTAGAGGAGCAGCGGCCAAGTAGATGTAGAGTTCTTCCCCTACTTGCGGCTTAGCTAGCAATTGAGGCGATTGGAGATAATCTTTAAGCTCCTGAAAGGCCTTCTCACGTTCTTCTGTCCACTCCATTTTTGGTGCTTTTCGCAAGGCTTGGAAGAGTGGGAGGTTTTTCTCTCCGGCTTTAGTGATGAATCTCCCAAGAGCGGCTAGGCGTCCATTAAGCCGTTGTACCTCTTGAAAGCTTTTAGGTGATCCCATATCAAGGAGGGCTTTGACCTTTTCCGGATTTGCTTCTATCCCTCTTTCTTTGATTTAATATAAATCCGAGAAATTTCCCTGTTTGGACACCAAAAGCACACTTGTTCGGATTTAGGCGCATGTTGTAAGTCCGAAGCGACTGAAAGACCTCTTGTAAATCCGTCAGGTGCTCATCGTCTTTTCTGCTCTTCACCAGGATGTCATCCACATAGGCTTCAACATTTCTACCAATTTGCTCCTTGAAGACTGTATTTATGAGTCTCTGGAAGGTAGCTCCGGTATTCTTCAGGCTGAATGGCATCACCTTATAGCAATAAGTTCCTTTGCTTGTGATGAAGGATGTTTTTTCTTCATCGTCTTTGGCCATTCGGATTTGATTGTAGCCTGAAAAGGCATCTAAGAAACTCAGCATCTCATGCACCCGCCGTAGAATCAACCAAACCATCAATTGAAGGTAGAGGGAATGAATCTTTTGGACAAGCTTTATTTAAGTCCGTGAAATCTACGCACATTCTCCATTTTTCAGACGGCTTTTTTACTAGAACCACATTAGCCAACCAGTCTGGATAGTTCACCTCTCGGATAAATCCAGCCTTCAAAAGGGTTGATACTTCTTCTTTTGCGGCCTTCTGTCTTTTTGGGGCGGAATTCCTCCTTTTTGTTTGACAGGCTTGAACGACTGATCTACGCTGAGACGGTGTTCAATGACATCACGTTTTACGCCTGGCATGTCTTCTGATGACCAGGCGAAGAGATCAGAATTTGTTCTTAGTACTGCCATGAGATTTTCTTGCTGTGCTATTGTCAGTTCCGCACCAATACGCACAGCATGCTCCACTCTAGTTGTGTCTAGGGGAACTGTAAGCAATTCTTCAACTGGTGTGGGGCGAAGTTCTTCAGCTTCCCGTTCGGCTATTTTGTTGATCAACATGGCTTCCGAAACCCTTGATTTGCCTTTATTTAGAACTTTTCCTTTGAGAGTGGAAACATAACATTGCCGTGCCAAGGGTTGATCCTCTCTTACTTCTCCACTGCCACTCTCGGTCGGAAATTTGAGGAGAAGATGGTAAGTGGAAATTATTGCTTTCAAGGCGTTGAGGGTCGGCCTACCAAGAATCACATTGTAACTTGAAGCACAGCGTACAACTAGAAAATTTGTTGTCACTGTTGATGATCTTGGTGAGTTTCCTACCGTAACTGGCAACGTGATCATTCCTTCTGGCTGTACAACCCCTCCGGAAAATCCCACTAAAGATGATTTTACGGGGAGCAAGTTGTCTGCATCGTACCTCATTCTTTCGAAGGCGCTCCAAAAAAGAATGTCCACTGAACTTCCACTGTCTACCAGAACTCTTTTCATTTGGAAGCTGGAAACCATGATGGCAATGACCAAGGCGTCATCATGAGGGTGCCGAACCCTGCTGACGTCGTTATCATAAAATATGATGGGGGCCATAGGCCGGGACCGTCTTTGTGGTGCTTCTGTTTCCTGTGCAACTCCCACCATTCGGGCATAGCTTTTTCGAGAGGCGAAACTTTCACCACTACACCCAGGACCACCACTAATAAATCCGACCATCTCCCCTTTATCTTCTTCAAGCTGTGAAGTTTCAGGCTCCTCTTGGACCTCAATATTGATATACTGCTCCAATTGTCCCCTTTAAACGACATCTTCTATGGCATTCATCAAATGGGTGCGTTTTTCTGTGTCATGCCCTCTAGCTTGATGAAACTTGTAATACCTTTTGTTGTTCTTTTGCCGTTCGGGATTCTTTGCAGGTTTTGACCATGTCAAGAGTTGTTGATCCTGGATTTGCATAAAAATATGGCTTCTTGTCTGATTTAGTGGGGTATGGTGATCGTATCTAACAATTTTTCCTTCTTTTGAAGATTCTCTAGGTTGTAGCATATGTCGCTGTGGGCGTGTTGAAGTTTCCAGACCTCTATTCTCACCCTTATGGTCCTTGCGCGATCCTCCCTCCTTTCGTATTTCCGCGGTCCTTCTATTGACATTTTGATGGGCTTTTCCCTTCTGGATTTCCCCAGAGGCACGTCGAGCCTCCTCTTCCCAGCCCGTATAAATTTCATCAGAATTGATATACTTTTGGGCATGGATCATGAGGGCGGGGATGGTTTTTGGCGGATCCAAAGTGAGGGAAAAACGAAAAGGGGATTCTAGCAAACCCTCCATCAAGACAGTTACATCCATGCGCAGAATAAGGTCCGCAACATTTGCTGCCTCGTCTATGAAACGGTTTAAATAGGCTTGGAGTGTTTCACCCCCTCGTTGCTTAACGCGCATAAGGGTAGACGGAGTTTTCTTTTGCTTTGAGTAATTAGCAAAATAAGTTAAAAAGCGATCTGCTAGAACTTGAAAGGAAGGAATCGTGCTAGATGGAAGATCGACAAACCAGTCTTGCGCTTTTCCCTCTAAAGTAGCTGGAAAGGCTCGGCACATACGAGCGTCGGTAATTCCGGAAAGCAGCATCTTCGACCGGATGGACTTTAAGTGACGAGACGGATCGGTTTTGCCTTCATATGCAATCATAGCAGGTGGTCGGAAACTATCAGGAACTTGCTTCTCTAATATTTCCTTGATAAAGGGTGAGCATATGTTAAGAACATGCCATTCGGATTTCTGTTTTCCTCGAGAGGGATCTTGTCTCTGTGTCCTTCTGTTGACAGTAGGAGCAGATGGACTATTCCGTTCGGTTCTTGTCCTTTCCGTCCTTGTATGCCGTTCCGTTCTTGTGGCAGCTTGCTCTCGACGTCGAACGGAGGGAGGTTCTGAACTAGCTGAAAAGGCGGTTCTCTCCCTTCTTTCTCCATGAGTGCGAGTCCTTGTCCTCCCTCTGCTTTTGGAATGGGCTAGTGGGTGTGGGAGGAAGTGGCGGATGAGTCAAAGTATGAACAACTTGAGCTAACTGCTCCAATTGTTGCTGTATGTTAAGATAAAATTCCGGAATGGATTCCAGGGGTGAAATGGAAGGATTTTCTGATGGAGGTAAGACAAGGGGATTGTCTGACGAAATCGCCTCATGCCCTCGAACTTCACCAGGTCCTTGAGGATTACTAGGTGCTCCTTGTTCTTGGATTCGTTTTAATCTTCTGGTAGTAATCATTTAGCTTTTTGTAAGGGTCCCCACAGACGACGTCAAACTGTTGATGCCAAAAACTGGTCAACCTCCCGTTTTGGCTATTGTTGCCTCGTGATCTGGTCTCAGCATTTGACAAACGGTTGAAATTTATAGTTGGTGTGGACAATTACTTCAACTTCTGAACAAGGAACGCAGGGTATGCTTTGGAATTCCGATCGAAATTATCAGCTCTTGATCGGAGTTATCAACTCTTTGCTTTGGGGTGAATCTGTAGAAAGGAGAAGGGAGTGATCGGAATTGGGCCTTTCTGCCCTGATTTAACTCAGATGCTTAAGTCAGAAAGCTTGAGAGAAGGAAGTCTAAAACGTAAGTTAGCTCTTTGTGTAATGATTTTCTTGTCCTTCTCTTTCTATTATTGCCCTTCTTTTATAGCAGCTTAAAGGCGGTTTAGGAAAGGCGGTGGGTAAGGCGGTAAGTAAGGCGGTGAGTAAGGCGGTGAGTAAATATCTTCTAAGGCGGTAAGAAAATATCTGCCTACTGCGTAGGTGCTACGTAGGTAAGTAGAAAATATCTGCCTACTGTAGAGGCACGTGGATAAGATCTACTTACTATAGAGGCGTTAGATATTTTCTACCCTAGGTGGCTATAAGCACCTTATGAGATCCTCACGCCTTGTGGATAAGAAGGTTGCTATAATTCCGACAGACTTGTTTGTGGGATTGAACCCTCATTTTTATTTGACTTTGCCGAACAGAATTATACCAGGATATTTGGTGATATTGCCGCGCGCCCAAAGGGGTAGTCCTGTGTATGACAGGTGGCCATTTAGGTCGATGACACGCGTCTTACCAAATATATCCGTAACAAATTAAATCCCTGATTTCCCTTAATTAGGTTGTTAAAGTAAGTAATCTCTTTTATGTGCTAATTAATTTCAGCAATTTTCTCCAGAAAATAGTTTATTTAATCGTAAAAATTCCGGGGCTTTACAGATCGGGTGTTTAGGTGAGAGACTCCTTTAGATGTATTATTCACACAACTCTTCCAAGATGTATGTTCCCCAAAACGCTAATGCAATGATGATGTTAGGTTAGTAACTCACCTCGACGGAGGATGTGAAAGCATTGTAGGAATTCTTGGTCCATGAACTAACATTCTTCAAATAGGAATCCATATATATCATTATCCACAAGAACCCGAGGGGTATACCTTGCTCGGATACCTCTTCTCCTAATTGATTTCCCTCGCGACTTTATCACATCCCATTTATAACATCCCGAAGTTTTCTAAATAAAATTTCAGTAAATTTCCAAATTTTAAATGAGGTTAATTAGCTCAAAAATCAGATTAATTATTATTAACCTCAAAGTTAAAGAAAATCAGAATTTAATGGACCGAAATCCAGCCTCGCAACTATAGAGACAAGGGAAGGCCTTATTGGGCCAGGCCAAAGTTACATAGAATAGTTGGAGGTGGATAGTTGGCAGAGTTAGATTAATTAAACCAGAAATTAATTAAATATTAATTAATCCAGGTTAATTAAGTGAGAATACTGGACGAGAGTTAGAATCCCGATAAAGTAGATCAGCTGGTCGAGTCAAAAGCCGAGAAACACTGATCTCGGTTGGGAGAAGAGACGACCCGTGATGCTACAGTCAACCCGTGTCACTGGGGTCGTATGACCGAGGATTCCCGGATCTGGGTTGGAGAGAGAGACGAGCTAGATAACATTATTAGTCGCCCTCGTGACTGCACAGTAACAAGATAAGATCAACGAAAAGTTGTTCGGCCTCTAGTAGGAGATATTTTAGAAGATAATAGAGTTAATTAAATACTTTTAAAAAGAATAAGTTATTATAATGGTTTTAATAGTTAAAAGATTAATTTAATTAAAAAATATCTAATCTATATATAGATATAACACATGAGAAGAGAGAGAGAATAAAAATTCTCATATCTCTTTCTCTCTCTCTATCAAGCTTCAAAGAAACCTTCCTTTTTCTTCAATTCTTCTCCTCCCTTACCCACGCCTACCGTCGACCTTACGCCATGCTTAGTTGGTCGCCGACCTTCTCTAGACGACTCATAGGAGGTGAGAGGGGCCCTTACTCCATCCCACACAGTGTACTACTATCGGCCCTACCAGGCAACATCTACCTACACAAGCTCGATCAGGAGATAGGGAGGATCCGGCAGAAGCATGAAATTCCTCTTGTTGCCGCGAGGCCAACCGCCAGAGCCTCTCTTTCACCGCACGCGCGTCCTCGCCAGCTGCGACCGCCTCCTCATGCGCCGTTCAGCCCCGCCGACCGCCGCCAGCCATGGTTGCCCCAGTTCCTCAGCTTCGTCGCACCGCCACGACACCACCTTTCTCCAACCAGCAAAGCCGGCTAGCCGCCAGCTAGTTTAGCTCCTCCCTTCTACGCATCGGTAGCCCCTTGCCACTGCCCTTTTTCGATCCGATGAGGAAGCCTTCAAATCTCAAGTTGAACCAGTGAGCCCTAATTTTGGATTAATCAGACTTTAATTATCTAATTGAAGATTTAAGTTGGGGGAAAACCCTAAATGGAAGCATGATTAGGGTTTGGACTTGAAGGAGTATAGTTATGTATAAGGGCTGTGAGTTGTTAGTTGTTGCCATGTATTATAGATTGTTAATTGAGTTGTTATGTATGTGTATGGTTGTATATTTTTGGGGCACTATAAATAGAGAAGGTGCTGTTGAAAATTCATCGATATGCTTAATCCTTTTAATTATAAAGCTTGACTTGTTTAAGAAAAGCATGTTAGTGAAAATGAGTATAGTTAGTAAGAAGAGTAAATCTCATATTTTACCGTATTCTATTTAGTTTAAATTAGAGTACGAGTCAAGAATACGGTCTCCTTATTTATAGATTTCATATTTCGATTATCAGGAAAAGGAAAGGGCAAAGGCAAGTCAGCTGCTGCCAAAGGACCGAGCCAGACTTAAGCTCGTACCAGACTCAGGTGAGGGGAACTAGCTGTACAGTTTCACTTATTTTATAATATTTTTATATAATATAGATTTCAGTTTTGAAAAGCATGAACTAGGAACTTTATGAAAATTTCTAGAGTTTTAGAAAATCATTTCATGCACAGTAATCAGTAAAAGAAAAAAGAAACAAATACAGAACAATTAGAGATTACACTTTATTATACGGACCAGTGGTAGCTCGTAGAGAGCCAGAGAGTACGGCATTAGATTAGGAAAGGGGTGATTTAAATTCTAATTTTTATTACCGAACTATCTATTTTAAAACTTTCTATTTTATGAAATTAAAACCCCTTTTCCATACTCTCGGGTGCCTAGTATACATATATAGATGACCTCGCGTAGCAGATCTACCCGTTGGTCACTTGTTCTACAGTATTGAAGTAGATGTGTAGTCAGAGATTTTAGTCTTGTGATTATTAGATAATTCCATATTTCTCACCTTCCAGAGATTGAGTTTTATCTCGGAGCACGGAGGCTCAGGTACAGATTACCCAGGGTAAATGTCGGTTTCAGAAATAATCCACAGGACATAGAAACAAGAAATCAGATTTGCATATTGAAGGGAATACTTTGACTTGCATGTATTTGCTCAGTATTTCATTCAGATTTCACTATTTAATTTCAGTTATTTAATATACATATTTTATGCTTATTATTTACAGTTTTCACTTTATTATACGGGTACAGTTTACACCCGACAGTACTGTTCCCAACTCATTGAGCTCCATTAGCTCAACCCTTTTCTCTTGACATTGTTTTTGCAGGCGATAGACAGAAGACCATATAGAGGGTTTGTCTGATCACGAGTCTAGTGGAGATGTCCTGTAGCTGGCTCTGACTCCCGAGTCTAGTTATTATGTTATTTTGATTATGAGTGTATTTGAGACCTTTAAGTCTAAGACAATATTTTATTTGATGTTGTACTAAAACTTATTTGCAGTTTGGGTTTATATAATAAGTTCATTTTGCTTTAATTAGCTTCCGCAAGTTATTGATTTACAGTTAATTAATAGTTTAACAACCTTAGGTTTAGGGTTCATTTCCTTGACCTGGCTGGTGTGACACGTGTCCCCTGAAAAGGAGATGGGTGTTACATCATTTTATCTTATTTTTTAGAATTACAATTTAGATTAGATTAAACCTTCTCCAATCTTTGTTTGGACTAGATAATAGAGGAAGAGTTAGTACTAGTATCTCGACCCTTGTGGGTTCGACATCAGACTTTCATAATCCACTTCACTACTTGGTACGACCCGTGTACTTGCGGTATAAGCATAAGCATTAGGCACACTATCAGCCTGCAAATAGATAGGGACACATTAGCATTTGAGGACTCGGAGACATCACTATGCATATGGGTATGCATGGAAGCTAACACGATAAATACATAGGGGTTAGGTGAGCAAATCTTTGACGAACATTCAGGGTCTCTGTGGACCCTCCGAGAAAATACCCTAAGTAAAGAATTTTCTCGAAATTTTGGCAGAGTGTCCCCTTGAACATTGGGTATCGCCAATATATACAAATATAGGCATTCATCATCTCATCAAAATTTCAAAATCCACAACTCAATAAGATTGTTCATCCACTCACAATTCAATAAAATCGAATGGTGAAAATCATGTTAGGGATGATGGAAGTACATACCTGAGTAATTAAATGCCTAGAAGGTTTAATTGAATGCTCACAGATGGGAGAATACTCACCGGCACCTATGGAGCATCCACAGAGAAAGGGATAAAGAATTAATGAATAAACAAGTGATTTACCTAGTTTAACCTAGCTGCACCGACGACATCGCAATGTTTATTAGTAGAATCTAGGATTTTTTTATCAGGTCAGAAGACATAGCGATGTTGCTTTAAAACATCGCGATGTCCAACAGGTCAGACCTGTTGTTTTACAGCCTGGGGAGCACATCGCGATGTGCAGACTCGCAGAGGAACTTAACTGTTCCCCCTATGCTTCTAGTACTCACCTACATGTTCCTAGAAGTGTGCATGTGTACCAGATTGTGGTCAAATTGAAAGTTGCATTATTCCAAGCATGCTGCGATCTCTCTAGTCTAGGTGTGTCTCACTAGGCTCCCCCAAACTTGAGCTACATAATACATGAGAAGGAATCAACTTTATTCATAACAAGCTAAGAGAGAATACGAAAACTACTAAGTTTTGGGTTGCCTCCCAAGCATCGTTGAGTTTATAGTCTTTACAGACTAAGTGTTGGCCTTCATTTGTGGAAGGGGGAAGGGTAGACTTCCCCTGGCTTGTTGTCCATACTCTTTATAATTGGTGCTAGGCTAGCTTTAGGTGACTGTTCAGTCTCTTCACATTCAATGTTGGGCATTGTCCTCAAGCTCAACTCTTCATCCTTGCAACCTATGCTTCCTGCAACAATGCAATCATTAATCAGACAGGGTTTTTTTAGGACCATGTACCTCTTCATCATATAGGGCAATTAAATCCATAAATGACAAAGATGGGTCTGCCACAGCTGAAGAGATAACATTGAACACTTGTTGCTTGGCTTCATCTTTCAGAGTGATTTCCCATTTAAGCATATCAAACAATGCCTCTACGGTGAGTAATATGGGACGACCAAAAATAATGGGGACTTCCTTATCCGCCTCATAATCAAGAACAAAGAAGTCCGCCAGGTAAATGAATTGGTCTATCCATACTAGAACATCTTCCACTACTCCACATGGTTTGGCAATTGATCGGTTGGCAAGTTGATGTAAGATATTTGTTGCTTTGAGGTCTCCCAAGCACAATTTGTTTTAAACTGTGAGGGGCATAAGATTTACACTAGCTCCAAGGTCACAAAGCCCGTAGCCGGCAAATGTTTCTCCTATGTTGTACGGCTGCAAATAGCTTCCTGGGTCTTTTAACTTGGGTGGTAATGCTCTTTGTACAATAAGGCTACATTCTTCGTTCACCACCATGGTTTAGTGATTTCCTATCTTCCGCTTCTTAGCCAAAAACTCTTTCATGAATTTTGCTTAATTGGGTATGTGCTCCAATGCTTCTGAAAAAGAAAGTGTTACATGAGGTTGCTTCAATCTTTCCATGAACTATACTCGTACTGCATCCCAAAAGTGTTATTCTTCAATCTTTGGGGGAATGGAGGGGTTGCAATGGTTGCACTTCTCCTTCCTTGCTCTCATTTCCTTTTTCTGTCTCCTTTTCCTTCATCTTCTTCGGAACAGACTCAGATTCTATCACTTCAGGTTATTGTAGTTGTTTTCCACTTCGTAAAGTGACAGCCTTTACCTACCCCTATTCCTTATTTCTTGGGTTCTTCTCAGTATCGCTTGGGAGCACCCCCGTTGGTCGAGTCCTCATCTCCTTGCTCATTTGACCCATTTGATGGTCAAGGTTTTTAATGGCATTACCTTGTGCTTGAAAGTTGGTTCTACACTAAGCTATAAATTGATCAAATTTCTCCTCCAGACTTGGCTTTTTGTCAAGGGGCTTACTTTGATTAAAGTATCCCGGTTGTCTATACCTCGATTCTCCTTAAGAGCTAGATGATGCATTTGACCTCCAACTTGTTGTCCAACTTGGGGAGAAGTTCTGATTATTGCCCCAAGAGTTGTTGCCTATTTCATTGACCTCCTCAAAAGCTGCCGGAGGGGCCATAAACGGTGAGTCCGATGGAACAGAGTGCATATTCATATTACTTATAAAAGAGACCGGCTCCTCAATTTTTTATTACAATCCCATGAACCTTGCCTACAAGTCTGAAGCTCGGTCTTCCCCTTGAATGCATGTCACTTTCCCTTGAATGACTCTGTCACTAGTTGGCCATTGACTATTGTTCGATGCCACTGTCTCAAGCAACTCATAACATTCTTCAATAAACTTAATGTTGAAGCACCACCAACTGCTGCATCAAAAATAGCTCTGTTGTTGCCTCCCATGACGTTATAAAATGAAGGAACCAAGTGCCATTTAGTCAACCCATGATGAGGACATAACCGCTGTAAGCCTTTAAACCTCTCCTATGCCTCTGCTAGACTCTCTCCTTCCTTTTGTGCAAATCCTATTAACTTATTTCGGATTTTTTTCCCTAAGGAGGAATTTTGGTCTCAGCCTCTCCCAATTGTTTATAGATACCGCTGGGAGGAAGTATAACCAATCTTTTGCTTTGTCTCTAATGGAGAAAGGGAATAACTTCAATCTTATCACATCATGTGATGCCCCGGTCGTTTTAAGTTATCCGTGATTTTCAAAAGGTTTCTTATGTGAATGTTGGGATCTTCATTCAAGATTTCTGAAAACTGTCCTGTATTCTGAAGCATTTGTATCATAGAAGGCTTAACTTCAAAGTTAGCACTCGGTCCTGTTGGTCTTACAATGCTTGATTGATGTCCTTTAGAAGATGGAATGGAGTGCTCCAACAATGGACGGTAATCTCTCCCTTGTTCCATGATGTTAGAATCTGAAGAACTTGTTAAGTCTTGTTGAGTCCTCTTTTCTCTCCTTAACTCCCGTAGAGTCCTTTCAATTTCCGGCTCAAGAGGGGCTAGGGGTGATTCACTCATAAACTACAAGACAACACAATATTTTTGATGGAAACACAATTAAGCATCCCCAAACACACAAGAAAATATAGTAGCGAACTAATTCTAAGTATGCACACAATTGTTAGTAAATTTTGCAATAAACAATTACAACACAATATTAACTTAACAACACAGCCCAAGTAAACGAAACTAACCTAATTTACTTCCTACTCTATTTAGTATATGCAAACCTACACCGTTCCCCAGCAACGACGCCAAAAACTTGTTGACCGTCAGCTATGAGTGCAAGCACTCAAGCCTCCGCACGCAAGCATACGTGGTCGCTAGTAATAAAACCTATGGGTATTGGGTCGAATTCCTCAGGGAACGAATATTAGGTTTCCTAAACTTATGTACTAGATGATTGTATGAAGTAGTAAAGGTTGTACTTTAGTACCAAATGAGTTGTGTGAGAAACGAAGGTCGTAGAAGGGGAACTCTCAGAGATAAAGATCTAGGGATGTATGGTGTTCTAGACTTGTTAGATTTTCTCCTTGGCTTGCTAAGTTATAAAGGTTGTGGATATGGGATTACAATAGTAGAGATTGCACTTATGTGCACTTTTGGTACAACCTACAAGACCTTATTTTTAAGGTTCATGCTCTAATTTCCACATGTCTATGGGAACAGTAGAGGCATTATAAGGCTAATCTCTACCACTACCATGGATATGCCTAAACTTATGTCTAAGTTAAAGGCCAATTCGGTGCCACTCCGTCCACCCTATGTTTTTACTCTTCCTTCAAGCTCATATGCCTATGTGCTTGAGGCCTATGTGCTTGAGAATTAAGATGCTTGTTGACTTTTGACCCATAAGGATTAGCATGAGAGATTCTTAAGAAAATCCACACACATGATAACAAAGCAAAGCCAAAGATAATATTGATATCAAGTCATAACACCCATACAACCCTAGAAAGGGTGTTTAAGCTACTATTACAAAAGATGAATCTAAAGAAATGGCATCATTCACATAAACATCCATAATTAAGCTAAGTGAGAGTTCAACAACATCAAAGATGAAAATCTAAAGATTCCCCCTCATAAACAAGTAATCTCCAGCTCCAAAGTGTTAGGAGAAGCCCTTCGGATCAGTGCTCTCGCGTGCAGCCGCCACCAAGACTAAAGATGTCCAACCCTAGAAACTCAGCCCTCTTTTATACATGGCACTCTGGACATCGCGATGTGCTCTTTGGTCTGTTATCCCTTCAAATCTTGACATCAAGAAGTGCAAAAGCGACATCACGATGTGAATTTATCTTTGAAAAATTCTCTCAGCTCGTAATTGACATCGCTATACTCCTTTTCGACATCGCGATATTTCCCCCATCAAGAGATTCTATAGAGCCCTTACATAGTGATGTTGGCTTTGAAGATCGCGATCTCAATTTGTCTTTAAAATTGGTGCTTTGTCCATAATTCACATCGTGATGTCCAAAAAGCACATCGCGATGTTAACCACTATGCTGTTTCATTTCACCTGTTGCATAAAAACTTCACTCATTTTAGCATCTATCGATCACAAATAGGTGTAAATCAAGTGTCCAAGACAGCAATTGTTGTCAAGTGATAGATTTTAGAGCCAAAACAACATAATATTTATTCCATAATGACCTTTTCGGCTCTAAATACTTGACAAACTTATACTAAAATGACTCTTTTCCAAGAGCTATCAGTTGAGTTTGTTAGTATGTAATTAGGAATCCTTATCCTATTAGGTTGTTACCAGGGGTCAATAGTTTGTTACAATCCTATTATAAATACAATGAAATAAAGGGCAGAGAGAGCCAGAGAATATTATCACAATCTTCATCTACTTCTTCCCTGCACCTCATCTTCTTAATCTCCTCTGCCTCAATCTCATCCCTCCTTCCTCAATCGCTCCCTATCTCTCCCTTTGTCCTTTCTTCTCTACCTAAACTCATAGAAACACAACTCCATCAGTTCGCTTGTAACATTAATAGTCATTCCTTGACTCTCTCTCTCTCTCTCTCTCTCTCTCTTTCCCACAACCTTGAGAACTTCTCTGCCACCAATGGAAGCATCAATGGCCAACTCCATGACTCCCTCGACACTGCCTTCCCGAGCCTTTAATTCCCACCTCACTTTAGCTTACAACCTCCTTCATGGAGTCCTTCCCTTCTCTCTCTCTCTCATCCTCCTTTCTTCAGACTCTTCGGCTCAATTACCAGCTAGACATCTCCAAGCTCTCCGACACCATAGACCTTATTGAGAACATGACCTTCTTGACCTAGCTATGGCTTCACTCCAACCAGGTCTCTAGCCCCTTGCCAGACTTCTCCTCCCTTACCGCCCTCGGAGACTACAACCACTTCGCCGGCCTAATCCCTCTGTCTTTGGCCTCGTTGAAGTCGGTCAAGTGAGTCGTGCTCACCAACAACTTGCTACAAGGCCCAGCGCCCGTGTTTGGTGCTTAAGTGAAGTCTTTGGATCTTGAAATAAGCTCCGAGAGCTTTTACTTGGCAAAACTTGAAGCTTTAACAGAATGTTGCTAATAACTTTAATGAGGAGAACATCTTAGGCCAGGAAGGATTCAGAACTGTTTATAAAGTAGAGCTCCATGATGGCACGATGATTGCGGTGAAGAGGATGGAGGCCGGAGTTATGGGACAAAGGGGCTCATGGAGTTCAAGTCTGAGATAGGAGTGCTCACCAAGATGAGGCACATGCATTTGGTTTCTCTTCTTGGATACTGCTTGGATGACAATGAGCGGCTTTTGGTTTATGAGTATATGCCTCAAGTGACACTCAGTTAGGAATTTGTTTGAGTGGATGGAGGGGTTGAAGCCATTGGAGTGGAAGAAGAGGCTCAACATTGCATTTGAAGTTGCTAGAGGAGTTGAGTATTTGCATAGTATGGCTCATCAGAGAATAAAACCTATTATGAGTTCCTTTCCATGCATTTCATCAGTTTATGGTACTGTCCTCTTCAATCATGATAATGTGTAATGTCAACAATGGTGTTTTTTTATTTTTTATTTTTTGAGTTTTTTTCTTCTCTTTTTTTGCAGCGTGCCACTTGATCACAAATTTACATGTCAACATCTGAAAAAATAAAGTAAAATTTTTGTTGTTGATTTGTCAAAGACTCCATGTCAGCATGACACACTAGAAATACAACCACACGAGTGCCACATCATAATAAAAATTGCTCATGTTTGAAACTATGTATCAAGTGGCTGACATGTCTGCACAGTGTCTAAAAATGAATATAAATGTCAAAATAGAGGGACCATATTAAACATTTTGGAATTATATTGGCTAAATTTGCCTAAAACTCAAAGTACAGTGACCAAAATGGCTTTAACCTCCATGTCATCATGCTATGTCACTATGCCACGTCACCCTAAGCACGCCACATAAGCTGTCACGTTAGAAAAAACAAACCACCTATGCACTGCCTGAGAATAAAAAATTAACCGTATTTCAAACCATGTCACCTGGCCGCCATTTCAACAACATGAACTTAATTGAATAAAAAAACCCAAAATATAGGAATCGTGTTAAAGATTTTAAAATTAAAGAGATGAAAATTAATATTATGGTAAAATACAACCAAAAATGACTTTAATCAAGATAAAAACAGTGACATATGTTGATGCCAAAAACTGGTCCGTCTCACCCTTTGGTTGCTGTTGCCTCGTGATCTGGTCTCAGCCTTTCGACAAACGGTTGAAATTTGTAATTGATGTGGACACTTACTTCAGGTTTTGAATATTGGATGCCTCGGAATGCTGTGTGTCCTGGAGGAATTTTGGGGAGGCGATCGGATTGTCCCCTTTTTGTTTCTGGATATCTGGACGAGTCTGTAAAAAGGAGAGGGGAGTGATCGGAATTGGGCCTTTCTGCCCGGATTCAACTCCGATGATTAAGTTAGAAATCTTGTGAGAAAGAAAGGGATTTGGTAAACTTTTAGACTTCTTGGACACAGGCTAGTTGATTGTTCAAGTCCCCTTTTCTTACTATAGTTGTTCTTCTTTTATAGAAAAGTTGAAGGCGGTTTAGGAAAATATCTGGATGAAGGCGGTTGTGGAAATATCTCGTGAGGCGGTGAGAAAATATCTCGTGAGGCGGTCGTGAGGCGGTGAGAAAATATCTGCCTACTGTGTAGGTAAGTAGAAAATATCTGCCTACTGTAGAGGCAAGTGGATAATATCTACTTACTGTAGAGGCGTTAGATATTTTCTTCCTTAGGAAATTACGTGGCCATGAGCACCTCAAGTTTCGGATAAGAAGGTTTTGGGTTTGCTTAATTCCGACCGGATTTGTTTGTAGAGTTGAAAGATAGCAACAGAAGATTTAATATTAGGTGGTGTTGCCGCGTGGCCAAAGGGGTGTGGCCTCGTGCATAACACGTGGCCATTTGGGTAGCTGACACGTGGTTTACCAAATATTTCCGTAACAACATAAAAAAAGAGAAAAAATGAGTATAAGTTCGAGGGGCAAAATTGTATACCATAATCCCATTAGATAAAAGAGAAGAAGAAAATCTAAGAAAAGGAAAGCATCACTTCAAGGCGAGAAAAAAAAAGGTATACCCTAATAGAAAAAAAAAAGGAAATGAAACATATGGGTTAAAGTAGGGGGGGATCCTGAGCCCTGAAGTAGGGGGGGGAATCCTGAGCCCTGCTCTCCCTGCTCTCAATAGATAAAATAAATAATAAGATGCCAAGAAAAAGGGTTAACTTGTTGGAGAAGAAGAAAGCTTCACATGAGAAGAAAAAGGGGACAAAAGTTTTTTTTTTTTATTTTTTTGTTTTTTTGTAGGTACAATTCAATTTAACCAGTCTAGACTTAAAAGAAATGAATTTGAAAAGGCAAGAAGTAAACAGTAGGTTGAAAGCTCAGAAGGACCTTCTCATAATAAAAGAAAATATTAGAGACCTTATGGTAAATTTCTCTATTTTTAATAGATTTATTATTTAAGTTTCGGATTTCACAAATATGAATGTAGAGTAGTTAATCCCTTCATTTTTATTTTCTTTTTTGGGATAATATAGTTCTAGGCTGTCATAAAATCATGGATGAATTTGGTAAAATTGAATATGAAATCTGAATCACTCCCTGTTTAGTTACTCCAAAACAAAAAAAAAAAAAAAAAAAAAACACACAGCTATGTTCTTATGACCCTAATTAACAATTTAGACCAACAAATAAGTCCATAGGATGTATTTTGCGTAAATAAACAAATAATGCAGAGACAAACTAGACTAGTAACAAATGCAAAGGACAAGTCTTGATTTGTCCCCCCCACCCCAAAAAAAAAAAAAATTGAGAAAGATTCTATTAAATTAAGCTCATGTGTCTGATGATAGTTAGAACCACCCAATACAAACAAACAAGCACTTATTGAACACACAAAGACAAGACAATCTACACGATCGCAAATCAAAATTGAATCATAGACATAGTTCCAATGGATACTTGAGAACATAATCATGAGCATTGATAACTAAAATACATCAAATAAACTAGATCTATAATCACAGTGCATTCAAGCAATTGCAATAGTTCAAAGCAATAAGAATATCTATAAGAAATCATAAGATAACTTCTAAATGACCCAAACAAGCATTTTGTCAAACACCTTGCGTGCAGCTCGAGTAGAAGCCAAGCTTACTCTTCGTCTGCTCCCTTGTTCTTGCTCTCCTTCCCATCAGCACCAAAGTCCAGAACGAACCCTTCCCACTCCTCTGATTCCGAACCTTCCACAGCCACATCATCCATACCGAGACCAAGCTCCAGATCCTCATCATCCTCAGACTCGGAAGACTCTTGCTCCTCATCCTTCTTGGGCGGTGCAGGCGGGCTGCGCCGGCGCATATGGGTGATGCTCCGAAAGAGGGTCGAAAAGGGAGGAACCCGGCGCAGTGGGAGTTCTCGACAAGGAGAAAGCACAGTGAATGCCATGGCGGTGCGCTGGAGGAATGGCGGCTGGTTTAGGCCAACGAGGATTCGCTTCAGTGGCGCTCCGGCTAGCCGCGTCGCTTGTAACATTACTCACTGCCAACGAACTCTGTGAATGTCCTACTTGCTGGGTAACTCTCTCTTTCACACGCGCGCGCGCGCACACACACATAACTCTGTTAATGGTAATATAGAGGCAAAATTGCATGTATACAGTAAGAAGGAAAATTATATAAAAAAAAAACTTGTAGTTTGACATTTTTTGCAAACCGGTGACAAAAGAATTTTTTTTCAATTTTATTACGTGTGGTTTTCCCCCTAATAAAAAAAAAATCATCAACGCCATCAAATTTGATGGGTAAAGTCGGTATTTCAGTTGATGTGGCTCCATAGGACAAAAATAAAATAAAATTTAATATACATGGCATCATTCTATTGGTCATGTATTTATAAATAAAATTAAAATAAGAAAAATAAGAAAAACGAGAAATTGGTTATATACCCTTCAAAAATTTCATAATTACATATTTACACATGAAAAAATCACAATTGTTTGTATACCCCTGAAAAACAGGTTGAATTTCAGATATGCCCTTGCTGTTAAATTAACCAGATAATCTTAACCATGGTTACAACTTAGGTTAAGGGCTGAAAAAATATCCAAAATACCCCTCTTTATATATTTTAACTATTTTAAAATTCAGATTTTTAAAAAGGTATTTTTAAATCTACGGTCAAATAAACTTTTCAATGGTATATATTTAAAGGGCATAATGGTCATTTTGTATGTCTACTGTTTGTTAACCGATTGTTTTTCATATGATTTTAACCTTAGGGGTATATATGTAATTATATATATTATTCAAGGATATGTATGTAATTATGTTTTATTCAGAGGTAAATACGCAATTTCAAAATTATTCAGGAGTACACCTGCAAAAAAGCTTTAAGAAAAAAAATCTCATCTCCTTGTTGTCGCGATCATCTCGAGCTGGCGATCTTCTCTGATCTTCCCAAACTCGCAATCTTCAGTTCCAGGATAAAATTAAAAAACAATAAAAAGTACTCTTGTTTTCCATCCCTTTCTTCTCGAGCTCGCGATCTTCTTTTTGTTCTAAGCTTTCAAAACCCTTGTTCTAATGTGGAAATCTCATCTCTAATGAAATAAATCTTGAATCTTTCATAGTTTTTCTTGAAATCTCGGTACGAAAAAGGCCCTAGATCTCCATTTTCAGATGGGATGTGGAGCGAAGCTGGGATTCCTTTTAATTTTATGCCTGATCGCATCTTTCTTTGCGCCTGTGGTTCATTAGGCGATGACGAGCATAGATCGTGGATCCGAGTCGCTGAAGGTGATCATCGTCAGCCTGAAGCCCAACCATAGCACGATCATGAGGAAGAGGAAGAAAAAGGGGAAACTTGGGAAACTTGGGGAGGAGGGAAGGGGGGTGCGGGAGGTGGGAGATGATAGGATTAGTTTTCTTAATTATGTTTTTCTTTAAAAAAAATAATTATGTTTTTTTAAATAATTAATTATATGCTTATGTAAAAAATAATTATTTTTTTGTCACATGGAGTCACATCAGCTGAAATGCCAACTTTACCCCTGCGAAACACGTAATAAATTGAGAAAAACTTCTTTTGTCAGAGGTTTGTAAAACAGTGAAACCATAAAGTTATTTTGCATGATTTTCCCTAAAAAATATTATGAAATTGTACATGCACCCTGTCCATCTCATAATTTATTTTGCAATAACATATTTTACATGCTTTTGTGCTTTTGGAGACTGGTTGAAGATAAATGCATTTTATATTTAATATTTTTTAAATTTTAATTTTAGCTAAAGAGGTATACATACAATTATAAGATTTATAAGAGTTATAGAAGCAATTTCATAATTTTTTTAACGATACTAATATAAATCCGTCAATATAAACTATCCATCTATTTTTCTTTCCCTAAATTTTTGGTCCTTAAACCATATTGAAATGTACATTTTACCCCTAAAGTAATAAAACCATTTTGTTACTAGTTAAACTACACTAATACCAAGCAAACCAAGTGGATGCCGGCATGGCATATGCTAACATGGCAATGCCATTTTAGCATCCACGTGAACCTGCATGGTGCCCCCATAACTAAGTTCCAAAATTATTAAAAAAAAATCAAACTGAAACTATAGCTTATAACTGACATATGCTAACATGGACACACTTAGTTTATACAAAACCTCATAAGAGATTCTATATAATCTTAGAGTCTCCCTAATAGTTGTTGTTAATCAGTAAACAACCTTCCTTGTTCCCTATGCCTTGTTAGATTATAACCAATGTTTTTAAATCCAAACAAGACTGGTCGGTCGGACTGGTAGAACTAGGAATCGGACAACAGTCCGGTCCGAGTTTATGTGGATTGTTGACTGAAAATCAACCCGGTCAAACCCATCCAAACCCAGCGAACCGGCCGGTTGGACCAGAACCGGGCAGACCTCGGTTATTGACCAACTTATGCTCCTCTTTCCGAGAATGATTTGGCCGTGAGCGGATGAACATATGAACCCTCATTGACTATGATGGCCGGGAGGTAACTATCGTAGAAGGTCTTGACATCCATGTCATCCTTATTGGACTCAACAATGAGGACGCTATCACCCTTAGAAAAGCTGCTTGCCCTCAGACTTCACCCAGGACATGATCATGCACTCTGTCATGGTGGAGCTGAGCGCTAGCATGAAGATCTCGTGGATCTTGGCGCAGAGCCATGGCGATGTGCAACAAGGTGAGCAACGACGGAGGGGCGTGGCGGCGGAGGCGGGAGGTGGAGGTGGGGACAAAGGTGGTGTCGAGCTAGAGAGAGGCCGCCATTGATGGGGAGCTGAGATCAAGAGAGAGAGAGAGGGTGAAAGTGTATATTTTAATATTTTCTAAAGAGAAAAGAGAGAGGACGTGGAAGAAAGAGAAGAACCAAACTCGGCGTGGCTCTCGTTTTTGGAAAAAACTGGGCTCCTTTTTCCTTGAAATTACAAGAATGAGCTCCTAATATTCACATTATTAATTAATACTTGATTTAATGATTTTCTTTCTATTGTTTACAATTATATATATATATATATATATATATATGATGTCATCCGGTCCGACCGAAATGGGTTATCCGGTCAGACTGACTGACTCGTGACCCAGTTATGAAACCGGTTAGCTTCCCGGTCCGGTTTTAAAAACATTGATAATAACCTCCTTCATTGTCTTATTTTGTTAATTTCTCCAATATCCAATGAGCCAACTTGCTTAATGCTTGTCTGCATTGCTCAGGCTTTGTCTCCTAAGTACTGTGGTTGCTGCTTCTGATTTACTAGCATCCTGATTGCAGTTTGACTGTCTGTATATATGTGTGCTTCCTTGCCTCCTTCTCTCCGTAGCATCTTTACCCCTTCCTTCACTTCTTCAATCTCTGCCTCCAAAGCTGATGAAGCCAGGCTTTGCTTGTTTCCTGCAATAAAAAACAGGCCAATGTTAGTCAAGATTATGAACCCTATTCACATTCTCTATTTTCCCTCATTCCATGATCCATCAACAATGCTCCTTGTTCCATTTATTGATTTCCCTTTCCCCAATATTCATCCTCTCTTTGGCTAATAGCCCCTATTTCCTCAATTTATTTTATCTCCTGTTCCACTTCTTTAACTTGGTTATCTAAGTCATTCTGTTTATTATAGGTTTTTTTAATTAGATCCCTCCCTAGATTTCTCATTTTATGACTTGTATCATGTTGGGGCTTCCTAGTACCCCTAACCCTCCATATTTCCTTTAAGCTTTCATGACACTTTTCCAATTGTATTCAATTATTATTGAATTTAAAAGGTCTTCTACCCACCAACTTTTTGGCTTCATATACCAATAGTAGTGGGTTGTGATCATATTGGTACCTAGCTAATTAAGTGTTTGACCTGGTATGAACTATATTCTTCCAGCCAATCCCCATTTGCTATTATCCTATATAGTCTAGCCCATATTCTTGTATCCCCGCTCTGGTTGTTACACCATGTAAATGGTGACCCCCCATAACCTCAATTCTTTTAAATTGTTGTACGTCATGAATTTGTTAAACAATCTTGCTTTTGTGTTTATCTTTTGTTCTCTGTCCCCCATCACCTTTCTGTTGGATTCCTATTAGTATTAAAATCTCCCATCAATTGCCAATTTCCAGATATCAGTGCTATTTCACCTAATTCCCTCCAAGTTTTCCTTTTAATATCAACCCTTTGACTATTATGTACTATAGAGACTATACTAAGTTTACTTAGTGCGTTAGAGATAATCAGATGAAGTACATACCTAGACTTACACATTGGTGTAACTGTCCCGATGCCCTTGTTTTATAAGATCATAATGACACTAGAGAAGCCCCTGGCTCGGATCGTAGAATAGTGCCAATGCTCCTTGAATTTATTGCTAACTCTATTGATGCTGTGTCCTTCTACTTTGGTCACAATAAGACAATTTACTTCTAAATTAAATGACTTAATCATTATGAATAATCAACTTAATATATCCCTCTCTGCTATTCCCCTGCAATTCCAACATAGTGCTCTCACCTTAGCTTCCAAGTTTAGTGTGATGCTCCTTCCCTGCTTCACTTCTACCTTTCTTCAGGTTTGTCCTCTGATCAAAAGCTGTCCTTTTAGCATTTTACCTCTACTCTCGAGTTGTTAACATCCTCTAATTCCATGTTTTCTCCCTTATATGGAGGATCATCCTCATCTATTATGTCTTCTTCCTTGAATATTTTTTCTTTCACCTTCCTGAGTGCCTTCTCCACCCTATCAATTTTTTCAAGATAAAGGTTAGCATGATTTCCCTCTTATAAAGTCTTACCTTTCCATTAATACTTTATTTTCTTCTTCTCTCTGATCATTATCTCCACTCTACGAATCAACTTCATGAGATGTATATCCTCCCAGATAATCTCCTTTTCAGCGAGCTCCATGTAGTCCTCTTTCGGACCCCAGCTCCTCCCTCGGGGTTTAGTAAAATGACCGAAAAATTAAAAACCCCATTTAATAAGGGTAAAATGGGCAATTAAAGTCATGATGAAGGTTAAAAATAAATAAACTGGAGAAGATGAAATTTTTGGGAAAAGATTGGACATAATTGTATGATTTTTGCAAAATAAGGACTATAATATAATATTTTAGAGATTTGTGTGTAATTATTCATTAAGGTAGGGACTAAATAAAAATTTTGAAAAGATTAAAAATCTAAGTCCACTGTGAACTTCCTATTCATTTATGAAATCCCTTGATTACTCTCAACCTTCGGTTAATCCTATCTCTTTTGAAACCTCATGAAAACCCTCATTTTTCTCTCTATTTCTCTCGGTTGATCAAGCTCAGGCTTGGATTGTAACGCCCCGAATTTTCAAAGTAAATAAATCAGAATTTATCAAGAAAATTAATGAGATTAATTAACAAGGAGAATAAATTAAATTACTTCATTACCCAGTCTCGTAACTAATGGCCTAAAGGAAGGCCTTATTGGGTCTGGCCACTACACGTGGAATAGTTGAAGGTGGACGAAATAGATAACTTTGAGTAATTAATTAGGAGAGTTGTAAGTGTTAATAAATCCAAATTAATTAAGTAGGAGAATCGGACGAATATTAGAGTTCTGATAAAGTAGATCGGTCGGGTCAAAGCCGGTATTCACGGATCTGGTCTGATGAGAGGCAGACCCCGTGAGGCTACAGTGCGCCCGTGACGATTGAGATCATTGACCCGGGATTCCCGGATTTGGGTCGGGACATTATTAGAACTGTGACATTAATAAATGAGAGACATGACGTAAAGTAGAGAGATAATATCATTTACATTATTTGAATAGTAGTGGAGAAATAATTGAGATGATGACTTAGGGATAACTTAAATTAAAAGAAGCATGTGATAATATAGTATTTCTTTTGTTTAATTATGGGACTCAATTATTGAATACTTTATAAGAGTAAGCCTTCAGAGAGAAAGAGGAAAGTGCCACTTCTCTCTCTCGTTGCCTTCTCTTTCTCCCTGACCTGCCCTCGCGCCCCACCTGCGCGCGTCGCCAATCGGACCCTGGTGAGCCCAGCCGCCCCTTGCCGCGCCTTCTCATGCCGCCGCGCGCGGTCCGCCTCCTTTCCCTGCCGCTTCCCTCTCTTGCGCGCGACCTGACCGCGTCGGCGGCCTGTAGGTCTTCGCGCCGCCGTCGGAGCCTGGCCGTGCCGCTGCCTCGGCGGAGCCTTGCTATGCCGCGCGTCCAGCTCCTTACGCCACTGCCTTCTCAGCTCTGTCACTTTGATCGTCGTATTCCGGAGAGTTATGCCATGGATTGCATGAGTAGGACTAATATTAGTTGTATCATAATGAATTGAGTTTAATGATAGTTTGGTGCTTGATTGTAGTTATTTCGGGGCCCTATAAATAGGGGAGGTGCCGCCGAATTTTCATGAAAATTCTGAAGTAGAATGCCCTAGTAGTGAGCATGTTAATGTGCCTAAGTGTAACTAGTTTCCATGATTAACATGTTTATTCGCCATGCCTTATGTTGAACTATTTTACTAATTAAGCATGCTTAGGGATCACTTTAGAAGTGTAGAAGGCATGTAATGCTCATTAAGAAGGAGAAACATGATCTTAAGAGTTTAATGCCTCTTATATGCTTCTTGAAGCTTAAATGGGAGTTAAATATACACCCGAACTATCGGGATGATCCAAATCAATTCCGAGTCTTTTTGAAAATATTTGAGTTATAGTTCACTCTCCATTCGGTAGCTACAGTAACCACATAAAACATGGACTTGGAACTTAAAATTGAAGTTCCAAACCTTCACCATTCCTTTCCAATATCCCAGTATATTATTTTCATAATATTGTCTTTCATTTTCATCATAATTGGGCTCATTATCGTCTCTTATATGGCCCCCAAAAATTAAATAAAAATCAATGTTCTACAGGTGCTACAGTGTTTCCTGCAGAATCCTTTCTCCTTGAAGCTTAATTCTCCTCAATTAAACTCTAACCTTGGAATCCAATACTTGCATTTCTCAAACAATACATAGGCATGATCGTTCTAAAAAAAACAACAACACATTCATCCCAATTCCTTGATCTTGCAATCATAATAATATGCACACTATCAAACCAATTCGTCAAGCTTCCTCATTATCTAACTTAACCTTGGAAACATTATATCAAACACATGATTAACAGAACTGTCTTTTGATTAGCTAGTTCATTTAAGTATTTCCACAAATATTGCAACACGGATTTGTGATGCATGGTTTCAATAGAAAATTCGACAGAGTTTGCTTTGTATTTAGCGCTTTAACTCCTATACAAACATTCATCCATTATACATAACTTCCATAACTTATATATTCATCAATTCATACACAGGCATGGCCATCATACAACAACTAGAATTTAAGTAATCATCCACATACAATCTATGCCATCCAAGACCATTAAATTCATAACTCTAAACCCCCAATTAATCATGTTTAGTAAAGGTTCACATTTCCATGTTCTTAAATAGTTCATGATATATATATAAACTCATGAAGAGCATTAACCATGCTCATAACAAAACTCACCATGAACTATTAACTTAAATTCCCTTACTAGCCATGGGAACATGGGAGATGAATCAAATAAAATCCATGGAATAAAAATCATGTAGGCCCAATTTATCATCCAAGGGTTCTATCAAGCTCAATAGGTTTCATACTTGCCATAGTCCTTAATATACCATGAAGAGAGTAAGAGTTCAACTTTATAAATTGAAAACCCATGAAAATCTGCAGTGCTACAGTTAATCCGAGAATTCCTTCTCCCAAATCAAGCTTTACAATCTAGCTATAATTCAATCCCAAACTCCTCATACATTGTTCTACATCCATTTTCACCCATTTATACATGATTTCATCCATTGAAATCCCATGAATGGGTCACATTCATTAATTCATGAACCTATGACAAAAAAATGCATGAATACTCAACTTGAAATCATCCAAGTGCTTCTAACTTAGTATTGAGCTTACCTCTTGAAGATTCAAGCTCCAAATTTCGTATTTCCGGGCTTTACCTTGAGTTCCTTCGATTTTCTTCTCCAAGCCCTAATGAATGGATTAAAGTTCATAATCTTGCATATTAGACTCCAAATGGAGATCAAGTGAATTAAATCCACTACTCAACCAACCCTTACCTTCAAATCAAGCTTAATGTAAAGGATTGATGAGTATTCCTCCAAAATCCTCATAGTGCTACAGTGTTTCTATGCCCTTGCCCGTGAGAATGAGAGGGAGTGAGAGAGAGAATGAAACTTTTCATTCTTTCATTTCACTTAAATTGCTAAGTGTTGGCTTGAGGGGCAAAATGATCATTTTGCCTCTCAAGCTTCATTACCTTATTTAATCTTGTAATTAAAATTCTTTTCATTCACACCCTTGAATTATTATAAAATCTCATGATAAATTAAAGTTATTTCATTTGCAATTTAGTCCTATGTTTTATTTCTCTCCTTTTGTCACACTTGGTTTATTAATTTACCTAGGTTTCCAATCAACCCATTTTTGCATATAAACCTTCTTTCCATTTTTATCATTTAAATACAAGTTCATAACTTTCTCAATAATTAATCTGATTTAATTAGTACTTAATTAAATCTGGATTAATTAGACCTTTATAATTTTTCCCAAATTTCATCACTTACCACATTAAATTACTATTTAATAAATTCTGGAAATAAATAAATAAAAATTATTATTTATTTCGGGGCGTGTTTTACATTTATTGTAGTTGATTTTTAGTCCCGAGAGCCCTTCGAATAGGGGAAGATGAGCTTTAAGGTGGTGAAGTCACTTGGCTTCCCGGAGCTGAACATCAGGAGATCGTTTGCATAGAGGAGGGCTGAGATTTGTTCTCCTCGTGCCGCTCTTATGCTGAAGCCCTCAAGGATATTTTCCCGCATGGCATGTTTCACCACAGTGGTGAACACATCCGTTGCAAGGATAAATAAAAGTGGTGAGAGAGGATCACCCTGTCGCAGTCCCCTTTGATGTCTGATGTATCCCGTAGGTGTTCAATTGATGAGGAAATTCGATTTTGAGGAGTGGAGGATCTTTGTGACCCATCCGATCCATCGCTGTCCAAAGCCCCTTGCTTGTAATACCTCAATAAGAAATTCCCAGTCCATTGTGTCGAAGGTTTTCTCGAAATCGACCTTCATTAGAGCCCCACGCTTCATTTTCATACTGAAAATAGTTTCTTCTGCCACTACAATGCTGTCTTGGATGCATCTCCCTTTAATGAAGGCGGTCTGGTTATCATTTTCCAGGTCGGAGATAACGCTCTACAGCCTGTTTGCTAGTCCCTTGGTGATGATTTTGATTGAGCAGTTGAGCAGACTTATGGGGCGATAGTCCTTGATTGAAGACGCTTCACCATGTTTGGGGATTAGAATGATGTGTGCCCAGTTCAGTCTTTCAAGGTCGTCGGTTCCTTGGTGTAGTTCGTGGAAGGATTTTAGTATTTCATCTTTCGTGAAGTGCCAACCCTGTTGGTAAAGGGTCATTGGAGAGCCGTCGGGTCCCGCCGCCTTATCTGGGTTGAGTTCTTTGATGGGGATAAGGATTTCCTGTTTGGTGAAGGGGTTGTCAAGTTGTGATAGGTCGGTAGTGGATGAGTCTGTGAACATTCGAGTCAAGTCCATGCGGTATTTGTGCTGCCTTTTGTTTCCGAACAGCGTCGAAAAGTGTGCTGAGACTGCCTTCGCTATATCTGACTAGGTGCACAACTATTGGTCATCCACTGAAAGTTGATGTATCCAATTTTTATTTCTTCTCTGGTTCGCAATGGAGTGGAAGAATTTTGTATTCTTGTCCCCCTGCTTGAGCCAGGTTATCCTTGAACACTGCCTCCGGTGTTCTTCCTCCTGTCAGATCAGATTGTCGTATTCATTCCTGTTCGCTTGGAGGGATTCTTCTTCTGAAGTGGAGAGCTGACGCTGTTCTCCTTTAGTGTCGAGTTCCTCTATTCTGCCTTGGAGTTCTTCCTTTCTCTGGCGCTGTATTTGTAGTTCCTCCTTGTTCCATTCTTTCAGTCTTTTCCGCAGTAGGGTTAGCTTCTTGGACCACATGTATGCTCCAGTTTCTTCAAAGTCATTGAGTTGCCACCATTGGCCTATCATACTCCAAAAACCTTCTGTTTTCCCCCATCCTCTGTTGAATCGGAAGGGGAAATGTTTCACTACATGCCTTCCACATTCCAGGGCTATGGGCACATGGTCTGACCAGATTCTAGGGAGTGCAGTCTGCCACATTTGTGGGTGGGCCGGCGTCTATTCCGGGGAAAGCAGAAACCTGTCCAAACGGATCATGGTAGGCGAATGGTATATTTTCTTCCGGATAGAGGTGGGTCGTAGAGTTGTAAATCCGTAATGACATCATTGAAATTACGTTGGTCTTGTGTGTCCCTGTTATCGGTATTCCCATCCGATTGATCCCTTGTCGAGTTGAAGTCACCCCCTATTAGCCACGGACCTTGCCATCGTTGGCGTATGGATCTTAGCTCATCCCAGAAAGCCCTTTTAAGGTCTCGATCGCAGGGTCCATATACCGAGGTGATCATCCATCTACTACAGTTTTCCATGTTTTCCAGGATTACTGAGATTGAGAAGTAGTCTGTATAATCAGCGATGAGGCTGAAGGTTGTTGCACTCCAACCGATGCAGATACCCCCCCTTGTGTTGGCTGCAGGTAGTGTCAATCGTTCTGAGTAATAGTTTCCTCCGATTGAGCGCCACATACGATCATTAATGGTTTGAAGCTTTGTTTCCTGGAGACAGAAGACGTCGGCTTTGTGGTTTGTGATAAAATCCCGCACTAGGAATCACTTTTTTTTGCTTTCCTAGACCTCTAACGTTCCATGAGATTACTTTCATTAGTAAACTAGAAAATGCCCTGTGGAGAGTTGCTGGTGGGTGGTAGTCTTAGTTGCCGTCCACTCCCCCATTGCACTCTTCGACTTCCGACAACCTTAGGTGTTTGGCTACCTAGTCGATGTCCCCCTCAGAATTGTCTAATAAAACTCCAACCTTTAGAGCTTCCTGTACTATTCGATCTCCCAGCCATTGTGAGAGAATGATAGGGACTGTAGTGAGGTTAAGTGGTGTGTCTTTCTCTTTTCTTTTCTTTTGTCCCTTGTTAGTTGTTGATGCCTTGGTCAAGGCCTTCTAGGGTTCTGGGGTTGTCGGTTTGTTAAGTGATTTGGCCTTTCTTGGCCTTCCTCTTCTTGGATCCAACAGTTGTGCCTCTTGTGTCCCTGGCTGTGTTGTTGCCTCTTGTGTCCCTGGCGGTGATGTTGTTTGGATGTTGTCAGTTCCTTGTGGCGGTGTGAGTGCTGTTCTCGGGTGGTCAGGCGGGCATTCCTCGTTGGGTTTACCTTTAAGTATCAATTCCCAAGCCTCTTCCATGATGAGGTTCCAGGTATTTCCAATATTTTTAAGTGATGCCTTGGAGAGGTCTATCTCTAATCCATTAATAGTGGGTTTTATGTTTTTTTCATTTGGGTTATAAAGAGCCATTAGGTAATTAAAAGGCCTCATTGGGCTTTTTGATTGAGTGGGAGGTAGGCCCGTTACATTGATAGGTGGTAGCCCATTGGTGATAGCCAATGGGTTTGGGTCTGGGTCTTGGCCCGAGTTCTGGGTTTGGTTTTGTTCAGGGTGGAGATCTGGACTTCATGGTATGATTGGGCCCGGTGCTCTGAATGAAATTTCAGCCCCCTTGCTGGGCTTTGGTGGGCTCCGTGCTTGGGATGATTGGGCTTCAGTCCCTGACGCGGTAAATAGGTCGAAAGCCACGTGTGTACGTTGGTGGGGCCCACAAGCTTGGCGCGTGGAGGTATGGACCTGTTGGGTTTGGACCCGATTCGTTCCCATGTACGCTGGGCTCGATTGAGCCAGTTCGTCTGGCATTTCGTCGAGCCTAATTCCAGTGCCCGTTTGGTTGGTAGTCTCCACATGGCGTCCATGAACTGGTCAACGATTGATTCCGCCACACCCTTTTCTTCTTCGAGCGAGGGTGACGCTGTTGAGTCAACTTGGCATCCCACGTGCTTCTGCAGGCTTGTCACGAACGATCCCATCGCCGCGTTGCCTGTCAAGTCCGCCGCCTATCCCGGCGTCACTCCGTCCTTGTCTGGTGCTGTCGCCTTCAACGGTCGAGTCGTCGCCATCGTGTCCTGGTCTTCGTGGAGAACCTTGGAGCCTGTGTTGCTGGTGGTCCGGTGGTGGTTTTCCATGGGTGTCCGCTCCGCTATGACAATTCCGGTTGGTCTTAGGCGGTTGGTGCTCCTTAGTGGGGCTTCCTCTGTGTGCGTCATCGGGGCCTTGCCTTTGTCTGGCCTGAGTTCCACATCGGGTTGTCTGGTTGTCACCATTGGAGCTCCTCCTCTCACCATGGTGGTGGAGTTGGATGTTACCCCACCGTCATCTCATGGGAGTTCTTGTTGGCCGGCGTCGAGCTCAATCGTGTAATTGAATTTTCTGACTCCCATGCTGCAGTATATGCTTGTTGGCATTTTCCTTGGCTACCTGATCCGGAGGAGGAGACGGAGGTCGTTGCCGTATTCTTGGCTTCGTTTGTCCATGGCTATAAGGTCTCTGGCCGGTTTCAAGAGGCTTGCAGCTTCATCACGATCCCAGCTGTCCATGGGGAGATTCTTGACCATGACCCATCTCGTAGCACCCTCCGCCTTCCCTGTTTTCCAGAGGTCTGGTGTCCATGGCTCGAACTTGAGATCAAAAACCAGGACTCGAAGTAGTCTTGCTTTCTTAGTCTGCCTGGCCAGCTTCGCCGTCGGGAAGGCCACTATGTAGCGGCCATCACGGAGCAGCTTGACTACCCAATTCCAGTTTTTATCCATGATATGGGTTAGGATGTCCGTTATATCAGAGATCGTCACAGTGCCCTCTCTGCATTCGACAACGGTGATGATGGAGAAAGCTTTCATACGCTCCCTCCCGTCCAGAATGCCTTTGTTCAGAGCCACCGAGGTGTATAGTTGTTCCATGCCGTCATCATCTACCTTTTTCCTCCTGGTTGTTGGCTCCTTGGTGCTGGGTTTTGGTGGCTTTGTTTTGGGTTTCATGATTCTTTGTGTTGAAGGTTTGCTCCCCTATAAAAAAGGTTCTGGGGGTGCAGAGATGTTTTGGGTCTTGGTTTCAATGGTGGCAGCGGGCCGGAGCTCTGCATGGCAAGCCTTTCCTTTGTGACCAACTCCTCTACACCTCCGGCAGGTCATCTCACGTCGACACTCGTCAGCCCGGTGTCCTGGACGAAGAAACTGGCCACAGACGTTGATCATGCCGGTGGGAGTTCGCAGCGTCGGTGGTGATCTGCGCTGAGGTGGTGGTGGCGGCGCCATTCTTGGTGTCTGGTGTGTGACAGTGGTCCTGCGTTGTCACTTGCGTCCCGCCATCTTCCATTCTCCCTGTGTATTGCTCTTGTCTGGCGGCGGTGGTTGTGGTAGTTGTGGTGATGTTGGCGGTACTGTTGGTGGTGGTGGTGGCGGTGGTGGTGGTGGAGGGGGTAAGGGTGGTGATAGACCAGCATCCTCATAAACGCCTTTAGCACCACAGCGTATGATGGAGAACTACCTTCGTGGTCACTGTAGTGGACTTCCGGTGAACATCTCGGCGGTTCTTTCTGCTTCCAGGCTGCGTTTCTGGGCCCTCCTTCGTCTCTTCGTTCCTCCACGCATTTGTAGTCGTGTCTCCAGTGGTCGCCGCTTCGGTGGTCGTCGTGACGTCGTGGGTGCTGGTGCCTCGTTTCATGTCTCCGGTGGTCGTTGCTTCGGCGATCGTCCTAGTGGTGACTAGTTGTAGTTCTGTTCGTTTTTCTCTCTCCGCCCTTCGCCGCCCTCGCCGTGGTGTATGGCCGCTGCCTGGGAATCGTGCCTCCCGAGAGCTCATCCCTCAGTAATACCGTTTTCTTAAAACTAAAATGTTTGCGAAAATTGTGTTTTTATAAAAATCCCCTTCCTGTCTTTGATACGAGATGTACCGGGCTTTTGTAGCGCCGGTTATCAGGATCATGTAGAGGCATATCGCTATTCTTGATGGATGCTGGAGTCCTTCCGGAGACATTTTAGCTAGGGGTGTACGCTTGTATGATATGAGGCCATGGCATGTGTACATGTTCATATTATGTTTGATATGGTGGGATATTGCTCGTGGGTTTTCTCTGGATTTTGATTGTATTAGCATTCTTATCAAGATTCAAGATAATTATGTTGACCTTCATGAGTTTTACTCGCATTGATTATGTTTCAGTATTTTAGTACAGATTGCAGGTATGTGTAATACCAGGCGTGGTAGTCCATACTCACTGAGCTCGTATAGCTTAGCCCTCTTCTATACTGTTTTTCTGTTATAAGATCCAGACACAGATCAGGTTAGTAAATCAGGTCTCGAGCAAGGATCGGGATTTAGCTTGCTCTGGCGTACCTGTTTCCCAGTTTATTAGGGTTGGATTGTATTGAACTTTAATTATGTTTTCTTCCGCTGTATTTGGGGCCGTAGTTGCCCATGACTCTGTGTGATGTACGTTATTATGACTTTTATTTGAGTATGACTTTTGGTGTGTAACCGGTTATGATATGGCATATGCATCTTGTTTAGAGTACATGATCCTTAATTTCAGGTTTAATTGTACAACTTATGGGCTGGGTGCACTCCCGGCCCAGCTGGTGTGACATCTATTTCATTAGCGAAATGGGTGTTATATGGATTACTCAAGGTGAGTTCATAAGATATCCATATAGAGGATGATGATGTTAATTGAGGCATTTATATCAATAGAGGAGGAGGTATATGCATGCTAAGACTTTGGAGATGAATTGAATCTATGGTTGATGAACTCTTGGAAATTGATGAGAAATTCTGGTTTAATATGGATTATGCATGTTTAATTGTAAAAATAAACTTTGATTATAAAGAGTTTGAGCACCATTTAGAAGGAACCATATCAGTTCAGGGTTATTGTAGCTACTACAGTAACCCGAGAACTATAAATTTTCGGTATTTTTTGAAATGTCCATAATTTAATTCTGAATTTCTAGACAGTTTGGGAGCAAGTTAGAGATAAGGGATATAGTGCAGGCAGGTGTTTTAAGGTTCCAGTTCGTCGGCTATAGCTTAAAAAGCCAACCTTTTGAGGTTTTGAAAAAATATGGCTCAAACACAAATCTAAATAGATTCTCGAGTGTTCCACTTGATAAAAAAACAACTTTGTATTTGAGAACTTCTAAAGATGAGATTTACGAGAAGAGCCACAGAGCTTGAGTCTTAAATAGTGAAAGCTGACATTTTTGAGGTTTAGTATGAGTAGCATGTTTTTATAACCATATCATCTCTAAATCATATGAGATCTTAATATATGATTTCTTATCATGTATAGGGCACGGGGAAGCTAGTCAGGACCCACCCAAAACCCAAATTTCCACTAGACCTGGATAGTCCCGAGGTGAGTAGAAAACAAAGGATCCATAAGATTTCTCTTTTAATTGATGTTTTACGAATTCCATGATTTTGATAAAAATTTCTAAATATTTTTTCAATATTTATGACATGATTGCCCATATTTAGGGTGGATGTGTGACTTCTATAATGTTGCTATATATTGGGAATATGTATTACAAAGTTTTTGATAATGCTGCAATTATAACAACCCTGGATTGTGGGTTGGGTGATTATGACGTTAATTATGTATTGCAATGTTATAAATTGAATGACTACGCAAATGCATGGAAATAAATATACGAATGGGTAATGGGGTCAATATGTTTATATGCACCCTATCACATTTGTCAAGTTATATTATCGAACGTACAAGATATTATTACAACCTATGAGCTGGCAGCAACCTTTGAGTTTGAGATATGATTACAGCCTATGAGCTGGAGATATTATTACAGCCTATATGTTGGCAAATAACTAGGGTGATGGGGATGAGTGCATATGAGACATAAATGCTTATGGAATACACTACATGACTTGCATTATGATATAATGTTATACAGTTCTTTATCATGTTTTATCACTTACTTTGCATTACATCTGGATTAAAGATATGGAAATTGACTAGCATGCCTATCTTGATTATGTATGAAGTGACCAACATTACATGATGATTATATGCATAGAACTAGCATCGTTTCTATGTATGTGTTATTTTTATGGAATGTTTATTTTTATATGATAACCCCTAAGGGGGATGTTTTCTCTGACTCAGTCTGTGTAATCTCATTACTCTCCTCTCATAAATAACAGGTACATCTCAAAGTACAGGTCAGTGACCTAAGGTGAGGCTCATACGTGTTATACATAGATTAAGAAGGGGCTAGCCGACTTTAAGTGGGATTTTGGATGTTGTATAGTATATAGTTGAGATGTGTGTACTCTGACGTTGATTATATGTGTTATGTGAATTTTCGTAAAAATATACTCTTGTGGTTAGTGTATATATGATAGGTTGAAGATTTTTTTTTTGTTGGTTGTTAATTTTATTTTTGCGATATAATTGTCATATAGCTATTGGTAATGTGTACTAGGATACAGGACAATCTAACCGCGGCTGGTGTCAGGGATCAGTCTCGGTGTTGTTTAGCCAGTGTGGGCTGCAGGGGTAGGTCTTGACATTTGTAGTATTAGAGCTTAGGTTACTAAAAGTATTGACAAATGTTTGTATGGGCAGACATTTCTTAATATTAGTGCCTAGATTTTGAAGATTCTAGAGTTTAGAGGATTTGATTGATTTGCTTAGAGCCATAGGACAAGAGAGAGTCGATAGATGACATACAATGTATCCCAGTGGTGGGGAAATATATGAAGAAAGGTGTAGAGGCCTATTTGGCTTATGTGATAGACACAAAGGTGTCTAGAGATGAAATACAACGTATCCGAGTGGTATGTGATTTTCTAGATGTGTTTACTTAGGATTTTTTAGGTTTACCATAAAATCGGGATACAAAGTTTGTAATTGGGGACAGGAACAAATCTAAAGCACCATACAGAATGATACCTATAGAGCTGAATGAGCTACTAGACATGGGCTTCATAAGGCCTAAAACAACCCCATAGGGAGTTTGGTATTATTTGTGAAGAAGAAGGATGGATCCTTACAGCTTTATATTGACTACAAGAAGTTAAACAGGTTGACTGTAAGGAGTCAATATCGCCTACCCCAGATAGATGATTTGTCTGATTAGTTGCAAGGAGCAACAATGTTCTCAAATATTGATTTTAGATCGGAGTACCATCAGTTGAAGATCAAAGATGAAGATGTGGTAAAGACTGCCTTTAGGACCAAATATGCCACCATGAGTTTTTAGCCAATCAATTTGGGTTGACGAATACCCCTACAACATTCATGGAGATGATGAATGGAGTGTTTATACCCTATCTTGATCAGTTTGTGATAGTTTTTATTGACAATATACTGATCTACTCCAAGACCTTAGAAGAAAATATAACACTTTTAAGGATTGTGTTGCATATTTTGGGGGAGCAGAAGTTGTTTGCTAAGCTGACCAAATGTGAATTTTAGCTTGAGGAAGTAAAATTCCTTGGCCATGTGATTTAAACTGGGGGGATATAAGTGGAACCCTAGAAGATTGAAGTTATAGCAGGTTGGAAGGCTCCAACCACTGCGATAGAGATTAGGAGTTTCTTCGAGCTTACAGGATATTACAGAAGGTTCGTTGAGGGATTTTCAACAAGAACCTTGTGATGTGGCCTAATGTGTGTGCTTACTACCGCAAGTGTATTGGTCAGAACAATTAATAAAGTGGACTCTAAAAGTCGGATATCAATCCTTATTCACTAAGGAGTACTAGAAAGACTAATCCTCAAATGTCTAGTCTAATTGGAATTTTGGTGAGATTTTAACCTAATTATCTAAACTAAAGAAATCTAAAGATTATGGCATCACAAGAGATAATCGAAGGGAGATACTTGGGCAATGTATCCCCTCCGAGTTGTCATGCAAATAGTTAGATGTAGATTTCTAAACTGATGCTTGGAAGATAATGGACCAAGGATTCCTACGATGCTTTCATACCCTCCGTCGAGGCAAATTACTAACCTAATACTCTCACCACACTATGTTCTAGGGAACCTATAACTTGGAACAATCATGGGAATAATATATCTAAAAGAGTCTCTTGCCTAAACACCCTAGTTGTCGGTGTGACCATGATTCTTTCTATTGAAGTATGTCTTCACCAAGGAGGCGTTTGTTTATTCCCCTGGTAAATAAAGATTGAAAGTAACAATTGTCGCGGCGTAGAAATTCAATGCATGAATAGACCTTAATTATTCAAGCAAACCAATCAGAAATGGAAATCTAAATCAGTAAACTAAATCATAATATAAAGGTTCAACATGCCGAAGCATCTAACAAATAGTTCCCCATTAGTGGGGAACACACATGGAAAATAAAAGAAGACAATAGAAAGAAAACATAATGTCAAACCCTCTTCCCTCCACTGTTGGTGGTGTGCAAAGATGTGTGGTGAAGCTTCCCATCAATCCCCTCGCTGTCACGATCTCCAGCTCCAAGATCTTCAATAAAACCCTACTTGGCCGATGAGATGTGATATCAATTATGAAAGTGGATGATGATCTAAAAACCCTAATGATCTCCTATCTATAGGCTCTACCTTGAATGAAATGAGATTAGGCGTGATCTTCTGTCAAAATATTTAAATTTGAATAAACTTGGATCTGATAACGATCTTACACAGGCATTGGCGCAGCCATGTGCGCGAGCCTGAAAGATTAAATCCACGGTATCGATGCATAGGCGCGTGCTTGCGCGCGGGGTTCCACTGCGTTGCGCATGGGCGCGTGCTTGCGTGCACCTTTGTACACTCTTCTATACCTTGTATTAGCTTCGATTGATGCTGAATTTCTTCTTTTTTTTCTCTTGCACCCTTCCAGTGCCCTGTAAGTGAAAATTAGCATAACTTCAGTATCGACAACCTATAATGTCTTAAGATAGTATGAAAAATGAGAATTAAACTAGTATAAAAGTTTAGTCATTTGAACGCTTATCATAATATCTCTACACTTAAGCATTTGCTTGTCCTCAAGTGGACAAAGAAAAACTAAAGCAATGATATGCATTCAACTGCAGGCTATAAAATAAATGTAGTTCCATCCTACTCAAAGTCTCACCATCGACATATGTATCGCCTTACTTCAACATCTTGATCTTAGATTAATCCGTGACACATTTCAATATGGCTCTAGAGAAGAAAAATTATTTTCACTCCACATGCCATGTTCTTGAGTCCCAAAAAGACAAGTACACCTTCAATGGACTCTAGAGGGATCTTCGGACTCTAAAAACAAAATGTCCAACCTTCAAACAACGAAATGGTGGACAAGTTTGAAAAGTACAAAATTAAACTAACTAAAGATATATATATATATATATATATATATATATATATATATATATGTATATATATATTTATATATAAATAGGTTCTTTTTTTTGGTAGGGCATCACTAATGGATCCGACTTTCAATTACTGAAGGCTAATGAAAAATGTAGACATTCTTTTCTGAGGGATGTATATGTTGTTTAGGCACCAGAACTTCCTTCTACTCGGAAGGTTATGGATGCGTTCATATTCACAAGTAACTTTGCAACTTGAGGCACACTCTGATTTGGAGCCACAACCCTAAGCTTCTTTGTTTCCACGAATAGTGGGAAATTGTCTTTATTATTTTCACACTTGTACTACTTTATTAATTTGCCCCTTACTTGTCACTAGAACATGGCAATGGGTTTTTTTATGTCACTAGAGAATATGATAGTTACATGGATTTTCTCTAAGGGTCTGCTTGGATGAGATGAAGGAAGGTTTCATAAAGTAAGGTAAGGTAGGGTAGGGTAGGGTAATAGGAGGTTTTAAACCATATATTGCTTGGATAGAAGGTAAGGTAAAAGGAGGTTTTCAAACCTTGTGGTGTTTGGTTTGAAGGTAATGGGAGGTAAGGTTATATGCTAATTTTACCAAAATACCCTTTGAAATAATAACTTAATATGTATAAGAGTTTGAATTTATTTAATGTTATATATTAATATGCAATTAATATTCAATGTTATATATTAATATATTCATTCATTTAATGTTATATATTAATATTAAATTAATATTCAATATTATATTCAATAAAACGACCAAGTAAAATTTAATACATGAATTAATTAATTAATTAATTTCAATATAAGTTTTATTAATTTACAAAAATTAAAAAAATGTTTTGTAACAATTTCTCCAAATTTCATTAAGTATTAGAAACCATTCAATAACATTCAACACATTTCCATGAATCTTCAAAAACCAAGCATGCTAATGAGAAACCATTCCTCTTCACTTCATCATAATATAGAGAACCTTCAAATGGAGCCGTACCTATTTTGGCATGATAATAATATTCTTACCGGTTTTTGATAACATTAATATTCTAAAACAACCAAGTTATTGACAAGTTTAACAATAATGGTCTAGAACAAGGACAACTCAAAACCAAATCATTCAACATTAATAGTCGTAAACAAACCACAAGAGAACAAACATAGTTCCACAAAAGAACAAGCCACAAAGACCCTCCACTAGCACTTGGTACCATAGTTGTGTCAAAACCTGCAACAATGATATACACAATTTTAACACATATAGGTTAAAATAAACATACACCGAATTAATCAAGGTTGGCTAGAAAGAGGATGCTAACCTTAACCTTCAATTTTGTGGTTCATGCCCATTGCCCATCAATTTCAACAATAAAGACATACGGCATTCATTTGGGCATCTAATCAAAGCTTCCAACATCTTGGCATCTTGAGGAGGAACAAGTAAGCGTCAGTAAAAAATGGCTTTGAGAGTCCTAAATCGGTAAGCATGGCCCACACATCAAAATCTTGTGTTGGATTTTTGTTAGTCTTCATCTTCATCATAGTGTTGGCAACTTCAACCATTGCATTGGATGATTGCATGATAGTATTAGCTACATTATCAACCGAATTAGACAACTTGTCTTCTTGACCATTGTTTCCTTTGCCTTTCTTGGACTTAGAAGAACTTGGAGCTTCACATTGTGCTTCTTGATTAGTATGTAATGGTGATGCTTCATCTTCAACATCGTTCTCACCCAAGTTTTCTATGTTTATGTTGTTTTGTCCAGCCAATAAATCAATTTCATCAATTCCATTTCCCGAACAAAAGTTTTCAAAAGTATTTCCTGAATTTTGCAGTCTTCTTTGTCTCATCTCCGATGCAGTTTCAGCATGTTGGCCAGTTGCCCTATCTTGTCCATAGAGTTAAACCAATTTTTCATAGTTTCTCACACCCTTGTTCATCCATTCAGCAGCTTCCGGTTTGGCTACATATGAAACAATATTATTAGCAATATGTATATTACATTGTACTAATATTAAGAACAAAACTAACCTCAATTAGATGTTGCTACACTTCAATCTTAGCACTCTACATTTGTGTAGTGGGATTCCATGCGAACCCACTCATTCCATTCTTGAAAATGTCATAGCATCGAGTAAATGATCTTTTTAAATTTTTCATGCGATTTTGAGCCTTTTCTTTTTTTATTGACTTATCGGGAAATTTAGCCTTTAACTCAAGGACTATGTTTTCTAGTGCATGTGTAGTAAATGTCCCCCCATTTCTATTTCCCATTGTTTGCTGATGCAAATATGCATCAATTAAAGCATCATCCATATTAGGTGTCCATGTGCACGACGCATTTGCATCGGGAGCACTTGAAGTAGTTTTCCTCTTTGGTGGCATATTTTAAGCTACATCACAAAGAAAGCACATTTAGTTATTGGGGGATTGATGATAGTAATAACAAAAAAAATTTCCAACAAAACAAATCATCAAAAAAGAAAAAGAAAAAAGAAAGATAGAACAAAAAGTTAATGTTCTATATGTCCAGAAAGGTAAATTTGAAGAATCAAATGTTGACATGTGTTAATACATTCAATCAAATTCTATACTTTGGGTACCTCAGCCTAAATTCAACCCTGAGAGATCTTGCACAGGGAAAAAGTTCAACCCTATTTTTCTCAAAGAAAATCCCCCAACTTTTCTGAAAACCCATAACCCTCTGAGTTTAGTCAGGAAATACAACTATCTCATTTTTACTTTTCAATTAGTTATCTGTTATACTTGAGTTTTTAGGTAACAACTCAAACCTTATGGAACATGAAGTCCGCTGTTTCTCCTCAGAAAGTAAGGGTATATCATACAATGTTGTACATGTCTTTGCAGTATAAACCTTAGTGAAATTGCAGCTCAACTCTTCCTATTGCATGATGCTAGGACTTATTAGCTATCTTGGCAAAATGAAATTTGTGAACAATAATAGCATGACAACAAGGAGGTGGGTTAGAAAGTCTGAAGATCAGTGGAAAATCATAATTTGATCAGCATATTTCTAGTTGCCCATAAATTTTAAGAAGACAAAAGAGTAAACCTGAAACAAACTTAGTTCAACATATTGCAATTTGTGATAATCAAACTATCATGAATTGCTAACAAGTCCAACTTTAGCAATGCTTCTTTGTTTCATTAATTCCAAAGAGAATAATTTTCTCCAACTTGTCACACAAGTCTTTTAAGCACATGCACAGTAATATGATCAAGGACATGAGGACATGAAAAACAAAGCAAACTAGATCAATAACATTTGATGATTAACTGATTATAAAATCCAAAAAACAAATAAACTAAAACAAATGAGAGCAAATTTATACCAAAAACCTGTCACTTCAACAGTATACATCTATGATAAACTAGTATCAACACCAGAGGCAGTATAACATATGGGTGATACATTAGACCAATTAAGAAATTATACCCAAACTAAGCCAAGCACCATAAATGCCACATTTCTCATGCAAACCTTCAAGTATAAACAACTCCATAGCAACAAGTAAAGCAAATCCAAATACAAGACAACAACATCATTCTCCAAAAGAACACCATCGAAAACACAATTTCTAAATAAATAGGAGTCTAGGACAATGGTAGAATTTGTTAAAAATCACATGATATTTGATACATCAAGGATTTTCATTATAATTAATCCACATTTCATCCGATACGCCATCTTTAATAATCCCATTTCTTCATTATTTTCCCCACTACCATGATGTTCCTCTTGTGCTTCATCCCCAAGTTCGTTCTCAGCTTGTGCAAGTATTGTATCATCAGGATCTATACCTATTAAATAATTATGCAAGATACAACATGCATAAATAATTTCCTTTTGTGTTTCTAAACAATAATGTGACTCTGTCGAGCTCGCTATTATAGGGAAACACTTCTTGAGAACACCAAGTGCGCGTTCAATAGCATTCCGTAAAGATGCATGGTGAAGATTAAATAATTCACGCGCATTTCGTGGTGGAGTTCTTGAATACTCCTTCAAATGATATTGTTTCCCTCTGTAGGGTGTAATAAGTCCACTTGTCAACATGAATCCCGCATCAACAAGATAGTATTTTCCTAAATATAAAATGCACTTTGTTATTACGCTTCCATAAAAATATAACTTGATGTCTTATAAAATATTATATTATATAAAATAGTACCTTCTAGAATTTTGAGAGGACAAGATCTTGTTAATGCATTTTTCATAATTCTCGAATCTGATGATGTGCCTTCCCACCCGGGTAACACATATGTGAATTTCAAATCAAATGTGCACGCAGCCAACACATTTTGTGTTGGGTATTCCTTCCTTCCAAGATATTTTGGGGCTTCTTTGCTAGAAACTTTTACACGAATATGTGTTCCATCAATGGCACCAACATAGTCCTACCACCAAATTTTATATTTCGTTCTCATCATGCACACAATTATAGTAAAGTTATAATTTAATAGACCTTGAAGTATGGATAGAATCTGTTGCTGTTCAAAATTTCTGAAGGTATTTGTGAACCATCTAGTTGTATTATGTATTTGTCCTCTAACTCCACTATGGCTCGTAATACATTATGAAGATGGTGAAAAATAGTCTCATGTGAACGACAAAAGAAAAAAGCTAGTTCACGATGGGAGACATTATGACCTAATAAGTAGAGTGTTTTGACAACTTGTTCCTCGACGGATACATGTAAAGTTGGTCTAAGACCACCCTCTCTAACCAATATATCACACAATCCTAGAAAAGCTCGAGGACCCATTCTTATCATGCTATGACATAGATCACTTGACAACAAACGTGACATTAGTTCATCTCTTGACTTTTCTCCTTGAAGCCGTATTTCACGGTTGATTTGACCTCGAACATGTGTATGTTCATTCCTGCATCTTGCAATCCAAGCAATTACAGTAACAACAACTTGAGCCGCTGCTAAATGGTGGAGTCGTTGCAATTTCATGAAATTGTCCAACATAGCAAACATATTGTTTTTATCGGCCATCTAAACATAAAAAGTTTATTGATCACAATTATAGCATACTCATAATCAAACTGAATAACCTATGTTACACGATTGAAAGCATTAGATACATGCGTGCAAAATATTAGCACCAACTTAAAATTTTTGATTTCAAAAAATAGACTGCTACATATTTCTGTAATCTAAATTCGGTAGAGAAACAAAAATAGAGAGACACGGAAATAAAAAAAATTATTTAACCATAAAACAAACAAGAATAAAATGTTTTCATCTAGTTGAATAGACATTTGTATGATCAAGTTGAACAATCAACACCAGAGACTTCAAAGAGGTAATGAATAATAGGTTTGCTTGAAAACCATCTAATATATCAATTGTAACATACAGAAACTATAGGAATTCTCAACTGTTTTTATATATACTATTGAAATGTATCTTAGTAAGGAAAAATATTCCACATTTAATATGGATGATAGTCATGTAAAAAAACAAAGAGATAGATTAAAAAATGGACAGAAACCTCTCGGAAGGAAGATCTGTGAAACTAAAAAAGTAAAATGTATAAAATTTTGCTGACATACATATTTTCTAGCAAAACACTAGGGGAAACATCCATGATAAAAAAGGGAGAATGGCTAAAGAATTCAACCTTCTTCTGGAGGCACTGAACAAACTTTTCAAAATTCACACGCCAAAGCACTTCACTCTCAACAATCACAGCTTCAGTGTCTTTGTCAATTTCAAGAGCCTAATGCTTCCTCTGTCATAAACAAATTTGTAGTTTCACAAAGAATAAATAAGTGCCTTCACCATTGAAGTTAACTTCTATTTCTTTTCCACAAGAAAAATACATATCTATAGCACCAATCAACAGGAATCAACCCATCATTTCATGTATATTCTCATTCATAACTAAGCATGGTCATGCTTGAAGTGATTTGGAACTTTGATTGAAAAGGTGGAAAATTAAGAATAATCTGATAACTATGTTAATCATTAGTGTAAATGCACTAAAGAACTATTGCAAGTAAAAGAGAGTTTTTGATAAAAGTTTAGAGTCTAAAAGTAAACGACATGTATTTGCAAACAAAAAGTGAGCAGAAAAATTGTCACATCCAAGCCTGCAATTAAATCCTTAGGTATGTAAGTTATGCCACGACAATGTATACCTCTCTATCATTGTGTTTGTCCAAGACCATTACAAGGAAAATTCCAACAATTACAGAAGAGAAATTCTTTACCAAGAAAAACTTAATATTGTTACAATGTTGTCAATGAAGCATCATACAATTACAGAAGAGAAATCCTGTTAATTTAATAATTTCTAATGATAATACAGAAAATTTCTCCAAGAAAACTAACACTCTTTATAGTCTTTACATGTGTATCTAATTTCAATGAAGCATCATACAATCATTCTAATTAGATGCAAATGGCAAAGATAACTCAACATATCCATTTCAAAAACCTTCTCACAGAGACCAGTGGATTTAGGAAAACAAGAAAACTATGAAAACCATGTTAAGATTCAAAGAAAAATTACTTTGAATTACCTCTCCAGATCAAGGAAAGGGCATAAAGAAATTTGTTTTCCTCAGCGTGGGCAACCACACGGGAGATGGGAAAACTAAAATCAAGGTTTTCCGGGAGCGTAACCACAAGGGAGATGGGAACCAAGTCCTCAGCATGGGGGCAGGTGGCGAGGGCGGAACTTCGGTCATCGAGGAAGGCGAGGAGGGGATGTTGCTGATGCTTGCCTTCGCGTGCTCACTGATCCATCGATTCAGAAAATAGAACTTTTGTTTTTAGGGTATGAGGGTATTTTGGTAATCTTAACTGCCCAAAATCTTCTCAACCCACTGATTTGGAGGGTTGAGAAGTGGGGGTAAATGGAGGTTTTCCAAACCTCCATTTACCTCCAAAAACCTTACCCTACCCCAAAACCCACCATCCAAGCAAGTACCTCATGGTGAATCTTACCTTACAAAACCCCCAAAAACCTCCAAACAAGCAGGCCCTAAGTGTCCAAGATGTTTGATAGGGATAATAAGAAAACAAAAATTTGATCAATTTGTGCAAACTAAGAGTGACATGATACTAATAATTTTTTGTATTGCGCTGCCATTGGTATACATTAATCCTAGCATCTCAACAAATTTGCAAGGAATTAAATTATAAAGATATGCAATGAATTCTCAATTACCCATCTCCATACTTATAGTTTTCATAACTTCTAAGTGTGCACTAGCATGCCTTTTTCAAAAAGATTTGCAATGAAATAAAATATAGCTAGCAAGCTACCCATCTCCAAACTTAAAATATTGCATTGCCCTCAATGCAAACAAGAAAGAATAAAATTAGTTAAAGAAATGGTAAATTGAAATTTCTCGGGTTTAAACTTGATGATTTCGATTTGTTATGCATTTCTGAGGTGAGACCTTATAACATCCACAATATGTTTCCTGTCAATCTTGTAAGGGGGAGAGATAGAGCAAAGCATAATCCTCATAATGAAAGAGTTACTACAAGAAAACAATAACAAGCGTCACAGGGATAAGACCTTGCGAAAAAATAGAAGACAATCGTTAATAATTGGCAAAGGGATAAGCCCTTGCCCACTAAAACGAAAAGACAAGCATTAGAACAAAACTTAACCCAATATAGTTTAGACTACTTTTTGATGTTGTTTTCAACTTTGGTGTTATGATCCTGTTCTTGAGGTGGCACCTGTCAAACCACACATTGTGAAACTGTAAGTGAGCCGCGGGGACGTAATATAGCTAAGAGCTGGTATAGGTCCTTGCGTAATTGCCGATGTTCCTCACGTTTCTGCATCTGGGCTACTTCCAAGGGTAGCTAGATCTCGAGGATACGTTGTTGCTCCTCCTTCATCTTTGCGAATTGTTGCCCAATTGAATCTCCTAGTTGCGCCATAGTGTTGTTGGAATTAGGGTTTGAAATTGGGGTGGGATTTGAGGATGTGCGCAGGCAGCTAGGGTTTTAAGAGGAAACAAAAAGTGAATTATTTGGCCCTGGAAGAGAGAAATGCGCATCAGGTGGCCTAAAAAAATTCAAATTGCATTGGAACTCATGCTCGTGCAATTGCCCTTGGAAACTAATTGGGTGAGGATCCGTAAGGTCGTGCCGCATGAGCTTGCATGAGGTATTCTTGCGGCTTGATATAAATCTGACACACTATATAAATGGAATTGAGGAGTAGACAATTACCAATAGATCAAAGACCTGCCCAATTTATTGAAATCTGGGAAATCAAGTAGACTAACTAAACTAGGGGGTTTCCTACTTGCTTGGGTTGCCTCCGAAGAAGCTCTTGTTTATCTCACCGCCTTTCTCTTCATGGCAAATTTTCACCGCGCCTTGAGGGTAAACCTTAGTGACTATAAAAGGGTCTGACCGTCGTGATTTCAACTTACCTAGGAATAATTTGAGACTCCAATTGAATAGTAGCACTTGATCCCCTTCCTTGAAATATTTGTGTTATTTTATGAGTTAATAATGGTGTTGTTTGGTTCGTTCTTTATAAAGCTTTGAATTCTTATATGTTGTGGAATGTCACTCATCTAATTCATTTAATTGCACCTTTCGCTTCACACCTGCAAGAGAGAGATCAAGGTTTGAAAATTTAGTAGCCCAGTAGGCCTTGTGTTCCGGCTCAACCGGTAAGTGACAAGCTTTCCATAGACAAGTTTATACGGAGTGTCGCCTATGGGCATTTTATATGCGGTGTGATATGCCCATAATGTTTTGTTTAGTTTGTCCGCCCAATCCTTTTTGTTGTGTGCAACAATTTTTTCAAGGATTTATTTATGCTCGCGGTTAGACACTTCTACTTGGCCGATTGTTTGAGAGTGGTAAGGGGTTGAGATTCTATGGACAACCCCATACCGCTTAAGTGCTTTTATAAATTGAGCTTTAGAAAAGTGGGTTCCTCTATTACTGATTATGGCTCTAGGTGTGCCAAATCTTGAAAATAAGCCCTTCATGAATTTAACCACCACTCTAGCATCGTTGGTAGGTAGAGCTTGTGCCTCTACCCACCTAGAAACATAGTCCACAGTAACTAGTATGAATTTATTCTCGTGAGAGTTCGGAAAGGGTCCCATAAAATCTATCCCCAAACATCAAATATCTCTCATACTTGGATTATACTTTTGGGCATTTCATCATGGTGGGAGGTATTACTGACATGTTGACAATTGTCACACGATTGGATATATCCTTGGGCGTCTCCAAATAGTGTGGGCCAATAGAAGCCCGAACCAAGGATCTTCCTAACTGTTTTATTCCCACCATAATGTCCCACGACTAGCCCTGCATGGTAATGTTCTTGGATTTTCCATCTTTCTTCTCTTGAGACACACCTCCTAACTATTTGATCAGTGCAAACTAAAAAAAGGTATATGGTTCATCCTAAATGTAGTACTTTAAATCTACGAAGAACTTTCGCTTTTGTTGGTAGGTGTATCCATTGGGTAAGGTACCTGCATCCAAATAGTTAGCAAAATCAACAAAACCAAGGGGGCCCTTTGACCTTGTTTATCACCTGTATGCTATATAGGCATTCCTCCGGGAACGCGTCATTGATGTCATCTTCTTTCAGAGTATGTCTATTTGGATTTTCCAGACGAGATAAATGGTTAGATGTGAGATTCTCTATGCCCCTCTTACCCTTGATTTCTAAATAAAATTCATGTAATAATAAAATCTAACTGGTCAATTAGGGTATAGCGTCTTGCTTAGCTAACAAATAACGTAGCGCTAAATGATTGATATAAACTATGAATTTAGACAACACTAAATAAGAGCGAAATTATCAAATGCAAACACTATGGCAAGTATCTCTTTTTTAGTGCTTGTATAATTCTCTTGTGCATCAGTTAGGGTTTTGTTGGCGTAATAAATAGGTTGAAAATGCTTATCTCTTCGCCGCTCCAAAACCGCTCCTACAACATAGTCGCTTGCATCGCACACACATCAGCTTAAATGGTAAATCCCAGTCAGGGGTGATCATGATCGGGGCGTTGACATGCTTTTCATTTAGGATAGTAAAGGCTGCCAGACACTCAACATTGAAATCAAACTCGGCATGCTTCTCAAGTAGTTTAGTTATTGGCCTGGCGATCTTAGAGAAATCCTTTATGAAATGTCTGTAGAAACCAACATGCCCTATAAAACTTCGCACAACCTTGACTGAGGTAGGTAAGGGAGTTTTTCATTTGTTTCCTGTTTTTCCTTATCCACCTCAATACCCTTTTGTGAAATTTTATGCCCTAGGACTATCCTTTCCTGAACCATAAAATGACATTTCTCCCAACTTAAAACTTGATTGGTCGCCTCACATCTCATTAGTACCTTCTCTAAATTTTTGAGGAAAAGGTCAAAAGGGTCTCCGAAGACGGCGAAATCATCCATGAATACCTCCATTACCTCTTCCACTAGATCAACAAAAATGGTAAGCATGCATCTTTGAAAGGTAGCGGTGGTATTGCATAGCCCGAATGGCATGCGATAATATGCAAATATACCATACGGGCAAGTAAAAGTAGTATTTTCTAGGTCCTCCGGAGATATGGGAATCTTAAAATATCATGAGAAACCATCAAGGAAATAGTAGTATTGATGCCCGACTAACCTTTCGAGCATTTGATCAATAAGTGGAAATGAGAAATGATCCTTCCTTGTGGTGTTGTTCAGTTCTCTGTAATCGATGCATACGCGCCATCTCATTACTGTTCTCGTGGGGATTATTTTATTCTTTTCATTTGTGATTATAGTCATTTCACCTTTCTTAGACACTACCTGATTTGGACTCACCCAAGCGCTGTCTGAGATGGGGTAAATAACTCCGACATCCAATATCTTGATAACCCCAGATTTCACCACTTCTTTCATGTTTGGATTGAGCCTTTTTTGGGGTTGTACGGTTGCCCTAAAATTGTCTTCAATCAGTATCTTATGTGCGTAGAAAGATGGGCCAATACCTTTGATATCTGAGGTCTTCTATGCTATAGCCTTTTTGTGATTTGTGAGTACTTGTAATAATTTTTCATTCTACTATTCGGACAAGTCTGCAACAATGATGACCAACAGTTTTGAGTTGTCTCCCAGAAACGCGTGCTCAAAATGTTTTAGGAGCTTCTTTAATTCTAACTCGGAGGGTTCTTCTATGGAAGGTTTCATTTTCCTTTTATTTATCCAACATCATCTTCTCAAACTCATTTTCAATCTCATAGGCTTGATGCTCCTCCAAGTATTGATTTGGGTTGCCATCCTCCCTTTCTCAATGTGGAGCAGTTTTATCGTGTAAATCTGATGAATCATTTTCTTCCTCTGTCCTTGCATTATACTCCAAGTCAGGATTTATTAATTCAACATATTATATTCTATTTACTCCTAGATTATCATCTATGGGAACTATTGGCAGTAACCATGTATCTTCCAAGTCACAAATAGGCTGCTCATCCCGCATATTATCAAGTTTTTGAAAGTATGCATGCTCCTATTGTATGAAATTATTGAAGACCTCCTCCCAGCTAGGCTCTTGAGGTGCAAAATGATAGCTATCTTCTCAACAATGTGAGTAGCATAGTGCACAAGAATCACCATAGCACCATGAAAAAGATTGTTCTTGATAAGCTAATTCAAATTGTTGGTCATCGATCTATCCATCAAACAATACAAGTTGCAAGGCTAATAATTTCTCGGTACGAGCCATGAATTTATTATGAATTGTATAGAGCTTCCTTGCTAGAAATAGAGAAAGTGAACAGTACAAGGAACACGAGTATCAAGTAAAAAGAACAAGGGAATATAGAAACCCTAAACTAATGACTAAGTAGAAGACTAGAAGTGTTTCGAAAAATCTCAGTCCTCAGCAACGGTGCCAAAAACTTAATGTGGCCTAATGCATGTGCTTTCTACTGCAAGTGCATGGGTAGGAACAAGTAATAACGTGGACTCTCTAAAAGTCAGATATCGATTCTCAAGGACAAAAGAGTACCAGAAATACTAATCCTCCAATACCTAGTCTATTCAGAATTTTGGTGAGATTTTAACCTAATTATCTAAACTAAAGAAATCTAAAGATTATAGAATCACAAGAGATAATCAATCAAAGAAGGAAGATACTTGGGCAATATATCCTCTCTGGGTTGTCATGCAAATAGTTAGATGTAGATTTCTAAATTGATGGTTTGAAGATAATGGACCAAGGGTTCCTATATATGATGCTTTCATATCCTCTATCAAGGTGAATTACTAACATAGTACCCTCACCGCACTATATTATAGGGAACCTATAAGTTAGAAGAATCATGGGAATAATACATCTAAAAGAGTCTCTCGCATATACACCCAAGTTCTCAGTGTGATCATGATTCTTTCTATTAAAGTATATCTTTACCGGGGAGGCGTTTGCTTTTTCCCTTGGTTAATCGGGACTGAAAATCAGAGCTGTTGCAACATAAAAATTCAACGTATGTAAAACGTTCAATAGATCTCAATTATTCAAGCAAACCAATCAAAAATAGATCAAAATCCTAAACTAAATGATCATAACCCGGAGGTTCAACATGTCAAAGAATATAACAAATTAGTTCCCTATTAGAGGGGAACACATATCCAAATAAAAGAAGATGAAAAGAAAGCAAACATAATGTCAAACGGTCATCCCTCCACTGTTGGCGGTGTGCAAAGATGTGTGTTAAAGCTTCTCTTCAATCCCCTCGCCGTCACGATCTCCGGCTCCAATATCTTCAATGAAACCCTACTCGACCGATGATATGTGACATCAATTATGAAAGTGGATGATAATCTAAAAACCCTAATGAACTCTTATTTATAGGATTTGTCTTGAATGAAACAAGATTAGGCGTGATCTTTAGTTGAAATCTTTTAAATTGGATAAACCTGGATCTAATCACAATCTTACACGGGCGTTGGCGCGGCTTTGTGCCTGCGCGTGCTTTGGTAGAGATCTCACGGCCATCTCTGCGCGGACGCATGCTTGCGCACACCTCAAAGATTAAATCCATGGTGTCACTGCACAAGTATGTGCTTGCGCACAGGGTTCCTCTGCATTGCACATGCCCATGCATACTCTTCTGTACCTTGTATTAGTCTCAATTGATGCTGAATTTCTTCCCTTCTTGCTCTTGAGACCTTCTAGTGCTCTATAAGTAAAAATAAGCATAAATTCAGTATCAACAACCTATAATGTCTTAAGATAATATGCAAAATGAGAATTAAAATAGTATAAAAGTATAGTCAATTGAACGCTTATCACCGTACCAATGACATAGCTTCTGAGGAAGAATGCCGTGTTTGAGTGGACTGAGGAACATGAGAAGAGCTTTTAGGAGTCGAAGACTAGGTTGGTATCAAAACTAATCCTTACTCTATCTACATGTGGTGATAGGTTTGAGGTCTACAGTGATGAATCTTATCAGCACTTGGTAGACCTGATTGTGGTTTCGTTCCGGTTCGGTTTTGGCTCTGAACTGGCGCTTATGATTTTGTAAAACTTAGAACTTGAACCAAACCATAACTTCCGTGGTTCAGTTCCAATTTTTGAACGAGCAATTTTGGTTTTGGTTCCAGTTCCAAATAGTTTTAAAACACTAATCTAATGAGGATAAATTCTGTGATTGATTGAAAAATTGTGATATCTTAAAGGGTTCTGGTCATGAATTGTAACTGATTGAAAAATTATTATATCTCAAATCTATGGTTCCAGTTTCAAAGAAGTTTTTTTTTTTTTTTTTTTGAAATTGTTATATCTTATCATGTGTGGTTCTGTGAATCTGTGATTGATTGAATGATTCAAATGTTTTTTATAAATATTTTGAATAATTTTTTAAAAAACAAATAATTTTGCATTCCATTGTTTATCTGGATGAATTATATATATATATATATATATATATATATATATATATATATTTTTAGTTAAGATAAATCATATAATATAAAATAATATATATTTTTAATTTAAAAATTTAAATTGGATTGGAACCGGCGGTTCGATTCTAGTTCAGTTTCCAATTCGTAAGAACCTAAACCGAACGTTAATATTTCGATGTAAGGTTCCAGTTTAGAATCAGAACCATTTTTATGGTTCTAGTCCGGTTCAAACAGTGCAGTTCCGGTTCGGTTCATATTTTTTAACCAAACCGTGGTCAGGTCTAGTGCCTAGGATGTGTGATAATACAACATGAGAGAGTTATTGCTTATACATTTAGGCAGTTAAAACCACGTGAAGCTAATTATCTAGTCTATGATCTATAGAAGATATTGATCCATGCTTTGATGATCTGAAGACATTATCTGTATGGGGAAACATGCAAGATATTCACTGATTACAAGAGTCTGAAATATATTATGAGCCAGAAATAGCTTAATATGAGACATAGGACATGGGTGGAGCTACTAAAGGATTATGATTGCACATTTGAGTACTACCAAGAAAAAGCTAATATAGTGGTTGACACATTGAGCAGAAAGAAGGTGGCTCACATCTGAATGAGCAACTGAGCACATGTGAGAGATATAAGGTCCACAGGATGTAACGCCCCGACCCGGATCCCGGGACCTCGGGCACGTTCACAGACCGGCCGTACCCAAGTGGAGACGGGCTCCACTCGGATACAAGGCCTAAATGATGAAGAGAACAGATAACATTTTTCCATTAATAACAAGAGTTACACAGCGAAAAATTGAAATTTTAAATATATATATATATATATATATATATACACTATGGGCCCTATAAGGGTCCTAAAGAAGAACACATTAACTCTCTCTCTCTAAAAGATTTGTGATCTTCGAACCTCAACGCGCAGCTCCTGAGCCTGTAATCGCTATTCCCCTTAATCCTGAAAAAGAGAAATCAAGGAGAATGAGCTTTCGAAAGGAAAGCTCAGTAAGTTCCCCGCAAGGATCTCAACAAGCCAGTCAACAACAATATAAACAATAAATATGAATACAAGTAACCGGGACTACGCCCGCACAATCAAGAACCTAGGAGTCTAAGGGCATTCAAACAAGAACTCCTAGTCGAACACTGGCCCTCGGGCCCGAAATGGAATTTCAAGAAGAATTTTCGATGACGCCAAAACTTTTCCGTCAGCCCCCAGCCTCCGCTGGAAATCAATTCTCTAGTCATGCCTCGGTAGCGCCACCTCTCTCTTACGTGTTAACACGGTCAGTGTATCATCCCACTGACAGGTTGGACCGCCAGAGTATCCTCCCCCCGGCACGGAACCATCAGAGACGCCAGGGTGTCCTCAGCCCTGAACGCTCCACTTTCTCTCTTGAGCATTCGCTCCACTGAACCGGAAAATGAACCCGTCCGGAACACACTCACCTGGCCAGCACACGAGACCATGTATCCACGGTCAAGTGTCGGCCCACTGCCAGCGTGTCCAACGAGCATAACAAGCAATAAATAAAACTCTATCTCTAGTTCTCAACCATGCACATACAAAGGAAAGAAAACAAACAACTTGCAGGTACGTGCATGCATCCAACAACAGAAGCTCAACGGAACATGCTAAAATAAATAGCAATAACAAAAACAAGGAAAACCCAAGGATGGGCTGGAATCGAGGCGTAGGTAACTTACCTCTGAAATCGCGTAGCTTGGTGTTCCACGGAATATCTTCCTGACGCATCCACGCCGATATCTGGCAACCATGCGTCCACTTTCAACAAACGCACAAATGTTTAAAGGAATTAATGTCGTCCACAATGTATGTGCCCTATATGGGCCTGGCCCATTAATAAACCCATCACTTAAACTAAAATTACTAAATCAACTCGACCCATCTCCAAACTCACTCAAGCCCAGACCGGCCCAAAGGCCCAACTAACAAACCCAATTCACTTGATCAAACATAATCCCAATATCACTAACATAATAATTCCTAAGAAGCTCCAACAATAATATCATCGATATATATATCACCACAATAATATCACCCAAACTACGCATCAATATCACCTCAATAATAATAATATTTTAGAACCTCATCCATAAAGTCCAACACATACCAACAGGCCCCTAATTTAAATTCAACCTCAATTGAACAATAAAGCCTCTGAGATTCAGTCCAAACCAAGGCAACTGAATTACTATAGACCCGAGAAAGATATCTTGTTCCTATTAACACTAATTCCAATTCAGTTTCCATTGCTTCCCACCCCACTGTCTTCTAAGCTGATCCATTGGCCATCTACATGTCCTTACTATCATCCAAACCGGCCAAGCCTTGATCCCTCATTGAATGAAAATCAAACCCCAGACCTTTTACTGTAGCCATTCATACCGATTTATAACATCAACCTCTCCCCTATTAACTAGAATATCTCATCATCTCTAGGACATACCCACGGAGAGTTCAACAGAAAATCTCAAACCTCAACGTAACTATATCACAGTTAAGTACTAACTACCATGGACATCAAACAAATAAACAGTCCTACAAATCCTATCATGCCACCTCCAATACTTAGGACTCTTCGCATTCACAAATATTGGATTTCATCCTCTTCTAAACTTGAATCCTCACCAGTAAACCATAAAGCATATACCCCTTATAAATCATAATGTACACAAGCATCAACAGATCTTGGAATCCAACTTGTGTGTACAGCCATGAATTAAACCCTCACCCAACTAGCTAGTAGACAAAACCTTCTTCATACCTCTCAAACCTCCTCCTGTTCAACTCCCCAAACCTTAGATCTTTACTCATCTATCTTCAGTAAATCATAGAAGAATTAACAAAGCCTCAGAAATAATAACATTATCATCTCTAATCAAACTCCAAGAACCCATCCAACCCTTATTTCATATTCAAGAAAGTCTCTCTCTCTCTTTTTCTATTCAAGAAAACAAACCTCTACCCAGCCTCAATAGCCCTTCTATTCACCACACATGAAATAACATTACAATTCCAGAACCTCTCCCAACTCTCTCACTTTAATCACTGCCAACATACACCACCAATAGATCTAAGTTTTTACCAGCCTTCTATAAATCACCTCTACCTATCCAGACCTTCTCTAATTTTCCAACTCAACCACGGATTCTCAGAGAACTAAGCCACTCTATCTACTTCAGTAAACCCACCGTGCAACCATGAAACCGTGGACATACATACGGGTTCACAGATGACTCACCCATCATCTATGTTCTAAAAAAAAACATCTAAACTACCATGTATGCAGGGAACGAAAACTAGAAGGTAGCTGCTAGGATCATAGGCTTACCGATCGTTGGTTACACTTAGAAGCCCCTCCCCCACTGCTCTTCCGTTCTCCCGGGCACAGCGACTGCAGCTTGAGTCCCCACGAGACGAGACGGCGGTGCTAGGGTTGAGGACGAACACCGCTTTCTTATATATGGTTCGGGGAGAGATCTCAACGCACTCTATCAGAAAAACCGGATATTTAAAAATTTAAACGAATTTCCATCCTTATCTTTTCAGTTCGGATACGCGTATCTCTCGTGGACTTTTGCAAACAAGCCCCTCAACTTCATCTCTTGCCTTTTCTTGTCCTTGTAGCCTTTATTCGTGAGAGGACAGACAACTCCATTTTAGTCCCTCACCATCAGTGCACATGCAAATCCTTTACTCTTTTAATTCACTATGAGGTCCCAGTTATTTCAACAATAGTAAGAGAAGTAAATCCACTTCAAACAAACATTGACCACGTGCATGCCTCTCTCTCTCTCTACGTATTTTGTTTTAAGGAAAATTCCAAGGATATCCCTTTCTCTCTCTATATAACTGTTTCTACATCTCTCTATAACCATATAGGTCTCTATATATTTAAATATATAAATCACATGTTATCATGAAACCATACACGTCCCTCCTATCCTTACTCATATGTATATAATATAGTAATTTATCTCCAATCCCTCAAAACAAAATTTCCTCACTCAAGTCCTTTCCATGAGAGTATGCAAAAATTGTTCCCCAGTCCTCCAAAATCCCCAAAATTCCCATATAGTCCTTAATAGACCCAAAAACCACAATTTCCATTTAAATAATATTTAATCTCTCATCCTCCATTTAATATCTTAATTACAATCATTCAAACCACCAGAAAATAAAAACAAATTAAACCCAACTTATCCTCTAAATTAAATAATATAAAGTTCAACTTTATCTTTAATCACCAATGAGATGATTGAAATTGTAATTACTTTGGAACAAAATCTTTATTCAAATAAAAGAAATAACTAAAATCTTTATTTCCAAATAATAAATCCTTGGGAGACTCTCCCTTATTCTCTAACAATTACTGAAGTAAAAACTAATAATATGACTTTTAAAAAAAATACCCTGGGCTTCACACAGGAGTAGAGCTGAAGATTGATAGTTTGGTGGCTATGTTGGCTACCTTTTATTTTAGGCCCACATTATTGACACAGATTTTTGAAACTTGTGGGCAAGATCCCAAGTTGAGAGTGATTAAGGAGAAACTGGAGATGAAATCCATGATGACTTTGTGATCTCCAAGGATATAGTATTGAGGTATAGAAACAGATTATGTGTACCTGATGCCAAAACTCAGGAGAGATATTATAGAGGACACACATTGTTTGGGTGATGCGCGAAATTCGCAAGTGCATGGGTCGTATCAAGTAATCGAGTGGACTCTTGAAAAGTCAGGTATCAAACCTCAGGGACCGAGAAGTATTAGTACTAACTAGTCATCTATTATCCAGTCCAAACAAAGATTTGTCGTGGTTTGAACTAATCTAAACTAAAAAACCTAAAAATTGGATATCAGTAATGAAGGGATTGAATCTTGGGTAAATCAATAATAAGAAGGGCTATCCGGGCAATGAATCCCCCTTGGGTTTGCATAAAGATAGATAATGAATGCAAAGATCACTAGTTGCAATGGATTGGATCAAGGATTCCTAAGTTGCTTTCACTCCCTCTCTCGATAGGAATTACTAATCCTAGTGCCCTTACTGATGATGTAGGAATAAGACATCTTAAAGACTCATCTCCTTAATACCAAGGTTCCTGGTATACTCACAATCCTCTCTATTGTAGATTGTCTACACATGGGGAGGTGTTCTCTTCATCCCCCTTATAGACTACGAAAATCTCTACGAGCTCTTGCAACGTAGAGGGATTAACATACATTAAAACATCCAATAGATCTCAATCATGGAAAACAACTAAATAACCATCAACAATCAAAATCAAAGTTCATACGTAGCACAAGGGTTCAACATGCCAAAATACCTAGAATATTAGTTCCCCATTAAAGAGGAATACAAATCCAATACAAGATAAGGAGAAACCATCAAAATAAACTCAATTAAACCTCCCTATGATGTTCCCCCCGCTATTGGGGGTGCAGATTGGACCGTTGATGACGATCTCCTTTTAAGCCCTAGCTCGTTTCCAAGAGGATCTTCAAACCCTAGCCATCAATGAACTACAAGATCTCCAACACGGCCCAGAAGATGGCCAAAGGCCAAGAGTTGCCTTCCTAACCCTAGAATGTTGGTATTTATAGGGGTTATGCCTTTAGGGTCTATGTGGGGCCAAATCATGTTAAAATAGGGTGCAAATTGGACCTAGAAATAGGCCATACGGGCATCCATATGGGCGTATACGGGCCCGTATATTCTTGCAAATTTGCTCCCCGAGTCATACGGGCTGTATTTGATCCCGTATGAAAAGAAGGTCCCTTCATAAGGCCGTATATCAGATCATATACCACCTCGTATGGCATATACGGGCCATGTGGAAAAAATAGAAACTGAAATTACTGTAGCAGCTATCCGTATGGTTCGTACGAGTGTCCATGCGGGCCCGTATGCTTGACCGTATGCCTCTCAAATAGCCATAATTTTACTCCCAAACTTCGAAAAACTTGTCCTTAATGTATTGGAGCATTTGTAGGTCCTTTGTAGCTCCTAAGTTCGATGTTATGGCCCTTGAAATTGCTTCGGAAGTCCCCTCTCTCTTAAAACACCTTCAATATGCCATGTTTAACAAAACTAACGATTATTAAGCAAAGGTAGGCCATATTTTCACCAAATGGCATGCAAAATATACATGAATTATATATAAAAATATGAATAATTTAACACTTATCATCAGGGTATGATATGCACCCTCGTACTATATACCAAGATGCACAGAGCCATCAGGGATAGTTATTGGTGGTCGGGGATGAAGAAAATTATTGTCAAATATATGGCTATATGCTTGAGTTGCCAGAGGATCAAAGCTGAGTATAGTAGTCAACCTAGATTGTTACAACCACTAGAAATCCCAGAGTGGAAGTAGGAACATATTTGTATGTATTTTGTGCAAAAATTACCTTGGACTAACAGAGGTAATGATTCAGTATGGGTTATCGTAAACCGGTTTACAAAATCACCACATTTTCTTCCAAATAGAGATACATATCAAGAGCAGCTGGCTGGATTATATGTTGATGAGATTGTCATAGTGCATGGAGTGCCAATGTCCATTATATATGATAGAGATCATAGATCTAAATCTCATTTCTAGTAGAGCCTACAGCGAGCTCTAGGTACTAAGCCGAGATTTAGTACGACATTCTATCCTCAGAATAATGGGTGGTAAGAGAGGATTATTCAAATATTAGAGTACATGCTGAGAGTATGTGTCCTGGATTTTACTAACAGCTATGATCGACAATTAAGGCTAGTGGATTTTTCCTATAATAGCAGTCATCATTAGTACATTGGCATGGCACTGTTTGAGGCTTTATATGGAAGGATATACAAAACACCCATGTGGTTGGTTGAAGAAGGGGAAAGGAAGCCCATGGGTCCAAAGGTGGTATAGTTCAGTTCATATAAAATTAGAGTATTCCGAGAAAGAATGGAGACTATTCAAGATAGATAGAGGAGTTTTGCCAATAACAGGAAACGTTATCTGGAGTTTTAGCTTTGAGACTGGGTGTTTCTGAAAGTGTCACCATAGAAAGGTATAATGAGGGTTTGAAAGAGAGGCAGATTGGGTCTATGATTGAGCCAAATGCTTATGCTTACAACCACAAGTGCACTGGTAGTGTCAAGTAATAAAGTGGACTATAAGAGTCGGATTGTGAACCCACAGAGAGCGAGAAGTACTAGTACTACCTATCCATCTATTATCTAGTGTATGGAAGAGTTGGAAGGTGTTTAATTAATCTAAACAAAGAAAACCTAAGAAAGCCTAAGAATTGAATATCACTGATGACGGCATTGAATCTTGGGATAAATCAATCATAGGAAGGGGGTATTTATGCAATCAATCCCACTCAGGTTTTCCTAAAGATAGACAAGGGATATTAAGGTTAACAGTTACAATCGATTGGACCAAGGATTCTTATATTGCTTTTACTCCCTCAATCAAGGCTGAATTACTAACATTGATTGCGGCTCTAGGGAATCTATTTCTTAGAAGAAATACGGGAATAAGACAAAAAAGAGTCGCTCTCCTTAATGCTCGAGTTCTCGGTGCACTCGTAATCCACTTTATTGTGGTTATTTTAATATGAAGAGGTGTTTGCTTCTTCACGTATATGAACTTATTGAATACTAGGGCTGTCGCAATGTAAGCATTCAATACAAAGAATAACACTCAATAGATCTCAATGATAAAAAGCAACTACTTAATCATTAAAATCCTATATCAATAGTAAGTATTAACCCAAGGTTCAACATGCCCAAATACCTAACAATTAGTTCTCCATGAAAGAAGAACACAAATCCATTAAAATAGAAAAAGAAAACATCAAGATAAATTCAATAAACCTTCCACCTATGCTGCCTCCACTATTGTGGCGCGTATGTATCTGCAGTAATATCTCCCTTCGATGCCCTAGGTGTCGATTTCAAACCCTTGACACCCATGAGTTCAAAGATCTCGAAGACGACCCAAAAGGTGGCCAAAGGCCAAAGATGGTTTCAAAAACGCTAAACCTTGATATTTATAGTTCTGAATGCGGTCAATAGAGAAAAATATAGTTTCCAAGGCGTTTAAATTCAATTAGATCAATATTACTATATTCAGCCTTGAGCCAGACGGGACCATTGATTTGCCAGATAGATTTGTTTAGGTCTTTAAATTTGATTCTCTACGAACTAACGACCCCGTACATTTCACATACTACCTCATTGATGACCCCGTTGATGCTTCGTGATAAGTGTTCAAATGAGCATCATTTATATATAAAATTCATGCATATTACTATAAGTTTTGGAGTAGTATTGGCCCGCTTGTACTCAAAATGGCTTTGTTCTGTAAACAGGGCAGAAAATAGAGATTCGAAGAGAAGGGAAGCGTTTTCATGAGAATGCGGGCCAAAACAGGGGAAACAAAGCAAGAGAACTATCCATACGGAGTCCCATACGGACCCATATGGACCTAGAGAATTATACGGACCCCTGAACGGACTTACAAGACTCTGTATACGGACCCCAGAGAATTATATGACCCCGTATGGGAGTCCGTATACTGGGTTGTATAGGTCGTATACTGGGTCGTATGTTATGTATACTGGGTCCTATATCGTAAATCTGCAGCTGCATTTTTAGTCGAACTAAGGGCAAAATCGGGGAAAAAACCCAAAACCCTAGGGGGGATTTAAATACAAAGCTTAGTAAGGGTTTTGGGGCATCTTGGAGTATCTTGGAGGTAAAGAATCATGGTTTGGGGGAGGTTTTCATCATCTTCTTCACCACCAAGGAGGAAAAGATTGGAGGAGTTCCCCCCATCAAAAGGCTCAAGATAGAGAAGAAGGGGCAATAGAGAAGCAAGGAATCCACCAACAATCGCCATTAGGGGTTTTTCTCTCATGAACTTTATGATTTCCTTCTCTTTTAGCATGGATTGTTGCTCTCCATTGATGGAGAACTAATTTCTTGATACTTGGGTGTTGATGAACCCTTGGATGATGTTTAATTGATATTGGTTTCCTATGTTAATTGCTTAGTTAAATGCATTGTGATCTATTGAATGTTATGTATGGTGATAGTAACCCCTCTACGTTGCGAGAGCCCGGAGAGGTTTCTATAGTCCATATGGGGGAAGATGCGAGCGCCTCCCCATGTGTAGACAAACTTCAATAGAAAGGGCTATGAGTACACCAGGAGTCCGGGTGCTAAGGCGAGCAACTCCTTTAGATGTCCTATTCCCTTAGCTCTTCCAAGAGATAGGTTCCTTAGAGCATAACAAGTAAGGGGAATAGGTTGAGTAATCACCCTTGAGTGAAGGGATGAAATCACATTAAGAACCTTTGGCCAATGATTCACCAAGAATTAGCATAGATATCATTATCCATCTCTAAGAACATCCAAGGGGGATTCAATAACCCAAGTATCCCCTTCATTTATTGATTGCCTTCAAGGTCAATTTTACTTCTTAACTTGCATTAGTAATTTTAGAATTAGGTTTAGTCACTACCAACCAATCTTGATCGACTAGATAATAGATGAATAGCCACTACTAGTACTTCCTTTCTCCCTGATGATCGACAACCCGACATTAGTCCACTTTATTACTTGATTCGACCCGTTCACTTGCGGATTTAGCGCATCAAGTTTTTGGCGTCGTTGCCGGGGAGATTTAGGACTACTAGGAAAGATAGGAGTTTATTAATTTAGTCATTTACTTTCACTTTTTATTTTGTTTTAATAATTGTTTGATCTCTTGAATACTAATTTTTTCTCACAACCTTTTCTGTGAGGGTTGCCTCCAAGAATCGCTTGTTTAACGTCACGAGCTTGACGTACCTCAATCGTACCTATAAAGGGTCATATGTGAAGAGGTATCCATCAGTATTTCCATAAAAACACTTACCAAACAAAATCTTACCCAAATTATCATTTATGGAGCAAGTTTGAGAAGTCATACCAGGGCCTCCTTTAGTGGGTGAGTGGAGGAAGTAGGGGGTACCCTTTTTCTTTGTCTCCATATATAGCCACCGGCAATGAGTTTCAGCTCCTTCCACTTTGTCTTTCGTGACAACTTTGGAGGCTGAGTTGAGGCAGTGCTAACATTCATGAGTTCTTCATATTGTTCTTCGAGTTCCCCCAAACATTGAAATGTTGGATCAGTATGTAGAAAGTCCTCCAAGCAGTCGGTTGTAATCTTGTTAACTTCATTGACACTATAAGACGTGTCATCGTGATCCATTGTGTGTCGCATGGCTTGAGGCAGTTTAAATACCACTTCTTGGTCCCCCACTCAAAGTGCCAGTCGTCCATGAGCATGGTCCTCTAAATCTTGAGCCGTGGCCAAAAAAGGGGCGACCGAGTATAATCGGGACATCCACATTATCATCAACATCTAGGAGGACAAAATCAGCTGGGAATACAAATTGATTAATCTTAATCAACACATCTTCAGCTAGCCCCTTTGGTCTTCTTACTGATCTATCGGCTAGTTGAAGTGTCATCCCCGTTGGTTTTGGGGCTGCAAGACCTAATTGCATGTACAATTTGTAAGGCATTACATTTATACTCGCACCGGAGTCTGCTAATGCCTTTTCACAACACCTTCACCAAGCATGTAAGGGACTGCAAAGCTCCCTGGATCCTTTAGCTTTTTGGGCAGCTCATGTTGCAATATCGCAAAACATTGAGCATTCAATTAATGTGACAACACCTGCATCTTCCAGTTTCCTTTTGTTGGAAACCAGTTCCTTCATAAATTTAGCATACTTTGGCATCTGGGAAAGGACCTCCACCAACGGCAGGCTGATGTGTAGCTGTTTGATTGTGCTCATGAATTTTGTGAACTGAGCATCTTCCTTGTCCTTTCTGAGCCTCTCTGGATATGGAATTTGAGGTTGATATGTGCTTTGGGGTGTTTGATCAACCCCTTTCTCTTTCTCTGCTGGTTCCCCTGTTGAGTTTTGTTGGGGCTCAGCTTCCTCGACCTCCATCGCACTTTCAATCGGCGGTGGTGCAATGGGTGACTGCACTTCCTTGCCACTTCTCAAGGAAATGGCCTTGCAATGCTCTTGGGGGTTTGCCTCCGTGTTTCCCGGAAGGGTGCCTTGTGGCCTTGTTGAGACATCCTTTGCCAATTGCCCCACCTGGTTTTCCAATCCCTGAAATGCTGCTTGAAGATTTCTGATTGAGGCACTAGTGTCTTGCATGAACTTCAATATGGTTTCTTCCAAGGTGGATTTCTTTTCTTGCGGTGGCCTTGGCATCGGCTGAAAATCGGGTGGATATTGTCCCGCTTGGGGGTTCCCATATGAAAGCGCCGAGTTGTTCCACATTGGGTTTTGTGGTCGATACTGATTGTTTGACATTCTCTGTTGGTTTCCCATGTATTTGACTTGCTCCATAGGTGATGTCTCAGCACAAGAGATCAAATAATTCGATAGCTCGTGGCCTCCACAAGTAGTGCAAAACATAACGGCCACCGGAACTGAGCTACTACCAACATGGGGGGCACCACCCGCGGTAAGGCGGTCAATTTGTTTTGACAGGGTGTCCAATTTTTCAGCAAGGGAAGTGTCTATAGAAGGAGGGCCTTCTACCGATCCCACGAGCTTAACTTGCTTATCCCTTGTGGACCAATGGGCCTCATTCCCGGCCATGTCTTTGAAGATCTTCTCTGCTTCTTTGGGGTACTTGTTGCTTAATGAACCTCCTGCAGCACAAGCCACCAAGACTCTATTGGTATTGTCTAATCTATTATAGAAGGTGCGGACCTTGCTACAAGCATCTAAACCATGCTGAGGGCAACGACGAAGTACTTCTCTGAACCTTTCATAGGCTTCAGAAAATGTTTCACCCCCATTCTGCCTGAAGGCATTGATGTCAGATCGGAGCTTTGCGGCCTTACTAGGTGGGAAATAGCGGCCCAGGAATTTCTCTAGCATGTCAGCCCAAGAACGTATGGAACCTGAAGGGAGCGATGTGAGCCAACTATAGGCCCCTCCTCGTAGACTCCATGGAAAGAGTAGCAATCGAATGGCTTCATCGGTAACTCCATCTGGCTTAGAAATGCTGCAGATTTGGAGGAACTTTGCTATATGCGCATGAGGGTCTTCATCTGGCCTTCCATCAAATTGAGCCGAATTTTGAAGCATATGCATTGTGCTTCCCTTGATCTCAAAGGTGTTGATATTAACATTCGGAGGGTAGATGCTGAATTCTTCTCCGGTGTATTGAGATCGCTCATAGTCAGCTAATGTACGCCTTCTTTCGGCCATAATGGGTACTACTTCAGTTTCAGTGTCAATCTCAACTGTGACCTAGTTTTCTGCTTCAGAAGAAGGATCCAGCTATGAACCTTCTAATCCTCTCAAACGTCGGTGAAAAGTTCTGTCAATTTCACTATCTCTTTCCAGTAGACCCTTGGGGTTTCTTCGGGTCATGCAACGATTCCTCGCACGTAGAGATAAGACAAAAAATGAGTATCCAAAGGATCAAAATAAAATAAAATAGAAGAAGAAAAAGCAAACAAGAAAGTAAGAGATTAAATTAATAAAATCCTAGTCTAACTAGCAATCCTAGTCCCCGGCAACGGCGCCAAAAACTTGATGGGTGTATTCCGCAAGTATACGGGTCGTGGTCAAGTAATAAAGTGGACTATGGGAAGTCGGATGTCGAACCACAGGGAATAGAGATTGCTAAGTATAAACCAAGCTTTAATAATCTAGTCTAAGTGGTAAATTGGGGGTTTTGATTTTCAAAACTAAAGAACTAAAGAGGATTGAATGTAAGAACTGAAAATCGAGAGTTGATTGGGGTAATTCAATAGCAAGAGAGGATACTTGGGTATGCATCCCTTTCGGATTTCAATTCTAAATATGAGCAAAGATGTTTATGAATCAAGGTTGATACTTCTTGTGCCAATAATCCCTAAATTATATTCAACCCCTCTTCCCAGGTGATTGGATAACTAGTCTCCTAGGACTTGATATGAAGGTCAAGGGATAATTCCTAAATTATATCCAACACCTCTTCCAAGGTGGTTGGATAACTAGTCTCCTAGGACTTGATATGAAGCTCAAGGGAATTTATGTATATTGGAAGAATCATGGGGGTGAATTCGTATGAAAGAGTCGTTCGCCCTTCTAGTAACCGATTCCTCGGTGTACTCATGAAACTCTCTAATGAAGCAAGTTCCTAATACAAGGAGGCGCTAGCTTTAGCCCTTGTATTGCACACAAGTAATTTCTAGTAATGAAATTACAATCAATACATAACATTCATTAGACATTCAAGAGAATACCAACAAATCATCATAAACATTCAATGCTATTAATGCTCAATCCAAAAGTTCAAAATACCCAAGTACCAATAGATTAGTTCCCCATAAATGGGGAACTCAAACCAAAATGGACAAGCTTACAAACCAATGAAAAGGTAATAGAGAACACCATTACCTCCAAGATTGTAACTCCAATGGTTCTCTATTCTCAAGATTTTGGGGAGATGGCCCCCAAGCCCTAATCTCTCCTCTAGCCTCTCTCCCAAGCCAACCTCCCTCTAAACTCTCATTCTTAACTATTTATACCCATGAATTAGGGTTTCACTTAAGAAATTACAATATTGCCCTTGATTGGGCCCGTGGAACTGCAAAGATTATGATGAACGGCCTCGTGAACGGCCTGTTCATCAGTCCGTTTTGCTCACTGCTTGCTCTGAACCGGCAGGTCAACTGGCGGTTCATCATCCCGTTCAGCTCACAGCTTGCTCTGAACGGGAAGTTGGACGGCAATTCACAAGGCCGTTCATCTCCATGGGTGTGTACTCCTGTGCCCAGGTGGGAATGGTCGTTCACTAGGCCGTTTAACCCCTGTTTTCTTCAGAATGTCTTCGTTTGTCCTTCGTTTTGTTGATAAATGCTTCCTTTTCGTCGGGGTGGCCTATATATGCCTTATTTACAAAATATGAAGCATTTTAAGTACCTGTAAGCTAAAAATCGACGCATTTGATATGAAAACATGTGCATAAGTGATAAGTAAATATGCTCATTTGAACACTTATCAAACTCATTCCCACAAGAACTGTTACCGGATGGAGGGTATGCATTGACTATAGGAAACTAAACGATGCCACAAGGAAGGATCACTTTCCACTACCATTCATTGATCAAATGTTGGAAAGGTTGGCCGGACACTCGCACTACTGTTTCCTTGATGGTTTTTCGGGATACTTTCAAATTCCCATCGCCCCGGAGGACCAAGAGAAGACCATGTTCACCTACGCATCGGTACGTTTGCTTACCTTCGTATGCCCTTTGGGCTTTGCAATGCCCCAGCCACCTTTTGGAGATACATGTTAGCCATTTTCGAAGATTTTGTGGAGGACATCATGGAGGTGTTTATAGATGACTTTCTAGTTTTTGGGGACTCATTCGATCAGTGTCTTAGGAACCTAGACAAAGTGTTGGGAAGATACGAAGAAACCAACTTGGTTTTGAGTTAGGAGTAGTGTCACTTCATGGTTCAAGATGGAATTATATTGGGGCATAAGATCTCAAACAAAGGGATTGAGGTGGATAAGGTGAAGGTCGATACTATTGAAAAATTACCACCACCAAATTCAGTGAAAGCCATTCGGAGTTTTTTGGGACACGCCGGGTTCTATAGGCGATTCATTAAGGATTTCTCCAAAATAGCTAAACCCCTCACCAAGCTCTTGGAAAAGGATACACCATTCGAGTTTGACAAAGAATGTCAAGCCCTGAACCCGGGTCGCGGGCCTCGCGCACGCGACAAACGCAGCGTACTTATAGGGTCACCCATATAAGCACGCAAGGCTCGGTAACACAAGCAGATAATTAAAACAGAGTTTAAATTATAAATCAGCGGAAGTAAATAAAATTTAGGATTTTCATAATCAATCCTATATAAATGTCAGGTCCTAAATGATACAAGATCCTCACTCAGAAGGAGATTTGAGGCCCGCAAACCTCAGCTCAAAATATTCCCAACGCTGCTAGGCTGTCCCGCGGAAGCTCCCTCCAGAGTCCCGCTCTTAGCTACTCGTCGTCACCTGAGAAAACATCAAGCAACCAAGTGCATGAGCCAAAGAAACGCCCAGTAGGATCGCACATAAATCAATAAAGGTGGTGAAAGCCATAAGCAAAGAACAAAATAAAGCAAGTGTAACAAGCGAGTAAAACAACATCACGAGCAAATAACAAGCCTCTGCAATGCGGATAAATCCATAGATGTACTCAATCTCTGGCATATGTGATACTAAGATGTCTACGACATCAACAATGCCATCAACATCGTCTTCGGCCTAAGCCGGATAGCGCTATAATAATCATGTGCACATGGCCAAAAAATACCGCTCTCTGACTGAGCCAGGTGGCCAGATATTATACACCCTCTGCCGGGGCCTCCGTCCGATGGAGCACCAAGTGCTCATGGCCAGATATTATACACCCTCTGCAGGGGTCTCGTGGCCAGATATTATACACACTCTGCCGGGGCCTCCGTCCGATATATCATGCTGTACGTAAGAGATTGCTAGTACGAATACTTAACAACAGGTATATCTATGTATCCAAGGCAACAACATCTCGAATATATAATAATCAGTGATCTCCTCGAGATCGGAAGCCAATACGTATTTAAGGAGTAAACTCCACTCAAATACGCGTATGAAAACATGAAAGCAATAATCTCCCCGAGATATAAAGCCGATACATATGAGGAAACCCATCTCAAATATGTATTGGAAACCTCTCGAGAAAATAAGAATATAAAAAAATCAAAGCAAGGTGGAAAGAGGGAATACTTAATGCAAAGAATAGAATATCGACAGACTGCTATGGAGTACCACCCCCCTTGACCATCCCAGGTGTATGTAGGATGCCAGAGGGTACTCCACTGACCATATGCCACAGAGTATCACTCACACTGGGCATATGCCATAGAGTACTACCTCCTGACCATCCCACAACAACACAAGAAGAATGTCAAGGGGTACTCCCTCAAAGCAGATCATATCAGACATACAAGCTCAGACAAATGCAACAAGCATAACATGTCAGTAGACAGAGCAAGTAACAAAAGATGGACTCCAACATCCATCTAGCTCAACAATAACAGAAATCAAAAGAATACTATTAGTTAGAAATACTCACAGCACCCGTGCGACATCCTACCTTATTCGCTTCCAGGACCTACCCAGGTCCGAGCCTTCCACTCAGGTCCTCGACCACATCACCATGTCCTAAACATTGTAAATGTTCATCACATAACATTTCACAACAATCTGAATGCATTACATGCATTTAATTACCCAAATCGTGAGTTTATCGAAATGTTGGCTTTTAATTTATAATCGATGGATCCGGGCTCTTAGACACCTGCCCACACCATTTTAATTAGTTAAAATATACACCCGAACTATCGGGAAGATCGGAATCAATTCTGAGTCTTTTTGAAAATATTTGAGTTATAGTTCACTCTCCATTCGGTAGCTATAGTAACCACATAAAACATGGACTTGGAACTTCAAATTGAAGTTCCAAACCTTCACCATTCCTTTCCAATATTGCAGTATATTATATTCATAATATTGTCTTCCATTTCCATCATAATTGGCTCATTATCGTCTCTTATATGGCCCCCAAAAATTAAATAAAAATCAATGTTCTGCGGGTGCTACAGTGTTTCCTGCAGAATCCTTTCTCCTTGAAGCTTAATTCTCCTCAATTAAACTCTAACCTTGGAATCAAATACTTGCATTTCTCAAACAATACATAGGCATGATCATTCTAAAAAAACAATAACACATTCATCCCTATTCCTTGATCTTGCAATCATAAAAATATGCACACTATCAAACCAATTTGTCAAGCTTCCTCATTATCTAACTTAACCTTGGAAACATTATATCAAACACGTGATTAACAGAACTGTTTTTGATTAGCTAGTTCATTTAAGTATTTCCACAAATATTGCAACAAGGATTTGTGATGCATGGTTTCAATAGAAAATTCGACAGAGTTTGCTTTGTATTTAGGGCTTTAATTCCTATACAAACATTCATCCATTATACATAACTTCCATAACTTATATATTCATTAATTCATACACAAGCATGGCCATCATACAACAACTAGAATTTAAGGAATCATCCACATACAATCTATGCCATCCAAGACCATTAAATTCATAACTCTAAACCCCCAATTAATCATGTTTAGTAAAGGTTCACATTTCCATGTTCTTAAGTAGTTCATGATATATATATATATATATAAACTCATGAAGGGCATTAACCATGCTCATAACAAAACGCACCATGAATTATTAACTTAAATTCCCTTACTAGCCATGGGAACATGGGAGATGAATCAAATAAAATCCATGGAATAAAAATCATGTAGGCCAAATTTATCATCCAAGGGTTCTATCAAGCTCAATAGGTTTCATACTTGCCATAGTCCTTAATATACCATGAAGAGAGTAAGAGTTCAACTTTATAAATTGAAAACCCATGAAAATCTGCAGTGCTACAGTAAATCCGAGAATTCCTTCTCCCAAATCAAGCTCTACAATCTATAATTCAATCCCAAACTCCTCATACATTGTTCTACATCCATTTTCACCCATTTATACATGATTTCATGCATTGAAATCCCATGAATGGGTCACATTCATCAATTCATGAACCTATGACAAAAAAAAAAATGCATGAATACTCAACTTGAAATCATCCAAGTGCTTCTAACTTAGTATTGAGCTTACCTCTTGAAGATTCAAGCTCCAACTTTCGCATTCCCGGGCTTTACCTCGATTTCCTTCGATTTTCTTCTCCAAGCCCTAATGAATGGATTAAAGCTCATAATCATGCATATTAGACTCCAAATAGAGATCAAGTGAATTAAATCCACTACTCCACCAACCCTTACCTTCAAATCAAGCTTAATGTAAATGATTGATGAGTATTCCTCCAAAATCCTCAAAGGGCTACAGTGTTTCTATGCCCTTACCCGTGAGAATGAGAGGGAGTGAGAGAGAGAATGAAACTTTTCATTCTCTCATTTCACTTAAATTGCTAAGTGTTGGCTTGAAGGGCAAAATGGTCATTATGCCTCTCAAGCTTCATTACCTCATTTAATCTTGTAATTAAAATTCTTTTCATTCATACCCTTGAATTCTTATAAAATCTCACGATGAATTAAAGTTATTTCATTTGCAATTTAGTCCTATGTTTTATTTCTCTCCTTTTGTCACACTTGGTTTATTAATTTACCTAGGTTTCCAATCAACCCATTTTTGCATATAAACCTTCTTTCCATTTTTATCATTTAAATACAAGTTCATAACTTTCTCAATAATTAATCTGATTTAATTAGTACTTAATTAAATCTGGATTAATTAGACCTTTATAATTTTTTCCAAATTTCATCACTTACCACATTAAATTATTATTTAATAAATTCTAGAAATAAATAAATAAAAATTATTATTTATTTCGGGGCGGGTTTTACAAAGAATGTTTGAATGCCTTTAATATATTGAAGGACAAACTTGTGCAAGCGCCAATCATAACAGTTCCAGATTGGGAGCTACCTTCCAAGCTTATGTGTGATGCAAGTGATCATGCTGTCGGTGCAGTTTTGGGACAGCGGAAGAAAAAACATTTCCAACCAATTCATTATGCTCGCAAGACTTTGACAGATGCTCAAGCAAACTACGCCACCACTGAAAAAGAATTTCTTGCCATAGTCTCCGCCTTTTACAAATTCTGTCCGTATCTGATATTGTCTAAAGTGGTAATCTACACTGATCATTCGGCACTACGTTACTTACTACGCAAACTGGATGCCAAACCGAGGTTGATTCGCTGGATACTCCTCCTTCAAGAGTTTGACTTGGAGATCAAAGATAAGAAGGGCGCTGAAAACTTGGCAGCCGACCATCTATCTCGGTTGGAGAATCCTGGAGGAGAACTTTTGAACATGGGAGACATTAATGACAACTTCCTGGATGAACACCTGTGTAGTATTCAAGTAATTCCGGAGGAGTTGAATACTGCCGATAAAGAGGAGCAAAACCCTTGGTTTGCCGACATTGCCAACTACCTTGTGGCCGGATTCGTTCCTCCTTCCTACGATTATTCACAAAAAAGGAAGTTCTTTGCGGAGTTGAAATACTATACATGGGATGATCCGTATCTATTCCGAGTTTGTGCAGATCAAGTGGTAAAGAGATGTGTCTCAAGAGAAGAAGGATTGAAAATTTTAGAGCATTGTCACGCAGGACCTGCAGGGGGGCATTACAGTGCAAATAAATCAGCCCGGAAGGTCCTCGATTCGGGCTTTTATTGGCCGACGCTTTTCCGAGATGCGCTGAAATACACCCAGTCTTACGATAGCTGTCAGCGATCTGGGAATATATCACAACGCGATGAAATGCCGCAAGGGTTAATGCAAGTATGCGAGGTGTTTGATGTTTGGGGAATAGATTTCATGGGACCATTCCCAAATTTGCATGGCAATAGATTCATTTTAGTAGCAGTCGACTACGTCTCCAAATGGGTTGAAGCACAAGCTATGCCCACTAATGATGCCAGAGGAGTGGTTAAATTCCTAAAAAAATTATTCTCTCGGTTTGGGACACCTAGAGCCATAATAAGTGACTAGGGGACACATTTTTACAACGCCCAGTTCGCTAAGATACTCAAGCGATATAGCGTTGTACACCACACATCTATGCCCTATCATCCTAAAACAAGTGGCCAAGTGGAAGTGTCGAACCGCGAATTGAAGAAAATACTTAAGAAAACAGTTTCTCACAGTAGAAAGGATTGGGCCGATAAACTAGATAACGCACTATGGGCATATCGTACAACCTATAAAGCACCCATCGGCAATACCTCCTACAGATTGGTTTATGGTAAATCATACCACTTACCGGTTGAGCTCGAGCGCAAAGCCTAATTAGCAACAAAGTTTCACAATTTTGACACAACTCTTGCTGGCAAAGAAAGGAAATTTCAATTAAATGAGCTTGAAGCATGGCGTTTATCGGCATATGAGAGTTCAAGGTTATACAAAGAGCAAATTAAACGGTGGCATGATAAAAAATTGAAGCACCAGAAGCAGTTCACCAAAGGAGATAGAGTGTTACTATTCAACTCAAGACTCAAGTTATTTCCTGGGAAATTGCGATCAAGGTGGTCCGGACCCTTCGAAGTAACAAATGTTTTCCCTCAAGGTGCAGTAGAGATCCTCCATCCTGATAGAGGGCCGTTTAAGGTAAATGGTCATCGTCTCAAGTTATATCATGATACATGTTTTAGTGGAAAGGCCGATGGAATCTCCAATGTATTTGAACCCCCATAAGGTAACATGGAGGTACGTCAAGCTAGTGACGTTAAACAAGCGCTTCTTGGGAGGCAACCCAAGTTCTAAAACTCTCTTTTACTATCTTTTGCAATTTTTCTCTTCGAATAGTTAGTGGTGTTTTGAATAAATGAAAGTTGTGTTTCCGTCCAATTCTTTTTATTCTTGAGCTGGATGCTGTTATTAGAGGTAGTACATTGATCTTTATTAGGCCGTGTAAAGAAAGGGGTATGAATAAACCTTGGGAAGGCTGTATAAGCCTCAACCCAAGTGTATACGAGGTCCCATACGGACTGACAGCAGTCCATTTAGTGGAGACAGAAGGCCATACGGAGTTCACTATAGATCCCATACGACCCCGTATAGAAGTCCGTATGGAATCTGACAAGGGCATGAGTGCGGGCGCTTTAAATAGCGCCCTCTAGGTTTACATCATAACGATTCTCGGTAACTACATTTAGGGGAGTATCGTCACCTTTCTTCACTAATTACATGCTGAATTCAATTTTATTGCATTAAGGACAATGCAAAATTCTAGAGTGGGGATGGGTGGCTACCTATCTCTTCTTAAGGTTATTGCAAATCTTTAAGTGTGGAGATAGGTAGCTATTAAGATCATTCGTTGTAGATATTTTTGTGACAATTATGCTTGATATGTATGATAACCTTGTGGATAGATAAATGTGACATTAATTTTTTTTAGTACACCATTTGTGATTTGAAATGTTTCCAATTGAAACACCATGGGCATATAGAGATCATCTTTGTGACAATTATGATTGTGAAAGACAATAGATAACCCATTGCCATGTTCTTTTGACTTGACTAGCCAAGCATTGTTTCCAATGGCTCGAAGAAATTTTGTGGCACTAGTTAAGATTTGTTAACCCCGCATAATATACGTAATGTACAAGTACAATAAGAATAAAAATACTTAGCATATAGTGGAAGTTGAGAGAGACCGTGTTCCGCTTTTAATGGTGATGAACTAGTTTGGAGTTCTAGCTCCTAACCAGAGCGTTCTCCATTTCGAAAAATCACTACTTAGCATGAACATCTACATGTAAAGTTGTAACCACCTAAGTAGCTAAGGGTTCGGGTGCCTAATCAACATGGGTCCTCTGCAAAAGGGGGAAATTACACTCTACCTTGATCTCTAGCACGGGAAAGTCGGATCTAATAAAGATGCCCTACCCAATTCAAAAAAAAAAGTATTATTGTTGTACCTGTCCACCGTTCATCTAATAAGGAAGTAACTCTTTTGACCTTAGGGCCTCAAGGACTTTCTAGAGTCCACTGAGGACATGCTTGCCTTATTCAGACCTTTGAACATGGTATGTGGAGTGAACAAGCTTTGTTTAGGACTTTATCAATCTAAGCTCTGGTGTGGAGATAGGAAAACATAATAAGGTGGTGCGCTTGGACTAGAATTCATGTATAGTGTGTAGAGCCCAAGGTTGAACACTTATCTTCTTTTATTAATTTCTTTTCCTTGCTTGAGCACAAACAAACCTTTAAGTGTGGAGATATGTGATAAGTGTTCAAATGAGCATCATTTATATATAAAATTCATGCATATTACTATAAATTTTGGAGGAGTATTGGCCCGCTTGTACTCAAAATGGCTTTGTTTTTGTAAACAGGGCAGAATATAGAGATTCCAAGAGAAGGGAAGCGTTTTCAAGAGAATGCGGGCCAAAATAGGGGAAACAGAGAAAGAGAACCATCCATACGGAGTCCCATACGGACCCGTATGGACCTGGAGAATTATACGGACCCCTGAATAGACTGACAAGACTCTGTATACGGACCCCAGAGAATTATACGACCCCGTATGGGAGTCTGTATACTGGGTCATATGGGTCGTATACGGGGTCATATGTTATGTATACTGGGTCGTATATCGTAAATCTGTAGCTGTGTTTTTAGTCGAACCAAGGGCAAAATCGTGAAAAAAACCCAAAACCCTAGGGGGGATACAACTACAAAGCTTAGTGAGGCTTTTGGGGCATCTTGGAGTATCTGGAGCTAAAGAATCAAGGTTTGGGGGAGGTTTTCATCATCTTCTTCACCACCAAGGAGGAGAAGATTGGAGGAGTTCCCCCCCATCAAAAGGCTCAAGAGGGAGAAGAAGGGGTAATAGAGAAGCAAGGAATCCACCAACAATCGCCATTAGGGGTTTTTCTCTCATGAACTTTATGATTTCCTTCTCTTTTAGCATGGATTGTTACTCTCCATTGATGGAAAGCTAATTTCTTGATACTTGGGTGTTGATGAACCCTTGGATGATGTTTAATTGATATTGTTTTTCTATGTTAATTGTTTGGTTGAATGCATTGTGATCTATTGAATGTTATGTATGGTGATAGTAACCCCTCTACGTTGCGAGAGCCCGGAGAGGTTTCTATAGTCCATATGGGGGAAGATGTGAGCGCCTCCCCATGTGTAGACAAACGTCAATAGAAAGGGTTATGAGTATACCGGGAGTCCGGGTGCTAAGGCGAGCAACTCCTTTAGATGTCCTGTTACGGGTATATTTGGTAAAGACAGGTGTCATAACCTAAAGGATCATTTGTTCCTTTGGCCACATGGCAATATCACCACCTTTGCACAATTCCGTTCGGCAAATAACGGGAGGATTCAATCCTGTGAATAAGTCCGTCGGAATTGTGATAACCCTCTTGTACAGGGCGCGGGGTGGGAAGAGGGGAAAAGAGAAATATCTAACGCCCCTACAGTGAGTAGGCCTTATCCACTCGCTACAGTGGGCAGATATTATCCGGTTTTACTTGCGTGGCATCTGCGCTCTAGGCAGCAGATATTTTCCTACCGCTACCGCCTTAAGAGATATTTACACTAACTTACCGCCTTATTCCACCGCCTTTCCTGAACCGCCTCTAAGGTGCTATAAAAGGAGAGCGTTAATAGAAGGAAAAAGGGGGATCCGAAAAAACTCATCACACAGAGAATTGCCTAAATCAAAGACTCTCTACTCAAGTTTACTGACTTAAGCATCGGAGCTGAATCCGGGCAGAGAGGCCCAACTCCGATCACTGCCCTCTCCCTTTTACAGGTTCACTCATGGATAATTCCGAACGGAACTTCCCTCATGATGTTCTCCGCGCTCCCTGTTCGTAAGCAGAAGTAAGCGTCCGCACCAACTATAAATTTTAACCGTTGGTCGAGAGCTGAGCCCAGATCACGAGGCAACAGTGGCCAAAGCGTGACGTGGACCAGTTTTTGGCATGAACAGTTTGGCGCCGTTCGTGGGGACCCTTACGAAAAGCCAAATGACCACTACCAGAAAATCAAAGCGAATCCAAGAACAGGGAGCCCCAAGTAATCCCGAAGGACCTGGTGAGGTCCGAAGACATGAAGGACAGGAGGAAATCCAGTCAATTAATCCGCCCATCTTACCCTCACCAGAAAACCCTTCCGTCCAACCCCAAGGATCTGTTCCAGAGTTTTACCTTAACATACAGCAACAGTTGGAACGGTTGACTCAGGCTGTTCATACTTTGACCCATCCTCCGCCTCCTCCTACACTAGTTCCAGCACCAAACATACCAACAGCCCCACTGGATAATTCTGAAAGTAGAGGGAGGACGAGAACCTGCACCCATAAAGAGGGGAAAGAAAGGACCGCTTTTTCCGCTAGTTCTGAACCCCCCTCTGTTCGACGCAGACAGCAGGCCACTAAAAGAACCGAGCGGACAAGGACGGAACGGGATAGTCCGTCTGCTCAAACGGTTGATAGAAGGACTCGACGACAGGACCTCTCTCAAGAAAACAGAAAGTCCGAGCGGCATATTCTCAGTATGTGTTCGCCGTTTGTCAAAGAAATATTGGGAGAAACGAGGTTCACGATAACTTGGACCACGGCTATGACCGCATATGAAGGCAAAACCGATCCGTCCCGACACTTAAAGTCTTTCCGGTCGAAGATGCTCCTCACTGGAATCACAGACGCTCGCATGTGCCGAGCTTTTCCCGCTACCTTAGAGGGAAAAGTGCAAGACTGGTTTGTCGATCTCCCATCTAGCACAATTACTTCGTTTCAGATTTTAGCAGGTCACTTTCTAGCCTATTTTACCAATTTCTCAAAGCAAAAGAAAACCCCGTCTACCCTTCTGCGCATTAAGCAGCGAGGGGGAGAAACGCTCCAGGCCTATTTAAGCCGTTATATAGACGAGACAACTAATGTTGCGGACCTCCCTCCGCGGATGGCTGTGACTTTTCTAATGGAAGGACTATTAGATTCCCCCTTTCGTTTTTCTCTCACACTGGATCCACCAAAAATCATTCCCGCCCTTATGATCCACGCCCAAAAGTATATCAATTCCAAGGAAATTTATATGGGTTGGGAAGAGGAGGCTAGGCGTGGACCTATGGATACCCAGAAGGGAAAAACCTACCACAACGTCAACAGAAGGCCCCCGGATGTACGAAAGGAAAAAGGATCGCACAGGGACAACAAAATTGCAAACAGAAGTCTGGAAAACTCAACACGACCCCAACGACATATGCTACAGCCCAGAGAACCTTCAAAGGAAGGAAAAATTGTCAGATATGATTATCATACCCCGCTGAACCAAACCAGAAGCCATATCCTTATGCAAATCAAAGAACAAAAACTTCTGACGTGGCCGGAACCCACAAGAAATGCCGAACGACAAAAGAATAGTAAGAAATATTGCCAGTTTCATCAATCCAAAGGACATGACACAGAAAAATGTACCCACCTGTTGAACGCAATAGAAGATGTCGTTCGAAAAGGACAATTGGAGCAGTACATCAACCTTGAGATTCAAGGGGAACCTGAAGTTTCACAACCTGAAGAAGAAAAAGGGGAAATGGTGGGATTTATAAGTGGTGGTCCTCGTTGCGGTGGTGAAAGTTCCGCCTCTCGGAAAAGTTACGCCCGAATGGTGGGAACCACACAGGAAATAGAAACACCACGGAGACGATCTCGACCTGCCGCTCCAATCATCTTTTATGACAATGACGTCAGCGGGGTTCGCCACCCTCATGATGACGCGTTGGTTGTCACTATCAAAGTTTTCAGTTTCCAGATGAAAAGAGTTCTGATAGATAGTGGGAGTTCAGTTGACATCCTCTTTTGGAGTGCTTTCGAAAGAATGAGATATGACGCGGATGACTTGCTTCCGGTAAAATCATCCTTAATAGGATTCTCCGGAGGGGTAGTACAGCCAGAAGGAATGATCTCCTTACCAATAACGGTAGGGAGCTCGCCGAGATCATCAACTGTGACAACAAATTTCTTGGTGGTGCGTTGTGCTTCAAGTTACAATGTGATCCTTGGCAGGCCAACCCTCAACGCCTTAAAAGCTGTAATCTCTACTTACCACCTTCTCCTTAAATTCCCGACTGAGAGTGGTAGTGGAGAAGTGAGAGGAGATCAACCCCTAGCACGGCAATGTTATGTCTCAACCCTCAAAGGAAAAGCCACGAGCAAAGACAAGACAAAGGTTTGAAGCCATGTTAGTGTTGGAATAGCCGAACGGGAAAATGAAGAGCATAGACCTACACCTGTTGAAGAATTGCTAACAGTCCCCCTGGACACAACTAGAGCAGACCGCACGGTGTGGATTGGGGCAGATTTGACGACCGAACAGCGAGAAGATCTCATGAGAGTATTGAAAGCAAATTCCGACCTCTTCGCTTGGTCTTCAGAAGATATGCCGGGCGTAAAACGCGAGGTCATCGAGCACCGTCTCAATATCGATCAATCATTTAAGCCTACGAAACAGAAAAGGAGAAATTCAGCACCAGAAAGGCAGAAGGCCGAAGAGGAAGAAGTATCAAACCTCCTAAAGGCTAAGTTTATCCGAGAGGTGCATTACCCAGATTGGTTAGCTAATGTGGTTTTGGTAAAAAAGTCGTCCGGAAAGTGGAGGATGTGCGTTGATTTCACGGACTTAAACAAAGCTTGTCCAAAAGATTCTTTCCCCTTACCATCAATTGATAGTTTTGTTGACTCTACAACGGGGCATGAGATGCTAAGTTTCTTAGATGCCTTCTCAGGCTACAACCAAATCCTTATGGCCAAAAGCGATGAAGAAAAACCGTCCTTCATTATGAGCACGGGAACTTACTGCTATAAGGTAATGCCGTTCGGCCTAAAAAATGTCGGAGCCACCTTCCAGAGGCTCATAAATACAGTCTTCAAAGAACAAATTGGTAGAAATGTTGAAGCCTATGTGGATGATATCTTGGTGAAAAGCCGAAAAGCCAATGAGCACCTATCAGACTTACAAGAAGCTTTTCAGTCTCTTCGGATTTATACTATGCGATTAAACCCGAATAAATGTTCTTTTGGCGTTCGATCGGGAAAGTTCCTGGGGTTTATCTTGACACAAAGAGGAATAGAAATGAATCCAGAAAAAATCAGAGCTATTCTTGACATGGGGTCGCCCAAAAGTCTTCAAGAAATTCAGCGGCTTAATGGACGCCTTGCCGCGCTTGGCAGATTTATCTCCAAAGCTGGAGAGAAGAATCTCCCACTCTTCCAAGCCCTGCGAAAAGCACCAAAAATGGAATGGACGGAAGAATATGAAAAAGCCTTTCAAGGGCTTAAAGATTATCTCCGATCGCCTCAGCTACTAGCTAAGCCGCAAGTGGGAGAAGAACTCTATATCTATTCAGCGGTCGCCCTGCATGCGGTCAGCGCGGTCCTTTTGAAAGAATAAAACGGAGTTCAGAAACCAGTCTACTACACAAGCAAAATCCTTAATGATGCGGAGTCAAGGTATCTACCGCTCGAAAAGTTGGCCTTTGCTCTTGTCACATCTGCACGGAGGTTGAGGCCGTATTTTCAAGCCCATAGGATCACAGTGTTAACTGACCAGCCGTTGAAACAAGTTCTTCATAAGCCTGAAAACTCCGGACGCTTAGCCAAGTGGGTGATAGAGTTAGGCGAGTTTGATCTCACCTATAAACCCCGAACAACAATCAAAGCTCAAGTACTGGCAGATTTCGTCGCAGAGTTAACTTTCCCCGCAAATAGGGACGAACCCTCGTCACAGAATCCTGAAGGAAGCCCCAGCATTCCATGGTCCTTATATGTTGACGGATTAGCAACAGAAGAAAAGTCAGGGGCAGGATTCGTCCTTTATTCCCCTTCCAAATGGAAAATTGCGACAGTACTGAAGTTCTAATTCCGAGCAACCAACAATGAGGCCGAATACGAATCCCTCATTGCAGGATTACATCTGGCCCGGGGGCTCGGAATTCAACATCTGCATGTATATTCCGACTCGCAGTTAGTTGTGAGCCACACCTTGGGCAGCTTTGAAACGAAGGAAGAAAACATGATCAGATACTAAGCAGTAGTAAAGAAAATAGTTCCATACTTCGCTTACTTCCAAATTGAAAAAATCTGTCGAGCGCAAAACGAAGAGGCGGACGCTCTGTCTAAAAAGGCCACAGCCCCAAACGGAGACACGGGGTCTTCCTTTAACTTACAGTGCCTTCCCGCAAAAACAATCGACGGATTGGAGAAATAGGTGCAAAGTGCAGCTAAAGAGACAAGTTGGATAGACCCCATCAGAAATTTTCTACAAGGTGGACCTACACCACCCAACAAAGCTTAGGCCAGACGAATTTCCTACAAATCCGCTCAGTACACCATCATCAATGAGAACCTATATAGAAGATCTTATACGCAACCTTTCTTGCGATGCTTGCGTCCAATAGAAGCTAGCTATATCCTGCAGGAAATTCACGAAGGCATCGGAGGGGGTCACATAGGAGGCAAAGCCTTGAGTTACAAAGTCCTATGACAAGGTTATTACTGGCCAACACTAACTCAAGACGCAATGGCGTTCGCTCGAAAATGTGATGCCTGCCAGTGGCATTCCAAGATTCAGAGGCGACCACAGGTACAACTTACGCCAATTGTTAGCCCTCGACCATTTGCCATCTGGGGAGTCGATCTTCTAGGGCCGTTGCCCACTTCAGTCCGGCAAATGAAATTTCTAGTAGTCGCTATTGACTACTTCACCAAATGGGTAGAAGTTGAACCCTTGGCCAAGATCACAGAGAAGGCTTGTCAGGGATTCTTATGGCGAGCAATCATCTGCCGATTCGGAATTCCGATCGCCTTCATTTCTGATAATGGGCGACAATTTGATAACAAAGCTTTCAAAAGCTTTTGTTCAAGGCTCGGAATTGAATCTAGATTAACTTCATTGACACATCCCTAAGCTAATGGCCAAGTAGAAGTGACGAACCGCACCCTGCTTCAAACGCTAAAAACGCGGGTATTCAGAAATGAACCTAACTGGGTAGAAGAAATCCCGAGCGCCCTTTGGGCCTACAGGACAACAACAAGAACTCCTACTGGAGAAACCCCATTCTCTCTCACTTATGGGGCGGAGGCTGTCATCCCTGCAGAAATAGGAATGCCTACCTTACAGACACAGCAAACCTTCTCACCAGAAGAGAATGAGGAAAAACTCCGAGCATAACTTGATCTACTCGAAGAACGGAGAGAAATGGTGAAGACAAGGGCAGCCATCTATCGTCAGAAAGTGAAAAGGTTTTATGACGCAAGGGTGAAAAGAGTCTTCTTCCAAATCGGCGATCTAGTCCTGCGAGAAAATGAATTTCATGGAAATAAAAGCCGAACGGGGAAGCTAACCCCTAACTAGGAAGGCCCTTACGTCATACAAAGAATCGTCCAAGCCAGCACCTATTATCTAGTGAATATGGACTGAAAAGCGCTCAAACGTCCATTCCATGCTGAACATTTATGACGCTACTATCAGTAAATTCTATAGCTCTCTTAAAATTCATGAAATAAAGCTCAAGTCTTTCTCATCCTACAAAGATGCGGTGAAATTCCCATGCTACAAAGATGCGGTGAAATTCCCATCCTACAAAAATGTGGTGAAATTCCCATTCTTAGGAGATGAGTCGGAATTATCCTATAAGGATAAACGACAACTCTTAAAAAAAAAGGGGCAAAAATCCCGATTAAAATATGAGGCAACAATCTCATTCATGAAGGCGAGTACCTCACTCAAAGTCCCATGCTTGGACCGAAGACTCATTACGAAGCTCATCACACAAGCCAGATGAAGAAATTCGGGAAGGACTTCTAAAAAATACTTCTCAAACAAATTTCTTACATGGTTAAAGATAACCATCACTCGGAAATAAACCTTCACCAAAATAAAGGTTTGCGTTTCATTCATATGAATAGAAGTTACATTCCAAGTAATTAAGAATTTACAAGAGCGTTCACAAAAGAAAAACATCCTAAGAACTAGGACCCTGAGGGCAACCACCTGCTTTTGGAGGAACTTGGGTAGAAGGCTCCAAGGGGGCGGGGACAGAAGCCTCTGGGGTCTTGGTAACTTGTTGCTCTTTGAGCTCTGTGAACTTCTTCAACACCCCAGCCAGCCCCATAGACAAAACTTCCGCAGGAGGGATATGGCGGCCCACCTACTATACCACCGAATAAATACGGGTGGCCCCTTCTTTAGCTTTCGCCCTAAGCCGGGCGACCTCCTTCTCTGATTTATCCGCTCGCTCTATTAAATCCTTGATTTCTTGCGAGTCGGATTTAGGAGTTGTCAATCGGGAAGCTAAATCCTCTTTAAGGACATCACGCTCCCCCTTTAGCTCCTCCAACTCCGCCTGAGCGGCAGCAAGTTCGGCTTTTTTCAGCTTCAGCTCCCATAGGGCTTCAGCCTGCCCCTCTCGGGTAGATTGGAGTTCCTTTTCCAAACTGCTAGAGTTCTCCTGCAACTTTTTAATATTCTCCTCAGTAGTAAGGAGGGAACCCTCAGAAGTAGACAACTTGGCCGCCAAATCATCCTTCTCCTTTCCCGCGACAGCCAGTTGTTGAAGCCGCTCGGCTTTATCCTTCTCAAGAGCATGGATAATGGCGAGCTGCTCTTTGTTTTTCCCTTCCAGGGCCGCCACCCTAGAATTCAATTGGGCGATTTCCGCCCTAAACACTTCCATCTTTGCCGAATCATCTTGGCAAAGATTGTCGACTCTGTCCGCCCAATGCGCAGTCTACGAAATAGCAAACAAATAAGTTAGTAGCATTAATACAGGGCTAAAAAGTAAAACTAATACGAAGATAATCCTCACCAGCATAATCGAACGGAATAGCTAAGAAATGGCCACTTCCCTCCCAGCTCTATGAAGTTTGGAGGAGAGCTGTTCGGGTCTCATGGCCATCAGAACAGTCTTTACCGAAGCGGCATCCCGAAAGGGGACGTCTTCGGAGGACACCCCCTTGCCTTGAGATGACGGTCATCTTAAAACCGAGTCCGCCACCCTCAATTTATCCAGGAGAGCCGCTTCTCCTGCCTCCGCCTATATATATAAAAAAAGAGAGAAGTTAAAGTTAAAGGTTCTGAACGAAGCATGAAGCACCCATAGAGAATGGAAAATGTGTGTGTAGAAATTCTCACCTCTATAAGAAGGATATCCTCAGGCCAGCTGGAAGAAGGACCTTCAGAAATTGGGGATAAAGCCGGGCGGATTTCTTCCGCACGAACCTCTTCCCGAGGCGCCTCCACCTGTTCTCCTACAATTCCGGGACCCGATACGTCTCGGAATTCTTTCTCTTGGTCCTCCTCTCCCTTGAGGACCCTGCACCGGGGTCACTTTTAACCCCCTTTTTGGTAGAGTCAGTCTCTTTTCTCTTCCTCTTCTTTCTCTCCTCTTTGGAGGTATCAGCACCTTGGCTAGGTACCACTTCTTTCTTTTTCCGCCCGCGAGCCAAGGGCGGATGAACTTCGCCTTCGAAAGAAGCCAGAAGACCCTTAACATAGCTCAAGTCTTCGTCTTCCATCGGATCTTCTACAGCAAAACAAATTCCGAATAAGGTTAGACATCACAAATCAAGACCAAACTAAATTGAGTACGCAAGCGAATCCTACCATTAGACACTATTAAACGACACTTAATGAGGTTTTCCTCGGTCAAAAACCTATCCATATAGACTTTGGATAGCCCCGTCATTGACTTAAGAAGAATTCCCTCTTCTTCTGACATCTCCTCACAAGTAATGTCCGCACGGGGAACCTCCCACCTTGTTTGGATATCCCACTTGGACTTACATTTAACAAAGAAAAACTTACTCTTCCATCGTTTGATGGAAGAAGGAACCTTCCCTAGAAACTTTCTCCCAGGGCGAGCCGAGAAATAATACCAGTCGGCATTAGACTCCAAGCAAAGGCTAAACAACAGGCGGAACCAACGGACGGTCGGATTTACCCCATAATTCTTAAAAACCATGACAAATCCGTTGAGCAGCCTCCAAGAGTTCGGAGTTAACTGCGAGGGACACAAATGATATTCCTCTAAGATTGCCTTAGCAAAATCAGGGAAAGGAAGTCTAAGCCCGCCTAGCAACGCGTCTTGATAAATAGCTATCTCCCCCTCCCTGGGGGCACTCGCCCTCTCCCCTGAACAAGGAACCCTAACCTCAAATAAAGAGAGGTCTATCTTGTACCTCTCTACTAGGTCATCTACATCTTTTTGCCCTAGAAGGCTTATGAATGTGTCCGACCCTCTACCCATTACCCTAGAGGCAGGGTGAACCCGCGAACCCTGGACTGGAACGTCTCCAAGTTCACCCGGAATCGCAACAGAAACCGTAGGGTTGGACGGAGAAGGAATCGAGGGCTCATGAGAAGAACTAGAAGAGGAAGAAGCAGCACTAGCCATTACCTTAGGAAAGGAAAAGGACAAGAAAAACAAGGAAGGCTCAAGACCAGGGCTCACCAGAGAAGAAGAAATCTGGAGAAGAAGACGCGACTCGATTTTCGAAACAACCTTTTGCTGCCTGTACGGTTCCGCTTATATACAAAGGCAGCGAACCCGTAGCCGTTAGATCTTAGGTTGGTATTCCGATCAGAGCCATCAAACCAAGAGTCCACAAATCTGAACCGTTCAAATAACCATCATTACACCTCCTCGAAATAGTTTAAAATTCTGCCCATATCAGCAATACCAAACGCTTCCTGACACACATGGAAAGCCACGCTCATAACCCATCATAACGCTGACAAACGCGCACGCCGCGCACGTCGCGCCACTATCCCCCTTTAATGCTAAACAGTTAAAGAGACACGTGTCGTCTTAGGAAGCAAGGAGCGTTACGTGGAAAGTAGAGCCTGCACCGCATGAGACAAAGCACACACTCCAACATAGGATCGCCCTAGTAAAGGCCTCGTAAAAATACCAAAGGATTTAGAAACAAAACGACAAACTTCATTTATTCAAGTTACATGGTGAAACGCAAACAAAACAAAATAACAAAAAACATATTGTCCGACGGACTAAAGCCCATCCGAAGACACACTTAGATAAGATTCAGAAGAGACGCACGGACTTCCACAACCATCACTGTCCCCATTATCATTAGGGGAACCGGGTTCAGCAAGGGGGCGAAGGTGGGGGCCCACCTCTCTGCGGCAGGAGTCATCTCCGAACACCTCAACTTCGAAACGCATACCCCCTGCATAGGTAAAAATTAAGAGGTCCCCCGCTTCCACATCGTGATCGACATGAAAAGCTTCCCATCCAGCGTCGATGCTCATTTCACCAACCCCCCTATCAATCAACAAAATAGCCGGCTATACACAGCCGTTCGGACTTACCAAGTGGATTATTCCAGTCCTTAGCTCCGATAGATTCTCGTAAAAAGAGCTAGGAATTCTTAAGTGTCGAGAACATTGAGAAAAAGTAAAAAACTTATAAAAAGACAAGCGCTATGCCATGGTACAAAGATACAAGAGCACAAAAGGATTTCTGCACAAATTCGTCATTCATACAAGCCCTTAAATAGGAAAACTCGTCGACACTATAGACGAGAATTCCGGAGCAAAAATCTACCTCGATAACAGCGAAAGGATAACACAGTAAACGTCGGTCGCCTATTAAAACACGTGTACTTTAGACGTAAGTAACCGTACACAAAGCCTACACCTACATAGACATGCCAACTAAGAACGATACTTGTTCTCGAACCAAGCGAAACGTGCGGTTAGCTCACCCCTCGCTCAGATTCTTCGAACAAGTACACTTTGGGGGGGACTAGTGTTACAGGTATATTTGGTGAAGACAGGTGTCATAACCTAAAGGATCATTTGTTCCTTTGGCCACATGGAAATATCACCCCCTTTGTAAAATTCCGTTCGGCAAATAACGGGAGGATTCAATCCTGTGAATAAGTCCGTCGGAATTATGACAACCCTCTTGTACAGGGCGCAGGGTGGGAAGAGGGGAAAAAAGAAATATCTAACGCCCCTACAGTGAGTAGGCTTTATCCACTCGCTACAGTGGGCAGATATTATCCCGTTTTACCTGCGTGGCATCTGCGCTCTAGGCAGCAGATATTTTCCTACCGCTACCGCCTTAAGAGATATTTACCTAACTTACCGCCTTATTCCACCGCCTTTCCTGAACCGCCTCTAAGGTGCTATAAAAGGAGAGCGTTAATAGAAGGAAAAAGGGGGATCTGAAAAAACTCATCACACAGAGAATTGCCTAAATCAAAGACTCTCTACTCAAGTTTACTGACTTAAGCATCGGAGCTGAATCCGGGCAGAGAGGCCCAACTCCGATCACTGCCCTCTCCCTTTTACAGGTTCACTCATGGATAATTCCGAACGGAACTTCCCTCATGATGTTCTCATCGCTCCCTGTTCGTAAGCAGAAGTAAGCGTCCGCACCAACTATAAATTTTAACCGTTGGTCGAGAGCTGAGCCCAGATCACGAGGCAACAATGGCCAAAGCGTGACGTGGACCAGTTTTTGACATCAACATGTCTTATTCCCTTAGCTCTTCCAAGAGATAGGTTCCTTAGAGCATAGCAAGTAAGGGCACTAGGTTGAGTAATCACCCTTGAGTGAGGGGATGAAATCACATTAAGAACTTTTGGCCAATGATTCACCAAGAATTAGCATAGATATCATTATCCATCTCTAAGAACATCCAAGGGGGATTCAATAACCCAAGTATCCCCTTCACTGATTGATTGCCTTCAAGGTCAATTTTACTTCTTAACTTGCATTAGTAATTTTAGAATTAGGTTTAGTCACTTCCAACCAATCTTGATCGACTAGATAATAGATGAATAGCCACTACTAGTACTTCCTTTCTCCCTGAGGATCGACAACCCGACATTAGTCCACTTTATTACTTGATTCGACCCATTCACTTGCGGATTTAGCGCATCACTTCGTACGGGTTCATGGGTTCTTAAATATGATTCTTCCCAAGAAGGACAAACTAGTACAAGGTTTGGACCGAAATGTATGGGTTGGTTTGGGATTCATACGAGGTCGTCAAGGGTTTTCAGGTGTCGTTCTGAGGTTCAGCGATATAGATGGTCCCGTCTGCTAACAGACGGGTCCGTTTGGCTTCATTTCAGTCTTATTTGAGGTCTGCATAGTTTTCGTAAAGCCTTTGATTGAATGACCATTTCACCTCGGAATGACCTGAAATTTTAACTAAGTGTTTTTGACTCCTTGTTCTTTAATCTGAACAATGGAGATTGGTTTTAGAGTTCTGTAGCTCCTACAATAAAATTTTGATATCTACTACTCTTTCAGAATGCTCACAACCCTATCTTCTCCTCTCTTTCTTTGCTTCTTTGTCATGGAACACTCCTTCTTGATCGAAACTTTAACTTTCCATTAAATCACCCCTGATGTGTCCTGTTTCACAAAATTAACACATTTTAAGTACTGGTAGGCTACAATTCATCAAAATCACATGCTAAGTATATGCAAATATGAAATAACAGTATGATAAAGTGAACACTTATCAGTCTAAGATACATTGTACTATATGAGATAGAGGCCAGGGTTAGGCCAATGCCATATTGGTGAGGTTAGCCAGAGGAGCTAGCTATAATAAGGAAAAAAAAAATGTTGAGGATTAAGATGATACCTCTAGCGAATGTTTTGTGGTGAAATCAACTATATGAGGAGGCCACTTGGGAGAGAGAGAGAGGATGACTTGATGATGCAGGATCACCATCAATTCAATATACCAGGTATGTAAATTTCAATGACGGAATTCCTTTAAGGGGATTTTGGGAGAGGGAGAGAGAGAGAGGATGACTTGATGATGCAGGATCACCATCAATTCAATATACCATGTATGTAAATTTCAATGACGGAATTCCTTTAAGGGGATTTTGGGAGAGGGAGAGGGGGGGGGGGGGGGGGGGTATAAGGGGGTTAGAAATGTAACGACCCAATATTTCTGAAAAAAAATAAAAACTCATGTAATAAGGGTAAATTAGGCAATTAAAGTCATGATGAAGGTTAGAAAGAAATAAAAGGGAGAAGATGAAATTTTTGGGAAAAGATTGGACATACATGTAGGAGTTTTTTTGGAAAATAAGGACTATAATATAATATTTTAGGTACTTGTGGTAATTATTAATTTAGTTTGGGATTAAATAAAAGTTTTGTAACGATTAAAATCTCAGCGTTGTGAGTATGTCGTTCCTTCATAAAATCCCTTGAATACTCTCAACCTCCTATCTCTTTTGAAATCTCATGAAAACACTTATTTTTCTCTCTCGTTCTCTTGGTTGATCAAGCTCCGGCTAGGATTACTCAAGGTGAGTTCATAAGATCTCCATGTGGAGGATGGTGATGTTAATTGAGGCATTTGTATGAGTAGAGGAGGAGAAGGTATATGCATGTTAGGGCTTTTGAGATGAGTTGAATGTATGGTTGATAACCTCTTGGAATTGATGAGAAATTCGGGTTTAATATTGATGATAAATATCATAATGGTGTGTGTGAGGGATCATGCATGTTTAATTGTAATATTAAAGCTTGATTATAGAGAGTTTGAGCTTCATTTAGATGGAACCCTATTGTGGTTACTGTAACAACTACAATAACTCGAGAGCTATAAATTTTTGGAGTTTTTTAAATTGCCCAGAATTTATGTCTGAGTTTCTTGATAGTTCGTGAGTAAGTAAGAGATAAGGGATATAGCTCGGGCAAGTGTTTCGAGACCCAGGTTCTTCTGTTATAGATTAAAAAACTGACTTTTTGAGGTTTTTGAAAATAATGGTCGTGCATGTGTTAAATGCTCAAAAATGAATCTAAGTAGATTCTCTATCGTTCCACTTGATAAAGAACAAGTTTGTATTTAAGAACTTCTAAAGATGAGATTATGAGAAGAACTAAAGGGCTCGAGTCCTAATAATGAAAAGTTGACATTTTTGAGGTTTAGCATCAGTAGCATGTTTTTATAGCTAGATAATCTCGAAATAATATGAGATGTTAATATATGATATGTTCTCACGTATAGGGCATGGGGAAACTGTTCAGGACCTGCCAAGAGGCTAAGATTTCCAGTAGACCTAGATAGTTACAAGGTGAGTAGAAAACAGAGGATCCCCTGAATTTCTCTTTTATTCTATGTTTTATGAATTACATGATTTTGATAAACATTTCTGAACATTATTTTCAGTATTTAGGATATGATTGCCCATATTTAGGGCGGATTTATGACTTTTTTTTGTGTTTCTATACACTGGAATATGTATTACGTGTATTTGTTATTTTTGGATTTATAACAACCCTTAATGAAGGGTTGGGCATGGACTAATGAATATGGTTGATTACAACCTAGGATTATGAGTTGGGTGATTATGACGTTAATTATATATTGCATTGTTATAAATTGAATGAGTATGCAAATGAAAGGAAATAAATATACCAATGGGTAATTGGAAAAAATATGTTTGTATGCACCCTATCACAACTGCCAAGTTATAGTATCCATATGTACGAGATATTATTACGACCTATGAGCTGGAAGCAACCTATGAGCAGGAGATATGATTACAGCCTATGAGTTGGAGATATTATTACAACCTATGTGTTAGCAGATAACCATGGTGATGGGGAAGGGTGCATATAAGACATAGATGCTTATGAAATATACTATATGACCTGCATTATGATGTAATATTATGGTTTCTATTATATAGTTCTTTATTATGTTTTATCACTTAATTGGCATTATATCTTCATTAAAGATATGGAAATTGACTAGCATGTTGATCTTGATTATATAAAGTGAGTAGCATTACATGATGATTATATATGTTGATGTCGAAAAAACAATCTTCTTGGAAATTGGTGTCGTTCAGGATCAAAGAGTGAGATTTGTGTTTAGGGTGACTTTTACTGATAGTGATCCCAAAGAGATCCACCATCAGTGAGAGTGGCGGAGTTACTGGTCCTCCTCTCGGGAGAGGGTAACCTAGTCCCTAGCGGCAGCCTATACAATGGGATGTCCGGAGATCTCATCCCGGACACTCCAAAGATCAACTCAATCAATCACATTCAGAGAAGAGAACGCCATAAGGATCAAGAGGAGAGCATTCTCTGTGATAAAAGAGAAAGATAAGTAAATAAGAGATAGGGTAGAGTCAGAGAGAGAGAGAGAGAGAGAGAGAGAGAGAGAGAGAGAGAGTTCTGAGCTCTAGTGAAGCTCACTTTTTCCTCTCTTCTCCTCCCCTTTTATACCTTTTCGTCCGTGCTTCATCCCTAGTAACTTGCTCTCCAAGCTTCCCCTTGCTTGGGTGCCAAGTAAGCATCTACAGGGCGCCAGCTCAAATGGAGCTTTCTAAAACCTTGGTCGGACTTTGTTCGAGTTCTCCTTGAGTCCCCATCGTCTTCCTCAAGATAGGTTTTTCTGGTTTTCTCCTTGGGATGGATCCGCGCGAGTATTCTTTCCTGAGTTACTGGGATGCCGGTATGCGTACCTCTGGGTCCAACCGTTCAGATCTCACCACTTGTGTAACAAAATTTACCCCATAACACTTGCCCCCCACCTTTACAGGTCATCGTACTCTTAACCTGAGAGAACCTGAGAAATCGGACAACTACCCGTTCTTGTTAGTGGCGTGACCTATCGGTTCGGTTCACCATATGGGCTCACCTTGAATATCTTTGCAGCCATTTAAGATCCTTGAATCTTTTTCCATTTTCAAGATCTTGGCCTACTTCATATCGCTTCTTTCTTTTTTTATTTTATTTTATTTTATTTTTTGGCTGCATGTAGGTGGGCACAATTATAAAGACACTTCACGAAGAACCTTACATTAAGCATTGTGTAAACAAACCAGAAGCCCTTCCGCGTCGCTCCTTCGTTCTTTGAATAGCCCTCAAAGGGGGCACATCTACTTCACTACTTCCTTTGTAAGTTTATGAATTTACCAAGGCTTTCTCCTCCTAATGGTTCCTTCCCAGCTATGTGGGTCGTTAAGGGAAGTCAACACAGGACCTTCCCCGATTGAAGGCCCCGAGCTCCCGTAAAGAGGGGGGCCCAAGAGGAGGAGTAGGGGTCATCCCTCGCTCATTCGGCTTACCTAAAGAGGGTCAAGGGGACACCGTAGTGACATATGATGACCGGCAGCTATGAGTCCAAGCACTCGACCGTCCGCCTACAAGCGTACGTGGTCGCAAATAATAAAATTCCAATAAGTACCGGGTTGAGTCCACAGGGAATACTTACTAGGTCCAGATGACTACTAACCTACTAATTCACTTGGTTGGTCCGTCGATCAATTAAGTGGAAGGTTACTAAACTAAACTACTCCTAGAAAATAATGAAAGATAACAAAGGGTGCAGGGATTTCTCCAGATATTATAATTTCAGGGATATATGTCTCTTGTGACTTGTATGAGTTTTCTCCTATATTTTCCCGAAAAAGTATTGCTAAGGATAAAGGCTATTCAATGATGAGCCTAAGTACTTATGTGCACTTTGGGTGTAGCCTACACATGCCTTATGTCTAAGGAATACGCTTCAATTCCTCCCCATAAGTCTATGGTGGTAGTACGAAGCATTATTGGACCTAGACTCTATCCTGACCATGGAAAACCACTACATATGTCTATACTAATGAGGTGTTCAGCCTATCACGGCAAACTCCCACCCTATGATGCTAATACAACTCTTGTATACATATGTTTATATATAGAGTGCCAATATTTATCGTCACCCGTTGGCACACGATTAAGGATTGTATTAGTCATACGCACATCCATCAACAACACAATCATGCAAAACATAGGATGAAATAGATTTCAAGTCAAAAGGTTCATATAACCCTATAATAAATGTTTAAAGTAACAACATGAATATAAGGTTCAAAGTATTGCAAATCATAAAGCAAACATCCATGTTCCAATACAAAGGAAATAGTAAACAAGACGGAAGGATGAAAGATTGTGTTCGCCCCTCCCCCCCCCCTCCCCCCTTTTTTTTTGAGCTTTTCCCCACTAGATTTAGTCTTGAAAGCCTCTTAATCGCTTTCTTAGAGCCCTAGCCACCGCCCCCAAACAAGAGATGCCCAAACCCTAAAAACAAATGTAACACCCATCTCGCTAATGTGACAGATATTACACCAGCTGGGCCGGGAGTGCACCAAGCCCATAAGCTGTGTACTTTAAACCTGAAAATGAACATGTACTCTAAAAACACAAACCATGTGAAATAAAATAACCAGTTGCACACCGAAAGTCACATTCAAACCAAGTCAGAAATACGGTACAACACACAGAGTTATGGGCAACTACGGCCCCAAATACAACGGAGGAAAAGACATAGTCAAGGTCTAGTACAACCCAACATAATAAGATACAAAGTAGGCACGCCAGAGCCAGCTAGACTTCGATCCCTGCTCGAACTACGAGCTACTGTCCCAATCCAAGTCGAGGTCCTGTAATAGAAAAACAGTAATCGAGAGGGCTAAGCTATACAAGCTCAGTGAGTAAGAACTTCTCCGCCAGGTATTATACATACCTGTCATCAGTACTAGATACTAGTACAAGAATAATGCAAGTAAAAAATCACGAAGATCAGTGGAATTATCTTAAATCTTGATAATCATGTTGTACGATCAAAAATCCGAAAGATCACAAAATCAATCTCATATGATATCTTGTATATAGTAATCATTTATATGCAATAAACTCGTATCGTAATCAACATGCAACCCTAGTTCAATACTCTGAATGAAACCAGCTGTCATCAGCCGGATAACCGGATCCTGATGGTCGGGAGACGAGGAAATAATTAATCTGATCTAGTACTCAAGGCCTGACGACCAGTGGTATAGTCAACCAAGCTGTATCAAGCTTACATCTTGTATTTGATTATTCCGATCCCATACCCGAGGCCTGAAGACAAGTGATATAATCAACCAACTGTATCAATCATCAAGCATCTCATATCTGAGACCTGACAACCAGTGGTATGATCAACCAAGCTGTATCAATCGTCACGTATACATCCTCGTATCATATTCGGGCACCCAAAAGTGTTCGGAAGGGGGTTTTACATAGAAAAAAATTTCGCAAACAATTTTATTTAAGAAGAATAGATTAAAACAAATCCCTTCCTTAACCCGAGATCATCTACAATTCTTTATGGACTCTATCCTGAGCCCCACTGGATCAATCGTCCATGTCTACCTAGGGAGCAGTCACGATACGGTGAATATCAATCTTTACCAGTTGGTGTTTCATCTTTTAATTAATCATGCTGATTCAGATTGTAGCTGTAAAACCCGCCCCAAAATAAATAAAGATTTATTTTTCCCAAATTATTATGTGGCAATTTAATATGATGAGCAGTGAGATTTTTGGAAAATCACAGGTCTGAATAATCCAGATTAATTAAGAGTTAATTAATCAAGGTTAGTTATGTATTAATTAATCAGATCAATTATAGATTAATAAATTCAGATTAATTAACGAGAAAAGAAAATAGACAAACAAAAAAAAATTCAAATCTCGGGAAAAGAGGATCTGGTCGGGGACTAAGACAGCCCCGTGAAGCTACAGTATGCCCGTAACGAAAGGTTTGACTAAATGCCGATATTTTCGGATCTGGTCTGACGAGAGATAGACCCCGTGATACTACAGTGCACCCGTGCCACTGGGGCCATTGACCCGAGATTCGCGGATCTGGGTCAGGCATGAGGACGAGAGGATCATGACAGTGGACCCCGACATGAAATAATTCATTCCCCCGGAAATAAATAGTAACATATGACAACTTTTGGAATTTAAATAAAAGGGTATTCGATGGATCTATTAAATCAAAGGAATTAATTTAATAAAAAAAACATTTCTTTTTCTCTTATAAAGATCAGATAATAGAAAGAGAGAGAGGAAAAAGCTTTACTCTCTCTCTCTTTCCCCTCTTGCTTTCTCTTGAGCTGAAAAACAGATCTGGGATTTCTCCCTTTCGATCGAGCACACCACGCTCACCGCCGGCTGCCCGGAGCTCAACCCCGCCGGTTATACGCCCACATCAGGCCGCTAGCTTTGTCCGCGAGCCCACACTGCCCTCCGCCGGGGCTGTCTCCGCCCACACTGCCCACGCTGGGACCCTGGCCTTCCGCCGCGACCAAGCCACTTGGGCTGCGCGTCTCGCAGCCGCACCAGGCCGACCTGGCGCCACTGTCGCCAGCCCAGCGCTGACCGCGCCACCGGCTGTACGCCCAGGGCCGCCGTTCTTAGCCCCCGGCATCCTCTTGCTCCGCCTGACCGGACCACCACTCGTGCGCTTCTCTTCCTGCCTGCAGCCCTACACCTACAAACAGGGCCTTAAATCAAGTAAATCCCTAAATGGATTAGTTGGGGAAAGCACTAATATAACTCATAAATTTAAGATTTGAAGAGGAATGATGATGCATGTGTATAGGGCTGTGAGATGCTAGACTTTGTCATGTATATCATGATGTTAATTAAGTTTACATGTGATTGGTAGTATTAATTTCGGGATTCTATAAAAAGGGGAGGTGCCGCCGAAATTTTCATGAAAATCCCTAAGTAGAAATGCCCATTTTTGTTCATGTTAACATGGTTAATGGTGACTTGTTTCCATGATTAACATGCCTAATGATTTCATGCGTTGGATTAGTTAATCTTGGATATCTAAGCATGCTTAAGGACATCCAAAGAATCTTATTAAAGGCATGATATACTTGTTATGTAAGGAAGCACACTTTGAGTGAATGTTATGACTTCCAAGTATGATAAGATTAGAGTGACAATCACTTGATGATTTAACCTCTGAAGATTTATAATTAGAACTTGGTGAATAACCGTATTTCGTATTAAATACGGTATATTAAAATGTAAAGAATTAAGGTTTGTCACCCTATCTACTAGATCCCGAGCCGGACGCGTGAGACGCGATGAGGATCAGTGAGTTGCTTCTATCCAGGTAGGCTTTCGCACGGGAGGTTTGTGAGTATTCCTTCCTTCTACCCTACTTTGATATTGTGCTCTTATTTCCTCAAGAGGTTCCCAATACATATTCAAGATGGGTTTCCTCATATGTATTGGCTTTATATCTCGAGGAGATTGTTGCTCGCATGTTTTCTTATGCGTATTTGAGTAGAGTTTATTCCTTAGATACGTATTGACTTCCGATCTTGATGAGGTCATTGATCTTTATATATTCAAGATGTTGCTGCGTTGGATATATATGTATACCTGTTGTTAGGTATTTGTACTAGAATCTCTTACTTTCAGGCATGATACATCGGACGGATGCCGCAGCAGAGGGCGTATAATATCTGGCCACGAGCACGTGATGCTCCATCGGATGGATGCCCCGACAAAGGGCGTATAATATCTGGCCACCTTGCTCAGTCAGAGAGCACATTTTCTGACCATATGCACATGTTAGCTATAGCATTATTCGGCTTAGGCCGAAGACCATACTGATGGTGTCGTGGATGTCATAGACATCTTAGTATCATACATACCAGAGATTTAGTACATCTGTGGATTTGTCCACATTCCAGTTACTTGTTATTTGCTTGTGGTGTTGTTGAACTTGCATAGTTGTACTTACTTTATTATGTTCTTTGTTTATGGCTTCCGCCTCTTTATTGTTTATGCGACTCTACTGGGCCTATTCTTTAGGCTCATGCACTTGACTTGTGTGTTCTCAAGTTCAGACGAGGAGGAGTAGGGTCGAGCTTAGGCGGGGGATATACCGAGTAGTTGACTCGGCTACTTGTATTTGTCTCGAGGTCTGCGTACCACTTTTATCCTGTGTGAGATTTGTATTTTGTATTCCTTGTTGTATGGATTTCTAGGGGTGACTGGACTAGATCCTAGTCTTGGGTTGTGTAAACCCGGTATTGTACTTGTATGAAGTTGTATAAACTCCCTTCTTCTTTTATCTTATGATTCCACTGTTATCATTATCTCTGAATACTTATTGTATAAGAGTTTCTAAGGCCTTGCGCCTGAATGGGGACTAGTCCCTGTTTGGGTGCGGCCTGTTGTCTACTTGCCTGGGCCGTGGTTCGGGGCTTGACAATAGCAGATAACAAGTAATAAAATCACTATGCAACTATAGCGATAAAATCCATCGGCAAATCATAAACCGATATAAATCTCAAAAAAATACGAGAAACTAAAATCACGGTAAATACATAAGTGAATCTGGATATACAGTGAAGTCCCCTCACCTTAAGTCCTTGCAACTTTCTAGGAATCGCTCAGTCCTTCGGCAGCTTCTGTTGGACCTTTTTCCTTTCCTAAAAGCAATGAGAGTACTAATTAAATACAAAGTCCGTATTTTCCATAACTTCATCCTACAGCTTAAGAATATGAAGATTTAAGAATACGTAATCGTATTCTTAACTTAGACTCCTATTTAACTCAAAGGGGCATATAAGGGACATTAACTCATAAGATCGTGTTTTCACACTTTAACAAGTATAACATGTCTTTAAATCCTTAGATTACCCTTAAGCATGCTTAATTAGCCGACATTAAGCAGTCTGAAGCATGTGTCCCATAAGCATGGCAATCATGGGATATTAATCATACATAAGCCTGTTAATAATGAAAGCTAAACATACTTAAGCAAGTTGCATGATCACTAATAAGCATTTATACTTAGGGATTTCTAGAAAAATCGGGCAGCAACTCCTCTATTTAGAGGGCCCCGAAAATTTTACAATCAATTAACCATTATAATCCAATACACTTGGATTTCATAGATTAAATTATAACACACATATCCATCTCCATCCCTGCAGGAAATCCTATAGAATCATACAAGTTCCAATCTCATAACCCAAGCACCTTCACAGCTGTAGATCCGATCAATTCTTCCCATTTATCCTTAATCCAAACCATGAAACTGAAACCCTCGAGTTAAGCAAGGTTTTACCAAAATTAGGGCTCGTTGTCGAGGAGAGAAGGGAGGGGGGGCCGCTGAGGGTTGTCCGATGTCTTCGTCGCAGCTTGGCTGGAGAGATAGAGGGCGTCGTAATGGCCGGAGCGTTGCCACGGCTGAGGATGGTGGACAGCTGGACGGTGGGCGGCTGCAGCTGCTCCTCCGGCGACAGATCAAGCCGGCGGCGCAACACACTGACGGTGGGGCGGGGGCTCCGGCAGGGTAGGCTCCGGCGGCGGCGACAAGGTGGCAAGCGGTCAGCTCGCACAAACAAGGGAAAAAGAGGAGAAGAGAAGGGGAGAGGCACGATGGAAGCCTTTCTCAATTGAGTTTGATTATTTTCTCCAACTTAGGGCTGTCCACTTGATGTTATATATATTTATATATCATATTAATCTATTATTGTAATCCATCATCTTCATTTATCAAATGCTTTTAAATCCATTATTCCTTTTCACTTATCATGATGCCTTTAAGTCAATTATTTAACTCATCCTCTACATTATTTCTCCCACTATCACAAATTAATTTATTTAATATCATCTCTCTACTTTATGTCACATCAATTAGTTTTATATTATTTATCTTTAGTAATACCTTGACCCAGATCCGAAAATCCCGGGTCAATGATCCCAGTCATCACGGGTGTACTATAGTCTCATGGGGTCTCTCTCAACAGACCAGATCCGCGAATGCCGGCTTTTGACTCGCCTGATCTACTTTATCGGAACTCTAACATTTGTCTAGTTCCCCTAATTAATTAATCTTGATTAATTAATACTTATAAAATCTCCCAATTAATTAATAAGGTTATCCTTATCGGCCACCTCTGACTATTCTAAGTGTAAGCGGCCTGGCCCAATAAGGCCTTCCCTAGGCCCACTAGTTGCGAGGCTGGATTCAAATTTATTTTTCGTGTTAATTGATCTCATTAATTATCGAAAGTTTCTGATTTATTTACTTTAAAAATTCGGGCCGTTACAACAACCATCTATTTATACCCCAGGATTTGATATCCTAATGCACAGATCGTGCATCGCGATGCCCACTGTTAGGACTGTCAAATTTACATCTAGGACTGCAAACAAAGCTATTCGACCTGCAGGCATTAGGATACGACCTACAGACATCACGATGTTATCAAACAAAGCTTTTTTCTTTTTAAGATTGGAGTTTGCATCGTGATGCAAAGATTTCGCATCGTGATATCCTTGTGATTTCTTCCTGCGCAGTCTTATTCAAGCATCTGATCGGATTACCCTTTCAACTCGAAAATTTTAACTAGGCGTTCCTGACTTCTCCTTATTCAATATGAATGATGGAGATCATGTTTGGAGTCCTATAGCTCTTCCAATAATTTCTTCATAGAACATCCATCTCTTTTGCCCAATAATCATCCATATCGTTCTCCAATTGCCTCACCATCTGCCAACATTCAAAATACTTGCATAGTGCAAAAATTGATCCATTTAGTATTTAAATTCACTAAAACAAATGTATGTGATACTTGAGGTAGAATTTATACAAACAAACCCAAATTGGCACTTGAATATATTATTAAATGCCCATATTTGTTGTCAATCTAGCATGTTAAGTCCTCTAAATAGATGTCTTTTGAGAGCTATCAGCATACAAACGCCGGCCACTCTTCCACATGGAGGTCCATCACGCCGTAAGGAAATACCGGACCTCAAACGAGAACCTAGCCCGCAAGAGTGAGATTACCTCCCTTGCTGTTGCCGAGTTCAAATCATCTAATGAGTTCCAGGGCCAAGTTTGCAAGGTGGGCATAAAGGCGTCGACGAAGGTTTCAAAATTTTCTAAGAGGTCTCTCGTCTCCGCCCCGAGCTTGATCTGACTACCATGGAATACAAGGATGCGCATCAGTATCTTTCTCCATGAACAAGTGTTGCTTCCAATGGTTATGGACTTCCCTCCTTTTCTAACTTTCTTTTTCTCCAATTGAGCATTTCGTGCGTTAGTAATGAACTTGGATATTTGTTATGTTGACTTTGTGCTTATCTTATAATTTTCATTTCTACTCCTTCTAAGAGGGACAACCCGATTGTGGGAAGCTCTTCTTCCTATTGATTTTATTGACCATCGTTTCTAATCCCATAAGGAGTGACGATTTGGCAACAACGGGATGGCCACGTATCCTGCAGGCTTTTCAGATCGTTATTTCTACTTCATTGTCGAGTACGTGGTCGTACCTCAGCTCGAGCATATGAGTGTCTCAGCATGTAAAGGGATTTCATCACCGAGTATGTGCCCGTATCTCCACTCGAGCACGTAAGTGTGTCTCGGCTTGTAAAGGGGCTTTATAGCCGAATACGGGTTTGTATCTTGACTCAAGCACATGAACATGTCTCGGCCCATATAGGGACTTCAAAATCAAGTACATGGTAATATCTCGACTCGAGCACGTGAGCGTGCCTTGGCTCGTAGACGGACTTTTATAAGAGATCATGAGTTGCTTCTCGGCTCATGAGTAGGACTTCATGAAAAGAATGCAAAATGCTTCTTGGCCCATTGGCGGAACTTTATGACAAGAGCGCGAAGCCCTTCTCGGCTTATGAGTAGAACTTTATAATGAAAGTACGTAACGCTTCTTGGCCTGTGAGCCTGACTTTATAATCAGAGCACGAAGAACTTTTGGACGTGGGATTGGGACCTTAGAATGAGAGCGCAAGACCCTTCTCATCCTGTAAGTGAGACTTTACAAAGAGAGCGTGAAGCGTTTCAAGCCTGGGAGTGGGACTTTGCGTGAGAGCTTGAGACTCTTCTCGGCCCATGAGCTGGACTTTACGACATGAGCGTCAGACACTTCTCGGCCTATGTGTGGGACTTTACGATGAGAATGTGAAACGCTTTTTGGCCTGTGAATGAGACATTGGGATGAGAGCTCGAGATGCTTCTTGGCCTGTGAGTGGGACTTTACGAAAACAGCGCGAGACACTTCTCGACCCGTGAGTGAGACTTTATGATGAAAGTGCGAGACACTTCTTGGCCCGTAACAGGGACCTTGGGGCTGAAGCAAATTTGAGAATCTGAAGGTAGTATTTTTATTCAAATGACCCCTAGAGGGTGAGGAGTATACTTTTTCGACTGTTCCCAAATGGGAGAATGTGTTTCTAAGTCGATTGGTGTATGCTGACTCCCGTGGCTTGCCCTGCATGCGATTCTTCAATCTTTTGGGCTTTGTTGGCTTGCTTGATCCTTCGCTAACCCTGTGCCTCCGATTCTTTGAACAGAGCTACATAGCATATCCTTGCGATTGACTAGTCTTTATGAAGTTCACTGCATCGATATTTGGTCAGGAATTTCATTACTAGATGGCAAGTCAACACGTCTGACCGAAGCACTTTCTTGTCGGCCTCCCCAGTATGACGTTGTAACTGGAAGGGGATCTGACCACTAAGAAGTTGGTAGTCACCATGGATTGACGAGGAGGTGACTCTATGGTGAGCTGCAAGGTGATGATTCATTTGAGATAGACCGTAGGTCCCCCAAAACCAACCAGAGGAGACCTTGCCAACCGTAGTGTCTCTTTCTTTGTTCTGAGCTTTTTGTACGCATTCCGGATGAGAACATTGGCTAAGCTTCTGTTATCTATGAGGACTCTTCTAAGCTCATACCTGGAGATGTTCAGAATAACTAACAATGCATCATTATAGAGATACTTGACTCCCTTCAACACATCATCGGAGAACATAGCGGGTGGCCAGGAAATGCATCTCTTCCTGGGCAAGCTAGTTTGTCGAGACATCTAAGCATACATCTTCCAAAATGAGTTATGTTCTTTGAACTAGTGAATACTCTGGTGATCACATGAATCACTTCGATGAGGTCCTGTCTCTTGGGAAGGGAGGATGGGCCTTCTCCCTACTAGTTCTTCCTCAGATACTGGATCAGGCATCCTCGACAGATCGATTTCTTGATATCATCTTGAAGTTGTATATATACGTCCATGTCATGTGGTTGATACCAATGGAAGATGCAGTATTTCTTGCTGTATTATCTCGTCCTAGAGTACTTCATCTTCTCGGGCTACTATATGCGCTCAAGGGTGTGTAGTTGCGGACTCCTACATCACGCTTGTTAATGTCTTCTTTAGTAGGGAAACTTTGCCCGCTGAATGGTTTGAATGTCTCCTACACTGGGTTTTTCTCCTTCTTGGTCCTTTCCGGCTAGTTCCTCTCGCTTGGAGCTCTGGACCTCCTCCGCGTTGATATATTTCGTGACTCGGGTAAGGAGGTTTGCCAGATCTTTAGGTTGTATCTTCATTAGAGGGAAATGAAATGAGATTTGTCATGCCATTGTACGTCTATATTGATGATATTCAGATCTTGGGTTGCAGAGGTACCAGAAGAATGCATTGAACAAACAGAGAGATGGTGCAAGGAGTGTACCTCTTGTGTCTCCGAGCCAGTTAATAGGAGAGCTTGCGTCACAAGTGAGGTGGCTCTTAGGGACAACTCCTTGATCGTGTAGATCTGGCCCTGTTGTTTGATAGAGGAATGTTCTCCTCTCTCTGAGTTCGGGCCTTGTGATTACGCAAATACATAATGCACGCATAAATATACTCGACACTCTCTCGCAAGTATACGGAGTCGATCAAGTAGTAATGTACCCAAAGGTAGGGCAGGCGAATGAAAACGGACTAGATCCTAGTGCTAGTTATCATTTATTACCTAGCCTGAACTAAACTATGTCTGATGATTGGTGTGATTGGATATCTTAATTAAAAGACTAATGTGAATAGTTGGAGGGTTGGGATAAATCAGAGATGAGATATGGCACCTTAAATCATAATCCTCCTAGGATTCCTTTGCTAATGACAGATTCCCTTTTACTGGTTAATTACTAATAACTCCTGGATGATATAGTAATTACACTTCTCAGTGCAACACCCAATCTCTCGTGATTCTCATACACATTGTAACACATTATGTTCGGCTAGAACCTACCTAGATGAATGCCTAAGCTAATAAAATATTATAATAGTTCTGAATCAATGCACAAACACTGAAGGTGCTATATGCACTATCCCACTAGGGTAGACGACTCAAGGCTTATGCACAGAGAAACCACACAAGGAAATATTAAAAGAAAACAATTGCGGGCCAATGCAATTTTAACCATACGATCACCCAACACAAACACTAACATGCTAATACTATCCCCTAAAGGGATGGGTAATCTGGCTCATGCAAGTGAACCCATATAAAATTGCAAACACAAACAATCAAGGTGCTAACAAGAAATATTAATAAAGTAAAACAAAACATATTAAGAAATCAATCAACAAGTTCATCATAGAGTTCATGTGTTTGAGGTACCACAAATAGTTTAACTTCTCATGCTATGGACTACCATGACTTTAATACAAGAGGAGACTATTAAAGTAGGCATAGAAATCTTCCCTAGATCGTCTCCTCTTCCTTCAACTCCTCTTTGGAACCCTAGCGGCCACATCGAGAATCGCCTGAGACTGCTTTGTCCAAAAGTCCATTTGTTAGGGTTAAGCAGAGCCTATTTATAGATTTTCAATCTGTGAAGCACGACTGGGTTAATCTGGAACACGCCCGTATTGGCTTAAGTATGGTTGTGTTTACACTGGAGCACGCCTGCGGTCTTCATAATAACATTGTTGCTAACGTGTTTTCAATAAGAGAGTTGTACGGTCTTAGGCACGCCCGTATTTGATAAACACGGTTGTGCTAAGTGAGAGCACGATCGTGTACTTCTCTACAAGTGTGGTCTTTAGCTCTTTTTTGCTTCAGTATGTTCCATTTCTTGTTCCTTTTACTCTACTTTCTTGTTTACCTGTCCAATAACAAATGAATACCCACAAAAGTACAAAAATAGTGATATGATGCTCGGAAACGGGATAAGTGCATATAAATATGATAAGGAGAATATGTATATTAATGCACTTATCAATACTCCGCAAGTATACAACTCTTGTCAAGTAATAAAGTGGACTATGAAGAGTTGGATGTCTAACCACAGAGATTGGGTGGTATCCTAATCTAATTATCTAGTAGAAGCTATCTGTCGATTATCTAGTACATCTGAAATTAGGTAGTGTCCTAATCTAATTACTAAAACTAAGAACACCTAAGAACTAGAACTCACTAAACAAGGGGAAACAGTGAGGGTAATCAATCATAGAAGGGACATACTCGAGCAATAAATTCCCTTCGGGTTCTTACAAAATTATATAGATAGAAATTTCTATATTGAAGATTAGAAGGTTTTGGACAAAGAGTTCCTAAGATGTATTAGATCCCTCTCTCGAGGCGACCCATACCTAATACCCACATTGCATGATTTTTCTAGGGAACATACATCTTCGAAGAGTAATGGGAATAAGAAATCCAAAGGATTCGCTCAACTTAGCACCCGATCTCTCGGTATACTCACAACTCTCTCTATTTAGGTAAATCTACACAGAGAGAGGAGTTCGCTTCTTCCCCTAGTAAATGCTAATTGAAATCATGGCTTTCACAATGTAGATATCCAATGCACAACAAAGCAGTCAATAGATCCCAAAACACAAAGCAGTCATTCAATAATAGAAATCAATATCTCAAATTAAATCCCAACCCAATGTTTCATCATGCCCAAGTATCCAAAAAATCAGTTCCCCATGAAATAGGATCACAAGTCCAATTTAAAATAAAAGGAGGAAATAAACATAATAAGGGATATTATTCCCTCGACTGTTGGCGGAGTGTATGGATTCGTGATGATTACCCTTCAAGCCCTCGCCGTCACGATCCCCGCTCCAAGATACAAGATGTGGAATTCCCAAGATCCAAGATCGAATCCCCCCACTCTACCAAACACTAATAAACCCTATTTATAAGGCTCCACACGGTTCAAAAAGATCTCCAGCCTTATTGTTCCCACGTGGACTCATCTCATGTAAGAACTCGGGTCTGGAATTGCTCAAAAATGAGTCACACGGGCAGCTACACAACCTCATGGCCGCCCATGTGATATTCATAAGAAATCAGTAGTTGGATTGTGAACAAAACAGGAGCCTACACGGGCACAAGCGCGCCCGCCTAGTAATGCAGGAGAGCCCGAGTCAGATGATGCCGAGTTGTCTGACTGCACCATAAGAGCTTTGGCATACCACGACTTGGCGGACCGACGTAAAGGCGGGACGTGATCAAGCCAAGTCCGGAATAGGGGAACACTTTGCGTTTCGGTTTTTTGGCCATAACTTTGGCTACTGATATCGGATTCGCGCGCTCAACCCCAATTCGGAAAGCTCGTCTCGACGCGCCCGTGGGGTCGATTGAGCTTTTCTGCCTTCATCCTCAACTTCCACTGTTTTCCCCATCGTTTCTTCTTTTCTCAGTGTTTTGTTTTTTAATTTTTGGCAATACTTCGTATGCCAATTTAGGATAGGATATGAATCCGATTTGAACTCGGATTTTTAGGAGTTATCTGTTTTGTTTAGTTATTTTTGAATTAGATAGGTTTTTCTATTGGACCAAAATTTGCCGATTTGGGCAAATTTGGATAAGAAGATAGAATTTCTAGATTATCTAGGTTAGTTTTTTTAACTATTTAAACCCGGCTTGTAGGTTGAATTTTATTCATTTGATTATTGAGTTATATTTTATTTTTAAAGCTTCAGAGACTTTTCTTCTCTATTTGTCAACCTCTTTTCTTGCTCTTTTATCAATCCCCGCTGTTTACTACCGCTCGCAGGTTACTCACTACCCTACCCGGCGTCACTGCCTCCCTAAAATTCCTCTGACTTTCTCCTGGGAGGTAAACGAGGAGTCACACGGGCATGTGCTCGCCCGTCTACTTCTGGTTATGCTTCATATACCCCAGATGGATGTATGTACTCGTGTGCTCTTTTATCGTCCTGGTTTCTACCTTAATTGATGTTGAATTACTTCTTTTTTCTACTTAAGGTCTTCTATTGTCCTATAAATCAAAATTAACACAAATTAAGTACCAGTGGATTGTATATCCTCGAAATAACTTACAAAGTGCAACTGAATATGATATAAAATTATGACTACTTAAAACTTTTATGATCCCCCGACTAGAGGTACATTGCAATGATCGCCTCATAATGTCTAGCGATCAGTCTTTTGAGTATATTGTCTGGCCGCGAGTCCGAGGGGTTAGCTTATCTTGTATGTGGATAGATTTTATAACCTTCAACTGCTTCTAGAGCATTTAGATCCGGAGGTCTTGGGAATCTTCCTACAAGACCGATGCTCACTCCAGGGGGCATGACTTTGTGAGCAAGATCTACACCTCCTCTAGTGACTCCCTCGTCAGTTGGAGGGGGAATCAGATTCTTTTTGCCACTAGCCATTATCAGGATTGACCTAACTTTTTGATCAGAATCCCAAAACACGACACAAACTGTTGATGTCAAAGATCGGTCCCTATGTAGCTTATGGAAAATCAAGTTCAACAAGAGAGATTTTTGTTTAGGGAGAGTCTTGATAGTGGTGATCGTGAAGAGATCCGTCATCGCCTAGAGTAGGGATGTCTTCGGCCCTTCTCTTCGAAGAGTACAACCTGGTCCACTGCGGTGGCCTGCATATGGGAAGTTTAGAAATCTCACCCCAGACTCTCAATGATCAAGTCAGTCAATGGGATTCAGGGAAGAGAACGGCACAAGGATAGAGAGGAGAGTAATCATAGTGGTAAAAGAGAAAGGTCAGGGAATGAGGGTAAGGTAGAGTCCGAGGGAGAGAGAGAGAAAGCTTTCTAGGCTTTAGAAAAGGTACCCTTTGCCTCTCTTGCCCTCCCTTTTTATACCTTTAGTCCACCCTTCATCCTTAGTGGATTGCTCCCCAAGCTTCCCCTGTTGGGTTGTACTAGACATTAAATAAATTTTCTTCAGCTGTATTTGGGGACGTAGTGCTAAGGCTTTATATTTTGTATCCTATTTATGACTTGGGTTGAATATGACTCCCGGTGTGTAACTGGTTATCTTCATGTCATATGGATTTCTGTTTAGAGTATTTCATTGATTTTAGGTTTAAATTGCACAACTCATGGGCTGGGTAAACTCCCAGCCCAACTGGTGTGATATCTGTCTCAATAAAGAGATGGGGTTTCATTTTGTGAGTAACCCCTCCTCATATTTCCTATGTTACTTATAGGTCTTTTGCTTGTGAGACGGGCACAAATTCAATTTCAGTCCTCATTATTTCTAAAACTACCAAAAGGCCCTTGAGGACTCTAAATAATCCTAATCACGGAATTAACTAACTAAATCCCTTTTTTATTTTAACATTTGAATCCATCTTATCATAATATTTGAACATCTTATCCTATTCATAATAATGTATATACATATATAATTTATATGTATATATTATAGTATATCCTATCAATCAAGTCATTTCTCTTCTCTTTACATTTGAATTCACACTTAACCGAATCATCATCTCATTTAGATATAAATACCCATCTTATCTATCGTCTTTAACATATATATATAAAAAGGGCTATTTTAGTATATAAATACCTAATCTTATCCATCATCTTTAAAGTATATAAATAACCATCTTATCCATCATCTTTAACATATATACTTGTATATAACGAATCATCATCTCATTTATATACATATAGATTTGTAAATACCTATTTATCTCATCTTATATATATATATATATATATATATATATATATAGAACTGATTTAGTCCGGCAGGCTGCAATAGTGTTCATTTGCAGTCACCCCGGATTTGACCCCCTGGAGCATATTTCAAGGAAATCCAACCGTATGGATCGGAAGATCATTGAAAATTAAGCTAGCCTGTCTATTTTCATACAATTTGGGAACTTATAGGGTCTTCATCTTAACGGATCAAAATTTATAGGAATCTGAACGGTCCAGAATTTCAACCATTAAGTGGGAGGACCAAACGGTTACCAAATTGTATGAAAATTGACAGGGTAGCTTATTTTTAGCAGATCTTCCCATCCATATCAAAAAAATCCTTCAAACATTATCTAGGGGGTCAAACTGGGCGGCGGCCGGATTGAAACAGTGATCCGGCCGGCCGCATGTTATCAGAAGTATATATATATATATATATATATATATATATAGACTCTCGATAACATACGTACCGGACATCGCTCAAATCCGGCCAGCCGCATGTTATCACCCCTAGAGAATGTTTGAAAGATTTTTTTTGGTATGGATGGGAAGATCTGCTAAAAATAAGCTACCCTGTCAATTTTCATACAATTTGGTAACCGTTTGGTCCTCCCACTTAACGGTTGAAATTCAAGACAGTTCAGATTCCTATAAATTTTGATCCGTTAAGATGAAGATCCTACAAGTTCCCAAATTGCATGAAAATTGACAGGCTAACTTATTTTTAGCAGATCTTCCCATCCATACGGTTAAAAATCCTTGAAACATGCTCGAGGGGGCCAAATCAACAGCGGCCAAATAAATCAGCGATGTTGGTAGATGCAGTGGTATAGGTGCTATATATATATATATATATATATATATATATATATATGTATATATTATTTTATTTTATTTTATTTTTACCTAACCCTTATATTAATTAAATTAATTAAATTCAATTTCAAGGTATCCCATTTACTAACCAAAATAATTCGTCTTTTCCTAAAATTACCGAACCGTCCTTAATGTCCCCAACTAACCCTAATTAAGGAATCTTCCAATTTAATCCATCTTCCACTTAAAATCCAAATACCTCTAATTATTGGAATTTCTTTAAATAACACATTAATTAAAGAATTTAGAAACACTTTTATTCCAACTAAGAATTCAATTTAATCTAACTTGGGGACTTTCATTTATTAAGCACCTAATTAAGGAAGATAACTAGAAAAAATTTACCAACCTAAAATCGTCTGATTTTACAAAGTTTATAATCAAGACTTTTAATATAATATTGTTTGTTTTTATTATCTTTGGTTATTTGTCACATGGACCCACTAATCCAAATATACTATAGTTTCATTATTGGGTTTTTAAATCAACCCTATTATTTGTCACATCCAAGCTTTATTTGCCACTAGTCACTTAAATCCTCAACTATACTTTATTAATTAACTATTTTAATTGTCACACTTCCTATGTCCCATTGTAGATCATTAACAATTAAATTTTTCATATTCATTTGTAGTTCCGATGACCTAATTAAATAACACACATATAATTAATTTATTTATTTACATGGTTATCAATTAAATCATGTTTGAAATTTCTAGTCATTTGTCACAACTGTTTCCATATTTACTCAATTATAATAAGAGCTCATAATAATTTATATACTAACCATTTAATTAGTTAGTAAATAGTATCATGTGTAGCATTAATCTCATCACTCTCTTATGCTTGAGTTTGGCCCAAGCACGAATTGTTGGCCAATTCCCATTCAATTTTATTTACTTTATTTTTAAACCCTTGTTTATGAGCTAATAACCCCCGATTTACTTTTCATGAAGTTAAACAATAATTACTAGAAAAAATGGGGCGTTATATTCCATTTTATTTACTTTATTTTTAAACTCAGGTTTATGAGCTAATAACCCCCGATTTATTTTTCATAAAGTTAAACAATAATTACTAGAAAAAATGGGGCGTTACACCAACTCATTAAAACTTTAATAATATCAAGCTACTTAGCTATTTCCTAAACACACCCTAGAAGTTCTGGACTTGTCAATTAGAAATTTGATAATAAAAAATTACAATATTATTCATATGATAAAATGGCTATGAATCTAACATGTCAAAAAAATCATAGAAAACATTAAAAAAAAACTTTGATCACAATCACTTATTTATTGTCTTAGTCAAACAGAATCTTAGGTTAAACCTAATAGATAATCTAGTATTGACGATGTTACCTATTTTGTTTTTTATTTTTCACGTAATAAAGTGATTATAAAGCAAGAACTTTCTACAACCTCCGTAAGGAGCAATAATACGCGTTTGAAGTGGAATTGTTTCTTGGATCACAAGTTGTTGGATCTGGCTGGCTCATCTTGTAACATCCCAAAATTTCTTAAGTAAAATTCAGTGAATTTTTGGAATTTTCAATGAGCTTAATTAACTTAAAACAGATTAATTAATATTAATTTGAAGTTAAAGAAAATTAGAATAAAATGGACCGAAATCCATTTTCGCAACTATAGGGCCGAGAGAGGCCTTAATGGGCCAGGCCAGAGTTATATAGAATAGTTGGAGATGGATAGTCGGCCGAGTTACATTAATAAAACCAGAGATTAATTAAATAATAATTAATCCAGATTAATTAATTAGGAATATCGGACAAAAGTTGGAGTCCCGATAAAGTAGATCTGGCCGAGTCAAAATTTGAGATTCGCGGATCTGGGTCGAGAGAGAACGACGACCCGTGACGCTACAGTCAGCCCGTGTCACTGGGGACGTCTGACCCGGGATTCCCGGATCTGGGTCGAAAGAATTATTGATAAAATAATATTATTAATAGTGATGGGACATAAGTTAAAATATAATATTATTTATTAAATTCTTTTTAAGATAAGTTAATTAATTGAGTTTAAAGATAATTTATTAAAAGATTAGAATAATATCTGATATAAAATATTATTTATATTATAATACTTATATATATATATATATATATATATATATATATATATATATATATATATACATCAGATGTGAGAAAGAGAGATTGAAACTTTTCAATCTCTCTCTCTCTCTCTTCAGTCTCTCTCTCTCGCGCGTTCGTGCACAGAAGAAGGAGTCTTTTTATTTCTTTAATTTTTGTTCAAATCTCTCTCTCGATCTTGGATTTAGGGCATCGCCCGAAGCCTCCTCGCTAGACCGTAGGCGAGGAACTAGCAATGTACTTGACCCTCTTTCCGGCAAGGTCCCCTCCTTCTCCTTGTAAGCTTCAATTGGGGAAAAGCTCTAGTTAAGGGCTTAGATTTTCATGAAATTTTAATTAAGGGTTGAAGAAGTTATGGAATGATAGCAATATGATGTTGTTAGGAAAAAGTGATTAATGGTTGTAGATTTAATTGCCATGTATTCCTGCTGTTAAATTGGAGGTTAATGGAGAATGGTTGTATTAATCCGGGAGCCCTACTAATAGAGGAGGTCTTTGCCTGATTGTTCTTGGAAATCTATAGGGGTTAAGAATTTTATTTGAGATTTAGTGTATACTTCCATGTTTAGCTCCTTAATTAGCTTCAATCTTTGCTTGATATGCTAATTGATAAGTTAGGGAAGTAATAATCAAGTATAATCGAAGGAGAGTATGAAGTATGGAGAAATACGAGTATAATTCGTACTTTCATACCATAGAAGCATGTATTAGTTATAAGATAAGGAAACATGCTTAGATGGAATCACATCATTACCGTATTCTATTTAGTTTAAATAGAGTACGAGTCAAGAATACGGACTCCGTATTTATATATTTCTCATTTCAACTATCAGGTAAGGGCAAAGGAAAGTTTGTCGCCGAAGGACCGAGCCAGATCTAAGCTTGAGTCAGACTAAGGTGAGGGAAATCTACCTGTACAGTTCATGAGTCCTTACCGTATTTTTATACGATACAGTTTTCAGTTTTAGAAGCATGAACTCTGAGTTTTATGAAGTTTCCAGAGTTTTATGAAAACCATTTTCATGCTTAGTATTCAGTAACAGAAAAGAGAAACAGTTACAAATACAGTTAGATTACATTCTATTGATGTACATGTATAGACCAGCGGTGGCTCGTGTAGAGCCAGAGAGTACGACACTGAGTTAGGAGAGGGGTGATTTAAATTCTGTTTTAAACCCGAACTATCTGTTTAAAAAGCACTTCCATTTTATAAAAATCAAAACCCCCTTTCCATCCCTTCGGATGCTTAGTGTACGTATATATTGTCGACCACTTGTATCAGATATACTTGTTGGTCGCTGGCCATACAGTATTGAAGTAGATGTGTAGTCAGAGAATAGTCTTGTGTATTAGATGATGCCGCGTTCCTCGCCTTCTAGAGATAGAGCTCATCTCAGAGAGAGAGAGAGACGCAGTCTGATTACCTGTGGGGAATGTCGGTTTCATATTTAATTCACAAGACAGAGAAACAGAAACTCAGATATGCATTTTTAAGAGAATACCTTGATCAATGTTTACTTGCTCAGTATTCAGTACAGTTTCCAGTATTTTTAATCCAGTGTTTTCCACTCGTGTTTTACACGCTAGATTTTCCTTTAAAGTCATTATTATTATATGGGTACTGTTACACCCGACAGGTTGTTTCTGCTCACTGAGCTCCAATAGCTCAGCCCCACTTCTTGACATTGTTTTCGCAAGACGTTAGACAGGAGTTCTTATAGGGTCGTCTGACCACGAGTAAATGATGATACTCCGTAGCTGGCTCTGACTCTGTGTCTAGTTTATGTTAATTTGATTTCGAGTGTTGTGAGACATTAAGTTTAAGACAATGTTTATTTGGCTTTGTATTAATTCAGATTGAGTTGGTATTTTAATTTATTTAGTTTGTTTATTTCCTTCTGCTTGTTGTTATTTTCCCAGTTAATTAGCATATTAGAGCCTTAGGTTTAGGGTTCATTCCCTAAATCTGGCTGGTGTGACACCTGAGTCCTGAAAAGGATAAGGGTGTTACATTTAGTACCCTCAACAAGGAATGCAGCAAGGACCCGGATTTTATCCGGGAATGTACTATGCCCCCGGATTTCAGCCGGGAGCAGCCTATGGACCCGGATTTCAGCCGGGAGTACCGTATGGGCCCGGATTTCAGCCGGGAATGCCTTATGGACCCGGATTCCAGCCGGGAATGTATTACGGGCCCGGATTCCAACCGGGAATGCCGTATGGACCGGGTTTCCACCCAGGAACACAGTACGGTTCGGGATACTATCCGGGAGCACAGCCTGGACCCGATAACCAACCCGGAGCACAAGCCGGGCCAGCTCAGAACCCTGGCATGCAACAGATGTACGACCAGATGACCCAATCATTTGCGGCGTTCCCTGGATATCAGCAGCCAAAGCCGAAGAAGCACGACCACGTGAATAAGGCTTGGCAAATGGGAATCACACAATTCGAGGGTACTACAGACCCTACGGAAGCCAAAAATTGGATCACTCGACTGGAGCTGATATTTGAGGCTCTTATGTGCCCGGGGGAAGAAAAAGTAGCAACTATCACTTTGTTGTTAGCCGAGAGAGCCTTGCAGTGGTGGCTCGCATACAGGCGACGCCGCCCAAACCAAACTGTGTTTACTTGGACCGAATTCAGGACGGCATTTGATAGAAAATTCATGCCCCAAATCTACCGTGACGCGAAGCACGAGGAGTTTCTTCGCCTGTTCCAAGGTAGTCTCTCTGTGGCCGATTATGAGGCCAAATTTACAGATCTTGGGAGATATGCACCCGACTATACCGATAATGAACACCGAAAGTGTCGCAGATTTGAGCGAGGATTACGTGACGAAATTCGGAAAATCGTCACGTTTTCAGGATTCTCGGACTTCACGGAGCTGGTGGAGGCCTCGCTCAGGGTTGAATCAAGCATGGACCAGCAAAAGCGACGCACGGAGAAGTCAAAGAAGAGAAGTATGCTCGATTCTCAGGCAGGCGGCAGGTACAGACCAATCAAGAAGAGCAACTCAAGCGGTTGGCGGCTCTACTCTGAGAGCCGTGAGTCGAAGAGGCCCCAATGCCCGATTTGCAAGAGATACCATTTCGAGAGTGTCGGGCGGGCACGGGAGGCGAGCATTTGCTATCATTGTCGGCCAGGCCACTACATGTAGGAATGTCCCTGTTAACCCAGGCGTGATCACGGCTTCCCAATTTCAGTGGGGCCAAGGTACACAAAGGCCACAAAAGTTTTCCAATCAGAGGCAGCAGGGAGCAACCGAGGAGGCGCTTCAGGAGGGAAGTCTATAGGAGGAGGCAGAGGAGTCCCGGCCGCAGCCTCTGTGCTCGGCGTTTGCTATGACACGAGGAGGTCAGAGAGACGCTGACATCATCACACCTTGCTCAAATCTATGGTATTGATGCATGCGTACTTATTGATCCTGGATCTATGCACTCTTACGTAGCTGCCTCATTTAATATGCCTGATGGTGTGTATGCTACTAGGTTAGCTCAGTCTATGGTTGTAACATCACCCATAGGTAGTTATATTGTTGTTAAGGTTGTATACGAAGGATGTGATGTAAGAGTAGGTGATCAAGAATTAGCAGTCGATTTGATCCCTATGAGGATCTTAGAGTTCGATGCCATTCTAGGGATGGATTGGTTGGCGACACACCACGCCCACGTCGACTGCTACAGGAAGATGGTGAGATTCCAGCGGCCAGACGAGGAAGAGATTCCTAGCGAATATAGTGGAGGTAGCATCCCCCAGAGTAGAGGTACGGGAGATCGCTGTAGCATGCGAATACCCGGATGTTTTTCCTAAGGAGTTACCCGGGCTACCTGTCACGCCCCGAACCCCGATCCCGGGCCTCGGCGCACGCGACAAACGCCGCGTGCTTATAGGGTCACCCCTAGAAGCACGCAAGGCTAAGTAACATAAGCAGATAATTAAATCAGAGTTTAAATTATAAATCAGCGGAAGAAATATATATAAGGTTTTTTATAAAACCCTAGCAGGTCCTGAATGACAACTCTCACTCAGAAAGGAATAGAGGGCTGCAAACCTCAGCTCAACATATCCCCATCGCTGCTAGGCTGTCCTGCGGAAGCTCTCTCCTGAATTCCGCTCCTAGCTACTCGCAAGGTCCTCATCTAATCCTGACCCTACTCCTCATTGTCACCTGAGAAAAACATCCATCAAGTGCATGAGCCAAAGAAAGGCCCAGTAGGGTCGCAAATAAATCAATAAAGGTGGCGGAAGCCACTAGGAAAGAACATAAATAAAAGAAGTACAAATATGCAATAATAACATCACAAGCAAATAACAAATCTCAGGAAAGTGGATAAATCCACAGATGTACTCAACCTCTGGCATATGTGATACTAAGATGTCTACGACATCTACGACACCATCGGTATCGTCTCCGACCTAAGCCGGGCTACGCTATAGCATACATGTGCACATGGTCAGAAAATGCCGCTCTCTGACTGAGCCAAGTGGCCAGATATTATACACCCTCTGCCAGGGTCTCCGTGCGATGGAGCATCAAATACTCATGGCCAGATATTATACACCCTCTGCCAGGGTCTGGTGGCCAGATATTATACACCCTCTGCCAGGGTCTCCGTCCGATGTATCATGCCTGAGAGTAAGAGATTGATAGTACAAATACCTAACAACAGGTATAAATATATATTCAAGGCAGCAACATCTCAAATATATAATAATCAGTGATCTCCTCGAGATCGGAAGCCAATACGTATTTAAGGAGTAACTCTACTCAAATACGCATACGAAAAACATGAAAGCAACAATCTCCTCGAGATATAAAACCGATACATATGAGGAAACCCATCTCGAATATGTATTGGGAACCTCTCGAGGAAATAAGAGTACAAAATCAAAGTAGGGTAGAAGGAGAGAATATTTAATGCAAAGAATAGAATATCAACAGACTGCTATGGAGTACCACCCCCCCTCGACCATCCCAAGTGCAAGTAGGATGCCAGAGGGTACTCCATCGCCATATGCCATGGAGTATCACTCCCATCGGCCATATGCCATGGAGTACCACCTCCTGGCCATCCCACAACAACGCAAGAAGGATGTCAAGGGGTACTCCCTCAAAGCAGATCATATCAAAACATACAAGCTCAAACAAATGCAGCAAGCATAACATGTCAATGAATGAGCATGTATCAAAAGATGGACTCCAACATCCATCTAGCACAACAACAACAAGAATCAAAGAGAATACTATGAGTTGAAATACTTACGCATCTGCAGATGCGATATCCTACCTTTTTCGCTCTCCTCTCAGTCTGGTCCTAAACCGCCTCACCACGTCCTAAACATGGTAAATGTTCATCAAATATACATGCACAACTGCCGAGATGCATTACATGCATTTAATTATTCTCAACACGATTATAAGAATCTAATAGTCCATATTATCGCAGACTTTTGGGTAGTGTCTTGCTTGATCCAGAAAAAGACCGTTCATATCTCCTAATCCATAGGTCGGATTTTGTTGATCTAGGCTTCGTTAGAAATTCAGTTTCATAACCTTTCACTAAAGATTAAATCTATCTTCAAGGCAAATAATAAGAACATATCTCCTTTGCAAATACATTTGACATCATTAAAGGGAAATATATTTTTATTATTGTTACCATTACCCACAAGCCAATTCCTAGCTTTACAAATTCATCCCTCATTGTATACCACTTCCTAAATTAATGATCAAGTAAATGTAACTTCTAGGTTCAATTAAATAGCTTTAACTCTTCAGGTGATCAGATAATGGCACATTGTCAATACCCTACAAAACACCACATGCCATGAATCATAATAAACAACATGTATAGATTTGTAGACAACAAACTTCAGATCTGGTCACAAATAATGGATGAAACAAAATGTCTACCCACATTTATCTTGATAAGGGACTACAAGGTTCAACTCTCTCCTTGCCTAAGCATTCATTTATGCAGTTCACTCGATGTTCATATTGACAGTTTCATTCTCTAACCATGAATGAATGGGTCCATCTTGAAATTCATAATCATTAACACTAGTGCATTCATATAAATAAATACATATCTGTCAATCCCACAAATCAAACCAATTTATCAGTAAACTTAAATAAAACAATTCACATGGATTACAACTACTTTAGAAACACAGGACCAATAGCAAGAAACTCCTTTAGTGATCCATCCGTTCTTCTCCAACATTCAATTCCTTTCATTATCTAAGGTTACTGTATTCCTTAAGAATAAGTGTTACTTTCTCTTCCCAAGTATTTGAAATCACAGGACTATTTCTACAAAATTATCAAGCCCTTCCGTGGCATGACTGGTTACTCAAATCGATTCGTATTCAAACATATGCTATGTTGTTATTATTTAAAGGCAGAATACTCAACAATAGAATGCAATTCCTCAAAGAGGAAATTATTTCTAAATCGACATTTATCATACCACTCAGAAAGAATAATATATAGCTTCTTGGTAAGTCATATGCCAGCCCACTAGTCTACCTGTCTGCTATCCCTTCTCCAACTCCTATTGCTCTTCGCCTCACTCATTGTCTTCTTTCAAGAAGCATGACGGCTCGCCGGAGATGTCAGAGTTGATGCACCTCAGGGTGCCACATGAGACCGGTTCTCTCCTCCTCACCACTAACTCCGTGACCAAGACACATCCGCTGATGTCCAAGAGAGGAGATGGATATGGGGAGAGAGGGATGGTTGTGGAGGAGAGTTAAAGGGAAAAGTTTCAGCTTCCTCGCGAGATGAGGGAGATCAGCTTAGCAACACAAAAATAAAAAAGTCCATATGATGGGACATGCTCCCACTTTTCAAAAGAAAAGTCCAACCTTTCCAAAAGCTGCCGAAATTCATTGATGAGATGTAATAATAAAAGCCAAAATTTCATAAGTTAAGCTCATTTATATTTTGGGGCTATATATATATATATATATATATATATATATATATAGGACAACGAAAGTGCAGACATGCATATTGGAAGTACCCCTAGCTTAAAGTTTCTAGGATTACAACTCAATAAAATCAAAAGGGTAATAAATAAAAAAATTATGTTATTCATTTGCAGGATGTTTCAATTGGGAATAAATAAATTGCTTTCCTATTCAATTCACACAACCAAGTGTTGAGTTGAAAAATACTTGAGCATGACTTCTTTCACCAGGAAAAATTAAATCATAATTAGATAAAAAGATAGAGGCTTTGTTGTGTTTAATATATATATATATATATATATATATATATATATATATATATATATATATATTCTTCTAGCCACTTTGTATTCCCATTTTAATCCACAAAGTTTTCAAGAAGCTTTTGCTATTATGCCTTTTGGTCCTCAATTAAAGAAAACTCTTTTCAGTCCGCACTTAAGACCTTATAATACGAAATTTAAATGCAAATCATTCTTGGTATTTTACACATTGGTTCCTCTACACTACAATATTTGCACCTCATAATTAGGTTGCAAATATTAATACCATAAATTTGAAATTTTTCCTAAATTTCTTCATATATCATATTAAGTTTCCATTTAATAAATAAATATTTTTATTTATTTCGGGGCGGGTGTTACAATCTCCCCCCCTTATAGGAATTTCGTCCTCGAAATTAAAACAAACCATATATCCTCAACCTCAGTGTTTGGACTCATTACGCTTCCACTGCGCACTCTGATCATATATTCGATACCGATACTTCTTTATTGATAATATGCCCTAATAAGGACAATCTTCTAAGTCTGAAACTGTACTCAGCGAACTTAACATACAGTCGATCCTATCTCAGTCTCCAACAAAATCATCAGCTTAAGCAGGAGCCTCCACCTCCTACTCTATGGCCTATTGAGGTGGACTCACTGACCTCCTACGAAGTCATCCTCGTCCCCTCGGCATGTTTAGCTGTTAGACAAAATCAGATATCGGTACAGTTACTCTAACAAGTATTCCACCCAGACCCACACTCTCAGAAAGAAATCAGAATCAAAGTGCTAATCTCTCTAAGTCATTAGGGCCACTAGGGTGTCTTTTATCTGCTGCTCCCCGATATCAAAAGATGTTTACACACGTAAACACCTTCCGATATCAGTTTCGCTCTGATACCATTTTATCTGTAACGCCCCGAACCCGGGTCCCGGGCCTCGACGCACGCGACAAACGCCGCGTGCTTATAGGGTCACCCCTAGAAGCACGCAAGGCTAAGTAACATAAGCAGATAATTAAATAAGAGTTTAAATTATAAATCAGCGGAAGAAATATATATAAGGTTTTTATAAAACCCTAGCAGGTCCTGAATGACAACTCTCACTCAGAAAGGAATAGAGGGCTGCAAACCTCAGCTCAACATATCCCCATCCCGCTAGAACATCCTGCGAGGAAGCTCTCTCACGAATTCGCTCCTAGCTACTCGCAAGGTCCTCATCTAATCCTGACCCTACTCCTCATTGTCACCTGAGAAAAACATCCATCAAGTGCATGAGCCAAAGAAAGGCCCAGTAGGGTCGCAAATAAATCAATAAAGGTGGCGGAAGCCACTAGGAAAGAACATAAATAAAAGAAGTACAAATATGCAATAATAACATCACAAGCAAATAACAAATCTCAGGAAAGTGGATAAATCCACAGATGTACTCAACCTCTGGCATATGTGATACTAAGATGTCTTTACATCTACGACACCATCGGTATCGATCTCCGACCTAAGCCAGAGACTACGCTTATAGCATACATGTGCACATGGTGGAAAATGCCGCTCTGACCGAGCCAAGTGGCGGATATTATACACCCTCTGCCAGGGTCTCCGTCCGATGGAGCATCAAATACTCATGGCCAGATATTATACACCCTCTGCCAGTGCGGTGGCTGAGCATTATACACCCTCTCGCTGGGGTCTCCGTCCGATGTATCATGCCTGAGAGTAAGAGATTGATAGTACTAATACCTAACAACAGGTATAAATATATATTCAAGGCAGCAACATCTCGAATATATAATAATCAGTGATCTCCTCGAGATCGGAAGCCAATACGTATTTAAGGAGTAACTCTACTCAAATACGCATACGAAAAACATGAAAGCAACAATCTCCTCGAGATATAAAACCGATACATATGAGGAAACCCATCTCGAATATGTATTGGGAACCTCTCGAGGAAATAAGAGTACAAAATCAAAGTAGGGTAGAAGGAGAGAATATTTAATGCAAAGAATAGAATATCGACAGACTGCTATGGAGTACCACCCCCCTCGACCATCCCAGGTGCAAGTAGGATGCCAGAGGGTACTCCACTGGCCATATGCCATGGAGTATCACTCCCACTGGCCATATGCCATGGAGTACCACCTCCTGGCCATCCCACAACAACGCAAGAAGGATGTCAAGGGGTACTCCCTCAAAGCAGATCATATCAAAACATACAAGCTCAAACAAATGCAGCAAGCATAACATGTCAACAGACAGAGCATGTATCAAAAGATGGACTCCAACATCCATCTAGCACAACAACAACAAGAATCAAGAGAATACTATGAGTTCGAAATACTTACAGTACCCGTGCGACATCCTACCTTTTTCGCTCTCCTCCCAGTCTGGTCCTAAACCGCCTCACCACGTCCTAAACATGGTAAATGTTCATCAAATATACATGCACAACTGCCGAGATGCATTACATGCATTTAATTATTCTCAACACGATTATAAGAATCTAATAGTCCATATTATCGCAGACTTTTGGGTAGTGTGCGCAGTCCGAAAAGACCGTTCATATCTCCTAATCCGCCGGTCGGATTTTGTTGATCTAGGCTTCGTTAGAAATTCAGTTTCATAACCTTTCACTAAAGATTAAATCTATCTTCAAGGCAAATAATAAGAACATATCTCCTTTGCAAGTACATTTGACATCATTAAAGGGAAATATATTTTTATTATTGTTACCATTACCCACAAGCCAATTCCTAGCTTTACAAATTCATCCCTCATTGTATACCACTTCCTAAATTAATGATCAAGTAAATGTAACTTCTAGGTTCAATTAAATAGCTTTAACTCTTCAGGTGATCAGATAATGGCACATTGTCAATACCCTACAAAACACCACATGCCATGAATCATAATAAACAACATGTATAGATTTGTAGACAACAAACTTCAGATCTGGTCACAAATAATGGATGAAACAAAATGTCTACCCACATTTATCTTGATAAGGGACTACAAGGTTCAACTCTCTCCTTGCCTAAGCATTCATTTATGCAGTTCACTCGATGTTCATATTGTGATTTCATTCTCTAACCATGAATGAATGGGTCCATCTTGAAATTCATAATCATTAACACTAGTGCATTCATATAAATGAATACATATACATCAATCCCACAAATCAAACCAATTTATCAAGAAACTTAAATAAAACAATTCACATGGATTACAACTACTTTAGAAACACAGGACCAATAGCAAGAAACTCCTTTAGTGATCCATCCGTTCTTCTCCAACATTCAATTCCTTTCATTATCTAAGGTTACTGTATTCCTTAAGAATAAGTGTTACTTTCTCTTCCCAAGTATTTGAAATCACAGGACTATTTCTACAAAATTATCAAGCCCTTTCGTGGCATGACTGGTTACTCAAATCGATTCGTATTCAAACATATGCTATGTTGTTATTATTTAAAGGCAGAATACTCAACAATAGAATGCAATTCCTCAAAGAGGAAATTATTTCTAAATCGACATTTATCATACCCTGTAAAGAATAATATATAGCTCCTTGGTATGTCATATGCCAGCCCACTAGTCTACCAGTATGCTATCCCTTCTCCAACTCCTCTTGCTCTTCTCCTCAATCATTGTCTTCTTTCAAGAAGCATGAAGGCTCGCCGGAGATGTCAGAGTTGATGCACCTCAGGTGCCACATGAGACCGGTTCTCTCCTCTCAGTCACTAACTCCGGCAGCAAGACACATCTGTTGATGTCCAAGAGAGGAGATGGATATGGGGAGAGAGGGATGGTTGTGGAGGAGAGTTAAAGGGAAAAGTTTCAGCTTCCTCGCGAGATGAGGGAGATCAGCTTAGCAACACAAAAATAAAAAATTCCATATGATGGGACATGCTCCCACTTTTCAAAAGAAAAGTCCAACCTTTCCAAAAGCTGCCGAAATTCATTGATGAGATGTAATAATAAAAGCCAAAATTTCATAAGTTAAGCTCATTTATATTTTGGGGCTATATATATATATATATATATATATATATATATATATATATATGACAACGAAAGTGCAGACATGCATATCGGAAGTACCCCTAGCTTAAAGTTTCTAGGATTACAACTCAATAAAATCAAAAGGGTAATAAATAAAAAAATTATGTTATTCATTTGCAGGATGTTTCAATTGGGAATAAATAAATTGCTTTCCTATTCAATTCACACAACCAAGTGTTGAGTTGAAAAATACTTGAGCATGACTTCTTTCACCAGGAAAAATTAAATCATAATTAGATAAAAAGATAGAGGCTTTGTTGTGTTTAATATATATATATATATATATATATATATATATATATATATATATTCTTCTAGCCACTTTGTATTCCCATTTTAATCCACAAAGTTTTCAAGAAGCTTTTGCTATTATGCCTTTTGGTCCTCAATTAAAGAAAACTCTTTTCAGTCCGCACTTAAGACCTTATAATACGAAATTTAAATGCAAATCATTCTTGGTATTTTACACATTGGTTCCTCTACACTACAATATTTGCACCTCATAATTAGGTTGCAAATATTAATACCATAAATTTGAAATTTTTCCTAAATTTCTTCATATATCATATTAAGTTTCCATTTAATAAATAAATATTTTTATTTATTTCTGGGCGGGTGTTACACTACCCCCACATAGAGGCGTGGAGTTCACGATTGACTTGATTCCAGGGGCGACTCAAATTTCTAGGGCGACCTACCGGATGGCCCCAATGGAACTGGAGGAGTTGAAGACTCAATTAGATGAATTGCAAGAGAAGGGGTTCATTAGACCAGGTGTCTCCCCTTGGGGTGCGCCCGTATTGTTCGTGAAGAAGAAAGACGGCTCGTTAAGGATGTGTGTTGATTACCGACAGCTGAACAAGGTCACCATTCGGAATCAATACCCTTTACCACGCATTGACGATCTTTTTGATCAACTACGAGGAGCGTGCGTCTTCTCAAAGATTGACTTGAAGTCAGGATACCACCAGCTACTAGTGAAGGAGGAGGATGTGCCAAAGACAGCTTTCTGCACCAGATATGGACATTTTGAGTTCTTAGTCATGCCCTTCGGGTTGATGAATGGTCCAGCAACATTCATGGGCATGATGAATAGAATATTCGCACCCTATTTATACCAGTTCGTGGTGGTCTTTATTGATGACATTTTGGTGTATTCTCAAAGCGTGGAGGAACACATCAATCACCTGAGGATAGTACTGCAGACATTGAGGGAGCAGCAGTTGTATGCCAACCTTAAGAAGTGCGACTTTTGGTTGGAAGAAGTGAAGTTTCTAGGACATGTTGTCTCAGTAGCAGGGATTTACGTGGATCCCGAGAAGATTGAAGCGGCAGTCAACTAGCAAGCACCAACCAATGTGAAGGAGATCAGGAGCTTCCTAGGGTTGGCTGGTTACTACAGACGCTTTGTGGAGGGATTTTCTTCAATTGCTCAGCCTATAACCAAGTTGCTGCGGAAGAATGCCAAGTTTGAGTGGACCGAGGATTGCGAGCAGAGTTTTCAAGAACTGAAGAACCGACTAGTGTCTGCTCCCATCCTTACGTTACCTACCGCAGGCATAGGATTCGAAATTTATAGTGATGCTTCGTTTAGAGGATTGGGTTGTGTCTTAATGCAACAGGGCAGAGTTATCGCCTATGCATCGAGACAGCTCAAGACTCACGAGGTAAACTATCCAGTCCATGACTTAGAGCTAGCAGCAGTGGTCTTTGCGCTGAAGATATGGCGACACTATTTGTATGGTGAAGCCTGTAAAATCTTCACCAACCATAAAAGTTTGAAGTACCTGATGAGCCAGCGAGAGCTGAATATGCGGCAGAGATGGTGGATAGAGCTTCTAAACGACTATGACTGTACGTTCGAGTATCACCCCTGCAAGGCCAATGTTGTAGCTGACGCCCTGAGCAGAAAGACGATGGCGCGGTTGGGGACCACCGACTTCACCCAGCTGCACGAGTTGAGATCTACTAGAGTCCAGCTTTCTGTAGATGAGCTGGGAGTGTTACTAGCAAATTTCCACCTGCCCCCTGACGATATTGACCCAGATTAAGGAAGCTCAAATGCGAGACCCTAAGTTGAAGAAGCTGGCTAAGAAGCTACAGAAGAGGAGACGTGGTGACTATTCCTTATCTTCTGATGGAACAGTGATGGTTGGTACATGAATTTATGTGCCACGCAATGAGGAAGCGTTCAAGCAATTAATATTGGAAGAAGCTCATTGCTCGGCTTACGCTATGCATCCAGGGAGCACGAAGATATACCTCAACATTAGAGAAAATTACGTCTGGAGGAGGATGAAGAAGGACATTGCTGAGTTTGTGGCTAGGTGCTTGATCTGCCAGCAGATCAAAGCTTAACACAAGAAGCCAGCAGGGTTGTTAGTACCTTTACAGATTCCAGAGTGGAAGTGGGAGCGGATAGCCATGGACTTTGTGACTGGTTTACCCCTAACTAGTCAAGCCAAAGATGCTATCTGGGTGATCATTGATCGTTTGACCAAGTCAGCTCACTTCCTTCCAATCAAGATGACGTATTCACGGGACCGGTTCGCACGGTTGTATGTAGACCAGATAGTGAGACTACACGGAGTACCTGTATCTATAGTTTCTGATAGAGACCCAAGATTCGCTTCCCATTTTTGGGAGTGTCTGCATAAAGCGTTGGGGACGAGATTGAACTTGACCTCGGCATACCACCCGGAGGCAGATGGACAATCAGAGAGAACCATCCAGATACTAGAGGATCTACTACGAGCTTGTGTTATGGAGCTTCCCGGGAGTTGGGACGAGAATCTGGGATTGTTGGAGTTTGCCTACAACAATAGTTACCAGACGAGCATTGGTATGCCACCGTATGAAGCACTATACGGTAGAAGATCACGAGAACACCACTATGTTGGTATGAGGAAGGCGAAAGGAAGATCCTAGGCCCAGAGCTAGTGCAGATCACCTCAGAGAAAATCAAACTCATCAGAGAGCGCATCAGGAAGGCTCAAGATAGGCAGCGGGGCTACGCCAACAACCGTCGTTGAGATTTGGAGTTCGAGGTAGGAGATGAGGTGTTCCTGAAAGTATCACCATGGAAGGGTGTACTTCGATTCCAGAAGCGTGGGAAGCTGAGCCCACGATACATTGGGTCGTATAGAATAGTCGACAGGGTAGGTCCTCTAGCATACCGACTTATCTTACCAGAAGCGCTGTCGAGGATACATAATGTTTTCCATGTGTCGATGCTGCGTAAATGCATCAAGGATCCGAATCAAGTCTTGGTGGGACCAGCTGTAGAATTAGCACCAGACTTGAGCTACGTAGAGGGACCAGTACGCATCCTTAGTGAAGGAGCAAGCATTGAGGAACAAGACAATATCCTTAGTGAAGGTGCTGTGGAGTCATCACCAAGTGGAAGAAGCCACTTGGGAAAGAGAGGATCAGATGAGGGAACAGTACCCTCAGTTATTTTAGTTACCTACAGTAAGGGAATTTCGGGGACAAAATTCCTAAGGGTGGGAGAATTGTAACATCCCAAAATTTCTTAAGTAAAATTCAGTGAATTTCTGGAATTTTCAATGAGCTTAATTAACTTAAAACAGATTAATTAATATTAATCTGAAGTTAAAGAAAATAAGAATAAAATGGACCGAAATCCATTTTCGCAACTATAGGGCCGAGGGAGGCCTTAATGGGCCAGGCCAGAGTTATATAGAATAGTTGGAGATGGATAGTCGGCCGAGTTAAATTAATTAAACCAGAGATTAATTAAATAATAATTAATCCAGATTAATTAATTAGGAATATCGGACAAAAGTTGGAGTCCCGATAAAGTAGATCTAGTTTGGTCAAAAGCCGAGATTCGCGGATCTGGGTCGAGAGAGAACGACGACCCGTGGCCTTCTGATCGACTGTCACTGGGGACGTCGACCCGGGATTCAGGATGCACGGGTCGAAAGAATTATTGATAAAATAATATTATTAATAGTGATGGGACATAAGTTAAAATATAAAATTATTTATTAAATTCTTTTTAAGATAAGTTAATTAATTGAGTTTAAAGATAATTTATTAAAAGATTAGAATAATATCTGATATAAAATATTATTTATATTATAATACTTATATATATATATATATGTATATATATATATATATTATATATATATATATATATACATCAGATGTGAGAAAGAGAGATTGAAACTTTTCAGTCTCTCTCTCTCTCTCTTCAGTCTCTCTCTCTCGCGCGTTCGTGCACAGAAGAAGGAGTCTTTTTATTTCTTTAATTTTTGTTCAAATCTCTCTCTCGATCTTGGATTTAGGGCATCGCCCATGCCCGAGCTCCCTCGCTAGACCGCCTTGAGGAACTAGCATGCTTGACCCTCTTCCTAAGGTCCCCTCCTTCTCCTTGCAAGCTTCAATTGGGGAAAAGCTCTAATTAAGGGCTTAGATTTACATGAAATTTTAATTAAGGGTTGAAGAAGTTATGGAATGATAGCAACATGATGTTGTTAGGAAAAAGTGATTAATGGTTGTAGATTTAATTGCCATGTATTCCTGCTGTTAAATTGGAGGTTAATGGAGAATGGTTGTATTAATCCGGGAGCCCTACTAATAGAGGAGGTGCTGCCCGATTGTTCTTGGAAATCTATAGGGGTTAAGAATTTTATTTGAGATTTAGTGTATACTTCCATGTTTAGCTCCTTAATTAGCTTCAATCTTTGCTTGATATGCTAATTGATAAGTTAGGGAAGTAATAATCAAGTATAATCGAAGGAGAGTATGAAGTATGGAGAAATACGAGTATAATTCGTACTTTCATACCATAGAAGCATGTATTAGTTATAAGATAAGGAAACATGCTTAGATGGAATCACATCATTACCGTATTCTATTTAGTTTAAATAGAGTACGAGTCAAGAATACGGACTCCGTATTTATATATTTCTCATTTCAACTATCAGGTAAGGGCAAAGGAAAGTCTGTCGCCAAAGGACCGAGCCAGATCTAAGCTTGAGTCAAACTAAGGTGAGGGAAATCTACCTGTACAGTTCATGAGTCCTTATCGTATTTTTATACGATACAGTTTTCAGTTTTAGAAGCATGAACTCTGAGTTTTATGAAGTTTCCAGAGATTTATGAAAACCATTTTCATGCTTAGTATTCAGTAACAGAAAAGAGAAACAGTTACAAATACAGTTAGATTACATTCTATTGATGTACATGTATAGACCAGCGGTGGCTCGTGTAGAGCCAGAGAGTACGACACTGAGTTAGGAGAGGGGTGATTTAAATTTTGTTTTAAGCCCGAACTATCTGTTTAAAAAGCACTTCCATTTTATAAAAATCAAAACCCCCTTTCCATCCCTTCAGATGCTTAGTGTACGTATATATTGTCGACCACTTGTATCAGATATACTTGTTGGTCGCTGGCCATACAGTATTGAAGTAGATGTGTAGTCAGAGAATAGTCTTGTGTATTAGATGATGCCGCGTTCCTCGCCTTCTAGAGATAGAGCTCATCTCAGAGAGAGAGAGGGCACAGGTACAGATTACCCAGGGGGAATGTCGGTTTCATATTTAATTCACAAGACAGAGAAACAGAAACTCAGATATGCATTTTTAAGAGAATAACTTGATCAATGTTTACTTGCTCAGTATTCAGTACAGTTTCCAGTATTTTTAATCCAGTGTTTTCCATTCATGTTTTACACACCATATTTTCCTTTAAAGTCATTATTATTATATGGGTACTGTTACACCCGACAGGTTGTTTCTGCTCACTGAGCTCCAGTAGCTCAGCCCCACTTCTTGACATTGTTTTTGCAGGACTTTAGACAGGAGTTCTTAAAGGGTCGTCTGACCACGAGTAAATGATGATACTCCGTAGCTGGCTCTGACTCCGTGTCTAGTTTATGTTAATTTGATTTCGAGTGTTGTGAGACATTAAGTTTAAGACAATGTTTATTTGGCTTTGTATTAATTCAGATTGAGTTGGTGTTTTAATTTATTTAGTTTGTTTATTACCTTCCGCTTGTTGTTATTTTCCCAGTTAATTAGCAGATTACAGCCTTAGGTTTAGGGTTCATTCCCTAAATCTGGCTGGTGTGACACCTGAGTCCTGAAAAGGATAAGGGTGTTACACATCTTGTCTTACAAAAATGGAAATAGTTCCCTTTTCAATCCATTCATAGGCCAACATACACAACTACCACAAAAAAAATTTGCTTTATTCACATAAAAATTTAGGCCAACAGCTCAACGCTTACGAAGAATCCAAAGCCCTGGATCCCTAAACATTGCTGTTTTATCATCAGTTCTAATCTTTGATGATTCTGCGGTTGCAGGTTTTTTTTATTACAAAACTATAGCTATATGCACAATGCAATGCATAAGGTGGTTTATTGTTGAACACTAACATTAAGAAAAGGATTACGGCGACCTTCATTACTTCCAAGGATATTTCTATTCTTTCGGTGCCAATGGAGGGCTTACAGAATTTGATGGTGGACCAAAACCAAAAGCAATGATTTCGACATAGGTCTTTTACTCCGAAATATAAAGCTTAGTGACAGTATTAACTTGGTTGAGTTTTTCGACAATTTATTAATGATTGAAAGCAATATGCCATCTAAAATGCTCAAGGGGACTTCACCATTAACTGAATTTGACTCATGTTCAGCATATAAGTTATCTATATCTTGCACAATATATAAGGTTGATATTACTACGTCTTGTTGGACAAAGGGTGAAGAGGTTTCTCATTGGTTCGGAGAGACAAACTCAACGGATCAGCTATTATTTCTTGGACAGGAATCATAATGTATAAATCTTGAATTACTTTATCAAACTCATTAAAACTTTAATAATCTCAAGCTACTTAGCTATTTCCTAAACACACCCTAGAAGTTATGGACTTCTCATGTAGAACTTTGATTGTAAAATCCAAGAATTTTAAGAAAAAAAAAATAATAAAGGTGTTAAAGTTTTCTTAAAATTAATTATAAAGTTAAAAAGTTTTCCCTAGAAATTTAAAATGGGGAAATTAAGTTTGAAAAGGATTTAAAAAAAAAAAAAAAAACCCTAACTAGGGTTAAGGTGACCATAAGGACTTTATAGTAATTTTTAAAAGTTTGGGGGGACTAACGGATAATTATTCCCTCTCACAGGGATGGACCAAAGAGTAATTTAGAAAGAGATAGGGATCTCTGGGCAATAATCCAGATCAAATCTCTAATATACATTGTTTAACGGTCAGGATTAAAGCATCACAGATAGGTGCTCATCGCGTAGCGTTATAACGACTCTTGTAGTTCCACGTGTCGAGCCTGGAACAAATCCATCTGGGATGATGCTGGATCCAAGGCGCTAGAGGAAAAAATTAAAAAGGGGTGACCTCACAGTACGGGTCAATCTAGACCCCTCATCTACGGATCAGTTTAAATCCGAGGCAATGGATAAAATCTGGCCGTTAAACCTTCACACAATCCTAGCCGTCGGATAAGATCGAGTTACGATCCCGAGGCACGACTGCTCTCCTTCAGTAACCGGCAACGCCACCGCCGGCCAGCCGTTTACTGTGGCCGTTATGCATGGGAGAGGCCGACCGTTGTCGCCATTATCGCCAAGCTAACGTCTTGACGCCTCCTCTTCTCTTTCCCTTCTATAAAAGCATGGCCACAGCTCGAAGACTAGTATCGAGCCCTGGAGAAATCGGGCACCACCGCGAGAAGGGACTCCGGCAGGACAGTGAACGGAGGAGGGAAGAAAGTTCCCTGTTGAGCTCGCGGCCATCCCAGAACTTCAGCAGCGGTCAGCGGACGGAGAAGGAGCCCCAGACAATTGAAGAGAAGACCTTCGGCTTGAGCTCAACGGAGAGTCAGAACGCACCTGACCGTCATGAGGTGTCGGTTGTCGTCTACAGCTCTCCGGTATGTTTCTACTCCCTTCCGGGCTTTTAGAGTAGCGTGCATGTGTGAGAGCCGGGTTGAGTTCGTCAGAGATAAGGGCGGTGGGCGGCCCGGAACTTGGGCACGATGGAGAAAGGCGGGACGTGCAACCTCACGGGCGGTGCGATGGAGAGATCCCAGCTGAGCTGGGAGTGACGCTGGTGGAGCTCCGGCCGTTTTCTGGTTCGTCGGCGATCCCTCTGGAGCTCCGATGGGCTGCTGTCGCGAGAGAAGAGAGAAACGAAAAAGATAAAAAAAAAAGAAATAGTAATTGTTTTAATTAATTCAGTATTAATTAATTAGTTAAAATAAATAAATAAAAAACCTTACTAGTGTGACAAGTTAATGGAAATTATTTTGTGTGACATAATTAGTTTGACTAACTACATAGTATGATCGAAATGATTTAAGTAACCTAGGTGGTGTGACAAGGAAAATTTAATCAATCTTGATTTGTCATTGTACTATGATCAAATTAATAAATATCCATTTGATTAAATAGACGTAGGTTAGTCTAACGAGTTGGGTTGAACCAACTTAAGGATTAGATTAGTCGCATGAATTTGGGCTAATCAACTAAAGTGTGTCAAAAGCAAACCAAGTTAAGTTGACTAATGAGGTTAATTAAATGATTAACCTAAAGTACCTAGACTAGCCAAGAACCAATAATTTCGGAATTGGGTCCAATGGCTTTGAGGCCCAATGGGCTGGGCTCAAATGATACACTAGAGCGAATTTTATTATTAACTAATAATAAAATAAAAGACTAGAGCAAGGGGACCCTAGTAATATGGTCGGGCCTTAAACCTTAGTGACATAGCCACTCAAATGACCAAAATGCCCTACAAGGGACTAAGGTCAAGTTAAATGGTACAATGGCTTTGAAACGGGCCCAACTCAACTAGAGTGACTAGAAATGACTAAATAAAGTTTGGACACAACAAGTAGACTAAAGTTGACTAAGTTGGTCTAAAAGTCAACTAAAGGACATAGAAACGGGAATAAGGGCTGGTAACCCGAGAGATGGTCCCTAGGACCCGTTAGTGGGCCTAAGCCCAACAAGGACGTTAGGCATGCATGGACAACTAGAGAGATAGGAATTATTGGAACAATGATTCTAATAAAACCATTATATGCCAGATACACTCGGGGAGTTGTTGGCACGCACAAAAGGACTAGAAAGACTTCTAGTTTCGTCAAACTAAAGTAAGTACACTTGCCTCGTTCCTACCCGGTTTCGGGCTTTATTTGGACTTGATATTACTCTTTCTTCAATGATAACATACATGCATCTATGTCTATTTCTAGATTCCTGTTGAGCATGTGTGATTTGTTTACGGGATGTTGGTATCCCTGTTTGCTATGTTCTACTGCCCGGACTCAGTGGAGCTAGGGGAAGCTCCAATTTAGGAGATGTTCAGGGTTAGGACCCCCTGACTTTCCTGACAGCCTTACCAGAGAAACAAATCTCTGGAGGTCTTACCTGTCAGTGGGCATGGTACACTGACCGTGTTAACACGTAGGAGAGGTAGTTCTACCGACCATTTGACTGGAGGGTCAATCGACCATCTAGGTCGTATTTATATCCAAAAGCTGGACATACTGGCCGGGAGTAAACCTTGAGTTCTCCTAGAACTCACTACAGAGCCCGAGGGCTTCTGTACCAGGGGTCGTACCTTTGACTTGCTTGTGGTAGACTCCTAGGACTTTATTGTTGATGCTATGATCCTGTTGATTGTCTTTTTCCTATTGATGACACTGTGACCTGCAGGGGTGCTTACTGAGCTTTCCCTTCGAAAGCTCATGTGTTTTCTCTTTTCCTCTTTACAGATTCCGAGGTATAGGAGGGGAGAGAGCCTGGGGAGAGGACTCCGAAGAACCAGAGGTTGTAGGAGTCTCCATTATCTTTTGCTTTTATGAACTTTGTTGTTTGTAGGACCCGTATAGGGACCTGACTATCTTAGGGCCTATGGACCCTGTTAACTCAATGTTCTTAGGAACACAAGTTTTAATTAACTTATGGAATGTTATCTGCTTATCACATTATTAGGCCTTGTATTCGAGTTGAGTTTATCTCTTCTTTAATACGGCCGGTCTGTTAACGTGCTCGGGGTCCCGCGATCAGGGTCGGGGCGTTACATTGATAATAAAAAATTACAAAATTCTTCATATGATAAAATCTCTATGAATCTAACATGTCAAAAAAATCATACAAAACTTAAAAAGATATTTTTAAGGTTATAAGATGAAAATTAAACCTTTAAAATATGATAACAATCACTAATTTATTGTCTTAGTCAAACTTAATCTTAGGTTAAACCTAATAGATAATCTAGTATCGACGATGTTACCTATTTTGTTTTTTATTTTTCATGTAATAATATGATTAATGAAAGGATTACAAACTTGTGCAATTGACATCTTGTATCGATGATGTTACATATTTTATTTTATTTTTTATTTTTCTCCTGATAATATGATTGATGAAATTAAGGATTAGAAAGTTGTGCAAGTGATAACATCGTACATGTGCCTCAATGCCACTTTCTTGATTTTTAAAATCTCACATTATATCAATTCTACAATCATCTAATATGGTCATCTGTTTTTTTTTTTATTATAAACCATCTCCAAAATAGAAACATTGAGTTAGTGGATGCATCCTTTGTATTAATTTGTCTTAACTCAGTAAGTCTTACTATTGGACAAAATTATTAAATTCGTAAAGAACATAGAATTTATAGACAAATTCTTCCCCTTGGAAGTGATACCTTAGCTTCCCTTTTTTCATGCTTTTCTTTATTTCAGTTTACCTTGTATACTGTTTTCTCCGCAACCGTACTTCATTCTCTACTTCTGCTTTGATTGTCGCTCAGATCTCTTTAAGCTCGGAAAGGTATTTCCTTAAGTTTGTGTTGTAATCTTTTAGGGTAATTTTTTTATATGTATTACAATTGTAGTTTAGACAACTTGAAATTTATCTTTATTATTCATTCTTTTTTATTGCATCAACTCTTATTTTTGTTGTACTATATATTATCTTGTTACAATCATCATCGAGAGTAAGAATTTCATGGTTTCCACATGCCAATTGATTATTCAATAAGTCGAAGAAACAATCATTAGTGGGCACACCTCCCAAAAGATCTTATAGATTGAATACTAAAATGTCTAAATCTGATAAATTACATCAACTTTAGTAGTGTATGCAAATCATGGAGGTCGCTCGCTATAGAGGATCCATCATTAAGGCAAGTACCATGGTTAATTTTACCCTATGTTTCAGATTATAAAACAAGAACCTTCTACAACCTCCTTGATGACCAACAATATGCGTTTGAAGTGTAATTGTTTCTTGGAGCACAAGTTGCTGGATCTTCATCGGGTTGGCTCATCTTGTCTTACGAAAATGAAAATAGTTCTTTTTTCAACCCATTCACAGGCCAACACACACAACTACCACTAAAAAAATTTGCTTTATTCCAATCAAAATTTAATATAACGTCTTAAGGCTTATAAAGAATCCAAAGACCTTTATCCCTAGAAATTGCTGTTTTATTATCAGCTCCAATCATTTAATAATTGTGTGGTTGCAGGCTTCTTTGATTATAAAACTATAGCTATATTCAGACCGCAAGCACAAGATGGTTTATTGTTGAACACCAACCTCAAGAAAAGGATTACTGCGACCATCATTACTTCCAACGATATTTCTATGCCTCCGCTGTCAATGGACGTGTTACTGAATTTGATTGCCGACAAAAACCAAGAGCAAGGATTTTTGACACAAGTCATTTGCTCTGAAATATAAAGCTTAGGGATAGTATTAAGTTGGTTCAGTTTTTCGACAATTTATTAATGATTGAAAGCAAGATGCCATCTAAAATGCTCAAGGGGACTTCATCATTTAGTAAATTTGACTGATGTTCGCCATATAAGTTATCTATATCTTGCACAATATATAAGGTTGATATTACTACATCTTGTTGGACCAAGGGTGAAGAGGTTTCTCATTGGTTTGGAGAGACAAGCTTAAGAAATCAGCTATTGTTTCTTGGACAGGAATAACACTGGATAAATCTTGAATAACTTTATCCAGCTCATTAAAACTTTGATAATCTCAAGCTACCTAGCAATTTCCTAAGTACACCCAGAAGTTATGGACTACTCGAGTAGAACTTTGATAATAAAAAATTACAAAATTATTCATATTACAAAATGGCTATGAATCTATCATGTCAAAAAAATCATACAAAACTTAAAAAAAATATTTTTATCTTTATAAGATGAAAATTAAGCCTTTAAACTTTGATAACAATCATGAATTTATTGTTTTAGTCAAACTGAATCTTATTTTAAACCTAATAGATAATCTAGAATCGACGATGTTACCTATTTTCTTTTTTTATTTTTCACGTAATAATATGATTAATGAAAGGATTACAAAGTTGTGCAATTGATATCTTGCATCGATGATGTTACATATTTTATCTTATTTTTTATTTTTCTCATGATAATATGATTGCTGAAATTAAGGATTAGAAAGTTGTGCAACTGATAACTTCCTACAAGTGCCTCAATGCCACTTTCTTGAGTTTTAAATTCTCACATTATATCAATTCTACAATCATCAAATATGGTGATTTGTTATTGTTATTATAAGCCATCTCCAAAATAGAAACATTGAGTTAGTGGATGCATCCATTGTATTAATTAGTCTTAACTCAGTAAGTCTTAATATTGGAAAAAATTATTGAATTTGTAAAGAATACAGATTTTATAGACAAATTCTTCCCTGTGGCAGCGATGCCTTACCGTCACTTTTTTCATGCATTTCTTTATTTAAGTTTACCTCGTATATGGTTTTCTCTGCAATCGTACTTTCTTCCTTCTCTACTTCTGCTTTGATCGTCTCTCAGATCTCTTCGAGCTTGGAAAGGTATTTTATTCATTTTGAGTTGTAATCATTTAGGGCAATTTTTTTATATGTATCGCAATTATAGTTTAGACAACTTAAAATTTATCTTTATTATACATTCTTTTTTATTACATCAACACTTATTTTTGTTGTACTATATATTATCTTGCTATAGTCGTCATTGAGTGGAAGAATTTCATGGTTACCACATGCCATTTCATTATTCAATATGTCAAAGAAACCATCTTTAGTGTGCACGCCTTCCAAAAGATCTTTTAGATCGAATACTAAATTGCCTAAATCTGATCAATTACATCAACTTTAGTAGTGTATGCAAATCATGGAGATTGGTCGTAATGGAGGATCCATTATAAAAGCAAGTACCGTGGTTGATTTTACCCTATGTTTCAGATTATAAAACAAGAACTTTCTACAACCTTGTTGAGGACCAACAATATGCGTTTGAAGTGGAATTATTTTTTGGAGCACAAGTTGTTGGATCTTCATCTTGTTGGCGCATCTTGTCTTACCAAATGGAAATAGTTCTCTTTTCAATCCATTCACAGGCCAACATACACAACTACCACCAAAAAAATTTGCTTTATTCACATAACAAGTTAGTCTAATGGCTCAACGCTTACGAAGAATCCAAAGACCTGTATCCCTAAACATTGCTATTTTATCATCAATTCAAATCTTCGATGATTCTGCGGTTGCAGGTTTCTTTGATTATAAAACTATAGATATATGCAGACCGCAAGGCACAAGATGGTTTATTGCTGAACACTAACCTTAAGAAAGGGATTACGGCGACCCTCAATACTTACCAGGATATTTCTATGCTTTCGGTGCCAATGGAGGGCTTAACGAATTTGATTGTGGACAAAACCAAGAGCAAGGATTTTGACATGGGTCATTTACTACGAAATATAAAGCATAGTGACAGTATTATCTTGGTTGAGTTTTTCGACAATTTATTAATGATTGAAAACATGAGGCCATCTAAAATGCTCAAGGGGACTTCACCATTTACAGAATTTGAGTCAAGTTCTCCATATAAATTATCTAAATCTTGCACAATATATAATGTTGATTTAAGTACGTCGTGTTGGACCAAGGGTGAAGAGGTTTCTCATTGGTCTTAGAGACAAGCTCAACGGATCAGCTATTGTTTCTTGGACAGGAATCACACCTTATAAATCTTGAATCACTTTATCCAACTCATTAAAACTTTAATAATCTTAAACTACGTAGCTATTTCATAAACACACCCTAGAAGTTATGAACTTCTCATGTAGAACTTTGATAATAAAAAATTATAAAATTCTTTATATGATAAAATCTCTATGAATCTAACATTTCAAAAAAAATCATACAATACTTGAAGAAATATTCTTAAGTTTATAAGATGAAAATTAAACCTTTAAACTATGATAACAATCACTAATTTATTGTCTTAGTCAAACTTAATCTTAGGTTAAACCTAATAGATAATCTACTATCGACGATGTTACCTATTTTGTTTTTAATTTTCACATAATAATATGATTAATGAAAGGATTACAAAGTTTTGCAATTGACATCTTGTATCGATGATGTTACATATTTTATTTTATTTTTTATTTTTCTCATGATAATATGATTGATGAAATTAAGGATTAGAAAGTTGTGCAAGTGATAACTTCGTACATGTGCCTCAATGCCACTTTCTTGATTTTTAAAATCTCACATTATATCAATTCTACAATCATCTAATGTGGTCATTTTTTTTATTATAAACCAACTCCAAAATAGAAAGATTGAGTTAGTGGATGCATCCTTTGTATTAATTTGTCTTAACTCAGTAAGTCTTAATATTGGACAAAATTATTAAATTCGTAAAGAACATAGATTTTATAGACAAATTCTTCCCCGTGGCAGCGATACCTTAGCGTATCTTTTTTCATGCTTTTCTTTATTTAAGTTTACCTTGTATACTGTTTTCTCCGCAACCGTACTTCATTCTCTACTTCTGCTTTGATCATCGCTCAGATCTCTTCAAGCTCGGAAAGGTATTTCCTTTATTTTGTGTTGTAATCTTTTAGGGCAATTTTTTTATATGTATTACAATTGTAGTTTAGACAACTTGAAATTCATCTTCATTATTAATTTTTTTTAATTGCATCTACTCTTATTTTTGTTGTACAATATTTTATCTTGTTACAGTCGTCATTGAGAGTAAGAATTTCATGGTTTCCACATGCTAATTGATTATTCAATAAGTCGAAGAAACCATCGTTAGTGGGCACACCTCCCAAAAGATCTTATAGATTGAATACTAAAATGTCTAAATCTGATCAATTACATCAAGTTTAGTAGTGTATGCAAATCATGGAGGTCGGTCGCTATGGAGGATCCATCATTAAGGCAAGTACCATGGTTGATTTTACCCTATGTTTCAGATTATAAAACAAGAACATTCTACAACCTCCTTGAGGACCAACATTATGCGTTTGAAGTGTAATTGTTTCTTGGAGCACAAGTTGTTCGATCTTCATCTAGTTGGCTCATCTTGTCTTAGGAAAATGGTAATTGTTTTATTTTCAATCCACTCACTGGCCAACAAACACAACTACCACTAAAAAAATTTGCTTTATTCCAATCAAAATTTAATACAACGTCTCAAGGCTTATAAAGAATCCAAAGCCCTTTATCCCTAGAAATTGTTGTTTTATTATCAGCTCCAATCTTGGATAATTGTGCTGTTGCAGGCTTCTTTGATTATTAAACTATAGCTATATTCAGACCGCAAGCACAAGATGGTTTAGTGTTGATCACCAACCTTAAGAAAAGGATTACTGCGACCTTCATTAGTTCGAAGGATATTTCTATGCTTTCGCTGTCAATGGAGGGCTTACTGAATTTGATTGCGGACAAAAACCAAGAGCAAGGATTTTTGACACAAGTCATTTTCTCCGAAATATAAAGCTTAGGGATAGTATTAAGTTGGTTGAGTTTTTCGACAATTTATTAATGATTGAAAGCAAGATGCCATCTAAATTGCTCAAGGGGACTTCATCATTTAGTAAATTTCACTGATGTTCGCCATATAAGTTATCTATATCTTGCACAATATATAAGGTTGATATTACTACATCTTGTTGGACCAAGGGTGAAGAGGTTTCTCATTGGTTTGGAGAGACAAGCTTAAGGAATCAGCTATTGTTTCTTGGACAGGAATAACACTGGATAAATCTTGAATAACTTTATCCAGCTCATTAAAACTTTGATAATCTCAAGCTACCTAGCAATTTCCTAAGTACACCCAGAAGTTATGGACTACTAGAGTAGAACTTTGATAATAAAAAATTACAAAGTTATTCATATTACAAAATGGCTATGAATCTAACATGTCAAAAAAATCATTCAAAACTTAAAAAAAATATTTTTTATCTTTATAAGATGAAAATTAAGCCTTTAAACTTTGATAACAATCACTAATTTATTGTTTTAGTCAAACTGAATCTTATTTTAAACCTAATAGATAATCTAGTATCGATGATGTTACCTATTTTCTTTTTTTATTTTTCACGTAATAATATGATTAATGAAAGGATTACAAAGTTGTGCAATTGATATCTTGTATCGATGATGTTTCATATTTTATTTTATTTTTTATTTTTCTCATGATAATATGATTGATGAAATTAAGGATTAGAAAGTTGTGCAAGTGATAACTTCCTACAAGTGCCTCAATGCCACTTTCTTCATTTTTAAATTCTCACATTATATCATTTCTACAATCATCAAATTTGGTGATTTGTTATTGTTATTATAAGCCATCTCCAAAATAGGAACATTGAGTTAGTGGATGCATCCTCTGTATTAATTCGTCTTAACTCACTAACTCTTAATATTGGAAAAAATTATTAAATTTGTAAAGAATATAGATTTTATAGACAAATTCTTCCCCGTGGAAGCGCTATCTTAGTGTCACTTTTTTCATGCATTTCTTTATTTAAGTTTACCTCGTATATTGTTTTCTCTGCAACTGTACTTTCTTCCTTCTCTACTTCTGCTTTGATCGACTCTCAGATCTCTTCGAGCTTGGAAAGGTATTTTATTCATTTTGAATTGCAATCATTTTGGGCAATTTTTTTATATGTATCACAATTATAGTCTAGATAACTTGAAATTAATCTTTATTATACATTCTTTTTTAATACATCAACACTTATTTTTGTTATACTATATATTATCTTGTTATAGCCGTCATTGAGAGGAAGAATTTCATGGTTACCACATGCCATTTCATTATTCAATAAGTCAAAGAAACCATCGTTAGTGTGCACGCCTCCCAAAAGATCTTATAGATCTAATACTAAAATGTCTAAATCTGATCAATTACATCAACTTTAGTAGTGTATGCAAATCATGGAGATTGGTCGCAATGGAGGATCCATTATTATAGCAAGTACCGTGGTTGATTTTTCCCTATGTTTCAGATCATAAAACAATAAAACAAGAACTTTCTACAACCTTGTTGAGGACCAACATTATGCGTTTGAAGTGGAATTGTTTTTTGGAGCACAAGTTGTTGGATCTTCATCTTGCTGGCTCATGTCTTACGAAAATGGAAATAGTTCTCTTTTCAATCCATTCACAGGCCAACATACACAACTACCACCAAAAAAATTTTCTTTATTCACATAAAACTATAGCTATATGCAATGTAAACCCCACCTCCATTAAATGTAGTATTTAATTAAGGTTTTAAATAATGTGATTTATGTTACTTGTCTAGCCAACATACCCTAAACATTGCTATTTTATCATCAGTTCCAATCTTCGATGATTTTGCGGTTGCAGGTTTCTTTGATTATAAAACTATAGCTATATGCAATGTAAACCCCACCTCCATTAAATGTAGTATTTAATTAAGGTTTTAAATAATGTGATTTATGTTACTTGTCTAGCCTACTCGGCATGAATTAAAAGTTTTCAATAATAGGGATTTAAGTGCAAGTGGTGGGGACTTGCATGGATTAAGTTAACTAATTAAGGACTTAAATGCGAAAGATGATAAATATGACCTACATTGTGTTACTTTGGATGACTAGATTTTAGTTTATCTTTTAATTAATTTATTTTATTATTCTTTTGAAAGTCGTGAGGTTGTCAACTTGAGAGCTTGACATCTTGTTCTCTTTGTTGGTTAGTCGCTTTTTTATTTATTTCAAGTATGTTATCTAAGAAATGTTCTTATAAGCTTATTGCTAGGTCATAAATAAATAAGTTTTCTTCATATGTGAAATAAGATTTAAAAAGGCTTGAGCTTCTTATGTGATTATTAGCTTTCTTTCTCTCTGAGTTTCTGCTTATCTATGGCCCTATAACTTATAACTCCAAGCCTTTACACTAGCCTAGTAGAAGTCATATGAGATTTAGATGTTGGATATAGGATAAGATTCAAAGACTTGCTGCCATAAAGAAACCCTCTACCTACCTATGCTCTAGAGAGCTCGCAGTTCCCATGAGAGATATGGGTGTGGAATAGTCATGTGAGGAGAAAGCTACTACCTCCTCACCCCCGATTCTAAGGTCTGAAACTGTTGAAATTTGAGAAGGAAGATGGAAGAAGAAAGATGAAGAGAAAAATAACTCAAAATATCAGAAATTTTTATTCAATATAAATTCATCCAAGTAACCTACTTATATAGGCTTACAAAGTTCATTCAAAAATATATAGATAAGATCATATAAGATCTCCCTAATTAATAAACTAAATAACAAATTAACTAATAGATAAAATTCTACTAAAAGATAAAATCTTAAAAACTAAATCTAGTTTTGAATTAATCTCCAACACACCCCCTTAATTCAAAACACATAAAAAAATAATTCTTATTTGATAGAGCACTTCTCTCTAACATGAAACTTTATGGAGCACCTCTCTCCAAAAACTTTATGGAGCACCTCTCTCCAAAAAAAATTTGTGAAGCACTTCTCTCCACTAATGATGCACTTCTTATCACACTCACTACTTTCTAACTTCAAAAAGGAGATTCTTCTTCGATCACCAAATTTGTACGTTCTTCATTTATAAACCTGCAATTCTTTTGTAGATGCCCAAATCTTTTGCACTTGAAACATTGAGGTTTTCCCTTGTGCCAACAATCTTCCTCTTCATGACCTCTTCTTGCAATGGTTGCATTGAGGAATTCTTCTTTTTCCTTTTGAGGATGAATTCTTTGCTAGAAAAGCTTCCATATTCATCTGTTCTGCTCCTTCCTTTCTCATAGATCTTCTTTGCTCTTGAGCTTGCAAAGCATTAATCAATTCCGGCAAAGTAATTTTACTAATGTCTCTTGAATCTTCCAAACATAAAATTTTCGCCTCAAATCGTTCAGGTAAACTTACAAATACATTTTCGACAATCCTCAAGTATCGTGTAGCTCTTCGCCCATCAGTCTAATTTTGTTTACCACTGTCAGCAGCCTATCAAAATACTCTTGTATGCTTTCTTGTTCTTTCATGCTTAGAATCTCAAGATCTCTTTTGAGATTTAGTATTTGCATTCGCCGTGTTCTTTCATTGCCTTGATATAATTCCTTCAGCATATTCCAAGCTTCCTTCGCTGTTTCACAAGTCATAATTCTCGTGAAGATTGATTCTGAGATAGCAGCATGAATAAAGGATAAAGTTCTAGAGGCTTTTGCTTCTTCTTCTGCGTGAGCCTTGATTTGATTGATTGTCGGATTGTCTCCTAGAGGTGGTATGCCCTTTTCATCTTCAATGGATTGCCATAAGCCATGACCTTTTAGATAAGCTTTCATCTTGACAGCCCAAACTTGGTAGTTTTCTCCATTGAAAATTGGTGGTGAGATAGCGGATGCATTGCTAGACGCCATGATGAATAAAGCCTTGCACTCACAGGTCCTTCAAGATCTATATGGCTCTGATACCATGTTGAAATTTGAGAAGGAAGATGGAAGAAGAAAGATGAAGAGAAAAATAACTCAAAATATCAGAAATTTTATTCCATAGAAATTCATCCAAGTAACCTACTTATATAGGCTTACAAAGTTCATTCAAAAATATATAGATAAGATCAGATAAGATCTCCCAAATTAATAAACTAAATAACAAATTAACCAATAGATAAAATTCTAGTAAAAGATAAAATCTTAAAAACTAAATCTAGTTTTGAATTAATCTCCAACACCCTCTCTTTCCAATTCTCCCTATCTCATTCTTCAAGGAGGAACACCTGTGAAGATGGGGAGGCCGGTGTGGGGGAACTAATGAAATCCTTTTCCCCAGTCAAGAGAGGCTTATTCCACCTTGTTGCCTACGACTTTGACACTAGTTCCACTAGTTGAAGTTGATAGCTTGATGGATCCTGCTGTATCTTGAATTGATCCCTACTTATTGAAGGGATGATATAATGTTCCATCCAGGAGCTTCGAAAAGGCTTCACTTAAGGTGAAGTTGAATATTTGGGGTTGATCACTTATTATCTGATATTATGGAGGTTTTATCTTTTGAAAATTTCTGGCAACTTGAGCACCTTGAGCATCTAGAGGAGGAGCTAGAGAACTCCCTGCTGAGAGACGACCGACGGACCTACAGAGCCAAGCGGCTGGTTCGCTAGAGTGCCGACGCGCGAGGATAAGGGCGAGTGTTTAGATCTTGAACATTAGCATAGGAGAGGTCCTGACCTACTGGGAAGACAAAGTTGTAAGTTCAAAGAATACTTTTAAGTTAATAAGAACTATTCTGTCCATCCCTATTTTCATTCAAAGTTGAATGTGGTCACGATCATACATGCTTCCTGTTTTCTTTATGAGGTTGTGGCTGTAAATCAATTATAACTCGCTCCTTGTAGAGCCTGAGTAATAAGGATCCATGGGAACAAAGAAGGATATGGAGACTATACATGCTATCTGTTGCCATGCATGTTACTCATCCCAAGTTATTACAACCATGGAGTGATGCATAAGGGCCCCAACATAGGAGGTTGGCTGCAGACTCATGGTGACTAGTTTTCATGTTTATAAAAGCCATTGAGTTAAGCTTCTTGGAGAGTCAAACAACCTCCGTAGAGTTAACTGGGGCTTAATGTATGGGTAGTGCGTGGCACCACTTAATTTGTCAAATTTTAAGAATTTAGTTATTATTAATTAATAGACCACAAAACATTAGATGGGTAGAGATGGGACAATAATATAAATATATTTCCCTTTAATAATATGAAATGTACTTACATAAGAGATATATATTTGTATTATTTGCCTTGAAGATAGATTTAAACTTTACTGTTTGGTTATGAAAATTCATTTGGCTTTGCTACGATGAAGAACTGGAGATTCAAACAATTCCACTTTGTCAATAGCGTGGGTTTGACTTAGTGTGGAGATATAAGTTTCTTAGATTTGATTTAATACACCACAAATTAGATCACTAAAATGTTTGGTGTACAACAGGACTGTAGTTGCTCTTATTTTGGTTAGAGCATCCACTGATTTTCGTGCAATGTTTTCAGTTACAAATGACTGCTTATGTGCTGCATCTTTGTGAGCTGAAACCTTGACATGTTTATATATATATATATATATATATATATATATATGAACCTGTGACCATTAAGAGATTATATGGTCTGATAATTTTATTAGTGCATAGATCAACTTGGATTTGCAATTGATGGATAGATTTTTCATGAAGTATTGTCTCCAACTGTCCAAGTACTTAATATAATTTGGATTTAACTATCATGAGTGGAACAACAAGGTTTATATGATTTCTCTTAGGAAACCTTGTACCTGTCCAGCAGAAATATCCTTATATATATGTACCAACTTAGATTCTAAATCTACTAATAATTATGATTGCAGTTGTTGTGTGTTCAATCTACTTATAAGTGGCAGTGATAGATAATAGAATGCTTAAGTAGGAAAGAGCATGTTAGGAGCTGAAGATTTAACTATTACTGGCTATCAGATTCCAATATCATTTCGGGAGTCGATACTCTTCTGATCAAGGATTATAATACACCATTAGAAAGGGGAAGGAGAGATATTTCCAACGAACTTTAGATCGAAATAATCCGACTTGCGGATTGGAAGACATAAACAGCTCTTTCTGACTGCGCAAAATGATTTGAATTCTGCAGTTATAGGAATAGTAACTTCGGCATTTTTCCGAATGACTCGGAATTTGGTTCCGAACGTCCGAATAATTCGGGGTCATACTTAAACAAATTAAAATAGTGGGCAGGTGTCTAAGAGCCTGGATTCGGCGGTTATTAATTTAAAAGCCGATATTTCGGTAAATTCATGTTTAGGGTATTTAAATGCATGTAATGCATTCTAACAAATCATGAATTGTTATGTGACGATTAATTATCATGTCTAGGATGTGATAGAGTGATCTTGGACCTGACTAGAAGACTTGGACCAGAGTAGGTCCTAGAAGCGAATAAGGTAGGCTCTCGCACCGAGTGTAGTGTATTTCTAACTCCCTACCCTACTTGTGATTTTTTTCTATTCATATATATATTCGAGATGGATTGTTTCCATAGATATATACTTCTTGTTCAATATATTCGGTAAGCTCTCCCACGGGTACTGTGAGTATTTCTAACTCATAGTGTTCTATTGATTTTTGTTGTTGTTATGCTAGATTGATGTTGGAGTCCATCTTTTGATTCCTGCTCTGTCTGTTGACATGTTATGCTGGCTGCATTTGTCTGAGCTTGTATGTTCTGATATGATCTGCTTTGAGGGAGTACCCCTTGACATTCCTCTTGTGTTGTTGTGGGATGGCCAGGAGGTGTTACTCCATGACATATGGCCAGTGGAGTACCCTCTGGCATTCTACTTGCACCTGGGATGGTTAAGGGGGGATGGTATTCCATAGCAGTCTGTTGATTTTCTATTCTTTGCATTGAATATTCCTTCTTCTATCTTGCTTTGATTTTTGTACTCTTATTTCCTCGAGAGGTTCCCAATACATATTCGAGATGGGTTTGCTCATATGTATTGGCTTTATATCTCGGGGAGATTGTTGCTTTCATGTTTTCTTATGCGTATTTGAGTGGAGTTTACTCCTTAGATACGTATTGGCTTCCGATCTCGATGAGATCATTAACCTTATTATATATTCAAGATGTTGTTGCTTTGGATATATATGTATACCTGTTGTTAGATATTTGTACTAGCAATCTCTTACATACAGGCATGATACATCGGACGGAGGCCCCGGCAGAGGGCGTATAATTTCTGGCCACCAGGCCCGGGCAGAGCGCTTATAATATCAGGCCACCAGGCTCAGTCAGAGAGCGGTATTTTCTGTCCATGTGCACATGATTGTTATAGCGCTATCCGGCGTAGGCCGGAGATGATATTTGGAGGATATCATATGATATTGGAGGTATCATAGTATCGTATATGCCAGGAGATTGAGTACATCCGTGGATTTATCCACATTCCCGAGACTTGTTATGTGTTTGCGATGTTGTTGCACTTGCATATTTGCACTTGCTTTATTCTGTTCTTTGCTAGTGGCTTTCGCCACATTTATTGATTAAATTGTGATCCTACTGGGCCTTTCTTTGGCTCATGCACTTGTGTAACGCCCCGACCCGGATCCTGGGACCCCGAGCACGTTAACAGACCGGCCGTATTAAAGAAGAGATAAACTCAACTTGAATACAAGGCCTAATAATGTGATAAGCAGATAACATTCCATAAGTTAATTAAAACTCGTGTTCCTAAGAACATTGAGTTAACAGGGTCCATAGGCCCTAAGATAGTCAGGTCCCTATACGGGTCCTACAAACAACAAAGTTCATAAAAGCAAAAGATAATGGAGACTCCTACAACCTCTGGTTCTTCGGAGTCCTCTCCCCAGGCTCTCTCCCCTCCTATACCTCGGAATCTGTAAAGAGGAAAAGAGAAAACACATGAGCTTTCGAAGGGAAAGCTCAGTAGCACCCCCTGCAGTCACAAAGTGTCATCAATAGGAAAAAGACAATCAACAGGATCATAGCATCAGCAATAAAGTCCTAGGAGTCTTCCACAAGCAAGTCAAAGGTACGACCCCTAGTACAGAAGCCCTCGGGCTCTGTAGTGAGTTCTAGGAGAACTCAAGGTTTACTCTCGGCCAGTATGTCCAGCTTTTGGATATAAATACGACCTAGATTGTAACACCCGCCCCGAAATAAATAAGGATTTTTTTTTATTTATTTCATGAATTTATTAAATAGTAATTTAATATGGTAAATGATGAAATTTGAGAAAAATTTCAAGGGACTGATTAATCCAGATTTAATTAAGTACTAATTAAATCAGATTAATTATTGAGGAAAACAGACAAATATTCGAATCCCGAGAAAAATGGGTATGGTTGGGTGCTGAGACAGCCCCATGATGCCACAGTAAGCCCGTGACTAAAGGAATTAATTAAAGACTGAGACCTCGCGGATTCCAGACGGGGCATGAGGACGAAAGAATTATTATGGAGGACCCGATTTGAATGAATTCATTGACCCGTGAATGAATAGGATTTGTGTGACATTATAATAAAAGTTTTAATAAATATTAAAACTTAGGGATTTATGAATAATCAATTCATTAACCCCCTCCCCTCCCTCAATTTCACTCGAGGTCGTGCCCTACTCGCAGCCGCCCACCCTCGCCTGGATCATGCGGCGCCATCACCGCTTTGCGCCGGCTTAGTCACCCGCCACCGCCGGCCGCCACGCGCCAGCGTCGGCCAGCCTTCGGCCAGCGCCCCTCGTCTTGCGGCGCCTCAGCGCTGTAGCGGCCGTCAACGCCACAGAAGGCGTCTCCAAAGACTGCGCGGCCCCCAGCGCGCCGGCCAAGGCGCCGGCCATGAAACGCGCTGCAGCGCCCCTAGCGCCGCGCGTGTCCACCGCCAGCCGCCGACTATCTCTCCACGACCCATATTCGACCGCAGCCCCTCCGTCAGCCTTGATCCCGCAACCCCCGGCCGGCCTGCAGCCCCGATAGCGCCCCTGCGCGCACATCCACGCCGACCTCAACGACGGTGAACCCTAAACCCTAATTGGGGGCAATTAATGAACAAATTGTATGAAATTAATGAAATTGAATGTTGAATGTATAAAATCCAAATGTATTGGATTATATTACGGATGTATGATTGTATGATTTTGGGGCCCTCCAAATAGAGGAGGTGCTGCCGAATTTTCGTAGAAATCTTAAAGTAGATTATAGTTGAGCGAATCTCCGAAAGCATGCTTAAGGAATGAATGGTATGTAATCGTAGAATGGATTGTCGATCTATTGCCATGCTTAGAGGATGCACGTATGAAGTCGATAAAATGTCTCAAAGGGAACCCAATTTCTTGGACTGATTTATTGGGTTGATTTGATTCTAGGATCCTTTGGTTTTGCTTTGCATTTGCTACTTTGGAATCTTGAGCTTTTACCTTTGTATTGGTTTTGTTGTAAATTTTGGGTTTGAATTGATACAAACCTTAGCTATCCATTGAAGCTTTTAACATGCCCATTACATGTTTGATAAAATGTCACAATGAACCCTTGAGCATAACTTCATGTTTAATAGACTTAGAGTATGCTAAAACTTAGCTCATTGATCATGTTTATGATGCTTGTTTGTTCAATTGGAAGATACGATTTTTGCAAATACCCATTGTTGTGGTTTTGAGAATAAACATGCCCATGAAATATTTGATGAAATGCCACATGGAGTTTGTGAATATAATGGCATGTTTTATATACTTGGATCATGCTATGAAGAAGTTCATCGTTACATGTTTGTATAATGAAATTAAAGCCTAGAAAGAGAGAAGATGCTTCCCAATGTTCTTATTGAAATTTCATGAATAATCTCCATGTTTATGAATAGCTTTTGATTAACCTTATGAGCATGATAGATCCTTCAAACGATGCTAAGGATGAAGAATGTAAAATCTTTGTATCCGAGTAAATTTTGTATTTCCTTCATGCTCTTAGTTTAAGCAAAATACATATTGATTTCAAGCATGCTCTAGCTAAGTTAATGAAGTTATGGTATTCTCATGCCTTGTTGGCATGCATACATGTTTAGTATAACATCGATTAACCTTTAAGAGCATGTTAAACCCTCCTTAGAGACATTAATTATTAGACTATAAGAACCATTAAGAGAAAACATGCTCATCAAGTGTTTGATGTTTCGCCACATAGAGCCATGAGACAATTAGAGGGCTATGTGGTTTAATTGAGCTTGAACTATTAATAACCTTGTTATTGTTAAGAAAAAGGGGATTTAAGCAAGTAAATACTAAACCACATTTTCTAATTACGATTTTGGTTAGGTTATGATAAGAAGAATACATGGATGATGGAGTTAAAACTTTAGAAATTTTGTAATGCTATAGATATACGAATATGAGAAACCATCCTTGGATAGATTAAGCATTAAGCACTAAGTCATAGTAGGAGGATTAGAAGGGATGGAAATCACTATTGGAAAATAGGTGAGTAATACAAGTACTTGATTTTCGAAGATTGGAGTTTAATTGAAGAGGGTTAAGCTTCAAGGAGAAGGAATTGTGCAGGAAACACTGTAGCACCTGCAGAACACCCTTTTTATTTCATTTTATTATGGACTTTGTAGACCTTATAACGAGCCCAATTCTTAGGGAATGGAAGATGATATTGGAAATATAATGTACAAGATGTTTGGGAAGGAATGAGAATGTTCTTCAGCGTCAATTTAATGTTTTAAATCAGGGGTTTTCCTCAGTTACTGTAGCAGTAGAATAAAGAGTGAACTAAAACTTCAATATTTTCAAAAAGACTCGGAATTCGATTCCGATCGCCCCGATAGTACGGGTATATATTTAAACTAGTAAAAATGGTACGGGCAGGTGTCTAAGAGCCCGGATCCATCGGTTATAAATTTAAAAGCCGACATTTCGGTAAACTCACGATTTGGGTAATTTAATGCATGTAATGTATTCCTTTTTGATATGAAATGTTATGTGACGAACATTTACCATGTTTAGGACGTGGTGAGGTAGTCGAGGACTTGAGTGGAAGGCTCGGACCTAGGTAGGTCCTGGAGACGAATAAGGTAGGATGTCGCACGGGTGCTGTGAGTAGTTCTAACTCATAGTATTCTATTGATTTCTGTTGATGTTGTGCTAGATGGATGTTGGAGTCCATCTTTTCATACATGCTCTCTCATTGACATGTTATGCTTGCTTTGCATTTGTTTGAGCTTGTATGTTCGGATATGATCTGCTTTGAGGGAGTACCCTTGACATTTGTCTTGTGTTGTTGTGGGATGGCTGTGAGGTGGTACTCCATGGCATATGGCCGATGGGAGTGATACTCCATGGCATATGGCTGTGGAGTACCCTCGGCATCCCACTTGCACTGGAATGGTCGAGGGGGTGGTACTCCATAGCGATGTCGATATTCTATTCTTTGCATTAAATATTCTCTCCTTCTACCCTCCTTTGATTTTGTACCCTTATTTCCTCGAGAGGTTCCCAATACATATTCGAGATGGGTTTCCTCATATGTATCGGTTTTATATCTCGAGGAGATTGTTGCTTTCATGTTTTTCAAATGCGTATTTAAGTAGAGTTTACTCCTTAGATACGTATTGGCTTCCGATCTCGATGAGATCTCTGACCATTGTATATTCAAGATATTGCTACCTTGGATATATATGTATACCTGTGGTTAGGTATTAGTACTATCAATCTCTTACTTTCAGGCATGATACATCGGACGGAGACCCTGGCCGAGGGTGTATAATATCTGGCCACCAGGCCCCGGCAGAGGGTGTATAATATCTGGCCACGAGCACTTGATGCTCCATCGGACGGAGACCCCGGCAGAGGGTGTATAATATCTGGCCACCTGGCTCAGTCAGAGAGCGGTATTTTCTGGCCATGTTGTAACACCCTAATCCCAAATAGGGACAAGTGTCACACCAGCCAGCCCAGGTGCGTATCCTGAGCCCAAGGCTGTCAAATCTGATCTAAAAATCTGCGGAATAATCTGGAGACAGTAATAATAAGTCATCGCAAATCTGGAACTCTTCCAAACAAAAGAGTCAATCTGACACAGATCTCCACGGACTACACGTCCGGGTCTAGTCTCCAAAAGTCAAATATAAAATAAACATATAATCTACAGAGTACACAACGGAAAGGAAAATAACTGTGGGACGCCAGAGCCAACTAAGTCCTCACATCTCACCGTGCCTAGCCTGTACCCGATCTTCAGTCTGCTACCTGCACATGGTGAGTAAGAAAGAGGGACTGAGCTACAGAGCTCAGTGATATGTGACCCTTACTGCCAGGTCCACTAAGACCCGTGTATCTGAAAATATAATCTTGTATATGGAAAGTAATCTCTATTCATATACATGCGGAAAATACAGTAAAGCATGGACGTCTATGCATTAACCTCCTAAACAGGATGATTATCTAATGCAATGTCCGAGAAAAACCCGAAAGTCATCAGTCGAAAACATGCCTGTCTGTGTCTCATGAGATGTCTAGATATGTGAGCGTCTATCGATAAGAATGCAACTCTGTAGGATCAACTTGCAAGATCTCAGATAAATAGCCGGCGGGGTATCCCCCGATCTGGGCTGTATGCGAAGCCGGCGAGGTTTCCCTCGATCTGGGTCTTCACTCGTGGTACCGAGCACTCCAAAGAGTTGGGAAAGGGTTTTAAGATAAATTCATTTTGAAAACAAAGGTTTTCAATAAAGCAAAAGAAATTCCTTGAAAGCAAGAAAACCTTTCCCCTACTCGGTATCACGTTGGTCTTAGCTCAACGGAGCCGCATCTGCCTTGCAAGGATCGTCTAACAGGAAGCAAAGATCGATGCTCACGTCCTATATCTTTCTCATGTCTGTCTCAATGATCTCTGACTAGTCTTATGCGTAAAACATCGATCTCTGAGTCGTAAATAATCGAAAGCATTCTCAAAACCGAGAATAGATCATAGCCGATAAAGATATACTGAAACCACGATAAATCTCGATAAAACACAAGAATATACAGTAGGTCCACTCACCTGTTGTCCTAAGCACGTAGAGTCTGACTTGGACCTCCCAAAGATCCCGTCGTAGTTGTCCCTTTCCCTTAATTAAAAGAATAAAACTATTAACTCAGGAATTCTACATTCCTATTCCTAATTCTATTTAACAAAATAACTATGGGCCCCAAGTCTAACCAACTTAAGGCCCAACTACAAGCATGCAAAGTATCCCTCATTAATCAATAGTCTAAACTAAGCATGAAATCACATAACTATCTCTTGGTTTAATGGTCATCAATATAATCTTGAACTCAACCTTAATTAAACCACTAATGAGAACAATGTTCATGCTTACACAGGTACACTGAAACTCTAAACCTTCCCTTCTCCTTGAATCTTCAAATCCAAACTAATACAATTCATTTCTCTTCTACTCTACATCTATAATACGAAATCACACTAACAAATAATAGAAGCTCAACTATTAAATACTAAATCCTAATGTATAACACACTCCTCTATTCATCTATGGCCCACAACCATGTAGGTATAGGCCCACTATACATCCATACTATTAATTCACATAAAATGCTAAGTGACCCCCATAAGCATCAAAGTAAAAAGTCAGTGAATTGCCAACTCTTAAGTCAGTCCCTACTCCTTACTTGGGCAATTCATCAAACTAGTTCACCACCAAACATCATCTAAGTATGAATATAGCCAAGCAATCCTAAAATATAATACGATAATCTACAAGCCAAAATACGAATATACAAAATTCTGGCTGCCCTGCGCGGTTGGAAAGAATCAGTCATAACTTTTGGAGCGTAAGTCCAAATTCACTCATTTAAAGCTCGTTAGAAAGAAGACTTCGAGATCTTTCCAACGGCGTATTACACAACCCAAACGGACTAGTGAGCAGGGAGCAGCAGCCCCTCGAAGTGGACAGAATTCTGCAGGACAGAATTCTGCAAGACTGTCTATGGGTACTTAGCTCATTCATTCAACCTCCTAGTCTTGTTTGGTTAAGATTTATTCTTCGGCTCATGCCCTACCCTTCACAGCCCAGCCACGTACTAAGAAAACACTGGCTTCATTCTAAACTAACAACTTGATCTTTAACATGAAAGCCTCATGAATCACATGTTCTAGCATGATTGATTCAAATCGACAGCACCTTCCCCAAGTGATCTATTCTGAAACACAGCCATCCATTGGACCCCATTTGCAACTCAACTTCCCCAACAACAAGGATTTCACTAAACTGTTTTATAAGGCTAGAGTTCATACCAGTCACCCCACAGATTTCACATAGACATTTGCACAAACACCTAGCATGCAAATACTTGTTTAACAGAGTTCTCCACCCGAACAACTGGAGAAGTTCTGAATTTACAATTCTTGATACCATCAAGCATCCATACTTTCTAATAACAAGTCTACAATTAATTAACTTCTTAGCAAACAGCAAACAACAAGTTCTTAACATCTTATTACACAGTTGAGGGGCCAGTTTGAAATTCAAAGCATACTCCTTGATTTCGTATTTCCACTTGACTACAAAGCAACTATAATTCTATTACAGCAACTACTACAACCTCAACAGCAGCTACAATTTCATTCAGCAGTAAGAACAACGTCTAATCATCTATGTAACTGCCCAATACTTTCACTGAAGCAACCCATCGAACACCTGATAGGCACGAGTAAATTCAAGGGAACATCTCTTCTCTTTGAGTTCTGAATTCCAAGGGAATACAAAGCAAGCAACAAGCTATACCCTATTACAGTAGCTAATACTACCCAACAGCTCAATGAGACAATTCATCAACTACTTGATAGGCATGAATGAGCTTCACAAATCACTCCCCTCTTTGCATCTTACAAACCAAAACAATACACCTGTTCTTCTACAAAAATATGGCAAAGTAAACTCAATCAAACCACACCAGCCATTACACAGCTTATGTACAAAATTCAGTCCAAACAGTCAGCTATAAACCTAAGGAATTGCTGAAGCTTAGCATATCATCTAGCTTATAGTTGCATTCAATCCAAAGCCACAATAAAAACTCCTCTTCTCTACCTTGCAGAGCTTCTTGCTCCTCTTGAACTAGTCGTGTGGACTGACCAACAGCTGACTGGAACCCTGCAGGAGATCGTGCAGAAGCTAGCTGGGCACGCTGCTGGAGATTGCGCAGAAACTGGCCAGAAAACAGGGAAGTTGCAGCCTGGCACCAGCCCCTCAAGGCAGCAGCACTTGGAGGGACCCGTGGCAGCCCCTCATTCTCCATTGCTTGCACGACGCCAGCTCCAGCTTCCAAATCCAGCAGCAGCTTCACTCCATTTGACCATCCTCTCCCTGTCTCACCGGAGGAAGACCGACAGCTCCCCCTCCTCTGTTTCTCTTTTTTTCCTCTATTATACACTGCCATTCTGTTAAACCCGGCCCAAAAGTACTCCAAAGCCCTCACAGGTTTTCTTCAAACTATTATGTCACAAACCTAAGTACCCCCTATTAAGTTATTTAAATGTAATATATTGAGTAACACCATTCATTCATCTCTTTTAGTATATATTTTTTCTTGCTAATAACAATTATAACGACATCTATTTTCTGGTACCTCCGGCATTTATTTACTATATACTATTCGCAAAGAAAACCGGGGCGTTACACATGTGCACATGTATGCTATAGCGTAGCCCGGCTTAGGCCGAAGACGATACCGATGGTGTCGTAGATGTCGTAGACATCTTAGTATCACATATGCCAGAGGTTGAGTACATCTGTGGATTTATCCACTTTCCTGAGATTTGTTATTTGCTTGTGATGTTATTATTGCATATTTGTACTTCTTTTATTTCTGTTCTTTCCTAGTGGCTTCCGCCACCTTTATTGATTTATTTGCGATCCTACTGGGCCTTTCTTTGGCTCATGCACTTGATGGATGTTTTTCTCAGGTGACAATGAGGAGTAGGGTCAGGACTAGATGAGGACCATCAGAGTAGCTAGGAGCGGAATTCAGGAGAGAGCTTCCGCAGGACAGCCTAGCAACGATGGGGATATGTTGAGCTGAGGTTTGCAGGCCTCTATTCCTTTCTGAGTGAGAGTTGTCATTCAGGACCTGCTAGGGTTTTGTAAAAAACCTTACTTATATTTTCTTCTGCTGATTTATAAATTAAACTCTGATTTAATTATCTGCTTATGTTACTTAGCCTTGCGTGCTTCTAGGGGCGACCCTATAAGCACGCGGCGTTTGTCGCGTGCGCCGAGGCCCGGGATCCGGGTTCGGGGCGTGACAAATAAAATGGTATCAGAGCGAAACTGATATCAGAAGGTGTTTACCGTGAGCAAACATCTTTTGATATCAGGGAGCAGCAGATAAAAGACACCCTAGTGACCCTAGTGACTTAGAAAGATTAGCACTCTGATTCTGATTCCTTTCTGAGAGTGTGGGTCTGGGTAGAGTACTCGTTAGAGTAGTTATACCGATATATGATTCTCTCTAACAGCTAAACATGCAGAGGGGACGAGGATGACTTCGTAGGAGGTCGGTAAGTCCACCCCCATAGGCCATGGAGTGGGAGCTGGAGGCTCCTGCTCAAGCTGATGATTTTGTTGGAGGCTGAAATAGGATCGACTATATGTTAAGTTCCCTGAGTACAGTTCCGGACTTAGAAGCTTGTCCTTATTAGGGCATATTATCAATAAAGAAGTATCGGTATCGAATACATGATCAGAGTGCGCAATAGAAGCATAATGAGTCTAGATACTGAAGTTGAGGATATATGGATTTTTTTCAATTTCGAGGACGAAATTCCTATATGGGGGGGAGATTGTAACACCCGCCCCGAAATAAATAAGGATTTTTATTTATTTATTTCATGAATTTATTAAATAGTAATTTAATATGGTAAATGATGAAATTTGAGAAAAATTTCAAGGGACTGATTAATCCAGATTTAATTAAGTACTAATTAAATCAGATTAATTATTGAGGAAAACAGACAAATATTCGAATCCCGAGAAAAATGGGTATGGTTGGAGTCTTTGAGACCCCATGATGCCTGATAAGCCCGTGACTAAAGGAATTAATTAAAGACCGAGACCTCATGGATTCAGCATCGGGCATGAGGACGAAAGAATTATTATGGAGGACCCGATTTGAATGAATTCATTGACCCGTGAATGAATAGGATTTGTGTGACATTATAATAAAAGTTTTAATAAATATTAAAACTTAGGGATTTATGAATAATCAATTCATTAACCCCCTCCCCTCCCTCAATTTCACTCGAGGTCGTGCCCTACTCGCGTGCCCCTCGCTGGATCTCACCGCGCGCCGGCTTGCACCGCCGCCACCACCGCCGACGGCCCGGCCACGCGTAGCGTCCGGCCAGCCTTCGGCTCAGCGTCCGGCCAGCGCTTCGGCCTCGCGCCCGGCTCTTGCGCGCCCAGCGCTGCGGCCCTCCAACGCCACAGAAGGCGTCTCCGGCACTGCGGCCCCCAGCCGTCAGCCCGGCCCATAGCCAGCGCGCGCCCAGCCGTGAGCAACGCCTGCGCGCGCCCCTAGCGCCGCGCGTGTCCACCGCCAGCCGCCGGCTGTCTCTCCACGACCCATATTCGACCGCAGCCCCTCCGTCAGCCTTGATCCCGCAACCCCCGGCCGGCCTGCAGCCCCGACAGCGCCCCTGCGCGCACATCCACGCCGACCTCAACGACGGTGAACCCTAAACCCTAATTGGGGGCAATTAATGAACAAATTGTATGAAATTAATGAAATTGAATGTTGAATGTATAAAATCCAAATGTATTGGATTATATTACGGATGTATGATTGTATGATTTTGGGGCCCTCCAAATAGAGGAGGTGCTGCCGAATTTTCGTAGAAATCTTAAAGTAGATTATAGTTGAGCGAATCTCCGAAAGCATGCTTAAGGAATGAATGGTATGTAATCGTAGAATGGATTGTCGATCTATTGCCATGCTTAGAGGATGCACGTATGAAGTCGATAAAATGTCTCAAAGGGAACCCAATTTCTTGGACTGATTTATTGGGTTGATTTGATTCTAGGATCCTTTGGTTTTGCTTTGCATTTGCTACTTTCGAATCTTGAGCTTTTACCTTTGTATTGGTTTTGTTGTAAATTTTGGGTTTGAATTGATACAAACCTTAGCTATCCATTGAAGCTTTTAACATGCCCATTACATGTTTGATAAAATGTCACAATGAACCCTTGAGCATAACTTCATGTTTAATAGACTTAGAGTATGCTAAAACTTAGCTCATTGATCATGTTTATGATGCTTGTTTGTTCAATTGGAAGATACGATTTTTGCAAATACCCATTGTTGTGGTTTTGAGAATAAACATGCCCATGAAATATTTGATGAAATGCCACATGGAGTTTGTGAATATAATGGCATGTTTTATATACTTGGATCATGCTATGAAGAAGTTCATCGTTACATGTTTGTATAATGAAATTAAAGCCTAGAAAGAGAGAAGATGCTTCCCAATGTTCTTATTGAAATTTCATGAATAATCTCCATGTTTATGAATAGCTTTTGATTAACCTTAAGAGCATAATAGATCCTTCAAACGATGCTAAGGATGAAGAATGTAAAATCTTTGTATCCGAGTAAATTTTGTATTTCCTTCATGCTCTTAGTTTAAGCAAAATACATATTGATTTCAAGCATGCTCTAGCTAAGTTAATGAAGTTATGGTATTCTCATGCCTTGTTGGCATGCATACATGTTTTAGTATAACATCGATTAACCTTTAAGAGCATGTTAAACCCTCCTTAGAGACATTAATTATTAGACTATAAGAACCATTAAGAGAAAACATGCTCATCAAGTGTTTGATGTTTCGCCACATAGAACCATGAGACAATTAGAGGGCTATGTGGTTTAATTGAGCTTGAACTATTAATAACCTTGTTATTGTTAAAAAAAAGGGGATTTAAGCAAGTAAATACTAAACCACATTTTCTAATTACGATTTTGGTTAGATTATGATAAGAAGAATACATGGATGATGGAGTTAAAACTTTAGAAATTTTGTAATGCTATAGATATACGAATATGAGAAACCATCCTTGGATAGATTAAGCATTAAGCACTAAGTCATAGTAGGAGGATTAGAAGGGATGGAAATCACTATTGGAAAATAGGTGAGTAATACAAGTACTTGATTTTCGAAGATTGGAGTTTAATTGAAGAGGGTTAAGCTTCAAGGAGAAGGAATTGTGCAGGAAACACTGTAGCACCTGCAGAACACCCTTTTTATTTCATTTTATTATGGACTCTGTAGACCTTATAACGAGCCCAATTCTTAGGGAATGGAAGATGATATTGGAAATATAATGTACAAGAAGTTTGGGAAGGAATGAGAATGTTCTTCAGCGTCAATTTAATATTTTAAATCAGGGGTTTTCCTCAGTTACTGTAGCAGTAGAATAAAGAGTGAACTAAAACTTCAATATTTTCAAAAAGACTCGGAATTCGATTCCGATCGCCCCGATAGTACGGGTATATATTTAAACTAGTAAAAATGGTACGGGCAGGTGTCTAAGAACCCGGATCCATCGGTTATAAATTTAAAAGCCGACATTTCGGTAAACTCACGATTTGGGTAATTTAATGCATGTAATGTATTCCTTTTTGATATGAAATGTTATGTGACGAACATTTACCATGTTTAGGACGTGGTGAGGTAGTCGAGGACTTGAGTGGAAGGCTCGGACCTAGGTAGGTCCTGGAGACGAATAAGGTAGGATGTCGCACGGGTGCTGTGAGTAGTTCTAACTCATAGTATTCTATTGATTTCTGTTGATGTTGTGCTAGATGGATGTTGGAGTCCATCTTTTCATACATGCTCTGTCTGTTGACTTGTTATGCTTGCTGCATTTGTTTGAGCTTGTATGTTCAGATATGATCTGCTTTGAGGGAGTACCCCTTGACATTTGTCTTGTGTTGTTGTGGGATGGCCAGGAGGTGGTACTCCATGGCATATGGCCAGTGGGAGTGATACTCCATGGCATATGGCCAGTGGAGTACCCTCTGGCATCCCACTTGCACCTGGAATGGTCGAGGGGGGGTGGTACTCCATAGCAGTCTGTCGATATTCTATTCTTTGCATTAAATATTCTCTCCTTCTACCCTCCTTTGATTTTGTACCCTTATTTCCTCGAGAGGTTCCCAATACATATTCGAGATGGGTTTCCTCATATGTATCGGTTTTATATCTCGAGGAGATTGTTGCTTTCATGTTTTTCAAATGCGTATTTAAGTAGAGTTTACTCCTTAGATACGTATTGGCTTCCGATCCCGATGAGATCTCTGACCATTGTATAATCAAGATGTTGCTACCTTGGATATATATGTATACCTGTGGTTAGGTATTAGTACTATCAATCTCTTACTTTCAGGCATGATACATCGGACGGAGACCCTGGCCGAGGGTGTATAATATCTGGCCACCAGGCCCCGGCAGAGGGTGTATAATATCTGGCCACGAGCACTTGATGCTCCATCGGACGGAGACCCCGGCAGAGGGTGTATAATATCCGCCACTGGCTCGGTCGAGAGCGGTATTTTCCGGCCATGTGCACATGTATGCTATAAGCGTAGCCCGGCTTAGGTCAAGACGATACCGATGGTGTCGTAGATGTAAATGAACATCTTAGTATCATATATGCCAGAGGTTGAGTACATCTGTGGATTTATCCACTTTCCTGAGATTTGTTATTTGCTTGTGATGTTATTATTGCATATTTGTACTTCTTTTATTTCTTTTCTTTCCTAGTGGCTTCCGCCACCTTTATTGATTTATTTGCGATCCTACTGGGCCTTTCTTTGGCTCATGCACTTGATGGATGTTTTTCTCAGGTGACAATGAGGAGTAGGGTCAGGACTAGATGAGGACCATCAGAGTAGCTAGGAGCGGAATTCAGGAGAGAGCTTCCGCAGAGGTGACCCTAGCAACTGCTTGATGGGGATATGTTGGTCGAGGTTTGCGGCCTCTATTCCTTCTGAGTGAGAGTTGTCATTCAGGACCTGCTAGGGTTTTGTAAAAAACCTTACTTATATTTTCTTCTGCTGATTTATAAATTAAACTCTGATTTAATTATCTGCTTATGTTACTTAGCCTTGCGTACTTCTAGGGGCGACCCTATAAGCACGCGGCGTTTGTCGCGTGCGCCGAGGCCCGGGATCCGGGTTCGGGGCATGACATAGATGGTCGATTGACCCTCCAGTCAAATGGTCGGTAGAACTACCTCTCCTACGTGTTAACACGGTCAGTGTACCATGCCCACTGACAGGTAAGACCTCCAGAGATTTGTTTCTCTGGTAAGGCTGTCAGGAAAGTCAGGGGGTCCTAACCCTGAACATCTCCTAAATTGGAGCTTCCCTAGCTCCACTGAGTCCGGGCAGTAGAACATAGCAAACAGGGATACCAACATCCCGTAAACAAATCACACATGCTCAACAGGAATCTAGAAATAGACATAGATGCATGTATGTTATCATTGAAGAAAGAGTAATATCAAGTCCAAATAAAGCCCGAAACCGGGTAGGAACGAGGCAAGTGTACTTACTTTAGTTTGACGAAACTAGAAGTCTTTCTAGTCCTTTTGTGCGTGCCAACAACTCCCCGAGTGTATCTGGCATATAATGGTTTTATTAGAATCATTGTTCCAATAATTCCTATCTCTCTAGTTGTCCATGCATGCCTAACGTCCTTGTTGGGCTTAGGCCCACTAACGGGTCCTAGGGACCATCTCTCGGATTACCGGCCCTTATTCCCGTTTCAGTGTCCTTTAGTTGACTTTTAGACCAACTTAGTCAAACCTAGTCAACTTTAGTCTACTTGTTGTGTCCAAACTTTATTTAGTCATTTCTAGTCACTCTAGTTGAGTTGGGCCCGTTTCAAGCCATTGTACCATTTAACTTGACCTTAGTCCCTTGAAGGGCATTTTGGTCATTTGAGTGGCTATGTCACTAAGGTTTAAGGCCCGACCATATTACTAGGGTCCCCTTGCTCTAGTCTTTTATTTTATTATTAGTTAATAATAAAATTCGCTCTAGTGTATCATTTGAGCCCAAAATTTCATTGGGCCTCAAAGCCATTGGACCCAATTCCGAAATTATTGGTTCTTGGCTAGTCTAGGTACTTTAGGTTAATCATTTAATTAACCTCATTAGTCAACTTAACTTGGTTTGCTTTTGACACACTTTAGTTGATTAGCCCAAATTCATGCGACTAATCTAATCCTTAAGTTGGTTCAACCCAACTCGTTAGACTAACCTACGTCTATTTAATCAAATGGATATTTATTAATTTGATCATAGTACAATGACAAATCAAGATTGATTAAATTTTCCTTGTCACACCACCTAGGTTACTTAAATCATTTCGATCATACTATGTAGTTAGTCAAACTAATTATGTCACACAAAATAATTTCCATTAACTTGTCACACTAGTAAGGTTTTTTTTTAAAAATCTTATTAAATACCTTTAATTCACTTTAAGCAACCTAGGTTTTAATCTCTGATTTTGTCACATTTCCTAAGTTTCCGAATAATTTGCTAATCCCATTAGCTTTAAATAACTCTACTAATATGTCACCCTAACCAAGTTTCAAAAAAAAATGTATTAAAGCTATATTAACTTTTATTCAGACTAATTGTCACAACCATATAGGTTTTTTATTTATTTATTTTAACTAATTAATTAATACTGAATTAATTAAAACAATTACTATTTCTTTTTTTTTTTTATCTTTTTCGTTTCTCTCTTCTCTCGCGACAGCAACCCATCGGAGCTCCAGAGGGATCGCCGACGAACCAGAAAACGCAGTAGGAGCTCCACAGGCTACTCCCAAATTTCCACTGGGATCTCTCCATCTCACCGCCCGTGAGGTTGCACGTCCCGCCTTTCTCCATCTTGCCCATGTTCCCTGCCGGCCACCGCCCTTATCTCTGACGAACTCAACCCGGCTCTCACACATGCACGCTACTCTAAAAGCCCGGAAGGGAGTAGAAACATACCGGAGAAGCTGTGGACGACAACCGACACCTCCTGACGGTCAGGTGTGTTCTGACTCTCCGGTGAGCTCAAGCCGAAGGTCTTCTCTTCAATTGTCTGGGGCTCCTTCTCCGTCCGCTGACCGCTGCTGAAGTTCTGGGATGGCCGCGAGCTCAACAGGGAACTCTCTTCCCTCCTCCGTTCACTGTCCTGCCGGAGTCCCTTCTCGCGGTGGTGCCCGATTTCTCCAGGGCTCGATACTAATCTTCGAGCTGTGGCCATGCTTTTATAGAAGGGAAAGAGAAGAGGAGGCGTCAAGACGTTAGCTTGGCGATAATGGCGACAACGGTCGGCCTCTCCCATGCATACTTGACCCGCGATGGCAATTTGGCCGGCCCGGTGGCGTTGCGATTCTTGAAGGAGGCGATGCGTGCCTCGGGATCGTAACTCGATCTTATCCGACGGCTAGGATTGAGTGAAGGTTTAACGGCCAGATTTTATCCATTGCCTCGTATTTAAACTGATCCGTAGATGAGGGGTCTAGATTGACCCGTACTGTGAGGTCACCCCTTTTTAATTTTTTTCTCTAGCGCCTTGGATCCAGCATCATCCCAGATGGATTTGTTCCAGGCTCGACACGTGGAACTACAAGAGTCGTTATAACGCTACGCAATGAGCACCTATCTGTGATGCTTTAATCCTGACCGTTAAACAATGTATATTAGAGATTTGATCTGGATTATTGCCCAGAGATCCCTATCTCTTTCTAAATTACTCTTTGGTCCATCCCTGTGAGAGGGAATAATTATCCGTTAGTCCCCCCAAACTTTTAAAAATTACTATAAAGTCCTTATGGTCACCTTAACCCTAGTTAGGGTTTTTTTTTTAAAAAAAATCCTTTTCAAACTTAATTTTCCCCATTTTAAATTTCTAGGGAAAACTTTTTAACTTAATAATTAATTTTAAGAAAACTTTAACACCTTTATTTTATTTTTTTTTTCTTAAAATTCTAGGAGCTGGACTCTTGAGGGAGCTTCCGCGGGACAGCCTAGCAGTGTCGAGGATATTTTGAGTTGAGGTTTGCGGGCCTCTATTCTTTTCTGAGTGAGAGTTGTATCATTCAGGACCTGTATAGGGGTTTTATGTAACCTTATATATTTTCTTCCGCTGATTAATAATTTTAACTCTATTTTAATTATCTGCTTGTGTTACTGAGACTTGCGTGCTAATAGGGGTGACCCTATAAGTACACGGCGTATATCGCGTGCGCCGAGGCCCGGGACCCGGGTTCGGGGCGTGACATGCAGACCGCAAGGCACAAGATGGTTTATTGCTGAACACTAACCTTAAGAAAAGGATTACGGGGACCCTCATTACTTCCCAGGATATTTCTATGCTTTCTGTGCCAATGGAGGGCTTACAGAATTTGATTGTGGACAAAACCAAGAGCAAGGATTTTGACATTGGTCATTTACTCCGAAATATAAAGCTTAGTAACAATATTAACTTGGTTGAGTTTTTCGACAATTTAGTAATGATTGAAAGCATGATGCCATCTAAAATGCTCAAGGGGACTTCACCATTTATTGAATTTGAGTCAAGTTCTCCATATAAATTATCTATATCTTGCACAATATATAAGGTTGATGTCCGTCTTGTTGGACCAAGGGTGAAGAGGTTTCTCATTAGTCGGAGAGACTAGCTCAATGGATCAGCTATTGTTTCTTGGACAGGAATCACACGGTATAACTCTTGAATTACTTTATACAACTCATTAAAACTTTAATAATCTCAAGCTACTTAGCTATTTCCTAAAGACACCCTAGAAGTTATGCACTTCTCATGTAGAACTTTGATAACAAAAAATTACAAAATTCTTCATATGATAAAATCTCTATGAATCTAACATGTCAAAAAAATCATACAAAACATAAAAAAATATTTTTAAGTCTATAAGATGAAAATTAAACCTTTAAACTATGATAACAATCACTAATTTATTGTCTTAGTAAAACTTCATCTTAGGTTAAACCTAATAGATAATCTACTATCGACGATGTTACCTATTTTGTTTTTTTTTTTCACGTAATAATATGATTAATGAAAGGATTACAAAGTTTTTCAATTGACATCTTGTATCGATGATGTTACATATTTTATTTTATTTTTTATTTTTCTCATGATAATATGACTGATGAAATTAAGGATTAGAAAGTTGTGCAAGTGATAACTTCGTACATGTGCCTCAATGCTACTTTCTTAATTTTTAAAATCTCACATTATATCAATTCTACAATCATCTAATTTTGTCATTTGTTTTTTTTTTTTATTATTATAAACAATCTCCAAAATAGAAACATTGAGTTAGTGGATGCATCCTTTGTATTAATTTGTCTTAACTCAGTAAGTCTTAATATTGGATAATATTATTAAATTCGTAATGAAGGTAGTTTTTATAGACAAATTCTTCCTCGTGGCAGCAATACCTTAGCGTCTCTTTTTTCATGCTTTTCTTTATTTAAGTTTACCTTGTATCTTTGTTTTCTCATAAGGTACTTCATTCTCTACTTACGCTTTGTAGTCACTTTCGACTCTTTTCAATCTTGGAAAGGTATTTCCTTAATTTTCTGTTGTAATCTTTTAGGGTAATTTTTTTATATGTATTACAATTGTAGTTTAGACAACTTGAAATTTATCTTTATTGTTCATTCTTTTTTACTGCATCAACTCTTATTTTTGTTGTTCTATATATTATCTTGTTAAAGTCTCCATTGAGAGTAAGAATTTCATGGTTTCCACATGCCAATTGATTATTCAATCAGTCGAAGAAACCATCATTAGTGGGCACACCTCCCAAAAGATCTTATAGATTGAATAATAAAATGTCTAAATCTGATTAATTACATTAACTTTAGTAGTGTATGCAAATCATGGAGGTCGGTCACTATGGAGGATCCATCATTAAGGCAAGTACCATGGTTGATTTAACCCTATGTTTCAGATTATAAAACAAGAACTTTCTACAACCTCCTTGAGGACCAACAATATGCGTTTGAAGTATAAGGGTTTCTTGGAGCACAAGTTGTTGGATTTTCATCTTGTTGGCTCATCTTGTCTTACGAAAATGGAAATAGTTCTCTTTTCAATCAATTCACAGGCCAACACACACAACTACCACTAAAAAAATTTGCTTTATTCCAATAAAAAATTTAGTACAACGTCTCAAAGCTTATAATGAACCCAAAGCCCTTTATCCCTAGAAATTGTTGTTTTATTATCAGCTCCAATCACTGATAATTGTGTGGTTGCAGGCTTCTTTGATTATAAAACTATAGCTATATTCAGACCGCAAGCAGAAGATGGTTTATTGTTGAACACCAACCTTAAGAAAAGGATTACTGCGACCTTCATTACTTCCAATTATATTTCTATGCTTTCTTTGTCAATGGAGGACTTACTGAATTTGATTGCGGACAAAAACCAAGAGCAAGGATTTTTGACACCAGTCATTTACTCCGAAATATAAAGCTTAGTGATAGTATTAAGTTGGTTGAGTTTTTCGACAATTTATTAATGATTGAAAGCAAGATGCCATCTAAAATGCTAAAGGGGATTTCATCATTTACTGAATTTGACTCATGTTCTCCATATAAGTTATCTATATCTTGCACAATATATAAGGTTGATATTACTACATCTTGTTGGACCAAGGGTGAAGAGGTTTCTCATTTGTTTGGAGAGACAAGCTTAAGGGATCAGCTATTGTTTCTTGGACAGGAATAACACTGGATAAATCTTGAATAACTTTATCCAACTCATTAAAACTTTGATAATCTCAAGTTACTTAGCAATTTCCTAAGCACAACCAGAAGTTATGGACTACTCGAGTAGAACTTTGATAATAAAAAATACAAAATTATTCATATTACAAAATGGCTATGAATCTAACATGTCAAAAAAATCATACAAAACTTAAAAAAATATTTTTATCTTTATAAGATGACAATTAAGCCTTTAAACTTTGATAACAATCACTAATTATTGTTTTAGTCAAACTGAATCTTAGGTTAAACCTAATAGATAATCTAGTATCGATGATGTTACCTATTTTCTTTTTTATTTTTCACGTAATAATATGATTAATGAAAGGATTACAAAGTTGTGCAATTGATATCTTGTATCGATGATGTTACATATTTTATTTTATTTTTTATTTTTCTCATGATAATATGATTGATGAAATTAAGGATTAGAAAGTTGTGCAAGTGATAACTTCCTACAAGTGCCTCAATGACGCTTTCTTGATTTTTAAATTCTCACATTATATCAATTCTATAATCATCAAATATGGTGATTTGTTATTGTTATTATAAGCCATCTCCAAAATAAAAACATTGAGTTAGTAGATGCATCCTTTGTATTAATTCGTCTTAACTCAGTAAGTCTTAATATTGGAAAAAATTATTAAATTTGTAAAGAATATAGATTTTATAGATAAATTCTTCCCCGTGGAAGTGATACCTTAGCGTCACTTTTTTTCATGCATTTCTTTATTTAAGTTTACCTCGTATATTGTTGTCTCTACAACCGTACTTTCTTCTTTCTCTACTTCTGCTTGGATCGTCTCTAAGATCTCTTCAAACTTGGAAAGGTATTTTGTTCATTTTGTGTTGTAATCATTTAGGGCAATTTTTTTTTATATGTATCACAATTATAGTCTAGACAACTTGAAATTTATCTTTATTCTACATTCTTTTTTATTGCATCAACTCTTATTTTTGTTAAAACTATATATTATCTTGTTATAGTTGTCATTGAGAGGAAGAACTTCATGGTTTTTACATGCCATTTCATTATTCAATAAGTCAAAGAAACCATCGTTAGTGTACAGGCCTCCCAAAAGATCTTATAGATCGAATACTAAAATGTCTAAATCTGATCAATTACATCAACTTTCGTAGTGTATGCAAATCATGGAGATCGGTCGCAATGGAGGATCCATTATTAAAGCAAGTACCGTGGTTGATTTTACGATATGTTTTAGATTATAAAACAAGAACTTTCTACAACATTGTTGAGGACCAACAATATGCGTTTGAAGTGGAATTGTTTTTTGGAGCACAAGTTGTTGGATCTTCATCTTGCTGGCTAATCTTGTCTTACGAAAATGGAAATAGTTCTCTTTTCAATCCATTCACAGGCCAACATACACAACTACCTCCAAAAAAATTTGCTTTATTCACATAAAAAGTTAGTCCAACGGCTCAACGTTTACGAAGAATCCAAAGCCCTGGATCCCTAAACATTGCTATTTTATCATCAGTTTTTATCTTCAATGATTCTGCGGTTGCACGTTTCTTTGATTATAAAACTATATCTTGTTGACGCCAAAAACTGGTCCACCTCACGCTTTGGCTACTGTGGCCTTGTGATCTGGTCTCAGCCTTCAACAAAAATTTGAAATTTATAGTTGGTGTGGACGCTTACTTCAACTTCTGAATGAGGACCAAGGAGAATGCTTTGGAAATCCGCTCGGAATTATCCCATGAAAATCCGTTCGGAATTACCCTAGCTTTCCTTTGGGACGAATCTGTACGAGGGAGAAAAGAGTGATCGAAATTGGGCCTTTCTGCCCGGATTCAGCTCCGATGCTTAAGTCAGAAAACTTGTAAGAAGGCAGTTTTAGACATTAGTTAGCTCTTTGTGTGATGATTTTTCCGATCCCCCCTTTTTTCTATTATCGCTCTTCTTTTATAGCAACTTAAAGGCGGTTTAGAAAAGGCGGTGAATGAGAAAATATCTTCTAAGGCGGTAAGAAAATATCTGCCTATTGTGTAGGTGCTACGTAGGTAAGTAGAAAATATCTACCTACTGTGTAGGTACTACGTGTATAAGTAGAAAATATTTGCCTACTGTAGAGGCAAGTGGATAAGATCTACTTACTGTAGAGGCGTTAGATACGCTCTTACCTAGATGGCTATCACCTTCTTGCTTCTTGTATAATTCCGACGGACTTTTTGTAGGGGTGAGCCCTCCCTATTTGCCGGACGGAATTTATGCTAATGAATTTGGTGGTGACTGACTATCTTGTGGCCAAAAGAAATGTAGCCCTGTGTATGACAGGTGGCCATTTAGGCAGGTGACATGTGTTTTACCAAATATTTCCGTAACACTAGTCCCCCCTAGAGTGTACTTGTTCGAAAAATCTGAGCGAGGAGTGAGTCAAATTGCACTTTTCGCTTGGTTCGAGAACAAGTATCTTCCTTAGCTGGCGTGTCTATGTGGGTGTAGGTTTCTTTCTAGATACATATGTTTTAATAGGTAACCGACACTTGCTGTGTTGTCTTTTTCGTTGTTTTGAATCGAGGTAGATTTTTCTCCAGAATTTTCGTCTATAGTGTCACCAAATTTTTCTATTTAAGGAGCTAACGTGGATAATGTTTTTATTCATTCTGTTGCCATCCTTGCGTTTTGGTAAAAATGGCTCAGCGTTTGTTTTTTTTTTAAGTTTTTTACTTTTACCGAGTGCTCTCGTCACTTACGAATTCCAAGTTCGTTTCACGAACAGCTATCGGAATTGAGGACTGGGGTTATTCAATTGGTAAGTCCGAACGGCTGTGTGTGGCCATCCATGCTGGTTGTTGATAGGGGGTTAGGTAAGATAAGCATTGAGGAAGGGTGGGAAACCTTCCATGTTGACCATGACGTAGAGGCAGGGGATCTTTTAATTATTACTTTAGTTATTACTTACGCAGGGGATGTGCGCTTTGAAGTTGAAATGTTTGGGAGCGACTCCTGCCGTAGAGAGGTGGGTCCCCATCTTCGCCCGCGCGCTTTGCCGGGATTTCCTAGCGATAATGAGGGATGGCGGTTGTGGAAGTCCGTGCGTCTCCTCCGAGTCTTATCTGAGTGGGTCCTTAGACGGATCTGTGGATTGTTAACTGGGGAATTCCGACGGAGGATATGTTTACCATGGTTTGCCCTGTTGCTTTGTTGTGTGCTTTTTTAATACTATTGTCGTTGTAACATGAATAAAGTTTATTAATTTGCTCATAAAGTTTTCGATTTCTTCAAGAAGAAATGATCACTGGTGATCCTATGTTGGGATGTGTGCGTTTTGTCTCTTATGATGCGTACTCTACATGACGCCTATTATTCCCTGAGACGACACGTGTCTCTTCTACTATTTAGCATTAAAAGAGGGGTAGTGGCGCAATGTGTGCGGCGTGCGCGTTTGTCAACATCATGATAGGCGCGGTTTTCTATGTGTCAGGCGGCGTTTGGTATGCTGACGTGGACAGAATTTTGATTTGTTTGAGGAAAAGTGATAATGGATATCTGAACGGTCCAGATTTGTGGACCCTTGGTTAACCGTTCGATCGGGATGCAGCTCTGGGATCTAACGGCCAGGGATTCACCTCCCATCTCCTTTATATATAAACAGAATCTTACAGGCGAAAAGGGTTTTATTTCAAAAGTCGAATTGCGTCTTTTGAAAACCTCTTCTTCTCCGGCGAGACCTGGTCTTAAGCTTTCTGTGTCTTTTTCCTGTCCTTTTCTCTTCTAAGGTAATGGCTAGTGCTACATCTTCTTCCTCTAGTTCTTCGATTCCTTCTCCGTCCAACCCTACGGTCTCCGTCGCGATTCCAGGCGAACCTAGGGATATTCCAGTACAGGGTCACCTACCTAAATGGCCACCTGTCATTTACGGAAATATTTGGTAAAACACGTGTCGCCTGCCTAAATGGCCACCTGTCATACACAGGGCTACATTTCTTTTGGCCACAAGACAGTCAGTCACCACCAAATTCATTAGCATAAATTCCGTCCGGCAAATAAGGAGGGCTCACCCCTACAAAAAGTCCGTCGGAATTATACAAGAAGCAAGAAGGTGATAGCCATCTGGGTAAGAGCGTATCTAACGCCTCTACAGTAAGTAGATCTTATCCACTTGCCTCTACAGTAGGCAGATATTTTCTACTTATACACGTAGTACATACACAGTAGGTAGATATTTTCTACTTACCTACGTAGCACCTACACAGTAGGCAGATATTTTTTTACCGCCTTAGAAGATATTTTCTCATTCACCGCCTTACTCCACCGCCTTTTCTAAACCGCCTTTAAATTGCTATAAAAGAAGAGCGATAATAGAAAAAGGGGGATCAGAAAAATCATCACACAAAGAGCTAACTCATGTCTAAAACTGCCTTCTTACAAGTTTTCTGACTTAAGCATCGGAGCTGAATCCGGGCAGAAAGGCCCAATTTCTATCACTCTTTTCTCCCTCGTACAGATTCGTCCCAAAGGAAAGCTAGGGTAATTCTGAACGGATTTTCATTGGACAATTCCGAGTGGATTTCCAAAGCATTCTCCGTGTTCCTCATTCAGAAGTTGAAGTAAGCGTCCACACCAACTATAAATTTCAACTGTTTGTTGAAGGCTGAGACCAGATCACGAGACCACAGTAGCCAAAGCGTGAGGTGGACCAGTTTTTGGCATCAACAGTTTGGCGCCGTGTGTGGGGACCCTTACAAAAAGCCAAATGATTACTACCAGAAGGTCAAAACGGATCCAAGAACAAGGAGTACCAAGTAATCCTGAAGGACCTAGCGAGGTCCGAGGACATGAGGAGATTTCGTTGAATAATCCACCTATCTTACCTCCATCGAAAGATCCTTCCGCCCGACCCCAAGAACCCCTCCCGGAGTTTTACCTTAACATGCAGCAGCAATTGGAACGGTTAGCCCAAGCTGTTCATACTTTAACTCATCCATTACCTCCTCCCACACAAATTCTACCAAGTGCGCCAACAGCCCCACCAGCCAATTCTGAAAGCAGAGGGAGGACAAGGACCCGCACTCATGGAAACAAAAGAGAGAGCGCCTTCTACGCTGGCTTCGGAACCCCCCTCCGTTCGACGTCGAGAACAAGATGCCACAAGAACTGAATGGCATACGAGAACGGAGCGGACGAGGACTGAACGGAATAGCCCATCTGTTTCGACTGTCGACAGAAGAACCCAGCGACAAGATCCTTCACGGGGAAACAAGAAATCCGAACGGCGTTCCAAGATTCAAAGGCGACCACCAACACTGCTCACGCCAATTGTTAGCCCTCGCCCGTTTGCTATCTGGGGAGTTGATCTCCTAGGGCCATTTCCCACTTCAACTCGACAAATGAAGTTTTTGATAGTGGCTATCGATTACTTCACTAAATGGGTGGAAGTTGAGCCCTTGGCCAAAATCACGGAGAAAGCTTGTCAGGGATTCTTGTGGCGAACGGTTATCTGTCGATTCGGAATTCCGGTCGCCTTCACTTCTGATAATGGGCGACAATTTGATAACAAGGCTTTCAAAAGCTTCTGTTCAAAGCTCAGAATTGAATCTAGATTAACTTCAGTGACACATCCCCAAGCCAACGGCCAGGTAGAGATAACCAATCGCACCTTGCTCCAAGCTCTCAAAACCAGGGTCTCTAAAAAAGAAACTAACTTGGTTGAAGAAATTCCGAGCGTCCTCTGGGATTACAGGACAACCACAAGAACCCCTACAAGAGAAACTCCGTTCTCTCTCACTTAAGGGGCAGAAGCTGTCATCCCTGCAGAAATAGGAATGCCTACTCGACGGACACAGCAAATTTTCTCATCAGAAGAAAATGAGAAGAATCTCCGAGTGGAACTTGATTTACTTGAAGAGCGAAGAGAAGCTGCGGAAACAACGGCAACCGTCTATCGCCAGAGAGTAAAAAGGTTCTATGACACAAGGGTAAAAAGAGTCTTCTTCCAAATCGGCGACCTAGTCTTAAGAGAAAACGAGTTCCAGGGAAACAAAAGCCGAACGGGGAAGCTAACTCCTAATTGGGAAGGCCCTTATGTTGTACAGAAAATTGTCCGAGCAGGCACCTATTATCTGATAAATATGGAAGGTAAAAGGCTCAAGCGTCCATTTTATGCTAAATACTTGCGGCGCTACTATCAGTGAATCCTGTAATCGTCTCCTAAATGTTCCATGGAATAAAGCTTAAGCCCTTTCTACAAAAATGAGGTGAAAATCCCATTCTCTAAAAAAATGAGGTGAAAATCCCATTTCTAAAACATGAGTCGTAATTATCCTACAAGGATAAACGATAACTCTCATCCTGAAACAAGGGGCAAATATCCCGATCGAAATATGAGGCAACAAAGGATCTTACTTGACGAATCAAATCAAAGTCCCCAGATTGGCCTAAGAAAAGAAGAACCTACTATGAAGCTTGACTTACAAGCCAAACGAAGGAAAAAAGACCTCGCGAAGGACTTCTTAAAATGGTTAAAACCATCGTTCGGAAATAAATCTTCACCTAAGAAAAAGGTTTGTGTTTCATTCATATAAATTGAAATTACATTCCAAAATAACTAAGTATTTACAAGAACATGTCCTAAAAAATCCCTAAGAACTAGGGCCCTCAGGGCGATCAGCCACTTCGGGAGGAACTTGGGTTGGAGGTTTGGAAGGGGTTGGGGCAGGAGCCTCTGGAGTCTTTATAAGTTGCAACTCTTTTAGCTCCATAAATTTCTTCAAGACTCCAGCAAGCCCCATAGATAAAACGTTCGCGGGAGGAACATGATGACCCACCTGCTGCACTACAGAATAAATGTGGGTGGCCCCTTCTTTGGCTTTCGCCCTAAGCCGAGCGACCTCTTTCTCCAGTTTATCGGCTCGTTCAATTAGGTCTTTCATCTCTTGCGCGTCGGATTTAGGGTTCCTCTGTCTGGAAGCCAAGTCTTCCTTAAGTGTATCACGCTCCCCCTTGAGTTCCTCTAACTCAACTTGAATGGCGGCGAGTTCCGCAACTTTCAACTTTAGACTCCATTGGGCGTCAGTATGCTCATCTTGAGCAAATTTAAGTTCCTTCTTCAAACTGCTAGAATCGTCTTGTAGTCTTTTGATATCCTCCTTAGCAGTCTGAAGAGAGCCCTCGAAATGCGCCAGTTTGGCCGCTAAGTCATTTTTCTCTTTTTCTATAGCGGCCAACTGTTGAAGCCGCTCGGCTTTATCCTTCTCAAAAGTATGGATAATAGCGAGCTGCTTCTTTTCTTTTTCCTCCAAGGCCTCCACCTTAGAGTTTAACTGGGCAAATTCTGCCCTACTTGCCTCCATCTTTGCAAGTCCTCTTGACAAAGATTGCCGACTCGATCCGCCCAATGCGCAGTCTACAAAATAACAAAGGAGTTATAGATGATACCAAGTTTAAGAATAAAAGAAATGTGAGAACGATCCTTACCAGCATGGCTGATCGAAAAAGCTGGCGAGTGGCCTCTTCCCTCCCGGCTCCCCGTAGCTCAGTGGAGAGCTGTTCGGGACGCATGGCCATCAAAACATTTTTCACGGAAGCAGCATCTTGAAAAAGCATGTCTTCAGAGAGCAACTCCTTCCCTTGAGTTGCCGGTCCTCTTAAAACTGAGTCCGCCACCCTCAGTTTATCCAAGAGAGCCGCTTCTCCCGCCTCCGCCTATAAAACAAAACCTAAGTTAAAAAATTATTGCACAACAATGATACCTTTAAGAAGTAAATCCTTACCTCCTTGAGGAGGATATCTTCTAGTTGGCTAGAAGAGGGCCCTTCGGAAATTGGCGATAAAGCCAGGCGAGCCTCTTCCACAGGTGAACTCACTTGTTCAATCATAATTCCGGGACCCGACGCGTCCTCGGAATTCTTCCTCTTCGTCCTCCTCTCCCGTGAGGACCCTGTAGCGGGGTCGCTTTGCCCCCTTTCTGGTAAGAGTCGACCTCTTTTCTCTTCCTCTTCTTTTTCTCCTCATTGGAGGTGTCCACACCTTTACTAAAGGCCGCTTCCTTCTTCTTCCGCCCGCGAGGTAAGGGCGGATGGACTTCACCTTCATAGGAAGCTAAGAGGCCCTTAACGTAGCTCAAGTCTTCATCCTCCATCGGACTTTCTGCAAAATCAAATTCCGAATCATGTTAGGTGTCGCGATTCAAGATCAAACTAAGATAGATACATGAATAAATCTTACTAGCAGATACTATTAAACGACATTTAAAGAGGTTTTCCTTGGTCAAGAACTCATCCATATAAATTTTGGATAGCCCCGTTATTGACTTAAGAAGAACCTCCTCTTCTTTCGTCATTTCCTCACAAACAATATCCGTTCGGGGAACCTCCCAATTTGTTTGGACATCCCACTCGGATTTATTTTTGACAACGAAAAATTTACTCTTCCACAGCTTAATGGAAGAAGGAACTTTTCCTAAAAACTTTCTTCCAGAACAAGCCGAGAAGTAATACCAATCGGCATTAGACTCTAAACATAGGCTGAACAACATACGGAACCAACGGACGGTCGGACTTACTCCGTAATTTTTGAAAACAATGACAAAGCCGTTCAGTAATCTCCAAGAGTTCGGAGTCAGCTGTGAAGGACACAGACGATACTCCTCTAGAATGGCCTTAGCAAAATCAGAAAAAGGAAGTCTAAGGCCACCCGATAACGCATCTTGATAGATGGCTATCTCTCCTTCCCTGGGAGAACTCGCCCTCTCCCCAGAACAAGGAATCCTAATCTCAAACAGAGAAAGATCTATCTCATATCTTTCCACCAGGCCATCTACATCCTTCCGCCCTAGAAGACTTATGAACGTACCAGACCCCCTACCCATTGCCCTAGAAGCAGGGTGAACCCGCGAACCCTGTACTGGAATATCCCTAGGTTCGCCTGGAATCGCGATGGAGACCGTAGGGTTGGATGGAGAAGGAATCGAAGATCCGTGAGAAGAACTAGAGGAAGAAGATGTAGCACTAGCCATTACCTTAGAAGAGAAAAAGACAGGAAAAAGACACAGAAAGCTTAAGATCAGGTCTCGCCGGAGAAGAAGAGGTTTTCAAAAGATGCAATTCGACTTTTGAAATAAAACCCTTTTCGCCTGTACAATTCTGTTTATATGTAAAGGAGATGGGAGGTGAATCCCTGGCCGTTAGATCCCAGAGCTGCATCCCGATCGAACCGTTTAACCAAGGGTCCACAAATCTGGACCGTTCAGATATCCATTATCACTTTTCCTCAAACAAATCAAAATTCTGTCCACGTCAGCATACCAAACGCCGCCTGACACATAGAAAACCGCGCCTATCATGATGTTGACAAACGCGCACGCCGCGCACATCGCGCCACTACCCCTCTTTTAATGCTAAATAGTAGAAGAGACACGTGTCGTCTCAGGGAATAACAGGCGTCATGTAGAGTCCGCATCATAAGAGACAAAACGCACATATCCCAACATAGGATCACCAGTGATCATTTCTTCTTGAAGAAATCGAAAACTTTCTGAGCAAATTAATAAACTTTATTCATGTTACAACGACAATAGTATTAAAAAAGCACACAACAAAGCAACAGGGCAAACCATGGTAAACATATCCTCCGTCGGAATTCCCTAGTTAACAATCCACAGATCCGTCTGAGTACCCACTCAGATAAGACTCGGAGGAGATGCACGGACTTCCACAACCGTCGCTGTCCTCATTATTGATAGGAAATCCCGGCAAAGCGAGAGGGCGAAGATGGGGACCCACCTCTCTACGGCAGGAGTCGCTCCCAAACATTTCAACTTCAAAGCGCACATCCCCTACGTAAGTAATAACTAAAGTAATAATTAAAAGATCCCCTGCCTCTACGTCATGGTCAACATGGAAGGTTTCCCACCCTTCCTTAATGCTTATCTCACCTAACCCCCTATCAACAACCAGCATGGATGGCCACACACAGCCGTTCGGACTTACCAATTGAATAACCCCAGTCCTCAATTCCGATAGATGTTCGTGAAACGAACTTGGAATTTGTAAGTGACGAGAACACTGGATAAAAGTAAAAAACTTAAAAAAAAGACAAACGCTGAGCCATTTTTACCAAAACGCAAGGATGGCAACAGAATGAATAAAAACATTATCCACGCTAGCTCCTTAAATAGCAAAACTTGGTGACACTATAGACAAAAATTCCGGAGAAAAATCTACCTTGATTCAAAACAACGAAAAGACAACACAGCAAGTGTCGGTTACCTATTAAAACATATATATCTAGAAAGAAACCTATATCCACATAAACACGCCAGCTAAGGAAGATACTTGTTCTCGAACCAAGCGAAAAGTGTAATTTGACTCACTCCTCGCTCAGATTTTTCGAACTAGTACACTCTGGGGGTACTAGTATACCGACACAGTAGGTAGATATTTTCTACTCACCTACGTAGCACCTACACAGTAGGCAGATATTTTCTTACCGCCTTAGAAGATATTTTCTCATTCACCGCCTTACTCCACCGCCTTTCCTAAACTGCCTTTAAGTTGCTATAAAAGAAGAGCGATAATAGAAAAAGGGAGGATCGGAAAAATCTGCACACAAATAGCTAACTCATGTCTAAAACTGCCTTCTTACAAGTTTTCTAACTTAAGCATCGGAGCTGAATCCGGGCAGAAAGGCCCAATTCCGATCACTCTTTTCTCCCTCTTACAGATTCATCCCAAAGGAAAGCTAGAGTAATTCAGAGCGGATTTTCATAGGGTAATCCCGAGCGGATTTCCAAAGCATTCTCCGTGTTCCCCGTTCAGAAGTTGAAGTAAGCGTCCACACCAACTTTAAATTTCAACTATTTGTTGAAGGCTGAGACCAGATCACGAGGCCACAGTAGCCAAAGTGTGAGGTGGACCAGTTTTTGGCATCAACAGTTTGGCGCCGTCATTGGGGACCCTTACAAAAAGCCAAATGATTACTACTAGAAGGTCAAAACGGATCCAAGAACAAGGAGCACCAAGTAATCCTGAAGGACCTGGAGAAGTCCGAGGGCATCAGGAGATTCCGTTGAATAATCCACCTATCTTACCTCCATCGGAAAATCCTTCCGCCCTACCCTAAGAACCCATCCCGGAGTTTTACCTTAACATGCAGCAACAATTGGAACCGTTAGCTCAAACTGTTCATACTTTAACTCATCCGTTACTTCCTCCCACACAAATTCCACCAAGTGTTCCAACAGCCCCACCAGCCAATTCTGAAAGCAGAGGGAGGACAAGGACTCGGACTCATGGAAACAGAAGAGAGAGAACTGCCTTCTCTACTAGCTCGGAACCCCCCTCCGTTCGGCGTCGAGAACAAGCTGCCAGAAGAATAGAACGACATACAAGAACGGAGTGGACAAGGACTGAACGGAATAGCCCATCGCTCCAAGCGGCGCATGTAAGAACACAAATGATGGGATCCTTCACGGGGAAACAAGAAATCCGAACGGCATGTTTTTAACATATGCTCGCCTTTCATCAAGGGAATATTGGAACAGCAAGTTCCTGACAGTTTTCGACCACCTACAATGATTGCATACGAGGGCAAAACTGATCAGTCTCGCCACTTGAAGTCTTTCCGATCGAAGATGCTTCTTTCTTGAATTACCGACGCTCGTATGTGCCAAGCTTTTCCCGCCACTTTAGAGGGAAAAGCGCAAGACTGGTTTGTCGATCTTCCATCTAGCACAATTCCTTCTTTTCAAGTTCTAGCAGATAGCTTTCTAGCTTATTTTGCTAATTACTAAAAGCAAAAGAAAACTCCATCTACCCTTCTGCGCGTTAAGTAACGAGGGGGGGAAACACTCCATGCCTATTTAAACCGTTTCATAGATGAAGCAGTAAACGTTGCTGATCTTATTCCGCGCATGGCTGTAACCATCCTGATGGAGGGTTTGCTAGAATCCCATTTTCGTTTTTCCCTCACCTTGGATCCACCAAAAACCATCCCCACCCTCATGATCCATGCCTAGAAGTACATCAATTCTGATGAAATTTATATGGGTTAGGAAGAAGAGGCTCAATGCGCCCCTGTTAAACTCCAAAAGGGAAAAGCCCATCAAAATGTCAACAGAAGGCCCCTGGAAATACGAAAAGAAGGCGGGCCACTCAAGGATAGTAAGGGAGGACAGGAAACCTCAACACGCCCTCAGCGACATGTGCTAGAACCTAGAGAATATTCAAAAGAAGGAAAAATTGTCAGATACGACCACCATACCCCCCCTAAATCAGACCATAAGCCATATTCTCATGCAAATCCAGGATCAACAACTCTTGACATGGCCAGAACCTGCAAAGAATCCCGAGCGGCAAAAGAATAGTAAAAGATATTGCAGGTTTCATCAAACTAGAGGACATGACACGGAAAAATGTACCCATTTGATGAACGCCATTGAAGATGTCGTTAGAAGGGGACAATTGGAGCAGTATATCAACATTAATATCCAAGATGAGCCCGAAACTTCACAGCCAGAAGAAGAAGAAAAAGGGGAGATGGTCGGATTTATCAGTGGTGTTCCTTTGTGTGGTGGTGAAAGCTCCGCCTCTCGGAAAAGCTATGCACGAATAGTGGGGGCTGTGCAGGAAACAGAAACGCCACAAAGAAGATCACGGCCTACGGCTCCCATCATTTTTTATGATAACGATGTCAGCAGGGTTTGCCACCCCCATAATGACGCCTTAGTCATTGCCATCATATTTTCCAGTTTCGAAATGAAGAGAGTTCTGATAGACAGTGGAAGTTCGGTTGACATTCTCTTTTGGAGTGCCTTCGAACGGATGAGATATGATGCAGATAATTTGCTTCCCGTAAAATCATCTTTAATAGGGTTTTCCGGAGGAGTGATACAGCCAGAAGAAATGATCTCTTTGCTAGTTACAGTAGGAAAGTCGCCCAGATCATCAACAGTGACAACAAATTTTCTAGTCATACGCTGTGCTTCAAGTTACAACGTTTCTAGTCAGCGCCTTGAAAGCCGTAATTTCTACTTACCATCTTCTTCTCAAATTTCCGACGGAGAGTGGTAGTGGAGAAGGAAGAGAAGATCAACCCTTAGCGCGGCAATGTTATGTTGCAACCCTCAAGGGAAAAGCTTTTGACAGAGGCAAAACAAAAGTTTCGGAAGATGAAGAGCTTCGGCCCACACCAGTTGAAGAATTGCTTACGGTTCATCTAGACCCAACTAGGATGGAACGCACAGTGCGGATTTGTGTAGATCTAACAATAGTACAACAAGAAAATCTCATAGTGGTACTAAGGACCAATTCTGATCTCTTCGCCTGGTCGTCAGAAGATATGCCAGGCGTAAAGCGTGATGTCATTGAGTACCGCCTCAACATAGATCAGTCGTTCAAGCCTGTCAAACAGAAACGGAGAAATTCCGCACCAAAGAGGCAGAAGGCCACAGAAGAAGAAATATCAATCCTTTTAAAGGCTGGGTTTATCCGAGAAGTGCACTATCAAGAATGGTTGGCCAATGTGGTTGTAGTAAAAAAGCCATCCGAAAAATTGAGGATGTGTGTAGATTTCACGGACCTAAATAAAGCTTATCCCAAGGATTCATTCCATCTACCTTCAATTGATGGCTTGGTTGATTCCACGGCGGGGCACGAAATGCTGAGTTTTATAGATGCCTTTTCAGGCTACAATCAAATCCGAATGGCCAAAGATGACGAAGAAAAAACATCCTTCATTACAAGCACAGGAACTTATTTCTATAAGGTAATGCCGTTCGGTTTAAAGAACGCCGGAGCCACCTTCCAGAGGCTCATGAATACGTTTTCGAAGAACAACTTGGAAGAAATGTTGAAGCTTATGTGGATGATATCCTAGTGAAGAGCCGAAAAGCCGACGAACACCTATCAGATTTACAAGAGGCCATTTAGTCACTTCGGACTTACAATATGCGCTTAAATCCGAACAAGTGTCCTTTTGGTGTCCAGTCAGGGAAATTTCTCAGATTTATACTGACCCAAAGAGGAATAGAAGCAAATCCAGAAAAGGTCAAAGCCATCCTTGATATGGGATCACCCAAAAGCCTCCAAGAGATACAACGGCTTAACGGACGCCTAGCAGCTCTGGGGAGATTTATCTCTAAAGCCAGAGAGAAAAACCTCCCACTCTTCCAAGCCTTGCGAAAAGCACCAAAAATGGAGTGGACAGAAGAATGTGAGAAAGCCTTTCAAGAGCTTAAAGATTATCTCCGATCGCCTCAGTTGCTAGCTAAGCCACAAGTAGGGGAAGAGCTCTACATCTACTTGGCCGCTGCTCCTCGAGCGGTCAGTGCAGTACTTTTGAGGGAAGACAATGGAGTTCAGAAGCCAGTCTATTACACAAGTAAGATCCTTAACGACGCGGAGTCAAGATATCTACCACTTGAAAAGTTGGCTTTCGCTCTCATCACGCCCGTACGAAGATTAAGGCCTTATTTTCAAGCGCACAAAGTTACGTTGCTGAAGGATCAGCCCTTAAAGCAAGTCCTCTATAAGCCTGAAAATTTCGGACGTCTAGCCAAGTGGGTAATAGAGTTGGGTGAGTTTGATCTCACCTATAAACCCCGAACGGCAATCAAGGCTCAAGTGCTGGCGGATTTTATTGTGGAATTGACCATTCCCGCAAATGAGGATGAAGTCCCTCCAGAATATCCGGTAGAAAGCCCTAGCATCCCATGGTCCTTATATGTTGATGGATCAGCAACTGAAGAAAGGTTAGGAGCCGGCTTCGTCCTTTACTCTCCTTCCAAATGGAAAATTGCAACAGTTCTTAAGTTCCAATTCCGAGCAACCAACAACGAGGCCGAATATGAAGCCCTCATCGCAGGATTGCGTTTGGCCTGAGGGCTCGGAATGCAACGCCTACATGTATATTCCGACTCACAATTGGTCGTTAGCCATACATTGGGCAACTTTGAAGCAAAGGAGGAGAACATGGTCAAATACCAAACAGGGGTAAAGAAGATAGTCCCTCACTTCGCTCATTTTCAGATTGAAAAAATTTGTCTGGCACAAAATATAGAAGTGGACGCTTTATCTAAAACAGCCATTGCGCCCAACGGCGATGCAGAATCTTCCTTCAACCTACAGTACCTTCCCACAAAAACTATTGAGGGGTTAGAAGGGGAAGTACAAAGTACAGCAGAAGAGTCAAGTTGGATGGACCCCATTAGAAACTACTTGCAAGGTGGACCTACACCATCCAACAAGACAGAAGCCAGACGGATCTCTTACAAATCCGCTCAATACACCATCATTGGCGAAAATCTATACAAGAGTTCCTATACGCAACCCATTTTACGGTGCTTGCGTCCCACAGAAGCAAACTACATCATTCTAGAAATTCATGAAGGTATTGGAGGGGGACATATAGGAGGCAAAGCCTTAAGTTACAAAGTCCTGCGACAGTGCTATTACTGGCCAACATTAACTCGAGATGCAGTGGCGTTCGCTCGAAAATGTGATGCCTGCCAACGGCATTCCAAGATTCAAAGACGATAACCAAGACTGCTCACGCCAATTATTAGCCCTCGCCCGTTTGCTATCTGGGGAGTTGATCTCCTGGGGCCATTTCCCACTTCAACTAGACAAATGAAGGAAAAAAGATATTGCGAAGGACTTCTTAAAAGAACCTGCTATGAAAGTCCCAAGATTGGACTAAGAAGAGAAGAACCTGCTATGAAGCTTGACTTACAAGCCAAATGAAGGAAGAAAGACCTTGCGAAGGACTTCTTAAAATGGTTAAAACCATCACTCGGAAATAAATCTTCACCAAAGAAAAAGGTTTGTGTTTCATTCATATAAATTGAAATTACATTCCAGAATAACAAGGTGTTTACAAGAACATGTCCTAAAAAATCCCTAAGAACTAGGGCCCTCAGGGCGTTCAGCCGCTTCTGGAGGAACTTGGGTTGGAGGTTCGGAAGGGGCTCGGACAAGAACCACTGGAGTCTTTATAAGTTGCAACTCTTTTAGCTCCATAAATTTCTTCAAGACTCCAGCAATCCCCATAGATAAAACGTCCGCAGGAGGAACATGGTGGCTAACCTGCTGTACTACAGAATAAATACGGGTGGCCCCTTCTTTGGCTTTCGCCCTAAGCCAAGCGACCTCTTTCTCCAATTTATCCGCTCGTTAAATTAGGTCTTTCATCTCTTGCGAGTCGGATTTAGGGGTCCTCTGTCTGGAAGCCAAGTCTTCCTTGAGTGTATCACGCCCCCCCTTGAGTTCCTCTAACTCAACCTGAATGGTGGCGAGTTCCGCAACCTTCAACTTTAGATTCCATTGGGCGTCAGTACGCTCATCTTGAGCAGATTTAAGTTCCTTCTTCAAATTGCTAGAGTCGTCCTGTAGTCTTCTGATATCCTCATTAGCAGTCTGAAGAGAGCCCTCGGAACTCGCCAGCTTGGCCGCTAAGTCATTTTTCTCTTTTTCGATAGCAGCCAACTGTTGAAGCCTCGCGGCTTTATCCTTCAAAAAAGTATTGATAATAGCGAGCTACTTCTTTTCTTTTTCCTCCAAGGCCTTCACCTTAGAGTTTAGCTGGGCAAATTCTGCCCTACTTGCTTCCATCTTTGCCAAGTCCTCTTGACAAAGATTGCCGACTCGATCCGCCCAATGCGCAGTCTACAAAATAACAAAGGAGTTATAGACGATACCAAGTTTAGGAACAAAAGAAATGTGAGAACGGTCCTTACCAGCATGGCCGATCGGAAAAGCTGGCAAGTGGCCTCTTCCCTCCCAGCTCTCCGTAGCTTAGTGGAGAGTCGCTCGGCCGCATGGCCATCAAAACATTTTTCATGGCAAAGATCCCGAAAAGGGATGTCTTCAGAGGGCAACTCCTTCCCTTGAGTTGCCGGTCCTCTTAAAACTGAGTCTGCCACCCTCAGTTTATCCAAGATAGCCGCTTTTCCCGCCTCCGCCTGTAAAACAAAACCTAAGTTAAAAAATTATTGCAGAACAATGATACCCTTAAGAAGTAAATCCTTACCTCCTTACGGAGGATATCTTCTAGTTGACTAGAAGAGGGCCCTTCGGAAATTGGCGATAAAGCCGGGCGAGCCTCTTCCACAGGTGAACTCACCTGTTCAATCATAATTCCGGGACCCTATGCGTCCTCAGAATTCTTCCTCTTTGTCCTCCTCTCCCGTGAGGACCCTGTAGACGCTTTTGCCCCCTTTCTTAGAAGAGTCGACCTCTTTTCTCTTCCTCTTCTTTTTCTCCTCCTTGGAGGTGTTAACGCCTTTACTAGAGGCCGCTTCCTTCTTCTTCCGCCCCCGAGGTAAGGGCGGATGGACTTCACCTTCATAGGAAGCCAGGAGGCCCTTAACGTAGCTCAAGTCTTCATCCTCCATCGGACTTTCTGCAAAATAAAATTCCGAATCAAGATCAAACTAAGATAGATACATGAATAAATCCTACCAGCAGATACTATTAAATGACATTTAACGAGGTTTTCCTTGGTCAAGAACTCATCCATATAAACTTTGTATAGCTCCGTCATTGACTTAAGAAGAACCTCCTCTTCTTTCGTCATTTCCTCACAAACAATATCCTTTCGGGGAACCTCCCACTTTATTCGGACATCCCACTCGGATTTATTTTTGACAAAGAAAAATTTACTCTTCCACCGCTTAATGGAAGAAGGAACTTTCCCTAAAAACTTTCTTCCGGAACGAGCCGAGAAGTAATACCAATCGGCATTAGACTCTAAACATAGGCTTAACAACATACGGAACCAACGGACGGTCGGACTTACTCCGTAATTTTTGAAAACAATGACAAAGCCGTTCAGTAATCTCCAAGAATTTGGAGTCATCTGTGAAGGACACAGATGATACTCCTCTAGAATTGCCTTAGCAAAATCAAAAAAAGGAAGCCTAAGGCCACCCGATGACGCATCTTGATAGATAGCTATCTCTCCTTCCTTGGGAGAATTCGCCCTCTCCCCAAAACAGGGAACCCCAACCTCAAACAGAGAGAGATCTATCTTATATTTCTCTGCCAGGCCATCTACATCCTTCTGCCCAAGAAAACGTATGAACGTACTAGACCCCCTATCCATTGCCCTAGAAGCAGGATGAACCCATGAACCCTGGACTGGAATATCACTAGGTTCACATGGAATCGCGACGGAGACCGTAGGGTTGGACGGAGAAGGGATCAAAGACCCGTGAGAAGAACTAGAGGAAGAAGATGTAGCACTAGCCATTACCTTAGAAGAGAAAAGTACAAGAAAAAGACACAGAAAGCTTAAGACCAGGTCTCGCCGGAGAAGAAGAAGTTTTCAAAAGACGCAATTCGACTTTTGAAATAAAACCCTTTTCGCCTGTACGATTCCGCTTATATGTAAAGGAGATAAATCCCTGGCCGTTAGATCCCGGAGCTGCATCCCAATCGAACCGTTTAACCAAGGGTTCCTAAATCGGGACCGTTCAGATATCCATTATCACTTTTCCTCAAATAAATCAAAATTCCGTCCAAGTCAGCATACTAAACGCAACCTGACACATAGAAAACTACGCTTATCATGATATTGACAAACGCGCACGCCGCGCACATCGCGCCACTATCTCCCTTTAATGCTAAATAGTAGGGGAGACACGTGTCGTCTCAGGGAATAACAGGCGTTGTGTAGAGCCCGCATCATAAGAGACAAAACACACACATCCCAACATAGGATCAATAGTGATCATTTCTTCTTGAAGAAATCGAAGACTTTATGAGCAAATTAATGAACTTTATTCATGTTACAACGACAGTAGTATTAAAAAGCACACAACAAAGCAACATGGCAACCCTGGTAAACATATTCTCCGTCGGAAGTCCCCAGTTAACAATCCACAGATCCGTCCGAGGACCCACTCAGATAAGATTCAGAGGAGACGCACGGACTTCCACAACCGTCGTTGTCCTCGTTATCGTTAGGAAATCCCGGCAAAGCGCGTGGGCGAAGATGGGGGCCCACTTCTCTACGGCAGGAGTCGCTCCCAAACATTTCAACTTCAAAGCGCACATCCCCTGCATAAGTAATAACTAAAGTGATAATTAAAGATCCCCTGCCTCTACGTCATGGTCAACATGGAAGGTTTCCCACCCTTCCTCAATGCTTATCTCACCTAATCCCCTATCAACAACCAGCATTGATGGCCATACACAGCCATTCGGACTTACCAATTGGATAATGGCAGTCCTCAATTCCGATAAATGTTCGTGAAACGAACATGGAATTCGTAAGTGACGAGAACACTGGATAAAAGTAAAAAAACTTAAAAAAGGACAAACGCTGAGCCATTTTACCAAAACGCAAGGATGGCAGCAGAATGGATAAAAACACTATCCATGCTAGCTCCTTAAATAGCAAAACTTGGTGACACTATAAACAAAAATTCCAGAGAAAAATCTATCTCGATTCAAGACAACAAAAAGACAACACAACAAGTGTCGGTTACCTATTAAAACACATGTATCTAGAAAGAAACCTACACCCACATAGACACGCCAGCTAAGGAAGATACTTGTTCTCGAACCAAGCGAAAAGTACAATTTGACTCACTCCTCGCTCAGATTTTTCGAACAAGTACATTTTGGGGGGGACTAGTATTACAGAAATATTTGGTAAAACACGTGTCGCCTGCCTAAATAGCCACCTGTCATACACAGGGTTACATTTCTTTTGGCCACAAGACAGTCAGTCACCACCAAATGCATTAGCATAAATTCCGTCCGGCAAATAAGGAGGGCTCACCCCTACAAAAAGTCCGTCGGAATTATACAAGAAGCAAGAAGGTGATAGCCATCTGGGTAAGAGCGTATCTAACGCCTCTACAGTAAGTAGATCTTATCCACTTGCCTCTACAGTAGGCAGATATTTTCTACTTACACACGTAGTACCTACACAGTAGGTAGATATTTTCTACTTACCTACGTAGCACCTACACAGTAGGCAGATATTTTCTTACCGCCTTAGAAGATATTTTCTTACCGCCTTAGAAGATATTTTCTCATTCACCGCCTTACTCCACCGCCTTTCCTAAACCGCCTTTAAGTTGCTATAAAAGAAGAGCGATAATAGAAAAAGGGAGGATCGGAAAAATCATCACATAAAGAGCTAACACATGTCTAAGACTGCCTTCTTACAAGTTTTCTGACTTAAACATCGGAGCTGAATCCGGGCAGAAAGGCCCAATTCCGATCACTCTTTTCTCCCTCTTACAGATTCATCCCAAAGGAAAGCTAGGGTAATTCCGAGCGGATTTTCATAGGGTAATTCTGAGCGGATTTTCATAGGGTAATTCCGAGCGGATTTCCAAAGCATTCTCCGTGTTCCCCGTTCAGAAGTTGAAGTAAGCGTCTACACCAACTATAAATTTCAACTGTTTGTTGAAGGCTGAGACCAGATCACGAGGCCACAGTAGCCAAAGCGTGAGGTGGACCAGTTTCCACATGCCAATTGATTATTCAATAAGTCGAAGAAACCATCGTTAGTGGGCACACCTCCCAAAAGATCTTATAGACTGAATACTAAAATGTCTAAATCTGATCAATTACATCAACTTTAGTAGTGTATGCAAATCATGGAGGTCGGTCGCTATGGAGGATCCATCATTAAGGCAAGTACCATTGTTGATTTTACCCTATGTTTCAGATTATAAAACAAGAACTTTCTACAACCTCCTTGAGGACCAACAATATTGTAACGCCCCGGTTTTTCTAGTAATTACTTTTAACTTTCTAAAATATAAATCGTGGGTTATTAGTTCATAAACAAGTGTTTATGAATAAGGTAAATAAAATGGAATGGGAATTGACCAACCATTTTGATTTGGGCCCAACCCAACCAATTAAATGGGTGACAAAACTTAGCCCTAGTGTGACTATTGTTGGTATGGAAAATAAGTAAATGAATAAAGTGTGACAAATAGTGGTCAATTGAATGAAATAAAAAGCTTGGTAAATTATTTAGCCAAGTTTGACAAAAAGTTAGAAGATAAATGAAATTATTAGATTGGAAAGATAAGTTGATTTATTAGATTTAATTATTAAAAATATAATGAATTAAATTATATTACCATATGAGAGGAAGTTAGGGCTTCAATTGGAAATCAAAATTTAAGTGAGAAAGACATCTCTCCCTCTTCTTCTCTTTCCCGACTCTTCTCTACCCACACCCACACCCACCGTCCAACGAGCTCCCTCTCTTGCCTCCACCACCTGTCGGACCCCGGTCGCCGTCAGCTGGCTGTGTCGCTCGACCGCGCCTCCGCCCGGCACCTCCACGTGTGCAACCCAGCTCCAGCCCGGCTGTTCGCCATTTGCTCGCACCGCTCTCCTTCTCCGGCGTTGCCTTTGATTCGCGCCATCCTCTTCCTCCTCCGACAAGCTCTTCACACTTTGTAAGTTGGACATTGGGGAGAACCTCCTAATTGTCTCTTAATTTAGGGCACGGAGTGGTGTGGGATGAATCTCTTTATGAATGGGAAGTACATGGGGAAGGAAATTTCATCATTTGGACTAAATTGGGGTTTTATCTTGAAGATTAGAAAAATGATTAGTGTATTAATGATGCCATGGACTATATGTTTGATGAAGTTAACTTTATATGATTAGTATGTTAGTGATGGTGATTGGTTGTATAATGTTCGGGGCCCTATAAATAGGGGAGGTGCCGCCAAATTTTCATAAAAATTCTAAAGTATAGATTCCCATAAGATGCTTGTTGAAATGCCTCTAAGAACTTGGTGGTTTGAAAACTTATGTTTTAAGGCTATAATGTCATTGAGCATGTGTGTGATTATCTCTAGCACATGTGGATGTGAACTCAAGGATTTATGTGGATGTTGTAGTGTGTATCTTTGAGTTGCATGAAGTTGCATACCAAGTGTTTGATAGTATGCTTCAATGAAAATGGATGCGCCTTTAGAGATTTGAATGTTAGTTTCCATGCTTAGAATCCCTTCATGAATATCTAGATTACATGTTAGAAGCAATTGGTATGATTATGTTAAGCATGGGGGCTGTTTATAGTTGAGTCTATCAACTGTTCGTATTAATGCCTCTATGCTATAATTATGTGCAGTCCTGCAGATTGCTGTCCCCTTCGAGGGACAGCTTCTCTCTCTATACACCTCTGTTTGGAGTGTGTATATGTCAATGGAAAGATCTTGAACTTATCTTTCTAACGAATCTTAAATCAGAGAAATCTGATGTCTAGATTAAAAGTTATGGACTGAACGGTCAGACTGCGCATAACTGATCGAATTTCTGCATTTCTGGTTTGAGGGCCTGCAGTCCTGCATATTGCTGTCTACTTCGTGGGACAACTGGGACCTGTATACTACTTCGTTCGGAGTGTGTATACGCCGATGGAAAGGTCTCGAAAGCACCTTTCTATAGAGAATTAGATGAAGGAATTATGATTTACGATTTAGAAGTTATGACCAATTCTTTCCAACTGCGCAGGACAGGCAGAATTTCTGCATTTTGTATTTGTGCATGCCTTGTAATGATATTACTTTTAAGATGTGACATATACATAATTATTTAAAACATGACATTAGATAGATTAATGAATGCATGAATGAATTAGGTTTTGTATTCAAGAGGTGTATGATTTAATTAAATCAATTGAAATGAATGTTTGTATATTTTCGGGGCCCTGCGAATAGAGGAGGTGTTGCCGAATTTTTGTAGGAAATCTTAAGTATATTATAGTTGATTAAGTCTCCATGATCATGCTTAGCTCTTAATCACCCTTAAGGAGCATGTTAGGAACTTTTCAATTGAGATTAAGTTGAAGAGAAGCTAAGTCCCTTAATTTGGAAATTCCGTACTTTTATTCTTTGGAAATACAGAGTTCATGGTAAGAGAAATCATACCCTATTTAATTTAATGAAAATTATCGTACTCTAACGAGTCTTATTAGAGTATAAAATAAGAATACGGGTTCCTTATTCTTATGAATTGTTGAAGCATGTATTAGATCTTAATTAAGAATCATGCTTTGATAGTTTAATGAGTTTATCGTATTCTTAACGATAGAACTAAAGCTTTGAAGGGAAATTATAGTATTTATGAGCTTTAGAAACACATTAGATTTTTAAGTGAAAATCATACTTAGAGAAATTAATGAGTTATCGTATTCGACCGAGTTTAAATTAGAGTACGAGTAAGGATACGGTATTTGTATTCATAATTTCCGTATTTCAATTCTAGGAGGAGATAAAGGAAAAGGCAAAGGTGCAGTGGGAGCTGCCGAAGAATCGAGCCAATCCTAGGAATCTTTGAGACTCAGGTGAATAATTACACTATACTTGGAATGGTTTTTATGATCGGATTTGATCGTCTGTTTTGTTTATCCGATTTTATATGAGTTTTATATCGAAGTTTGTGCAATGTCGCTGGTTCAATATTATGAACATTATACTAGCGTCTTGATTTTTTTATTCATGTATTGTAAATGAAATGTATGTGAATAGAGAAAATAAAGAATGAGATCATGAATAAGAAAAAGAGTTATCGCTATACTTGCATAGTATTTTTATGCTTGTATGATTGATTTAACTTCAAAGAGTATGAAATATGGTTTAGGAAACCCTAAGGGGTAGTTAAAGATTATTGCATGTATCATAAGCCGCACCTTATGTAAAATCCATGAATTTTTGGAAATTTATAATCCCTTGAAAAAAAATATTTAAATTATTTATTTCCCCCGATTAGTGTTATTGTGGGATTAAATGAATGATTTAAATTAAATGGAAATTAAATTATTATGGGGTCTTTAGGACTGAATAATAATTTTCGGGAGGTTGAGGACCTTAAAGAAGTTTCTTCTCTCACAGCTGCGAGGACCTTATGGTAAATAAAATAAGTTGAGGGACTTAGAGAGAGAATGCCCTTCTCACAGAAGATGGACTGTTTTGCAAATTGAATAAGTGGGGGGACCTCAGGAAAATTTTGCACGAAAATACTCTTAAAAGAGAGTTTGGACGGTTGTGATTAAATCAATCTAATCTGTTCTGCATCTCGGAGCATTAAAATGGCTCCCACGGTGCCACGAGTCAAGCTAAGATCCAATTCATCTAGTTGTGGATGATCGCGAGAAAAAGAACTCGCATCTCCTGGTACATGTGGCGAGCTGAGATCAGATCATCCTGTTGGATGATCTCGAGGCGATATAACGATGGTTGAGAGGCCACGTGGCGTGAGGAAACGCGTTTATCAAATGGTGTTAAGGATCTCGAGACATGAGATGATGATCCAGCCGTTGATCCCGATTAAATCTGGACCATTGATCTAGTGAGTTACAGATCCGAGACAAAAGCTTTTAATCAAAACCGTTGAAAAAGATCGGAAGATCTCCACCGTTCATCGGAGTAACCCTATCCCGGAGCACCCTCACCGTCTCTCTCAGTCGCCTGCACGTTATCGCGCGAGGCCCGCCGGCTGCCCGACCGTTTCACGCGAGAAACCCGGCCATCACCGGCGAGGCGTTTTCCCTGCGGTCTGACGGTTCGTCTGGTCACCCGAGAGCCTATAAATAGGACCTCCAGCCCCTCTGTCTCGGCATCCAAAACAGTGAGTTTCCTCTTAAACTCCGGTGGGAACACAAACGGAGAAGGAGACGAGGTCGGACGCGGCGGCGAATCCTCTGTCAAGGGCGGAGCGACCAGGGAAGCGCAGAGCAAGGACGTAGAGGATCGTACGGTGCGGACGCGTGCGCGACTGGGCTCGTCGGAGAGGTCGACGGTGCACACGACGGATCACTGTGGTGGTTACCGGCGACGATAGTCCTTTCGGTAAGAACTCTCCTCCTCTGCAGTACCTTACTTAAGCTTTGCATGCATTCCGGTGTGTTTGAAGTTCGCCGGAGATGAGGAGGGAGACCGGCTGGGGATTGGACTATGGTAGAGAAGAAGAAGAAGAGCCTGTTCTCTCAATGGGCGGTTGAGACGCGCTGAGAACAGACCGACCGAACGAGACTTGTTGCCGGAGGAGCTCCGGCTACCTGCGGGAGCGATGGCGGTGTCTCGGTCCCGAGGTTGAAGAAGAAGATAGTTTTAAAAAAAATAATAATATAAGTAATAATAATCGTTTATAATATTTCAGAACTTAGGTTTGTGACATTTAATTAAAATTATAGTTGAGTATGTTTTTTTTAACTTAGGGGAAAAATGATAATCAATAATCATTTTTAATCGTTTTAAACCTAGGTACTGTGTAACAGTTAATTAAAAGTTTGTAAAACAATTAATTGGTAATAGTTTTTATTTTAAGGTCATAACTTGGATAGTGTGACATTTATTTAAACTATGAAATAGTTGGATATGTTAGTGAGGGTTAATGTTTTAATTAAAATATTAACTTAATGGTAGTGTGACAAAATATTGATTAATCCATTTATTTTCCTCTCTTGGACTAAGATACTAGTTAAATTATTTTGACAATAATAATTAGCTAGTAGAGGTAATGAATTTGGAAACTATAGTATTTAATTACTTACTATAGTTGAATGATTTTTGAAGCATTGTTAGTATAACAAAGTTTAATAATAATTAATCAATTAAAATATTTGTTACTTTGGTACAGTAACAGTTTATTAAAAGAATAATTGATTAACTAAAGTAAAGTTTGGAATAATTAATGGGTTAATCAAGGGAATGATCTTTAATCAAAATTTAGATTGCGTGACAATATCTTGTATAGTTCGGTAACTATATAAAACTATGAGTATGTGACATAATAATTAGTTAATAATTATTATGAAATATCGAAATGAGAAAAAATAGAAATTAATTAATTGATTTCTTAAATTTGGATAATTGGTTGAGTGATGAGAATTATTTAGTAAGGAAGCTAAATAAGTTCAAAAAGGATTTCCAAATGACCAAAATGCCCTTCTAGGGTAAAAAGGGGTTAAGATCAAATTAACGAGGCTCAACTCAACTAAAATGACTTAATAAAAGTCAGACTCGACAAATAGACTAAAGTTGACTAGGTTTGACCAAGGTAGGACCCAAAGTCAACAAAGGGACACTGAAACGGGAATAAGGGCCGGTAACCCGAGAGATGGTCCCTAGGACGGACCCGTTAGTGGGCCTAAGCCCAACAAAGACGTTAGGCATGCATGGACACTTAGAGAGATAAAATTATTGGAACGATAATTCGAATAAAACCATTATATGCCAGATACTCTCGGGGAGTTGTTGGCACGCACAAAAGGACTAGAAAGACTTCTAGTTTCTTCGAACTAAGGTAAGTACTTTTGCCTACTACCCCACTCTACGGAGTGTTCTTGACTTTTGTTATGTCTTTTCTTGTAAGTACTTTTGCCTAGTACCCACCCGTTTTTGGGTTTTCCTTGGACTTGTTTATGCATTGATGTCTTATGCTTCTTTGATAACATACATGCGTCATTATTTATTTTGGAATCCTATTGAGCATGTATGGTTGTTTATGGGATGTTGGTATCCCTGTTTGCTATATTCTACTACCCGGACTCAGTGGAGCTAGGGAAGCTCCAATTTAGGAATGTTCAGGGATAGGACCCCCTGACCTTCCTGACAGCCTCACCAGAGAAGCAAATCTATGGAGGTCTTACCTGTCAGTGGGCATGGTACACTGACCGTGTTAACACGAAGGAGAGGTAGTTCTACTGACTTGTGACCAGAGGGTCAAACGACCATCTAGGTCGCATTTATATCCAAAAGCTGGACATACTGGCCGGGAGTAAAACTTTGAGTTCTCTTAGAACTCACTACAGAGCCCGGGGGCTTCTGTATCAGGGGTCGTACCTTTGACTTGCTTGTGGTAGACTCCTAGGACTATATTAATGATATTATGATCTCATTGGCTATCGTATTTCCCATCTATGACATTGTGACCTGCACGGGTACTTACTGGGCTTTCTATTCGAAAGCTCATGTGTTTTCTCTTTTCCTCTTTACAGATTCCAAGGTATAGGAGGGGAGAGGAGCCTGGGGAGAGGACTCCAGAGGACCAGAGGTTATAGGAGTCTTCTTTATCTTTGTCTTTGTGAGCTTTGTTATTGTAGGACCCGTATAGGGACCAGACTTCTATAGGGCCTATGGACCCTAATGACTCTATGTTCTTATGAACTCGAGTTTATGTTTATTTATGAATTGTTATCTGCTTATCACATTATTAGGCCTTGTATTCGAGTTGAGTTTATCTCTTCTTTAATACGGCCGGTCTGTTGACGTGCTCGAGGTCCCGGGATCCGGGTCGGGGCATTACACCTTAGTTAGTTAATGTATGGGGCACAGCAGGGGCTCAGGATAGAGCCCGGGTATTTTTAGTAGACAGAACCAGTGAGGAAGGGGTTTTGTTTTCAGCCGTTTTCTTAAAACTAAAATGTTTGCAAAAGTCATTCTTTTATATAAAAACCCCCTTCCTGTCTCTGATACGGGATTTACCGACTTATGTAGCGCCGATTATCAGGATCATGTAGAGGCATACCGCTGTTCCTAATAGATGCTGGTGTCCTTCTGGAGACATTTTAGCTAGGGGTGTACGCTTATATAATACGAGGCCTTGGCATACACATTTATGTGATTGTGATATGCTTATGATGATTGTACGTGCATATGTGCTTTACTCGGGTTTTCTGAAATGCTTGGCATGTTAATCTAATGAGAAGATAATGCATATGATTAGCATTATTTCTGGAATTTGTAAATCTTTCATTACATATAATTATTTTATGATGTTACGAAAATATTTGGTAAAACACGTGTCGCCTGCCTATATGGCCACCTGTAATACACAGGGCTACATTTCTTTTGGCCACAAGACAGTCACCACCAAATTCATTAGCATAAATTTCGTCCGGCAAATAAGGAGGGTTCACCCCTACAAAAAGTCCGTCGGAATTATGCAAGAAGGTGATAGCCATCTGGGTAAGAACGTATCTAACGCCTCTACAGTAAGTAGATCTTATCCACTTGCCTCTATAGTAGGCAGATATTTTCTACTTACACATGTAGTACCTACACAGTAGGTAGATATTTTCAACTTACCTAAGTAGCACCTACGCAGTAGGCGGATATTTTCCTACCGCCTTAGAAGATATTTTCTCATTCACAGCCTTACTCCACCGCATTTCCTAAACCGCCTTTAAGTTGCTATAAAAGAAGAACGGTAATAGAGAAAGAGGGATCCGAAAAATCATTACACAAAGAGCTAACTCACGTCTAAGACTGCCTTCTTACAAGTTTTCTGACTTAAGCATCGGAGCTGAATCCGGGCAGAAAGACCCAATTCCGATCACTCTTTTTTCCCTCTTACAGATTCATCCCAAAGGAAAGCTAGGGTAATTCCGAGCGGATTTCCAAAGCATTCTCCGTGTTCCCCGTTCAGAAGTTGAAGTAAGCGTCCACACCAACTATAAATTTCAACCGTTTGTCGAAGGCTGAGACTAGATCACGAGGCCACAGTAGCCAAAGCGTGAAGTGGACCAGTTTTTGGCATCAACAGTTTGGCGCCGTCTGTGGGGACTCTTACAAAAAGCCAAATGATTACTACCAGAAGATCAAAACGGATCCAAGAACAAGGAACACCAAGTAATCCTGAAGGATCTGGCGAAGTCCGAGGGCATGAGGAGATTCTGTGAATAATCTACCTATCTTACCTCCATCGGAAAATCCTTCTGCCCCACCCGAGGAACCCATCCCGGAGTTTTACCTTAACATGCAGCAGCAATTGGAACAGTTAGCTAAAGCTGTTCATACTTTAACTCATCTGTTACTTCCTCCCACACAAATTCAACCAAGTGTGCCAACAGCCCCACCAGCCAATTCCGAAAGCAGAGGGAGGACAAGGACTCGCACTCATGGAGACAGAAGAGAGAGAACTGCCTTCTCTGCTAGTTCGGAACCCCCCTCTGTTCGACGTCGAGAACAAGCTGCCACAAGAACAGAACGGCATACAAGAACGGAGGGGACAAGGACTGAACGGAATAGCCCATCTGTTCCAACTGTCGACAGAAAAACACAGTGACAGGATCCTTCACGAGGAAACAAGAAATCCGAATGGCATGTTCTTAACATATGCTCGCCTTTCATCAAGGAAATATTGGAGGAGCAAGTTCCTGACAGTTTTCGACCACCTGCAATGATTGCATAAGAGGGCAAAACTGATCCGTCTCGCCACTTGAAGTCTTTCCGATCGAAGATGCTGCTTTCTAGAATTACCGATGCTCGTATGTGCAAAGCTTTTCCAGCCACTTTAGAGGGAAAAGCGCAAGACTGGTTTATCGATCTTCCATCTAGCACAATTCCTTCTTTTCAAGTTCTAGCAGATAGCTTTCTAGCTTATTTTGCTAATTACTCAAAGCAAAAGAAAACTCCATCTACCCTTCTGCGCGTTAAGCAACGAGGGGGGGGAACACTCCAAGCCTATTTAAACCGTTTCATAGATGAAGCAGCAAACGTTGCGGATCTTATTCCGCGCATGGCTGTAACCATCCTGATAGAGGGTTTGCTAAAATCCCCTTTTCGTTTTTCCCTCACCTTGGATCCACCAAAAACCATCCCCGCCCTCATGATCCATGCCTAGAAGGACATCAATTCTGATGAAATTTATACGAATTAGGAAGAAGAGGCTCGACGCGCCCCTGTTGAACTCCGAAAGGGAAATGCCCATCAAATTGTCAACAGAAGGCCCCCAGAAATACGAAAAGAAGGCGGGCCACTCAGGGACAGTAAGGGTGAAAACAGAGGACAGGAAACCTCAACACGCCCTCAACGATATGTGCTGCAACCTAGAGAATCTTCAAAAAAAGGAAAAATTGTCAGATACGACCACCATACCCCACTAGAACAGACCATAGGCCATATTCTTATGCAAATCCAGGATCAACAACTCTTGACATGGCCAGAACCTGCAAAGAATCCCGAGCGGCAAAATAATAGTAAAAGATATTGCAAGTTTCATCAAGCTAGAGGACATGACACAAAAAAATGTACCCATTTGATGAACGCCATTGAAGATGTCGTTAGAAGGGGACAATTGGAGCAGAATGTCAACATTGATGTCCAAGAGGAGCCCGAAACTTCACATCCTGAAGAAGAAAAAGGGGAGATGGTCGGATTTATCAGTGGTGGTCCTGGGTGTGGTGGTGAAAGCTCCGCCTCTCGAAAAAGCTATGCACAAATGGTGGGGGCTGTGCAGGAAACAGAAACACCACAAAGAAGATCACGGCCTACAGCTCCCATCATTGTTTATGATAATGATGTCAGCAGGGTTCGCCACCCCCATGACGACGCCTTAGTCACTGCCATCATGGTTTCCAGTTTCCAAATGAAGAGAGTTCTGATAGACAGTGGAAGTTCGGTGACATTCTCTTTTGGAGTGCCTTCGAACAAATGAGATATGATGCAGATAATTTGCTTCCCGTAAAATCATCCTTAATAGGGTTTTCCGGAGAAGTGATACAGCCAGAAGGAATGATCTCCTTGCCAGTTACAGTAGGAAAGTCGCCCAGATCATCAACAGTGATAAGAAATTTTCTAGTTGTACGCTGTGCTTCAAGTTACAACGTTATTCTTGGCAGGCCAACCCTCAACGCGTTGAAGGCTGTAATTTCTACTTACCATCTTCTCCTCAAATTTCCGATTGAGAGTGGTAGTGGAGAAGTAAGAGGAGATCAACCCTTGGCGTGGCAATGTTATGTTGCAACCCTTAAGGGAAAAACTTTAAACAGAGGCAAAACAAAAGTTTCGGAAGCCATGTTGATCAACAAAATAGCCGAACGGGAAGATGAAGAGCTTCGGCCAACACCAGTTGAAAATTGCTTACAGTTCCTCTAGACACAACTAGGATGGAACGCACAGTGCGGATTGGTGCAGATTTGACAACAGTGCAACAAGAAAACCTCATGGTGGTACTAAGGACCAATTCTGATCTCTTCGCCTGGTCATCAGAAGATATGATAGGCGTAAAATGTGGTGTCATTGAGCACCGCCTCAACATAGATCAGTCGTTCAAGCCTGTCAAACAGAAACGGAGAAATTCCGCGCAAGAGAGGCAGAAGGCCACAGAGGAAGAATTATCAACCCTTTTAAAGGCTGGGTTCATCCGAGAAGTGCACTATCCAGAATGGTTGGTCAATGTGGTTCTAGTAAAAAACCATCCGGAAAATGGAGGATGTGTGTAGATTTCATGGACCTAAAGAAAGCTTGTCCAAAGGATTCATTCCCTCTACCTTCAATTGATGGCTTGGTTGATTCAACGGCGGGGCACGAAATGCTGAGTTTTTTAGATGCCTTTTCAGGCTACAATCAAATCCGAATGGCCAAAGATGATGAAGAAAAAACATCCTTCATTACAAGCACAGGAACTTATTGCTATAAGGTAATGTTGTTCGGTTTAAAGAACGCCGGAGCCACCTTCCAGAGGCTCATGAATACGGTCTTCAGAGAACAACTTGGCAGAAATGTTGAAGCATATGTGGATGACATCCTGGTAAAGAGCCGAAAAGCCGACGAACACCTATCAGATTTACAAGAGGTCTTTCAGTCACTTCGGACTTACAATATGCACTTAAATCCGAACAAGTGTGCTTTTGGTGTCCGGTCAGGGAAATTTCTCGGATTTATACTGACCCAAAGAGGAATAGAAGCGAATCCAGAAAAGGTCAAAGCCATCCTTGATATGGGATCACCCAAAAGCCTCCAAGAGATACAACGGCTTAACGAACGCCTAGCAGCTCTGGGAGATTTATCTCTAAAGCCAGAGAGAAAAACCTCCCACTCTTCCAAGCCTTGCGAAAAGCACCAAAAATGGAGTGGACAGAAGAATGTGAGAAAGCCTTTTAGGAGCTTAAAGATTATCTCCGATCGCCTCAGTTGCTAGCTAAGCCACAAGTAGGGGAAGAGCTCTACATCTTTAGCCGCTGCTCCTCGAGCAGTCAGTGCAGTACTTTTGAGGGAAGACAATGGAGTTCAGAAGCCAGTCTATTACACAAGTAAGATCCTTAACGACGCGGAGTCAAGATATCTACCACTTGAAAAGTTGGTTTCGCTCTCATCACGTCCGCACGAAGATTAAGGCCTTATTTTCAAGCGCACAAAGTTACGTTGCTGACGGATCAGCCCTTAAAGCAAGTCCTCTATAAGCCTGAAAATTCCGGACGTCTAGCCAAGTGGGTAATAGAGTTGGGTGAGTTTGATCTCACCTATAAACCCCGAACGGCAATCAAGGCTCAAGTGTTGGCGGATTTTATTGTGGAATTGACCATTCCCACAAATGAGGATAAAATCCCACCAGAATATCCGGAAGAAAGCCCTAGCATCCCATGGTCCTTATATATTGATGGATCAGCAACTGAAGAAAGGTCAGGAGCCGGCTTCGTCCTTTATTCTCCTTCTAAATGGAAAATTGCAACAGTTCTTAAGTTCCAATTCCGAGCGACCAACAACGAGGCCGAATATGAAGCCCTCATCGCAGGATTGCGTTTGGCCCGAGGGCTCGGAATTCAACGCCTACATGTATATTCCGACTCACACCTGGTCGTTAGCCATACATTGGGCAACTTTGAAGCAAAGGAGGAGAACATGGTCAAATACCAAACAGTGGTAAAGAAGATAGTCCCCCACTTCGCTCATTTCCAGATTGAAAAAATCTGTCGGGCACAAAATGAAGAAGCGGAAGCTTTATCTAAAAAAGCCACTGCGCCAAACAGAGATGCAGAATCTTCCTTCAACCTACAGTACCTTCCCACAAAAACTATTGAGGGGTTAGAAGGGGAAGTACAAAGTACAGCAGAAGAGTCAAGTTGGATGGATCCCATTAGAAACTACCTGCAAGGTGGACCTACACCATCCAACAAGACAGAAGCCAGACTGATCTCTTACAAATCCGCTCAATACATCATCATTGGTGAAAATCTATACAAGAGGTCCTATATGCAACCCTTCTTATGTTGCTTGCGTCCCACAGAAGCAAACTACATCCTTCAAGAAATTCATGAAGGTATTGGAGGGGGACATATAGGAGGCAAAGCCTTGAGTTACAAAGTCATGCGACAGGGCTATTACTGGCCAACATTAACTCGAGATGCAGTGGCGTTCGCCTGAAAATGTGATGCCTGCCAACGGCATTCCAAGATTCAAAGACGACCACCAACACTGCTCACGCCAATTATTAGCCCTCACCCGTTTGCTATCTGGGAAGTTGATCTCCTAGGGCCATTTCCCACTTCGACTCGACAAATGAAGTTTTCTATAGTGGCTATCGATTACTTCACCAAATGGGTAGAAGTTGAGCCCTTGGCCAAAATCACGGAGAAAGCTTGTCAGGGATTCTTGTGGCAAACGGTTATCTGTCGATTCGGAATTCCGGTCGCCTTCATTTCTGATAATGGGCGACAATTTGATAACAAGGCTTTCAAAAGCTTTTGTTCCGAGCTCGGAATTGAATCCAGATTGACTTCTGTAACACATCCCCAAGCCAACGGCCAGGTAGAGGTAACCAATCGTACCTTGCTCCAAGCTCTCAAAACCCGGGTCTCCAAAAAAGGAACTAACTGGGTTGAGGAAATTCCGAGCGTTCTCTGGGCTTATAGGACAACCACAAGAACCCCTACAGGAGAAACTCCATTCTTTCTCACTTATGGGGCAGAAGCTGTCATCCCTGCAGAAATAGGAATGCCTACTCTACTGACACAGCAAATTTTCTCATTAGAAGAAAATGAGAAGAATCTCCGAGCGGAACTTGACTTACATGAAGAGCGAAGAGAAGCTGCGGAAACAAAGGCAGCCATCTATCGCCAAAGAGTAAAAAGTTTCTATGACACAAGGGTAAAAAGAGTCTTCTTCCAAATTGGCGACCTGGTCTTGAGAGAAAACGAGTTCCAGGGAAACAAAAGCCGAACGGGAAAGCTAACTCCTAATTGGGAAGGCCCTTACGTCATACAGAGAATTGTCCGAGCGGGCACCTATTATCTGGTAAATATGGAAGGAAAAACGCTCAAGCGTCCATTTCATGTTGAACACTTACGACACTACTATCAGTAAATTCTGTAGTCGTCTCCTAAATGTTCCATGGAATAAAGCTTAAGTCTTTTCCAAACAAAAATGAGGTGAAAATCACATTCCTAAAAGATGAGTCAGAATTATCCTACAATGATAAAAGATAACTCTCATCCGGAAACAAGGGGCAAAAATCCCGATCGAAATATGAGGTAACAATCTCATTTACAAAAGCAAGGATCTTACTCAACAAATCAAAGTCCCAAGATTGGACTAAGAAGAGAAGAACCTGCTATGAAGCTTGACTTACAAGCCAAATGAAGGAAGAAAGACCTTGCGAAGGACTTCTTAAAATGGTTAAAACCATCACTCGGAAATAAATCTTCACCAAAGAAAAAGGTTTGTGTTTCATTCATATAAATTGAAATTACATTCCAAAAATAACTAGGTGTTTACAAGAGCATGTCCTAAAAAATCCCTAAGAACTAGGGCCCTCAGGGCGGTCAGCCGCTTCTGGATGAACTTGGGTTGGAGGTTCAGAAGGGGCTGGAACAGGAACCTCTGGAGTCTTTATAAGCTGCAGCCTTTTAGCTCCATAAATTTCTTCAAGATTCCAGCAAGCCCCATAGACAAAACGTCCGCAGGAGGAACATGGTGGGCCACCTGCTGCACTACAGAATAAATGCGGGTCGCCCCTTCTTTGGCTTTCGCCCTAAGCCGAGCGACCTCTTTCTCCAATTTATCCGCTCGTTCAATTAAGTCTTTCATCTCTTGCGAGTCGGATTTAGGGGTCCTCTGTCTGGAAGCCAAGTCTTCCTTGAGTGTATCACGCTCCCTCTTGAGTTCTTCTAACTCGACCTGAATGGCGGCGAGTTCCGTAACCTTCAACTTTAGACTCCATTGGGCTTCAGTACGCTCATCTTGAGCGGATTTAAGTTCCTTCTTCAAACTGCTAGAGTCGTCCTGTAGCTTTTTGATATCCTCCTTGGCAGTCTGAAGAGAGCCCTCGGAACTTGCCAACTTGGCTGCTAAATCATGTTTCTCTTTTTCAATAGCGGCCAACTATTGAAGCCGCTCGACTTTATCCTTCTCAAAAGTATGGATAATAGCGAGCTGCTTCTTTTCTTTTTCCTCCAAGGCCTCCACCTTAGAGCTTAGCTGGGCAAATTCTGCCCTACTTGCTTCCATCTTTGCCAAGTCCTCTTGACAAAGATTGCCGACTCGGTCCGCCCAATGCGCAGTCTACAAAATAACAAAGGAGTTATAGACGATACCAAGTTTAGGAAGAAAAGAAATATGAGAACGGTTCTTACCAGCATGGCCGAACGGAAAAGCTGGCAAGTGGCCTCTTCCCTCCCAGTTCTCCGTAGCTTAGTGGAGAGCTGTTCGGGCCGCATAGCCATCAAAACACTTTTCACAGAAGCAGCATCCCGAAAAGGGATGTCTTCAGAGGGCAACTCCTTCCCTTGAGTTGCCGGTCCTCTAAAACTGAGTCTGCCACCCTCAATCTATCCAAGAGAGCCGCTTCTCCCGCCTCCGCCTGTAAAACAAAACCTAAGTTAAAAATTATTGCGGAACAATGATACCCTTAAGAAGTAAATCCTTACCTCCTTGAGGAGGATATCTTCTAGTTGACTAGAAGAGGGCCCTTCGAAAATTGGCGATAAAGCCGGGCGAGCCTCTTCCGCAGGTGAACTCACCTGCTCAATCATAATTCCGGGACCCGATGCGTCCTCGGAATTCTTCCTCTTCGTCCTCCTCTCCCGTGAGGACCCTGTAGCGGGGTCGCTTTTACCCTCTTTCTTGGAAGAGTCAACCTCTTTTCTCTTCCTCTTCCTTTTCTCCTCCTTGGAGGCGCCAACACCTTTACTAGAGGCCGCTTCCTTCTTCTTCCGCCCACGAGGTAAGGGTGGATGGACTTCACCTTCATAGGAAGCCAAGAGGCCCTTAACGTAGCTCAAGTTTTCATCCTCCATCGGACTTTCTGCAAAATAAAATTCCAAACCAAGTTAGATATCGCGATTCAAGATCAAACTACGATGGATACACGAATAAATCCTACCAGCAAATACCATTAAACGACATTTAACGAGGTTTTCCTTAGTCAAGAACTCATCCATGTAAACTTTGGACAGCCCCGTCATTGACTTAAGAAGAACCTCCCCTTCTTTCGTCATTTCCTCACAAACGATATCCGTTCGGGGAGCCTCCCACTTTGTTCGGACATCCCACTCTGATTTATTTTTGACAAAGAAAAATTTACTCTTCCACCGCTTAATGGAAGAAGGAACTTTCCCTAAAAACTTTCTTCCGGAACGAGCCGAGAAGTAATACCAATCGGCATTAGACTCTAAACATAGGCTAAACAACATACGAAACCAACGGACGGTCGGACTTACTCCGTAATTCTTGAAAACAATGACAAAGCCGTTCAGTAATCTCCAAGAATTCGGAGTCAGCTGTGAAGGACACAGATGATACTCCTCTAGAATTGCCTTAGCAAAATCAGAAAAAGGAAGCCTAAGGCCACCCGATAACGCATCTTAATAGATAGTTATCTCCCCTTTCCTGGGAGAACTCGCCCTCTCCCCAGAATAGGGAACCCTAACATCAAACAAAGAGAGATCTATCTCATATTTCTCTACCAGGCCATCTACATCCTTCTGCCCATGAAGACTTATGAACGTAGCAGACCCCCTACCCATTGCCCTAGAAGCAGGATGAACCCGCGAACCCTGGACTGGAATATCCTTAGGTTCACCTGGAATCGGGACAAAGACCGTAGGGTTGGACGGAGAAGGGATCAAAAGCCCATGAGAAGAACTAGAGGAAGAAGATGTAGCACTAGCCATTACCTTAGAAGAGAAAAGGACAAGAAAAAAACACAGAAAGCTTAAGACCAGGGTTGCCGGAGAAGAAGAAGTTTTCAAAAGACGCAATTTGACTTTTGAGATAAAACCCTTTTAGCCTGTACGATTCCGTTTATCTGTAAAGATGATGAATCCCTGGCCGTTAGATCCCAGAACTGCATCCCAATCGAACCGTTTAACCAAGGGTCCCTAAATCTGGACCGTTCAGATATCCATCACCACTTCTCCTCTAACAAATCAAAATTTCATCCACGTCAGTATACCAAACGCCGCCTGACACATAGAAAACCGCGCTTATCATGATGTTGACAAACGCGCACGCCGCGCACATCGCACCACTATCTCCCTTTAATGCTAAATAGTAGGGGAGACACGTGTCGTCTTAGGGAATAACAGGCGTTGTGTAGAGCCCGCATCATAAGAGACAAAACGCACACATCCCAACATAGGATCACCAGTGATCATTTCTTCTTCTTCTTGAAGAAATCGAAGACTTTATGAGCAAATTAATAAACTTTATTCATGTTACAACGACAGTAGTATTAAAAAGCACACAACAAAACAACATGGCAAACCCTAGTAAACATATTCTCCGTCGGAATTCCCCAGTTAACAATCCACAGATCCATCCGAGGACCCACTCAGATAAGATTCAGAGGAGGCGCACGGACTTCCACAACCGTCGCTGTCCTCGTTATCGCTAGGAAATCCAGGAAAAGCACGAGGGCGAAGATGGGGGCCCACTTCTCTACGGCAGAAGTCGCTCCCAAACATTTCAACTTCCAAGCGCATATCCCCTACATAAGTAATAACTAAAGTGATAATTAAAAGATCCCCTGCCTCTACATCATGGTCAACATGAAAGGTTTCCCACCCTTCCTCAATGCTTATTTCACTTAAACCCCTATCAACAACCAGAAGTGATGGCCATACACAGCCGTTCGGACTTACCAATTGGATAACCCCAGTCCTCAGTTCCGATAAATGTTCGTAATACTGGGTAAAAGTAAAAAACTTAAAAAAAGACAAACGCTGAGCCATTTTACCAAGACGCAAGGATGGCAGCAGAATGGATAAAAACACTATCCATGCTAGCTCCTTAAATAGCAAAACTTGGTGACACTATAGACGAAAATTCAGGAGAAAAATCTACCTCGATTCAAAACAACGAAAAGACAACATAACAACTGTCGGTTACCTATTAAAACACATGTGTCTAGAAAGAAACCTACACCCACATAGACACGCCCGCTAAAGAAGATACTTGTTCTCGAACCAAGCGAAAAGCGCAATTTGACTCACTCCTCGCTCAGATTTTTCGAACAAATACACTCTAGGGGGGACTAGTGTTACGGAAATATTTGGTAAAACACGTGTCGCCTGCCTAGATGGCCACCTGTCATACACAGGGCTACATTCCTTTTGGCCACAAGACAGTCACCACCAAATTCATTAGCATAAATTCCGTCCGACAAATAAGGAGGGTTCACCCCTACAAAAAGTCTGTCGGAATTATGCAAGAAGGTGATAGCCATCTGGGTAAGAGCGTATCTAACGCTTCTATAGTAAGTAGATCTTATCCACTTGCCTCTACAATCGGCAGATATTTTCTACTTACACATGTAGTACCTACACAGTAGGTAGATATTTTATACTTACCTACGTAGCACCTACACAGTAGGCAAATATTTTCTTACCGCCTTATAAGATATTTTCTCATTCACCGCCTTACTCCACCGCCTTTCCTAAACCGCCTTTAAGTTGCTATAAAAGAAGAACGGTAATAGAGAAAGAGGGATCCGAAAAATCATTACACAAAGAGCTAACTCATGTCTAAGACTGCCTTCTCACAAGTTTTCTGACTTAAGCATCGGAGCTGAATCCGGGCAGAAAGGCCCAATTCCGATCACTCTTTTCTCCCTCTTACAGATTCATCCCAAAGGAAAGCTAGGGTAATTCCGAGCGGATTTCCAAAGCATTCTCCGTGTTCCCCGTTTAGAAGTTGAAGTAAGCGTCCACACCAACTATAAATTTCAACCGTTTGTCGAAAGCTGAGACCAGATCACGAGGCCACAGTAGCCAAAGCGTGAGGTGTACCAGTTTTTGGCATCAACATATGATATTAGTTATTTTCACTCAAGTGAACAACTTCCACAGGTAAGTGAGCGTGAGTAATCCAGTAGATGGCTCTGACATAGCAGATAAGAATAGTGCATGTGTGCACTTGTTGTTAAGAATTTTAGAACTATTCCGCAATTTGTAAACTCTGTATAAGATTTAACAATTTGTGTGTCTCTGATGAATAGTAGTTTGATTATTATCATTATAAATAGGTTTAAATTAAATAACTTATGGGCTGGGTGCACTCCTGGCCCAGCTGGTGTGACATCCATCCATAGGTTGTTGGATCTTCATCTGGTTGGCACATCTTGTCTTACGAAAATGGAAATAGTTCTCTTTACAATCCATTCACAAGCCAACACACACAACTACCCCTAAAAAAATTTGCTTTATTCCAATCAAAATTTAATATAACGTCTCAAGGCTTATAAAGAATCCAAAGCCCTTTATCCCAAGAAATTGGTGTTTTTTTATCAGCTCCAATCTTTGATAATTGTGTGGTTGCAGGCTTCTTTGATTATAAAACTATAGCTATATCCAGACCGCAAGCACAAGATGGTTTATTGTTGAACATCAACATTAAGAAAAGGATTACTGTGACCTTCATTACTTCCAAGGATATTTCTATGCTTTGCTGTCAATGGAGGGCTTACTGAATTTTTTTGCGAACAAAAACCAAGAGCAAGGATTTTTGACACAAGACATTTACTCTGAAATATAAAGCTTAGTGATAGTATTAAGTTGGTTGAGTTTTCGACGATTTATTAATGATTGAAAGCAAGATGCCATCTAAAATGGTCAATGGGACTTCATCATTTACTGAATTTGACTCATGTTCTCCATATAAGTTATCTATATCTTGCACAATATATAAGATTGATATTACTACATCTTGTTGGACCAAGGGTTGCGGCGGCGCCCGGGTGGATGACAGCAGGGCAACTAGGGGCAATGCCGGGTGCGGGTGGCGGCGGCACCAGACGGCGGCGTGAACGGCAAAAGAAGGAGGGAGATGGAGAATTTTGGGCTTAGGGCTCAGCTCTTCAATGAAGATCGAGAGAGAGAGAGGGATGTTCATTTCTCTCTCTATCTCTTCTTATCTCTTTATTTATAATATAAAATAAATTCTAATTTATTCTCATGTTATTTCATTATTATATTTTATCTAATAGGTTAACTTATTATTATTATTATTATTATTATTATTATTATTATTATTATTATTATTATTATTATTATTTAAAAGAAATCTAATAATCTAACTAATCTCCATAGTTTTTGTCACACTTGGGTAAATTATTTACCAAGGTTTCCAAGGAACCCTATTAGGGTTCCATTTAAATTCAATACTAATAATAAGTATTTATATTAATTAATATCTTAACCATTCAATTGCTTAGTAAATTGTATTATTTGGATATTCAATTGATTAGTAATGCCTTTAATTGTCTAAATCTTTATTTATCTGTGAATAACCCCCGATTAATTTTTTTTTTCAGAAATTTAAAAAGTAATTACTAGAAAAACCAGGGCGTTATAGTTCTCCCCCCTTATGAAATTTCGTCCTCAAAATTTCCAAATATAGGTGAGGATAGTGAGCTCCCGAATTATCGTTTCTCAACTTTTGCTTCTTTTTGTCAATAATGTAAGTCTTCCTTTAATTCCATAGCTCATCTATCACGCTTCCATTGAGTCACATCTACTCATGTAGCCGATCCTCAACACTGCCCCGAAGTATGACATGTCATGCTCCGGACCCTGTCCACCTCCTGGGTCTGAATAACATTGAATTTCTTTTCCATCTCCAGGCTCCAAACACTCGACTGTCTACGGCTCTTTAGTCCTCTCGGAATAAGACGGTCCCGTCGTTCTGAACTCTAGTCCTTTATCCCTTCTTTGGGTTGCACGTCGGGTTAACTCTGGAACTTCCGTTATTCGCGCACTTGGCCTATGACCTCGCTCAACAGCTCCATCATAGGGTCCATATAACCCCTCATGTCGGTCCTACTATTAATTTAAACTCAAATCCAGTGGGTATGGGCCCACCACGCTTATGCTGCGAATCTCTGATTGTAACTACTATCATCTTAAATAGGTGGGGAGTAAGTGGGGAGTAACTAATTCGTCACAATCAACTCTCTATTTTCCACAAAACTTTTATCAGATAAAGATCAGCCACGCTTCCGTGCGTGACTCTGATCATGTGCCATCCACTTAAACAAGTGGTTGTACCGATACAAACATTTTTTCTATTCTTTCTCCTATGTCTTGTGGCTCCTTGGAAACTTTCCCAGCTTCCATCTTGCCTAATATTACTGAAGGACTTCCCTCCATCTCATCCTCACTCATTAAAGGATCGTCAACTACCTCTCGTAGGTGTCTCTCCACAGTCCCTAAAATTCGTGTCTAGTATTCTCCACTACTAGACTCCATCATGGGACTATGATGGACATCATCTAACATCTACCGGACTCTCATCCTATGGCTCTGACCATTCCTATGACTCTAAGATCGACTCCTCTCTAATACCATTAAATGTCACACCCTTTCCCAACACAGGGACGGATATCACACCAGCTGGGCCGGGAGTGCACCCAACCCATAAGCTGTCTAATTTAAACCTATTAACGATGATATTAATCAAACTACTATTTATAAGAGATACACAAATTGTTTAATCTTATACAGAGTTTACAAATTTGCGGAAGAGTTCTAGAATTCTAAACAACAAGTGTACACAGGCATGATATGGTAGAATTAGATATAAAGTGAAACCTGTAATGGTGTAAAAATGTATTCATGATCGTGCCGTGGACGGAACCCTATATAGATATAGATGTTGGACCAGCGGGGTTCCGTGATGGAGCCAGAGTCAGGCGTTGATGATTCCGTGTGAGGGAGGGGATTTGTTTTGATCCGTATGTTTCAAAAAAATAAAATAAAATGTTTTTGCGAAATGATTTTTCATCAAACCCCCCCTTCCCGACTCGTGAGGGTGCCCCGGTCGGATATGAGCAAGACTATCGCTGGCTCTTCTGGTCTGTTGAATTAGGGTCGGGGACGTCCATGACACGGCATAGGTCCCCTCTTGGCACAGGATGCAACTGAGGTGGATGCATCTCCTTTACACAGAATGTACTTCAGATGCGGGTAGGTAGCACCGCCTCCTTCGCACAGGATGTGATTGAGGTAGGTACATCTCCTGTACACATGGATGTACTTGAAGATGGGGTGTTTGTTAGAACTGATATTGATGTATGAACTGCATATGGCTTTTTGTGAGTTTTCCGATTGTATTGGCATTAATATCTTGATTGAAGATGATCATGATGATTCCATGTTTTCTGTTAGTTTTCAATTTGTACGAATATTTAGTACCAGGTTTGTGAGGGACAGGTATGTATAATACCTGGCGGAGTTGTCAGCACTCACTGAGCTTGTGTAGCTCAGTCCCTCGGTTTATGTTGTCATTTCAGGGTATAGACAGGGACCTGAAGAGCAGCTCATGGCGCGAGCAGAGATTGTAGACTAGGGGCTCTGACGTACCTGACCCTCACATTTAAATTTATTGCCTTGTACATATCAAGTTGGTCTATTTGTATATTTTTTGTAACTCTGATGGGATGTGACTACCGGTGTGTAACCGAGGTTGTTCATGTCATATTGCATTTATTTTGTATATTCATTATTTTGTTAGGTTGTAAAGTACACAGCTTATGGGTCGGGGCACTCCCGGCCCAGCTGGTGTGACACCCGGTCCTTAGTAAAAAGGGGGTGTTACAACATGAGTCTCGGAGATTCTTTGGATTGGCTCGGTCCTTCGGCAGCTCCCGCTGCACCTTTGCCTCTTTCCTTTATCTCATCCTAGAATTGAAATACAGAAATTATGAATACGAAGACGTATTCTTAGCTTTATTCTAACTAAGACTCAATAGAATACGATGAAGACACTTAGCTCACTAAAGCATGATCTCTTAATAAATATGCATTTCATGTCTTCAAGGTATATCTATAACTAAGTTTCTATCTCATCTCTTCGAGCTTAACACATACGCAAGGTAATTTACTAAATTAGGATTGTAGCTTTATTTTATTCATACTTGTTGCAATGCTTGAAATGCCTTGACAAATCATGTATAATCTAGAATTCAATGTTGCGAGAAGTCTATAGCAATCATTCCAATAAAAATACGATTTATCTACTTTGTTAATACATCAACTGTTATTCAAACTTTCATGAGTTCCTAAATGTGTTCATGATCCATACTTTTAAGTATTTAAATACAAAATTAACGCACATAGATTTTTTGAAATTTTTGACAGAGTCCTCTTTGTTTCTAGGACTTTGAAATGAATATAAACATTCCACCAAACATCAAATGTGCATTTTTTAATACAATGACAATCTACAACACAGTCGTTATAGATTCACTGAATTTTATATGCATTCATTCCCACACTCGGTCATACATGAAACTATACACTCTATCATTAGGATCCCGATCTATTGATCAAATAATCTTGTGCTAATTAAGGCCACCTAACACAACACCTCTTCAATCCAATTAGTCTACACAACTCACAGTGGTGTGCAGCCATTCACGGTGGTTCTAATGGCTCCCGGTGCCCTTGTTGTCGATGCTCAGTTGGCCGAATTGAGGCAACTTGGAGTGTCATGGTTGGATAGTCATCTTGAGCTCCATCGGTGCTACACTAGACGAGCCCCTCGCTGGAAAAGCTTTACTGGGAATTGGGGAGGGAAGGGAGGGAAATGGGGGTCACGTCCTGTTTCTCAGCGGGAGGTTGGGCGATGGTCCGTCGTGACTGTCTTCTCAACAACTCAGGGGCAGCATAATGGTCGGATAGATCACCGGAGCGACTACTGCTTCGCCGGAGTCGCGCGGCCTCAATCTACGCTGGGACTTGCCGTTCCAAGGAAGACAAGGGGAGATCGGGTGATGATGGCCAGGGAAGGCACTGGCTCGCCGGTGATCCGAAGCGGCGGACGATCTGTAGGGCACGCCACGACGAATTCAGTTCAGGCTGAGAGGCGGCTCGGGGATTCTAGGTGCGCTCGCCGGCATGGGCGCGGCTGGTATGCAGGGCCGTGCACGGTGGGCGGAGCGCACCTCAGGCTAAGCTGCAGACGGACATCCGGCAGTGGCGCGGGCAGGGGACAGCGGCGCGGTGCCGGCAGGCTGGTTGGGGCGTGGGACCGGCGGCTGCACGGCAGGGGCTGGCCGGCGCGGCATCGAGCGGCCAAGGCGGAGGGTTGCGGCGGCGTCCCGGCGGACGACAGTCGGGCAACTATGGGCAACGCCGGGTGCAGGTGGTGGCGGCACCGGACGGCGACGTGCACGGGCAAAAGAAGGAGAGAGATGGAGAATTTTGGGCTTAGGGCTCGGCTCTTCAATGAAGATCGAGAGAGAGAGAGGGATGTTCATTTCTCTCTCTCTCTCTCTCTCTCTCTCTCTCTCTCTCTCTTCTCATCTTTTTATTTATAATATAAAATAAATTCTAATCTATTCTCATGTTATTTCATTATTATATTTTATCTAATAGATTAACTTATTATTATTATTATTATTATTTAAAAGAAATCTAATAATCTAACTAATCTTCATAGTTTTTGTCACACTTGGGTAAATTATTTACCAAGGTTTCCAAGGAACCCTATTAGGGTTCTATTTAAATTTAATACTAATAATAAGTATTTATATTAATTAATATCTTAACCATTCAATTGCTTGGGAAATTGTATTATTTGGATATTCAATTGATTAGTAATGCCCTTAATTGTGTAAATCTTTATTTATCTGTGAATAACCCCCGATTTATTGTTTTTTTTCAAAAAGTTAAAAAGTAATTATTAGAAAAACCAGGGCGTTACAATTTTACCCTATGTTTCAGATTATAAAACAAGAACTTTCTACAACCTTGTTGAGGACCAACAATATGCGTTTGAAGTGGAATTGTTTTTTGGAGCACAAGTTGTTTGATCTTCATCTTGCTGGCTAATCTTGTCTTACGAAAATGGACATAGTTCTCTTTTCAATCCATTCACAGGCCAACATACACAACTACCACCAAAAAAATTTGCTTTATTCACATAAAAAGTTAGTCCAACAGCTCAACGCTTACGAAGAATCCAAAGCCCTGGATCCCTAAACATTGCTATTTTATCACCAGTTCCAATTATTCTGCGGTTGCAGGTTTCTTTCATTATAAAACTATAGCTATATGTAGACTACAAGGCACAAGATGGTTTATTGCTGAACACTAACCTTAAGAAAAGGATTACGGCGACCCTCATTACTTCCAAGGATATTTCTATGCTTTCGGTGCCAATGGAGGGCTTACAGAATTTGATTGTGGACAAAAACAATAGCAAGGATTTTGACATTGGTCATTTACTCCGAAATATAAAGCTTAGTGACAGTATTAACTTGGTTGAGTTTTTCGACAATTTATTAATGATTGAAAGCATAATGGCATCTAAAATGCTCAAGGGGACTTCACCATTTACTGAATTTGAATCAAGTTCTCTATATAAATTATCTATATCTTGCACAATATATAAGGTTGATATTAGTCCGTCTTGTTGGACCAAGGGTGAGGAGGTTTCTCATTGGTCGGAGAGACAAGCTCAACGGATCAGCTATTGTTTCTTGGACAGGAATCACACTGTATAAATCTTGAATTACTTTATCCAACTCATTAAAACTTTAATAATCTCAAACTAATTAGCTATTTCCTAAACACACCCTAGAAGTTATGAACTTCTCATGTAGAACTTTGATAATAAAAAATTACAAAATTCTTCATATGATAAAATCGCAATTAATCTAACATGTTAAAAACATTCATACAAAACTTAAAAAAATATTTTTAAGTTTATAAGATGAAAATTAATCTATGATAACAATAAATAATTTATTGTCTTAGTCAAACTTCGTCTTAGGTTAAACCTAATAGATAATCTAGTATCGACGATGTCACCTATTTTGTTTTTTATTTTTCACGTAATAATATGATTAATGAAAGGATTACAAAGTTTTGAAATTGACATCTTGTATCGATGATGTTACATATTTTTCTTTATTTTTTATTTTTCTCATGATAATATGATTGATGAAATTAAGAATTAGAAAGTTGTGCAAGTGATAACTTCGTACATGTGCCTCAATGCCACTTTTTTTTTATTTTTAAAATCTCAGATTATATCAATTCTACAATCATCTAATATGGTCATTTGTTTTTTTTATTATAAACCATCTCCAAAATAGAAACATTGAGTTAGTGGATGCATCCTTTGTATTAATATGTCCTAACTCAGTAAGTCTTAATATTGGACAAAATTATTAAATTCGTAAAGAACATAGATTTTATAGACAAATTCTTCCCCGTGCCAGCGATACCTTACGTCTCTTTTTTCATGCTTTTCTTTATTTAAGTTTACCTTGTATACTGTTTTCTCCGCAACCGTACTTCATTCTCTACTTCTGCTTTGATCTTCGCTCAGATATCTTTAAGTTCGGAAAGGTATTTCCTTAATTTTGTGTTGTAATCTTTTAGGGCAATTTTTTATATGTATTATGATAGGGATGAAAGTATTGGGACACGTGGCACACACCCAGGAAAACCACGTGTCGGGACAACAGCCTAAAAGTTCACGTAAATATTACAGCATACCGTTCCGATATGGCATTATAGCATACCGTTCCGATATGGGTAACTCATAGTATCGGACTAATCCACCGCGAAGCACTGTGCCGATCCGATATGAATTAATATGACGATGCGGCTATGGGTCATATCGGTATCGGAATGAAGCTAATTAAACATATGAAGGTATGACAAAACCGATGATTCACCGTGTCATTCCCAATCTTCTAGAAGAAGGACAACTGTGGACAGCCTGGCATTCCAGAAAGTTCTAGAAACGATTACGCTGGAGCGGCATTTCGGATGCTTAGGCGCTTAGGCTGGATTCACGGTGGCAAACCGCGTGACTAAATTGAGAAGCGTGCTTTCGGCCGCGTGTGGATGCCTATAAAAGGCAAGGATCATTGTTCATTTTGGACATTCTGGAGATCCAAGTAGTGAAGCTCTGCCGAAATTGGAAACGGAGTCAACCCTCTATTTCGAGAATGGTTGTAAGATTTCTTGTATTCTTGACCATTTATAGTGAGAATTTCTTCTCCCGTGATTTTTTCCCCACCTTTTAGGGGTTTTTCCACGTAAATCTGTTTTTTCCTCCTCTTGCTTGGATTCTCTTTCAATCTTTATCTAGGATAGCCACTCCCAAAATACAAATTCAATTGTTAGGCTGAAATTGGGCCCTAAATCCAATTTTCGCACTAACAATTTGGCGCCGTCTGTGGGGAGGAGAACGAAAAGTTCATGGCAACAACACAGAGAAGATCTAAGAGATTCCAATCTCAGGAAGAGGGAAGGGGAGTTTCAGCAACCCCTCCAGTGGAAGGCATAGTGCCTCCTGGAGTGGAAGTTCCTATGGTGAATGTTGGGATTCAAAATGATCCAGAATGCGTCAGAAGGATGGCGCAGGAAATTGAAGAGCTGAAGCAAGCTCTCCAGGAAGCACGTCAGCAGCGCATTCCTCATGATCCACAACCTCTCAAGGAGAGCGGAGAAAGAAAGGCAGACCGCTCTCCAAAACGTCAAGCACGATCACCTGATAGATATCAGAACAAGGAACCTTCAGCTGGAAGCTCAGATCCAGCACATCATCGTGATTGCCATAATCATAGAGATGGAGGTAGAGAAGTGAGAAGGAGGGGAATCTCAAGTTCTCTAGACCAATCCTTCGATCAGAGGCGAAGGACCCGATCATTGACGTATCGGTCCAGAGAACGGTATCACTCATCGGATCGGCATCCTTCCCCTCGACGTCGATCTCCACACCGTTTTCATTCAGGGCGTCAGTCTCCACGGCGCGACTCACCATATCATCGTTACTCTCCTCCTCGACGATATATGACGGAGAAGGAACGAGTCCAGCAATTGGTTCCTCATGTTACTTCCCCATTTGTAAGGGCGATTTGGGAAGCTCCCTTCCCGGAACACTTCAGACCTCCAAATGTTCGCTCTTACGACGGGACTTCTGATCCCCAGGAGCACTTGGAGAGTTATAGAGATGAAATGATGGTCAACAGGACCACTGAGGCTGTTATGTGTCGAGCTTTTCTTCGGACACTTAGCGGGGATGCCCATGATTGGTTGAGGGATTCCTCAGGGAGCTGTGCATAATTTTCAACAACTTCGATCTTTTCCTTTGTAATTTTGCCGACAATAGGAAGCTGAAGAAGAATCCCATCTTTATTCTTGGGATTCCGACAAAGGCCGGAGGAAAGTCTTCGCGGGTACATCAGCCGCTTCAACAAGGAGGTGAATGGCATGGTAGACATGAATTCATCTCTGGTCGTGGGAATAGCCGTGAAAGGGTTGAAAGATGGGCCATTTAAGGATTCCTTAACAAGAGAACCCCCCACCGGTCTCTCAGATTTTCAGAGCCTAGCTGCTAAATATATTGCTTCTGAAGAAGTAAAGGCAATGTGGCGGGAGAGTGATCTCTTGCAGCTTGAAGAAATTAGAAAGAAGACTCATCATCCTCAGCCATACCGGGATTGGAGAGAAGGAGCTCCGAGAGGTGATAAACTTCGGAGAGAAGCGGGCCGAAATCCGAATCGAGCAGATCGGTTTGAGGAAAGGAGACCCCCGCCACATCGGGGGTACGATCCTGAAAGGGGAGAGAAGTACCACAACTACTCCATCCTAAACACCTCATTGAAAGACATTCTCTCTCAAATTCAGGATCAGAAAATCTTAAAGCCTCCACAGCCTATGAAGGATAATCCTAAGAGGAAGAGAAACAAGAAATTCTGCAAGTTCCACCAGGATAAAGGGCATCTTACTGAGGAATGTATCCAACTGAAGAATGCTATAGAAAACCTTGTCAGAGAAGGAAAACTGGAACAATTTTTACAAAAGGAGTCGGAACCGGAGATCGAGCATGTTCCGCCTCCTCAACCTATTATTCCTTGTGACACACGGGTGACAGTAATAGCTGGAGGCCCGGGATGCGGGGGAGAGAGTTCAAGGTCAAGGAAGAGCCATACAAGAGCGATTGGATCCGTTCAGAATGTAACTTCCTTGAAGAGGCCTCGCAGCCCTATGCAAATCTGTTTTTCAGATGAGGACTTGAGAGGAGTTCATTATCCTCATGATGACGCTCTCGTAATCACAGCTCAGATCGGGGTATTCATTGTAGAGCGAGTCCTCATCGACACCGGTAGTTCAGTGGATATTATATTTTCATCGGCCTTTGACAGAATGAAGCTACCGGTGGAAAACCTGAAGCCGATAAGGACTCCACTCATCGGGTTTAACGGGAGTCCACTTCAACCTGACGGTATGATCTCTCTACCTTTGACTCTTGGAACTCCCCCAAGATTTACTACTCTTGTCATTAACTTCGATTATGCGATGTCCTTCGAGCTACAATGTTATCATTGGGCGGCCATCAATCAATTTGTTGAAAGCTGTCCCGTCAACATACCATATGGTGATTAAATTTCCTACACCCAATGGTTGCGGCGAAGTAAAAGGTGATCAACTTGCTTCCCGCCGATGTTATGCCACAATGCTCAAAGGGCACGGTGAGGGAAGCAGCCGATCTGGAGAAGCTCTCACCGTAGAAGATATTCAGCAAGAGGATGATGAGAGAGAAAAGCGCCGCCCAACTCCGGTTGAAGAACTGAGGATCATGCCTTTGAAAGAAGAACAACCGGAGCGTACTGTCCAGATAGGAGCAAGCCTGCCATCAGATCAGCAAGAGGAGATATTGAATTTCTTGAAGAGAAATGCTGATATCTTTGCCTGGACTGCTGAGGAGATGCCGGGAGTCCCAAGGGAGATCATAGAACATCGGCTTAATGTTGATCCAGGACATAAGCCAATTATACAGAAGCGGCGCAGTTTCGCTCCAGATCGACTCCAGGCTGCACAAGAAGAGGTGGACAAGCTTCTGAAGGCTGACTTCATCCGTGAAGTTTATTACCCTGAGTGGTTGTCCAATGTAGTTTTGGTGAAAAAATCCACAGGAAAGTGGAGAATGTGTGTGGATTTTACAGATTTGAATAAAGCTTGCCCTAAGGATTGCTACCCCCTGCCTTTAATTGACAACTTAGTGGATTCCACATCAGGATATGAAATGCTAAGTTTTCTCGATGCATACTCAGGATACAATCAAATCAAAATGGCGGAGGTCGATGTAGAGAAAACATCTTTTATCACAGGCAGAGGAACATATTGTTACAAAGTCATGCCTTTCGGCTTAAAGAATGCCGGTGCCACTTTTCAGAGATTAGTGAATAAGGTTTTCAGAGACCAGATCAGAAGAAATGTGGAAGCATATGTGGATGATATTTTGGTGAAAAGTATTAGTGCAGAACGTCATATTGCCGATCTGCAAGAAACCTTTGATGCGCTTCAAGCACACGGAATGAGTCTCAACCCTAATAAATTCACATTTGGGGTCCGATCAGGAAAATTCCTGGGGTTCATGATCACGCATCAAGGTATTGAAGCAAATCCGGAGAAGATACGAGCTGTATTAGAAATGAGATCCACAAGAACAATCAAGGAGATACAAAGACTCAATGGCCAGCTTGCAGCTTTGGGGAGGTTCATATCCAAGTCAGGAGAAAAGAATCTTCCTTTTTTCCGAGCATTAAGAAAAGCTCCCAAAGTTGAATGGAATGAGGAATGCGAGAAAGCATTCATACAGTTGAAGGAGTATTTGCAATCACCGGCTTTGTTAGCAAAGCCTCGACCCGGGGAGGAGCTCTATATTTACTTATCGACGGCCGCCATTTGTTGTCGGTCGCGATCTTGGTGAAGATTGAGGATAATTTGCGTAAACACATGTATTATACAAGCAAGGTTCTCACCGATCTTGAGTCGATATCTCTCTCTTGAAAAGTGGCCTATGCTTTAGTAGTTGCGGCCCGGCGGCCGTCCCTATTTCCAATCACATCGGATAAAGTGCTTGACCGATCAACCGCTAAAGCAGATCCTACATCGGGCAGACACATCGGGACGCCTCTCCCGATGGGTACTTGAACTGGCGGAGTATGATATTAGCTACGAGTCGCGAACTTCGATAAAGGCCCAAGTACTCGCTGACTTCATAGCTGAGCTCACGACAACTACAGATGATGATCCATCAAACATCAAGTTGTCAGAAGTTGAAGATGATCCTTCACCTTGTTGGACTCTGCACACAGATGGGTCTTCTACTGGAGAGAGCTCAGGAGGAGGACTGATCCTGCAATCACCATCGGGATGGAACACTTCAACTGTACTGAGGTTTGGGTTCAAAGCCACCAATAATGAAGCTGAATATGAAGCTTTGATAAGCGGGGATTCTGACTAGCTCGTGGCCTTGGTGTGAAAAATTTGCAAGCTAATACCGATTCCCAGCTGGTTGTGGGCCATCTGAGTGAAGAATTTGAGGCGAGAGAGGATCACATGGTGAAATATAAATCCTTGTTGCAGAAGCTAACCACAAGCTTCGAGAAATTTCACATTTCCAAAATTCCCAGAATAGAGAATCAGTGGTGATCTCTTATCAAAAGATTGCCTCGGCAAATGCCGTCGTCTGACCGATCAACATTGATGTTAGCAACAAGGACAATTGATTGTAGGCCACCAGAGGAACTCATGGACATCGATCAGGAGCCATGTTGGATCGATCCAATCTTGAGTTATCTGAAGGATGGAACTCTCCCCCAGGATCCAAAGGAAGCACGGAGGGTCACTATAAGAGCTTCCCGATACAGCGTAGTGGACGGACAGCTCTATAAGAAATCTTTCACTCTTCCTTTGTTAAAGTGCCTGCGACCATTGGAAGGAGAATATGTTCTTCAAGAGGTTCATGAAGGGATTGCAGGAGATCATTTGGGAGGAAGAGCATTGAGTCATAAGATCCTTAGACAAGGATATTATTGGCCAACTTTGAACAGAGATGCAATTAATTTTGTGAAGAAATGTGATGCTTGTCAACGCCATGCTAACATTCAGCGGCGTCCTCCGGTACCACTCACCGCAGTTGTGAGTACGAGACCGTTTGCTTTGTGGGGAGTTGATATAGTTGGGCCATTCCCTGTAGTTGCCAGGCAAATGAAGTTTTTGATTGTGGCGATTGACTACTTTACTAAGTGGGTGGAGGCAGAACCACTGGCGTCGATCACAGCAAAGGCTTGCCAGGGTTTTTTGTGGAAATCTGTTATTTGTCGTTTCGGCTTGCCTGTGGCTTTCATCACTGACAATGGCCGCCAGTTCGATAATCCTTCCTTCAAGAAGTTTTGCACAGATCTTGGTATTGAGTCAAGACTCACTTCTGTTACTCATCCACAGGCGAATGGACAAGTGGAAGTAACCAACAGAACTCTTTTGCATGGCCTGAAGACAAGAGTTCTCAGAAATGGATCGAACTGGGTCGATGAAGTTCCAAATACTTTATGGGCATATCGAGCATCGCTTTCGAACTCCAACGGTGAGACTCCTTTTCGCATTAGCGTTTGGAGTGGAGGCTGTGCTCCCAAATTTGAAGTCACCTTACCAACACCAAGAGCGCAATCCTTTGATCCGGTAACAAATGAGGAACAACTCGAAATGAAATTTGGATCTATTGGAGGAAAAGAGATTGCGTTAATGTTCGAGCAGCGACTTATCGGCAGAAGGTCAAGAGGTATTACAATGCTAAGGTGAAAGAAGTGACTTTCCAGGTCGGAGATCTAGTATTGAGAGAGAACATCTTTCAAGGCAATAAAAGTCGAACTGGGAAACTCAATACCAATTGGGAAGGTCCATATATTGTACAAGAAATTGTAAGACCCGGTACATACTGGCTTTCTAAAATGGATGGACGTAAGCTCAAGCGTCCATACCATTCGGAACATCTACGGAGGTACTATCAATAAAATTAGTTACTTCCACATGAGTTTCTATTTTTTATTTCTACTTTACTCCTTGAAAAATTTGTTCACTAACAAAGAAAGGAGAAACCAACCTTAGAGGCCATACCGGCCCCAACGCCCATATCGGGCTCAACGGATCATACCGATCCCAATATTCTCATCAATATCAACAAGCCATACCGGCCCCAACGCCCATATCGGGCTCAACGGATCATACCGATCCCAATATTCTCATCAATATCAACAGGCCATACCGGCCCCAACGCCCATATCGGGCTCAACGGATCATACCGATCCCGATATTCTCATCAATATCAACAGGCCATACCGGCCCCAAGAAGCCATATCGATCCCAACGGATCATACCGGCTCCAACGCCCATACCGGGCTCAACAAACCATGTTGATCCCAACAGATCATATGGGCATTAACAAGTCAAACTGGCTCCAATAGACCAAGTCGATTCACAATATCAACAGAACACACTGATCCTGAAGAATCAACATGCCAAAGCAGTTCCAAAAAGGGGACAATTATGCCAACAATTTATCAACAAAGACTATATTAAGATAAACAATTACGCCAATCAAGAAATCGTGGGAATCATCGCACGGACGAACCACATCCACAAGCTACGCTGATTTCATACAAGTAAAACAGAAGTTCTCATCCCTACAATGTCTTGGCAATTTATTTCTTTTGCAACAAGGAAAGGAAGAAAAAAAACAAATAGCTAAAAGATGAAGTTTACTAATTGAAAAAAGGAAAGTACAATGACAATGCAGAAATTAAGAAGAATCAGAAGAAACAGGGAGATCCGAATCAGAGGAGCCGTCAAGAACTTGAGAGGGTGCAGCTGCAAGTGTTGATGCTTTTTGACAGTGATTGTTCCCAAGGATGTGGATTTCGAAACACAGATCCTCTTGGAGAACAAAAACCAGCAATTCTCCCTCTACTACCTGATGATCCCTCACAAAGTCAGCCCAACCATTGGTGAATCTGATGTCTCCCAGTTCAGGAAACATGGATAGTGTGACAGTCCAATAATTTCCACTAGGTCCGCGCAATCTAACAGGCCCCGGTTGGAAGAACGCCCTCATATGACCATGGAAAGCCCTGGGAATCCAAAGATAGCGAAAGTTGTCATTGAGAAAGAATCTGAAGAAAGAGGGGCAACTGTTATTACCCATAGTGGAGAAGAAGAATGTTCTAAACAGGCTGCGATTTCTTCTATTTATATTGAAAGTTTGGCGAAGACAGTTAAATGAGGGTTCGAAAAACTAAAAGGCGTTAAACGCTTCTCTTTAAGTCCCAGAATATCAAAAGACGTCAGAAGCGTTGTTTCAAGTCATGGAGGGCGACCTTTGGTCTTTTCGATAGAATGCCTCGAAACGCTTCAGAATTAAAGACTCAATTTGACCAAATTAATGTTATCTTGTCCAAAAGAAGAATTCAAAAGGCAGGACTGAGCCGATACGAATGATTGAACGACCGATGCTAGCCGATCCGATATAACGTTTTCACTGATGACAAGTACTAGAAGCACCACCAGACCTAATATAAAACTCAGAAACAGATCGACATCGGGAGGATTGATACTCAACCAATAGTAAAAATTTGTCAAGTGGCAATCTCATTCATCCTCAAAAAGAGAAAAGGGAACAAAGAAATAATCGAAGTATTTGCGATTTATATAATTCGAGTCAAGTTTCTACATCAGAATGAGAAGCTACACAAAACTGTCAATTTCTTCATCAGACGAAGTCCCAGTTGCTGTATCTCGCAGCATTCTCCCGACGAGCCTCAGCAAGGAGTTTAGCTTCAAGAGCTTCACCAGACTTCTTTGCTCTGTCACGAAGGATCTTTTCTTGGACAGCCTTCAGCTCTTGAATTTCGCTCTGGAGTTGTCTCATTTCGGGGGGATCTAACGGGAAGAAGAAAAAAGAACAAGGTGATTAAAAAGAAGTAGAGGAAAACTAAAGGAATTTAGCTAACCTTCCTTCCTACATACGGTGGAAGGTACATTTTCAGTGATCGACTTACGGGTCGCCATCGATTAGTGTTGGAAGAGATAGCGTTAGCATTTTGGAAGATCCTCCTTAAATACGGAATCTTGGGAGGCGATTTTGGCTGGATAAAAAGGATGAATGAAAAATTATGTTATAAGAGACATTAGAAAAAGGCTCAGTAAAGACTTACATGCTCCTGTTGTGATGTCATCTTCAATTTCAATGATGGCAGAAGAAGCTTTAGTTGAGGCTTCATGATCTCTCCCCTGAAGAGCCGGCTTCTGATCATGATCCGCCTTTTCTTCACCTTCCACATTCTCAAGGGAAAGTTCTGATTCGTTAAGGATGGCTCTATATATCGGATCGGGATCCGATATAATTTTCCCGCACTCCGGAATTTCTTTTGGATCTGATGAAGATGGTGGGAGAACTGTTACATCGGAAGCTTCTTTTTCCGATACGGAGGCAGTCCGATCTCCCTCTAGACATATAACATCGGGATCCAATCTTTCAGCAGCAAAAGCATCAGTCCTAATTTCTTCAGCCACAGGATCTTGGTTTTGTTCCTCTTCCACAGGACATTTTGTGAAATAAAATTCCAATACCTCATCATAAGGAGTCTGATGAAAATTGATTGAGGGGTCTACGGAATGAACACAGCTTAAGATTGAATAAACTTCTGATGTTACTCTTCGAATTTCATCATCAGAAAGTTCTCTTTTCTCCGCTGCATCAAGCTTGGCCTCCAGTTCCATATTCTTTTTCCAACTTTTATTCAATTCAGACTGCAGAGAAGCCTTTTCTTCTTTGATGGCTTCGTTTGATCTTTGTGCAGCGAGGATTTCATTCTGAGCGTTAGAGAGAAGGACTTCTTTTGCCTTCAACCGTTCAGATAAAAGATCTCTTTCTCCTTCAATGTTCTTAAGTCTGGACTGCAATATCTTCTTCAACTCATTTTCAATAGAAGCATTATGGTTGAGCTCAGAAATCGTTTCAGAGAGCTTTCTGTTTTCATCAGCAAGGGAGTCTCTCTCATTCTTGCAACTATCAAGATCCAATCTCAGAGCAGTGGTAGCTTGTTCAGAGAAAGAAAGAGAAGCTCGCAAATTCTCGTGTTCAACTTTTAGTGAGTCATGAGTCTTCTGTGACTCCTCTAATTCAGCAGAAATAAGTTTCTTCTCCTCATCGACTCTGGTTATCTCAGTATCTTTGAGAAGAAGATTCTCCGAGAGTTTTTTATTTTCCTCCTCCAATTGAGAGATGCGGGCCTTCATTTCAGAATTGTTTTGGTTGCAAAGTGCAACAACCCGATCACCCCATAAAACAGTCTGCAAAAAGAATTGTTTCAGAAAGGAGAGACATGAAATTACGATCTTAGTTGAAGAAGAGGGTCAAAAAACATACCGAGGCCATAGACCATTGAAAATGAGCACAGGATTCCTCTAAGTTAAATTGATTCAAGTGATTTTTGACATCCCCTTGTCGCCAACTACGGAGAGAATCCCTGATCGCATTGACATTAACGGGAAGAACATTATCCTTCCGGTGAGTGAGGACTTTAACTCCAGTCCCTTGAGCATTTGAGTTATCAGCATTAGGACCCACCATACGTGTTACCCCTGAAATCAAGATAAGGAAAATGATTTAGCTGATATGCAGCGTAGCAAAATGAAATCGAAAAGTATCAAGAGTACAATAAAAGTCTTCAAACTCATACTTTTCTTTCGTTGAACGACCGGTCCTGATCCAGATGAGGCATTTCCTTATGAACGAGCAGGCTCATCCGATCTGAAATCAGCTGGTTGATCTGGAATCTCTATATCGAAACTCGATCCGATAGGAAGAGTGTGAGGAAATGCAATAGGTGTAACACCCCGGTTTTCTTTGCAAATATAATATAAAGAATAAATACATGCCGGTGATTAAGTATTTAATGATGTGAGATAGAAATTCGGTCAATTGTGAGCTATGCTTATTAAACGAAATAATTGTGGATTAAGACTAAGAGTTAATATTTAATTTGGCCTGTGACGAATTGATTTTGTTAGAATGGGTGGTAATTGAGTTTAACCCATAAAAGGGTGGGCTGCCAAGCTATTGGACTTGGCCAGATTGGTTTGTAGAAACATATAAAGGGGCTGATAGTTCCTTAGAGGGGATGGAGATGAAGTGGAAATAGTAAACAGAGAAGGAGGGGAGGTCTTTCTCTGAGGGGACAAGGAGAAGATGGTCAATCTACGGTGAAGCAAAGAGGAGGTGGACTTGAAGCAGCTGCTGGATTCCGAGCAGGAGGTGGCAACGTGCATGTGCCGGCGATGGAGGGGCTTCCGCGTGGCATTGAGAGTTGGCCTTGGGTGACACAGGTGGAAGGCTTCGTCTTGGAAGGGGATGGTGATTCTCGGAGGAGATCTCCTACAAAGCATCGCCGGTCTCCGGTCACGAAGCACCGGTTGCTCATCTCTGTCTTCAGAACGACAAGAACCAACCTCTGTCTTCTGGTTCCAGCTCTGGCCGGCAGCGTGTAGCTCCAGCGATCAGTCAGCTCCGCCGGCCTAGCTCTTCGGTTGAGTCTTTGCGTTAGGCCCGGCTCACCGGGCAGAGGCGACAAGAATCGAGCCACTCTCCTGCGTCTTTCGGCCCGTCCTGCGGCGATCCTCTGCAGGGTCTCCAGCCAGCTCAGCCTTCTCTTCGTGGCAGGTTGGTGGGAGAAGACGCCTATCTCAATGTTTGGTAGATGCTTGTGTTGTTGTTGTTGTTGTTTGTGTTGCATTCGTGATGCTGTGGTTATTGTTATTGTGGTTCTTGTCGTCTTGCATGATTTGTAAACAATAGAGATGAGAAGTGCTTTTGAAGTGTTTGAATGCTTGTAGAATCAGTTGGATAACATCAACCTTGGTACTTAATCAATAAAGCTAGAAGAATGCAAGCCAAGTGTTTGAAGAAATGTCTTGTGGAGCTTTTGAATATTTGGTCCTGCATACTTTGTAGCCAGTTACAGCCTGATTTCTTCAGATGATAGTGTCAAGGATAGCCATGAATTGGTTGTAGTTGATGCTCCTGCTGTTATGCCTTTTGTATGCCTAATGTTGTTTTTGTTGTTGTTAATGGCATGCTTCAAAGAGAAGGGGATTTATATGGTGTATCATGCTTGCTCATTAGATGTTCATTGATTTATCAAAGAGAAGAAATTGGCTTTACTTCTTGAATGAGTAATTAGAAATGGAGGCTCTGTTGATAAGGTAGTGTAATGAGTGAATTTCACATTTTTAGATATGAGGTTTAGTGTGGCAAATAATCTAACATAAATGAAGAGGGTTATATCTTAATGCCATGCTTAAGAACTCAGCCCATGTAGTAACTGCATGGACACCAAGCTTCTAGGTTGTGAGAATTCTGATAAGATGGAGAAGAAGGAGGGAAATAAGGAATCAAAAGGAGAGGTGCTTTGTTGCATGATGGGCATTGCCATCAACTATTTGTAGAAATGTCAATGAAAGAATTGTTGGAGAACACCTTGCTAGTGAAATGTTTTAAAGATATTTGGATCAAAGTTAACAAGGCATTGTTTGGTTTTGTATGCCGGCATGTGCTTGCTGAAATGTCAATGAAGAGAATTGCTTGAGGATTAGAGAATAAAGGGGGTCAAGTCTATCAAGGCATCGACTAAGTTCTAGGACTATGTTCAATGTAGAGTAACCGAACATAGTACGAACTTTTAATAAAGAAATCTATACAGTTATCTCTTTGTTGGTTGAAGCTATTTACTACAATGAAGTATGCAAACTATAATATCATTGTGAGCTGTGATGCTATTATCGTACTATTAGTTGCCTGCTTTGTTGCAAGGTATTGTTGTTAGTGCTACACTTTGTGTTTGTAGCTAGCCAGGGTTCATCATTAATGCCTTCTTGTGTTTGAGAAAATGCTTAATAGAGGTTTGCGTGAGACTCTATGAGGTGAGAGTTTAGAGGATGAATTAATTTAAGTGGTTGGTTTCTTGATATAGTTCATGAAGAGATGAATTAAACTTCAGGTGAAGTATTTATTGGGGTGTTTATTGAAGTGTTCTAGAGAAACAGTGGCCATGAGAAAGCTAAGTAAAGTATTGGTGTTTTGTTAGTATGGCAGGGAGATGTTAGGATTAAGAATGTTATTTAAGTTTCCATGTTACTTGACTTGAGCCTAATAAGTGTAGTAATACGATGGTAAAGAATACAATTTTAGGATTGCTCGGCTATAGGTTTCATGCTCGGAAATGACATGACTTGCTTGAGTATTGGGCCGTAATCTTTATGGACTTGGGCCCATGATTGTGTAGAAGCTATTGATAAATAAGAAACGGGGTATTGTAAACAAGTATTAATTTAGTTAAAATTGTGATTTCTAGGGAAAGAAAAGGGCAAGACGAAGTCTTCGGGAGATTTGAGTCAGATTCGACTTGCTTAGGACTACAGGTGAGTGGACCTACTGTATATTCTCGTGTTTTGATCGGGTTTTGCTGTGTTTTCAGCTTATGTTCCTCGGCTAAGATTTGTTCCCGGTTTTGAGAATGCTTTCGATTATTTACAGCTATTGTAGATTGATGTTTTCTGCATATGACTAGCTGTAGATCATTGAGATAGACATGAGATAGATATAGGACGTGAGCATCGATCTTTGCTTCCTGTTAGACGATCCTTGCTATGCAGATGCGGCTCCATTGAGCTGAGACCAACGTGATACCGAGTAGGGGAAAGGTTTTCTTGTTTTCCAAAATGAATTTCTAGCATCAAAACCTTGTTTTAAAAATGAATTTATCTTAAAACCCTTTTCCGACTCTCTGGAGTGCTCGGTACCACTAGTGAAGACCTAGATCGGGGGAAACCTCGCGGCTTCACAGCCTAGATCGGGGGATACCTCGCGGCTATTTATCTGAGATCTTAGCAAGTTGATCCTACAGAGTTGCATTCTTATCGATAGACGCTCACATATCTAGACATCTCATGAGACATAGACAGGCATGTTAGTGATTGATGACTTCTCGGGTTTTCTCGGACATTGCATTAGATAATCATCCTGTGTAGGAGATTAATGCATAGACGTCCATGCTTTACGGTATTTTCCGCATGTATATAAGTAGAGATTACTTTCCATGTACAAGATTATATTTTCAGATGCACGGGTCTTAGTTGACCTGACAGTAGGGGTCACATATCACTGAGCTCTGTAGCTCAGTCCCTCTTTCTTACTCACCTTGTGCAGGTAGTGCAGCGAGAGGTTAGGTACGAGGCTAAAACGCGGTGAGATGTGAGGACTTAGTTGGCTCTGGCGTCCCACAGTCATTTTCCTTGCCGTTGTGTACTCTGTAGATTATATGTCTATTTTATATCTGACTTTTGGAGACTAGACCCAGACGTGTAGTCTGTGGAGATCTGTATCAGATAAGACTCTCCTTTTGGGAAGAGTTCCAGATTATTATGATTTATCATTACTGTCTCCAGATTATTCCGTAGGTTTTGATTTCAGTTTTGGACAGCCTTGGGCTCAGGGATCTCACCTGAGCTGGCTGGTGTGACACGTGTCCCTATTTGGGATCAGGGTGTTACAATAGGCACATCGGAGATAGTGACATCGGGGTTTGATATAGTAGTGACATCGGGGTTTGATATAGTATTGACATCGGGGTTTAGTATAGTCTGAAGGGAGGGAGAGGAAGTAGTGTTTCTTTCCTGAACCGGACCAGATACATCCCGAATGATGCTCTCTAAAGAAGCTTGAACGGAAGGAACGGAGACAGAGGTAGCTTTATCGGCAGCCTTTCTTAATTTCCTCTTTTTAGCAACAGGACCTTCAACCGGAATAGGAGGAAGGCTAGCGATAACAGGAGCTGTTACGGGTTCTTAATTGATAGGAGCGTCGGATTCCCTTCTATGCTCCACACCAAGTTGTTGAGAAGGAGCGTTATCGGATGGGCCTCTCTCAATCTCTTCGTTACCAGAACTAGGGATTTCTTCACTTAAAACCTTTTTTCCCCTTTTCTTGGATTTATCACTCTGAGAGATAGCCCGCATCCTCTCAGCTAAAGTTCTTGGTGGCATGTTTTTCTCTGAAAAAAGAAGCAAATGAGCCCAGATCAAACAACAGTAAAAATCATTTAAGAAATACAGATCAGGAACTCGAAGTGATCCTACCCAAAGCTAAGTACAATCCACACTCTTGAAGCCTTTTATCTGATAGGAAGAATTTATCTAATGCAGTCTTCTTGAACCCCTTGAATCTTTGGAACCAATCAGTATCAATTGGATTTTCTTTAGCTTTGGAGCCCGATGGAGTAAAGGGATTCCCCCATTTGGTGTTAAAACCCCAACTCTCGGTATTAGAAACGAAGAAATATTTGTTCTTCCAGTCTTTGATCGAATCAGGAACAGAACCAAGAAAAGCAGCGCCAGATTTGGCACCAAAATAATACCAATCGGACTGTCTATCTTGGTTAAGATTAAAAAGAAGACTAAACAGATGAGCAGACGGTTCAACTTCACAAAGCATTGAAACAACAACAAAACCACGGAGGATCCTCCAAGAATTTGGGGTTAGCTGAGAAGGATTCAGACCGAAATGACGAAAAATATCTACAAAGATTTGGGGAAAAGGTAACCTAAGTCCCGCTATGAGTGCATCTTGATAGACAGCGAGATCTTCTTTTTGAGATGGAGAACAGGCATGCTCCGTAGCAGAGGCAACCCGATAAGAGATATTGGAAGATGAAAGATGGTATTTCTTCACTAGATTATCTATCTTATCTTCAGAAAGGGTGTTAACAATGGAGAAAGAACAGCGTTTTGGATCTCTAGCAAGCTTCGGCATCGTAAACGAACTGACAAAATAAACCCTAGAGCAGTAAAATTCCAGACTCAAAACAATGAGGATCTAAAACCCTGAAATTGGAAGGAGAACCTCGTACCTGAACAATCAAATCCTCTCTCAGAGTTGAAGGTTTAATGGCTTCTCGAAAGACAAAGTGAATCGAAGAAGAAGACGAAGAACGTTTTGCACGGAAGCAGCCACCTTCAAACGATTTTGAAATCTGATTATGGGGTCTCCAACACTATTTGAGAATTAAATCGACGGTCGGGATCAATCTGAGTAATTATTCAAAACCCTTGATCTGACGGCTAGGGCCAAAAAGAAACTTAAAACGTTTCAAATTCTTGACACGTGGAGAATGAAAAGCGGTATCATCATAAGCTTTGTCTCACTCACGATCTCCAAAAGCCGTGTACGTCTGAAGAAAGGATGGGGTATAATCAATGCCAAATAGAAGACATTAAATGAAAAGGAATGTTTCGACAAGTAAGTCATCGAAGTACAGTACAGATGGAAGAAGAGGCATAGAATAAAGATACTGAAGCATATATTGAAATAATAGTCCCAGCACAGTCAGATTACAGTAATGCTTAGCTTCATTTCATTCGCAAGCATACTTAATGGGGGACTATTGATAGGGATGAAAGTATTGGGACACGTAGCACACACCCAGGAAAACCACGTGTCGGGACAACAGCCTAAAAGTTCACGTAAACATTACAGCATACCGTTCCGATATGGCATTATAGCATACCGTTCCGATATGGGTAACTCATAGTATCGGACTAATCCACCGCGAAGCACTGTGCCGATCCGATATGAATTAATATGACGATGCGGCTATGGGTCATATCGGTATCGGAAAGAAGCTAATTAAACATATGAAGGTATGACAAAACCGATGATTCACCGTGTCATTCCCAATCTTCTAGAAGAAGGACAACTGTGGACAGCCTGGCATTCCAGAAAGTTCTAGAAACGATTCACGCTGGAGAGCGGCTTTCGGATGCTTAGGCGCTTTAGCCGGATTCTGGCTGGCAAACACGTGACTAAATTGAGAAACGTGCTCAGCACGTGACAGATGCCTATAAAAGGCAAGGATCATTGTTCATTTTGGACATTCTGGAGATCCAAGTAATGAAGCTCTGCCGAAATTGGAAACGGAGTCAACCCTCTATTTCGAGAATGGTTGTAAGATTTCTTGTATTCTTGACCATTTATAGTGAGAATTTCTTCTCCCGTGGTTTTTTCCCCACCTTTTAGGGGTTTTTCCACGTAAATCTTTTTTCTCTTCCTCTTGCTTGGATTCTTTTTCAATCTTTATCTAGGATAGCCACTCCCAAAATACAAATTCAATTGTTAGGCTGAAATTGGGCCCTAAATCCAATTTTCGCACTAACATATTACAATTGTAGTTTAGACAACTTGAAATTTATCTTTATTATTCATTCTTTTTTATTACATCAACTCTTATTTTTGTTGTACTATATATTATCTTGTTAACGTCATCATTGAGAGTAAGAATTTCATGGTTTCCACATGCCAATTGATTATTCAATAAGTCAAAGAAACCATCATTAGAGGGCACACCTCCCAAAAGATCTTATAGATTGAATACTAAAATGTCTAAATCTGATCAATTACATCAACTTTAGTAGTGTATGAAAATCATGGAGGTCGGTCGCTATGGAGGATCCATCATTAAGGCAAGTACCATGGTTGATTTTACCCTATGTTTCAGATTATAAAACAAGAACTTTCTACAACCTCCTTGAGGACCAACAATATGCGTTTGAAGTGTAATTGTTTCTCGGAGCACAAGTTGTTGGATCTTCATCTAGTTGGATCATCTTGTCTTACTAAAATGGAAATTGTTCTCTTTTCAATCCATTCACAGGCCAACACACACAACTACCACTAAAAAAATTTGCTTTATTCCATTCAAAATTTAGTACAACATCTCAAGGCTTATAAAGAATCCAAAGCACTTTATCCCTTGAAATTGCTGTTTTATTATCAGCTCCAATCTTTGATAATTGTGTGGTTGCAGGTTTCTTTGATTATAAAATTATAGCTATATTCAGACCGCAAGCACAAGATGGTTTATTATTGAACACCAACCTTAAGAAAAGGATTACTGCGACCTTAATTACATCCAAGGATATTTCTATGCTTTCGCTGTCAATGGAGGGCTTACTGAATTTGATTGCGGACAAAAACCAAGAGCAAGAATTTTTGACACAAGTCATTTACTTCGAAATATAAAGCTTAGTGATAGTATTAAGTTGGTTGAGTTTTTTGACAATTTACTAATGATTGAAAGCAAGATGCCATCTAAAATGCTAAAGGGGACATCATCATTTACTGAATTTGACTAATTTTCTCCATATAAGTTATCTATATCTTGCACAATATATAAGGTCGATATTACTACATCTTGTTGGACCAAGGGTGAAGAGGTTTCTCATTGGTTTGGAGAGACAAGCTTAAGGGATCAACTATTGTTTCTTGGACAGGAATAACACTGGATAAATAATGAATAACTTTATCCAACTCATTAAAACTTTGATAATCTCAAGCTACTTAGCAATTTCCTAAGCACACCCAGAAGTTATGGACTACTCGAGTAGAACTTTGATAATAAAAAATTACAAAATTATTCATATTACAAAATGGCTATGAATCTAACATGTAAAAAAAATCATACAAAACTTAAAAAAATATTTTCATCTTTATAAGATGAAAATTAAGCCTTTAAACTTTGATAATAATTACTAATTTATAGTTTTAGTCAAACTGAATCTTAGGTTAAATATAATAGATAATCTAGTATCGATGATGTTACCTTATTTATTTTTTATTTTTCACGTAATAATATGATTAATGATGTAAAGGCCATGCCTTTTAGCAATCAATGAAAAATTTAATTTCCCCTTATCATGCTCGCTAATTAACCTCATCGCAATGAGATTAATTAAAAGATTAATATTGGAGTAATGCTAGGTAAACAATGGTATTTGATGCTATTAGAGGCATTGTTTGCAAACTCGGGACTTAGAAGCTCCATGAGATTCCATTTTCTCAGAATTTGGGAGCAAAGATTTTGGACGGCAATGTAAAAGGACCTGCAGCTAAATATAGGTATCTATAGTTTAGCTAAGAGCCACCTTAAATGCATGATTGATACTATATATTATATTATATAATATAGTATATTATGTATATTCAAGTGTGTGTATATATATATATATATATATATATATATATATATATATATATATAGGTACTTATAGCTTAACTAGGAATATAATTAGCTAGTTGCATAAGTATCTATTGCCTAGCTGGAGAGACATTAAATGCATGATGCTTGGCTAGGGAATAATGTATGACTAATTAGGAGTGGGAACTTGCACGTGATGATTAAGAGAAGAAAAGGATGGTTTGAATAATTCAAAAGTCCGAGGGGTTCTTTATCAAAAGCCACGTAACTATGCATAGGAGGCTTCAAAGCTCCAGATGCCCACCATTGGGGTTTCATTGATGGTGATTTAAATGAAAAGAATCAAGCGGAGATAAGAACGAAGGTTCCCAAGACCTTAAGATCGCCTCTGACCACGCATCTTAGCAAATCCCTGGCGCGTGGACAATCCGATCCCTCGCCGGATTCATTATAGCGGCGAGAAGGGGGGTGTCAGTGTGTGGTTGCCTCAGTCGCATCACCTCGGGTCGGGTTCTTAGTAATGAAAAGAGTAGCCAACTCTCTTTCCCTCCTTGCCAACTATAGAGCCTTGTCCCGCTTACTTCCAATCGAGGACTACACGGAGGGGGTTACTAGCAATGACAGTGTGAGGTCAAGAGAGAGCGAACCAGGCCTGGTGTTGGAGCTTGACAACAAGACCCAGCCGATGGAGGTGCAACCTTGAGAAGGGGTCCTCGGACAAGTTAACACCACCGGCCTCACTTGAACACCACAGTCGCTTGGTGAGCCTCTTAACCCTTTAATAGTTCTTGGTATGTGTCTGCATATTTGCACGAAGGCGAGGACAATAGGGAAGGCTACTATTCGAGTAAGCTTGATTCCCTAGTAACCGGCTTCCAGGTGAGCAATGGGGTCCAACCAGCCAGCATATGGTGGTGTGTACAAACTTAGTTGCATGGGGGGTTGAAGACTAGTCAACGACTTAGTAGTCCATGGCATGATTTTGGGGGTGGATAATCCGACCGTTAAGCTTATAAGAGGCTCTGCATGATCACAAAGAACTACAAGTGTTCATGCATGGGCCTCACATGAGAAGGCTTGGGTTCATATAGCTTGAGAAATTAAAATACAGTCAACTAGGGCTGTTGATGTGAGAGAGGTTACCTTGTTGTATAGGTACATGCATTGTATAGAGGTTGCATGGGGGATTACAAGACCTCCTATGTTTAGAACTAGAGGAAACACATGTGATGGCCACGGAATTTAGTAAGAGGAATACGAATTGTTATATATATAAAATAGTTATATATATATATATATATATATATATATATATATATATATATATATATATAACCCCTTTAATTAAGATATCACTCTCTTTATTAGGAGGGTATATTACATGTGTTATTAATGTGAATAGACCTGATTGTGGGTGATTACTTTTGCGTACGTGCACGAGGTATACTGAGTAATAGAACTTTATCATCAGATCCCGATCCCAAAGCTGATGTCACGCCCCGACCCGGATCCCGGGACCTCGAGCACGTCAACAGACCAGCCGTACTCAAGCAGAGACACGCTCTACCCAAATATAAGGCCTAAATGTGATACAGCTGATAACAGTCCATAAAATAAACTCAAGTTCAAAGGAACATAGAGTCATCAGGGTCAATAGGCCCTATATAAAGTCTGGTCCCTATACGAGTCCTACATAAAGTATACAGCTCTCAAAATAAAAGATAAGGGAGACCCTCCAGACCTCGGATCTCCTAATGACCTCTCCAATGCTCCACCCCGCTAAACCTCAGAATCTGTAAAAGAGACAAGGAGCAAATGTATGAGCTTTCGAAGGGAAAGCCCAGTAAGTACCCCTGCGGGGGGTCACAGAGACATAAGAAAACAATATGTCAAATAATGAGGTCACAATCCCAAGAAAAAAACAACCCTAGGAGTCAACCAGAAACAATCCATAGGTACGACCCCTGATAACAGAAGCCCTCAAGCTCTGTGATGAGTTTCAAAAAAAAAACAAAAAAAAAACAAAAAAAAACTCAAGGATCACTCCTGGCCATTATATCCAGCTACTTACTGTAAACACGACCCTCTGGTCGTTCGACCCTCCGGTCGCAAATCGGCAGTACTACCTCTCATACGTGTTAACACGGTCAGCGTACCATACCCACTGACGAGTAAGACCACCAGAGAATCGCCTCTCTGGCAAGGCAGGCAAAAATGCCAAGGGGTCCTGTCCCTGAACATTTCCCTATCGGAGCCCCCACGCTCCACGGAGTCCGGGCAGTAGACCATAAGAAACATGGATGCCAACATCCCGAAAACAACATACATGCTCAACAGGATTCTAAAATAAATAATGACGCATGTATGACATCAATGAAGCATAAGCAAATAAGGCATAAGCAAGTCCAAAGAAAACCCAAAACCGGGTAGGAACGAGGCAAGTGTACTTACCTCCTATTGGAACTAGAAGCCCTTCTAGTCTCCTCGTGAGTGCCTTACAACTCCCCGAGAGTATCTGGCATACAAGGTTCCTATTAGAGTCAAATTTCTAATAAACCCCTATATCTCTAATTACGCACGTATGCCTAACGTTCTTGTTGGGCCTAGGCGCACTAACGGGTCCTAAGTCCATCTCTCTGGTTAACGGCCCTTATCCTATGTTTCCATATCCTCTTGTTGACCCTAGACCCAACTTGGTCAAACCTACTCAACTCCACATTCGTTTGTCGGGTCTGAACCCTACTTGACTATCTCTAGTTATTTTAGTTGAATTGGGCCCACTTCTAAGCCCTTTAAACAATTTTGCTTACTTGTGCCCTTTTTTTTTTCTCAACCGAAATAATTAATTAAACCCCTTTTAATTAATTATTATATCCGATTTTCATTTTTCTCCAATTAAATTTTATCAATAGGATTTGATCATTCTAAGTTAACAAGAAAATCGATTAATTCACCTAGATGTGATACATCTAAATATCTTGGTACGAAATTGTCAATTTCTCGTTAAATCGATTTAATCAAATCTCCATCTAATTAAATCATTCACTAACTCGTCTTATGTAGAGCAAATAGTTGTCGCACTTCAATAAACTAAACCCCACCTTTTAATTTGTCTCATCAAATAATTATCTAATAAACTACTGATTATGATTAACAAATTATTTAAGTAATTTTCAGGCTTATTTATCCTTCAACTTTCTTATTTTGACGACAATATAATTGTCACGCTAGCTTACTTAACACAAGCATTTCTTCACCAATTTAATTAAATAATTAAATTGATTAATTCACCTTTGCTCCCTAACTTAATTGTCACACCAATTTATTCATTTAAAAAAAAATCCTGTACCAATTAAATTAAATTGGTTAATTCACCCAACTAATATAACTAAGTTTTATTTTTGTCACATATTAATGAATTAAAATAAATTCATTTTCAATTTGTTAACCACTAATTATGTTATTAACGAATTTAACTAAATAATTACTATTATTATCATTTTCTATATTTATTTTGCTTTATTAATTATTATTATGAAATATCCTCTGAGGTGGCGCTATTCACGGCGTCAAGCGGATGCACGGCGGCGAGCAACAACTAGTCTCTTGCGAAGAAGACTAGTTACATCCCAAGGAGGAGGAACACCAAATGGGAAGGAGCGGCGAGGATGATCACAAACGGGGTGAACCTGGGCGAGATACATGCTAAAGCCGTGGAACACAACAACAGGACCTGAGACCCCTCCAAAGAGAAGGAACGGAAGGCGCATGCGAATGTAAAACCCCACTGGAACCACCACTGCAGCGCCTACGCATAGACCACCGGAGCGAGAAGCCCCTACTGAACGTGAAAGCTAGGAGCGACAAGGACTGCATCCCGGAGCCCCCACCACCAAATGACGATGCAGATGACGTTGGCTGGGAGAGGCAGCGACAAAAGCGCCACCGATACCTTGCAGCCAACCCCCGGAGGGACATGAAGGAGGAATGACAACCACCACCCCGCCGTTCACCACCCACCCTCCGCACACCAACAGACACAATCAACGTTTGTGGCCAGTGTCTTCGCCCGGGGCACAGAGCGGAAGATTGTCGCCGCGCGGTGATGTGCCGACGGTGCGGCGAAGTTGGCCACAAAGGCCAAAACTGTCGAAATGAACGGCGGCGAAGCGGGACTGGTGTGAAGCAACGCTAGAGCAACAAGGGCCCTAAGCCTGGACCGGAGCAAGAACTGATTACTGAGGGAGGTGACACAGCTGCGCCAAACCCTAATATAAAGCCTATACAGTCGAAACCAACCATGGAGACGACAGTAACCGACGAGAAGAAAAGGCTGAACGTCGCCCCAGAGAAACTATACATCTCGGTCGCTCTGGAAACGACAATCATGGAGAGGAGAGAACGCATGAAGAGTTTCTCCATCATTAGGGTCACAAGCGTTCGGGAAGGATGGGTGTGCTCCGACGAGATCGTCAACGTCCTCACCTGCTTCGTGGATGAGGACTGGGCATGGGAAGTGAAGCCACTTCGGGACGGCCGCTTCATGGTGGCCTTCCGGACTGCAGAGCTCGCAAGACAAACTGAAGCTACGGGACCATTGCACCAGTTCAACTTCTCCCTCCACCTGGAGTCCTGGACGCCGGATCTCTGGTGCACTGGAAGAGCGGAAGGTGCAATACGATGGGTTATAGTGAAACGGCTTCCGATGGATTGTTGGAGCCGCGATCTGGTGGCAATGCTATTAAAGCCCGCCGGAGAACTGATCCAAATCAGCGGCCGGTGTGAACACTACGCTGACGATCTGAAGATCCTACTACGAATCAGGAAACCGAGAAAGATACCAAGTAGCATCCACTGCAACATGGGCTTCCGGCGCTACAATTTCACCATCGAGTTGGCGGAAGGCCAGCAGCCGCTGCCATGGGACAACAACCACCCACCGGACCTCACAAACAACCAAGAGATGGTGGCTGAGGGGAAGCGACACATGACTAGCAATCCTAACCCTGAACCCTCACGACCGCTGCAACACCACTTGGAGAAGAGGAAGGCACCAATGAAGGAACCAGCGGTGGACCCGGCGAAGGTAGCAACCAGGCTCTCTAAAGGTATCATCATCGGGGAACGACGTCTGAGCACGGCAGGGCATCAGAACGATGATACATCCCGCTGTCTGGCAAACATCATGGCCTCGAAACCAGTAAAGGAGAAGACGTCGGAACAGACGATGGCCGTACCGCCCGTAGAAGCTGTGAAGCCGGCGGATGAGACATCTCAAATGGAGATGGGACCCGTGACAGCTCCAGTACTTGGCAGCGTCCCCAGGAAGGTATGGGCGGAGTCAGATGCAGAGGGGCTCGAGACGGAGGACGCTGACGACCTGGACATGACCGGACTTGACCAGTTCATGGCAACGGCATGGGGAAAATGACTCGCCAAAGCTGACGAAATGGGCCCGGTTGACACCCGAGACAAGCTGGGTCCGCCGGACCCAGCACCACTGAGCACGAACCTATGCATTGCTCACATGGAGCTGGTGACAGGTGGAGCACACGGTGGGTCCCGCAGCCAAGCGCACGATGCGCACGTGGGCGTGGAGCGCACCCAACCGGCCAACGAGCAAGGTCAGCTCAAGTCACTCGAGGTTCAAGCTCAACCAAACCCCTGTTCTCACTTGACCCATCCCGGCTCGCCCAAAGGACACAGCCCAGCTCGCACTCACAATCCGAGCCCACCCTACAGTGTTGGGGCCCAACCAGTTACGAAGAAATGCAGCCAGCCACCTAGTGCACTACCAGACCAGGACTGGAACCTCTCTCCAGCCAGTGTAGCCTAAGGACCTGTGATCAATGGCCCAATCACCCATACTGTAATGGAATCTATTGAAACACATGCTTCAGGCCCAACTCATGCAACTGAGGCCCAGCTAGAAGACAAATCTGCCCCTTCTAGCACTGTTGTACTAGTCAATGCACCAATCCAATCAAAAAGCCCAATGAGGCCTTCCAACTACATCTGGGTCCACTACAACCCAAGTGATGAAAACATAATACCCCTAAACCACGGTTTAATGATTGACCTAAGCAATTCATCACTTAAAAAAATCGGGAACTCTTGGAACCTCATAACTGAGGAAGCATGGGAAATCATCACTTCGGGCCAACTACAAAACAACACCCCACCTGACCCCTCTAGGAATATGGCAACTCGGATAGAGGCTAATAAGGGTACATGGAGGAAGGTTACAACTAAACCATATAAAGAACAACCCCCTCCACGAAAAAGAGGAAGACCCAAAAAAGTCAACCAAATAGAATTCCTATCACCCGGAATAGATCGAGATTTGTTGCCCCGATCTCGGAGAATCACCAGGGGAAGCAAACACAGTATAGGAACAGAGGACCCCCCCCAACCCTCTCCACAGTCCCAATCACTCTAGCCCAATGGGCGACCAAAGACATCATATCAGATGCCTTGAAAATCGGAGTACACCTAGAATCAGCGGAAGGAAATGCGGAGCAAATAATTAGACACATGCGGACGGCCGAAGAAGAAAGGATTGCTGCGGAACACAAGGGCAGCTCGCCTCTAGTGAGCCCTCACAGGGAACCAGTGGTTTCCCAATGAAGGTCCTATCATGGAATGTTCGGGGACTAGGAAAGCTGAATAAACGATTCCTAGTCAGAGATTTTATTGCGGGACACAAGTTTGACGTGTTTTGTCTACAAGAGACTAAACTCCAAACTATGGAACCCCACATTTGGCGCTCATTAGGAGGAAACACCTACACTGACTAGGTCACGCTACCTGCCAACAACACACGAGGAGGATGTTGTATCGGTTGGAATCCAGCTCATCTCAACAAGACCGCGGAATTCACCGACTCCTTCTTAGTAACAGTCATTCTGAAAAACATGGCAGACCAAAGAAAATGGATGATCACCACGGTTTATGGACCGTGCGAAAGGGAACGTAAATGGGATTTCTGGGAAGAACTGAGAGCAATCAGGAATAGATGGCACGGACCATGGCTGATAGGGGGTGATTTCAACTCGACAAGAAGCCAAGCCGAAAGGAACCGGAGCACTAGTAATACCCAAGACCAACAGGAGTTTAACGACCTCATCACAGATCTTCAGTTATACGACCCTCCACTGCTAGGAAGACGCTACACTTGGACGAATGGCAGGCAATCACAACCTATGATCAGGTTGGATAGATTCCTGATTTCCCCTGAATGGATGGCGTCACACCCACGCAGTTGGCAGTATGCATTACCATAGATCCGCTCCGACCACACCCCATAGCCTTGGAATGCGGGCGCCATGAACACAAGCACTTCCCCTTCCGGTTCAACAGAGGATGGGGGGAAGATTGAAGGTTTCTGGGGAATGCTCGAGGAATGGTGGCATCAGAATGACTTCGCAGGTACCGGAACATACAACTGGGCTAAAAAGCTGACACTTTTATGGAGAAGGATAAGGAGGTGGAACAGGGAGAATTTAATCACGCAACGACACCGAAAGGAAGAACTTCAAGGCCTTATAGAACAGCTAGACATCAAATGCGAGCAACATCAGCTGACGATGGAAGAGGAGGAGCGTATCCACACCTACAGGAATGAATACGACAGCCTCATCAGAATAGAGGAGGAACACTGGAGGCAGTGCTCGAGGATCACTTGGCTAAAGGAAGGAGACAAAAACACAAAGTTTTTCCACTCCATCACCAGCCAAAGACGCACAAAAAACTGGATCCATCAGCTGACGGTGGACGGGAACATATTAAACAACCTACCAGATATTGTTAAAGCAATCTCAGACCACTTCAATGGCCTACTTGGAAGCACACGACCATTCAGATACCACAATGACTGGACCCACATATTCCTAAACCAATCCCCAGTGGACCTGACGGCGCTTGATGGACCTTTCTTGGAACAGGAGATCCTAACGGCCATCAAAGAACTTAACCCGGAAAAGGCGGCCGGCCCTGATGGATTTCCAATGAACTTCTACCAACAAGGGTGGAACTTCAGCAAGGGAGACATCCTACATACCTTCCAGGAACTATACCAAGGCACTGCAGATCTACAAAGACTGAACTGGGCGCACATCATCCTAATACCAAAGAAAAGCAAAGTCACCACGATCAAGGACTACCGGCCGATCAGCCTCCTCAATTGCTCCATCAAAATCATCACCAAAGTCCTGGCCAACCGACTACAGGCAATTATCCCAGCGCTAGTCAATGAAAACCAAACGGCATTCACCAAGGGGAGATGCATCAACGATAGCATTGTAGTGGCAGAACAGATCATCTACAACATGAAAAACAAGCGGGGGTCGCTGTTGAAAGTTGACCTTGAAAAAGCCTTCGACTCAGTAGACTGGGAATTCCTACTGGAAATCCTGCAAGCACGAGGGTTCGGACCATGATGGATCGGATGGATCAAAAAGATCCTCCATTCATCAAAATCCACCTTCTTAATCAACGGTTCCCCCATAGGTTATATACGCCACCGGAGGGGGCTAAGACTGGGAGACCCGCTATCACCACTACCCTTCATCCTCACCATGGATGTATTCACCACAATGATGAAGAATGCTATGCGCGAGGGGCAATATGAAGGCTTCCGATTTGGCACGACCGTAGATGATCAAATACCAGCCTTACTTTATGCGGACAACCTCCTCGTTTTCAACTAAAGAAAGGAACGCGACTTTAGGACGTTGAAACTCATTTTCTCCCTATTTGAAGGACTCTCAGGACTAAAATCAACTATAACAAGAGCGCGCTTATACCCATTCGGATACCGGACCTAGAGGCAAGACGCCTGGCCGCAACCATAGGCTGCCGCATAGATCACCTCCCTATCGAATATCTTGGCATAACGCTAAATGGAAGCCGACCCAGGAGGGCGGATTGGAACAAGCTTATGCAAAAAGTACAAAACAAACTAGCTACCTGGAAAGGAAGGTTGCTGTCGATGGGAGGCCGCATTACTCTACTTAACTCAACCCTCTTAGCAGTCCCGAACCATTGGCTGACAATGTATATCCTACCCAATTGGGACACCTGCCGCATCGAAGGGATTAGAAGAGATTTCCTTTGGAAAGGGACTAACCCTAATTCCAAAGCATATCGTCTGGCCAAGTGGGAAACTCTAACAAGGCCCAAGGAATTCAGGGGATGGGGCATCCTAAACCTGAGAGCTTTCAACGAGGCCCTCTTGGGTAAATGGTGGTGGCGGCTGCTGAACGGACAAACCGGTGTATGTGGCAAGATCATCGCGCACGCTTATTTCAGGGGATTACAAGTGAACCCATATAGACCCACTCACTGTCAAGTCTCTTACTTCTGGAAAGGGCTAACACTGCCACGTGACCCAACCTTGGCAAACGTCACTATCACTCCCGGAAACGGGGCCTCGACCAGGATATGGCGCGACAACTGGGTCGGCGGCCATAGCCCTTATGGTTCATTCCCAGAGCTCCAAACTCTGTGGATCAAACAGGATCACACAATCCAAGAGGCACGATGCCTCCTGGGAAGGGAAAGGCCAATACTCAAACCGGGGCCCCTAACACAAGGGGCAATGGAATTGCTCCAAGGAATCAAAGAACACCTAACTCACGGGGAGACCAAACAGGAGGATGCAAGGAAATGGCGACTCACAACTAACCATGAATTCACTTTCAAATCGCTATATGTGTTCAGAATCAATGGTGGGATAAGAAGCCATATCCCGCCATCCTTCAAAAACAGGCATCCCCTTTAAAGGCCAAACTCTTTGCATGGTTAGCACTAGAAGACAAACTTCCCACGTTGCAAAACCTAGCGAAGCGAAACTGGCAAGGGGGCACAATGCTTTGCTACCAATACAACACCCACGAAGAAACTACTGACCATCTATTCCTCCAATGCGACTATGCAGTGGGGGTATGGACACATTATATGCAACTCCTGGGAATCGCTGCTCCTCCAACCAAGATACAAGAACTGTGGGGGTGGGGGGGGGGGGGGGGACTTCGATTGGAAAGAGTGTGAGAGGAGACCTCCGGAAGGGCTGTCAACTGTTAGCGATGGCAATCACCTGGAATCTTTTGCTCGAAAGGAATGGGCGATGCTTCAATAATAAACGACGTTTTTATCAGAGGCTAATCCCCAGGTGGACTTCCTCATCTTGTCATGGATTGAAGGTGCCCACGCCACCAAACAGCAAAAACTGCAACAATTAAAGGACACCATCACTCACAGCCTCACCCTATCTAGGAGAGACCAGTTGCAAAGGCCTCAGATCCCAGACTTGGAGGAAGGATCCACAGACGACTTAGCTCCAGGGGTCTCACACCCCCCTAGAGGGTGGACAATCCCCCTGGTTTAGTCCAAATGCGGTACTCCACAGGAGACTCCTTGTAACACCCCTACTTGTGAGGGTTTGTAATCTCTAAAGCTACCTTATTTGAATAAAAGAATGTGGTTCATCCACTTTATAAAAAAAAATTTTATTATTATTATTATTTTTTTACTTCTTTTCTTCTTCTTCGTTTCTCTCTTCTCTCTTTCGCGCGACTGAGCGCCACCATCACCAGTCTTCATCGCCGGCAAGCTCCGAGCACCTGCCCGTGCTCGGTCCCCGTCGCTGAGAGTCTCACGACCACGGCCGGCTCCTCCGGAGCGCCGCCGGCCTCCGAAACCTCTGAAGCTCTCGGCCATGTGAACCGCACTCTCCGACGTGCCTCACCGTCATTTAAATAACGCATGTAAACCTTTATAAACTACACAAGAGGATGACGGGTACTTACCGATAAGAGTCCCTATCTTTGACAATTCCTTGTGGTAGGGTTAAGACTCCTAGGTGGTTGTTGGCGTGGGGTGTGATCCCACTTTCTTGGTTTAGTCATGAGATTGTTTTACTTTACTTGCTCATTCTTTCATACATGACTTGTTATGATCCCTGCGGGGGTACTTACTGGGCTTTCCTTCCGAAATCTCATACACTTGTTCTCACTACTTTTCAGATCCCGCGGAGGAGCAGACGTGAGCTACCAGAGCTGTACGTGGGGCCTTGGGATTGTTGTTGAGGTTGGCTACCTCTACTTTCATTACTATAAGTGAGGACACTTGTGATTGGTCCATGCGGGCCAGTTGTGTACTCGATATTATAGGATGCATGTACCCTTAGGTTTTATCTTCCGCTGATATACTCTGACTTTATATTTATGATTTTACTATTCCGCTGCATATGTGTTGTTGCTTTATGATCACTTAGGCCATGTATCCAAGTGGGGATAGCCTCCGCTTGGGTACGGCCGGTCTGTTCACGTGCCCGAGGCCCAGGATTTTGGGGTCGGGGCGTGACAAATGAAAGGATTACAAAGTTGTGAAATTGATATCTTGTATCGATGATGTTACATATTTTATTTTATTTTTTATTTTTCTCATGATAATATGATTGATGAAATCAAGGATTAGAAAGTTGTGCAAGTGATAACTTCCTACAAGTGCCTCAATGCCACTTTCTTGATTTTTAAATTCTCACATTATATCAATTCTACAATCATCAAATATGGTGATTTGTTATTGTTATTATAAGCCATCTCCAAAATAAAAACATTGAGTTAGTGGATGCATCCTTTGTATTAATTCGTCTTAACTCATTAAGTCTTAATATTGGAAAAATTTATTAAATTTGTAAAAAATATAGATTTTATAGACAAATTCTTCCCCGTGGCAGCGATACCTTAGCGTCACTTTTTCATGCATTTCTTTATTTAAGTTTACCTTGTATACTGTTTTCTCCGCAACCGTACTTTCTTCCTTTTCTACTTCTGCTTTGATAGTCTCTCAGATCGCTTTGAGCTTGGAAAGGTATTTTATTCATTTTGAGTCGTAATCATTTGGGGCAATTTTTTTATATGTATCTCAATTATAGTTTAGACAACTTGAAATTTATCTTTATTATTCATTCTTTTTTATTACATCAACTCTTATTTTTGTTGTACTATATATTGTCTTGTTATAGTCGTCATTGTGTCACGCCCCGACCCGGATCCCGGGATCTCGAGCACGTCAACAGACCGACTCTACTCATGCAGAGACTAGCTCAGCTCAAGTACAAGGCCTAAATGTGATAAGCAGATAACAATCCATAAAATAAACTCAAGTTCAAAGGAACATAGTGTCATAAGGGTCCATAGGCCCTATAAATAGTCTAGTCCCTATACGGGTCCTACACAAAGTAAAGCTCACAAAACAATAGATAAAGGAGTCCCCCATACCTCGGATCTCCTAGTGACCTCTTTACAGCTCCACTCCCCCTAAACCGCGGAATCTGTAAAAGAGAGAAAGAGCAAAACGCATGAGCTTTCGAATGAAAAGCCCAGTAAGTACCCCTGCGGGGTCACAAAGACATAAGAAAACAATATGTCAAATAATGAGGTCATAATCCCAAGAAAACACAACCCTTGGAGTCTACCAGAAACAATCCAAAGGTACGACCCTTGATAACAGAAGCCCTCGAGCTCTGTGACGAGTTTCAAAGAAAACTCAAGGATCACTCCGGGCCAGTATGTCCAGCTACTTGCTGTATTCACGACCTTCTGGTCGATCGACCCTCCGGTCGCTATCGGTAGAACTACCTCTCATACGTGTTAACACGGTCAGCGTACCATGCCCACTGACGGGTAAGACCACCAGAGAATCGCCTCTCTAGCAAGGCAGGCAGAAATGCCAGGGGGTCCTGTCCCTGAACACTTCTCTATCGGAGCACCCACACTCCACTGAGTCCGGGCAGTAGACCGCAGCAAATAGGGATACCAATATCCTGAAAACAACATACATGCTCAACAGGAATTTAAAATAGTCAAGGACACATGTATGATATCAATGAGCATAATCAATCAAGGCATTAGCAAGTCCAAAGAAAACCCGAAACCGAGTCGGAACAAGGCAAGTGTACTTACACGAGTATTAAATCAAAGATAATGGTACTAGGCAGAAGTACTTACCTCTTGTTTGTTGAAACTAGATATCCTTCTAGCTTCCTCTTGAGTGCCTACAACCCCCCCTGAGAGTATCTTGCATATAGAGGTCTTATTAGAATCAAGATTCCAATAATTTTTCGCTGTCTTTAGTTGTACATGCATGCCTAACGTTCTTGTTGGGCTTAGGCCCACTAACGGGTCCTTAAGACCACCTCTCGGGTTATGGGTCCTTACCCTATGTTTCTATGTATTTTAGTCATCTCTGGGCCCAACTTAGTCAAACCTAGTCAATTCTAGGTTTATTTGTCAGGTCTGAACCCTACTTGGTCATCTCTGGTCAGTTTAGTCGAATCAGGCTCACCTCTAAGCTTTTTAAACAATCTAGCTTACTTGTGCCCTTTTTCTCTACCGATATAATTAATTAAACCCCCCTTTTTTAATTAATTATTATAGCCAACTTTCGTTTTATTTCCAATTAAATTTATCAATTGGATTTGATCATCCTAAGTTAACAAGAAAATCGACTAGTCCACCTAGAGATGATTTATTTAAATATCTTGGTACGAAAATATCGATTTAACTGAACCCCTTGCTCAATTTAACTGAATTATTAACTGGTTAATCAACTCCATCTACTATTAGGGCAAAAATAATCGTCTCACAAATTGATCCCCTTTTTAATTTATCTGATTAAGCAATTAGCTAGTTAATTATCCAATTAACTACTAACTATGCTTAACAAATTAATTAAATAATTTTTCTCAATTATCTCACTATAGTTTGACATCTAAATAAGTGTTATACTAATCTATTTAATTCAACCCCGACATAGGGATTAATATTTGTCACACTATAGTTTCAAATTATTAATAAATCTAATAATTTGTCACACCACTATAGTTTTATAGGGTTGATTAAATTATCCCTAAATTACTATTTTAATAAAACAATAACTTTTCTTTTATTTTTTTATTAATTTTTTTCTCTCTCTCACAGCCTTCTTCTTCTCCCTTAACGCGACAGTGGCCGGCCGGAGCTCCGTCAACGACACCGGAGGGATGCATTGGCCAAGCTTTCTTTGCACCGAGCTTTCCTCCGGCCAGTATCCCGTTTTCAGGCCCTGTTTCCCACTGTCCGCATCTCTTTCCTCCTTTGTCTGAGCTTCACCGGAGAAGTTCGCCGGAGATGGAAACTCTTCACCCGAGAGCTCCCCGCGCCTGGAAAGGGTACCGGAAGCTTCCTCTCAGCCTCACGGTTCCTTTGCGCACATCAACACCACCATTCTCCCCCTCCCGGCGCCGCTCTACTCGCGTCTACACTCACTCTCTCTGGCGAGCTCTAACTATAGCTCAAAGGCATCAATCATGGAATTTAAAACCGGGAAAAGGTTCCTACCTCAATTCTGGTTCTCCTAGCGATGATGGCGGCAACCGAAACTCTCCCACGGCCAAAATCCCCTTCTCCGACAAAGCTCGCCGGAACCTCTTTCCCCAGTATGCGTTGGTGTGCCGAGACAGTGGGACAGGGGCCCCCTTTTATAGGCTCCAGGTGGCGGGTGAGCAGGCGGCCGTTGAAACCGCCCAGCCACCAGCAGCGGCGGTTTCCACGCGCATGCTTGGTAGGAAGAGGGCGGGGCTCGCGCACGGCGTTTCTGGCGGCCGGGGGAGAAGCTAGCACTGCCTCGGGATCCCCACCCTCGTGGATGGACGCCTAAGATAGCTTGATTGATTTCTACGGTCCCGATTATAACAGCGTGCCTCGTATCCATCACCATCTAAGTTGAGTGACCGAGATTAGCTCCTCAACCAATGGCCTGATACCCTCTCATCGCCTCGATCCAAAGACAATCGAAGATGGACGGTTCACAATCGTCCCTATGGTAAGGTTATTCTCACGTGCGCCTATCCCACTACCTTGGATCTATAACTCCATCTGATGGATTCATTTTACAACCCGCAAGTGGCTTCTTCAAAGCCGTTATAATGCTTCGAGATCAAACACAAGTCCACGACCTTCTAATCCTAGACGTCCTCTTCCAAAAATTATCCAGAGGTCCCTATTTCTTTTTGTATTACACTTTGGTCCTTCTGTGTGAGAGGGAACAATTCCCCTTTAGTCCTCAAGACTTTTAAAATTATGAAAAAGTCCTTCTGTCTCCTACTTAGTTTTAGTTTTTTTTTTTTTTAAAAAAAACCTTTTGTTTCCCAATCTTTCTTTCTTAATTCCTTCAAGGAAATTTTATACATAACTTAAAAGAAAGAAAAATTTACTTATTTCCCCCCAAAATTTTCTTGGATTTTACACATTGAGAGGAAGAATTTCATGGTTACCACATGCCATTTCATTATTCAATAAGTCAAAGAAACCATAGTTAGTGTGCACGCCTCCCAATAGATCTTATAGATCGAATACTAAAATGTCTAAATCTGATCAATTACATCAACTTTAGTAGTGTATGCAAATAAGGGAGATCAGTCGCAATGGAGGATCCATTATTAAAGCAAGTACCGTGGTTGATTTTACCCTATGTTTCATATTATAAAAGAAGAACTTTCTACAACCTTCTTGAGGACCAACAATATGCGTTTGAAGTGGAATTGTTTTTTGGAGCACAAGTGGTTGGATCTTCATCTTGCTGGCTCATCTTGTCTTACGAAAATGGAAATAGTTCTCTTTTCAATCCATTCACAGGCCAACATACACAACTACCAACAAAAAAATTTGCTTTATTCACATAAAAAGTTAGTCCAACGTCTCAACACTTATAAAGAATCCAAAGCCCTGGATCCTTAAACATTGCTATTTTATCACCAGTTCTAATCTTCGATGATTTTGCGGTTGCAGGTTTCTTTGATTATAAAACTATAGCTATATGCAGACCGCAAGGCACAAGATGGTTTATTGCTGGACACTAACCTTAAGAAAAGGATTACGGCGACCCTCATTACTTCCCAGGATATTTCTATGCTTTCGGTGCCAATAGAGGGCTTATAGAATTTGATTGTGGACAAAAAGAAGATGATTTTCACAGGGGTCATTTACTCCGAAATATAAAGCTTAGTGACAGTATTAACTTGGTTGAGTTTTTTGACAATTTATTAATGATTGAAAGCATGATGCAATCTAAAATGCTCAAGGGGACTTCACCATTTACTGAATTTGAGTCATGTTCTCCATATAAATTATCTATATCTTGCACAATATATAATGTTGATATTAGTCTATCTTGTTGGGCCAAGAGTGAAGAGGTTTCTCATTGGTCGAAGAGACAAGCTCAACGGATCAGCTATTGTTTCTTGGACAGGAATCACTTTGTATAAATCTTGAATTACTTTATCCAACTCATTAAAACTTTAATAATCTCAAGCTACTTAGCTATTTCCTAAACACACCCTAGAAGTTATGGACTTCTCATGTAGAACTTTGATAATAAAAAATTACAAAATTCTTCATATGATAAAATTGTTATGAATCTAACATGTCAAAAAAATCATACAAAACTTTAAAAAAAATATTTTTAAGTTTATAAGATGAAAATTAAACCTTTAAACTATGTTAACAATCACTAATTTATTGTCTTAGTCTAACATAATCTTAGGTTAAACCTAATAGATAATCTTGTATCGACGATGTTACCTATTTTGTTTTTTATTTATCACGTAATAATATGATTAATGAAAGGATTGCAAAGTTTTGCAATTGACAACTTGTATCGATGATGTTAAATATTTTATTTTATTTTTTATTTTTCTCATGATAATATGATTGATGAAATTAAGGATTAGAAAGTTGTGCAAGTGATAACTTTGTACATGTGCCTCAATGCCACTTTCTTGATTTTTAAAATCTCACATTATAACAATTTACAATCATCTAATATGGTCATTTGTTTTTTTTTATTATAAACCATCTCCAAAATACAAACATTGAGTTAGTGGATGCATCCTTTGTATTAATTTTTCTTAACTCAGTAAGTCTTAATATTGGACAAAATTATTAAATTCGTCAAGAACATAGATTTTATAGACAAATTCTTCCCCGTGGCAGCGATACCTTAGCGTCTCTTTTTTCATGCTTTTCTTTATTTAAGTTTACCTTGTATACTGTTTTCTCCGCAACCGTACTTCATTCTCTACTTCTGCTTTGATCGTCGCTCAGATCTCTTCAAGCTTGGAAAGGTATTTCCTTAATTTTGTGTTGTAATCTTTTAGGGCAATTTTTTTTATATATATTACAATTGTAGTTTAGACAACTTGAAATTTATCTTTATTATTCATTCTTTTTTATTGTATCAACTTTTATTTTTGTTGTACTATATATTATCTTGTTATAGTCGTCATTGAGGGTAAGAATTTCATGGTTTCCACATGCCAATTGATTATTCAATAAGTCAAAGAAACCATCGTTAGTGGGCACACATCCCAAAAGATCTTATAGATTGAGTACTAAAATGTCTAAATCTGATCAATTACATCAAGTTTAGTAGTGTATGCAAATCATGGAGGTCGGTCGCTATGGAGGATCCATCATTAGGGCAAGTACCATGGTAGATTTTACCCTATGCTTCAGATTATAAAACAAGAACTTTCTACAACCTCCTTGAGGACCAACAATATGCGTTTGAAGTGTAATTGTTTCTTGGAGCACAAGTTGTTCAATCTTCATCTGGTTGGCTCATCTTGTCTTAGGAAAATGGTAATAGTTTTGTTTTCAATCCATTCACTGGCCAACACACACAACTACCACTAAAAAATTTTGCTTTATTCCAATCAAAATTTAATACAACGTCTCAAGGCTTATAAAGAATCCAAAGCCCTTTATCCCTAGAAATTGCTGTTTTATTATCAGCTCCAATCTTTGATAATTGTGTGGTTGCAGGCTTCTTTGATTATAAAACTATAGATATATTTAGACAACAAGCACAAGATGGTTTATTGTTGAACACCAACTTTAAGAAACGGATTACTGCGACCTTCATTACTTCCAAGAATATTTCTATGCTTCCGCTGTCAATGGAGGGCTTACTGAATTTTATTACGGACAAAAACCAAGAGCAAGGATTTTTGACACAAGTCATTTACTCCGAAATATAACGCTTAGTGATAGTATTAGGTTGGTTGAGTTTTTCGACAATTTATTAATGATTGAAAGCAAGATGCCATCTAAAATGCTCAAGGGGACTTCATCATTTACTCAATTTGACTCATGTTGTCCATATAAGTTATCTATATCTTGCACAATATATAAGGTTGATATTACTACATCTTGTTGGACCAAGGGTGAAGAGGTTTCTCATTGGTTTGGAGAGACAAGCTTATGGGATCACCTATTGTTTCTTGGACAAGAATATCACTGGATAAATCTTGAATAACTTTATCCAACACATTAAAACTTTGATAATCTCAAGCTACTTAGCAATTTCCTAAGCACACCCAGATGTTATGGACTACTCGAGTAGAACTTTGATAATAAAAAATTACAAAATTATTCATATTACAAAATGGCTATGAATCTAACATGTCAAAACAATCATACAAAACTTAAAAAAATATTTTTAACGTTATAAGATGAAAATTAAGCCTTTAAAATTTGATAACAATAACTAATTTATTGTTTTAGTCAAAATGAATCTTAGGTTAAACCTAATAGATAATCTAGTATCGATGATGTTACCAATTTTGTTTTTTATTTTTCACGTAATAATATGATTAATGAGATGATTACAAAGTTGTGCAATTGATATCTTGTATCGATGATGTTACATATTTTATTTTATTTTTTATTTTTCTCACATATGATTGATGAAATTAAGGATTAGAAACTTGTGCAAGTGATAACTTCCTACAAGTGCCTCAATGCCACTTTCTTGATTTTTAAATTCTCACATTATATCAATTCTACAACAATCAAATATGGTGATTTGTTATTCTTATTATAAGCAATCTAAAAAATAGAAACATTGAGTTAGTGGTTACATCCTTTGTATTAATTCGACTTAACTCAGTAAGTCTTAATATTGGAAAAAATTATTAAATTTGTAAAGAATATAGATTTTATAGACAAATTCTTCCGCGTAGCAGCGATACCTTAGCATCACTTTTTTCATGCATTTCTTTATTTAAGTTTACCTCGTATATAGTTTTCTCTGCAACCGTACTTTCTTCCTTCTCTACTTCTGCTTTGATCGTCTCTCAGATCTCTTCGAGCGTGGAAAGGTATTTTATGCATTTTGAGTGGTAATCATTTTGGGCAATTTTTTTTATATGTATCTCAATTATAGTTTAGACAACTTAAAATTTATCTTTATTATACATTCTTTTTTATTACATCAACTCATATTTTTGTTGTACTATATATTATCTTGTTATAGTCGTCATTGAGAAGAAGAATTTCATGGTTACCATATGCCATTTCATTATTGAATAAGTCAAAGAAACCATCGTTAGTGTGCATGCCTCCCAAAAGATCTTATAGATCGAATACTAAAATGTCTAAATCTGATCAATTACATCAACTTTAGTAGTGTATGCAAATCATGGAGATCGGTTGCAATGGAGGATCCATTATTAAAGCAAGTACCGTGGTTGATTTTACCCTATGTTTCAGATTATAAAACAAGAACTTTCTACAACCTTCTTGAGGACCAACAATATGCGTTTTAAGTGGAATTGTTTTTTGCAGCACAAGTTGTTGAATCTTCATCTTGCTGGCTCGTCTTGTCATACGAAAATGGAAATAGTTCTCTTTTCAATCAATTCACAGGACAACATACACAACTGCCACCAAAAAAATTTGCTTTATTCACATAAAAAGTTAGTCCAACGGCTCAACGCTTACGAAGAATCCAAAGCCCGAGATCCTTAAACATTGCTATTTTATCACCAGTTACAATATTCAATGATTCTGCGGTTGCAGGTTTCTTTGATTATAAAACTATAGCTATATGCAGACCACAAGGCACAAGATGGTTTATTGTTGGACACTAACCTTAAGAAAAGGATTACGGCGACCCTCATTACTTCCCAAGATATTTCTATGCTTTCGGTCCCAATAGAGGGCTTATAGAATTTGATTGTGGACAAAAACAGGAGCAATGATTTTCACAGTGGTCATTTACTCCGAAATATAAAGCTTAGTGATAGTATTAACTTGGTTGAGTTTTCGACAATTTATTAATGATTGAAAGCATGATGCCATCTAAAATGCTCAAGGAGACTTCACCATTTACTGAATTTGAGTCAAGTTCTCCATATAAATTATCTATATCTTGCACAATATATAAGGTTGATATTAGTCCATCTTGTTGGACCAAGGGTGAAGAGGTTTCTCATTGGTCGGAGCGACAAGCTCAACGGATCAGCTATTGTTTCTTGGACCGGAATCACACTGTATAAATCTTGAATTACTTTATCCCACTCATTAAAACTTTAATAATCTCAAGCTACTTAGCTATTTCCTAAACACACCCTAGAAGTTATGGACTTCTCATGTAGAACTTTGATAATAAAAAATTACAAAATTCTTCATATGATAAAATCGCTATGAATCTAACATGTCAAAATATTCATACAAAACTTAAAAAAATATTTTTAAGTTTATAAGATGAAAAATAAACCTTTAAACTATGAAAACAATCACTAATTTATTGTCTTAGTCAAACTTAATCTTAGGTTAAACCTAATAGATAATCAAGTATCGACGATGTTACCTATTTTGTTTTTTATTTTTCACGTAATAATATGATTAATGAAAGGATTACAAAGATTTGCAGATGACATCTTGTATCGATGATGTTACATATTTTATTTTTTATTTATTTTTCTCATGATAATATGATTGATGAAATTAAGGATTAGAAAGTTGTGCAAGTGTTAACTTCGTATATATGCCTCAATGCCACTTTCTTGATTTTTAAAATCTCACATTATATCAATTCTACAATCATCTAATATGATCATTTGTTTTTTTTTTTTATTATAAACCATCTCCAAAATAGAAACATTGAGTTCGTGGATGCATCCTTTGTATTAATTTGTCTTAACTCAGTAAATCTTAATATTGGACAAAATTATTAAATTCGTAAAGAACATAGATTTTATAGACAAATTCTTCCCCGTGGCAGCGATACGTTAGCGTCTCTTTTTTCACGCTTTTCTTTATTTAAGTTTACCTTGTATACTGTTTTCTCCGCAACCGTACTTCAATCTCTACTTGTGCTTTGATTGTCGCTCAGATCTGTTCAAGCTCGGAAAGGTATTTCCTTAATTTTGTGTTGTAATCTTTTATGGCAATTTTTTTTATATATTACAATTGTAATTTAGACAACTTGAAATTTATCTTTATTATTTATTCTTTTTTATTGTATCAACTTTTATTTTTGTTATACTATATATTATCTTGTTACAGTCGTCATTGAGAGTAAGAATTTCATGGTTTCCACATGCCAATTGATTTTTCAATAAGTCGAAGAAACCATCCTTAGTGTGCCCACATCCCAAAAGATCTTATAGGTTGAATACTAAAATGTCTAAATCTGATCAATTACATCAACTTTAGTAGTATATGCAAATCATGGTGGTCGGTCGCTATGGAGGATCCATCATTAGTTCAAGTACCATGGTTGATTTTACCTTATGCTTCAGATTATAAAACAAGAACTTTCTACAACCTCCTTGAGGACCAACAATATGCGTTTGAAGTGTAATTGTTTCTTGGAGCACAAGTTGTTGGATCTTCATCTTGCTCGCTCATCTTGTCTTACGAAAATGGAAATAATTCTGTTTTCAATGCATTCACAGGCCAACATACACAACTACCACAAAAAAAATTTGCTTTATTCACATAAAAAGTTAGTTCAACGGCTCAACGCTTACGAAGAATCCAAAGCCCTGGATCCCGAAACATTGCTATTTTATCTTTAGTTCCATTCTTCGATGATTCTGCGGTTGCAGGTTTCTTTGATTATAAAACTATAGCTATATGCAGACCCCAAGGCACAAGATGGTTTATTTCTAAACACTAACCTTAAGAAAAGGATTACGGTGACCCTCATTACTTCCCAGGATATTTCTATGCTATTGGTGCCAATGGAGGGCTTACAGAATTTGATTGTGGACAAAACCAAGTGCAAGGATTTTGACATTGGTCATTTCTCCGAAATATAAAGCTTAGTGACAGTATTAACTTGGTTGAGTTTTTCGACAATTTATTAATGATTGAAAGCATGATACCATCTAAAATACTCAAGGGCACTTCACCATTTACTGAATTTGAGTCAAGTTCTCCATATAAATTATCTATATCTTGCACAATATATAAGGTTGATATTAGTCCGTCTTGTTCGACCAAGAGTGAAGAGGTTTCTCATTAGTTGGAGAGACAAGCTCAACGGATCCGCTATTGTTTCTTGGACAGGAATCATACTGTATAAATCTTGAACTACTTTATGAAACTCGTTAAAACTTTAATAATCATAAGCTACTTAACTATTTCCTAAACAAACACTAGAAGTTATGGACTTCTCATGTAGAACTTTCATAATAAAAAATTACAAAATTCTTCATATGATAAATCGTTATGAATCTAACATGTCAAAAAATTTATACAAAACATTAAAAAAATATTTTTAAGTTTATAAGATGAAAATTAAACCTTTAAACTATGATAACAATCACTAATTTATTGTCTTAGTCAAACTTAATCTAAGGTTAAACCTAATAGATAATCTAGTATCGACGATGTTACCAATTTTGTTTTTTATTTTTCACGTAATAATATGATTAATGAAAGGATTACAAATTTGTGAAATTGATATCTTGTATCGATGATGTTACATATTTTATTTTATTTTTTATTTTTCTCATGATAATATGATTGATGAAATTAAGGATTAGAAAGTTGTGCAAGTGATAACTTCCTACAAGTGCCTCAATGCCACTTTCTTGATTTTTAAATTCTCACATTATATCAATTCTACAATCATCAAATATGGTGATTTGTTATTGTTATTATAAGCCATCTCCAAAATAGAAACATTGAGTTAGTGGATGCATCCTTTGTATTAATTCGTCTTAACTCAGTAAGTCTTAATATTGGAAAAAATTATTAAATTTGTAAAGAATATAGATTTTATAGACAAATTCTTCCCCGTGGAAGCGATACCTTAGCGTCACTTTTTTCTTGCATTTATTTATTTATATTTACCTCGTATATTGTTTTCTCTACAACCATACTTTCTTCCTTATCTACTTCTGCTTTGATCGTCTCTCAGATCTCTTCGAGCTTGGAAAGGTATTTTATTCATTTTGAGTTGTAATCATGTAGGGCAATTTTTTTATATGTATCTCAATTATTGTCACGCCCCGAACCCGGGTCCGGGCCTTGGCGCACGCGACAGACGTCGCGTACTTATAGGGTCACCCCTATAAGCACGCAAGGCTCAGTAACACAAGCAGATAATTAAAACAGAGTTTAAAATTATAAATCATCGGAAGAAAATATAAGGTTAATACAAAATCCTAACAGGTCCTTTATGACACAAAATCCTCACTCAGAAGGAGATTAGAGGCCCGCAGACCTCAGCTTAAAATATCCCCTACACTGCTAGGTTGTCCCGCGGAAGCTCCCTCCAGAGTCCCGCTCCTAGCTACTCGTCGTCACCTGGGGAAACATCAAGCAACCAAGTGCATGAGCCAAAGAAAGGTTAGTTGGATCGCACATAAATCAATAAAGGTGGCGAAAGCCATAAGCAAAGAACAGATAGCAGTCGAGTACAAAGGCAAATGAAAACTCAATCATAAGCCAATGGTGCAACCCGAATGTGTGAAATAAACTCATGGATGTACTGTGTCCCCGGCATATAAGATACTACGGTATAACCCATACCGTCTTCGGCCTACGCTGAATAGTGCTATAGCAAACAGGTATACATGGTTAGGAAATATTGCTCCCTGACTGAGCCTATCGAGCAACTTCTGCTCTGCCTGGGCTTCTGCCCAAAGTATCATGCCTATCAAGAAGAGACTACCAGTACCGAACACCTAACATCAGGCATTCCCATATATATAGTACCGAACACCTAACTTCAGGTATTCACGTATATATAAGAGAGTACCATTGTCGAATACCTAACTTCAGGTATTCCCATATATATAGTACCGAACACCTAACTTCAGGTATTCACGTACATATATGTACACACACACACACACACACACACACACACACACACACACATATATATATATATATATATATATATATATATATATCACCGAACACCTAACTTCAGGTATTCTTATATATATAGTACCGAATACCTACCTTCAGGTATTCACGTATATATATGTGTGTATATATATATATATATATAGCCAAAGAATTAGGAAGCTCGAATAGATATACCGGAGCAACAATCTCATAGAGATGAAGGGAGTCAAACCAAAACATGTATCCAAGGAAAACAATTCAACTTGAACACATATTAAAAAGTCTCGAAAAGATATATACAAGAGGAATCACAAATAAGGTAGGAATAAGAGATACTCACAAAGCACGGAGTACGAGAGCCTACCTCTTTCGCTTCTAGGACCTGCCAAGGTCCGAGTCTTCCACTCAGGTTCTCGACTACCTCACCACGTCCTAAACATGGTAATTGTTTATCACGCCCCAAACCCGGGACCCGGTCCTCGGCACACGCGACAGACGCCACGTGCTTATAGGGTCGCCCCTAAAAGCACGCATGACTAAGTAACACAAGCAGATAATTAAAACAGAGATAAAATTATTAATCAGCGGAAGAAAATGTATAATGTTATACAAAGGCCCTATACAGGTCCCTAATAAAAATACAACTCTCACTCTAAAATGAATAGAGGCCCGCAGACCTCAGCTCGAAATATCCCTGACGCTGCTAGGCTGTCCCACGGAAGCTCCCTCCTGAGTCCCGCTCCTAGCTACTCGTAAGGTACTCGTCTAGTCCCGACCCTACTCCTCATTGTCACCTGAGAAGACATCCATCAAGTGCATGAGCCAAAGAAAGGCCTAGTAGGATCGCAAATAAATCAATAAAGGTGACGAAGGCCATTAACAAAGAACAGGATAAAAGAAGTGCAAGTTCACAATAGTAACAACATCACAAGCAAATACAAGTCTCGGGAATGTGGATAAATCCACAGATGTACTAAATCTCTGGCATATATGATACTAAGATGTCTAGGACATCAACGACACCATCAGTATCGTCTTCGGCCTAAGCCGGATAGCGTTGTAATAATCATGTGCACATGGCCAGAAAATGCCGCCCTCTGACTGAGCCAGGTGGCCAGATATCATACACCCTCTGCCGGGGCATCCGTCCGATGCAGCATCTGGTGCTCATAGCGAGATATTATACGCCCTCTGCTAGGGCCTAGTGGCCAAATATTATACGCCCTCTACCGAGGCATCCGTCAGATGTATCATGCCTGAAAGTAAGAGATTGCTAGTACAAATACCTAACAACAGGTATATATATATGTATCCAAGGCAGCAACACCTTGAAGATATAATAATCAGTGACCTCATCGAGATCGGAAGCCAATACGTATCTAAGGAACGTCTCAACTCAAATACGTATATAAAAGCATGAAAGCAACAATCTCCTTGAGATATAAAGCCGATACATATGAGGAAACCCATCTCGAATATGTATTGGGAACCTCTTTTGGAAATAAGAGCACGAAATCAAAAGCAAGGTAGAAGGAAGGAATAATCAATGCAAAGAATAGAATATCGACAGACTGCTATGGAGTACCACCCCCCTTGACCATCCCAGGTGCAAGTAGGATGCTAGAGGGTACTCCACTGGCCATATGCCATGGAGTATTACTCCTACTAGCCATATGTTATGGAGTACCACCTCTTGGCGATCCCACAACAACACAAGAAGAATGTCAAGGGGTACTCCCTCAAAGCAGATCATATCAAAATATACAAGATCAAACAAATGCAGCAAACATAACATGTCAACAGACAGAGCATGTATCAAAAGATGGACTCCAACATTCATCTAGCTCAATATCAACAGAAATCAATAGAATACTATGAGTTACAACTACTCACAGCACCCGTGCGACATCCTACCTTATTCGCTTCCAGGACCTACCCAGGTCCGAACCTTCCACTTAGGTCCTCGACCACCTCACCACGTCCTAAACATGGTAAATGTTTGTCACACAACATTTCATATCAAAAGGAATGCATTAGATGCATTAAATCACCCTACTTGTGAATTTACTGAAATGTCATTTTTTAAATTCGTAACCGATGGATCCGGGCTCTTAGACACGTGCCCACACCATTTTTATTAGTTTAAATATACCCTCGAACTATCGGGACGATCGGAATCGAATTCTGAGTCTTCTTGAAAATATTGAAGTTTTAGTTCACTCTTTATTCTACTGCTACAGTAACTGAGGAAATCCCGAAATTAAAACATTAAATTGAAGCTCGAAAACTTCTTCATTTCTCCCCAAACTTCCAGTACATTTAGTTTCCAATATTGTCTTTCATTTTCCCATAATTGGGCTCATTATCACCTATACATAGCCCCTAAAAAATGAAACAAAGTCCATGTTCTGTAGTGCTACAGTAATTCCTGCATTTTTCCATTCTTTAGAGTTCAACTCTTTACAATGTTTTGCAATTGATCACACCTATTCTTAATCAGAGGAAGTGTGAAAACATTCCCAAAATACTCAACACCTTCCATTCTATTATTTGGTAATTAAAATGCTTTGAAGACATACTAATTCAATAGCAACAAAATTCATGTTTGTAACATCAATAGCCAATGAAAAGATAACTTAACTAGTAAACAAAAATCCTTATCTTAATGTTCTCAATTACAAATCCATATATCTGTGCACATTATCTATATAATCCATGCCATTACTCTCATCACCATTACTCCATTGCTTGCTAGCATCCTTATACTACAACATGCTTATTTCCATCACCAGCATTGAAGAAGGCTCTAACATGCTCTTCTTAAAGGATTTAATAACTAATCATGGTGTGATTAAGCTACTAAATAAAATCGATGAAATTTCGACGGAGTCTCCTTTGTTTACAGGGCTTTAGGTTTTATGCAAACATTCCCCATTCAATACATGAATTTAAAATCATACAACATAATTAACAATTAATTCATTTTACAACATCCATTTCAACCCACAAATCTCTTCATGGCACTTTAACAAACACTTTGTAAGCATTTTAAATTCCTAAAATAACATGATAGTTTTACTTCTTAAGCTTTACATTTTAATCATACTTGAAAACCTTTAATCAAGTAATTAATATGTATGAGTTCTATGTAAATTTCGGTGGCATCTCCCCTATTAATCGGGCCCCGAAAATATACAAACATACACATACTCAACAACAATCTATCAATACATCCATGCAATTTAAATATCATGCCCCAAATACCTTTTAATTCCCTAATTCCATAAATCTTAAGTTCTTCATGAAGTTCATGTAATACCAATTTCATAAGACAAGAGTAGACCTTGTCGGTGTTCGAATCGCCGGGGTTAGGCTGGTCCAAAGGTGGCCGAGATCTGGCCGGCAATGGGGGACAAGGATGGGGCGCAGCTGGTCAACAAGGGACGGCCGGACAAGGTGGCGATGCCTTTTAATTTCAATTGAATCTCAATTGAAGTATAAAACCTAAGTTCCTCTCTACAGGTTCATATATGTATATTTTAATATTAATCCATCTCACTCAATTCCCATGGTTGGAAATTATCTTTAATCCTTTAATTAAATTAACTTGTCATCTCATTAATATCAAATGAGTTTATATTAATTAAACTATATCAAATCTTTATGTCACACCGCCCATTGGTTATTATTATTTTTCTAATAATTAATCGACCTAGATCCAAAAATCTTGAGTAAATGAGTCCAGTCGTCACGGGTATACTTTGGCATCACGGGGCTGTCTCAATCCCCGACATAATCCATTTTTCCCGGGACTCGAATATTTGTCTGTTTTCATCAATAATTAATCTGATTTAATTTGTACTTAATTAAATCTGGATTAATTAGAGCTTTATAATTTTCCCAAATTTCATCACTTACCATATTAAATTACTGTTTAATAAATTCTAGAAATAAATAAATAAAAATTCTTATTTATTTCGGGACAAGTTTTACAATCTCCCCCCTTATAGGAATTTCGTCCTCGAAATTTAATAATCCATATATCCTCAATCTCAATGTCTAGACTCATTATGCTTCTACTGCGCACACTGATCATGTATTCGATACCGATATTTCTTTCTTGATAATATGCCCTAATAAGGACAAGCTTCTGAGTCTGGAACTGTACTCAGGGAACATAGCATATAGTCGATCCAATCTCAGTCTCCAACAAAATCATCAGCTTGAGCAGGAGCCTCCTCTCTCCCTTTATGGCCTGTTGGGGTGGACTCACTGACCTCCTACGAAGTCATCCTCGTTCCCCACAGCATGTGTAAAACCCGCCCCGAAATAAATAAAGATTTATTTACCAGAAATTTTAAATGACAATTCAATATGATGAGCAGTGAAGTTTCGGGAAAAATCACATGTCTGAATAATCCAGATTAATTATATGTTAGTTAATTCGGATTAATTATCAAGAAGAGGAAACGAATAAATATTCAAATCCCGGGAAAAATGGATCTGGTCGAGGACTGAGACGGTCCCGTGATGCCACAGTATGCCCGTGACGAGGGATTTGACTGAAAGCCGATATTCACCGGATGCAGTGCGACGAGAGACCGATCCCGTGAGTCTACAATACACCCGTGTCATGAGATTTTTGACCCGAGATACGCGGATCTGGGTCGGACACTAGGACGGGAGAATCAAGCGGTGGACCCCAAAGATGAATTCACCCGTGACTAAACAATAGACATGTGAAGCTATAGTGGAAGTTGCTTTAATCAAAGGAATAGTAGACATGTGAAGTAATGGGAAAAATTTCTCTCATCCCTCATAATAAAGCATCAGATAAGAGAGAGAGAAAGAAAAAGACTTTCTCTCACTCTCTCTCTCCCCTCTTTCCCTCGATCTGAAGCTCAGATCAGCCAAGTCACCGCCGGCCAGCCAAGCTCACGTTAAACTTCGGCCACCAGCGGCCTTGACCACCAGCGCCGCCCTGCTTGCGACCACAAGCCAAGTAGCTGCACATGAGCAAGCGGCATGCGGCCGACCCCAATCCGGCCTCGACTTCGCCCGGATGCACTGCTGTAGCGGCTCGCGAGCCAGCGCGTGGTCCTAGCCCACGGCTGAGCTCCTCACGCGACCCCTTCCCGGCCCGCCGGAACTCCTCACGCGACCCTTCCCGGCCCGGCGGAGTTCCACCGCAGCGCCTTGCCCCGCGACGGGCCGTGCGACCCTTGCTCCCCAGCCAGAGCGCGCCCCCTTCCCAGGATGCGCGGCGACGCGCCGCCGCCCGGTAGCGTGCGGCATCGCTGCGCCGACCATCCGGCTGTCCCGCAACCCTCTTCGCCCGGTCTGTAAGCACTGCGGCCAGCTTTCGCGCCCACCCGCGCATCCCTTCGACGGTGAATTTTCATACCCGGAATAGGGCTAATTAATGTGTATAAATGGAATTGAAAGGATGAATGTACTAATTGGTTTGTTAAATTTGTATCCATATCGGAGCCCGATAATCAGGGGAGGTGCTGTCCGATTTTCATTCAAATCGGGTTCGTGCTGCCCCTTCAGGGTACAGTACGGGACAGCAATGATACTCCAATCGACACGATTAGCATGTCGTTAGAAAGGGGGGAAAGAGTACTTTCTAATGAGAGCTAATTCGGGGAAATCCGACTTGCGGATTGAAAGTTATTGGCGGTTCTCGGTGACTGCACGCTAGAGTAAAAATACGAAGTTTGGTAGGGGCCTAGTGTGCCCACTTAAATCATTTAATTATGCATGATTGTGAACATCAAGTGTAATTAACTAGAGTGTATGCTATTTACTAGATCCTGACACGGACGCGTGAGACGCGATGAGGATTAGGGGATTTCTCTCCAGACCAGGTAGGCTCTCGCATGGGAGGTTTGTGAGTATTCCTTCCTCCTACCCTACTTTGATCTTATACTCTCATTTCCTCGAGAGGTTCCCAATACTTATTCGAGATGGGTTTCCTCATATGTATCGGTTTTATATCTCGAGGAGATTGTTGCTTTCATGTTTTTCGTACGCGTATCTGAGTAGAGTTTATTCCTTGGACACGTATTGGCTTCCGACCTCGATGAGGTTATTGATCTTAGTATATTCAGGATGTTGCTGCCTTGGATATATGTATATTTATACCTGCTGTTAGGTATTAGTACTATCAATCTCTTACTTTCAGGCATGATACATCGGACGGAGACCCTGGCAGAGGGTGTATAATATCTGGCCATCAGGCCCCGGCAGAGGGCGTATAATATCTGGCCACGAGCACTTGATGCTCTATCGGACGGAGACCCTGGCAGAGGGTGTATAATATCTGGCCACTTGGCTCAGTCAGAGAGCGGCATTATCTGACCATGTGCACATGTATGCTATAGCCTAGTCCGGCTTAGGCCGAAGACGATACCGATGGTGTCGTAGATGTCGTAGACATCTTAGTATCACATATGCCGGAGATTGAGTACATCTGTGGATTTTATCCACTTTCCTGAGATTTGTTATTTGCTTGTGATATTATTATTGCATATTTGTACTTCTTTCATTTCTGTTCTTTCCTAGTGGCTTTCGCCACCTTTATTGATTTGTTTTACGACCCTACTGGGCCTATTCTTTAGGCTCATGCACTTGAATTATGTATTACTCAGGTTCGGACGAGGAGGAGTAGGATCGAGCTTAGGCGGGGATATACCGAGTTGCTGACTCGGCTATTTCTATTTGTCTTGAGGTCTGCGCACCTCTTTTATTCTGTGTGAGACTTGTAATTTAGATTTCCTTTTTGTATGGATTTCTAGGGGTGACTGGACTAGATCCTAGTCTCGGGTTGTGTAAACCCGATATTGTACTGTATGGAGTTGTACAAACTCCCTTCATCTTTTAGCTATGTTTCCGCTGATATTATTAACTCTGAATACTTATTGTATAAGAGTTCTTAAGGCCTTGCGCCTGAATGGGGACTAGTCCCTGTTTGGGTGCGGCCGGTTGTCTACGTGCCTGGGCCGCGGTTCGGGGCGTGACAGCATGTTTAGCTGTTAAGCAAAATCATATATCGGCATAACTACTCAAACAAGTACTCTACCGAAACCCACGCTCTCAGAAAGAAATCAGAATCAGAGTGCTAATCTTTCTAAGTCACTAGGGCCACTAGGGTGTCTTTTATCTGCTGCTCCCTGATATCAAAAGATGTTTGCTCATGCAAACACCTTTTGATATTAGTTTTGTTATGATACCATTTAATCTGTCACGCCCCGAATCCTGGTCCCCGGCCTCGGCGCACGCGACAGACGCCGCGTACTCATAGGGTCACCCCTATAAGCACGCAAGGCTAAGTAACAAAAGCAGATAATTAAAACAGAGTTTAAAATTATAAATCAGCGGAAGAAAATATAAGGTTAATACAAAATCCTAACAGGTCCTGTATTACAAAAAATCCTCACTCAGAAGGAGATTAGAGGCCAGCAGACCTCAGCTTAAAATATCCCCGACACTGCTAGGCTGTCCAGCGGAAGTCCAGCGGAAGCTCCCTCCAGAGTCCCGCTCCTAGCTACTCGTCGTCACCTGGGGAAACATCAAGAAACCAAGTGCATGAGCCAAAGAAAGGCCCAGTAGGATCGCACATAAATCAATAAAGGTAGCGAAAGGCATAAGCAAAGAACAGAAAGAAGTCGAGTACAAAGGCAAATGAAAACTCAATCATAAGCCAACGGTACAACCCGAATGTGTGAAATAATCTCACGGATGTACTGTGTCCCCGGCATATAAGATACTACGGTATAACCCATACCGTCTTCGGCCTACGCCGAATAGTGCTATAGCAAACAGGTATACATGGTCAGGAAATACTGCTCCCTGACTGAGCCTGTCGAGCAACGTCTGATCTGCCTGGGCTTCTGCCCAAAGTATCATGCCTATCAAGAAGAGACTACCAGTACCGAACACCTAACATCAAGCATTCCCATATATATAGTACTGAACACCTAACTTCAGGTATTCATGTATATATATGTGTATATATATGTATAGCCAAGGAAATAGGAAGCTCGAATAGATATACCGGAGCAACAATCTCATAGAGATGAAGGGAGTCAAACCAAAACATGTATCCAAGGAAAACAATTCAACTTGAACACATATTAAAAAGTCTCGAAAAGATGTATACAAGAGGAATCACAAATAAGGTAGGAATAAGAGATACTCACAAAGCACGGAGTACGAGAGCCTCCCTCTTTCCCTTCTAAGACCTACCCAGGTCCGAGTCTTCCACTCAGGTTCTCGACCACCTCACCACGTCCTAAACATGGTAATTGTTCATCACATAACATTTCATAACAATCAGAATGCATTACATGCATTTAATTACCCTAATTGTGAGTTTACCGGAATGTGGCTTTTAATTTATAACCGACGGATCCGGGCTCTTAGACACCTGCCCGCACCATTTTATTAGTTTAAATATACACCCGAACTATCGAGACGATCGGAATCAAATTCCGAGTCTTTTTGAAAACATTGAAGTTCTTATTCCACAATTTCATTACATCTAGAGTAACTAACTAAATCATGAAATTGAACTCTCAAATTGAAGCTCGAAATATTCACCATTTTATTTCATACTTCTAGTATATCATATTCACAGTATTATATTCCATTCCCCCCAGAATTGTGATCATTATCACCGCTACAAAGCCCATAATAAAATGAAATAAAATGGGTGTTCTGCTGTGCTACAGTATTTCCTGCATTTTTTCATTCCTTGGAGTTCAACTCTTTACAATGATTTGCAATTGATCACACCTAATCTTAATCCAAAGAAGTTTGAAAACAATCCCAAAGTACTCAACACCTTCCATCCTATTATTTGGTAACTAAAATGCGTTGAAAACACACTAATTCAATAGCAACAAAATCCATGTTTGCAACATCAATAGCCAATGCAAAGATAACTTATATCTTCAACAAGGGTCTATACCGACCAATCAAGAGAATACAAATTATTTATCTTCACTAGCACAATGTATGAAATCGAGCCCCTCAAGAGTTCTCCAATGTGCTTAAGATCTCTCTCTTAGGCATCACTTTACTTATCATGAATTCCATGTCTTCAATATGAATAATTAATACGAAGATATGAACTTCTACTTAATACGAGATATACTCATCCCTATCCTTAGCATGAATTAGGGCTTCTAATATGGTTTCTTTCAACACTTAAAAATTATCAAGTTCATGGAGAATATACTCAAGTATTAATACTTAAGATTTTCTACAAAAATTCGGCAACACCTCCTCTATTTGGAGGGCCCCAAAATTAATACAATCATGCAACCAAATCAACTTTAGAAGTTAGTTAAATCCTTCATCAACATACATTCCACGGCATCAAGCTTAACACATTATAATTCCAAGAATCCCAAATCATGTCAAGTTATTTCATCCAATCAATCCACCATTTAATGTGTAAATTCCCCCAAAGTTAGGACTTACAATCGTGGAGTGATGACGGGGCGGCGTCGCAAGTCGGCAATGGCGGTGACGCTGCGTGAGGAAGAGCTTCTGAAGGCAGCGATGTTGTGCGCGGCGGTATATGTCTTTGTAGCAGGTGCTTCCTTGATCTGCGGCGGCGCTCGCGCGTGCTTGTGCACGGCGTACGGCGATGTAATGTAAGCCAAGACGGCGCTTGATCTTGTCGTATGGCGCGCACATGGGGGCCGGCCAAGGACTTGTCGGCATGCAGAGGTTGGCCGGTGGGGGAGCTCGCCGGGGAGGAAGAGAGAGGGCGTAGGTAGATTAGTTCAAGAGAGAGAAAGAAGGGAGAACGATGCCTTTTAATTTCAATTGAATCTCAATTGAAGTATAAAACCTAAGTTCCTCTCTATAAGTTCATATATGTATATTTTAATATTAATCCATCTCACTCAATTCCCATGGTTGGAAATTATCTTTAATCTTTTAATTAAATTAACTTGTCATCTCATTAATATCAAATGAGTTTAAATTAATTAAACTATATCAAATGTTTATGTCACACCGCCCATTGCTTATTATTATTTTTCTAATAATTCATCAACCCAGATCCGAAAATCTCGAGTCAATGAATCCAGTTGTCACGGGTATACTATGGCATCACGGGGCTGTCTAAATCCCCGACATAATCCATTTTTCCCGGGACTAGAATATTTGTCTGTTTTCCTCAATAATTAATCTGATTTAGTTAGTACTTAATTAAATCTGGATTAATTAGACCTTTATAATTTTCCCAAATTTCATCACTTACCATATTAAATTACTGTTTAATAAGTTCTGGAAATAAATAAATAAAAATTCTTATTTATTTCGGGGCGGGTTTTACAATTATAGTTTAGACAACTTGAAATTTATCTTTATTATACATTCTTTTTTATTACATCAACCCTTATTTTTGTTGTACTATATATTATCTTGTTATAGTCGTCATTGAGAGGAAGAATTTCATGGTTACCACATGCCATTTCATTATTCAATAAGTCAAAGAAACCATCGTTAGTGCACGCCTCCCAAAAGATCTTATAGATCAAATACGAAAATGTCTAAATCTGATCAATTACATTAACTTTAGTAGTGTATGCAAATCATGGAGATCGGTCGCAATGGAGGATCCATTACTAAAGCAAGTACAGTGGATGATTTTACCCTATGTTTAAAATTATAAAACAAGAACTTTCTACAACCTTGTTGAGGACCAACAATATCCGTTTGAAGTGGAATTGTTTTTTGGAGCACAAGTTGTTGGATCTTCATCTTGCTGGCTCATCTTGTCTTACGAAAATGGAAATAGTTCTCTTTCTAATCCATTCACAGGCCAACATACACAACTACCACCAAAAAAAATTGCTTTATTTACATAAAGAGTTAGTTCTACGGCTCAACACTTATGAGGAATCCAAAGCCCTAGATCCCTAAACATTGCTATTTTATCATAAGTTCCAATCTTCGATGATTCTATAGTTGCAGTTTCTTTGATTATAAAACTATAGTTATATGCAGACCGCACGGCACAAGATGGTTTATTGCTGAACACTAACCTTAAGAAAAGGATTATGGCGACCCTCATTACTTCCCAAGATATTTCTATGCTTTCGGTGCCAATGGAGGGCTTAAGGAATTTGATTGTGGACAAAACCAAGAGCAAGGATTTTGACATTGGTCATTTACTCCGAAATATGAAGCTTAGTGACATAATTAAGTTGGTTGAGTTTTTCAATAATTTATTAATGATTGAAAACATGATACCATCTAAAATGCTCAAAGCGACTTCACCATTTACTGAATTTGAGTCAAGTTCTCCATATAAATTATCTATATCTTGCACAATATATAAGGTTGATATTAGTCCGTCTTGTTGAACCAAGGGTGAAGAGGTTTCTCATTGGTCGGAGAGACAAGCTCAACGGATCAGCTATTGTTTCTTGGACAGGAATCACACTATATAAATCTTGAATTACTTTTGTAACGTCCCGACCCGGATCCCGGGACCTCGAGCACGTCAACAGACCGGCCGTATTAAAGAAGAGATAAACTCAACTCGAATACAAGGCCTAATAATGTGATAAGCAGATAACAATCCATAAAATTAAATAAACTCGTGTTCCAAGGAACATAGAGTTAACAGGGTCCATAGGCCCTAAAAACAGTCTGGTCCCTATACGGGTCCTTCAATAACAATGCTCATAAAGATAAAGACAAAGGAGACTCCTAAAACCTCTGGTCTTCCGGAGTCCTCTCCTCAGGCTCCTCTCCCTCCTAAACCTCGGAATCTGTAAAGAGGAAAAGAGAAAACACATGAGCTTTCGAAAGGAAAGCCCAGTAAGTACCCCTACAGGTCACAATGTCATAAATAGGAAATATGACAGTCATTGAGATCATAATATCAACAATATAGTCCTAGGAGTCTACCACAAGCAAGTCAAAGGTACGACCCCTGATACAGAAACCCTCGGGCTCTGTAGTGAGTTCTAAGAGAACTCTAGGTTTACTCCAGGCCAGTATGTCCAGCTTTTGGATGTAAATACGACCTAGATGGTCGTTTGACCCTCCAGTCACAGGTCGGTAGAACTACCTCTCCTACGTGTTAACACGGTCAGTGTACCATGCCCACTGACAGGTAAGACTTCCAGAGATTTGCTTCTCTGGTAAGGCTGTCAGGAAAGTCAGGGGGTCCTGTCCCTGAACATCCCTAAATTGGAGCTTCCCTAGCTCCACTGAGTCCGGGCAGTAGGACATAGCAAACAGGGACACCAACGTCCCGGAAACAAACATACATGTTCAACAGGATTCAAAAACAGGTATGAATAGCATGTATGGTATCAGCAGGGTATGAAACAGGAATACACAGCAAGTCCAAGAAACCCCGTCACCGGGTGAAAACTAGGCAGGTGAACTTACCTCTAGAGAGACTAAATGTCTTCCTGGTCTCCTTTGAAATGCCTTACGTCTCCCCTGAGAGTATCTGGCATACACAGACCCTTATTAGAGTCAAGTTATCAACAGGTTCCTAGATCTCTAGTTTCGCAAGCATGTCCAACGTTCCTGTTGGGCTTAGGCCCACTAACGGGTCCTAAGGACCATCTCTCGGGTTAGCGGCCCTTATTCCGTTTCAGTGTCCCTTAGTTGACTTTTAGACCTATTTTGGTCAACCTAGTCAACCCTAGTCTATTTGTCGAGTCTGACTCTTATTTAGTCATTTTTGTTGAGTTGGGCCTATTTAAATTGATCCTCCTTTTTACCCTGGAAGGGCATTTTGGTCATTTGGCAACTTTTGACCCTAAAATTTAAGGTTCCACCTTGTTTAGGGCTTAATAGTCCTTTTTAAATTTATTTAGCTTCCTTACCATATATATCTCACTTAAGAAATTAATTAATTAATTAATTTCTATTTACCCCATTTCAATATTTCATAATAATACTTACTTGATTATTATGTCACATAGTTATAATTCCACATAGTTACCGAAGCTATATAGCTATTTGATTAATAGTGTCAATATTATTAATCAACACTATAGTCTCTTCTAGACGTCATACAACCTAGGTTTGAAATTATATAAATGATTATCATTTCCTCCTAGGTTTAAACCATAGTCAAATAAAAATTCTTTCATTACTTTAATTAAATGTCACATGTCTATAGTTTTCCCATTTTAATACCATGTCTAGCCAATTATTATTAATAATAATAATCTACTAATGTTTTAATTAAAAGAGAGAAGAAAGAAAAATAACCAATTATTCCAATTAATTATATATATGTCACACCCCTATAGTCATATGCCTTTATTGAAACATTATTCTTTTAATTTCATTATATATTTTTTTTTATATCTCTCCTTCTTCTTCTTATCTCTTTCGCGCGACCGAACGGCACCACCACCAATCTTCATCGCCGGCAAGCTCCGAGCACCTGCCCGTGCTCGGTCCCCGTCGCTGAGAGTCCAACGACCACGGCCGGCTCCTCCGGAGCGCCACCAGCCTTCACCCACTAACGAGAGACTAACGAAACTCTCGGCCGGGACTTCTCCTTCCCCGGCGATCTCTCAGCGTCGACTATAAGCATAAGAGAACGACTCGGGAATATAGTACGGAGTTTTTAGAATACTCACAGCGAGGTTGCTGAGATCGGAAACGCTAGAGTCGCCGGAGAAGCACTTCTGTTTATTCCGACGAGCTCGGCATCGCAGCGAATTCCCACTCTCCAACTCCGTACTGGTTCAGTCCACCTTCCAGGACGCCGTGAGCTCAAAAGAAAACAGCCGCCAAGCACCTCCTTCTGCTTTCCTACGTCGCCGGAGAACTCCGCCTCCGATGATCTCACCCTTTCACTGAGCTCTTCTCACTCGGTGCATTAACACGAGCTACTACCCTCGCCTTTTATAGACTGTCAGGAAGGCCAGAGGTCGGGGAACGCCTCCTTTATTGCGCCAAGGCCGTCATCCAGAACTTCATGCGCCAACGGTGAGGCGGTGTTCGCGCGTCCGTTCCAAAAGGCTGAAGGAGAAGGGTGGGCTCTGCCTCTGGATTCGGTTTCGAGGATAAAGGGCTGTGATCGTTTGATTATGATCAAGGGCTATGATTCGATCTGGTTTCCTCGTATCCGGCGTTCTTTTGGATTAACCGTCGAGATATCTTTGAGATCGACGGTCAGATGTCAGTCCCTTGTCTCGCGATACTGTTAACCACAAGATGAACGGTTCACAATTGCCCGTACCATGGGTTTACTCCCATAAAAGCCCTCTCCTCCGCCTCGCATCTGATCCACGATCAGATGGATTGTATCCCAGCTCGACACGTGGCTCTGCATCAGCCTTTATAACGCCTCGAGATGAAGCATAGCTCGAGATGTTTTAATCTCAGCCGTTCATTCTCTCTAATAGGGCTTTCTCTCACGAAAATTTAAGAGAGGTCCCTGACACTTTTAAAATTACGCACAGGTACAAGACTGTGAGAGGGGAAAACTTCTTTAAGGTCCTCAATTCTTTCAAAATTACTATTAGGTCCCTACAGACCCCATAATAATTTAATTTCCATTTAATAATTCATTTATTCCCACACCAACACTAATTGCGGGAAATAAATAATTTAAATATTTTTCTCAAGGAAATAATAAAATATTTATTTTCAAAAACTCATGGATTTTACAACTTTATCCAACTCATTAAAACTTTAATAATCTCAAGCTACTTATCTATATACTAAACAAACCCTAGAAGTTATGGACTTCTCATGTAGAACTTTCATAATAAAAAATTACAAAATTCTTCATATGATAAAATCTCTATGAATCTAACATGTCAAAAAAATCATACAAAACTTTTAAAAAATATCTTTAGGTTTGTAAGATGAAAATTAAACCTTTAAACTATGATAACAATCAATAATTTATTGTCTTAGTCAAACTTAATCTTAGGTTAAACCTAATAGAAAATCTAGTATCAACGATGTTACCAATTTTGTTTTTTATTTTCCACGTAATAATATGATTAATGAAAGGATTACAAAGTTGTGCAATTGATATCTTGTATCGATGATGTTACTTATTTTATTTTATTTTTTATTTTTCTCGTGATAATATGATTGATGAAATTAAGGATTAGAAAGTTGTGCAAGTGATAACTTCCTACAAGTGCCTCAATGCCACTTTCTTGATTTTTAAATTCTCACATTATATCAATTCTACAATCATCAAATATTGTGATTTGTTATTCTTATTAGAAGCCATCTTGTCACACCCCAACCCGGATCCCGAGACCTCGAGCGGGTCAGCAGACCGACCGTACTCAAGTAGAGACAAGCTCTACTCAAACACAAGGCCTAAAGGTGATAAGCAGATAACAATCCATAATATAAATTAAACTCAGGTTCAAAGGAACAAATAGGCATAATGGTTCATAGGCCCTATACAAGTTTGGTCCCTATACGGGTCCTACATCAAATGAACAGTTCTCAAATTAAAAGATAAGGGAGATCCCCAGACCTCGGATCTCCTAATGACCTTTCCTCAAGCTCCACCCCCTAAACTTCGGAATCTGAAAAGAGAGAAAGAGCAAAACACATGAGCTTTCGAATGAAAAGCCTAGTAAGTACCCCTGCGGGGTCACAAAGACATAAGAAAACAATATGTCAAATAATAAGGTCACAAACCCAATAAAGTCACAACCCTAGGGATCTACCAGAAACAATCCAAAGGTATGACCCCTGACAACAGAAGCCCTCGAGCCCCTGTGAAGAGTTTCAAGAAAACTCAAAGATCACTCCCGGCCAGTATGTCCAGCTACTTACTGTAAGCACGACCTTCTGGTCGTTCGACCCTCCGGTCATCATTAGTAGAACTACCTCTCATAAATGTTAACACGGTCAGCGTACCATGCCCACTGACGGGTAAGACCACCAGAGAATCGCCTCTCTGGCAAGGCAGACAGAAATGCCAGGGGGTCCTGACCCTGAACATTTCCCTATTGGAGCCCCCACGCTCCACTGAGTCCGGGCAGTAGATCACAACAAATAGAGATACCAACATCCCGTTAACAAATCATACATGCTCAACAGGAATCTAGAAATAAACATGGATGCATGTATGTCATCATTGAAGCATAAGTATTTAAGGTATAAGCAAGTCCAAAGAAAACCCGAAATCGGGTGGGAACTAGGCAAGTGTACTTACCTCTTGTTGGATCTAGAAACCCTTCTAGTCTCCCTTGAATGCCTTGCAACTCCCCGAGAGTATCTGGCATACATAGCCCCTATTAGAGTCAAGATGTCACGCCCCGACCCGGATCCCGGGACCTCGGACACGTCAACAGATCGGCCGTATCCAAGTGGAGACGAGCCCCACTCGAATACAAGGCCTAAAAATGATAAGCAGATAACAATAATAATCAAATGTTCATTAATAATAAAGAACAATATCAGAGTTACAACGAAAATCTAAATCAATAAGGGTTTACATACCCTACACATGGGCAAGGCCCTATAAGGGTCCTACAATAACACCACCTCAAGAACAAGTATGACATGAGGTTCTCGAACCTCTACAAAATCAGCCCAACCCCTCGCTCAACTTCCGAGTCCGAGTCACCTACTCCTCGGGACCTGAAAAAGAAAGATGGGAAGCAAGCGCATGAGCTTTCGAAAGGAAAGCCCAGTAAGTACCCCTGCGGGTCACAAAGACATAAATAGGAAATATGTCATCCAATGAGGTCACAATAGCAACAATATAACCCTAGGAGTCTACCAGAACACAAATCAAAGGTACGACCCCTGATACAGAAACCCTTGGGCTCTGTAATGAGTTTCAAGAGAACTCAAGGTTCACTCCTACCAAGATGTCCAAATTTTGGATGTAAATACACGACCTAGTTGGTCGCTTGACCCTCCTGGCCACGTGCTCGGTAGAACTACCTCTCCTACGTGTTAACATGGTCAGTGTACCAAGCCCACTGACAGGTAAGACCTTCAGAGATTTGTTTCTCTGGTAAGGCTGTCTGGAAAGTCAGGGGGTCCTGTCCCTGAACATTCCTAAATTGGAGCTTCCCTAGCTCCACTGAGTCCGGGCAGTAGAACATGGCAAACAAGGACACCAACGTCCCATGAATTACCATACATGCTCAATAGGATTCCCAAATAAATAATGACGCATGTATGTTATCAAAGAAGCATAAGATATCAATGCATAAACAAGTCCAAGAAAAACCCGAAACCGGGTAGGTACGAGGCAAGTGTACTTACCTCCGGTTCGTTGAAACTAGATGTCCTTCTAGTCACCTCTTGAAACGCCTCTTGGACTCCCCGAGAGTATCTAACAAATAGAGTTTCTATTAGAGTTAAAATTCTAATAAAACTCTAAGTCTCTAGCTTCACATGCACGACTCTCGTTCTTGTTGGGCCTAGGCCCACTAACGGGTCCCAAGACCATCTCTCGGGTTACTAATCCTTATTCCATCGTTCTTTAGTTGACCAAGTCCCTATCTTGGTCAAACCTAGTCAACCTTACTCTACTTGCCGAGTCTAGACCCTACTTGGTCACCTCTTGTCATTTTAGTTGAATTCGCCCATTTGAAGCCCAAGACACAATCTAGTTTGACTTTAGCCCTTTTAACTAAGAAAGGGCATTTTGTCATTTGAGTGGCTATGATCCAAGGGTTTAAGGTCCTGCCCTACTACTTGAGTGACTAAGGGCTCAGTTCCTCCCTACCAACATCCCTTTATCTTACCTTTTATTTCTTTGTTATTGTCTAATAAATGATTAAACTAATTGAGCCCGACCCATTGGGCCTTTTACAATATTGGACCCAATTCCTACTTTGATTGGTCCATAATTTGACTTAGGGATCTTGATTAATTAATCTAATTAATCTTCTTAGTTTGGTTAGTCCCTTGACCTAACCATCTTTTTCACCTCTTCGGTTGGTTCAATTATCGGATTGAACCTAACCCATTTGATCCACTTGACCAAAACCAACTTGTTTCACCTAGTCTTATTCAATATGCTTATTCGATTAATCAAATATAATCGACATTTGAGCTAGGTCATGTTAGTCATTTTGATTAGACTAATTGGGTTCACCTTATCTTAACCCATTTTTGTCGACTAACAAACTAACCTACTCATTTAAGTTAATAGTTTACATTAAGGCCTATTTGGTTAGACCAACCCAAGTTCAATTTCCAAACGATTAAATCCAATTGAAACCAATCTTTTAACTTTCAACCAAGTCATTTTAGTTTAATTAACTTCATAGATTGGATTTACACTTCTCATGATCATGTATATAAATTCAATTCATGAAACCACCCATGGAGATCAAACTCCAACCCTTGGACCAATTCTTTACTCATTCATTCCCCCATCTATCCTTATAACCAATGCATGCATGCACATATGAATCCTCATATTTATCACTACTCACAGCTAAGATGCAGGAATTTAGAGAAACTCACCGAGTATAAATGTAGACAGACACTGAAAACGAACTAACCGTCCAAACTAGATCTCCACCGTTCAGATTGGGTCGAGACAAGTCTGCACTATGCTCACTAAAAATCAGCTCGATCAGACTAGAAATGATCATCCGATTGAAGCATATGATGGAACTGGTCGGTGCAGGAAATCAGCAGTGATAGGCTCTGTTTCACACCCCAAAAACCTACTCTACCGGACACCAAAAACAATCTTAACCGTTCACATTGAAGAATAAGGAGTCAAGAACAATCTCACCAAAAATCAGCACGATCCAACGGTGAAAATGATGGAAATGGAAATGAAAATAGAGCATGCTCAACACTCCTTTGAACAGAAGATCCTAGTCTCTCAAGCTTTCTTCTCTTCTCTTCCTTCCTCCCATCTCTCTTCTTTGATTCCCAATGGCCCATAAAATTTCTCAAACTTGCTATTGCTCTATGCCAAGCTTCAAGATTACATGCTTTATATAGGCCTCACAAGTGTATCCTCTACAACTCTTCACATTCTTAACCTCCCCCATAAATCCCAAGATAACACCCAAATAATTCCAACCTTTCAAATTCATAACCCCATGGGACCCTTCCCATTCCTTAATTATTGGTCTTTAAAACAAATCTCATTAAAATATTTAGTATCCTTACTAAATAATTTTAATCATACTAAACTTAATCTTGTCTCATACTATTAAGTTTAGTTAAATAACTTTTTTTAACTTTCATTCAACATCCTAACTATACAAGTTAATTTAATTAATCCCTTTGGTTAATTAGCCCTTCAAGCTTAATTAACCCTCTTAGTTAAAATCTTTGATTAGTTTACAAATCAAGTCCACACATTAAATTGATCAAGATGACTAATATTTCACCAAACGATTGAGCTAACTCAAATTGACCCAAGTCACCTTAAACCAACATAATTAGACTAAGTAAACTAACTCCACACTTTTCCTTTAATCACGATGATTAAACCAACTTGATAGTTAGGTTAGACCCAAGCCCAAAGTGTTTAGTCTAACCCGAGTCCATTTACTAACTCCAATGTCCACACTAATCTAATTAACTAGGTTAGCTTAATTAACCAATCAAGCATTCCCACTACATTAGTTAATTAAATCAATTTCATTTTGACATTTTATAAGGTTTCAAATGATCAATTATTCATCATCACCATAACCAATATTTCCTTTCATAACTAACTTGATTATACTAAATAATCAACTTGATTTTGTCACACTACCAATGCTTCAAAAAAAATGTTTAAAACTATACTACCAATTAATCAAAATAATTGTCACAACCATGAAGTTCCATAGGATTATTTACTGATTAATCAAAAAATATTGTCACACTTTATAAACTTAGTCATACTAATTAAACTTTTATTTTGTCACACTAGTATAGTTTAAAAAAAAACGAATTAATCAAATAAAATAATTATTATTTTATTTTATTTCAATTCATCTTCCACCTCTCTCCCTCTCCTTCTCTTGCCTGCATCAGCCTCTATTGGGGTCACGGAGGTACAAAGAACTCCCTCCCACCTGTTGGAAAACTCGGGCCGAGGTCGCGCCCCTTTTCCTATGCTCCGTCAAGCGCTGATCTCCTCCCCACCACCTCCGTTGACGACCCCAAACCTCGGTCTCGAGCTACACCACTCCAGCGATCCCGTTCTAACATCACGAATGCATGACGACAGTAACTAAGTGTCTCAGAAGGAAGTGAGGACTTACCGGAAGACCGAGGAAGATAACCGGCACCACCAGAGGGCCTCCCGGCGTCGAGCGAAAGTTTCCTGACTTTCCGGCGAGCTCGAGCCGCAGCCTCTTTCGCTTCCCAGTCCCGGCTCCTCCTGAAAAACATCAACGACGACCACGAGTTCAACGATGGACGCGAATTCGGCGGTCACTCTCTCACTCCCGGCCACCTCACGGAAAGACAACTTCTCTTGTTCGCTCTCCTCTGCCTCTCCTAGGTCCCGGGCCTTCATCTTATATAGACGAGGGAGACGAAGGGCTGCATAAACTTCTGAGCGGGTGAACGACGCCCGACGGCCTCCTCGCTGCAACGCCGGAGGTAGGTCGGACGCCAGCGCATGGCCAACGGTTGACGGCTGTGGTGAATGATGGGGATGCCTCGAGATTTGATCTCACAAACAAACGGTAAGGATTTCTTGATCTATTCTAACGGCGAGGATTTAATTTTTTTGATGCCTTGTATCGAGCAAACCTCAGATGGAGATCCTGGATTTGATCAACAACTAACGGTCTGATCCCAAAACTTTTGCCTCGAACTAAACGTGATCACGAGATGAACGGCTCACAGACACCAAAGACCGTGAGATCATCCCATATTAACCATCCCCCTTGCCTCGTATCTGGTCTATGATCAGATAGATTGAACTCACACTTGCCACGTGGCTCCACTGAGGCCGTAATAATGCCTCAAGATCTGCTACGATCTGAGATCCTTTAATCTCAGCCGCTCATCCATTACTAATAAGGTTTTCCCTCGGAAAATTTTCTTGGGGTCCTCTTTCTCTTTTTAGGTTACCATTTAGTCCACCTTTGTGAGAGAGAATAATTTTCGTCTGGTCCTCATAACTCTTAATAATTACCAGAAGGTCCTTTTGACACCCATTAACCCTAAGTAGGGTTTTAGCCCTATTAGACTTCCATTTTCCCCTCTTAACTCAGTTACTAATTGATCAACATGAATTCATCCATAGAATTCATTCATTCCTTTTTAATATCTCCAATCAACTTATAATTACGAAAATACCCTTGGTAGCCCTAATTATACCCAACTAGGGCTTTTAACTTGTTTCTTGGTTTAATTACCAAGCTAAATAAAGGAATTAATATAAATCCAAGTATTCAAAGTTTGGGGAATCTTTTAACAAATTTAGAACTTTTGTTTCTCCAAATACAATTTCATTTTGATTATACCTTGGGGGTTTTTCCTCATTTTTTTCCAATTAAATAAAAAAAACAAAACCCAAAAGATTTCAATAAATCTCTACGTCTCTAATTACACATGCTTGCCTATTGTTTCTATTGGGCTTGGGCCAACTATCAAGTCCTAAAGACCTTCTCTCGGGTTTCTGGTCCTCTTCTCCAGTTTTCAAGTCCTTTAGTTGACTAAGTCCCTATCTTGGTCAAACTGAGTCAACTTTACTCTACTTGTCGAGTCTAAAGCCTATATGACCAACTTTTGTCATTTATTCAGGTTGGGCCCACTTACTAAGCCCAATAGAACAACTTGGTTTTACCTTAGTCTTTTATAACTAAGGAAGGGCATTTTAGTCATTCGGGAAACAATATCACTTAGGGTGCGAAGTCCTACCCTATTTAGGGTTTAGTTCTTCACCATTACCCCAAATTCTCATTCTTAACAACTTAATAGTAAAATTTGATTTATTTGGGCCTAGCCGATTTGGACTTAACAATAAGGGATTTAATTGTTCATAGCTCAAACTAGATATCTTAAATTAATTAATCAATTCTTCTTCTTAGCTTGGTTAACCCCACCAACTTATTCGATTAATCGTTTACTTAGTTCAATTTTATCGGTTTGGGCCCCAATTCACTTGGACCATTAAGCTCAACAATCCAACTTAGTTAACCAACTAAGTTCTTAGCCCAATTAAATTGAACCTAAAATGATCAAATACCTTTTTTATTAGACGAAACCCAACTTTTTAACTTAACCCATATTAAATTAAATCCATGTCGAAGTACCAAGTTGATTAAATCCCATTGTACCCAATCTTCGGCTTTTCAACCAAACTATTTTGGTTTAATCAACTTAGTAGATTGATTCAACATAATTGATTATTCATCGTCACATTATAAGGTCTATTAGAATATTTAATAACTTTCATAATCATGTCACACATATAATAATTAAATCATTCCGCAATTACTTATTCTAAGTTGTCACACTAACTTATTTAATCTACCCTAGGTATTTTTAGATTAATATTGTCACACCATAAAATCATTTCATCTCCTACCATAGGTTGATTTATTTGTAATGTCACAATCTAGCTAATCAATTAAATCCAACTATAACTACCTAAGTTAATCAATACCTTTAATATGTCACACCAAATATAGTTAGAGACAAATCAACTAATTGATTTTTTTATTTTGTCACACTCCCTTAGTTACTGTTTTAATTAAAACATTATCATTATTTTTTTTTTATCTTCTTCTTCCTCTCTCTCTCTCTCTCTCTCTCTCTCTCTCTCTCTCTCTCTCTCTCTCGCGACTGACGGCTCCAATGCCTCCGGCCATCTTCTCCGGCAGCTCCGAGCACCTGCCCGTGCTCGGTCCCCATCGCAAAGGGTCTCACGACAACGACCAACTCCTTCGGAGTGCCGCCGGCCTCCACCATCTCGCTGGGACCTCCTGAAGCTTTCGGCCCCGCGAACAGCTCCCTCCGACGAGCTCACCGACGATCAAACCATACAAGCAAATGCTCCAAACAGTCCGAAAGGGAGTTTAGAGTACTTACAAGTGTTTTTCCGACGTCGGCGGTGCCGTGGATACCGGAGACGGTCTTGGTCTTTTTCTTCTCCGACGAGCTCAGCCGTGAGGGTGTCTCTGCCTATCGTTCCCCGTCGTAGCAACTTCTTCCTCACTTGTAGAAGCTCTGGATGCCGCCTAGCTCTCTGGTGGAGCGCTCCCTAGCTCGACACTTTCTCACCGTCTCCGTTCACTTCCTCACCAGGGTTAGGACTTAGCTCTTGCAGTGCTGAAACAGAGAGGCAGTACCTCTCTTTTATAGCCTCTCCCGTGGCTATCGAACGGTCGGTCGCTCGAAACCATCTCGCTTGCCGATGGTCGGCCTTCCAAAGACGCATGCCAAAGTGCCCGGGCCGGCTGTAACTCCCAAACGCTGCAGACGCTACAAAAGTACCGAGAGGTGGTGACGTTGCATCATTATTGACATTCAACGATCGACGGTGAAGATCGCGCGATGATCATCTATGGCCTCAAGCTTGCCTCGGATCCGGCACAAGCTAGATTAAAGACCCAGATTCCATTAGATTGAGACGGCTCGATCTCGATCCTGTGCCTCGGATCGATCTTCGCTAAGATGTGTCACCAAAAGCTCACCACGTGGCTTAACAGAATTCTCAATACTGCCTCGCGATAGCAACCCACTCGATAGATTAAATCCCTGCCAGACACATGGCTTAACCCTATCCTTTATAATGCTCCGCGATTAGCTTCTTCAGAGATCTTTTGATCTCAACCGTTCATCCATTACTATAGAGATTTTTCTCTTGGAAAATTATCCAGTGATCCCTGGAATGTTTTTAGGTTATATTTGAGTCCAAACCTGTGAGAGGGAACTATTCTTCTTTAGTCCTCGGTAATTTCCAAAACTACCAAAAGGTCCTCCGGGCCCTTCCTTAACCCTAGTTAGTGTTTCCGTTCTTAAATTTTCATTTCCTCCCATACTTTATCCCTTAAGAAAATTTTCTCTAATATTTTCTCTAATTTTTCAATTTAAACACATTTTTTTTTAATTCCATAAAATCCCTGGATTCTACACATCTCCAAAATAGAAACATTGAGTTAGTGGATGCATCCTTTGTATTAATTCGTCTTAACTCAGTAAGTCTTAATATTGGAAAAAATAATTAAATTTTTAAAGAATATAGATTTTATAGACAAATTCTTCCCCGTGGAAGCGATACCTTAGCGTCACTTTTTTCAAGCATTTCTTTATTTAAGTTTTCCTCGTATATTGTTTTCTCTGCAATCGTATTTTTTTCCTTCTCTACTTCTGCTTTGATCGTCTCTCAAATCTCTTCGAGCTTGGAAAGGTAATTTATTTATTTTGAGTTGTAATCATTTTGGGCAAATTTTTTATACGTATCACAATTATAGTCTAGACAACTTGAAATTTATCTTTATTATGCATTCTTTTTTATTACATCAACTCTTATTTTTGTTGTACTATATATTATCTTGTTATAGTCGTCATTGAGAGGAAGAATTTCATGGTTACCACATGCCATTTCATTATTCAATAAGTCAAGGAACCATCGTTAGTGTGCACGCCTCCCAAAAGATCTTATAGATCGAATACTAAAATGTCTAAATCTGATCAATTACATCAACTTTAGTAGTGTATGCAAATCATGGAGATCGGTCGCAATGGAGGATCCATTATTAAAGCAAGTACCGTGGATGATTTTACCCTATGTTTCAGATTATAAAACAAGAACTTTCTACAACCTTGTTGAGGACCAACAATATGCGTTTGAAGTGGAATTGTTTTTTGGAGCACAAGTTGTTGGATCTTCATCTTGCTGGCTCATCTTGTCTTACGAAAATGGAAATAGTTCTCTTTTCAATCCATTCACAGGCCAACATACACAACTACCACCAAAAAAATTTGCTTTATTCACATAAAAAGTTAGTCCAACGGCTCAACACTTACAAAGAATCCAAAACCCTGGATCCCTAAACATTTCTATTTTATCATCAGTTCCAATCATCGATGATTCTATAGTTGCAGATTTCTTTGATTATAAAACTATAGCTATATGCAGACCGCAAGGCACAAGATGGTTTATTGCTGAACACTAACCTAAAGAAAACGATTACGACGACCCTCATTACTTCCCAGGATATTTCTATGCTTTCGGTGCCAATGGAGGGCTTACAGAATTTGATTGTGGACAAAACCAAGTGCAAGGATTTTGACCTTGGTCATTTACTCCAAAATATAAAGCTTAGTGACCGTATTAACTTGGTTGAGTTTTTCGACAATTTATTAATAATTGAAAGCATGATGCCATCTAAAATGCTCAAGGGGACTTCACCATTTACTGAATTTGTGTCAAGTTCTCCATATAAATTATCTATATCTTGCACAATATATAAGGTTGATATTAGTCTGTCTTGTTGAACCAAGGGTGAAGAGGTTTCTCATTGGTTGGAGAGACAAGCTCAACGGATCAGCTATTGTTTCTTGGACAGGAATCACACTATATAAATCTTGAATTACTTTATCCAACTCATTAAAACTTTAATAATCTCAAGCTACTTAGCTATTTCCTAAACAAACCCTAGAAGTTATGGACTTCTCATGTAGAACTTTCATAATAAAAAATTACAAAATTCTTCATATGATAAAATCGCTATGAATCTAACATGTCAAAAAAAATCATACAAAACTTTAAAAAAATATCTTTAAATTTATAAGATGAAAATTAAATCTTTAAACTATGCTAACAATCACTAATTTATTGTCGTAGTCAAACTTAATCTAAGGTTAAACCTAATAGATAATCTAGTATCGACGAAGTTACCAATTTTGTTTTTTATTTTTCACATAATAATATGATTAATGAAAGGATTAAAAGTTGTGCAATTGATATCTTGTATCGATGATGTTACATATTTTATTTTATTTTTTATTTTTCTCGTGATAATATGATTGATGAAATTAAGGATTAGAAAGTTGTGCAAGTGATAACTTCCTACAAGTGCCTCAATACCACTTTCTTGATTTTTAAATTCTCACATTATATCAATTCTACAATCATCAAATATTGTGATTTGTTATTCTTATTATAAGCCATCTCCAAAATGGAAACATTGAGTTAGTGGATGCATCCTTTGTATTAATTCTTTTTAACTCAATATGTCTTAATATTGGAAAAAATTATTAAATTCGTAAAGAATATAGATTATATAGACAAATTCCTCCCCGTGGAAGCGATACCTTAGCATCACTTTTTTCAAGCATTTCTTTATTTAAGTTTACCTCGTATATTGTTTTCTCTGCAACCGTATTTTCTTCCTTCTCTACTTCTGCTTTGATCGTCTCGCAGATCTCTTCGGGCTTGGAATGGTAATTTATTCATTTTGAGTTGTAATCATTTGGTGCAATTTTTTTATATGTATCATAATTATAGTCTAGACAACTTGAAATTTATCTTTATTATACATTCTTTTTTATTGCATCAACTCTTATTTTTGTTGTACTATATATTATCTTGTTATAGTCGTCATTGAGAGGAAGAATTTCATGGTTACCACATGCCATTTCATTATTCAATAAGTCAAAGAAACCATCGTTAGTGTGCACGCCTCCCAAAAGATCTTATAGATCGATTAATACTAAAATGTCTAAATCTGATTAATTACATCAACTTTAGTAGTGTATGCAAATCATGGAGATCGGTCGCAATGGAGGATCCATTATAAATGCAAGTACCGTGGATAATTTTACCCTATGTTTCAGATTATACAACAAGAACTTTCTACAACCTTGTTGAGGACCAACAATATGCGTTTGAAGTGGAATTGTTTTTTTGGAGCACAAGTTGTGGGATCTTCATCTTGCTGGCTCATCTTGTCTTACGAAAATTGAATTAGTTCTGTAAAAATCCAAGATTTTTTCTTGAATAAAAACGGATTTAAAATTTTCCTCTATTTAAATTCTAATTAATTTTGCTAAAAAGGGCATTTTGGGGATTAGTACAAGCCCCAAGGGCATTTTGGTAAAATGGTCATGAGAGAGTTTAAAAAGAGTTAATAAATTATGGAATAATTTATTTATGTAAATTAGGGATATATTTAATTAAATTTGGAAGTGATCAATTTAATTAAATTAGGAAACTCTTTTAAATTGATCATGATTGGTCCAAAATGGTAATGGGGAAAATTAGATTAAATCAAGATTGATTTAATTTAATTGGGAATATCCTAAGATGGTTTGATTAGGTTTATTTAAGGAAGGAGAGGGGAATTAATTTAAATTATAAATTTAAATTAATAGGCTGCCAAGGACTTAAAAGGAATTTTATAAAGGTTGAGGACTATATAGTAAAAGAAGTTGTCTGTGGCGAGGGACCTAAATGTAAAACAGAAAAGACAAAGGACTTGAAGGGTAAACGCCTCTCTCACAAAGCAAGGACACGAAGGCAAATATGGAAAAGAGGAGGGGCTCTTGTGCAAAAGACCAACGCCGGTCTCTGTACAAATGGTTAGACGGTTGAGATCGAACGATCGGAGATGAACTGATCCCGAGACTTGGATCCAACCGTCCAAACCCTTCAGTAGAGATACCGATACACATGCCCGCACGGTACGTTGAATTCTCATCCATCCATCTGGGGGTGATGGCATAAGATTGAGGAGCTGGGAAGCCGATCTCGAGGCAACACCAATCCTTCTCCCGGAGCGCGCGGGCCACCGCAGCGGCAGCAAACTCCTCTACGATCGCAGCCCACCTCATATGGAGAGTTTTCAAACGATAATCAACAAGTTTAAGGAAGGGAGAAAATCAGTGAGATCATACCAAAATTGTGAAATCGCGATCTCCACCCGCGAGCCCCTATAATATAAACACCAGCCGCAGCCCCACCATCATCTTCCTCCTGCTTGTCCTTCATATCGTTCTGAAAGGAAACCGTAACAGTGTCACAAGGGCGATGGGGCTCGGCACACCACAACTACGGGCGAGTGGTGGGGACTGAAGAAATAGGAACAGGAGGCCACGACGGAGCTCTGACCGAGAGGGCTTGGAAGACCACTTCGACACCTGTGAGCTCTCTCTCCTCTGTAAGCCCCTCTCTTCCTTATCTCTGTCTCTTTATGCATCCATGGAAGTCGTTAGACAGGGAAAGAGGAGGGGAAGAGGGGGAAAGACAACCCCGAATTGAGACAGTGTCGGCGTCGTGGGGGGACAGGAGGACTAGCCGTCGGTGGAGGAAGAGTTGATGCTCCCTATACCCAAGAACGATGCTGGGAACAAGCCCTCTCCGGCGACAAAAGTTCTTGAGGAGAGGGAGATACTACTGGTCTCGGACAAGAAAGGCGGCCACCGCGAAGGGAAGGGAGCATCACCAGCCGCCGGCGGAGAAGCTCTGTCTCGAGGTTGAAGGCGAGTAGAAGAAGCTAGTTAGGGCTAGCATGTTATGTTGATTGATCAAACCTGAGTGAATTTCAGAGTCGGGTCAAGTCCGGTATGGGGTTTGATTGAATGGATTAAATAAAGGGATCAGATAATGATTAAATCAGAGTAACTAGGTCAATTGTAGATTAATTAAATCTAAGTTAGCTAGAACTGGTTAAGGATTTGGGTGTAACCGGATTTGGGCTTGGGCCCAATTGGTTGATGAGAGCTAGATCATGAATGATAAGGTTCAATCAATTAGTAGTAAATCAAGTCTTAGCCAATGAATTGGATTAGTAATAAATCGGGTCAAGGTCCATTTGAAATCAAATTGGTTTGACCAAGCTCAATTCTAGATGGGCCTGATTAAGTCTAGACCAATCAGGGTGGGCTTGGTCACATTTAAATGTGCTCAATCATGATAATAGATTTAACCAAATCTAATGTGGCTCAACCAAGTAGTGGACTAGATATAACAAAGAAAATAAAGAGAAAAAAAAATGGTAGGAGAGGAGAATAGAACCAGAGACTTGGGGTTGGTGGGCCTTGGCCACTAGAACAGTTAGCTCTTTTAGAATGAGTGTAAGGATTGTAATAGATAAAGATATAAAAGGAAATAAGAGAATTAGGTGGTGGTGAGGAGATTTGAACCAAGGACCCTCCACTTAGCATAGATGGGCTTCAACCACCAAGCCAATATAACCTATTTATGGAAATAAATAAAGATAGTCATTTTGACGTAAAATGACACGAGAAATCGAAGGAAGGCTCACTAGTAGGACTTGGGCTGTTAGAACATGCATTGTAGATATAATGCTTATAGACATGTATATTTATTGAAGTTTTCTTTATCAGATATAGACGTGGATGCGTCGGGAGGTCCCGTGGAATACGAGACTCTGTGACTTTAGGTAAGTACACTTGCCTTGTTCCACTCTTCGGAGTTTTTCTTGACATGTCCTTATTGTGACATACTGCTTGTTATTCATTCATGCTTCCTTGATTTATTGAAATCTTTATTTAGCGTATGTTTGATTGTTTCGGGATATTGGGATCCCTACTTGTTTGTTCTTCGGCCCAGATTCAGTGGAGCAGGTGAGCTCCTTTGCGGACGTTCAGGGACGGGACACCCTGATGTTCCGGCATTGCCATGCCAGAGGGATCCATACTCTGGTTGTCATACCCGTCAGTGGGGATGATTCGCTGGCCGTGTCGATACGTAGAGAGGTGGCGCTACCGAAATACGACTCGAGGGTCGTAGCGATCAGATGGTCATTTTCTCAGCATGTTCGCTAATGATACTGACCGGGGGAGACATTTGTGGAGCTTCTATTGAAACTCATAGCTAGGAGTTGTTACCTTGTTTGTTTTTGTGGTAGACTCCTAGGGATTGTTTTTAAGAGGAGTGCCCCGAGCTTGATTTTGATATTCATATTTGTTGATATCATATTTTTCTTGAACCCCGCAGGGGTACTTACTAGGTTCTCCATTCGAAAGCTCATGCACTTGTTTTCTTCCTGTTTACAGATCTTGAGGCGTAGGACTCTAGTGTGCAGGAGCCGATAGTGGGTCGGGTGGATTGCAGAGGTCCGAGGACCTTGTTTACTTTTCTTGTTCTGAGTGAGACATTTTATTTTGTAGGTCCCTTATAGGGCCTAGTATTTGTAGGGTATATGAACCCTTGATATTATTTCTGTTGTACTCTGTCGTTTTGAATAAAATAAGTTATTTTATTGCATTATCTGCTTTACTAACTTAGGCCTCGTATCTCAGTGGGGCCCGTCTCTACTCAGCTACGGCAGGTGTGTGAACGTGCCGGAGGTCCCGGGTTCCGGGTCGGGGCGTGACAGATTAAGGTGGTATCAGAGAAATGCAGATAACGGACACCCTAGATGCCTTAGTGACTTAGTTAAATAGCTGAACTGAGTACTGGGTTGGGTACTAACTGACATTCTTCCTTTGAATGCAAAGGAAGCAAGATGTCTGAACCAGGATATCGTGGACATAGATACTTCGATGTGCCGGCATCATCTGAGGAAGTGGAGTCTGTGAGGGAAAACACTCCACCGCCTCAACCTGAGGATGCTGAGAGCGTTCTGGTCGAGTTGAGGATGGCTGTGCTGGCGATAATCCGACTCGTCGATAGGATCCAGGCTGCGGTAGAGACATTACTCCAGTGGCAGAGGAGGGAGGAGCATAGGGTTCACCGCTATGTGAGCAATGCTCGATACTATCGTAGGAGCCTTGCAGCTCCCTAAAATACCTAGAGGGGAGGCTCAGTGGCGGCCGATCGCCCCAGACCGAGCAGGGGTACGGTCAGCAGGAGGGTGTATCTGACACTAGAGGGGGGACCACTGGTTGACTACACCCCGCTGTCCCCGGAAAGGGCACCGGTCACTTACACCCCACTGTCCCCGGACAGGGCACCGGTCACCTACACCCCGCTTTCACCTGACCGATGGGATTGAGTCTCATAGATTTTGTTCCTAGGAAGAATAAATTGTAGTCTTGCAAACTATCTAAGCTGTATGAACTACAAAGTATCTTTTATGAGTTTATGGAATAAAAGAAGACTATCATTATTTGCTTTCCAGTGTCACGTTTTATAAGCTAACCCTACAGGTTGTTTGGTAATAAGCAGGATGAGTGGAAGAGGAGGGACAGGACGACCTCGAGGATGGCCTCGCATTACGCCGGCGCCTGAGCCTCCGGTGGAGGAGTTTCCCCCACCGCCAGCGGCTATGGAGGTTGGGCAGGAGCAGCCTGCTCAATCCGGGACTGCAGAGCCGCAAGCTGTGGGCCAAAATATGAGAGAGGAAGTACCCCCAGTAGCAGTGATGGATCTCATGCGGGAGATGATGGGGTATATCCAAGAACAAAGACAGCAACATCAAGCACCACCCCCTCCACTTGCCACACCTGCTGCCGGCCGAAATTTGATTGCCGAGATCAGGAGGCCATCTCCTCAGCCTTTTGATGGAGCCGCTAACCCACAGGCGGCTGAGTTATGAATCAGGGAGCTGGAAAGGACATTTGAGATGTACCAAGCAGAGGATATTGATCGGGTTAGGACAGCCTCATATCTGATGCGAGGCTGTGCTGAAGACTAGTTCCTTGGTGAGGTACGCCTGAGGAATGGTGTACCATTTCAGACATGGGAGGAATTCAAGAAGGCATTCTTTGCCAAGTACTTTTCCAGAGGAAGACTGCTCCTAATGGCCCAAGAGTTCAACACTCTGGTTCAGAGCGGAATGACCGTTGAACAGTATGAGATAGAGTTCGATAGACTGGGCCGATTCCATCCTGATATGGTTCCGACTAAAGAAAGCAAAGTGAGGAAGTTTGAGATGGGTTTGTGGCCTTCACTAAAGAAGATTGTGTCTAGCTATTTGTGCACTAGTTATGCCGACGTGGTATCCTGTGCCAAGTACAATTATGCATCCTGTCAGACCGATCCCCAGCGGCCAGCCAATAAAGACAAGAAAGATAAGGCACAGAGCAGTGGGCCAGGACAGTCTACTGGTAAGAGCTCGGGACATAAGAAGCCAAATTACAGGTCCCAACCTTACACCAAGCCAATAGGATCGGCAGCCGCATCTGGAGGCAAGGTCAGTTGGAACAAAGGGTCACAGAAGATGAAGTGCTTTGAATGCGAAGGCAACCACAAGCAGTCACAGTGTCCTAGACTTACTGGAGGATGCTTCCTATGCTGCAGTTTGGATCACAAGAAAGCATAGTGCCCACAGCGTCAGACTGGACAGAGCACAAGGGGAGGCACTCAGGTTCCTCAACAGTCATTCGGAGCCTCCAGACAGTCAGTAGCATCTGTTCCGCAGCCAACAAGGGGTGATAGGAAGGGGAAGGCGACGGCCTGTCAGACTTCCACTTCTGCTCAGCTATGAGCACAGCAGAGGCCCACGACGCATGGACGCGTCTATCACCTGACCACTGAGGAGGCTCAGACATCAGCGGACGTCGTTGCATGTACGATCGCTGTTAGTTCTTTTTATGCATGCATATTGTTTGACCCGGGTGCCACACATTCTTTTGTTTCTACACTATTTGCACGGAGATATTCATTACCCACGGTAGAGCTACCATATGTGTTGAGCGTGGACACCCCAGTTAGAGCTGCGAGGATGGTGAACAAGATGGCGCCGGCATTCCCAGTGATGATAGAGGGGCGGGAGTTGCATGCCAACCTTCATGTGATGGACCTGAGGGATTACGATGCAATACTCGGTATGGATTGGCTCTCTTCTGTGCACGCGATGGTCGATTTTCGTAAGAAGAAAGCGTATTTCAGGATGCCGGGCGACGTGGAGTTCACCTTCCGTGGCAGCCAAGACTGTTCGTTGGTTAGAGAGATCTCAGCTCTCCAGGCTCGGAGATTACTAGATGGTGGGTGTGTCGGATATTTGGCCTCGATCTTGGAGGTTAAGAAGGACAGTGGACCCGCGGTAGCAGATGCGCCTGTGGTGAATGAGTTTGCCGATGTGTTCCCTAAGGAGCTACCTGGACTACCCCTTGAGAGAGAGCTGGAATTCTCTATTGACTTGATTTCGGGTACAACACCAGTGTCCAGGGCTCCATATAAGATGGCTCCAGCTAAGCTGAAGGAGCTGAAAGTGCAACTGGAGGAGTTGTTGGAGAAGGGGTTCATTCGACCTAGCATGTCACTTTGGGGCGCACAAGTGCTGTTCGTCAAGAAGAAGGACAGATCGATGAGGTTGTGCATCGACTACAGAGAGCTAAACAAGGTGACAGTGAAGAACAAGTACCCTCTACCGAGGATCGATGATCTTCTGGACCAGTTGTAGGGAGCTCGGGTATTTTCGAAGATTGATTTGAGATCTGGCTATCATCAGGTGCGGATCAGGGAGAAGGACATCCCAAAGAGTGCCTTTCGGACCAGATATGGGCACTATGAGTTTCTGGTCATACCTTTTGGACTTATTAATGCCCAGGTGGTGTTCATGGATATGATGAACCGGGTCTTGAGGCAGTCTTTGGACCGGTTCGTGGTGGTCTTTATCGACTAAATACTGATCTACTCGAGTAGTCGCCAGCAGCACATGGAGCACTTGAGAGTCATGTTGGAGACTCTGAGACAGCATCGGTTGTATGCCATGTTCTCCAAGTGTGAGTTCTGGTTGGACAACGTGGCTTTCTTAGGGCACGTGATTAGCGGAGCTGGAGTTTTGGTGGACCCCAAGAAGATTGAGACAGTTGTCGATTAAAGGAGAGTGACTACCGTTAAGGAGATTCAGAGCTTCTTGGGCTTGGCTGGTTACTATCGGAGATTCGTTGAGGGATTCTCACGTCTAGCGGCACCTATGACCAAGTTGACTAGAAAAGACACCAAGTTTATTTGGACGGAGTCTTGTGAGAAGAGCTTCCTGGAGCTGAAGAAGAGATTGGCGTCAGCACCAATTCTGGCCTTACCACAGAGTGGGCAGGGGTACACGGTATACAGTGATGCTTGCAAGACGGGCCTGGGGTATGTATTGATGCAGGATGGGAGAGTCATAGCTTATGCTTCCCGTCAATTGAAGCCTTACGAGGAGAACTACCCCACACATGATCTAGAGCTGGCAGCGGTCGTGTTTTCTTTGAAGATCTGGCGACATTTCCTCTATGGAGTACCCTGTGAGATATACAGAGATCACAAGAGCCTCAAGTACATTTTTACCCGAAAGGAACTGAACATGAGACAACGGCGATGGTTGGAGCTGATCAAAGACTATGACCTGACTGTTCATTACCACCCGGGCAAGGCTAACGTGGTGGCAGATGCTTTGAGTAGGAAGTCCAACTATGGAATCGCCGCATTGTTGACATCTCAGAGCCCCTTGTTGGAGGATATGAGGAGGTCGGAGTTGGAGATCATTCTGCCAGGGATGGAGGTTAGTTTGGCCATCTTGCATATACGACCTTCAGTGTTGGGAAGGATTAAAGATGCTCAAAGGCAAGATACAGATCTAGAGGAGATCAGGAGTCCGATTGGGCAGGGAGAGCCGACACGGTTTAGAGTGCATGAGGATGGTACCCTCAGGTTTGATGATAGGGTATGTGTTCCCAAAGTTCTTGAGTTGATGAATGAGATTCTTGAGGAAGCCCACTACTCGGGCTATGCGATTAATCCCGGTGGTACCAAGATGTACAGAGGCTTGAAGGACCACTTTTGGTGGAAGGGCATGAAGCGGGATGTCACTGAATTTGTAACCAGATGCATCACTTGTCAGCTAGTAAAGGCAGAGCATCGGAAGCCGGCCAGGATATTATAGCCGTTGCCTATTCCAGAGTAGAAATGGGAACATATTAATATGGATTTTGTGACGGGGCTACCGCGTACTCAGAGGGGAAAGGAGTCAATCTGGGTCATTGTCGCCAAATTGACTAAATCGGCTCACTTTATACCTCTGAGGACGGGTGCATCATTGGAGCAGTTGGCACGGCTGTATATTGATGAGGTGGTGAGACTTCATGGGGTACCGGTGTCGATTACCTCTGATCGAGACACTAGGTTTGTCTCAGGATTTTGGGAGGCTTTGCATCAGGCTTTGGGCACCCGTCTAGCATTCAACACGGCTTTCCACCCACAGACGGATGGTCAATCCGAGAGGACCATTCGGGTTTTGGAGGACATGCTGAGGGCATGTGCATTGGACTTCACAGGATCTTGGGATGAGTGTCTGAGTTTGGTGGAGTTCGCCTACAACAACAGTTATCAGGCGAGCATTCAGATGACTCCATATGAGGCACTCTATGGGAGGAAGTGTCGGACACCGATATGTTGGGGTGATGTGGGTGAGAGGAAGCTCATGGCTGAGAAGACACTAAAGCAACCAGATTTCATCCGCCAGAAAGAGGAGCATGTTCAGATAATCAGGAAAAGAATGAAAGTTGCTCAAAGTTGGCAGAAGAGTTATGCGGACCTTAAGCTTACTGAGCTTGAGTTTCAGGTTGGGGATGCTGTATTTCTGAAAGTGTCGCCTTTGAAGGGTGTGGTGAGATTTGGAAGGCGTGGGAAGCTTGCTCCAAGCTTAGCTCTTCCCCCGAACTTATCCCAGGTTCATGATGTGTTCCACATTTCTATGCTGAAGAAATGTATTCGGGATCCATCTCGGGTGATTCCTCAGGTTCCAGTAGAGGTTCAGGAGGACATGTCATATGAGGAACGGCCGGTGGAGATTTTGGCAGCGAGGAGAGACAGTTGAGAAAACCGAGCCATTCTATTTGTGAAAGTTAAGTGGAACCATCACTCTGACTAGGAAGCCACGTGGGAATGCGAAAAGGACATGAAGAAGCGTTACCCGGAGTTATTCATCTCGGGATTATTTTTAGAGACTCTAATCTAAATTTCGAGGACAAAATTTTTGTAAGGGGGGGAGATTGTAAAAATCCAAGATTTTTTCTTGAATAAAAAGGGATTTAAAATTTCCCTCTATTTAAATTCTAATTAATTTTGCTAAAAAGGGCATTTTGGGGATTAGTACAAGCCCCAAGGGCATTTTGGTAAAATGGTCCTGAGAGAGTTTAAAAAGAGTTAATAAATTATGGAATAATTTATTTAAGTAAATTAGGGATTTATTTAATTAAATTTGGAAGTGATCAATTTAATTAAATTAGGAAACTCTTTTAAATTGATCATGATTGGTCCAAAATGGTAATGGGGAAAATAAGATTAAATCAAGATTGATTTAATTTAATTGGGAATATGCTAAGATGGTTTGATTAGGTTTATTTAAGGAAGGAGAGGGGAATTAATTTAAATTATAAATTAAAATTAATAGGCTGCTAAGGACTTAAAAGGAATTTTATAAAGGTTGTGGACTATATAGTAAAAGAAGTGGTCTCTGGCGAGGGACCTAAATGTAAAACAGAAAAGACAAAGGACTTGAAGGGTAAACGCCTCTCTCACAAAGCAAGGACCCGAAGGCAAATATTGAAAAGAGGAGGGGCTCTTGTGCAAAAGACCAAGGTCGGTCTCTGTACAAATGGTTAGACGGTTGAGATCGAACTATCTGAGATGAACTGATCCTGAGACTTGGATCCAACAGTCCAAACCCTTCAGTAGAGATACCGATACACATGCCTACACGGTACGTCGAATTCTCATCCATCCATCTGGGGGTGATGGCACAAGATTAAGGCGTTGGGAATCCGATCTCGAGGTAACACCAATCCTTCTCCTCGAGCGCGTGCGCCACCGCAGCGGCAGCAAACTCCTTTGCGATCGCCGCCTCCCTCATATGGAGAGTTTTCAAACGATAATCAACAAGTTTAAGGAAGGGAGAAAATCAGTGAGATCATACCAAAATTGTGAAATCGCAATCTCCACCCGCGAGCCCCTATAATATAAACACCAGCCGCAGCCCCACCATCATCATCCTCCTCCTTCTCCTTCATATCGTTCTGAAAGGAAACCGTAACAGTGTCACAAGGGCGGCGGGGCTCGGCACACCGCAACGACGGGCGAGGGGTGGGGACTGAAGAAGTCGGAACAGGAGGCCACGAAGGAGCTCTGACCGAGAGGGCTTGGAAGACCACTTCGACACCGGTGAGCTCTCTCTCCTCTGTAAGCCCCTCTCTTCCTTATCTCTGTCTTTTTATGCATGCATGGAAGTCGTTAGACCGGGAAAGAGGAGGGGAAGCGGGGGAAAGACCACCCCGAATTGAGACAGTGCCGGCGTCGAGGGGGGACAGGAGGACCAGCCGTCGGTGGAGGAAGAGTTGATGCTCCCCGTACCCAAGAACGATGCTGGGAACAAGCCCTCTCCGGCGAACGAAGTTCTTGAGGGGAGGGAGATACCGCTGGTCGCTCGGACAAGAAAGGCGGCCATCGCGAAGGGAAGGGAGCATCACCAGCCGCCGGCGGAGAAGCTCTGTCTCGAGGTTGAAGGCGGGTAGAGGAAGCTGGTTAGGGCTATCCTGTTAAGTTGATTGATCAGACCTGAGTGAATTTTAGAGTCGGGTCAAGTCTGGTATGGGGTTTGATTGAATTGATTAAATAGAGGGATCAGATAATGATTAAATCAAAGTAACAAGGTCAATTGTAGATTAATTAAATCTAAGTTAGCTAGAACTGGTCAAGGATTTGAGTGTAACCGGATTTGGTCTTCAGCCCAATTGGTTGATGAGAGCTAGATCATGAATGATAGGGTTCAATCAATTAGTAATAAATCAAGTCTTAGCCAATGAATTGGATTAGTAATAGTGCGCAGGAGCCGATAGTGGGTCGGGTGGATTGCAGAGGTCCGAGGACCTTGTTTACTTTTCTTGTTCTGAGTGAGACATTTTATTTTGTAGGTCCCTTATAGGGCCTAGTATTTGTAGGGTATATGAACCCTTGATATTATTTCTGCTGAACTCTGTCGTTTTGAATAAAATAAGTTATTTTACTAACTCTGTGTTAGCGACAATCCAACGCGTCGATAGGATCCAGGCTGCGGTAGAGACATTACTCCAGTGGCAGAGGAGGGAGGAGTATAGGGTTCACCGCTGTGTGAGCAATGCTCATGTAGAACTTTAATAATCTCATTAAAACTTTAATAATCTCAAGCTACTTAGCTATTTCCTAAACAAACCCTAGAAGTTATGGACTTCTCATATAGAACTTTCATAATAAAAAATTACAAAATTCTTCATATGATAAAATCGCTATGAATCTAACATGTCAAGAAAATCATACAAAACTTTAAAAAAATATTTTTAAGTTTATAAGATGAAATTAAACCTTAAAACTATGATAACAATCACTAATTTATTATGTTAGTTAAACTTAATCTTAGGTTAAACCTAATAGATAATCTAGTATCGACGATGTTACCAATTTTGTTTTTTATTTTTCAAGTAATAATATGATTAATATATGGATTACAAAGTTGTGCAATTGATATCTTGTATTGATCATGTTACATATTTTATTTTATTTTTTATTTTTTTCATGATAATATGATTGATGAAAGTAAGGATTAGAAAGTTGTGCAAGTGATAACTTCCTACCAATGCCTCAATGCCACTTTCTTAATTTTAAAATTCTCACATTATATCAATTCTACAATCATCAAATATAGTGATTTGTTATTCTTATTATAAGCCATCTCCAAAATAGAAACATTGAGTTAGTGGATGCATCCTTTGTATTAATTCGTCTTAACTCAGTAAGTCTTAATATTGGAAAAAACTATTAAATTTGTAAAGAATATAGATTTTATAGACAAATTCTACCCGTGGAAACTATACATTATCGTCACTTTTTTCAAGCATTTCTTTATTTAAGTTTACCTCGTATATTGTTTTCTCTACAACCTTATTTTCTTCCTTCTCTACCTCTACTTTGATCGTCTCACAAATCTCTTCAAGCTTGGAAAGGTAATTTATTCATTTTAAGTTGTAATCATTTTGGGCAATTTTTTTATATGCATCACAATTATAGTCTAGATGATGCTTTCTAACCACAAGTGTACGGGTCAAATCAAGTAATAAAGTGGACTTGAAGTCGGGTTATCGATCCTCAGGGAGAAGGAGGTACTAGTACTATCTATTTGTCTATTATCTAACCGATCGGAAATTGGGTGAATATCAACTAACTCTAAACCTAGAACTTAGAAATTGAAATTGCACAATCGCTTAATACTTGGAGAAATTCAATCAAGAAAGGGATACTTGGGTGTTCGAATCCCCTTTGGATTTGATGAGATTGATTAGTGTGAACTATGTCTGTAACGCCCCGACCCGGATCCAGGGACCTCGGGAACGTCGACAGATCGGCCGTACCCGAAAGGAGACGAGCCCCAATCGAATACAAGGCCTAAAATGATAAGCAGATAATACATTTAACCAAAAGATAATCAATAAATAAACCTTAAAGTCTCAGCGGAAACATAATAAAATCAAATAAGGGTCCATAGCCCTCTACACAATCCAGGCCCTACAAGGGTCCTAATAAAATAAAGACAATGTCCTCACACACAAAGATAAAATAACCTAGGGAGGTTCTCCAACCTCAGCAATATCCCGCCCCAACTCTCGCCGTCCCTGAGCTCGAGTCTACCTACTCCTCAGGACCTGAAATGAGAGAAGAGAAAAGTCGTGAGCTTTCGAATGGAAAGCCCAATAAGTACCCTACAAGAATCACAAGGGTCAGCTGAAAAAGATATTAATAACATAGGATCATCAAACAAAGGGGGTACACCCTATACAAACAGATCATAACATCCAGCTACGGCCCTCTTAGCCCTAGATGAGAAGTCCAAAGACAGCTCAGCAACGATTTCCCCCGGACAGCCTGCCTCAGGCTGTAATCATGTAACGCAGCCTCAGTCTGCAACAACAGCCTCGGGCTGTGAGCGACGAACCTGTACCACTCGGTAGCGCCACCTCTAAGTGTCAACACGGCCAGCAAATCAACCCTACTGACAGGGATACGGAGCCTCGGACTCCACTGCAACCGGGAGGAAGATCAGAACCTAGTTGGCACGTACCTCCCGGCCAGCACACAAGACCATGTGCCCATGATCAAGTGTCGGCCCACGGGTGGGTAGTCCAACTAAGTATTTCAACAAATGGCAGCTTAACACTACCAACAGATCAACCAAACACATACCAGGAAGGAAACAATCAAACATGTATGTGCATGGGTCAAACAGCAGATACTAAGCAAGAACATGCTAACTAATAGCATCAAACAAAATCAAGAAAACCCATACAAGGGTGGAAACGAGGCAAGAGTGACTTACCTTTATCGCACTCCAACCGAAAAATCCGTATCTGTCGCAACGAAACTCCACGCTCCTCGTCGACAACTGGTAAAAACATATCCACACTCAACACACACACAAGTATTTCCAAATAACGTCATCTATGATGCATGTGTAACTAAATGGGCCCGACCCCAACTAAATGGGCCCGACCCATTAAATAAACCCAACTCACAGCCCCAAGGTCATGAACTCAAATGACATAGTTTCAATTGACCCAACCGGGCCGAATGACCCATGTACGTAACGTTCAAAACCTAGCCCACTTCGTTAACCGATTCCACAAACTCCATTACCATGCTTTTATCCTCCATGGAGATTAGCTAATCTAGCACAAGTGAAGCTCACTGTTCTTTCATAATAATCGGAAATATTTAACTCAAACATTCCCCAGGAACTCTTCTAAAAATGAATTAGAAATCCCCCACCAAAGCTTCGTCAATAATCACACACCATTCAAAAACACTACACTGTCCAATCACATACAGTAACCTCAAAACCTCAATAGTCTCATAACCAAACTCATCTAATAATCACAACTCTAACTTACTCATTGTTCCCAGAAAATCAGCAAACCAATAAACTCGTAAACAAAAAAAATTTCATTAACCACTACAACCATCTGGTGATCATATCAACATACATTTAAGCTTCCAAATCATTTGTCAGGAGCCAAGCACCACACTACCATGATCATAGGCATCCTTGCACTAAATGAACATCATCACCCTAATAATACACACATCAACTCACAAGAATAGGTCAACTCTATAGCAACAATCAACCCACAACCATTGAGATTAATTCTAACCCCTCACTCCCTCTCTCAGCCAAGATGCATGTCCATCGGAAACAAATTAGAAATCTTAAGACTCCCTATCAAAATCCAACATGCATCTTCAATCAAGAAAATTGTCAAGAACCCTAGCATACTATTATCTAACAAGCCCTTTGTAAATATACATAACCTCAGTGCTAGGAAACTCACCGACAATAGCCGCTGGTGTGGGAGACTCCCGGGAAAACACCGACGATCGTCTCTAAGTCCTTCAAGACAACAGAGTTCCCGATCATGTCCTCTCGGCAGCGGCTATTAGGGTTCTCGGGATGGTCCGCTTCTTATAAAACTCGCTGGGTAGCTTTTTAGATAAAATTCAGATCTCATTATGGAGTTTAAATGATGATCAGATAAGACTTATCCTATAACTTAAACTCCCTTTCGAGCTGGTCGGTAATGAATACGCGGAGGCGTTGTTGCGCTGGTGGAGTAAATATTTCTCACTTTCCTTCACGTGTTCATTCCCCAGTGTATTACTTGGACCATTAGATTGATCAAATACAATCTATTGTCAATCTCAGCCGTCCACACAAACTTTATAAACCCACGTGCACGACAACTCCATTCGTTTGCTCTACAGAGATTTCAAAATAATTAATGGCAGTCAAACTTTTATTTAAATATAGACATATTACTTTATGCCATTACTATTATTATTTTATTGTTTATCTCAAGCGTTTTGACTCAAAACAAAACTCCAGCTCATTAATGGCAGATTTTCTTTTTTTTCATTTTCTTTATATATTTCTTTTCTTTTAATTCCTTTTAATCCTTTTTTTAAACAAACCCAATTTAAGATTTTGATTTCATTTATTCTTCTTTTCTCATTAATCAACTATAACCACGGTTTTTAAATCAATTGAAACCCTTTTTCAATCAAACCCCTTTTAGGGGATTCTTCTACATAACAAAAATAATCAAAAGATTAAAAATTCATATAACTCCAACTTGGGAGGCTTCCCTTATTAACCACATAATTAAAGTAGATAACAAAATAAAATTAACCCCTAAAATCCTTAGATTTTACAATCCTCCCCCCTTACAGAAATTTCGTCCTCGAAATTTAAAATCATCAACATAAGAGAAGATCCTCAAACAAACAGATCCGGGTAGCGCTCCTTCATGTCTTCTTCGCGCTCCCATGTCGCCTCACAATCAGAATGATGGTTCCATCTCACCTTCACAAAAGGAATGTCCAGATTCCTCAATTGCTTCTCCTCTCTGCCCAAAATCTCCACCGTTCGTTCCTCATAAGACATGTCCTCTTGGATCTCCACTGGAACCTGTGGAATCACCTAAGATGGATCCCGAATACATTTCTTCAACATAGAAATGTGGAACACATCATGAACCTGTGCCAAATTTAGGGGTAAAGCCAACCTATAAGCCACGGTCCCAACCCGTCCAAGAACCTCAAATGGTCCAATGTAGTGTGGAGCAAGCTTCCCACGCCTCCCAAACCTCACAACACCCTTCATAGGCGACACCTTCAGGAACACTTCGTCACCTACCTGAAATTCCCGATCAGATCTCTTCTTGTCAGCATAAGTCTTCTGTCTACTCTGGCAGCCCTCAATCTCTCCCTGATCATCCTGACATGTTCCTCTATCTGCTGGACAAACGCTGGTTACTTAAGTGTCTTCTCAGCCACCAGCTTTCTCTCGCCCACATCTCCCCAACAACTCGGTGTCCGGCACTTCCTCCCGTAAAGTGCCTCATACGGAGCCATCCCAATGCTCGCCTGGTAACTATTGTTGTAGGCGAACTCCACCAAGCTCAGACGCTCATCCCAAGATCCTGAGAAATCCAATGCACATGCCCTGAGCATGTCCTCCAAAACCTGAATGGTCCTCTCAGACTGTCCATCTCTTTGTGGGTGGAAAGCTGTACTGAAAGCCAAACCTGTGCCCAGAGCCTCATGCAAACTCTCCCAGAACCTCGACACAAATCTCGAATCCCGATCAGAGGTAATCGACACTGGTACTCCATGCAACCTCACAATGTCATCTATGTACAACTAGGCCAACTGCTTCAACGAAGTGCCCGTCCTCAACGGTATGAAGCGTGCCGACTTGGTCAACCGGTCCACAATGACCCAGATTGACTCTTTACCCTTCTAAGTACGAGGCAGCCCTGTCACGAAGTCCATGTTGACATGCTCCCACTTCCACTCCGGAATGGGTAAGGGCTGTAAAGTCCCAGATGGCTTCTGATGCTTTGCCTTCACTAGCTGGCAAGTGATACACTTCGACACAAACTCCGCAACATCTCGTTTCATACCCTTCCTCCAAAAATGGTCCTTCAAACCCTTGTACATCTTGGTACCTTTGGGATGAATCGCATAGCCTGAATAATGTGCCTCCTTGAGGATTTCCTTCCTCAACTTTGGGACACCAGGCACACAAAGTCTGTCATCGAACCTCAGTGTACCATCTTCATGAATCTTGAACCGTGACGGTTCACCCCGACCAACCTGACCCCTGATCTCCTTCATGTCTAGATCCTGCCCCTGAGAATCTCTAATCCTGCCCAACATTGAGGGTCGAACATGCAAGCTGGCCAAACTAACCTCCATGTGCGACAAAATCACCTCTAACTTAAGTCTCCTCATCTCCTCCAATAAGGGCCTCTCAGATGTCAATAATGCGACAACTCCATTGTTAGACTTCCTACTCAAAGCATATGCCACCACATTAGCATTCCCTGGGTAGTAGTGAAGACTTAGATCATAGTCCTTGATCAACTCCAACCACCGGCGTTGTCTCATATTCAGCTCCTTCTGTGTAAAAATATACTTGAGGGTCTTGTGGTCTGTGTAAATCTCACATGGTACACCGTAGAGGAAGTGCCGCCATATCTTCAAGGCAAACACGATCGCTGCAAGCTCCAGATCGTGTGTGGGATAGTTCTCCTTATAGGGCTTCAACTTACGGGAAGCATACGCAATCACTCGCCCGTCCTGCATCAACACACACCCCAGGCCAGTCTTGCAAACATCACTATATACCGTGTAACAATGCCCACTCTATGGTAGTGCCGAAACAGGTACGGACACCAATCTTTGCTTCAACTCCAGGAAGCTCTTCTCACATGCCTCTGACCACACAAACTTGGTGCCCTTCCTGGTCAATCTAGTCAACGGTGCTGCCAGCCGGGAGAAACCCTCAACAAACCTCCTGTAGTACCCGGCCAATCCCAAGAAACTCCTGATCTCTCTGACTGTGGTCGGTCTCCTCCAATCGACGACGGCCTCAATCTTCTTGGGGTCCACAGAAACTCCCGCACCACTGATTACGTGCCCCAAGAAGGCCACATTATCCAACCAGAACTCACACTTGGTGAACTTGGCATACAGCTGCTGCTGCCTCAAGGTCCCCAACACTGTCCTCAAGTGCTCCTCGTGTGCCTGGCGACTCCTGGAATAAATTAGTATGTCGTCAATGAAGACCACCACAAACCGGTCCAAGTACTGCATAAAGACCCGGTTCATCATATCCATAAACAGTGCAGGGGCATTAGTCAACCCAAAAGGCATCACCCTGAACTCATAATGTCCGTATCTGGTCTGAAAGGCACTCTTCGGGATATCCTCCTCCCTGATCCTCACCTTATGGTATCCAGACCTCAAGTCTACCTTCAAGAACACCTGGGCTCCCTACAACTGATCCAACAAATCATCAATCCTGGGCAGAGGATACTTGTCCTTCACTATCACCTTGTTCAACTCTCTGTAGTCGATGCACAACCTCATCGACCCATCCTTCTTCTTCACAAACAACACCGGTGCCCCCCAAGGTAACATGCTGGGTCTAATGAACCCTTTCTACAACGACTCCTCCAACTGTGCCTTCAGCTCCTTCAACTCGGCTGGTGCCATCCTGTAAGGAGCTCTAGACACTGGGGTCGTACCCGGAACCAAGTCAATAAAGAACTCCACCTCTTGCTCCGGAGGTAGTCCTCGCAAATCATCCAGAAATACAAATGGAAACTACCTCACTACCGGCACATCCGCCACCACGGGTCAACTCCCCTGCTTAGCCTCCGAGATCGAGGCCAGATACCCAATACATCCTCCGTCCAGTAACCTCCGTACCTGAAGAGCTGAGATCTCTCGAGCCAACGAACAATCCTTGCTACCATGGAAGGTGAACTCCTCGCCACCCTAAGACTCGAATGTCACTCTTCCCACGGCAATCCACTACTGCATATGCCGAAGAGAGCCAATCCATCTCGAGGATCACGTCGTAATCTCTCAGGTCCATCACATGCAAATCAGCGGGCAGCTCCCGCCCCTCAATCATCACTAGGCATGCTGGTGACATCCTGCTCACTACCCTGGCAGCCCCTATTGGGGTTTCTACCCTCAAGTCATATGACAACTCCACAACAGGCAAAGAATGACGGCGTGCAAATAAAGCAGAAACGAAAGAATGCGTGGCACCCGGATCAAATAATATGCAAGCATAAAAAGAGCTGACTTGAAATGGTACTTGCGACTACGTCAGCTGATGCCTGTGCCTCTCGATAGTGAGGTGGTAGACTCGTCCCTGAGTCATGGGCCTCTGCTGCTGCTGCTGTGGCCGACTAGAAGTACAAGGCTGTCCCGCCGTGCCCTTCCCCTTCTTATCTGCCCCCTGAGGCCTCGGTGGAAATGCGACAGACTGCCAAGAGGCCCCAAAAGACTGCTGCTGCTGGCCCTGTGCTCCTCCCTCTGTGCTCTGTCCCGATTGCCTCTAGGGACACTGTGCCTTCCTGTGCTCCAAGCTGCCACAGGTAAAGCACCCTCCAGTGATCCTCGGACACTACGATCTCTTGTGCGGCCCCTTGCACTCATAGCACCTCAATGTCTGGGAACCACTAGCTGATGAACCACCGCCTCCAGATGAGGCTGAAGACCCAGATGGTCTACCATACGGTCTGTACTTGTTGCCTGACTTCTTGTTGCCTGAACTCTTGCCGGAGAACCGCTCTTGACTGTTCTGGCTCTTCTCTTGCTTCAGGTGTGGTGGCACATAGGTACTCCCCAGTCTAGTAGCCTCAATAAACTTGGCCCTAGTCACTGCATAACTGTAGGTTGTGCACATATGTCCAGCAACATGGTCCTTGAGTGATGGATGCAACCCCTCAATGAATCTCTGAACCTTGCTCTCCTGAGTGGAAACAAGGTTCGGTGCAAATATGACAAGCCTATCAAACTCAGCTTCATCTTTGCTCTCTTGTCCGGTGCCACGAGTAAGAAACATAGCCTCTCCAGCATAGAATCCTCCCTCGTGAGAAATACTTACCCAGGAAGGCCTTCTTGAACTCAACCCAGGTATGGAAAGGTGCTCCATCCCTGGCCCGTATCTACCCATGGTACTAATCCTCTGCAAGATCCAAAGATCAAATAAGCCACGCCCCGATCCTCTCCTCATCATACATGCGATGCACCTCAAAGGCTTTCTCAAGCTCCGTGAGCCAAGCCTCTGTTGCCTGAGGGTCTGGAGTACCCTCAAATGATCTAGGAGCAGGTCTCCTAATCTCACCCAAAGATACCTCTAGTGGGCAGTGCTGCGGTGATGATGTAGGCGGAGGTGGCGGTGGTAGTGCCTGATGCTGCTGTCGCTGCTCCTGTATGTACTCTGCCATTTCTCGTATCAGCCCCAACATAGTACTAGGGGGTACCTCCCCCCTCGGGTCCGGGCCCGCAGCCTGTGGCCCTGCATTCCCTGATTGAGTAGGCTGCTCCTGCTCAACCTCTATCTCTGCTAAAGGTGGGGGAACCTCCTCTGCCTGGGGCATGTCCCACACTGGAGGGTGAAGTATATACTCATGTCTAGGTCGTCCCCGCCTGCCTCCCCAGCCCACCATAATGCCTGCCAAGTAAATCACATATCAGTTACTTGATTCAAATGCTGGTCTACCCGACCCAACACTCAATCAAACTCAATTGACTAAGTCACTAGGGCTACTAGGGTGTCATTTATCTGCCTTTTGTTCTGATACCACTTTAATCTGTAACGCCCCGACCCGGATCCAGGGACCTCGGGAACGTCGACAGATCAGCCGTACCCAAAAGGAGATGAGCCCCAATCGAATACAAGGCCTAAAATGATAAGCATATAATAAATTTAACCAAAAGATAATCAATAAATAAACCTTAAAGTCTCAGCGAAACATAATAAAATCAAATAAGGGTAGCCCCTACACAATCCTGGCCCTACAAGGGTCCTAATAAAATAAAGACAATGTCCTCACACACAAAGATAAAACAACCTAGAGAGGTTCTCCAACCTCAGCAATATCCCGCCCCAACTCTCGCCGTCCCTGAGCTCGAGTCTACCTGCTCCACAGGACCAGAAATGAGAGAAGAGAAAAGTCGTGAGCTTTCGAGTGGAAAGCCCAGTAAGTACCCCGCAAGAATAACAAGGGTCAGCTGAAACGGATATCAATAACATAGGATCATCAAACAAAGGGGCTACACCCCATACAAAAAGATCCTAACATCCAGCTACGGCCATCAGAGCCCTGGATGAGAAGTCCAAAGACAGCTCAGCAACGATTTCCCCCGGACAGCCAGCCTCAGGCTGTAATCATGTAACGCGACCGATCGCAACAAAATTTCGAGTACGTGGCGATGAACCTGTCGCACTTAGTAGCGCCACCTCTACGTGTCGACACGGCCAGCAAATCAACCATACTGACAGGGATACAGAGCTTCGGACTCCATTGCAACCGGGCAGAAGATCAGAACCTAGTTGGCACGAACCTCCAGGCCAGCACACAAAACCACGTGCCCATGATCAAGTGTCGGCCCACGGGTCGGTAGTCCAACTAAGTATTTCAACAAATTGCAGCTTAACACTATCAAAGATCAGCCAAACACATACCAGGAAGGAAATAATCAAACATGTATGTGCATAGGTCAAACAGCAGGTACTAAGCAAGAACATGCTAACTAATAGCATCAAACAAAATCAAGAAAACCCATACAAGGGTGGAAACGAGGAAAGAGTGACTTACCTTTAATCGCACTCCAACCGAAAAATCCACGTCTGTCGCAACGAAACTCCACGCTCCTCGTCGACAACTGGTAATCACAGGTCCAAATAACATCATCTATGATGCATGTGCAACTAAATGGGCCCGACCCATTAAATAAACCCAACTCACAGCCACAAGGTCATGAACTCAAATGACATAGTTTCAATTGACCCATGTACGTAACGTTCAAAACCTAGCCCACTTCATTAACCGATTCCACAAACTCCATTACCATGCTTTTATCCTCCATGGAGATTAGCTCATCTAACACAAGGGAAGCTCACTGTTCTTTCATAATAATAGGAAATATTTAACTCAAACATTCCCCAGGAACTCTTCTAAAAATGAATCAGAAATCCCCCACCAAAGCTTCGTCAATGATCACACACCATTCAAAAACACTACACTGTCCAATCACATACAGTAACCTCAAAACCTCAATAGTCTCATAACCAAACTCATCTAATAATCACAACTCTAACTTACTCATTGTTCCCAGAAAATCAGCAAACCTATAAACTCGTAAACAAAAAAAATTTCATTAACCACTACAACCATCTGGAGATCATATCAACATACATTTAAGCTTCCAAATCATTGGTCAGGAGCCAAGCACCACACTACCATGATCATAGGCATCCTTGCACTAAATGAACATCATCACCCTAATAATACACACATCAACTCACAAGAATAGGTCAACTCTATAGCAACAATCAAACCACAACTATTGAGATTAATTCTAACCCCTCACTCCCTCTCTCAGCCAAGATGCATGTCCATCGGAAACAAATTAGAAATCTTAAGACTCCCTATCAAAATCCAACATGCATCTTCAATCAAGAAAATTGTCAAGAACCCTAGCATATTATTATCTAACAAGCCCTTTGTAAATATACATAACCTCAGTGCTAGGAAACTCACCGACAATAGCCGTTGGCATGGGAGACTCCCTTGAAAACACCAACGATAGTAGCTAAGTCCTTCCAGCGGTAGCTATTAGGGTTCTCAGGATGGTCCGCTTCTTATAAAACTCGCTGGGAGCTTTTTAGTTGAAATTCAGATCTCATATGGAGTTTAAATGATGATCAGATGAGACTTATCCTATAACTTAAACTCCCTTTCGAGCTGGCCGGTAATGAATACGCGGAGGCGTTGTTGCGCTGGTGGAGTAAATATTTCTCACTTTCCTTCACGTGTTTATTCCCTAGTATATTACTTGGACCATTAGATTGATCAAATACAATCTATTGTCAATCTCAGCCGTCCACACAAACTTTATAAACCCACGTGCACGACAACTCCATTTGTTTGCTCCACAGAGATTTCAAAATAATTAATGGCAGTCAAATTTTTATTTAAATATAGACATATTACCTTATGCCATTACTATTATTATTTTATTATTTATCTCACGTGTTTTGACTCAAAACAAAACTCCATCTCATTAATAGCAGATTTTCTTTTTTTTCATTTTCTTTATATATTTCTTTTCTTTTAATTCCCTTTAATCCTTCTTTTTAAACAAACCCAATTTAAGGTTTTAATTTCATTTATTCTTCTTTTCTCATTAATCAACTATAACCAAGGTTTTTAAATCAATTGAAACCCTTTTTCAATCAAACCCCTTTTAGGGGATTCTTCTACATAACAAAAATAATCAAAAGATTAAAATTTCATATAAGTCCAACTTGGGAGGCTTCCCTTATTAACCACATAATTAAAGTAGATAACAAAATAAAATTAACCCCTAAAATCCTTGTATTTTACAATGTCAATGCTTGATAATTCATTGGCCAAAGGTACCTAATGTGCTTTCACTCTCTCCACCAGAGATGAGTTACTAATCTAATGCTCTCATCGATGATGTCTCGACCTAATTTGGGAAGATTAGGGGAATAAACAATGTAAAAGAATTGCTCTCCTTAGTACCCGGGCTCTCGGTGTACTCCTAATCCTCTCTATTGGAGAAAGTCTACACGTGGGGGCGCGTTCGCGTTTTCCCCCACATGGACTACAATAGTCTTTCCGGGCTCTCGCAACGTAGAGAGACTAATACCTCAATACAAATCATTCAATAGACCTAATGAAACCATGCAAAAAATTAACATAGAAACACTAATTTAATTAAAATAACATCCAAAGGTTCATCTACACCCAAGCATCAAGAAATTAGCCCTCCATCAATGGAGGGCAACAATCCACAATGATGCAGGAAGATGAAAACATGAATCTCAAATAAAAACTCCCTATTGATGAAAGTAGGTGGATCCTTCGCTTGCTCGCCCTTCCTTCTTGCCTTCTAGAGCTTCGAGGTGAGGAACCCCTCAGATGCCCTCTCCTCCAAGTTGGGGAAGAAGATGATGATGAGGCTCCTCCTCTAGCTCTCTCTTTCTCTCCAAGGTTTTCTAATCCAAGAGGTAAGATTCCCAAAACCTAATTAGGCTTTCCCTTTTATAGTTGATACTAGGGTTTTGGGTTGTTTTCAATTTTTACCCCTGGGCGGATCAAATCGTTGTTGGAAACTTACGCCATACGGACTTCCATACGGACTCCTATACGGGTCCGTATGACTTCGCAGGTCATAGTATACGGGTCTCGGTCAGTCCGTATGGGACCCCGTATGGACTCATACGAGGTCTCATACGAGGTTGGAGTCGAGGCCCTCTCTGTCTAGGTTCATACGGGTCCGTATGGTACCCCGCATAGCCTGGGCCTTTATACTCTTTTGTCCTGTTTTGGCTCGAAATCTTCTCCAAACTCTTCCTTTTCTCTGGAGTCTCCCTATTTTGCCCTGTTCACAAAAATAAACCTTTTTTAAGTATCGGTGGGCTGAAACTCCTCTAAAACTCATAATAAACATGCATAATATGATACAAAATATATGTCAAATGAACACTTATCACATATCTCCGCACTTAAAGGTTTGTTTGTCCTCAAGCAAAGAAAAGAAATCAATAAAAGAAGATAAGTGTTCGACTTTGTGTCATAGAAATTATGTGTGAGTTTTATTCTAAGTACACCATCATGATGTGTTCTCCTATATCTACACCAAGGTCTAGATCGATCCCGTGATATTTCGTTAAAGCTCTGGACAGAAGCTTGTTCACTCCACATACCGTGTTCTAAAGTATTAGCAAGACAAACATGCCCTCAGTGGACTCTAGAAAGTCCTTGAGGCCTTAAGATCAAAAGGGTTTCCCCCCTAGATGGATGATGGATAAGGTCTCAGAAACTTATAATCAAAACAAACTTTATCCACACACATCATCTCTTTTTTTTTCACGGGTAGAGCATCCTTTAGATCCGACTTTCCCGCACTGAAGATCAAGGTAGAGTGTAGCCCCTCCCTTTTTTAGAGGATCCATGCTGATTAGGTACCCGAACCCTTAGCTACTTAGGTGGTTACAACTTTACCCATGGGTGTTCATGCTAAGTAGTGGTAGTGACTTTTTTCGAATTGAGGAACACTCTGATTAGGAGCCGGGACCCCAACCTACTTTGTCTCCAAAAGCATCGGAACACTGTTTTTATTAATTAACAGGTATTGTGCAAAGCTATGATACTTGTCCACTATGTATATTATGAGGGGTTTAACAAATTCGAACTAGTGCCACGAAATTTCTTGGAGCCATTAAAAGTAATGTTTAGCTATTAAAGTCAAAAGAACACGACAATGGGTTATCTATTGTCCCTAGCAGTCATGATTGTCACAAGGATTGTCTCTAATGCCCATAGTGGTTCAATGGAAGAATTTCAACATTCTAGCATATGATGGTGCAATAGGAATAAAACCATGTCAAAGTGATTAATCAACAAGTGCACTAGGAATAAAAACATGTCAAAGTGATTAATCAACAAGGTCATAATTACACATATCATGCATGCTATAAAGATTTTCAACGAATGCTAATAATGGCCACTTATCTCCACACTTAAAGATTTGTAACAATTCTAAAAGGAGATAAGTAGCCACCCATCCCCACTTTTAAAACCTACATTGTCCTCAATGTATCAAAATAATTAAGTGTGGAGAAAGGTGAACTAAGACTCCCCTGAAAACATGGTAGATGTGGTCGTTCTGCTCGAATTGATAATGATAAAACATAGGGTAGCAGGGTGATGCCCTTGCTAGTAAGTACAGAGATGCATGAAAATAGAAAATAAACAAAACTCTGGAGGTAAATCTCAAAGGTTTGCTGCTGGCTCCTCATCTGCAGGTGCTGGAGGTGGAGGAGGTGCAAAGGTTCGATGCCCGCGGATAAAGAGAGAAAGCTCGGTGAGTTGCTCCCTTATCTAACGCTGCTCCTCCAGAAGTGTCTCTTGGGTGGTGCGGATCGCCATCAGCTGGTCCTCCATCCGTATTGAGCGGCTCCTGGGTGCATGAGGGCGATGTCCGGCCGGCTCTGCGGGTGCCGAGTCCTCAGAGGCGGAGTCTGATGCCACCTCGTCAGAACTGTCAGATGGCTGGCCGATCAGGATGTAGCGCCCACCAGCGCGTCGGACGAGCCTCATCTGGATGAGTGTGGTCATGTCTAGCGGGGTGACCAGATGTAGAGGTGTCTCTCCCTACAGCTCGGCCTCAAGGCCCATGCCCATGATGAGTCTTGTGATGTATGGCCCGACATGGATGTCCGTCAGCTTGATGTTCTGTCCTTGGCTACTCAGGTAATCAGCGTGTGCGTATCCTAGGTGGATTGGCACTCTCTCGATCATGCTGTAGAGGAATAGGCACTCTGTGACGATGACCACCCCATAGTTGTCACTACGACCAGCGATCGTGCGATTGAGTAGGGCATGGATGTATCTGTGTACTAGGTCGGCCATTAGGGATGCCTTGTTGTTGTTGTAGCGCCCGCCCAAGTGGAGCTAGTAACGGGAGGAGGAGATAGTACTCTCGGGGAAAGAGGTAATCAGGTGGCCGTACTCCCGCTAGTACATGTACTCACGGTCGTATATACTCATGTAGATGGAGAACTGTGTGTAGCTCATCTGGTACTGCCTCCCGAAGAGCTGGAAAGTGACGACGGTGTGCTTCTTCTCCCCCACTGCGCTCCTGTCCGCCTCGAAGGTGCCGAGGACGTCTAGGGTAGGTCCTCTGAAGACCTCGTGGTCAAGTGCGAAGATGCGGTCCCATCTGCCAAAAGAGATCATCTCCCGGACGCGGTAAGTGATGCCCAACTGGGAGCAGACGCCCCATTCGATAACTCGGGTACGACCAAACCTCAGGGAGGACAAGCGAAGGTAGCGGATCTGGAACACCTCGTCGGTAAACTGAGGTACTCCGGTGGAGGAACTCCCCCCAGTGGTCTTCCTCTTCTTCGATGCTAGGATCTTCCTCTTCGGCATTTCTGCAAAAACATTGAAGGGGTTGTTAGTGCAATTTAGAAAATATGAATTCAAGCGAAAAATTGCACGAGAATGCCTAAATTACCCCCTCATATGGAGTTATATACGGACTGTCAGAGGTCCGTATGGGGCAGCCTGTAAACCTATACGGGGTCCCATACGGGTCCGTATGGAAGACAGTATGGACATACGAACCCGTATGGAGGTCCATATGCACCTAGCCGTCGGCAAGCCGACGGCCAAGGGGGTTTTTGGCCTTGTTTACCTCAAATCTTGTCTCTACAACGCCCCTAATATGCTATACATGCATAAAATAGAGATTCCACCATGAAAAACATGCAATCGAAGCCAAAATATGGTTTAATTTTCATTCGATTCAGTCCACATCATCCCTAAGTTTCTAAGCATGAAGAATGCGATTTTAATCCATAAAAACAAGATATAGCTTCGTACCTATGTTGGATTGATGCCCAAATCCAAGAAATCAAAGTCGCCGGAGCAAAAGGAGTGGAAAATGGAGGAGGCGCGGCTAGGGTTATAAAGAAATTGAAGGGTTGTGGCGTTTTATTTAAAACGCTTCATATCGCGCCTTTCAGCTTATTTCACAGGACCTCCATACGGGTCCGTATGGTGTCCCGTATGGACCCACAGGCTCTCTCATACGGAGTATAATACGGGTCCGTATGGGACTCCGTATGAACCTGAAGAATGGTTTATACAGCCCCTCCTGGTTGTGTCCATGCTCCCTTTTGCTCGGCATACTCATGATTATAATTCTAGGGCTAATATAAACATTCAGCAACATGCAAAGAGTGTATATGAGACATTCGATCATTTATTTCAAACACTAATATATTGCTAATATAAACTAGAATTGAAAACAAACTGAAACTAAAAGAGAAAATTTTCAGCACTTGGGTTGCCTCCCAAGAAGTGCTTGTTTAACGTCACTAGCTTGACGTACCTTCAACCTACCTCACGGGGGCTCAAATACCTTGAAGCTTTCATTGTCCTTTCTTTTAAAGCATCCATCTTGATATAACTTGAGGCGATGACCGTTTACCTTAAATAGTCCTCTATCCGGATAGAGGATCTCTACTGCACCCTGAGGGAAAACATTTGTTACTTCAAATGGTCCGAACTACCTTGATCGCAGTTTCCCGGGAAATAACTTGAGTCTTGAATTGAATAGTAGGACTCTATCTCCCTTGGTGAACTGCTTCTGGTGCTTTTGTTTTTGATCGTGCCGCCTTCTAATCTGTTCTTTATACAACCTTGAATTCTCATATGCCGATAGACGCCATTCTTCAAGCTCATTTAATTGAGATTTCCTTTTCTCGCCAACAAGGGTGGTGTCGAAATTGAGAAATTTCGTTGCCCAATAAGCTTTGTGTTCGAGCTTAACCGATAGGTGGCATGATTTACCATAGACTAACCGGTAGTGGGTATTGGCTATTGGTGCCTTGTAAGCGGTGCGGTAGGGCCACAGTGCGTCATCTAGTTTATCGGCCCAATCCTTTTTAATATGCGAAACTGTTCTCTCGAGTATCTTCTTCAATTCGCGATTCGACACCTCCACTTGGCGTCTCGTTTGAGGATGGTAGGGTGTAGATGTGCGATGTACAACGCCATATCTCTTGAGTATCTTAGCGAACTGGGTATTGCAAAAATGTGTCCCCCGGTCGCTTATGATGGCTTTAGGTGTTCCAAACCGAGAAAATAATCTTTTCTGAAATTTAACCACTCCTCTGGCATCATTAGTGGGCATGGCTTGTACTTCAACCAATTTGGAAACGTAGTCAACTGCCACGAGGATGAATCTATTGCCACGAGAGTTCGGGAACGGTCCCATGAAATCTATTCCCCACACATCAAATACTTCACATACTTGCATTGAACTTTGCGGCATTTCATCGCGCTGTGATATATTCCCAGATCGCTGACATTTATCGCACGATTGAGAGTATTTCAGCGCATCTTGAAAAAGCGTTGGCCAATAAAAACCCGAATCGAGGACCTTCCGAGCCGATTTATTTGCACTGTAATGCCCCCCGTGGGTCCTGCGTGACAATGCTCTAAAATCTGTAATCCTTCCTCCCTTGAGACACATCTTCTTACTACTTGATCTGCACACACTCGGAATAGATACGGATCATCCCATGTATAGTATTTCAACTCCGCAAAGAACTTCCTTTTTTGTGCATAATCATAGGAAGAGGGAAGGATTCCGGCTACAAGGTAATTAGCAATGTCGGCAACCCATGGGTTTTCCTTCCCTTCGTCGGTCGTGTTCAACTTTACTCGAAGACTGCACAGGTGTTCGTCTGGGAAATTATCATTGATGTCCCCTTCATTCAAACTTTCCCTTCCAGGATTCTCCAACCGAGATAGATGGTAAGCTGCCAAGTTTTCAGCACCCTTCTTGTCTTTAATCTATAGGTCGAACTCTTGAAAGAGGAGTATCCACCGAATCAACCTTTGTTTGGCATCTGGTTTGGCTAGTAGGTAGCGCAATGCTGAATGATCGATGTAGACCACCACTTTAGATAATATTAGATAGGGGCGAAATTTGTCAAAAGCAAAAACTATTGCAAGTAATTCTTTCTCCGTGGTGGTGTAATTTGCTTGAGCATCTGTCAAAGTTTTGCACATGAGTTCTTCCGCTGTCCCAATACTGCACCTACAGCATGATCACTTGTATCGCACATGAGTTCAAAAGGCAGCCCCCAATCTGGAACTGTCATGATTGGTGCTTGCACAAGTTTGTCCTTCAATGCATTAAAGGAATTTAAGCATTCTTTATCGAACTCGAACGGGGCATTTTTTTCCAACAGCTTGGTGAGAGGTTTAGCTATTTTGGAGAAGTCCTTAATGAATCGCCTATAGAATCTGGAGTGTCCCAAAAACTCCAAATAGCTTTCACAGAATTTGGTGGTGGTAGCCTTCCAATAGTATCGACCTTCGCTTTATCCACCTCAATATCTTTGTTTGAGATCTTATGCCCCAACACAATTCCGTCTTGGACCATGAAGAAACATTTCAACCAACTCAAAACCAAGTTGGTTTCTTCACATCTCCCCAATACTTTGTCTAGGTTCTCAAGACACTGATCGAATGAGTCCCCAAAAACTGAAAAGTCATCCATAAATACCTCCATGATGTCTTCCACAAAATCTTCGAAAATGGCTAACATGCATCTCTGAAAAGGTGGCTGCGGCATTCCAAAGCCCAAAGGGCATACGACGATAAGCAAACGTACCGTACGGGCAGGTGAATGTAGTCGTTTCTTGGTCCTCCAGGGAGATGGGAATTTGAAATTATCCCGAAAAACCATCAAGGAAACAGTAATGCGAGTGTCCGGCTAGCCTTTCCAACATTTGATCAATGAACGGTAGTGGGAAGTAATCCTTCCTTGTAGCATCGTTCAGTTTTCTATAGTCAATGCATACTCGATCCATCCGGTAACTGTCCTCGTAGGAATCAGTTCATTCTCCTCGTTTGTTACCATGGTCATCCCTCCTTTCTTTGAGACTACTTGTACAAGACTGACCCATGCACTGTCTGAAATAGGGTAGATAATCCCTGCATCTAGCACTACAAGAATCTGGTGTATTAGCAACGGAAATTTAGAAACGGACTAATTCCGTTTCTAAATAGCAACGGATTGGAAACGGATTTTATATCTGTTTCTAAAATAACAACGGATATATTATCCGTTGTTATTTTAGAAACGGATATAAAATCCGTTTCTAATCTGTTGCTATTTAGAAACAGATATAAAATCCGTTTCTAAACCGTTGCTAATTTAGAAACGGATAGAAAATCCGTTGCTACTTTAGAAACGGATTTTAAATCCGTTTCTAAATAGTATTTCTCATTATTTTTTTTTTTAATTTTGATTTCTTTAGAAAATTCATTAAAACCTTAAATATTTAAATAATAATAATAATGATTATTTAATAAATACATTTTTGAAATGGTTTTGACAATATAAATACAACTTAATTAAATCCATAAATAGTGAGTCATATAATATATAATTCTTTAGAAATATATAAATTGTATGAATATAGTAATTCGTATATTAATATATAATTAGTTTTAAAAATTGAATATAAATATCTCAAAAGTATACATAGATTTTAAATCCATTTTGTTGACTAATCTCAATGGGATATATATATATATATATATATATATATATATATATAACTTGAAATAAAATTTAAAACCATTTCTTATTTATTCATATATATATATATATATATATATAACTTGAAATAAAATTTAAAACCATTTCTTATTTATTCATATACATATATATATATATATAAATAAATTTAGTAACGGATTTGAAAATCCGTTTCTAAATTACCAACGGTTTTTCAATCCATTGCTAATTTAGAAACGGATTTTCAAATCCGTTTCTAAATAGTATTTCTTATTAACTTTTTAAATTTTAATTTCTATTGTTATTTATATATATATATCCCATAAACCATTTTACATATATATATATATATATATATATATATATATTATAATTAAATTAATTGCATATGTATATATATAAATTTTAAAACTATATTAACTCTTTTTTAGATATAATGAATTTCAATTATATATATATATATATATATATATATATATATATATATATATATATATATATATATAACTTGAAATAAAATTTAAAACCATTTATTATATATATATAATATAATATAAATTCAGTAACGGATTTTAAAATCCGTTTCTACTTTAGAAACGGATGTCAAAATCCGTTTCCAAATAATATTTCTTATTATTATTTTTTTAATTTTAATTTCTTTAGAAAATTCGTTAAAAACCTTAAATATTTAAATAATAATAATGATTATTTAGTAAATACATTTTTGAAATGGTTTCGACAATATAAATACAACTTAATTAAATCCATAAATATTAAGTCACGTAATATATAATTCTTTAGAAATATATAAATTGTACGAATATAGTAATTCATATAATGTATAATTAGTTTAAAAAATTGTATATAAATATCTCAAAAGTAAAAATAGATTTTAAATCCATTTTGTTGACTAATCTCAATGGGATATATATATATATATATATATATATATATATATATATATATATATATATATTAATTGGATATGTATATATATAAATTTTAAAACTATATTAACTCTTTTTTAGATATAATGAATTTCAAATATATATATATATATATATATATATATATATATATATATATATGCACAATATAAATTTAGTAACGGATTTTAAAATCCGTTGCTACTTTAGAAACGGATTTGAAAATCTGTTTCTAAATAGTATTCTTTTTAATTTTTTTTAATTTTAATTTCTTTAGAAAATTCTTTAAAAACCTTAAATATTTAAATAATAATAATGATTATTTAGTAAATACATTTTTGAAATAGTTTCGACAATATAAATACAACTTAATTAAATCCATAAATATTAAGTCATGTAATATAAATTTTATATGTAAATATATAAATTTTGCCAATGTATGTATATAAATGTTATTTCTACTTTTGAGTTAATATTATATATAAGAAATATGATGTTACTTTGTGTTTTTTTCTAAGTCTTTTTATTTATTAACCTAATAAAGGCTGTTGATCTGCAAACTTACGGTTATGATCATTACTTATCTATCCTCTATTAGAACTATTTTGGTTTTACCGTAATACCCTTAAACTTTATGGAAATTATCATACTCCCCTTTGCTGGACTCCTCTCTCACTCTTACCTCTCCTATTTGGCTATTTTCCCCTTCTCACTACTTTCCAAACCCTAGAATCTCCGAACCCTTCTCAAGAGACCTCCCTGTCTGAATCGCTTGTGATTTCACTGCTTCACCACCTTTACAGGTATTAATTGGCCACAAGATTCTCTTTTTTCTTTATTTTCCTATATTTCACTCTGATTCTGCCCTCCTTTTCCAAATTCTTCAAGTATTCGAAAGTCCATGACAATGAGAATTTCATGGAATTTTAGTACTAGTTTCGCTTATTTTATGGATTTCAATTTTTGTGGAATTTTTTTTTTTGGGTGGATTTTTGTGGATATAGAGTTTGATGTGCAAGATTGGTCTCCAATCGATGGGGATTGGTTGTTGGACTTGACTCTGAATGCAGTTTTCATCTAGCTTTTGCATTTCAGGATTTTGCACTGTTCAATTGGTGCCCGTTCGGAGTCCCTAGATAATCTTAAAGTTGGATTTCTATTGCTTCGGGCAGTGGTGATCAATCACGAAGGCAGAAGGGTTGCGCGCTCTTCATTTTCAGGTTAGTGTGTTGCATTCCGAATTCTATGTTTTTGTTTTTACTAAACATGTCAATGCTTCATGTTCCGAGTGTTCCTCTCTTTCATTTCTGTCCATTTATTTTGATTTGACTAAACATGTCAATGCTTAATGTTTGATTGGAGTCATTAACTGTTGAGGTGGCGTTAATTTATTTTCATGCATATCTATTGATTTGTTCAAGATAATTCGCCATTCGAATTTCAGTGAGCAGTTGGGTCCATAGTTGGGATAATGGGATGCAGTTTTATCTTTAAATATGATATTTCAGTTGTTAGCATTATAATAAACAATATTTACTGATTTCACCCTTTTATAACATAGTGCTTGTTAAAATGGATTCAGAAAGGAGATGGATGTATGTTAGGCTTGAGGATGGCCTTTTGAACCTTGTTTTTTTGCAAGGTATTGATGAATTTATCGAGTTTGCGAAGAGACACCCAGAATGTATGGATGGAATCAAAATTAAGTGCGCTTGTAATCATCGTAAATGTCAGAATCGTGCCTATCATGATGAAAATACGGTTAGGTATCATCTAATGAAGTATGGATTCGTACGGTATTATTACCAATGGATTCACCATGGGGAATCTAGTGAGCCGGTTTTTCATGCCCATGGTAATCAAGAATCTGTTGAATTATCAATGGCAAGTGCTGGACCGACATCATATAATATATACGAACAAATGGTTATAGATGCTGCAGGACCTGATTTCTCACCTTTTTATATAGAGGAAGCTCCAAATGCAACTGCTCCAAAATTGTATGACATGTTAAAAGCCGCTAATCAAGAGGTATGGTCGGGATGTGAAAGTCATTCACAACTATCAGCTGTCGCAAGAATGTTAAACATGAAGGCAGAACATCATTTATCGGAGAGGTGCTTTCATGACTTTTGCCAATTTTTGAAAGAAGTGTTACCTGCCGATAATGTAATACCAAATAACTTTTATAACACAAAGAAGTTAGTTCAAGGCTTAGGTCTACTGGTTGAGAAGATTCATTGTTGTCGCAATGGATGCATGATATACTGGGGGGAAGATAGTGAACTAATGGCATGCAAAAGTTGTGAGTTTCCAAGGTACAAGCCACGACAAGGTAGCTCAATTCAAAATAGGAAAAATATCCCATACAAGAAGATGTATTGCTTTCCTTTAACGGCAAGGCTACAAAGATTATATGCATCAAATGCAACAGCGAAAGAAATGAGATGGCATGCGGAGCATGAGCATGAAGAAGGGGTTTGTAAAACCCAAGGTTTTATGGGTAATTTTGATATTTGATTATTATGTTAATGGAAGGGAATAGAAGGAATTTAATTTTTATGGGAGATTAAAATTGATTAATTAAGGAATTCATGGATTGAAATGAATTTTAATGTTTGTGAGGACTGATAAGTAAATTCTCATTCTATTGGGTTTTAGAACTAATGTTAATTTTGCAAAAGACTGGGGGGTGCTGACGCAAAAGCACATGGGAATGCATGTGAGATATAATGGAGGGCAGAGATTGATTTGGCTAACTTGATCCGACGCAATTTGAACACGCTTGAGAAAGCTTAAGATAAGAAGTGGTTTCCTCCGCCGCGGAGCGCACGCCTGCCAACGATGTCTCAGTAACCACCGCACACGCCCTCATCCATTCCGTGATCGTTAGGCGGTTAGCCACGATGACGCGGTGATTACGCTTTCGTCGGTTGAAAAGGATAAGGATCACGCCATGGCCTCTTATAGGGATGAGAAGCTTTAAGCACCGTCTTCTCATTCTACTCCTCTTCCCGTCCCGCTCACTTTGGCCTGAACACCCACGGGGGCGACCTCCGGCATCGGAGAACAAGAGTGGAGTTGCCTGCCTGAGCCGCCAAGGCCGAGAGGGAAAGTCGCCGCCAAGGAACACCTTCTGAGGAGCCGGAGGGTTCAAGTAGGATTGTTACCTTCTTTGGACGCCATGAGATCGTGAGCTAACGCCACTAGCTATTGTCGTCGGGTAAGTCTTCTCTCACGGATTACGGTAGCATGCATGATACTTTGGTAAGGCCGAGGATAGAGAGAGAGAGAGAGTTTAGAAGCTTGAAGTGAGGGTGTGGCCATTATTTTGTGTTGTTGGGCTTTGAGGTCTCAGTAATGGGGGTGTTTGGTATAGAGGTTGAGAAGGTGGCGAGTGTGTGCGGTTGGTGTGAGCAATAATCGAAGGGTGGGCTTCTTTAGTGATTGTGTCTTACTGCAGTTGTTGGTAGTGTTCTCTCAGAGGTGTTGAGAGGGGCGATGATGCACGTGTATGTTTGATGACTTAGATTACGTGGGGTTCTAGATGGTTATGGCCTCTTTGAGAAGTTATGCATGCAATGATTGGGATATGGTTTTAGACTTCGAGTCCAAGATATTGAAATGGTTTGGGGTTCAAGATTTAGAAGTTGGATCATGAGGTGGTTGTTTGTTGAGCATTGGTTTAATGTTTGAGAGGTTTGAACTTTAGTTTATCTATGATTTTTATATAAGGGCTTATTGGTGTGTTTGGTGGTTTTGATTGGGCGTGGTTATTTTGTATTGAGGATGTGTTGGGTTCTTTGTAGAAGTGTGGTTTGGTGTGGGTTATGATTTTATGTGATTGTCAAGATGGTTGCTTGGGTTTTTTTGGTGATCCGGGAAATGGTGTGGTATGTGTGTTGATATCCGAATTAGTGGATACCGAGAGACGGGGCCTAGTTGGGGGAGGTGCTTGGTCGTGATTCATGAAGAGTTAATGTTAGAGGGTCTGATTCATTGTGGACAGAGAGTTGTTTCATGAGTATGGAGATCTCTGTTGGGATGTTGGTAGGCAAGTGTGTACTTATTCTATTAGTATACTTCTCATGGTTTAGTTGTTGATGGTTCAAGGCTTGGTCTTGAGGCTTTCTGGTATCTGGTGGTCCATCTGGTGATTTTATGTGGGCATTTCATGATTTTATTTGGCCTGATTTTAAGAGTTTTGTCTAGTAGCTTGGATTGGCATGTGTAATAGAGTTGCTGGGTTTTAGCTCTAGAGTTTGTTGCTGTTAAGCTTGTGAAGGCTTGGACTTGTGATGGAAGGTGATGGTTTTGAAGTCACTATTGGATTCTCAGTTAATTATATGCATAGGTGTGGGAAGAAGTAGTAGAGATCGAGGTATTACTTGGGAATAATATGGGTGTGAGCCTTGGTGATTGATCTTGTAAGCCTATGTTGAGTTGGTAGCCATGATCTCATGTACTTGTTGATGGTTCTGTCAAGGCTGGGGGAATTAGAGGTGGGATAGTTTTGAGGGTTGTTCAGAGATGTTTGAGTCCGGTTTGGGCTTTTGTTTTAAAGTTGGTAGTGATATTGAAGGGAGTTCTCAGGATTGTGAGGCTCATAAATGCCGGACTGTTAGTTGGCATAGTTTGATAATTTCATGTGACGAATTTCTAAGGGTGCTCAGGTGTTGATGCTAAAGTTTGGGTAGAGATGGATGTTAGAATAGAAGTTGTGTGCAGGTTATAGCTGGGCATAAGCTTAGGTTCCATTATCACATGTGTGGTGCAGTTGAAAAAGGTTGCTGCCAGGCTACCTGCTTCAACGGAAAACTGGGTAATGTATAGACGTCGGATAGTGTCATGTAAGGTACCGTTAAAAAGATAAAGAAGAGATCTTTCCAACGAGCCCTGTTTCACCTCAAACGGGTTCCTGGATCAAAAGTTATGACAAGTTCTTTGGGACTGCGCAGTAATTTCAGAAATTTCGCTTTAACGTTGTTATGGATATTAATAGCCCATTTTGCGTCGAGGGTGGTATTGAGTAGTAATTGCATTACCAGGTATCGACGTGGATGCGTCGGGAGGATATTCCGGGGAACACCAGGCTTAGTGATTACAGGTAAGTTACTCTTGCCTAGATTCCACCCATTGTCTGGGTTTCTTGATTTGCTAAATGCTGGTTGTTGGCATGTCTTTCTTTGTGATACCTGTTGTTTTTGGATACATGCACATACATGATAGTTATTGCTCTCTTTCCTCGTATGTGTGTGATTGATGTGCTTGTGGTAGTGTTGTTACTACCTGTTTGTTTGGAACGTTCTGTTGGGCTTGCCCACCCGTGGGCCGACACTTGACTGTAGGCACTCGTGGTGCTTGTGTGCAGTTAGGTAGGTATGCGTCAGTGGAGTGAGCGAGCTCACTGAGCATAGCCTCCTGTTGTCTGGCACGAGACAATGGAGATACGCAGTACTTGTGTGCTGGCCGGGTAGGTGTGCGCCAACTGAGTTTCTTCTTCCGCCCCGATTCAGTGGAGCAGGTGAGCTCCGGATTTTACGAGAGCGTTGGGGACGGGACACCCTGACGTTCCGGCATTCCTGGTCAGAGGGACGATACTCTGCCTGTCCCTGCCAGTCAGTGGGGTCGATCACTGACCGTGTCGACATGAGAGAGAGGTGGCGCTACCGAGGAGCGACAGGTTAGTCGCTGGCAGCAGATGCAGTGTGTTGCTGACCGGGGGAAATCATTGTTGAGCTTGTTATTGAAATTCTCTTTCAGAGCCTCGAGGGTTGTAGTTGGATAGGAGTCGTACCGTTGCTGATGTTTGTGGTAGACTCCTAGGATCTGTTTGTACGGGGTGTATCCCCATTGCTTGGTGATTCTTTGATTTTTGATATCATGCTTCATCTTATGTCTTGGATATCCTTTTAGGGTGCTTACTGGGCTTTCCATTCGAAAGCTCACGACTTTTCTTCTTCTCTCATTTCAGGTCCTGAGGAGTAGGTTGACTCGGGCTCAAGGACGTACGAGAGTTGGTTGGGGCTTTTGCAGAGGTCGGAGGATCTCTAGGATATTTACTTGTGTGTGAGGACACTTACTTTGTTTTTATTAGGACCCTGGTAGGGCCTGGATTATGTAGAGGGCAGGGGACCCATATTTGATTATTTCTCTTCCGCTGGATTTTATTGTATATTATTGACTGACTTTTGATTATGTATGTTATCTGCTTATCATTTTTAGGCCTTGTATCCGGAATGGGCTCGTCTCTCCACTTTCGAATGCGGCCGGTCTGATCGCGATGCCGAGGTCCCGGATCCGGCTCTGGGCGTTCTGAGGTCATGCGCCATTGTTCTGATACCCCTGCATGGAAGCATTTCAACAACATTCATCCTTCATTTGCAGCAGAAAGTCGGAATGTAAGACTGGGGTTGTGCACTGATGGATTCCAACCTTTTGGGCAGTCAAATCAACAATATTCCTCTTTGCCAGTGATAGTCACTCCTTATAATTTGCCTCCTTTGATGTGTATGAAAGAGGAGTATATGTTCCTAACTGTAATAGTTTCGGGACCAAAAAATCCAAAAGAGATGTTGGATGTGTATTTGCAACCTCTTATTGCAGAATTGAAGCAATTGTGGGAAATTGGAGTTGAAAACATATGATGCAGCAAGAAAGAATAATTTTCAAATGCGTGCTGCACTTATGCGGACCATAAGTGATTTCCCAGCATTTTCAATGTTGTCCGGATGGAGCAGTGCAGGCAGGACTGCTTGTCCATACTGTAAGGAAGATTCAGATGCATTTACTTTAACAAGAGGAGCGAAGCAATCTTGGTTTGACAATCATCGCAAGTTTTTACCTCCTAATCATCCATTTAGACGGAACAAAACTGCTTTTCAAAGAAACAGAACAGTAACAAAAATGGCCCCGAAAACCCAAATCGGTGATGAAATTCTAAACGAAATAGAAGATTTGAAACTAAAAAGAGTTATAGATTCTGATGCCCATGAGAAGAACAACCGCATTACTAAGAGTACTGGTTGGAGAAAACGAAGCATTTTTTGGGATTTACCCTACTGGCAAACAAATCTAATTCGTCATAATCTTGACGTTATGCATATCGAGAAAAATGTGTTTGAGAATATATTCAACACTGTGATGAATGTGGAAGGAAAGACAAAGGATAATGCTAAATCAAGAGAAGATCTAAAAGAATTTTGTCGACGGCCTGAGTTAGAAAAAAATAATGCTACAGGGAAATATCCCAAAGCATGTTACACTTTGGATAAACAGTCAAAAACTGTGCTTTGCGAGTGGCTTCAAAACCTTAGATTCCCAGATGGATATGCCTCAAACATGAGCAGATGACTTGACATGCGAAAGTTGAAGCTTTTCGGTATGAAAAGCCATGACTGTCATGTTTTTATGCAGAGATTACTCCCGATAGCATTCAGGGAACTGCTTCCATCAAGTGTTTGGCAGCCATTAACAGAACTAAACAATTTCTTCAGAGAGCTCACTTCAACTGCAATACGAGAAGCTGATATGTTAAGGCTTGATGATGAAATTCCTCTTATCCTCTGTAAGCTAGAGCGTATATTTCCCCCAAGTTTCTTTGATTCAATGGAACATCTTCCGGTACACTTGGCTTATGAAGCATGGATTGCGGGTCCAGTACAATATAGATGGATGTATCCGTTTGAAAGGTAAGACCTTTAATTTGTTGTTGTACACATGATTCCTAAGTAATTAATGTTCATGACTTTATAAAATATAAATGTAACCTTGTAGGTATCTCAAAAAATTAAAGAATAATGTTAGAAATAAAGCTAAAGTAGAAGGCTCCATGTGCAATGCATACTTGGTCGAGGAAGCATCATCATTTTGCGCACATTATTTCAAACCACATGTGAAGACAAGGCATCAGAAGGTGCAACACAATGTTGACGTTGAAGAAGATACTGTAGAATGTCCTGGTAACTTATCAATTTTCACACGTCCTGGCAGGACATTAGGAAAAGCAAAAATCAAATATCTCACAGAAGAAGAGTATTCAGCGGCACAAATGTACATCTTATTGAATTGTCCGGAGGTGCAACCATTCATAAAGTATGGAAATTTATTTTAAAATGGTGATACTTCTAAGTTTGCTTCTAGTTTTATTTACAAGTTTTCCTTATATTATTTTTGTTGTTGTTTTAATATATGAAGCATCTATGTCGGTGAGTTACGTTCGGCCAATCCACAAATTGATGATAGACATGTCGATGAGAGATTGGAACGTGAATTCGCAGTATGGTTCTACAGGTTTGCTCATGATCCTTCTAAAGATATTTCCAATCAGTTCTTGAAGGACTTGTCAAAAGGACCGCTAAGAAGCTACAAGTCTTACAGTGGGTGCATAGTGAATGGCTATAAATTTCATACAACAAGTCACAGGCCAGACAGCACAACAATGAACAGTGGTGTATGCATAAAAGGCACAAATTATACTACAGATGAAAATGACTATTATGGCCAATTAATCGAGGTTTTATGCTTAGAGTACCCAGGATTACCAATCAAGCGAACCATCTTGTTTAAATGTGATTGGTTTGATCCAATACCAAATGTGGGGACAAGATGTCATCAACAATATAAACTTGTGGATGTCAACCATAGGCGGTTCTTTAATAAATATGAACACTTTGTTTTTGCAATGCAGGAAACACAAGTTAATTATACGACGTATCCTAGCTTAAAGCGTGACAAAGTTGACTGGTGGGCGGTATTCAAAGTAAAAGCTAGATCTGTTGAAGAGCTTCCTCAACAAGTTCCTGGGACAACACCGGTATCATGTGAAGCACCTTTTCAACAATATGAAATGGAAGCCCCTTGTCACGCCCCGACCCGAATCCCGGGACCTCGAGCGCGCGCACAGACCGGGCGTACCCAAGTAGAGGCGAACCCCACTCGAATACAAGGCCTAAGGAAATCATAGCAGATAACAAATACCTCAAAATTTAATAATCAGATAATATCAGAGTCACAACGAAAATCTAAATCAATAAGGGTTAACATACCCTACACCTGGTCAAGGCCCTATAAGGGTCCTACAATAACACCACCTCAAGAACAAGTGTGACCTGAGGTTATCGAACCTTTACAAAATCAGCCCAACCCCTCGCTCAACTCCCGAGTCCGAGTCACCTACTCCTCGGGACCTGAAAAAGAAAGAAGGGAAACAAGCGCATGAGCTTTCGAAAGGAAAGCCTAGTAAGTACCCCCACGGGGTCACAAGACATAAATGAGCAATATGTCAAATAATAAGGTCACAACACCAAGAAACACAACTCTGAGAGTCCACCAGAAACAATCCAAAGGTACGACCCCTGGTAACAGAAGCCCTCGAGCCCCTGTGATGAGTTTCAAGAAAACTCAAGAATCACCCCGGCCAAGGTATGTCCACTATTTCTTTGTAAGCACGACCTTTTGGTCGTTCGACCCTCCGGTAGCAATTCAGTAGAACTACCTCTTCTACGTGTTAACACGGTCAGTGTACCATGCCCACTGACAGGTAAGACCACCAGAGAATTGCCTCTCTAGCAAGGTAGACAGAAACGCCAGGGGGTCCTGTCCCTGAACATTCCCCTATCGGAACTCCCTAGCTCCACTGAGTCCGGGCAGTATAACAAACTCAATCTACACACACCCACCTGACCAACACAAGCACCGTGTGTCTCTATGGTCAAGTGCCAGACAATAGGAGGCTATGCTCAATAAGTATTCATACTCCTCTAACGTATACCTGCCCTGCCTGCACACAAGCACCACGAACCTCCACAGTATCGCCTCGGTCATAGGTTGGTATGCTCAGTGAGCATCAATGAAGAGATAGTGAAACTACGCACTCCTATCCGGAAGGAGCACAGGCTCACGTGTTTCCACGGCCACGTGCCGATCAACGGATCCTCGTGATCAGTTAACACTACCTCTAGTAAACCAATCACACACATACCAGGAAAGACATCAAAAGAATATGTATGTGCATGCATCCAAGAATATCAGGTACCAAACAAACGACATGCTAACAGATAGCATACATTAAATCAAGAAAACAACTAGCCAATAAATAAGGGAACTAGGCAAGAGCACTTACAAGAACAGACATAACAAAAGTCAAGAACACTCCATAGAGTGGGGTAGTAGGCAAAAGTACTTACCTTTAACAAGAGCTGGAAACTCCCCTAGTTTCCTCCTGACGTGTCTCTAAGCCTCCATGTCGATATCTGATAGCAAAGTCTCTATCAGTATCAAAATAACAACAACCCTACATTCTAGATGCACATGCATAACTCTCTCGCTTTCGGTGGTCCTAAGCTCAATTAAACGGGTCCTTAAAACCATTTACGTGGTTACCGACCATTTTCCCTCATTTCCAAGTCTTTAGTTGACTTTCAACTCTTGGTCAACTCTAGTCAACTTTGGTCAACTGTCCTACCTTACTTTCATGGTACGCACCCTCATTGGCCGTTTCTAGTCTTCTTAGCTAAATTGGGCCCATCTACCAAGCCTAGTAGTTTAGCTTAACCTTGTCTTGTCTTTTATTCGACCCTCAACTTTTCACTTGGCTAACAAGTCCATTTTTCAACTTGACAATCTATTATTAGTGAGCCTAACATATAGCTCGATCATGCTTGGTAACTTTGACAATTTGGGCCGACTCGTCAAGCCCACTAAGTTCTCTAGCCTTCTTATCAAACAACACCTATGCTAATCCTTAAATCATTCCCATAAACCAGCAACCTCAAGTTACCCATGTTTATGCTTTCATGAACCTTCAAAGATAGGGATAGATTGGATTTACACTTTTCATGATCATGTATATAAATTCAATTCATGAAACCACCTATGGAGATCAAACTCCAACCCTTGGACCAATTCTTTACTCATTCATTCCCCCATCCATCCTTATAACCCATGCATTCATGCATATATGAATCCTCATATTTATCACCACACATAAGTGAGATGCAGGAATTTAAAGAAACTCACCCAGTATAGATGTCTACAGACATTGAAGACAAACTGACCATCCAAACAAGATCTCCACTGTTCAGATTGGGTCAGGACAAGTCTTCACTATGTTCACCAAAAATCAGCTCGATCAGACTAGAAATGATCATCCGATTGAAGCAGATGATGAAACTGGTCGGTGCAGGAAATCAGCAATGATAGGTTCTGTTTCACACCCCAGAAACCTACTCTCCCGGCCACTAAAAACAATCTTAACTGTTCAAATTGAAGAATAAGGAGTCAAGAACAATCTCACCAAAACTCAGCACGATCCAACGGTGAAAATGGTCGGACTGGTAATCAAAATAGAGCATGCTCAACACTCCTTTGAGAATGTAAGATCCTAGTCTCTCAAGCTTTCTTCTCTTTTCTTCCTTCCTCTCACCTCTCTTCTTGATTCCCAATGGCCCATAAACTTTCTCAAACTTGCTATTGCTCTATGCCAAGCTTCAAGATTACATGCTTTATATAGGCCTCACAAGTGTAATCTTTACAACTCTTCACATTCTAAACCTCCCCCATAAATCCCAAGATAACACCCAAATAATTCCAACCTTTCAAATTCATAACCCCATGGCACCCTTCCCATTCCAAACCTCCCTCATAAACCCCAAAGACAACACCCAAATATTTCCAACCTTTCAACTTCATAACTAAGTTAACTTGACCAAGTTTCATTTATCTAATTCACCAATTAATCCAATTAATGGGTTAACCTAACCCATTTATTCAAATCCAATGCCAAGCTTAATCAAGTCATTGATTAACTTAAATTTGGATTAAACCACTTTGCTACTGGACCAACCCAAGTCATCCGATTCAATCAAATTAATTTAACTAGCTTGGATTCAACCCGATCCCTCTTTGTTACTTGACTAACCTTAGCCAATTAACTTGATTAGTTCAATTTTGTTACACCACCAAAGTTTAAAAAAAAATCTCATTAAAATATTTAGTAGCCTTACTAAATAATTTTAATCATGCAAGATAACTAATCAACTTAATCTTATCACGTAGAATAATCATACCATATAATGAATTATTCTAATATTTTGTCACACTACCAAGATTTAAAATCTTATCAAGATCCTTAAATCTTCTTTATTAATCAAATTATGTCACATTACCAAAGTCCCATATAGTTATTTAACTATTCAATACGATTAATTAATTTTCTGTCACACTTATAAAGTCACATTATTTTAACTATACAAAATAATTAATCAAATAATTATCACACTATAGTTCCAATTATTATTTTAATCATACTAGATAATTAATCAATCTAATAAGTTGTCACACTACCAAAGTTAAAATCAATTATTTTGCTTGATTAATTAACCATTAACCAAAATATTAAACAACAAACTAATTAATTAATTTAATTAATTAATCATCTTCCCCCTTCTCTCACGGTAGCCCCAGGAGAAGCTTCCGGCCAGGACCAGCTTCTTGTCTGAGGACTCTCACAGCCAGGTCTCTATGCGTCGAGCTACGTCTCGGCCGATGCTACCTCTTGCGCACATCGGCGACCTCCCACACCCTCTCCCGGAGCCTCCCCACTCGTGTCAACGTTCATCCTCTCCGGCGAGTTCAAGACCCTAGCTAGGATGCGAAAAATACAAAATTGAAAGTGGGAATCGGTTCATACCTTGCTCCCGGTTCTCCTGGTGCTGAAAATGGCGACAGAGACCCCCTGTGGCCGAATTTCCCTTCTCCGGCCAACCCTCCCCAGCGACCTCCTTGGTTTCCTTCTTCTCGCTGCTTCAGGACGAGCTGGGGTGGGGTTTTTTTTTATAGGGGAAAGGAAGGCGAATCGATCGCCAACGCCCCCGCCTTCATTCTCCGTTCGGCGAGGCGGTTCTTCCGCTTGTAACGTCCGGGGAAAGGGCAGCGCGCACGGCGGCTCTCGCCGGTGGAGAAACGGCAGCCCCTGCCTCGGGATGGGTATTCAGCGATTAACGGCAAGGATCGCTTGATTAACATTAACGGTATCTAAACTGCCTCGGTTTTGATACTAGTTAGATCAACATCCTAGATTGAATCCCGACCAACGATCGGATTCCAATCATTTGCCTAGGATCAAACAAACTTAAGATCAAGCGCTGAGATTTGAAACAAATCAATGGCTGGATCTTCATCTCCCCCCTCGCATCCAACACTCCAAAGGCCGGAGGTCTCACAATGGGCCACGTGGCATCACGGATGCCCCTATAACTCCACTCGATCAGCACCAATACCAGATCCTCCAATCTCAACCACTCATTTGCTCGTATAAGGGTTTTTTTATCTGGCAAATTAACCAGAAGCCCCTGAAATTATTTAGGTTGCATCCAGGTCCCTCTGCTGTGAGAGAGGAAAATTTCCATCCAGTCCTCGAAACTTTTAATAATTACCAAAAAGGCCGTTCTGACCCCTAATTAGGGTTTTAACTTATTACTTGGTTTAATTACCAACTAATTAAAGGGAGTAAATACAAATCCATGTATACAAAGTTTGAGGAATTTTCTTTAATAAAGAAAATTTAGAAATTTGTTTCTCCATCAAAATTTCATTTTGATCAAACCTTGGGGGTTTTCCTCATTTTCCAATTAAATAAAACCCAAAAAGAAATTTAAATCCCTAAAATTCTTGGGTTTTACACCCCTTCAATAGACATCAATGTTTTTTATGCAGAACAAACTCTACATGATCCAAGTGGGGTACTAATTGAAATAGATGATGAAGAAGCAGAAAGTGAAGAGGAGCCTCTGCTTGAATCAGAAAGTAATGATGACGGGGATGAAAATGATGAATTTCATGAAGTTGAAAGTGATAGTCAATAAATTAAGGTAATTCTATTAGTAATAGTTCAAATGAGTAACAACAATCAAAGCACTCTAGTTTCATCACTCATATACTTGATACTTTCATGCATTTTCCAGGGCTGACGTTGGAGGCTTGCAAAGATTACTTCCTTTTGTTCAAGATGATTGTGGGATTGTCACCTCTATTGTTGCTTAAACCTTTGTTGTGGTTATGCTTTCATTGTTGCTTGTTTGCTTGAATTTTTGTTGTTTTGTGTTTTTTTTTTTTTTGAATTTCTCTTTCAATATAATTAATCTTGTTCATCAACATTCTACGTATCAATTAACTCATGTTGGAAAATATCATGTTTATGTGTCCAAGAATATATTTTTTGAAAGACTTGGACCAAGTGTTTTAATGCATGTAAATCTTGCTTATTATATTTTGTACATTCTAATAAGATAGTGATGGTACAACCAAGATGAGAGGTATGGGCCGCAAAGGAAGTTCTAGTTCCAGAGGCGCACATGATATTTCTGCACCTATGGCATCACACCATCAGCCACTGTCACATATTGGTTGTCCAGTTGGTGGCTCGTCCTCATTTTCCGCCTATATTCCTTGTGCTAGTAGAGGTGCTACTCCTGATGGTGGCCCTACCATGGCTGCTAGTGGAATTCCCACACCACAAGTGGATAACTTGGCCGTTTCTACAAGGTTGGGAAGAGTGCACATAACACTAGTGAATGGAGTGTAAGTATTAATGTTATGCTAGTTTATGTGGCTTCATTTGTTATAAGTAATTTATTTTATTTTTTGATTTGACTTTTATATTTGATTGTTATAATCTTTGCTTATTTATAGTTTGTATCCTTCTGATGTTTGTGCTCGACGGATCACAACCATCTTTAAAGAAAGATTGGATGAGAATAAGCACTGTTGGAAAAATGTTTCTATGGAGACAAAAGAATTTTACTGGAATGAATTTCAGGTATTAACTAAGTTAGAAATATTTTCTATCAGGTTTAAAAATGTTTGGAAAATGATATGTGTAAGCTTATTTTCTATGTGATATGTTTTTTTTATGCTAAAATACAAAAACACTTTATATGGGATGAGTCATCATCTGTTATCAAGGTAGCATGGCAACGCAAGGCTGTGGAACTTTATAGAGGAATGATGTGCAGTTTAAGAAGAAGGAAAGATAAGACCATACACGTGACTGACACTGTGTGGCAAAATTGGAATGAAGCATGGAATTCCCAAGAATTTAAAACTCGAAGTGAGGCGTCTACAAAAAATCGTCTTACTGAGGTTGAAGGAATTGGAACTGGTATATCCCGACACACAGGATGTTCCATTTCCCACATTTCACATGCAGAGAGACTGGTAAGTACTTTATATTTATATAAATGTCCCTCTACATAAAATTTAATCTAATGTTAATTTTAACCTAATACAAAGTGTTACATTATTTTAGCGAGCAAGCCTTGGTCTTGATCTCTTCCATTTGAGCTTTTCAAAGTGACTCGTACAAAGAAGGGAACCTCTGACCTCGTTGATGCAAGAGCTGAGGCCATTAGGGTAAATAAATAAGTAATTTAATCTTTGTATTTAATTTTTAGACTTTCTTTACACTTTATGATTTTTTTATTCAATCATGTTAACCATAATTTTCCTTTTACAAACTTAACATTGTAGGATCATTACTTGCAACTTGAGGATCAAGCATCTCCAACACAAGAAGGGGGCGGGGAGCCTCCTGTTGTGGACAAGGTAGCTCTATTCTACGTAGCTGCGGGAGGGGAAAAGAAACATAGGGTTTATGGAATTGGCTCTCAAAAATCGGTTTTCTATCCCCAATCATCGTGCTCATCATCTACAGGTATTAGTTAAAATTTGGCATTATAACTTGGGTTAGAACAATTGTTTGTGCTTCATCTCAAATTACTCGTCTTTGGCATGAAACTTTTTATAGTAGTTAATATGACAAAATATATTTGTAATTAATTGTATTATTGTTGAACTGGTAAATTTTCTGTTTATTGAGCTTATTGCATTTAAACTTGTAGAATTCAATTAACTCATATATGTTGTTGGATTGAAGCTTTTTATAGTTCTTAATTTGAAGAAAATATGCATGTAAGCTTTTTATAATGTCAAAAATATGAAATGCATTAGCTGATTGAGTTTTATATGTGGTATTTAACTACTTGAATTCTTTTACAGGTGCATTATCTATGGAGCTACAGGCTAGGATTACACAATTAGAAAATAATAATAAGGAGCTTCAAGAGATCCTGTACGCGATGAGAATGGGGAGAGATGATTATCATGAACAAGTGAAGCGTAACATCGAGGATATGATGAAGCACTTCGAGGCCAGAATGCGCTCACAGTTCACAAATCAGGATTCGCAGCCCTTTAGTGATGATCATGACATAGATCATCTAGATAACTTATAGTTTGATAATTGATTGTTGGTGTTTTAATATTGATCATCTAGATAACATGTGTTTGAACATCTTGTAGTTTGATTGTTGATTGTAGTTTGAACATCTTGTAGTTTGATTGTTGATTGTTAAATTAATGATATTATCAGTTGTGATCATTATTAGGCTTATAAATTTATTGTAACAGGTGTTAATTCGTTTGAATTATTAATATATAAATTATTATAATTTTTTTTGGTATTAGGGATTTAGAAATGGATTAGAAACGGATTAATATGTTTTAAAATATTTTGTTTTATATTTTAGAAACGGATTAGAAACGGATTTCAAATTTTTCACATAATGATTTTTGTTTCAAATCCGTTTCTAAATTTAGAAATGGATTTTATTCCGTTGCAAATTCGTTTTAGAATTTAGTAACGGATTGGCAACGTAATAAAATCCGTTGCTAAATGCCTACGGAAATCAATCTATTTCTAAATTAGGAACGGATTTAATTTCGCTGTAGATCCGTTTCAAAATTTTGAAGCGGATTAATTCCGTTTCTAACTATAGAAAAGGAATTGCAACGGAATCGAATCCTTTTAGAAACGGAGTGTTTCCGTTGCTAATTCGTTGCTAAATCGAATTAGCAACGGATTAGAAACAGAAAATGCCGTTTCTAATCCGCAATTTTCTTGTAGTGTAGGAGTTTGATGACCTCTGCTTTTACAACCTCTTGAATATTCGGGTTCAATCTCCTTTGATGTTGCACTGATGGTCGGTGATTATCTTCCATCAAGATTTTGTGGGTGCAAAAGGATGGGTTAATGCCCTTTGTAACGCCCCGACCCGGATTCCGGGACCTCGAGCACGTTAACAGACCGGCCGTATCAAGGTAGAGATGAACTCAACTCGAATACAAGGCCTAATAATGTGATGAGAAGATAACAATCCATAACATAAAAATAAACTCGAGTTCATAAGAACATAGAGTCATCAGGGTCCTACAAATAACAATGCGCATAAAATATAAGATAAAGGACAAAGTAGGCTCCTAAAACCTCTGGTCTCCCTGTGTCCTCCCCTCGGGCTCCTCTCCCTCCTAAACCTCGGAATCTGTAAAAGAGG